>CM062933.1:13339375-14586250 GCA_031878705.1 Tapirus indicus
GTCTCAAAGAAGTTAATAAAAGGCATATTAGGGTAAGTCCCTTGTAATTATGATTTTGAACAAACCACTTTAAATTATGCTTTAGCATGAAAAGACAGAAAAAAGAAATGAACGGAGGGATATCAGGATTGCTGAGGCTCAGAGCCCAGAACAACAGCCCAAGGCAGGCCTGGAGGTGAAACCATGCTTGCCCCTGCAACCGGAAGTCCAGAAAGAATTAGCTCGGAGACAAAACAGGAAGACCTCGTTTTTCAGTGATTTCAGTGTGCTGAAGGCAGCAGCTAACATCTGGGCTGGAGAGTGTGAATGTAATAGGAACCCACAGAAATACCACGTGGTTGCTGTCATTGTTGATCTTGGTCTTGGCATTGTTTGACAGGTAATAGACAAGCTGATTCTAAATTTCAGGTGGAAAAATAAGCAGCAAGAATCTTTAGGGGAATTCTGACATTAAAACAATGATGGGGCACTAGCCTTTTCACTGTCTGCCATTAGAAACTGAAACAGCAGTCCTGGGAGTGAATCGACACAAGAATCAATGGCACAGAGCAGAATTTAAGAGTGAAATGTAAAGGTATAGGGAAAACTTAGGACTGCTGTCCCAGATTACAGAATATTCAACTTCGAATCTCCTTAATGTCACTTACTAATTTAGCATATGGCAAAGACGGCATTTTGAAGTCGTGAAAAAGATGACATTCAATTAATGGTTTGGGGGCAACTGGGCAGTCACTGAGGGCAGAAATTATTGAATCCCATCTCACAATACATTGGAATATATTCCAGGTGGATCAAAGTAAAAATGAAACTGCAAAAGTATTGGAAGAAGCCATTTGAGAATGTTTAAATAAATCAGATTGGGGAAGGCCTCGTATGTTTGACACAAAACCCAGAAGAAAAAATATTAATAAAAATGATGAATTCAACTTCATAAAAAAGTTTTTTTCTAACTCTGCTAGACTGAAAATCATAAGCAAGGTCAAAAGGTAAACCAGAGAAAAATATTTGCATTTCCTGTCACGGCCAAAGGCTAATTTCTCTATTATACAAAGAACTCCTAGGAAACAGATAAACAACTGCATAGAAACATACATCAAAAATATAAATAGAGGGGCCAGCCCCATGGCATAGTGGTTAAGATCAGCGCACTCTGCTTCAGTGGCTTGGGTTCACAGGTTTGGATCCTGGGAGCATACATACATACTCCAGTCATCAGCCATGCTGTGGTGGTGACCCAGATACAAAACAGAGGAAGATTGGCACAGATGTTAGCTCAGGGCCAATTTTCCTCAGCCAAAAATCAAAGAAAGAGAATGAGGAAAAAAATGTATGTGCTGATAAAAATTTCCAACATTCCAGGATATATTTGTTGCATGAATGACTACATCATTAAGTGAAAAGTCAAGGTGCAAATGATATGCATAGTATAATCTATTTATACATTCATGGATTCAACAAATACCTTTGAGCATCTGCTATGTGTCAGGCATCACACTAGACACTTGGGATATGTCCATAAGTACATAGACAAGTAAATAGATGAAGATCTCAACCATAGTGGGGCTTGCATTCCATTAAGGGAGGACAGTCAATAAACAACAATTGTTATGAGAGACAGCAATAAACAACCCACATGAATGTTATATAGTATATTAGAAACTGGTGGGGGCTGGCCTGGTGGCATAGTGGTTAAGTTTGCGCACTCTGCTTCAGCAGCCCAGGGTTCACGGGTTAGGATCCCGGGTGCAGATCTATACCACTCATCAAACCATGCTGTGGCGGCAACACACATACAAAATAGAGGAAGACTGGCACAGATGTTAGCTCAGGGCAATCTTCCTCACCAAAAAAAAAAAAAAAACTGGTAAATTCTATGAATAAAAGAAAAAATAGAGCAGAGCATGGGAAATCCAGGGGGCTGCAGGTGGGGAAGAAGATAATGTGCACTGTTACAAATAGCGTGGTCAGGGGGCTGGCCTGGTAGCATAGTGGTTAAGTTCACACATTCTGCTTCAGTGGCCCGGGGCTCGCTGGTTCGGATGCTGGGTGCAGACCTACTCACCACTCATCCTGCCATGCTGAGGCGGCGTCCCATATAGAAGAGCTACAACTCTTCAACGATGATACACAACTATGTACTGGGGCTTTGGGGAGAAAAAAGAAAAAAGAGGAAGATTGGCAACAGGTGTTAGCCCAGGGCCAATCTTCCTCTAAAAAATAAAAAAAAATTTCAAAAACAAAAACAACAAATAGCGTGGTCAGGTTGGGCCTTATAGGGTGAGGTCCAAACAAAGACTTGAAGGGGTGAGGGAGTTAGCCAAAAGAGTATCTGAGAGAAGAGAGTTCCAGGCAGAGGGAGCTAGAGTCAAGGCCCTCAGGCAGGAACGTTTCTGCTGAGTGCTGGGAACAGCAGAGAGGCGCTGAGGCTGGGCAAAATGAGCTGGAAAGAACAGCAGGAAGAGGGTACGGAAGATAAAGGGGGCAGATCAGTGCAGGGCCTTGCAAGGAGGTTGACTTCTAGTCTGAGTGAACAAGGAACCATGTAGGGTGTGGACCGGCATTTGATGACTTAGCATTTAAAAGGATTCCTCTAGTGCTCTGTGGAGAATAGGCTGTGGGACACAAGGCTGGAAGCAGAGCGCCCTGGGAGGCATGGAGGCGTGATCCTGATGAGGGATGAGGGCGGCCGTGACCTGGGTGACGGCAGGGGACGTGGGGAGCAGTGGTCAGATTCTGGAAACACAATCAACAGGCTTTTCTGACAGACGGGTGCAGAGTGTGAAAGAAAGACGGGAGTCAAGGTGGCAGGGCCCCCCAAAGGCTGGGGTGCCGTGGACAGAATGGGAAAGAAAGCCGCAGGTGGGGCTTGTTTGGAGGGAAAGATCAGGAATTCAGCTTCAACATGTTGAATTTGAAATATTTACTAGACGTCCAAATGACTCTCTAATCAATGTCATCTGTAGGTGGAATTTAGAGCCATGGGTATGAATATGTTACTATTTGTATAAACAAAGAGAAAAAAAGGATATGTACCAATTTCCTTGTAATATGTATAAAATACCTCTTTTCCAGACATATATACAAAATCTGGTTATTTTAGTTGCCTCAATAGGAGAGAACAGAGTCGCTGAGAATCACGTGTTGAGTCTTAGTTTTCATTGTGTATCAATTTAAACCTTTTGATTTTGAACCATATGAATATATTACATTTAAGAATTAATATAATGTTTAAAAAATAATAAAAATTACAAGCCACATTATAGAATTGCTACATAACTGTGCCTAAAAGATTTTTCTCATTGTTAAATTTTTTTTTTTTTTTTTGTGAGGAAGACCAGCCCTGAGCTAACATGTGTTGCCAATCCTCCTCTTTTTGCTGAGGAAGACTGGCTCTGGGCTAACATCAGTGCCCAACTTCCTCTACTTTATATGTGACGCCGCCACAGCATGGCTGACAAGCGCTGCGTCTGTCCACGCCTGGATCCGAACCTGCGAAACCCCGGGCTGCTGCCGCAGAGCATGCGAGCTTAACCGCTTCGCCACCTGGCCAGCCTCTAAAATTTTTTTTAAATGCTGAGAAAAGGAAAAATTAGTTTCACTGATTCCAAAGACACTTATTAAACATCTACCATATATGAGATACTGAAATTTAAAAAAAGTAACAAGATGTGATCTCTTCTTTAACAAAATAATGTGTTAAATTTGAATGTAAACCTAACTCTGTCTGGTGGAACTAGTTAATAGCAAAAGTTACACCTTATTAGGATTAGCAGCAGCTGATTTTATGAGGCACAACTGCTGGGGTTTTTGAATACAACAGTGTAAGTAGGTATTACACCGCTATTCTGACTCTTAGAAAAGATTCAGAATTATTTTATGATCCAAAACTAAATTAAATAACTAAAGATAAGAGTTGATCATATGTAGGAAAGAAAAATAATACTTTATCTACCTCTTTTAATTCTTGCTCAATAAATACTTTCTGATTTCTCTGTGTGTGTTTTAATATAGAAAACTACAGAGAACCATATAAGAAACACCTATATAGCCCACTACCCAGAATTAACAAATGTCAACATTTGGTCATTGTCTTAATCAGCTCAAGGTGCTATAACAAATTACCATACACTGGGTGACTTAAACAACAAACACTGATTTCTCACAGCTCTTGAGGCTGGCAAATTCAAGATCAAGAGACCAACAGATCCAGTGTCTGGGGACAGCCTGCTTCCTGGCTTGTAGACGGCTGTCTTCTCATCGTGTCCTCACATGGTGGAGAGCAGAGAGAGGAAGCAAATTCTCATGGCTCATCTCATAAGGGCACTGACTGCATTCGTGAGGGCTCCATCCTTATGACCTAATTACTTGCCAAAGGCCCCAAGTATTACAAATAAAATTTGGATCTTCTTTCTTCTCCTTTCAGTCCCATTCCCTTCCCTCCTTAGAGATAACCACTCTCCTAAATGTGTGTGCATCCGTCCAGTACTCACTTTACTACACATTTGTATTCACAAATAAGAAACAAACTTTAAATAGATGCTATTATTTTATATACATTATTCTGCAACTTGTCTTTTTTCACCTAACGCTGTGTTTTTGAGATCTATACATGTTGATACATGTCACAGTTTTATTATCTAGAAAGAAGTGAAATCCTAGCAATTTTTATTTAGTTATTTTTTATAAAGAAACAATATATGAATTGGAATTGGATTATTTGCTAAATCCCCTAAAACATTAAGACGTATTCCCAAACTGTGGGCCAAGTTGCCCCAGGGCACTGTAGCAAACTCACAGGGGTGAAAGAGGATATTTTTAAATGTCAAGGGAAACACAGTGACATTTGTTAGATCCCACACAAACTACTACTAAGTTGTTTAGACCTATTAGGTTCTTGTTTTGTCCTAAGTCCAGAACAGTTAGGCACTTCCTTTGGCCTAGGGATGCCATGAAAAAATTACTGAGACACTAAAGTCACCAGGAACTGAGAAAGTTTGAGAATCTCTGCATTAAGAATAAGAAACTCATCAACGTGTGTTTTCTATCAGGCCCACCAGCTGGGGTAGAACTCCAGGAATTACAGGCACAGCAGCTCAGAGAAACTGACCAACTTTGCAAACCTAAATCAACTTTGCTGATAAAAACAGTAAGTGACCACGTGGAACACCTAGAAGGAAGACTGGATTGTTTTAAATCTCTGGCAAACTGCTTAAGATGAGTTTCTAAATTATTTAAAATATATGGTTTTCACCAAAAATGCCCCTCAGACCATGATAAAACTTAAATATGCACTTAGCTATTTACTTGTGCCAGGAGCAGGGCGAGGACTGAGAGAAGGTCAAGGAGGGCCATGGGTGCTGACAGGCTGCAAATGAAGAGGAGATGGTTTTTAACGAATAAAAAATCAACCAGTTTTTACTCACAAGCCGTACTTCCGAAGATTTAATCTATGAGTCCTTCCTTCCGAGAGACCAGGAACCCAGCTTGAGGAGTATTACTGAATACTTACTCCATCTCATCTCAAAGGATAGCATCAGGGGTGCTGTCTTAGGAATGCTTAGACTTCCCTAGGGTGTCTCAGGGACTCTCAGAAGTTTTTTGCTGAGGAGGAAGGCGATTGAGAAGGCAGGAAAGGTGATAATACCATTCTCTTCCATCACAGATGCATCTACATGTGATTCCCTCCATAATCCCAGGGCCGAGGCCGCCTAGGCTGTTCTGCCACCATATACACTTATTTCTATTTCAATATAAAGAGTCTTATAAGAGACAAAAAGGATTGTCTATTGATAAAAGTTCATAAGGATAGGTTATATAAATCTTTAAAAGGAAACATGAAAAAGCCCGGGCTTGGGAGGAAATTGCTGAACTTGAAAAGGGAAAAAACAGTAGCTTTTAGAGGAGATGGCTTTTGATTTTAACAAAATTAATTTCTTATGTTGCTCGGAAATCTGAGCTGAAAATATATTGCTTTTTCTTCCTGAGTAAGTGATAGCCATTTCCCAAAGGACCATCTGTGGTCATTATGATGTCACCTTGGCAGAAACTTGAAGACATGAGTGGATCAGATGTCTTGAGTCTTAATAAGGCATCAATAACATTTTAAGATAAATGATTATATAACCTAATTTTTTTGTAGAGAGGGGCAATTCCAAAAAATATTATCAATCATATTCTCTTTCAATTATAAATGGATTCAAATGTAATTTTTTCCAGGATGCGAATGTCATATTTTTTGACCCTTTGCAGAGAAATAAATAATTTGGAGTGTTTTCTGGATTACTGGAATTTTAAAATAAAGCCAGCCTTGAAGTCATGTAATAGTTTTGCAGAACCTAAAGCCATCCTAACTGTCAGCATCAAATTCACAGTCGTGTTTGCTAGTCCTTACGTGATTGCAGTGCTTGACTAAGTGCCCATGGCAGATGTTTTCCATTTTTCCCAGAACCATGATTTTAGGTAGAGAAACATCTAGCAGTGGCGTGTCGAACATCACGTCATAAATGCTAAGGTAAAATCTGGTACTGAGAAAGGAAAGTGGTTTGACTCCTAAATGGAATGAAAGCATAAATGAAAACTTAAAAATCGAATTTTTTCAGATCCTAAATACAGAATTTAGGCTGGAGATGGTAGGTTCGGTCATTCACTAAGCATTCATGGAAAACCTATTGTGTACAGTCATTGTGCTAAATTCGTGGGGACTATAGAGATATATCTATATCTCTATATATAGTGGGAGATGGTGGGCTCATAAACAATAATAATAACACAATGCCAAATCTGGAGAGTGCCCCATGGAGGCATTAACAAAGGGTGTAGGAGTTCAGAGAACTGTAAGAGCTAGTTTTGATCTGGGCCTTGAAGGATCAGCCCAATATCAACTGGCAGATTTAGTAAGAAGGTATGGTAATCTAAGCAGAGAGAAATTTATGAGAAAAGTCACAGTCAGGAAACTGTAATCTAGGGTGATACGTAAAGGGGAGTCATGAGAGATAAGGCTGGAAAGAGAGGTCAGGGTTAATCACAGAGGCTCTCCGATGCCATGCTAGAGAATTAGGATCTTATTTGCTAGGCAACAACATGATCATGAACATCTTCAAAATGGATCAGAGAAAGACGTCCACAGTAAAATCAGAAAACAGCTAAATCAACCAAGTGATGCTCCACATTCACGATGCAGGAAGCTCTTTTGTTCAGTCAAGAGACACTTTCCCATTTAGGAAAAATATAAGGAGTGAAAGTTTTTTGCTCTCATTACCCATTTTTGTAATTTGGAACACTGTTTTCTAATGGAGTTTTGAGAGGACCTAATGATTAACAAAATAACGCATGTGAAAGAGCTTTGCAAACAATAAAGTCCTAGTTATTTAATTCTTTCTTCTCAAGTAACATAGAACAACAATTTCCATGAATGGAAGAGTAATACAACCTTAAGGACATGGAATAGAAGTGTTTTGTCATATAAAAACTGGTAATAAATAACATTCTTCAGGACAAAATGAGGGAGAAAAAGAGACTGGATGGAGTGGGGGAAGGGAGGTGGAAGAAGGAGACAGGAAGACAGGAGGAGAAAGGAAGATGGGGAAGAAAGGCAGGTAGATTGATGGAGGTAGAGAGGGTCCAATGGAGAGAGAGACAGGGAGGGTGATGCTTAGGCACCCAGCTGGCAGGAAGCTTCAAAAGATCTCTCATTCGTTCACTTTCCTCTGCTGACAACTTCCTGACTTCTTCCATTGCTGGCACCCTCTCCCAAGTTCTGAGCTGGGGCCTTCTTGCTCCTCTCCAAATCAAGGAATGAAGAGAACTAACAGTTATATTTAGATCATGGTTCACATGATGACACGACTCTCAATGCCCTATGAACAGATAACAATCTTAGGATTTGCCTACTTTTGCAAAAGGTTTCATAGACATATAATTTTACTGCCAAGACATTTCACTTTTCAAAGTGCCTTCATATCTGTTATCTCCTTGGAGCTTCCAGTTACGGAGGACAAGCATTCTTATCCTCATTCTGTGGATCAGAAGAGGTAAAGTGGTTGTAGGGTCTTCCTGAGTAAGTGATAGCCACCTCCCAAAAGACCATCTGTGGTCATTATGATGTCACCTTGGTTGAAACCTGAGGACATGAGTGGATCAGATGTCTGGGGAGTGAGTGGAAATTATGTTGAGTCTTGATAAAACACCAATAACATTTTAAAATCAATGATTGTATAACCCATTCCTGCTTTTTTGGGGGGGAGTACAGTTTATTGTAGTGAAAAGGGTAGTAGGCCGAATCAGAAGAGCTGAGTTTTAATAGTAGTAATGATATTATTAGCTAATAAAAATAGCTATGTTTAGTAAGCACTTATGCCAGACACCATGCTAAACCCCTCACATGCGTTATTTCCTTTCACCTTCACCACAACTGTATGAAATCAACACTTTTTTCTGAAAAGTGGTGTAACTAAGGTTTAGAGAACTAAGTAACTTGGACAAGTGTTTTAGTTCAGGCTCTGTGTATCATTCAAATGATTGATAACCTCTTTGGGCCTCTCATTTCTTCATCTGTAAAATAAGACCACTAAGATGATTTGAAAAAGAATGAAGATATAGTTTAAGCATCAAAGTAAGAGGGTCTGTTACACTATGTCAGGGGTTGCTAGACTTTTTCTGTAAAGGAGCAGATACAAAATACTATAGGCTTTGCAGGCCATACCATCTCTGTCGCAGCTACTCAACTCTGCCATCGTAGGGCAAAAGCAGCCTGAGGCAATATGTAGGATTACCATAGCTGTGTTCCAACCACACTTTATCATGGACACTGAGATTTGAATTTCATATCATTTTCACGTCACAAAATATTATTTTTCTTTGTTTTTTTCCAACTGTTTAAAAATAGAAAAATTCTTCTTAGCTTACAAGCTACACAAAAACAAGCAGGGGAATGGACTGTAATTTGCAGACCTTCACTTTATGTGAAGATATCACAGATATCTATGTCTACAGAAGGTTTTCTTAGAAAACAGTTGCATCTATAAAATAGACATGATTGATGATATTATTTCTAAATGATCAGGAAGGAAATGTTTTTCAAGTAGAAGAAATTGTTGCATCTGTTCTCATTGATAACCACTGACTCTGCAATGCCTTATACTTTTGGTGTGTGCCATGTTAGAGGGAATTGCTGGAACACATAAGAATCCATATATCCCAGGACTAGACGGGTTAGATTAAATAGAGGCAAAGACTAAACTGATCCCAAAGGGAAGCTCCAGACAAAAACTTCTAGGTAAAGAAAGCATTGTTGCCAGATTCAGAAATTGTAGGTTTTAAAAAATAAAAGCAGTAAACAGGCATTTAATACAAATAATGAATAGCTTTTTGAGCATCTACAATATGGGTCTGGTTCTCCTCAAGGTAGTCGGGCGCCTCACAGCAGGGGACAAACAGGTTTGGAGGCGGCATCAGTAGGAGTGATCTCGAATGTGCTGTCCTTGATTTTGTCTCCACATGCAGTCGTCATGGTGATCTCCCCTCCTTCGCACCTCAAGTCACAGTATTTGGAAGCAAAAATACATATCGCCACCCCGTAGTCCATGCTCACAGGCACGTGGCGTTCGGTGTTGGGATGTGTTCCCGGCTGAATCCGTTCATCTTGTCCGCTTCTCTAATCTCACAGGCATCCTGTTGGGAGAGTTCCTTTTGTCTCTTGATACTCCAACCAAAGGAGCTGGTGTGTGGCCACCTACTACTGTACATGTAAGTATCTCACACGGGGAGACTTATTTTGTTGTCCCGTTGAGGCTTAAGTACAGGGCTCATTCCTGGACGGAGTGGCTGAAGGGGCGACATCTCCCCAAGAGGACGCTCATCTCCAACGTCCATCATCTGTGGAAGAGCCAGGCCCTCCTACAGGAAACAGGAATTCTGAATTCTCTCTCACCCCACAGCAAAGTCCCACCTCCTCCTGGGCCCAGCCCTCTAAGGGCCCGACTTTGAAGAGGAAGGTGGCAGGTGAGTGCTCTTGTGTGGTAGCCACAAGAATGGAGCCTCAGTGGGGAGGAAGGTCAAGAGTCTCCGTGTTGTTCAAGCCTTGGAGGGTGGGCCACGTCTTGTAACCAGACTATGGTGCTCTTTGTTATGTTCTTTCTATATTTGTTTTCTTACCCAGGACTTTGATAAATTCTGATTTAAATGTTCCAGTCTTGCTTCAGGATTGCTGTGGGTTTTAAAAGCAAACAAGTAAAAACTGAGGTGTTAAAAGGGGAGCAGTGCCCCCCTGAGGCCAGCTCAGTGCTGGCAGCAGTAACCAGTGAGATCCCCAAGGGACCCTGCAGTGCTTCTGTGGGGACTCGGCCTCCTGCTCCACTCTTACAGGATTAGGAGTTGGTGTTCTATGGGGAAGGCTGTCTTCCTCACTGTATCTATCCCTTTGCAGATAATCGTTCTTACACAGTAAGAGTGAGTTGATAGCATATAGGTTAGGCATAGGCTGGAGTCTGTGTGACTTGAAGCAAGTTACTTCATTTCTCTGTGCTTCAGTTTCCTTATTTATAAAATATGTATAGTAGCATCTCTCTGAAATAACTTATTAAAAGAAATAAAGATAAAAAAATATTTAGCACAGTGCCAGGCTCATAGTAAATGCTCAGTACAAGTTCCTTATTATTACTACAGTATCTTGCCAGACTTGTTTTTTAATCAGCCTGATTGATAGGACAAAATGACCTCTTCCTTGGGTCTTCTGACTTCCTAGAAAATTAGTAAACTGTAGTAAAACTCTGGACATCAGCCTCTGGGATCCTAGCATTAGCCTGGGCACCGTGAGAACTCCAAAAGACTCTGACAACATAGTTCTCATC
Source organism: Tapirus indicus (assembly GCA_031878705.1). Taxonomy (NCBI): domain Eukaryota; kingdom Metazoa; phylum Chordata; class Mammalia; order Perissodactyla; family Tapiridae; genus Tapirus; species Tapirus indicus. Next base: position 13,350,223 of record CM062933.1, read on the forward strand.
CTCCAGGTGCTTGCAAACAAGTTGGAAAGGCAGATGTGGGGGTTTAATCTTGGCCCCACTACGTAATAGCCTTGATGACTTTGGGCAGGTTCTTTTTAACCTCTCTAGGCCTCAGTTTCTTTTTCTGCAAAATGAAGATTATAATAGTAACTACCTCACAGGGCTAATCTGAGAACTAAATAAGTTAATGAAAGTAGAGTACTTGCAACAGCACTGGCTTATGGCGAATGCTAGCTCTTAGCATATATCACCACGAAGCAGTGCACATATGGATGAAGTGTCAACAAGAGTGGTGCCTCAGAGACAGAGTGGAGGGCCAAGCAGGGGAGGCCACTGGGGCTGGGGCAGTGGCAGAGTCTTCATGGAGGAGATAAGACTTGAGCTGAGGTTGTAGGTTGGCTAGGATTCGGACAGGCAAACACAAGTTCAGGAAGGAATAGTATTACCAAAAACACCAAGAAGGAAATTGGCAGGGACGTTTGTTATTACAGACCGCCCTATTAATTCCAGCAAGCCAGAACCCTCTTTGAAAATTGCAGTGTGTAATAAATGGATATAAAGACTTAATGAATATTCTCTGACTTGCAAAAGAAACAGGGTATTATGAGTTACTTCTCTTTAAAAGTTACTTTATGTCAGCTTCTTGAATCCTATAAAATTACTGGTCTAGATTATTGGAGCTAAGCTTATGCAGTGATGTAGTTGGGGGGAGAAAATGGAAGAATTTATAGCGGTAGAATCCTATTTTGACAGCAGGTGGCTCCCTTACATATACGTAAGAAAAGTGGGACTGTTCCATGTAGGAATCATTTAAGTCATTTGAGTAGCTTTCACATATTGTGTATCATTAAGGCTGAATCTGGAAGTAATTCTTTGCATTGGTTTTTGTATGAAAGATGACATAAATTCAGCAGGAGGGAATTTCTTCCTTCTTAGGAGCTAAACTTACCTCTGAGGATAACAATCTAATTATCGTTCTTTCCTTCTTTCAGACACTTGGGAGTGCATGTTCCCACTAATTCTCCCACAGAGATCGCCGTTCAGCTTTAACAACCTCACCCATACATGCTGTAGACATCACAATTCAGACTTCTAACCATTCCAACATTAAAGTACAAACCACCAGGAACACTTCATTTCACCATTCCTTGATATTTAGACTCCAAAGACCTCAGCTTCATCTCACTCAGTATCAGAAGTAATAGTACTAGTCTCTCTTTCCACCAGTGGACCTCCTGAAATCCACAGTTTGTGAACTCAGCTCCATCCTGGTCAGCTTGGCCCATTGTCCCACACCATTTCTCCATATCAACTTGGGCTTGGCTAGATTCCTTCGTTCTGGGGTACTGCTGGAGAAAGTCCACAAATGGAGCAAATCTGGGCCATTGCAGATTTAAAATAATGGGAATATAGGGCTGGGAGGTTACTTAGGGATGCCCTGGCTTAAACTCCTCCTTTTTTGGTTTTCTAAGATGAGGAAAGGTTATCTGGTCTATCAATTCCACCTTTGCCTCAGTAGGCCAATCTTACTTTCCCTTCCTCACACACCCTATGGACTATTTGCTCCATTGGCCACACCTAGAATGTTTTATGTAGGACAAGCTGAGGCAACAAAATACTGGAAGATCTGAGGACTTCTCTAGAAGCTGTGTTCACACAGCACACTGCTCTTTCTACTTAGATGTATTTATTGGGGAAGTAAGATGAATCTAAAGCACTTGTTCCCAAGCCACCCCTTGGTGCCCCCGCTGTGCTGTGCTCCTTGATAATTGTGAAGTTTGTTTCAATGAGAAGATGGAGAATATGAGGCCAGAGTGTTGTTGAACAGGCGTCTCCCCCCACAGCACACCTGTTCTCACCCTCTCAATCTTTTCAATAATTCTTAGATTTTATTGAATCATAAAATCCTTTGAGAATCCAATGAGACCATGACCCCTCGCTCCAGAAAAAAAATGCCCATGTACACAAAAACTTGAATACAGTGTACACAAAAGCCTTTGAAGCTCCTCTTTGCACCTCTGATTGAAAATCTGTCTTAGAGAAAGAATGCTTTTCCTTAAAAAAAAGAAAAACACCTAACCACCCCGCCTGCTGTATTACATTCTTTATGAGATTTTTTTCTTATAACTGCTAGCACTTCTTGAGTGCTGACCTTGTTCCAGGCTTCTCTCCTAAGAGCTTTCTATACATTAAGTGATTTAATCATCACAAGGACCACGTGTTGGTAGGTACTGTTGTACAGATTAGAAAAGTGAGAACCATGAAGTTTCAGTAACTTTCCCAAGATCACACATCCAGAAAGGTTGTTTATGTCCAAAGCCTAGATGCTTAATTACTCCACTCTATTTATATGTTTCTTTTCTAGCATATTTAACTTGTCAGTTTAGATGAGTGGATATTATCTGAAAAGGTTGTATATGAATTTCCTAGGGCTGCCATAACAGATTAACACAAATTAGGTGGCTTAAAACAACAGAAATTTATTCTCCTACAGCTTCTGCAGGTCAGAAGTCTGAATTAAAGGTATTGACAGGGCCATGCTCTCTCTGGAAGCCCTAGGAGGAAATCTGTTCCTTGCCTCTTCCAGCTTTTAGAGATTGTTGGCACTGTTGGCTTGTAGCTACCTCTCTCTCTGCTCCATCTTCACATTGCCTTCTCCTATGTGTGTCTGTGTTATCTCCCTTTGTCTCTCCCTTATGAGGACACTTGTAATGGCATTTAGGGCTCACCTGGATAATCCAAGGTAATCTCCCGATCTCAAGATTCTTAACTTAATTACATCTGCAAAGACTCTTTTTCCAAATACAGACACTGACAGTTCCAGAGATAAAAAACCAGGACTGGATGATAATATATGTAAACAGTTTTTAACCGGATGAGTGACAACACCTCAAAAACACTGAGACAGCTTTCCAGAGCAGTGTTTCTGAACTGTGTCTGCACACTATAACCACCTGGGAATCTTGGAAAAATAAAAATGCCTGGGACCTATACCAGATCAATTGATTCTGAATCTCTGGGGGAGGAGCTCAAGCATCAGCATTTTTTCAATGGTTCCCAAATAACAAAAGATATGCAAGACATCTTCACAGAAAACTATAAAACATTATTGAGGGAAATTAAAGAACTAAGTAAATAGAAAGATATACCGTGTTCATAGATTGGAAGACTCAACATTATAAAGATGTTAAAAATTAATCTATAGATTCAAATTGATCTATAGAGACCAATAAAAATCTAGCAAGTATTTTTGTGGAAATTAACAAGATGATTTTAAGTTTTATATGGAAAGGCAAAGGGCCGAAAATAACCAACACAATCCTAATGAAGAACAAAGTTAGAATACTTTGCTCTTATCAAGATTTATTACAAAGCTACAATAATTAGTACAGTATGGAATTGCTGCAAAGGATAGACTAAAAGAATAGAATACATTATCCAAACAGGCCAACGTACCACATATTTATTTGATTTATGATAAGGGAGACACTGCAATGTGATGGGGAAAGAATGCTCTTTTTAATAAATGGTGCTGGACTAATTGAATATTCATATGGAAAAAAATAAAGAGAACATTCACTTCTACTCCACACCAAACACCAAAATCAATTCCCAGTGTATTATAGATCTAAATGCGAAAGGCAAAACAATAAAGCTTCTAGAAGACAACTTAGAATACCTTCATGACTTTGGGGGTAGACAAAGGTTTCTGAAACAGGACACAAAATGTACTAATCATGAAGTGAAAGTTTAATAAATTAGACTTCATTAAATTTAAATGTTTTGAAATTTACTGTTACAGCTGTTACCAACTTTTTTTGTGTGTGTGAGGAAGATTGGCCCCTGAGGTAACATCTGTTCCAGTCTTCCCCTTTTTGGTGAGGAAGGTTACCCCTGAGCTAACGTCTATGCCCATCTTCCTCTATTTTGTATATGGGACACCACCACAGCATAGCTTGATAAGTGGTGCATAGGTCCCCGCCCGAGATCTGATCCCACGAACCCTGGGCCCCCTAAGAGAAGAGCGCAAACTTAATTGCTACATCACTAGGCCAGCCCCTGCTACCAACTTTTATGACTAGATTTCTCAGTTAATATTCTATTTTTGCTTTCCAAATTCCTCACCCTCCATTGCTTTCTCTAACTATCTCTTGCAGACTTTGTTCTCGTCACAAGTTCCAACCTTTATCAAAACAAATAGTCTCTTTTCATAATTTATTATTCATATCCTTCCTGTCTGAGGAATTTCTTTAATGTTAAAGAGTTTCTAATCTGTTCCACTTTCTGATTCCGAGCCAAATAACTTTATTTTTACCACATTAAAAACTTGGATTTACTACTGTGATAAGGAAATGGTGGTATACCCGTACAATGAAATACTAATCAGTGAGAAATGGGAATGAACTATTGGTATACACAACAACATGGATGAATCTCAAAATAATTATGCCGTCTGAAAGAAGCTAGAAAAAAAAATACATAGTATGATTCTAGATATATAAAATTCTAGAAAATGCAAATGAATCCATTGAGACAGATCAGTGGTTGCCTGGGGATGGGAGTATAAAGGAGGAATGGAAGGGAGAAATTACACTGGGACAGGAGGGATCTTGGGGTTGATGATATGTTCATTATTTTGATTGTGGTTTTGGTTTCATGGGTGGATACATATGTCAAAATTTATCAAACTGTACACTTTAAACGTGCAGTTTCTTGTATTAGAGGTCTACAGCACTTCTAATATTGGTAAAAAATTTATAAGTATCAGTATGTTATGACAACATTTTTGGTATTTCAAGTCATTTTTATTACTAAGTTGTCAACATAGGAAATCTACTCTTTGCAAGGAGGAGGAAGAGACATAATGGCCGGGGATGGGGGGAGAGTCACCAGAGAGTTTGTTTCCTCTCTCTGCTCTCCACCGTGTGAAGACACAACAAGAAGCCAGCAGTCTGCAGTCCAGAAGGGGACTCTCACCAGAACCTGACCGTGCTGGCACCCTGGTCTTGGACTTCAGCCTCTAGAACTGTGAGAAATAAGTTTCTCTTGTTTATAAGCCAAAAAAAAAAATCAAATTCTCATGCCAGAATTAGCAGTGAAATTCCTTAACCAAAAAGAAAAAAAGGTATTTATTTTCAGCAAACACCATACTTAATGGGATAATATAAGCATTTCTTTTGAAATAACAGAGCTCAGTATTACTATTACTACTATTCAACATTGAACTAAGTCCAAATTAGAATAGTAAAAGATGGAAAAGACATGAAAAGTAAATGGAACGACTGACACTGCCTGACTTCAAGACTTACTACAAAGCCACAGCAATCAAGACAGTGTGGTACTGGCCAAAGAATAGACACGTAGATCAGTGGAATAGAATAGAGAGCCCAGAGATAGACTCACACCACTTTGTTGACAACTTTGTCAACTGATCTTTGACAAAGAAGCAAAGGCAATTCAAAGGAGAAAGGATAATCTTTTCAACAAATGATTCTGGAACAACTGAACATCCAGAAGCAGAAAAAAAAACCTAGATACAGACAGACCTTACACCCTTCACAAAAATTAACTCAAAATGGATCATAGACCTAATGTAAAATGCGAAACTGTAAGACCCCCAGAAGGTAACAGGAAAAAATCTAAGTGCCCTTGAGTTTGGCAATGACTTTTTAAAATAAAACATCAAAAGCACGATCCATGAAAGAAAAAACTGATAAATTGGACTTAATTAAAATTAAAAACTCTGTTCTGTGAAAGAACTGGTTAACAGAATGCAAAAATAAGCCACAGATGGGGAGAAAATCTTTGCAAAACACATATCTGATAGAGGACTGTTATCCAAAATATACAAAGAACTCTTAAAACTCAACAATAAGAAAACAAACAACCCAATTTTTGTGTGTGTGTGAGAGGGGAAGATTAGCCCTGAGCTAACATCCGTTGCCAATCCTCCTCTTTTTGCTGAGGAAGACTGGCCCTGGGCTAACATCCATGCCCATCTTCCTCTGCTTTATATGGGGCACCACCACTGCATAGCTTGACAAGCGGTGCATAGGTCCGCCCCTGGAATCTGAACTTGTGAACCAGGCCTGCGAGAATCAGAGCACGCAAACTTAACCACTACACCACTGGGCCAGCCCCCAAACAACCCAATTTTTAAAATGGGCAGAAAATTTGAACAGACACCTCAACAAAGCAGATACGCAGGTGACAAACAGCATTTGAAAAGATGCTTAACATCCTATATATCATTAAGGAATTGCAAAATTAAAGCAACAATGAGATACCACTACACACCTATTAGAATGGCCAAAACACGGACAATACCAAATGCAGGTGAAGGTATGGAGCAAGTGGAACTCTTATTCGTTGTTGGTGAGAATGCAAAATGGTACAGCCACCTTGGAAGACAGTTTGGCATTTTTTTACAAAATTAAACATATTCTTACCATACACTTCAACAATTGTACTCTTTCGTATTTACCTAAAGGAGTTGAAAACTTATATCTACACAAAAATCTGCACATGAATGTTTATAGCAGCTGTATTCATAATTGCCAAAACTTGGAAGCGACCAAGATGCCCTTCAATAGGTGAATGGGTAAACAAACTGTGCTACATCCAGCAATGGAATATTATTCACTGCTAAAAAGAAATAAGGCTATCAAGTGAAGGAAAGACATGGAAGAAACTTAAATGCATATTATTAAATTAAAGAAGACAATCTGAAAAGCCTACATACTATAAGATTCCAACTATGTGACATTCTGGAAAAGGTAAAACTAAGTAGGGAGATAGTAAAAAGATTAATGATTGCCAGGGGCTGGGGGAGGGGGGAAGAGGAAGGAGCTGGGGGGTGGACAAGGGAGGATGACCAGGTGGAACACAGGGAGTTTTAGGGCAGTGAAACTATTCTGTATGATACTGTAATGGTGGACACATGTCATTACACATTTGTCAAAACTTGTAGACTATACAGCAGAAACAGCGAACCTGAATGTAAACTACGGACTTTCGATAGTATTGCATCAATATGGGCTCATCAGTTGTAACAAATGCACTTAAAGGATAAAAAGATTTAAAGATGCCAAACCTCCCCAAATTGATTTGTAGACGCAAAACAATTCCAATAACTATCCCAACAGGTTGTTTTCTGGGACATGAAAAGATGATCCTAAAATTTATAGGGAAGGCAAAGTGCCAAGAATAGAAGGAGGAGGAAACAGGCAAGTCCAGGGGCAGAAGGAAGTTAGAAAGGGAACTACAAGTCTAGGTTATGTCCCTCAGTAGCAAGGTGGGCAGTCTCTGGTCAGAGAATTCTGAAGGGTGGTGTTATGGATGGAATGTTTGTGTTCCCCCCAAATTCATATGTTGATTGTATGAAGAGGTAGAGCCTTTGGGAGTCAATAGGTTTAGATGAGGTCGTGAGGGTGGAGCTCCCATGATGGAATTAGTGTCCTTACAATAAGAGACACCAGTGAGCTCTCCACTACCCACTCGCTCCCAACTCCCCCCCCCCCCGCCACCATGTGAGGGCACAGAGAGAAGGTGGCCATCTCTAAACCAGGAAGAGAGCTCTTACCAGAACCTGACCACACTGGTACCTTGATCTTGGGCCTCCCAGCCTCCAGAGCTATAGGAAATAAATGCCTGTTGTTTAAGCCACCCAGCCTGTGGTATTTTGTTACAGCAGCCCAACCTGACTAAGACAGGCAGCAATGGTTTGGGATGTTTTACAGCTACAGGGTTTGTCTTATTTATGGCTAGAAGATGTTGGATGTGGTTTCATGGGGTGTGCAAAGCAGGCAGGCTCTAACTGGCTAAAAAAATATGCTTATTTGAGCTATATTTAAGGCAATTGGATGTGTAAATTTTTGAGTTTGGTACTGGCAGGCTTTCACCTAACAATCCAAGCATATTGTGAAGAAGTAAACAACATAGGGGCCAATATACGGGCCCTCTGTAACCCATTCTACAACACTAAGTTACTCCCGAAGAAGATCGAGCAGGAGGCAATGCCTATCAGACATATAGCCTTTATACAAACATTTTAATTACAACAGTGTAGTATTGGTTTAGGGATCACCAAATAGACCAATGGAATAGAATAGAGAACCTAAAAATCAGCCCATTTATTTAAGAACATTTGATTATTGACAGATCTGGCATTGCAGAGTGCGGGAAAATAAGGGCATTCACTAAATGATGCTGGGACAATTGATTATTCATACATAAAAAAGACTCAGACATTTCATATCTGGAAATCTTTCCTGAAAAAATCACATGCAATACGAATAATTTTTATACTCAAAAGTGTTTGTCCCAGTGTTATTTATAATGGTGAAAGTTTGAAAAGATGCTAAACAATCAATAACAGGAATACTTCAGTAAATTATGACACATTCACTCAATTGCATATTATACAGCTAATAAAAAATGTATACAGTCTATAGTAAGATGTAGAAATATTTGTGTTGTGATGGTAAGTGTAAAAGAGTAACATAAGGTATGATGAGAATGTAAAACAAACATACATGAATAAACATAGAACAAATAATTACACAAACATATTATCAATATTAATCTTTGTTACTGAAACTATAGGTGATGGGGTTTTTTTTCCCCAAAATTTCCATAAATAGCATGTGTTGTTTTTATAATGGAAAATGTCCCATTAAACTATTTTTAAACCTAGGCACTTAATAAATATTTGAATGCCAGCCAAATTTTCATGCTTTTAATATTGTGGGTGTGTATCTAATTGCTGAAGCCAGAATTGCTTCCATGTGCAGTCAGCCTCATCTCGCCACAGCTGTCAAACCACCTCAATTATCCACTCAAACTGTCACTCCTCTCATGAGTTAATTTTAAATGGAACACAACTCTAGCATGAGACTGTGATTTAAGAGATGTTATACAGTATTTTGATGACCTGGCTGAAAATTTATTTCTTCTTCAAGGTTTTTACCTGTCAGTGAAGGATTTAAATTGGGGTATTCTCTGTTTCTGAAGACTGATAGAATCATGACCTCATGAATATTTATGTGTAATATTTATTCATTCAAAAAATAGTTATTTAGTGTATATTACACGTCAGACATTAGTCTAGGAGCTGGGAATACACAGATGAATAGGATTGGGTCCCTGCCCCCACTCCCCAAGCTCACACTATAGTAAAGGGAAACAGACATGAACAGTAGTGACATGGAGGGTTGGGGGCACTGTGGTGGGGGTCTGCATAGAGTGCAATGGGGACCCAAATGGGGAAGTGACATATCATATGACAGTGGGAGATTTGGTTGGGAAAGACCTCACTGAATAGGGCGACATTTGAGCTGTATCTTGAAAGGACAGCTGGGTAGAGCAAGTAATACAATTAAAGGAAGCTGCCTTGGCTAAAGCACAGAACCCCCAGAGGGGAGAGTCATTGGGAAGTTTGAGTTCAGGTGTAGCTGGGGTGAGAAAACTGTCCAGTAGAACTTTCTGCAATGATGGAAATGTTCCATATCTTCACTATCCAATGTGGTAGCCACTAGCTAGTGCAACTGAGGAATTGAATTTTAAATTTCATGTAATTTTAACTAATTTAAACTTAAATAGCCTCATGTGGCTAGCGGTTACCGTATTGGACAGTGCAGGTCTAGAGGTAAAGAGGCCAGATCAAGGAGGAACCTGCATTCTACAGGTAGTGGGAAGTCCTCAAATGGCTGTATGGGGGGAATTATATGATCAGTTTTGCATTTGGGAGTGGGGCAGTCTAGAAGCAGATGAAACATTTAGGGGATCCCTGTAGAGCATGGTAATTAGGGAAGGAAATGGATATGAGACTTGCTGAGAAAGTCGAGTGGGCAGGCTTAGTGACAGGTCTGAGGGTGAAAAGCAGGATTACCTGAACCAGGTTTGGGGCTGCTTAAATCGTTGGGCCGACTGTGAAATCAATGACAAGTCATCCCAGTAAAGAATGCAGAGAGTGGGATGGGTTTGGAGAGATTAGTGTTACAGACAATGAGCTTGGAGAGCAGGTAGGAAATTCAGGTGATCTATTGCTACCTTCCTACTTGCTGTGTGCCAGGAGGAGTTGGCAATCCACCCCTCCCCATCAGAGGGACAACTGAACTGAAAAAATCTGATGGAATCTTTGGCTTTTATTCGGACATAAGAAAACAGCTGCTAAAAGTGGAATGCAGCTCTTTTATAATTTCAGCAAAGCTGGAAGAGGATCAAAAAAATTCCTCCTCACAAAAATGAGGATTTATGGACTACAGAGCAAGGTGGGTTCCTTGATAACTGAGATAATATTCTTTCTTTAATAAGACTTTCTTTAGACTGTACCAAATTTGTTTGTCCTTGGGAGCCATGGTGCCCCCCGGGGAGGGGGGTGGCAAAGATGAAATTCAATCTGGAGCCCAATGCCCAGCCCCCATGCCCACCTCCAACACCTGCTCTCCCAGGAAGCCTGTAAGCCTAGGGGCCCAATGGCCCAGCACTCACCTGCAGAAGCCCTGGCACCATTGGAAATTGCTCAACTCTAGTTTGAGGCAAGGAGGGAAGGGAAGAAGACTGAGAGCAATCTCTCCTCCTGGGGAGCAGAAAGGGGTGCTGGGGGGTAGGTAGGGGATCCTAAGGCAGGAGAGCCAAAGGGAGAGTCAGAGGAAGTTCTTTTGGAGACCTGTAATTTTTGTGTGTGTGTGTGAGGAAGATTGGCCCTGAGCTAAGACCTGTTGCCAATCTTCCTCTTTTTGCTTGAGGAAGAATGGACCTGAGTTAGCATCTGTGCCCATCTTCCTCTATTTTGTATGTGGGATGCCACCACAGCATGGCTTGATGAATGGCATAGGTCCACACCTGGGATCCGAGCCTGCACACCCCAGGCCACTGAAGCAGAGTGTGCCAAACTTAACCACTACGCCACTGGGCCAGCCTCTGGAGACTTGTCATTTAAATGCCTCCTCCTTTCCTTCCAAAATTGTAATTTCCTTCTGAAATCACCCTAACCTTTCAGTAGAGACATCTAAAACTTTTCCCTTCTTTTCACTCACCCACTCCTATACTCACCTCTCTAACCCAAATAGTCTGGAGTGATTGTTACATCTCAGGCTCTGGGGATTCCACAAAATATGTTCCCTGTCTTCAAGGAGCTTATGGTCTAGTGGGGGAGACAGACAAGCAAATAGACTTCCCTGGAGTATTGAGATCTCTGTGGGGAGGGGCAGTGGGGAGTGACTGCTTAATGGGTATGGAGCTTTCTTATGGGGTGGTGAAAATGTTTTAGAACTAGACAGAGGGGAAGGTGTGGTACCCTAAACCCAATATTGACAGGTCAGAGAAAGTTTCATAGGAGAGATGGCTTCTGGAAACATGGAGGAATTAACCAGGTGAAAAGGGAGGTGGAAAATTCAGATAGAGCTCTTAACCTCTATGCAAATATCTGGAAGCCAGCGAGTAATCCATCGTGGCCCGAGAATGAAGAGTGTGGTCTCTGGGGAGGAGGGAGGTAGTTGTGGGAGCTGAGATTGGATCATGAAGGGCCTTATATGTCTTGCCAAGCAATTTGAACTTTATCCCAAGGCCACCAAGAAGCCTCCATCAGGTTTTAACAGAGGAACGACATGATCAGATTTATAATTTTGAAATACCATTTTAGTATAGGCAAAGATTTGGATGGGTACAAGACTGGAGGCAGGGAGCTCAATTAGTTGGCTATTGCAGTAATCCAAGCAAGAAAAGGTAGGTGCTTTAATTAATTCAGGTGAAGTGGGAATGAGAGAATTGAATTGATTTGAGACATAATTGAAGACCTGGTTGTTAAGGATTGGGGAGATGGGTGGCTAAAAGACAGGGAAAACCTTTTAAAAAGCTCCACAGAAACATTATCCACATATACAAAACAGATAAGTAGGTCCTATCAGAGTTCATCACGGGGGACTCCCAAGGTATTTCTGATATGCTCTCCCTCACTCTCCAGAGTTGAAAATCACTGCCACAGATGCTATAATAGCAAAGGTTTTTATGCTTTGGATCCTGTTTTCCTGATTTGGACTAGTGTATGAAATTTACCTGGTTTGGGGGAAAAATAATTTTAAGAAAGAACCACTACTGCCTCCACTTTTCCTTACAGGCTCGAATTTGATTATAATAAAATTCACTGATTTAATTTTTTTTTCATTTTGTGTTCTTGTAATTTCGATTCTTTTGCAATACATGAAGGAGCAGGACCCCTTGCTTGGGTATCAGCAGTAAATGTTTCAATTTCCCCCTGACTTAGGCTGTGAAAATCTGATCCTAAGATCTGTTGTTTCTCCACTGACTGATTCATGTGATGGAGAAACAGATGGGAAACGAAGAATTAATGCTTTTGCTCATCATTCATCTTACCTTTAAAGGTGGTTGACAGTCATAAAGAAAAGTAGATTTTTAAGGGTCAGACTAATGAACTTAAGAAGCAATGTTATTTTGTGTCAGGAAACTCAACTATCTGCTTTTTTCTGCCTCTTCATATCTGTGCCCATGTAACTTACCTCTTAAAAGGAATCTCTGTAAGGAAGATGATTAAGAAATGATCTCATGATCTTCTTGACAGAAAGGATGGGGGAAAGTAGGCTAAAAATAGTGCATGCTTATTCTAAGAGAAACCAGAATAAGGGTGACCTATATTGCCCTGCTTGTTCCACAGTTTTTCTCATCATTACTCTGAAAATTCAGCTTCCCTCTCCATCATTAAGCATTTTTGTGGAGAAAGAAAGTTAAATTAGAAAAGGATGTTGTCAGCTAATTCCAAGATTATGACTTCCACAGTTTCAAAATTGATATACTACATATATAGAGTAACATGATGGCTGTGTTAAAAAAAAAAAAGTAGCTAAGCATTGCATAGCATATGGATAATAATGGAGAACAAGAATTAAGATAGAGTGAAAGGCACAAGATTTGTATTGTTTTTTTAACTTTTGAGGAATTTTTTGAAAACCAAGATGCAGCTCTATTTTAATGATCTATAGCCAAAAAGCAAAACTAAAAGTGAGAAGGTCTACATTATTATGCCTTTTCTTTACTTTTTATTATGAAATAGATACAGAAAAGGTCAATATAACATATATGCACCACTGAATTAATAATTATAAAGTGAACATCCACATAACCACTGTCCTGGTGCATTAGAGATTCTTAATCAAGAGTCCACTGAACTTGCATGAGCTTCAGGGAATCTGTGAATTCTCTGAAATTATATGCAAAATTAGGGACTTTATGCCTTTTTTCTGGGGGAAAGAGTCTAGAACTTTTCTCAGAACCTTAAAAGAGTTCACTTCAAGTTGTAAATACTGATTAGAAGAATAGGACTAAGACGGTTCTGTGACTTAGTGACTGTGTAGTCTTAGGCTGGTCTCTTACACTCTCTGAATCTTGAATCTGTAAAATGAAATGACAATAATTCATTGTCTTGTGAAGCTGTTGTAAAGAACAGCTCATTTGTTATTATCTGTGAAATAACTTTGTAGACTCTAAAGTACTCTTCCGAATGGTAATTATGTATCTCTGTTAGTAAATGGAAACTTCTTAGTAAGGTCTTTACAATCTAAAGAACTGTTAAATGGCTCTCGTTCATCAAGGCTGGTTTAAAAGCCATAGTCTATCATTATAACTGCTGGTCTGGCAAAACCCTGATTCCAGACTAGGCCAACCATCTCCTCTTCCCACACTCCTTCTGAGCTACTGAACAATGTCTGAAGAAAATCACTTGACAGACTGCTTTCACTTTATATTCATGATTGTAACCTTCAGATGAGCATTCATACTTTCCAGCAATGAACTGAAATTTTCTGTTAAGCATACTTTTCTGCTCTCCTAGATGACTATTTCCTGTTATCCTCCCTCCAAGATTACCCACGGTTCCACTTCTGACCATGATGGAATAACAAGGAGTGGACTTAACTTCCTGCCACAAAAAACCAGAACACTGGGAAAAATATATAAAGCAACTGGTCTCAGACATTGGAAAACACACAGCACAGGACTGTGATACCTGAGAGAAAGGAAACATACGAGGTTGATTGCCCCAACTTTCTGCCTGGAGGCAATTTCCAGATCACAGAAAAGTAAAACTAAATAGAGTCCAGAGACCTAGATGAGTTGAGGAGACAGAGAGCAGCAACCCCAGAGACTGAGGGAGGTGGAATTTGGAGAACAGAGTTTTGGAGCGGAGGAAGCTGTGCAAAAAAAGAGCTCTATAAATCTGAGTCTTTGCTAAGTACTTGGCTATGCATGCATAGACTGAAAATCCACACAGCCCAGCAAAGACCAACCAGGGAGTTGTAAGCTAAATAATTCCCAGAACTCAAGGAAGACGGGCAGACAGTCGAGCTCTGATCAGCCAGAGTGGAAAGTCCTCAGTGAAAACCTCTGAGCAGTCATTACTTAGTAGTAGGGCCACATTATCCCTGGAGTGAAGACAACTCTAGATTCATCCTAGTGAAGCTTAAAAACAGTGCTCAAAGGAATCACACTGATCCACAAATTATTTAACTGCCTGAAAAAAATAAAGTTAACACTCTGGAAAGGGAGAAAACAAAATTCAGACACTTAACAAGGATAACATTGACACTGTCCAACATTCAACAAAAAATTAGTAAACATGCTAAAAGTCTCAACTCATTTGCTCTTAAGACTTTAGGAAAAAGAAAAATATATACCCCCTCTTTAAAAGTGTGATAGTCTCTGATATCTTAAAGTCACTTAGTCATAGAAATTACGTCTACAACATTCTTGAAGGTAATCCTCTAGCTTTGATACAAAAACATTCAATAAAATGGAGCTCACTACCTTTAGTATGACTTCCATCACAATTGATCAGCTCTATTTATTTATTTTATGTTCAGTTAAATCCACTACCCTATGTAGATTTGTAATCTGGTGTTTTGAAACAACATAAAGTCCACTTTCTCTTCTAACAAAACTGAGAATAGTTCTCGTGCTGGCTTTTTCTCAAGGTAAATATATCCAATTCTTTCCATTTTGTTCTTTTCTTTTTCTTGGTGAGGAAGATTGGCCTAAGCTAACATCTGTTGCCAATCTTCCTCTTTTTGCTGAGGAAGATGAGCCCTGAGCTAACATCTGTACCCATCTTCCTTTATTTTGTATACAGGATGCTGCCACAGCATGGCTTGATGAGTGGTGCATAGGTCTACGCCAGGGATCCGAACCTGTGAACCCCAGGCCGCCAAAGCGGACCGTGGGAACTTAACCACTACACCACCAGGCCATCCCCTTCCATTTTTTTTCTGACAAGATTCTTATCATTCTCTGGAGGCACTCTAGTTCCCCCATGTTTCTTTTTAAATGGCTGCCATGTTAAAAGTAGGAAAAATTAGTTTACAAAGATTAGAAGTCTAATAAGTCATGGGAGTATGAAGTATATTTCATACCTTTAGCTAGCCAGGGTATGTTCTTCTCATGGCAATAACATAGGCTCAAGAAGGAAAGCAGAGACGTGGGGTCTCTTAAGGCCTTGGCTCTGAACTTGGCACACTGTCACATCCACACATCCCATTGGCCAAAGCAAGTCGTCAAGCTAAACGCAAAGTCAAAAGTCAAGGAATGATACTTCACACAAGTCCACAGCAAGGGTGCGCATACAGGGAGGAGTGAAGAATTAGGGCCAATAATTCAGTGTAGCACAAAAGGCTATAAAACATTTCCAAAGTCACACCTATTGTAGGTAGCAATTAGGGACTGAATTTGACTGAATGCAGCAGAAAACCTAAATAACAATGGCTTAATGAGAGAGAGGTTGATTTTCTCTGCTGTTATGGGAAGTCTGGAGGTAGCCAGTCAAGAAGACTGATACGGCTGCTCTGTGATATCACCAGGAACTCTCCTTTTTAGATTTTTCTTCCATCATCCTTAAGGTGTGGTCCTCATCTTCACGTTCACGGTAAGGCTGCTGGAACTTCAGCCTGTACATTTTCATTCCAAGTACAAAAAGAAGGGAAGGAGATAGACATAAAATAAAAGGGCTTTCTCTGACACCCCGTCCAGTGATCTACTTATATCTCATTGGCCAGGACCATGTCACTGCCCACCCCTAGCTGAAAGAGGGGTTGAGATATTTTTTTTTTTTCCCAGCACAGAATATTGTCATTCACAACATAATCAGGAGTTAGTAAGAAAGGAGAAGAAAATCAATATTAGGTGGGCAATTAGCAGTATCAGACACACCCAGGAAGTATTTGTGCCAGGATCTGCCCATTAGTTTAAAATTATACTTAAGATGATGGCATTACTCTTACCATCTTAAAAAATATTTAATATTCTAATTTATAAGTAATATATGCTCATGAAAGACATTTTGGTAGATGTCTTAAAGTATAAAGAAGAAAACAGCCATGATCTCATTGCCTTGATAGAACCACTGTGAAAATTTTGCTCTGTCACTATCCTTTTGGTTATTTTACCTTGTATATTCAGTTTCCAAATTGGGCTCAGTCTCTACAAATAGCTAGCCCCTTCTCCCCATTATTTTTTTCTTTATTTTGTTTTATACATTATCAGACAATATATACTTATTATAGAAAATCTAGAAATATGAGAAAAGTATAAAGAAATAAAAATAATAACTCAGCCATACTAAGTAACAAGTAAAATAATAAATAAATTAAATTCAATAAATGTTACCTTTACTCAGATCCAAACACTGTTAATGATATTGATGAACTGACTTATACACTTTTCATATATTATATATATGTGTATATGAAATCATATGGTATATAAATTTTGCATTTGGCTTTTTAAAAATATAAGACAAACAAGGTTTTTGTTCACACTATTTTTAATGCCTGCCTAATATTTCACTTTATCAACAAGCCTTAAATATCAGGTGTTTAGATTTCCAATGTTTTGCTGTTATATATCTTGCTACTCTAAACATCTATTTTTGCACACATTTCATCCACATTCCAGGAAAACTTTCCAGAAGGGGAAAATAAATAAAATCCTTTTATACTATGACTTGTGTATTTTTGTGTTGACTCATTTCCTAGTAATCTGGGAATGTCCTTAAGCAAAGTATATTCTGTACATTTGTTTGCAATTTGAGAAAAATTACTGGCAGTAGCCTGTTTAAAAATAAAACCTGTTGTTTGATGCTCTGCTTCTAATATCAGTTTAATCCTGTTTCATACTTTCATGTCAGTAGGCGGGCCCTGGGAACATTATTATTACGAGACAAAACTTCATTATCCCAGCTCCAGACACGGATGTGTCCCTATTATGTGCTTCTTGAATGCGCAGTTTTCTCTTCTGGCCTCTTGGACCATCCTGTTACAGACTTCCTTTGAACAACGGGACATTAAATTAAACTGCGATCTTTTAAAAAACTAGATGCTTTTATATGAACTCCATTTCTCAACGATACAACCCCTCCGTTTTTCCATCCTCTCTGGCCTGGCGTCTGCCTCCCGGCCCCCCTCCCCGCCTCCTAAACGCTGTATAGGTTCCCACGTTAGCAAGTTAATACTCTTGTTTAAGAAATCTTGTGTGCGACACCGTTAACCACTCGAGGTTTCTTCTGCCTGGGGTTTGGGTCCTTCTGTATTTTGTTTTTCAAAGTTCTTTTCACCATCCTTCGGGGAAAGACTCAAGGTTGGGCCCGGCCACGCCCCCTTGCCCCGCCCACACCCTGCCCCCGCCCCCTCGGTCCCTAGCGTTCGATCTCCATGGTTACAGAGCCGACGCGGAGACACCCAGCAGCCCAGGAGGCCCGGGCAAAGCCCCGGGGGAAGAATCGTTTAGATACGGCTCTAGCACTCGATTCCGGCCAAGGTCAGCCCACTCGGGGCTCCGCGCCCCTGAGCCGGCGTGTGCCCCGCGAGGAGGCTGGCGTGGGGCAGCAGGCAGAGCCGGTGCCGCCGGAGCATCCCGAACTGCCGCGTTGAGATTTAACTGTCAGTCGGGCGTTGAGCGGCGCCGCCGCTGAGCGGAAACAGCGGTCACTTCCGGCCTGAGGCGCCCAGGTCCTCAGGTCAGACCTCGAACCCGCACTGCGCCGGCGCCTCCGTCTCTCCTCCTTGTGGCTCGCCCCCGGACAGCCAGGACTCTGGAGATTTAGAGCTTCCGAGAGTGGGGCGGGGGCACTGAGGGGACCCCTGCACGTGCCCCACCGCGCTCGTGCTCGCACGCGGAGACGCGGAGCGCGTGGCTGGCGTTCTCTGAGTACGTGCTGCGAGCAGCTGTTTTAAGCGCTTACCTTACATCTCACACTATTTTAACCACTCGGTATATAAAACTCGCTTAGTCCTCTGGGAGGAGGGTAGTGGTGTATCTATATTTTTCAGATGAGGAAAGGGCCTCACAGAGGTGAAGCAAATGCCCAAGGTCTCAACTAGACAGTGGTCGGGTCACGATGGAACCCAGGCAGTCTGGTTCTACTGGACAAAATGCCAAGTGCTACCTGACCTGAACGCTAATAATGCTGAGAGTTCGCTTTGTCTATCAGGGATTACCTTGGTTATTCTCTGCATGCTAAGTTCCCTTGTGCTCGGTGACTGGTACTCAGGAAAATCAGGAAACTCAATAACCATTAAAACCTACCACCTTTTCCTGGTTTATAGTAAATGGAATTAATGAGCGGGAGTTCTTTTTTTCCCAGCATGCATAACCCTCATAATATGTTTTGATTTTTTGCTTTTATGTGTTTAATCAAGAGTCTAAACTCCAACTTGAATGTGCAGGAAGGAGAATTTAAATGATCCGAGCAAGAATTGTCTTCCAAGAGTCTGTTATAGAAGGTCATGTAGTGAATGTGGTGGGATAAGCATTTCCGCTTTCAAGCTGTACTTTGCCGCCTACACAGATGGGGGTGGGGTTTCTCATTGATTCTACCTCCCCCTACTATTCAGCCTTTTTTTTTTAAGTTTAAAAATATCACTATATTAATGTAGTTTTGGTGACCACCATCATTTAAATAAAGAGGAAATGTCTCAATCTTTTGAAGTCCCAGTTGCTCTCTCTATCATCAAAGTCTCTCATTTTTTATAAATATAGAGCTAGCTAATGAAAAACAGGAGGGGCCGAGCTGCTAATAAATACTAATAAGTTAATAAATAATATTATGTCTCTTTGCAGATATAATAGAGAAATCTACAGAGGAAAAAATAATATATAAATACAATTTTTAAAAAGCAATCATTGTTTTATTTAGCCAGAATGCCTCCCACTCAGGCAGAAAGTGTTATAAAGAATATCATTCGAGAAATAGGACAAGAATGTGCAGCCCATGGAGAGATTGTTTCTGAAACTCTGGTTGCTTTTATGGTAAGAATGAATATTTTTGTGAATTACTGCTTTATTAAAAAATGTTTTTAAGTGGTGCCCATTTTCCTCCTAAAATTTTATGAAGCTTTCCTAAACATTATTCAGTTCAAAGCATATTGAAATCATCAGACAAATTAGAAAAAAGTATTTTAGTCTATGAGGCATGTCAGTTCTAGATTTATAGAGACTGATTTAGAAGCTTGATGAGCTTTAGAAACATTAGTAATGCCCTGTGTTGGAGGGTTTTTTAAAATTTTTCATGCTATGTTGAAGACTTTTTTTTAAAAAATCTCGTTTCATTTATTTATTTATTTTTTGTAAGGAAGACCAGCCCTGGGCTAACCTCTGTGCCCATCTTCCTCCACTTTTATATGGGGCACTGCCACAGCATGGCTGACAAGCATTGCCGGCCCAGGATCCATATTCACGAACCCTGGGCTGCCAAAGCCGGAACTTAACCACTGCACCACCAGGCTGGCCCCAAGGAGAGTTTTTTTCACATGTATTTTTGTTTACTATTGTAAAAATTGCTCATTGTTTTGGTCTCTCTATTCTTGTTTTGGTTTAACAATATACAATAAAAAATATGCTAAAATATTCACATAGGTTGAAGACATTGCTTTCAACTTATTTCTCCATATAAATTTTCTAGCACCATATTCAAATTTGATGTTTATTGCTTCCTTTCTTCAACCTTTAACAGAAGTGCTGATGAGTTGGGTAATAAGAAAATCAGCTGAATAATCAACCCTTGAGTAATCAAGAGGTAGTTGTTTAAAAATGGAAACATATTAAACTAATTTCATAATAGTATGAAATAAAATTATTTAATGGACTCTTTCCTACTCTCAGGTGAAAGCTGTCGTCCTGGATCCAAGTAATGGCTTTAACATGGATAGAACCCTCATAAAAAGTGATGTGCAGAAACTTGTTAAGGTAATTATCTACCAATTCTCAAATTTTTAATTGTTTATTTGCAATTCTAAACGTAGCATTTGTGTTAGACATTATTGCCCTCAGCTCCATGAAACAAAAACCACCAAATAGTGGTGCAAACACATGAGGGATTTATTTTTTCTCATAACACAGTCTGAAGGTACATAGGCTGTTTTTCCTGAGTCACCGTCAGGCACGTGGCTTTAATCCATGGTCACAAGATAGCTCCTCCACCTCTAGGCAGGTGTAACGGGGAGAGGACAAAGGGCAAAATGTGTATGCCAATTGGGTCTGTCACTTTTTATCTGGAAAATAATAGTGTCTGGCCCCACGCCCAGTTGCACAAGCAAGTGGGATAGGTTGTGGAGAGACTGAAGAAAAGACCCGGATACGGCATACAAGACATATAGGTTTATTGGGACGGACTTATGAGGAATGTCCAGTGGTGGCTGGCTGGACAGAATTGTGCGCCAGCTTCTGCTGTGGTGAACAGGGAGGGGGCTGCTTATTTAGGCAGGGGGACGAAGACTACCTGGATCGTTACAAATCTCAGATGGTTGGCGTCCTGCCTGGAGAGGGGCCAGAAGGGCACATGGTTGTTATAGGGCACATAGGCTAGTGCCCCGACAAATAGCTTTCGCAGAATCCTTCCCATCTGCTTACATTTATTGACCAGAATGATATTGCAAGTCAGCCTGGGACATTGAGTTTTTTCTTCGTTTTCAGCTGGGACAAATCTTTGCCCCAATGCAAACTGGGGCTCTGTTAGTAAGGGAGGAGGGGTATGAACACTGGCAGGTAGCAGTGTCTGCCACAGTGTTTTAGAGATGTCTTGTTATTAATCTAATGTTACATTGAGAACATTATTAACTGACTTGTCATATACTGTAAAATTATAAAGTAGTAAATTAAGATTCATATAATTATTGATTCAGTGTAATTTGTTTTTCAATTCTAAAGGAAAATTGAAGCCAAAGTAAAATATTACATAGTTAGAAATCAAGTATATGTGCCTGAAAACCACTTGTAAGAACTGAAGAGGCGGGAACTTCAGACATCATTAATTTTTTCATATGTTTTAAGTTTGACTCTCTGAATATAGGTGTTTAAATATTTATTTTCTAAATATTCCTAAATGTGTTTGCTAAAAATTCAACATTTCTTTTTCCTAGGCTTAATGATTTTAATTCTCTCCTTCACTATAAAGGACTTGAAGCAAGGTTTCCCAAACTTGCACATGGATATTTTCTGGGCTCAAATAAATGGCAGAGAAGATTTTCATCTCTCATAGCCAGCAATTCACATTGAAACTCTTGCTTTGATGTTTCCCTTTATTTTTCAAAATAACTTTAGAAAATACTTCTGATTGTTTCAGAAAATATAACTAGAAGCATTCATGGGATATTCTTTTCTAGCTTTGTGTGACTCGGCTATTGGATAGTAAAAATCCATCCCTGGACACCATTAAGATGCAAGTCTACTTTGACATGAATTACACAAGTCGAGGTAACATATATCTACCTATTTTGATACCCTTTTTAAAAAGATTCATATTATATTTCAGCAGCAAGGACTTCATTTGGTTGACAATGAAAAATTTAATTTTTTTGTCTGTCTTTTGAAATTGTTTCCAACTTTGAAGAATATGATAATGTTGGAAATGCTAAATGAGAAAAACAATGGCCTTTGTGAGTGTTAAAAGCAAATTCTAATTATTATGCCCATAATAATTATGTTTCCAAGTCTAGTGACTTTTAACTGTTATACCACTAACACATAATAATTAGAAATTAAAACAACTAGCTCATTGAAGTTAAAAGTTTTTGATTTGTTGATTTTTTTGTTCCTGGTTTATATTATTGTCTCATAATTATGTAACTACCCAAAAATGAAGTGAATGATGGGAAATTTAAAGTTTAGAGCATATTCCCTGATGTAAGTAGTTTAATGCATACATCAAAGAGAAACTGGAAACAAGAGAAAAAGGAAGTAAATTCCTCCATAGACTAAACTGCTTCTGCCCCACAGTACTGCAACCATTTTTAACCATTGGGTCGTTTTTGTTGTCTTTTCTTTCTTTCCCTCTATGTAGTGAACTTTCAGTTATGTTACATATGTAAAATCATGTATCTTGGTTTTTGGCTTAATAATAATGAAATTTTAAAGCAATAAATAATCATGGAATTGATGACATTTTAATTTAGATTTTTCTTAATTTGCAAAAAGTTCAAGTTGTTTTTGTGGTAAGATTATAGATATGAACCGTGCATGGTTGATATGCTAATTATTGTCCTTGTAATAGTAAAATAGGGTGTCTTATTGAGTTAGTTGCAAGAATTGTATATGTATATGTGTATTTATATTATATGTGCTTACATATAGTATACTACATGTACTTACATATAGCATACATGTTTATAGTACATGTATTTATACTATATGTGTTTATAATATATATTATAAATTATCTTGTATATTTTCAGCCTCACTGGGATGTTTTAGCCCTGATATTACTGTTTGGATTGTCTGCTTAAAGTCTTATGTGTTTTGACAGACTATGCCATTTAAATCACTGGAATAAATCTTTCCCACTAAATTTTTGTCTTGAGGTTACTTGCTGGCCATTGTTTATTTTTAATTTTGATTACTGCTTGTTAAGAAAATACTTGTTTTTATGCAGTGAATTCCATACCCAAGCTATCTTTTCTCTGGTCCCACTTTCTTATGTGAGAAGAATTCTAAGTATCAAATATATGGAATATTGTCCTTTGCCAATTTTAGAGGAATTTCTTGCCGAACATCACCGGGTCCTGGAGTCTAGATTAGGCTCTGTTAGCAGAGAAATTACAGATAACAGAGCGTGTGCTAGAGAAGAATTGGAAAGCCTCTACCGAAAGATTGTCAGCTATGTGTTACTGCGCTCTGGGCTCGGATCCCCTACAGATATCAAGATTGTCAGAGAGGCAACAGGTAAAAAATAGACACAATTTCCTCCCCATAATGAAAATATAGGAACACTGTATCTTATAAAATATGTTAAATTACAGGTGTTGAAGACTGAAGCTTCCTTTTTATCTGAAAAAAAAATCATCAGCACAAATAAGAGGTTAAAACTTACCCAGACTCCCTTTACACTGTGTATCAACTCTAAAACTCAAGTAGCACCTCTGGAATGTGGATATTGCTAACTTTCTTAAAGCTGTATATATCCAGGGACCTATTACTCCTCATAGAGAGACATTGGCAGGGTGATTAAGAGTACCGAGCTGACTGGGTAATGAGGACTGCTGGAAAGGGAGCTTTCATACTGATGAAAGGAATTGAGTCTCACCTAAATGGATGATGGAAAAGGACACTGTTTTATCCTTGGGAGATGCTTGCCACTTTCATACTTGAAGATCACAAATAGGCAAGATCTCTAACCTTCCCATGGCCTTCTTCCATAATTATTTTAAAGCATTGATTTTTCTACTCAGACCCCTAATTAGAAAGCTTGTTTTAATGCCCATTGCCAAAAACTTAGTGATGGGTGCTTAATTATTGAAATTATGTTATTAATTAATTATAATTATTAATTTATTGAAATTAATTTCAGTAACCCAGCTTTGGTATGTGATAAATTGTGCTGTGTATTCTGTAATCAGGTACAGAAATGTAAAGAATCATATAAGTAAGTCTGTGAAGACAGGCCTCTTAATTTTCTACTGAAAGGAACTTGTGATTTAAATTCTGATATCTTTATTCTACTATTTTTTGTTGTTTTTGTGGTTTGTTTTAGCTGCCCTACAGAGTGTTTTTCCTCAGGCTGAGCTTGGGACATTTCTAACTCTTTCTAAGAAGAACAAAGAGCGCCAGCTGAAAGAACTCACCATGATTGTTACTGGAATTCGTTTATTTAACCGAGACTGTGGAAAGGGAGGAGAAGGCATTGATGACTGTAGGTAAATTGTTAGGTTAATCCTATAGGTTATGCAGGTTCAAAATTTAGCTTGCACGCGAGGAAAATAATACCTAATACACCACTGGCATGCTTAGATTTAAGGTTTGAAGTTTTGATTATACCTTAGGGTAGTGTTCATAATGTATAGTAATTTTTAATTTTGCTGGAGCAAGACTTAAGTTTTGCGTACTGTGAAGCTAGTATGGGAGAGTGAATCAGTGAAAGGAGTGAGGGGGCCTGCCCGGAGACCAGCCTCCCCAACTCCCTGGGGCTTTGTGTGCTTTGCTCCAAGTCAGATAACCCAAGGGAGTAAAACTCAGTGATGTGGAAAATAAAAATCATCCTGAGAACAGTTACTAATGCAGTTAATGGAATGAGGAGGTCCAAGAGGAGGTATCTGCAAATCTGTAAATTCAGGAGCATTTGCGATGCTGTTACATGCTTAATGCATTCCTTATCTGTAGTGTGAAAGGACTCGTGAAATATTTGATCAAGGACCTACCAGGAGAAGTAACTTCCTTATGAATTGGGTGCGCATATAGGCCCACTGATAAGGGGTTAGATTGTGTCTTTTAGCAGATCACTGATCTGGGACAATAGGGTAATTTTTTGCATTTTAAAAACTGTTCTAAAAAGTCAAATGCCCATTCTTCATAAAGTTTCTTATCTTGCTAGATTATTCTGTTATTTTTCAGTATCCCCATGAGTTTCTTAAGTTACACACTTTTTTTTCTTTTTCAAGTAGAAAAGAAGATATACAGGAGAGAGAGAGTGGCTTTTTTAGGGGCACTTGGTCAGTCACACATGATACTAGAGCCTACCTATTCTTTAGACTCGTCTTTATTTTAGCGGCAAAAGCTGATCTCCTCTAAATTTTGGTCATCATTCTGACAATGTCATTTGTTTGGATTCTTTCCTTCATGGTGTGGGACATACATGTGAAATACATGCCTTAGAATTATTAATTTGGTTGAGAAAAAAACCTACCTAATGTTCAAAATATGACCGCTTTCTAGGCTCTTTCTTCTTAATTCTTTTTAGATTCCTTCATGTCTTTCTTAATATACCTTTTAAAACAGTGCCAGCTATTCTACATGAAGCAATCCCAGCCACCACTCAGCATATTGACTCCCAACTTCAGATTGCCCAGGACCAGGCATACCGCTACACGGCCGTCCTTGAGAAAGTAAGAAACAACCCACTCATGAGTATGGAACTTCAGCCATATATGTTAAAGGAAGCACTATACAATGTTCGACAATATGAGATCTTCCTTCAGATCATTTTGGTGAGTTAATGTCTTAAGATCTGGCCTTTTCCATAGAATGCAGCCTCTTTATATACTATGGAGCTAAAGCAAAAGGAAGGTTGAGGTCATGGATAAAGGAGGTGATCTTTTTTTTTTTTAATTTTATTGATGTCTTAATAGTTTATAACATTGTGAAGTTTTAGTTGTACATTATTGTTTGTCACTCACCATATGAATGCATCCCTTCACCCCTTGTGCGCACCCCCCATGCCCCCTTGCCCCTGGTAACCACCAACCAGTTCTGTTAGTTTATATTCCACATGTGAGTGAAATCATGCAGTTTGTCTTTCTTTCTCTGGCTTATTTCACTTAACATAGTACCCTCAAGGTCCATCCATGTTGTTGTGAATGGGACAATTTTTGTCTTTTTTTATGAGTAGTATGCCATTGTATATATATACCACGTCTTCTTTATCCAATCATCAGTCGAGGGACACTTGGGTTGCTTCCACTTCTTGGCTATAGTGAATAATGCTGCAATGAACATAGGGGTGCATAAGCCTCTTGTGATGATTGATTTCATGTCCATTGGGTAGATGCCCAAGAGTGGGATTGCTGGATCATAAGGTATTTCTATTTTTAACTTTTTGAGGAATCTCCATACTGTTTTCCATAAAGGTTGCACCAGTTCGCATTCCTACCAGGAGTGAATTAGGGTACTTGTTTCTCCACAACCTCTCCAACATTTGTTGTTTTTTGTCTTGGTGATTATAGCCATTCCAACCGGTGTAAGGTGATATCTTAGTGTAGTTTTGATTTATGTTTCCCTGATGATTAATGATGTTGAACATCTTTTCATGTGTCTGTTGGCTATCTGTATATCTTCCTTGGAAAAATGTCTGTTTATATCCTCTGCCCATTTTTTAAGGAGGTGATCTTAATAACTGCACGATTTATATTGTGTCTGTAGGACCAGGAACTGAAATATAAATGGGGAAGTTGGATGTTGATTTTAATGAAAATATATTGGCAGGAATTGATTTTGTAGTTGTTTATTCTCTTTGGTGCTCAGTAGATGACTGTTAGCATGCTGTAGTTAAGCAGTGGGATGTGTGTGTAGGTAAGTAATACTGCATTGTTCGTTTTAATTCAAAGCAAGTGTCTAATATGTTGTTTGGCTGGTGGTTGGCACTCAAATAATTTTTATGTAATTATTCTTACTATTCAAATTGGTAGAAAAGATTTTTATTTCTGATGTTTTTAGATCTCATAAACAAGCCAAACAATATTCCCAAAGAGTTGTAACATATGGTAAAGTGATGATTTTAAACTTTTTTTCAGGACAGAGCACTTTCTTTCTGATGGAAACTTGCTCAGAATCCTAAAAATATAAAACAGGTGTTTAGATGAAAGGATTGGAAGAGCTTCTCATCAAGGAACATCCCCATGCCACCCTAGGGTTCCAGGGAACACAGTTTGTTAACTATGGACAGCAAGCTATGTTCCCACTGGTCACTTTTTTTTTCCAACTTTATTGAGGTATAATTAACAAGTAAAGTGGTAAGATATCTAAAGTGTACAACATGATGATTTGATATGTGTACACATTGTGACAGGATTCCCCCATCAAGTTAATTAACACATCATCTCATGGGTCACTGTTTACCTTTACACAGCCCCTATAACTGTAATACTCAGGATCGGTGGAGCCATCTTTTGTATGAGTGAATACTAATGTCTTGAGGTATAGAACAGGATGTATTCTGGTCCTCTCTTCTTTTTAACTTATATCTTTTTTTTTTTGCTGAGGAAGATTCACCCTCAGCTAACATCTGTTGCCAATCGTCCTCTTTTTGCCTGAGGAAGATTCACCCTGAGCTAACATCTGTTGCCAATCATCCTCTATTTTGTATGTGGGTCGCCGCCACAGCATAGCTACTAACAAGTGGTGTAGGTCCATGCCCGGGAACTGAACCTGGGCTGCTGAAGCGGAGCATGCCAAGCTTAACCACTAGGCCACTGGGGCTGGCCCTTAGCTTGTATCTTAATGACTTGATACTACTTTTGGATGTACTTGGTCTATCTTCTCTCCTTACCTCCACTGCAGAGAGTAGAAAGATAAATATCCAGATGACATGACTTCATTGCAACAAACTAGGGTGGTCCTCGCAACTGACTCACTATCTAATTGCCTTCAGAAGGAAGGACTCTAAACCAACTATTCCAAACCAAATCATTCTTTAGGGTCGATGTTCCCCTAACATTGACCTCTGGCTCTCAGCCTTATGTAACTAGTTAGATACTAAGAGATTTTACAGTCAGTTTGTCTTGAAGTGCATACAGGTCCAGAGAAATAGAACTTCACATTTACTTTTGTCATCTGCGTTCAGAAGGGATATCATGATATAGTGTCTTCTCACAGTTTTTAATTGTGAATTATATCCAACCAACGAACTTATAGTCTGAAATTCTCATTGGAGTTCTCACTGTCAGAGCTGGAGGGACAGTGAGTAGAGTGTACTAAGGGATGGGAGTGGGCTCTGCTACCAGACTGCATGGGTTCCAATCCTGACTTTGCTACTTACTAAATCTGTCTTTGAGGAAGTTGCTTAACTTCTCTGTGCCTTGGTTTCCACATCTGTAAAATGGGATTATTGATAGTCTCCACTATGTAAATAAGGTAGAACAGTGCCTGGCACATAGTAAGAGCTCAGTAAGTTGATGATG
Source organism: Tapirus indicus (assembly GCA_031878705.1). Lineage (NCBI taxonomy): Eukaryota > Metazoa > Chordata > Mammalia > Perissodactyla > Tapiridae > Tapirus > Tapirus indicus. The sequence goes on from CM062933.1 coordinate 13,378,383, forward strand.
ACGATAATAATGATGACGACGTTGCCGCCAGTGATGTTTATTATTGCCATCGTCATCATTGTTAGGGCTTCAACAGAACAGTTCTGATTTCATTTTGGTAGGGGCATAAGCTGAAGAGCTCTCATTTTTCTAGATAATATCTCATTTCCAAGCCCTTTGCTGCTCATATTATTGAGAAAGTTAGCTCTCTGATCTTAGCACTCTTCATGAGTATTTCATACTAACTTCAGTCAGGGTCTGAATGAGTTCTCTTAATCTTCTGACTCTTTGCTGCTTAATCAGTGTTTCTTTTTGTTGTTGTGTGTTTTGAGTATTCAGTCTTCTCCCATCAATCTACCTTGGTTACCATTAAGGTTGAGTATTACAGAATGGATGTTGGTTTAACCAGTATTATCTCTAGGTTATAAAATATGTTCATTTATGTTTAGCTGAGACTTTTTCCTATCTGTGAAATCTATGGATATTTTTTAAAGTCACATTATTTGAATTTATATTCCTAAATCTAATTATCTCTTAGTCTATTAAATCTAATTATCTAGTCTATTAATTATGTTATATAAATTTTCGTAGTATTGATTTTAATTAAAAATTTTTTCTTTTGCCAGTGCTATATTCTGTTTATGCAAACATTTAAAAAATCCACTTATGGCCTAGATAAGATAGTGAGTTATTTTATTTTCTTTTGACCAAGACTTCATCTGCTGCAATGAACAAATTCAAATATTCTGGAAAAGAAAATGGAGGGGCGATCACAGTCTTGTTGACTGTCTTAGCTGAGAGAACAGAATTCCATCCTCTGTGGGCTTTTGAAGTGCAAGGCAATCACCAAGGAGAGAAAGCTGCTTATTGTTATTATGCAAGTAAAAGTTGACACATAACATTTCCTAAAATGTTTAAGTCAAGACTTGTAGACTTCCTCCCCCAAGCAGTGTTTGCAGGGCTCATTCACAGAATAGACAACACAGGACTTCTTATTTTTCATGATAGTGCAAGTGAAAAATCAGTCAGGTGGAATTTGTGTCTTTTTTAGACTTGTTGAAAAATGTCCGTGGAAGAAAATACAAGAAACTTATATGTTAAAAAGGGAGAGGGGGAGGAGAGTAGCATGCTGGGATCACATGCTTTTCCCAAGCATTTTTTTTTTCTACTTCCTTTTTAAAAATTTTTAATTATTTTATTGAGGTCATAATAGTTTATAACATTGTGAAATTTCAATTGTACAGTATTATTTGTCGGTCACCATATATATGTGTCCCTTTACCCCTTTCACCCACCCCCCAACCCCCTTCCCCTCTGGTAACCACTAATCTGTTCTCTTTGTCCATGTGTTAGTTTATCTTCTACATATAAGTGAAATCATGCAGTGTTTGTCTTTCTCTGTCTGGCTTATTTCACTTAACATAATACCCTCAAGGTCCATCCATATTGTTGCAAATGGGACGATTTTCTTTTTTTATGCCTGAGTAGTATTCCATGATATGTATATATATATATACCACATCTTCTTTGTCCATTCATCAGTTGATGGGCATTTGGGTTGCTTCCAAGTCTTGGCTATTGTGAATAATGCTGTGATGAACATAGGGGTGCATAAGTCTCTTTGAATTGTTGATTTCAAGTTTTTTGGATAAATACCCAGTCGTGGGATAGCTGGGTCATGTGGTATTTCTATTTTTGATTTTCTGAGAAATCTCTATACTGTTTTCCATAGTGGCTGCACCAGTTTGCATTCCTACCAGCAGTGTGTGAGAGTTCCCTTTTCTCCACATCCTCTCCAACATTTGTTATTTTTTGTTCCCCAAGCATTTTTTTTTACTGCGTTATGAAAAAAAAATTTTTAAGTGATAGCAAGCATTCCTAGAGGACTAACTTTTTTATTATTTTCACCAACAATCTCATTAGAAATATCTTTTTGGTGTCAGGATGCTGTCAAGTTCATGGTGGCAGATACAAGTTTTTCAAAATGTGAATTTTATCATTGTCAGCAAAAACTATTGTTTTCCTGAAGTGACAGACTCATTTCATTCACTTTAAAGAAAATACCTGCCAAATAGCCAAGACTCAAAAATCATAGTTTGTCAGTTGTTCTTTCAAGTAAAAATGATGTTTTACTGTCAGGGGGGAGAGGCTAGTTCAGTTTGCAATTCAATCATGTAAGTGTTTTCATCGAGAGAACTACCCATTTTAATATGCAGTAGAAGTGTTCTATATGTACTTTCCATTTTATCACACTGAATATTAAAAAGCTGTGTACTTAAGGATCAAGATTTAGTAAAATTAATACCTTTTACTGCATCATCATAGCTGCTCTTAAGTGAAACTGGCTTTTTAAAAATTGAGATATAGTTGTCATATAACATTAATTAGTTTCAGGTGTACAACATGGTGATTTGATGTATGTATATATTGCAAAATGATCACTACAATAAGTCTAGTTAACATCCTTCACTGCACTTAGTAATAAATTTTTTTTTCTTGTGATGAGAACTTTTAGGATCTCCTCTCTTAGCAACTTTCAAATATACAATACAGTATTGTTAATTGTAGTCATCATGCTGTACATTATATCCCCAGGACTTGTTTATCTTACAACTTGAAGTTTGTACATTCTGGCTCCCTTCACCTATTTCACACCCCCCAGCCCATCCCCTGCCTAGTTCAACTACCAATCTGTTCTTTGTATCTATAAGCTCAGTTTTAAAAAATTCTTTTTGGATTCCATATGTAAGTAAGATCATACAATATTTGTCTTTCTCTGTCTGGCTTATTTCGCTTAGCATAATGCTCTCAAGGTGCCTTCATGTTGTTGCAAATGGCAGGATTTCTTTCTTTTTTATGGCTGAATAATATTCCATTGTATGTATGTACCACATTTTCCTTATCCATTCATCCATCGATGGACACTTAGGTTGTTTCTGTGTCTTGGCTATTGTAAATAATGCTGCTGATGAACATGGGGGTGCAGATATCTTTTCTCATTAGTGTTTTCATTTCCAGAAGTGGAATTTCTGGGACATATGGTAGTTCTATTTTTAATTTTTTGAGGAACCTCCATGCTGTTTTCCATAGTGGCTGCACCAATTTACATTACCACCAACAGTGCACAAGGGTTCCCTTTTCTCTACGTCCTCGCCAACACTTGTTATTTCTTGTCTTTTTGATAATAGTCATTCTCATAGGTGTGAGGTGATATCTCGTCATAGTTTTGCTTTGCATTTCCCTGATGATTAGTGATGTTGAGCACTTTTTCAGGTACCTGTTGACTATCTGTTTGTCTTCTTTGGAAAAATATCTATTCAGATCCTCTGCCCATTTTTTAATTGGATTGTTTGGTTTCTTTGCTATTGAGTTGTATGAGTTCTTCATGTATTTTGGACATTAACCCCTTATCAGATACTATGTGATTTGCAAATATTTTCTTCCATTCAGTAGGTTGCCTTTTTATTTTGTTGATTGTTTCCTTTGCTGTGCAGAAGCTTTTTAGTTTGATGTAACCCCATTTGTTTATTTTTGCTTTTGTTGTCAAATCCAAAAAATCATCACCAAGACTGATGTCAAGGAGCTTACGGCCTGTGTTTTCTTCTAGGAGTTTTATGGTTTCAGGCCTTATGTTCAAGTCTTTAATCCATTTTGAGTTGATTTTTGTGTATGGTGTAAGACAGTGGTCCAGTTTCATTCTTTTACATGTGGCTGTCCAGTTTTTCCAACACCATTTATTGAAGAAACTGTCCTTTCCCTATGATATATTCTTTACTCCTTTGTCATAAATTAATTGACCTTATATGTGTGGGTTTATTTCTGGGCTCCCTATTCTGTTTCATTGGTCTACATGTCTTTTTTTACACCAATACCTTACTGTTTTGATTATTATAGCTGTGTAAAATAGTTTGAAATCACAAAGTGTGAAGTCTTCAGCTTTGTTCTTTCTCAAGATTGCTGTGGCTTTTCTGGGTCTTTTGTGGTTCCATACAAATGTTAGGATTGATTGTTCTATTTTTTGAAAAATGCCATTGCAATTTTGATAGGGATTGCATTGAATCTAGATTGCTTTGGGTAGTATGGACTTTTTAACAACATTAATTCTTCCAATCCACGAGCAGGGAATATCTCGTCATTTATTTGTGAGGACTAACTTTACAACTTAAATTCTACACAGTTGTGAACAAGTTCTTTTTGATAAAATGTAAACAGAGTGATTACTCTAGGACATTCTCAGAAAAAAAATCAAGAAGTTCTGCATGCCTACTCTGTGAATAGACCCTGCAAACATAGCTTGGGGGAGGAGGTCTGAAGTATCTTCAGTTATAGGTTTTAAGAAGTGTTATGTGTTGAATATAACTTACTTTGGAGAGCATATGTAGATTTGTTTCTGTTTCTTGCTATTGCACAAATCTAGAAAGACTGCATTTTCATATTTGATTCCTAAAATAAAACTAACAAACAAGAGGGAAAAATAGTCTGTTGGGTAGACAAGAGACCTACTAGATAGGATAGATAATATTATATGGAAGAGCAAAGCAAGAGAGGGGGAGATGCTTAAAGAGTAGAATGGGTAAGATTAAAACAGGAAGCGCATGGAATAAAAATTTTTATTACTTGAAATACAGTAATAATATTTGCTATTTCTTATAAAGTAATTATTTTTGTCATTTAAAAGTAGTCTAGTAAAGCATATAGTTAGACTACAGATATCTGAGAACTCAAATGCACTGTTTTTCTCTTCAAATAAGTGTCACTGTACTGATAAATAAATGTTTATACTGTACTGATAAACCCAGACCTCTGCTATTTCTGGTCGCATCTTAGGCAGTGCAGACAGCAGTTAAGAGCAGGGCTCTGGGCTCAGATGATCTGGGGTAGAACCATGATTCTACCCCTTATTAGCTGTTTTTCCTTGGGCAATTTACTTACCTTCTATACCTTGGTTTTCTTATTTGTACTTACCCCTTTTTGTACTTGTATTTCATAGGGTGCTTAGCACATAGTAAGAATAAATGTTAGTAATTATTTCATGTTCAGCACTTTACTTTCAGATTACTGTTGTTGTATCAGAAATATGTTGTTTTTTTTTCAATGCTTGGTTTTTAAGATTTTCTTCATTTTTGAATGTAGTTTTTAAAATCTTGGTATCAAAATAGTTTTCAGAGGAACACTTCATTAATTTTATCGTTGAGGAATGGGAAAACAACAGCTATATGAAGCTGTGTCATAGGATCCACTTCTTGGGAATGCAATTATACTGGGTATCAAAGAATACCTGTATACATTTGAGAAAAATTATAGCCATTGTATTTCAAAAGATTCATCCATCCAACAAATACTTCGAGCACCATCCATATGTCAGTATTGTCCTTGGTGTTGGGGATACCATGCAGAACAGAATCTCTGCTCTCACTGAGCTTACCTTCAGGGGATGTGGGGAGCAGGTAGGGTTTAAAACACCTATGATTTTTGTAGTGAAATTATAAAAATATTAATGCAAATTATGTTGTCTTCACAGTCAGATATAATTACTTGTGCTCGAGAAGTGGAAATGATGGTAAAGCAGTTAGGAGCCCAGCTGGAACAATTAAAAATGACTGTAAAATCAAAGACGGCTGTCCCAACATCACAAGTCTTTGTAAGTATTTGTCATCAACTTTGACCTTGTTTAAGGGTAAATATACTTTTGAGTTCTATAAAATTGAATCAGAAGTAATTATAATTATTTATTAATTACTAAAAATGTAACAGTTTTATACAAGCGGATCCTGTTCTTTATGGTTATTTTATAGTAACAGTATGTTATAAGTTGGGTTAGAGGATTCCTTTCAAAGGCAATTGCTACTAAAGTGTTGGCTATGGCAACAAAAATAATCCATAGTGGAGTGTTGAAAATGTGTTCACAGTAGCTAGTTAGAAATTACCTCCAGCAAAGAGGTGACATAACTTGTGACCTTTCCACAAAGATAGATAATAATCACTTTATTTACCAGGCCTATACTTATACTGACTTTCTGATGACCTGCACCACTTTATGGGCAGATCGGGTAGCCCCAGAGAGGTATAAGATGTACATGCAGTATTTTATAGAGCATTTTGAGGCTCTGATAATTTTCTGTAATCATTCCCAATATTTTGTTTTAAAAACCAAGAAACAAAAGGCTAAGTTGTTTAATTTATAAGTAGGGCCTGATTAATTTTTTTGTTTGTTCTATAAGTCAATGATCTTTAATGTGAATAAAAAACATATATCTCACTGACCACAAATCTTTAACCTGCAGCTCACGAGACATGCCCCAAGGTGTGTCTCTACACTTCCCAGGTTCTTTTGAATCAAGATTGAGCCAGACAAATCTAATTATAATGAGTCATATTGAGCTTTTTTTCAAAAAAGAGGGTATTTTCTCCCTGACCTTTTGAGGTGAAGCGTCCATAAATCTTTCTTAGGTGATCAAGTGTGTTTGGCTTTTTTTAGTAAATGAACTTTATGACAATCATACCAAAATAAAGAGCTTTGAAATACAGTACAAGTTTATTTTCTCATAATTTATGAGTCCAATTCCTGTCTAGATTCTATTGTTTAACTTGATGAGATTTTCACTTGTCTTAAGGAAGAATTAATTTCTTTACAAATGAAAAGTTGTATTTATTTTTAAGAGTACAATGACTTATAGTTTTATTAAACAGTTACATTTTGAACATTTTTTTCTCTTCCTCAGCCCATCTTCATTGCACTTTCCAATCTGTGGACCAGCTTTCAGGATGAAACTGTTTTGATTAGTGTCCTCAGTAATTTAACTACTCACCTTGAGCCATTTCTGGGTGCTCATGAACTATTCTTTCCTGAGAAAGTACTGGAGGATCTTCTTGCTGGGGTGACTGTGAAAACTGATGTGTATAGAATGAAAGAACATATGGGTAATAGAAATCATCCACTATTTCCTCTTCCTTTTAAAATTACCTTTAGAATAAAGTCACTTTTTTAACATTTTCATGTTATATCTTTCTGATAAAGTATTGAACATCTTTTCTGATTATGAGTACTAATGTTAATTATAGAAAATGTGGGAAACAGAAAATATATAAACTGAATATTTTCCTATTCAGCAATAACCATTTTCTAATGTTATTATTAGTGTTTTGGTTAACAATGATTTTCTGTGGTTTTGTGTTTCTATTGTAGTCTTACTGATTTTATTATTGATTTTTAGTAGGAAAGGATATTAATCCTTGCTATATTGGTTGCAAATAAAGCTCCATTCTTTGAAATGCTATTTGCCATGTATCTACCTTCAGATTCAGGTGGAAGTTTATAAATAAATAAACTTTATCCCTGTAAAATTGAGCTTATTTTAGGCTCTTTAAGAGATGCATTGATTCTTATAGAAAGGGTATCTTTATCAATAACCTTCTTTTTATTTTTTTGCTCTCTTCTATCTTAGTTAAAGACAACTTAAAATTCATAAGAAATGCCAAAATAGAGTCTGGGTCTTTAGTTGTTGCCTAAAATAATGTTTTTCCAGAAAATGAAATTAGATAATTTTCTCTCTAAATTTACTTTTCAAATTTGATTTTTGTAAAAGTGGAAAATAAAAACGTAGTGGTAATTTCCATTCTTAAACTAGTAGACTACATAAAATCTGAGAACTAAATCAAAGAGACTCATAAGTATCCTTCCAGTTGAAGTTTTCCCCATTTATTTTTTTAAATTAAATTTGTTTTTAAAACAACTATGTTAACAGTTTAACATAGTAAACTCAACCATATTGGCAAGACAGTTTACTTGCGCCTGATTTAGATGTGTCATTTCCCACCACACATCAAAACTTTTTATTCACTAGGACACTATTTATCAAGTTACTGCTCCAGTGAATTGGGAGACCCAATGTTCTTTTGAAAGAATTTAATTTACACTTGCCACATCTCATCACTGTTTGGGGCTTTCAGGCGTATCAAGAAAAAAGAAGGTTTATTTTTTCCAAATTATGCATTTACTTCCAGTTGTAGCCACAAAGTCACTGTGTATCTGCTCTTTGGATATAGAGCCAGGCACAGAGGTGTAGGTAGGATTGCAAAAGCTGAGAACCTCGGGGAGCAATGTTTTATGAATACATGTTTTTATTTGTGTAAAAAAATTTAGTCAATTTGATTACCAAATGTGAATAGGTAAACCAACCAACACTTGGAAGAATTTTTATAAAGTGTAAAGAACAAAAATTGTACACCTTGTTATCAAAATTAGGTTACTAAGAGTGATTTCCTTGCCTCTTTCTGCTCAGAACATTCTCAGCTGTTTCGAGAAGCAATAGGGTTAGTATATAAGCAACATATTCAGAGTGTTTTGCCGCCTCGAGGAAAGAGCTACACCATCTTGAATGAAGTGGATCCATCTCTATTTTAGTCATGTTAACAGCCAGTCTCTTCCGCTTATTTCCTTGGGTTGTTTCCTCTTCCCGTTGGATAAAGTTGTCCTTGTTCTCCTCTTTCATTTTAGAAGATAGAGTACATCCAGCGGATTTCAGAAAACTAGAGTGGCTTTTCCCAGAAACAACAGCAAATTTTGATAAATTGTTAATTCAGTATCGGGGATTTTGTCCTTACACATTTGCTACAACAGATGGTCTTCTCCTTCCAGGTATAGGATTGGAAGTAATATTACTCCCCCTTCCCCAATTTCTTCTTTAAATAAGGTGCTGTCATTGTCACTTACTTATTTCACTTTTTAAAACTTTATGGGACCTGATGGTGAACGAAGAAAGCAGCTACAAAGATGATCCAGACAAAGTCTTCATCTTTGAAGTGCTCACAGTATAATCTGGTAGACTGAAATAAACAAGAAATTATAGTCCAAGTGATGAGGGATGGAATGTGTATAAGGAAACATGGAAGCTGTGATATCATAAAAGAGGGATGACTCATATGCCCAGTGAAGGATTCCAGAAATGTTACATGGCATTAGTAAAATATATCATCTTCGAAAGTAATTACTGGAAAGAACAGCACTAATTTGACTGATATGTTTATTTTAAAATATTCTTTCTCACTTTATGGTTACATTCCATTAACATAGATAGATCAGGATTTCTGTGTAAGTCAGATACCTCTAAGGAAATGGCCAATATTTTGTCAAGTACAATTTTTCTGTGATGTATATATTACTAGAGTGTCTCCAAAACAAAAAGTAAATCAGAAATTGAGGTGAAATAAGTTATTATCCAAAAAATGCTGTGTGAATTGGGAGTAACAAGAAGTCAGCTAGGGCTAGAATGAAAACAGTTTGATGGGACTGTTTTTTTATTTGCCTTATACCCTTAACTGCCTTCCTTTTCTTCTTTCTTTGTTATTTCTTTTGTTATGTTTCACAGTTGGATAGTACTTTTTTATTACAAAGAATTGTTGGGATTGTGTATATATACAGGCTAGAGAAAACACACATTGACTCATTTTTTATGGTATTAGATTTTTTCATAATGAGAGTAACAGGTTTACCATGGGGCACTGAGAGAATAGGATTATTCTGAGGCCCTGGGAGGGTCGCCAATACTGAGGAGAAAACAGTCAAGAGCCGTGAAGTAAAAAGTGATGGAATGTAGACGGTTTCTTTCTTTTCTTCTCTTCTCATCATGGTGTTTCCTTTTTTCTTCCTTCTTTCCTTCTTTTCTCCCTCCCTCCCTTCCTTCCTTCCTTTTCTCCTTCCTTTCTTCTTTCACAAATAAGAAGGGAAGGGAGTCGTGAGAGACAAACATGGATGTGAGGCGATGACGGAGGTATCATGATGTGGTTGAAAAAGCTCTGGGCTAAGATTCCGGAGGGCCTGGTTTCCAGTCCCAGTTGTACCTGGGAACAGAGTGAACTGAGTAACCTTCAGCAAATCTCATGCCTTCTGTAGACCTCAGTTTCCATGTCAGGAAAAGGAGAAGGACCAATGAGCGGGTCTGTTTGGTCCCCTCCAGCTTCCACTAACTATGATTCTAAGAAAGAGAGAAAAAGAGAAAAGTAGAAGGGCTTGTGGAGTTATGGGTTTCAGCATCTTCTCTGAATGAGCTCGTCCTGACTACCTTGTTTCTGCCTACTACATTATTTTCTGGGCAGCAGCAACCTGCACTACCTCAGAGGAATTCTGTAGGACTTCCCTCCTTCCCTGTGGGACTGCAGACCACATGGCTTAAATTCAAGGTGATACTGTGGCTTACCAGTCAGTACCTTTTCAGGGTCCAGTCAGACGACTTCACTGACTTTATTGCTCTGTCACTCTCTTGCTCACTACTCAAGCCCTGCTGGCCTTCTTGCTATTCTGGAACTTTCCAAGCCCATTTTCACCTCAGAACCTTTGCACTTGCTATTCCCTCCACTTGGAAAGCTCTGTCCCCAAGATAGCTACATACCCTGTTCCCTTGTGTCATTTGGCCTTCCCTGGTCATCCAATTTAAATATCAGCCTCACCCTTCTTCCTTTTACTATGTGTTTAACCTACTTTATGTTGAATTTTTTTTTTCTGGAGCACTGATCTCTTTCTGGCCTGTTGTATATCTGTTGATATGTTGAGAGCAGGGGCTTTGCTTTCTTCTATATCCTTAGTGCCAAGAACAGACTCAGTAAATATTTGTTGAATAAATAAATAAGACAGTATTACTATTTCCTATATAATTGCCACAAACTATGTGTATATTTAATAATCCATGTTTTATGTAATATCTTTTCACAGTGGGAAATAGTTTCTAACATGCAAATTTGCATTTTGGAAAAGATGTCCTATTTTTGTAATTCCTACAGAATTATATTTAAAACAATGCTTATAGTAGCTGGTTTAGTTTAAGGAGATTTACAAAACCAACCAGATACTAAGTGGCTTCTCATAAAAGATTTGTAAACACCTTATATCTGGATAGTGAAATGTTTTTATATAAAATCATACTTGAAGGGGCCAGCCCGGTGGCATAGTGTTTAAGTTCATATGCTCTGCTTTGGCAGCCCAGGGTTTGCAGGTTCGGATTCTGGGCACAGACCTACACACTGCTTATCAAGCCATGCTGTGGCAGGCATCCCACATATAAAGTAGAGGAAGATGGGCACGGATGTTAGCCCAGGGCCAATCTTCCTCAGCAAAATGAGGAGGATTGGCAACAGGTGTTAGGTCAGGGCTAATCTTCCTCACCAAAAAAAAAAAAAAAAGGAAAAAAAAGAAGTCATACTTTAAAATGTAAAAATATACAAAATTAATTTAATATGAATCTCACATAAAATATAATTTAACAAAATATATAATTTAAAATTGCTAATTGTAACATTTTAGCCAAATTTAAAAAGTGATATATTAAAAATGGAGTATATAGGGAATAGTTCTATGAGTGTATTACAAACAAAGATTCATTAATATTTCATATCTAATTCAATTCATTTTCAGGAAATCCAGCAATTGGAATTTTGAAATATAAAGAAAAGTATTACACTTTCAATTCCAGAGATGCTGCATATTCATTTGTAGAAAATCCTGAAAATTACATTGATTTAATTAGGGAAAAGGCCAAAAAAAATACAGAATTAATTCAGCTACTGGAACTTCATCAACAGTTTGAAACCCTCATTCCGTATTCTCAGGTAAGCAGGGTCGGTATTTTAAGAATTTATGACATTTAAAAGTATAGTTAATTAAAGTTTTGTTTTGTTGTAGAATGGTTCCCAAGTCCAGACAGAGACAGGGTCAGAGGAGGCCTTTACAGGTTATCTGAAAGGGATTCACATCTGAAGATGGAAACTAATGAAGTCCACAAAGAATAATGAAAACCAGATAAGGAGTCAAATTGATGAATTAGGCTGGAAAAATCTGAAAAAGAAAGACTACATTTAGATAAATAGTTGAAACTACAATATTTCCTTATCTAAAATTGAAGGAGCTCAGCACAGATAATGTAGGTGATAACTTACTTATACTCAGAGTTCTAAGATAATTTAACAGGTTTAAATTGCGGTAGTCTGAAAGGCCTCAGACTGGATCTAAAGGTGTGCTTCTTTGTATCAGCACCCATTCATTAATTCATTCAGCAGATACAGAGCCACTTCCTGTGTGCCAGGCACTATTCTTGGCACGGGGGATTTACCAGTGAACAAAATAGATAAAAATCCCTGCTTGCATGGGGCTCACATTCTACTGCTGTATATTCTTTTTGTTTTCTTCTTCTTTGTCTCTTATTTATTTATTTTTTTTTTGTGGGGAAGACCAGCCCTGAGCTAACATCCGTCGCCAATCCTCCCCTTTTTGCTGAGGAAGACTGGCCCTGGGCTAACATCCGTGCCCATCTTCCTCCACTTTATATGGGATGCCGCCACAGCGTGGCTGACAGGCTGTGCGTCGGCGGGCTCCCGGGATCCGAACTCGCGAACCCCGGGCTGCCAAGCGCGAACTAAACCGCTGCGCCAGCGGGCGGCCCCTGTGTCTCTTATTTTTATTGTTCACCTTTTAATTGCTCTTTCTGTCTCTTCTCTCTCTTTCATTTCCTCTCTTTCAAACTCACTAAAATAAAAACCTGAAATACATGGTTTAAATGTTTTGTGTTTGTTACTTTTGTCAACATTTTGACCATGAAGCAGGTGGGTTTGAGTATGACTGACCAGGTCGGCAGGGATCCAGGTAGTGACTGGTAAGAGGACGGTCGGGCGGGTGACAGTGAGGCACAGAGGGTAGTCTGAACACTTGGACAAAGAGACTGGGATCAAGCGGAGGACATAGTGGTTGGAGGGGGCAGCTGTGGCGGTCAGCACCCTGGATAGCTCAGATGGCGCTCTTGTTCTGACGTGGTGCTGCCAGTCTGCTGTGACACTCCAGCTGCCCTTTTGGATGAGGAAGCTCTCCAGAGTGCTCTAGGTTCCTCCTGTTGTGGAGAGAGATTGTCTGTTTAGTATCTTTCTGTATGTGGGCCAATGGTAAGCCTACAGTTTCTGGCTCATCTGAGAGGTTACTGTCAAAATGGTTGGACCAATTTAACGCCAGTTCTTGAGATTTCTCACTGACTCGTAATCCTGCCAGCACTTGCTATTCCCTGGGTTTATAATTTTTGTCAATGTGATGAATTTAAAATGGTATCTCATGATTGTTTTGGCATACATTTTTCTGATAGTGAAGTTCAACATCTCTTCTTACATCTATTACTCATTCAGGTTTCCCTTTCTATACATTGGCTGCTCATAACTTTTGCCAGTTTTTTTTTCCTGTACCACTCTTTCTGTCTTTAACTTGCTGATCGGCAGGAGTCCCTTGTCTATTGTAAGTATTAATCCTTTATCAGTTATAAAATCTGCAAATGTCTTTTCCCAGTCTGTCACCTCTCTGTCAGCTTTGTCAGTTGAGTCCTTCATCGAAGACATATCTTTAATTTTAAAGTAATCATATCTATTAATTTTTCCCTTTAAAGATTGTGCATCAGGAAATCTTGTTTTAGAAATCCTTCACTGTCTTCAGGTTATTCATTTACATTTTCTTTTGTTTTAATTTATTATTCACATTTAGGTCTTTAGTCCATTGCAGATAATAAAGAGTTCTGATTTTATTTTTCTCCATGTGGTGAGCCAGTTTTCCTAATATCACTTACTAATCATGCAGGATTTTCCTACTAAATATGATGCCGCCTCCATTGTATTAACAGTTCTCATATGAGATGGGTTTGTTTCTAGGCTCTCAATTCTGTTCTGCTGGCCTATTTGTCTATTGCTATGCTGACACCATACTGTTTTAATACTACTGCTTTGTAATATATTTTATTATCTGATAGGGCAAGCCCTTCCCTTTGCTTTTTAGTTTTTCAAAATTGTCTTAGATATTCATACATGAACCTTTATATGTCCATGTAAATTTCTTAATGAATTTGCCAAGTTCCCCCAAAAATCTTCCTAAGATTTTAACTGGATGCATTAAAATAATAAAATGATTTGTGGGGGAAATTAAATGTTTATTATATTGGATTGTCCCATCCATAAAAAGTACCAATTGCTTAGGTTTTTTCTTTTTACCATTGGTAGTTCCATTAATTATGCCTTAATAAAACTTAATGGTTAATTTTATATTCTGCTTACTTCTAAAGCAATATGTGAGATAACTCTTTTTAAAAATCACTTTTATATCAATTCTGATAAAATAAAACTAGAAGGCTAAAAAGAAAAAACTACATGGGGGAAATATGTCCCACTCATTTTAAATAAATAACTATAACTTTTAATTGTAAAATATTTATACAAGCCAAAGGGTATATAAGATGTGTCGCTGTATAAAAATAACAAAAAACAAACACCTGTGGTGTGTCTATCTCTTATAACAAGAAAATTACCTCTCAGCGCCCCCTCTGGCCCCTATTCCAATCTCATTCTTTTCTCTTCCCCACAGCAGTAACTACTTTGTGAATTTGGTGGTATTCATTCCTTGTCTTTTTCGTTTTTGCCATTCATGTGTGTATTCCTGAACAATATATTTCTGTGAAATGACTATGTCTTTTGCCCAGTTTTCTATTGGATTATGTCTTTTTCTTATTGATTTGTAGGAGGTGTTTTTTCAAAACTACACTTTTGATACTAATACTTTGTCAGATGTATGTTTTGCAGATATGTTCCCCCAGTTTGTGGCTTATCTTTTCATTCTTTTTGTGGTGTCTTGGTGAACAAAAGTTTTTCATTTTAATGTGTAATATATCATTCTTTTTCTTCATGTCATGAACTTTTGTGTCTCATTTAAGAAACCCTCATGTAATCTTGGATCATAAAAATATTCTGCTACATTGTTTTTTTAAAAATATGGATTTGCCTTTAAGACTAGAGTCTTTAGTCCACTTGGATTTGATTTTTGTGTCTGGTGGGAGTAAAGACCTGATTTTAATTTTTTCCCATTTGAGTAGTGAATTGTCCCAGGCCATTTGTTCAATAGTCTCTCCTTTCCCCACTGAGCTACAGTGTCTTATATGCGTGGGCTTACTTTTTAGGCTCTCTGTTCTGTTCAGTTATTCAATTCTTACAAAATTCCTGTACCTGTATCTTACTATAGCTTTATAATAAGTCTTGCTATTTGGTAGAGCACATTCTGTCACCCTTTCTTCTCTAAAGAATCTTGGCTACACTTGACTCTATATTTCATATAAACTTGAGAATTACGTTGTCAAATTCCATAAAAAACCTTGAAGGAATTTTGAATTTTCATATCTATAGATGAGAATTATTTGGCTTTGCTACCGCTTATTTATAACTTATAGAGCTGTAAGAGAGTTCAAAGACAATGAAAGGCTAGAATCAGATAACCAGAAATATGTGCTGTATGTAGACAATGCATAGTTTTCCATTAAAGAACAATTTTCCCCTACATATCTGGTCTTCTTTTTCCCTCTCTGTGTATTTAATCCTCAGCTGTTCTTCAGTGACCTTCAATACCTATGGAAGTGAGTTTTCTCCCTCCATATTTCAATGCTATAGTCCTTACAATTATTTACTCGCCATTTACGTGTATTGTATAATATTATCTTTTCAGCATGTTTTTATCTACCCAACTATATCATAAGATCATTCTGAAGGCAACAATTATATCTTATGTTAAATTGTAGGCATTCAGTGATTATCTGTTGCTTGATTTGGGGGGAGAAGTTAATCTCTTTTCCCTCCTCTTTACTATGACCCGAGTTCCTTAAACCTCTACCATCCCCTCCAGCAACTTCATATCCAGCATAATTATATCTTGTTTAGCTTGGAATTGCTGAATACTTAATATTTGAATAATGGGCTTCTGGGTGCCCCAGCAGAAAATCAAGGTATTCAACTAAAACAAAACCACCTTGGATAATAATCTGCTATATATGCATAGTCTGAGTTTAAGATGTATCCTAAAGATGTTCCAATACTTTAAACAAATGTGACTTATATCTAATATTTATAGCTATTTTAAACTTCAATCTATTTCCAACAAAATATTCACTTATGCTACCAATTGTGAGAATTGGAGAGGGGCATTTGACTTGGGAATGAGTGATACTATGTTTTCCCCTTCCAAAATACACCTCCTACACCAAGTTCACAAAATCAGGCACAAAGCCATAATGCCCAGGAAAATAATTACATTTAGTTCACTGACTATGAGCATATTTCCTCTGCTGGTATTTATAAGTGTGTTCCATGTTCAGAAATTCTTGTTTGTCTAATTTTTTGTCAGTTTTACCTAAATATTTTAGTTATCTGTAAATAATGTTTATTTTTTACAAATGTTAATTACAAAACTCCATTTCTTTAGATGAAAGATGTTGACAAACGTTATATAAAACCAATTACAAAGTGTGAAAGTGGCACACAGACAGATACACACATATTGCCACCAACAATTGTGAGATCATATGAGTGGAATGAATGGGAATTAAGAAGAAAAGCTATAAAATTGGTTTGTAACAATATTTTCTAAAATTTTTTATAGGTTGGGAAATTATAATGTGTTGTTACTCATTGAGTTGGTAAGTTAAATTATTTATATAAAATAATGAGTTGTACAGAGTTCTTTGCTAACGTATAAATAATTAGCATAATGTATAATTTGCCAGGTTTACGTTGTAAGATTGTCTTCTAATTTTAAGCATATGTAGAAATACAGAAGCGTGAAACTATTCTCAAATTATACTGGCCAGTTACTAGAACGGTAATAGTTGCCTGCTCTCTGTCTCTATTGATCTATATAATAGTTTTAATCTATTGTGCTAATCTAAGAGGTGCTAGTATTTAAAGCACTCCCAACTGTTTGTAATCCTTTAAAGTATACCTTTGTTTTTTTTGAGGAACAGAATGTTACCTTTGTTATATCACAGATACTGTTCCCTCTTATTGTCAACATGTCCTCTGCAGACACTGGGATCTCTTATCCTTCTGAATCACAGTCACCTTAATCACAATAGGTGCCTACCCTTAGAACCTGTCTTTGAAACTCTCATCCCTGTCTGATGTCTGTAAAGTCTACGTTAGTGTACAATAGTGTCCTTGGCCTTCACATTCACTCACCACTCACTCACTGACTCACCCAGAGCAATGTCCAGTCCTGCAAGCTCCATTTGTGGTAAGTGCCCTATACAAGTGTACTGTTTTTTATCTTTTATGCCATATTTTTACTGCACCTTTTCTATGTTTAGATACACAAATACCTACCATTGTGTTACAGCTGTCTCCAGTGTTCAGTACAGTAACATGCTGTACAGATCTGTAGCCTGGGAGCAATAGGCTGAACCTATAGCCTAGGTGTGTAGGAGGCTGTACCATTTAGGTTTGTGTAAGTACTTTCTGTGATGTTCATCATGAAATCACCTAACACATTTCTCAGAACATATCCTCGTCGTTAAGCAACACATGACTGGCACTTTGTTCTTCAGGAATTAATAGTCTAGCAAATGACACTGATACACTAAAAATATTTCAGTACCTCTTGTTAAGTGGTATATAGCAGAAGTAAAATAAAAATTCTACTAAATTGATGTAGGTGACATTTTAAGTTGCTTTTGAGATACAAATAGGCAAAGGAGAAGAGAGGAATGGTAGTTGGCTAGGATATGAGAGGGGAAGGTGACAGCGTAGGTCTGGACTGGAAATGTTAAGAGAGGGGGGTATTCAGTGGGGCTGCACTTCATACCGACTGAACCCTCTCTTCTCATTCCTCAACCTCCACTTCATTCTGATTCTCACCTGAGACCTAATTATCCCCTGGAATTGCATCATGTTGAAAGCCAACTCCCCATATATTACCAACACAATCTGCTGCTAAGACCGAGCTGAGTATATTGCTTAAAGCCATAGGGGGAATCACCACCTCAGCAGAGCTTTGAATGTGTCTCAGAGGAGGAACAGCAAGGTCAGAATTTATTGAGAATTTGAAGCTTGGTTGAAGGCAGTTCTTCAATGCCAGGGGTAGGTCAGGGGGTGGGATGGGGGCTTGAATTGGATTGGGTAAAAATCATGAAAAAGCAGTCCAGCATTGATAGGAATAACGAGGTGAAGATTTAGGAGGCAAGGGATGGAAAGAATCTTAGGGCTTAATCTGTGTGTTGATGCTTACTACTGAAGAGTTGATGCATCTTTTAGGATGTTCTGTAATGAACAATCAAATTATTTGCTTTGGCAAGAGTCTCTTGGAGTAGTAAAATGATGCTAATGCAAACAATGGAGTAGTAAAGTCCTGTCAGTGTAGACGGTAAGCTGGGGGCGGGGGTGGGGGGTGGGGGGGGAGAGTAGCTTCAGTTCTCAATCACCTAGTATCTCAAAATCTGAAATATTTCCTCAAATCTCAGGTCTCCCCTTCTTCACTCACATGCTCTAATGCCTTCTGAGTTTTTTTCTTGGACTTCACCATAACTTCAGTAACCCATAACTTCAGTAACTCCTCTTCTCCTTTTTATAAGCCCCTCCTTGCTTCCCAGCCTGAGTAATCTGTTTAACTTCATGTTCACCAGTAATCCATGAAAGGAATCAGCAAAATGTAGAATAATGTAAAATATAATCTAGAAAACATTAGAACTTTTTATAAAAGTTTTGGGTGAAGCCCATTTAAAAACAAAATGGAAATCTTAAATTTTTGTCTTTTAAAAAAACAAAGTATGGTTGAAAACTCCAAGTTGTGTGAATCGCAAAGTATAAAAATGAAGGAATTAGAAGATTGGATTAACAAATAATTGAGCTCACTGTAAGTCTGAATCTGTATGTTCTTTCTTTGGGTTCATTTTCAACATTTTGTATATTTTCCTACTTCTTGGAAAGGATATTTATTTTCTATTATGTTCTAGATTTTCTAATGTTCTAATATTTTGTAGAAAAATGCTATGCTATAGGCCTGATTTATTTGTGGATTGGGAAAAAAGATTAGGCAGATATTATTTGTTCTTTAGAAAGATGTTAATTCCTGTGTATTCTCTTTCTGCTTAGGCCAATTTGCGTCAGAAAGTTACTCACTCGGTACAAACTGATCTTAGTCACATGAGAAGAGAAAATTGTTCCCAGGTGTACTCATCAAAAGATGCCAGCACGCAGTCTACGAGGGAAGGCAGCACCAGAGTGCCCAGGCCCCAGGTTTACATAGCTGGTCTCCGCGGGGGCCAGACTAAAACCACCTATGGGGTCAAGGTGAACTTAACTAGAGCTGTTGATGAAACCTAATTAGAGACCATATTTTTAAAAGTAGATATCACCACATTATGAACAATGGCAAATAGTTAAAAGTATCTTCGCATCCATGAAAATGTTAACTTTGTGGGGCTGGCACATTCATTGGTTGTGTGACTGTTTTTTGGATTCTTACTTATATTCACTGTCAAATCAAACTGCTACAAAAAACTAAAAATTGTTTTCTGTAACACATTTTTCATTCTATTAAAATTGATAAATAAAACTCTGTCCATTCATCTTTTATTTATTAGGAAAAGTTGGGCAGCATTAAGACTGAAATTATGATGCTATCAGGAAGTTTTACATAAAATCTGGATTTCTGGCCCCTTGAAAAAATCAGAATACCTGGCAACACTTGGCTAGCAGTAGTTGTGTTCCAATAAGTAGTAGCTGTGCCCTTTAATAGGACAGGCACTCCCAATTCCAAGTCCTGCTGCCTTACAGGCCTCCCCTCCACTCCTTTGCCTGATTTACCTGGCCCCGTAGGCAGTTGTGTTTAGGGCCCTTGTGAATGACTGATAGCTAAATTTTAGAGCTGTGGTTTTATTACTGTCTTACATTCTTCTAAAATCAACTCATAGGTAATAAAGGCTCCGAGGTGGAAGGACTATTAAACCTGCTTTAATAGCTGGGGGTCATTTATATTTAGCAGATTTTTTCTGCCTAGGTGACTTTTACTAAGGTGTTTGTATAATTTGTTTTCTATGTAGGTTAAATGTTATTTATAATATGAATATGTTTCAAAACCCATCTTCCACAGATTTTTATAAAGGTAAACTTCAAACAGACCTACTTCTAACTTTTCACGATTTTCACACCTGTAGTTTAAAAATGAAGTTAAAGATAGGCTGGCTGACTGTTGAGGCAGGGTGGGGATCTGTACCTGAAGGAGCTGGGATGGTTAGAGCTAATGCTAAAGTTTGCAAAATTCAGGAATTTGATTTTATCTGTTCTATCAACCTTCATTTGATTCTGCAAGATTCCTAAACACAGTGAAGAATGGCTGATAAGCCACAATTCAGGGTTATCTATCAAGTTAAGGCTGAAAGTAAAATTGCCAAGTGAATGAAATACCAAATCCAATTTGAAAAGCTAAACTTAGAGTCAGAAAGTCACTCAGTAAGTACAGCAGACTCAGAGTAAAGGGAGCTGGATCAAATGGTAAAGTCAGCCTCTCCCAGGACCTCCACCCACTACCCAAGCCCCACGCTCTCTAAGGATGTCCAGCCACACGCTGAACCCAGTGTTGGAGGGCCACCCCCATTTCAGCAGGTCACAGGCCAAAGTCATTTTCTCTGCCAAACTTGTTTCAAAGGCATCACCACCTACTCTGAAGCATAAATTAAAAACTTCTTGATTGTCTTCCAGTCATCAAGCCCTGCAGATCTGGCTTGACTTGTCTTTGGGATCCTGTCTTCCTTCTCACCACCACTGCTGGAGTTTAGGACTTAGCCCTATTGCCTGACTCATCAGCATAATTTTTCTAACACATGAATCTGATCTTGTCACCCGGCCCCCTCCCCGCAACCTTCACTTCCCTTGCTTAAAAACCTAACAAGACTCTTTCCCATTACCCAGGGGATAAAGTAAAAACTCCTTCACATGTTATATAAGACTTTTCTAAGTATATCTATTTATCTTCCAGTTTTGTTTTCTGCCTCTCTCATACTCTCTCTGCACACTATATATATTAGGCAAACGAACCCAAACTCTTCAGATATGTCATGGTCTTTAATACCACCACTCTCTGCTCTTGCTTTTCACTCTGTCACTGGGAATGTACTTCACAGACACCCCCAGGAAATTCTGTTTCTCCTCAAACAACCTGATCAGGTTTTACCTTTTCAGGAAAGATTTTCCCCATCACTTTTGAGAGAACTAATTGCTTCTTCCTTTGGATTTTCACTGGATTTTATTTATACTCTTATTATAGCACTAAAAGTAAATAGGTGTATATGTGTTCATCTTTAGTCTCCCTATTAGATTGTGAATTTCTTGAGATTTGAACTGTGTTTTAGTCATTTTCATATCCCTGGCATTTGTGTATTATCTTGTTGGATGAATGAATGAAAAAAAAAAGGGAATGAATGAAAGGACAAACTGGAAGCAAGGTATTTGTTGAGTGATTATTTTAACAGTTAAGGTAGGAGTTGATAAATAGTTTTGCAGCAAAGTAGTTACTGGAAAAGAAGAGAGAGAAAAACAGGAAAAAGGAGATTTTTGGGGGCAAGTGGTGGGAAATAAAATTGGATAAGCAGGGTTGGTATAGCCTTTGTAAGACACTGAAAGCCAGGGAGAGGACTATGTTGCCCTCTGTAGTAGGACATTAGAAAACCACCACAGATTCTTGAAAGCAGACGGATTGTGGGAGAGGGACTCTGGAGTGGGGAGGTGGCTAGGAAGCTGTTGCAAGAATTAGGGCATGTGGTAATGGATGATGTGAAGGGGCAAATGTGAGATTTAATGAAGGGGGTATATAATATCTCAGAAAGGGAAATGTTTGACCTTAAAGTCTCTACCCTAGGAGACCAAGGATAATTGGAAAGAGGAACTGGTTGGTCAAAAAAGATAACATGTTCAGTACTAGAAAACTTGAATTTAAGGGAAGACAGAAATGTTAAAGCAGAGGTGACTGGAATTTGAGCTGGACAAAGATAATTTTGGAGTTTATCTCCAAGGCAATGGGGATGAAATGAGGAGGAAGAGACAAAATAAGATGGGGGAACAGTCAGAAGAGTAGAAAAAGACATAAAGGAATCTCTGTTGTCATGGAAGTAAAGTCTAGGTCTACTGCTTACTAGCTGTCTTTCTTAATATCTCTCTGTTGCACTTTCTTCATCATAAAAATTGGGATAATAGTTTTCAACTCACTGGTTGTCTAGAGGATTAGATGGGTTAATGCACATAAAGCACTTATGGTAAGAGCTTTGTCAATGCCAGCCAAGGGAGGAGAGACTCTGATGTCTCATCCTACTGCACTTCCATCCTCATTTTTCCCACTTCCTATTTTCTAGCTCTCGGTTAGTGCCTAGAATAATGCTTAGCACATTATGGCTCTCAGCAAATGTCTGATGAATAAACAAAAGAGGATGAGGAATGAGAAAAGGTCAATGGAGTAGGCAACTGCTGAACTCTGTTAACAGAGTTGGCTTGAGGAGAAATAAGATTGCAGCAAATTAAGCAGAAAATGGTAGAAATAAGTACAGACTACATATCAATGACTGTTTGGCAGGGAAAGAGAAATGAGATTATGGTAACTAAAAAAGGAAACAGAAGCAAGGGAGAGTTAAGGCCAAAGAAGAAATGTTTAAATATTGATAATTATTACTCAAGTTTAACTCTCCTAGTGCGGACACTGAATTTTACATCATCTCCTTGTGTTTTTTTTTTATTTTCTTAATTATAAAATGCAACAGTTATTCTGGCTTGTCTTTAGTAATATTACACCATAGGAAACAATTGTTTTAAAATAGCAATAACCCAGCATATTGGATTGGTTTTGGATATTTTTCTTAATAGCAGAATGAGAGTAAAATGCTTAAAGTGTCATGGAAACAACTGTGTTTAGGTACCTGCATTTATCTACATGTTCTTATGGTTAATGGTTTACTATACTTTAAACCTTACCACTTTTAATAATCCATTATATAGATACCATATTTTAATTTAGCTACAACCTCCTTAAGCCTTTTGGTATTTGCTTACTGCATAGCCTTTTTGTTTATGTTCACACTTTTACTTTATTACCGATGGATATAGTACTGGGCTACCTTTTATACTCTTCATTGAGACTAGGGTAGCTCTGATGCCTGAGCAGAGACAGAAGCCAGCAGGGCAAACACTGCAGCTTGATAGTGGCAAACAGCATTAGGGTCTCAAATGGCAGTAGCAATAGCTGCTTGAGGCACTGAAAGGTTAGCTCATTATCAGGCAAATGACCCTGTGATCCACGTGTTGAAGATTGCTGCTTCTTGCACTAACCAGGGTTGTGTAGAATGCTAGGCATACATAAAAGAAACACATTAAGCCAATATTTTTCCCTCCAAGACTTAGGATAATTTCGGAATGAGAAAGTAAAAATTAGCTCGAACTAAGAATGTAAATATCTGCTTGGCCATTCATTGGGCTGGGATAACAAGCAGAAACGCCAGCTGCAAAGTTAACAGGAAATCATATTTCTCCCATGGATAGGCTGCAGCTGTAAAGTATAATAACAACCCCTCTTCTGAGTGTCTACTTTCTAGCTCACTGAAAAATTTTGTTCTCTAAAATCGCACTATTCGGAAACTTGCTGTTGAAATTATATCAGTAAGAATGAAACACCCCACTCTTGCTGGGAGGATTTCAGTCACTTTGACACAAAGAAGCAGCCACAATTTCCAACCTAGGTGCAAAGCCTTCATTTAAGGGGCTCCTGAATACAACAGTCCACATCTGTAGTATTTTCCAAGAAACAGGATCCTGAGACTAGTCTGCAGTCCGGATCTGGTGACCTCTTTACTCACAGCCCTACTTTGAATCTATCAAAACACTGCTTCTTCAATTTCACCGAAGTTCATCCTTCCCCCAATTCTGTAAGTCTCTATTTTCCTTTGTTTCCTACGACATCCCCTGGTTCCTCTGGTGTGCATTTTCCCTCACGGAAATGGGTCAATAATCCTGACTCTATCAGACTATAGGTTTGTCCCTGGCAGTCCCAGGCTGATCAGGTTAGGACAGGAGGCATCAAAATCCAGTCAAGGTTCACGCCAATGGAGTAGAAAATCTTTGTGGGCAATGAAAATTTATAAGAAAGCAGAATTCAGCAGCGTGATATGTTATGTGAACCAGGAATGCCACAAAAATGGCCCAACAGAATTTTACCCACCACCCTAATTGTGATCAGCTTGTGTGTATGAGCATGTGGGTGTGTGTGTGTGTGTAATACTGTTCTCCACCAGAAGGAACCATAGTTCCTTTAAGTGTAGTTGATTCCTCTACCCATGACAGGGAAAAATCAAGATTGGCCTGGAATCTCTTGTTGTTGCCAGAAATAAAAAATGCTTCAAAAATCTTGTGCAGACTTAAAGAAAGGAGTAGGCGTACACGGGCCATATTGGGACAATTTGAGCATCAAAAAGAATAATTATAATTAACTGAAGTAAGTTGAGACTATAATGATACTCCAAAATGGGAAGAAATAAACGTACAAAGTAGTAGTTCTAAAACAAAAGAAGGAATATGTGATAGAATATTTTTAATTTAAAAAATTAATTTCAAGTACACATATGAGTTTTCTGTTTAAGTGTATGTATAAGAACATACACAGTAGTGAACTGAATAATTCCACAAGTGGGAATTGTACCAGTTACAGGAAGAGATGCTTAGCACCAGTGAGCACACATACAACCAGGTAGAGGGAGGGTCCAACACTGTTCCAAAGTGAGATTAATCAAACAACTAACTCTACAAAGTCAATTGTGGTCTCCTAGGAGCCCCTCCTAATATTAATGTGATGCTAATAAGGCATGCAAAACTTTCCAATAATGTTAATAGACTAGATATACCTATATCTAACGATAAGACATTAGTGGTATATAACATTAACCACTCAAAACTCTAAGAGTTATTTTGGGGAAATATCATGCTATTGAAGGTGTAGACTGCCGGGCATCTCAGAATCTTGTACCCCTGTTACTGTGAGGGCTGAGGTACCTTTACAGTATTTTTAACCAATCCACACATCTTGAACCCCATTCATTTTGCCAATGAATTATTTCTAACATCCTTTTTGCTAATTAATATCCTCCAGTGAAAGTGGAGATTATAGCGGTTGAAGTAAATGCCTGTTGACACGTCTACTATTTTTGAACCTTTTTTGTTGTGTGAAGATCATGTTGTTACAATGTCTGGCTAGGTAAATATAATCAATGACAGTGCTGACGACTAAGGACACAGGCACAAGACTTCTAAACATGTAATATAAATTATATTAAGTTTAAATAAGAGGTAAGGTAATGGAAGGTAATAAGCAAAGTGGAAGTTACAAAAGTTGCCGAAAATAGTTTCTGTTACTTTACGAATTCTGGGAGATTCTACAACAGCTTTGACGGGCATGAATCACTGTCTAACCCCAAATCCTTATTTGCCGCCAAATCACCTCGGTGAGGACTACAATTCCCAGAAGGCAACGCTCCTTCCCTTGACTCAGCTTCCTCAGCCGGCCGGGAACTGTAGTTTACAGAACGACGCCTTCGAATGAAGTCTTATGCACTTGGCCGCAAGGACTCGGCCGTAAAGTCCTCTCGTCCATCCGGGTCTTCCCATTTTGGGGAGTAGCGCGGATTCCTGAGCCTAATTTTCGTGTTTAGTTGGGCGGGAGGGTAGCGGCCGGCCGGCGAGGCGCTCTAGGCCGAGCAGTTTCGTCTCTATGACCGCGGGAGGCGGGCCCCGGTGTCCGGCTCAGGGCGCGCGGAGGGGGCGCGCGTCAGTTCCGCGCGGGGCTGTCGGGGGACGATGGCTGCCGCAAGAGGTGAGGCCGGGGCCGCGGGGACGGGGGAGCCCGCGGGGGGCGGTGGCCGGCTTGCGTCAGCGTTTGTCCGCAGCTGTCGGCGGCCGAGCCGGCTCGCGCCCGCGGGGCTCCGGGCTCCGGCTGAGGCGTCGGGCTTCAGGAGTTTGTGTGGAGCTCTCGCCGGCTGCAATCCGCGCCGCCGCCGGTCGGGGAGCGCGGGGCAGCCGGTCTCGCGCTGCGGCTGCCTCCCCCGACTCCGCTCGGGGCAGGTCGGCGGCCCGAGACCGCCTGCCTCCGGAGCTGGTCGGGGGTGGGAACCGGATCCCCGCAGGCCCGGGCTGCGGCGGACACGGAGCGGGGCCGGGGCGCAGGTCCCGGGCTGACCCGCGCCGCCCGCGGGAGGCAGGAGCGTTCTCGGTCCCGGCGGGTCCCCGCGGCTCGGGCTCTGCTGCGCCTGCTGCCCTGCGGATACTCAGAGGCGTAGGGCGTGCTCCGCGGGCAGAGCCCGAGCGGCGGCTGGCCCGGGTGACAGCCGCTAAAAACATCACGGGGCATTGAAAGAGCACTGACGCCGTAACGGGACGGAGACAGCAGTCGTTAACAGAGTACCTCCCAAGGAGAAGCTTGTCTGTAGTTAGAAGGAACACTTTCATATTTTGGGTGGAGGGTACGATATATCCTCCTTACCCCAGGGATGGCACATTAGAGTAACAATGTTGGATGACTGCCATTTCGTGAGGGCGAGTCTGAATAACTCCGCAGCACTCTTGTTTTGCTGAGTGGACTGAGTAAGTTAGGATCGCAGCTGAATTTCTGGACCGTGGAGGAGTAGCTAGGAGAGGTTGGGCCACAACCGGATTCTTTACCTATCCTTCCCCAAAGAGCACTTGACTTCACCCCAGAATAAATGCTGAACAAATATTTAAAGAATATCTTTCTGCATGGGTGCCAGATTACTTTCCTGGTTGGGGAGCCACGTTTATCATTCAAGCCCTGCCCAGGGCCATTGTCTGCAGTTGGTACTTATGCACTCTCCCATTTCAAATAAGTCCAACCTTAAGAGTCTTTTTGTAGCAACACAGGAAGGAAAGGAAAAAACAGAATTGTTTTGATAACTAACATAGAATGGGACCAGCAAGATTAATGATGAGGGTAACTTAAAAATTACCAAATCATTATCTGAAATAGTTGCAACAATTTAGAGATTTAGGCTTATTGCCAATACATAGTTGCTGTGCCTTAGTCATGTTATAAGTCTTATATGCCCGCTAGAAATGTATTATACTAACAAAAGTGCAGTCTCCATAGCTTCCACATATTCCCGAAGGATTTATTGATCTGGGACCTCCTGAATTTCTGGGTTCTCAGGTATTACAAATAATGTCCCTGTTGGGGTGGGGAAAATCCCCTTTCTTCCCTTCTTGTGGTCTTATGGTTGGACTAATAATAAAACTGACACAAGACCAGATTAACAGGAGAAAAACCCAGGTTAATACGCACAGATTGGAGATCACAGAGAAATGATGATCAGAGAGTGAACAAAGCAGGCAGCATATAAATAGATAGATAGATAGAGATATCTATGTATCTTTTATACAAAGAAACAATGAATTTGTGAGGAGTGACAGGACAAAGAAACTTAGATGTGAGGTGTGTAATTAGTGAGGAATTTAAGCAGAGTTTAGGCTTGAGGTAGTAAGTTAGCAAGGTTTGTTTATGCAGGCTTCTCGCCCAAATTCCCAAGCTCGAATTCCCAAGCTCCGGTGATAAGGATGCAGAGAGAGCAATTTTCACAGGGGAGATTTATTTCCTGCATTCGGGGGAAACAGAGGAGAGTCAGAATGCCCTTTTTGCTTCTCAAATAACTATAATTCAAAATAATCAATATGCTATTATGGGATATTTTGGGGTGGCCTGCCCTAGTGATGCCGGCCCTCATATCAGTTCCCGTATGTTAAACCCAGCACATATGGGGTTAAAACCAAGACCACTCATCCCCTTTCTCCCTGCTTTCTCTAAGTTACATTCACATGTAAATATTGGTTTTTCTAACCTTTGTATTTCTGAATTTCACAAAGCAAATGGAGGTTACAAATTGTTAAAGCCCAGGTGGCTTCATGCGGGAGCTCACACTGAAGTTTGGGTGATGGCAGGTCCTTTGAAGTTTTGTTGCAGGGAAACTGATATCCAGAGAATATCAACAAGCTAAAGCCTTGGCTTCCTGGCACCAGAATCCACCGCCCACCTGTAGATTCCCTTATCTCAACACCAGCCCCCCCCCCCTGCCCCCGGCACAACGGGGAAGCGCTGACCAGCAAGGCCACAGGCTCCCCGCTCCCTACTAGCAGCTACATCCCTTACAACTTTTAAAAACCGTGACTGTTAATGCTTCGGGAAGACAGTGGGTTTTGAGGCGCTAGCCCACCAAGTCTTCATTTTGCTAGCAAAATTAAACTTTTTTACTTCCTCAATCCCTTGTCATTGTGCTCATTGATTCGGCTGCGGTGACAAGGTTCCGGTTTTTCAGCAACATTAGGCCCCAACATCCCCTCTAAAATATAGTAAAATAGAGCTAAAAAAATACATATCTTCAGACTAAATTTCTAATTTGTGGGAGCTAATGGGAACTTTGTGGGAAGCAGGAAACAATGCAGAAGAGCCAGTTCAACAGTGCAGTTGAGTTGGGGGCTAGGTTTGATTTGACTGGCCTAGGACATGATTTGAATACTTAGCAAAATTTACAGTAATTACATGTCATGAACTTTTGATACTACCCTGAAAAGACTGAAATTGCTAATAATTGAAATTTCCTACTGGAGGATTTGTGAATAGAGCGAAGAAATATTTTGATCTAATGTTAAACTGAAATTGGAGAAAATAATACTTAAAAGCATTAAGTATTTTTTAAAGTTTATATGTTTTTTAAGTGGTATTCCATACCAAGCTCTGTATGTTTTACAGATATCTAAACTTATTTGATTGCTCTTCCATTTAGACCAGTAGTTATTTTCAAGAATATAATATATATTCCCAAATAATCACTTTGCAAAAGGTATACTTTCAAAGTTGATGACAATAACAATTATAGGTCAGAATATGTTTGTAGGCTATAAATATTTGGTTTAGTGTTTAACCATTCACTGTGTTGTTTTGGAGTCAGGAATCTATATGAGAGCTAAAATAAAGTAGTTTTAGTTTGGCAGTCCTTCCTCTCTTATTTATGAAAGAATTGATAATCTGGGGCATGGGTTGGCAAACTTTAAGGGGCTGGGTGGTCTCTAGCATGACTACACAACTGTGCTGTCTCAGGGCAAAAAAGTAGCCATAGACAATTAGGAAATGAATGAGTGTGGCTGTGTTCCAATAAAACTTTATTTATGGTCACTGAAATTTGAATTTCATGTGTCACAAAAGGTTATTTGGTTATTGAAAACCTTTTTTTCCCCAACCACTTAAAAATGTAAGACTATTCTGAGCTTGCAGGCCATAGAAAAAATGAGCCATGAGCTGTAGTTTGCTCACCCCTTGTCTAGAAGATGGGAAGTACTTCTCCTGTCCAATAAAGTTGTTACTGCTGTTTATTTTTGAAGTCATACGTTTTTCCCTCGTGTAGGAAAGTTTTAGAACAAAGCAAGTATTGTAGTGATCTCCTTCACTTCCTTTTACATACACATTGCTTTTTGGCTTCTCAGATCTTTTGGAAAGAACGTTTAGGCAGATATAAGCTCTGTTTCTTCTCTTATACCATATTGCTTTTTAGTTGAAACCTGATGCAATTTTTAAAATTTGCCTACAATTTACAAATAATTCTTTAATTCACCTAGGGAAAAATATTTATGTCTATTTTCTTGTAAGAAGAAGAACCTATTTTCTTGTAAGTTCCTACCTTACCATATCTAAAGATAATCTCTCTGAAGCTCCTATTGTATTTCTCTATGAAAGGCATCTTTGAATTGTGGTTAGGCTCCCAAAGTGGTGAAGAGAAGCATACTTAATGCATTAATGTAGTTACAGTAGCAGTCCAGAGTCACCTTGTGTCCCCTGATTCTTAACTTGGGTCATCAGAGTATGCCCCACTGGGCAAATTCAGCCTATCACTTGTTTCTGTATGGCCCAGAGCTTAGAATGGTTTTTACAGATGGACATTTTCGATTGATTTGATAGAACACTGACTTTGAAGACCAATGAAGTGAAATGTTACCCCCGAAGAAGAATTCCATTTTTCTCAATAGTAGACCTATATTATAAAGCATTGTACTCAATTATTATTATATTTTGAATTTATCAAAAAAATTGTGAAACTTTCTTTTCTCTCTTGTTACTTAAATACCTACATGATATTCTTGATTTTGCCTTCTGACCTGAAAAGCCTAAAATATTTACTGTTAGCCCTTTACAGAAAAAGTTTGCTCATTCCTGTTTAGCCTGAGCCTGAAGATTTGAAAGAAGGTTAAGGAGTGCTGGGGGATGAGAGGTGGGAGGTGGGTAAAGAAAGTAGAAATTGTTTGAGCCTTGGGTGATGGCAGTAGCAGAGCAGAGCTGGGAGTGAGGACGTGTGAGGGAGACCTGCACCCCAGTGCTCGCGGTTTTGTTGAAAGTGCTGCTGGAGCGGCCCTGCCTGTGATGACTGCTGCCCAGGTAGACTCGCCAGCAGTTCTGAAATTGAGTGTTTATAGGTTGTATGTATTTCCTGCGTTTCAAGTTCTACAAAGCTTTATTCTTAATACTCTTTTTTGTGTTATGAAATATTTTTTGTATAATGCTATGAAATGAGAGGCAAGATGATTTGTTATTATGATAAAGTTCTATATTAAGCCTCACTTTTAGCACTCAATTACTCCTTTGTTTTCCTTCTGCTGTCTTTAAATTTAGAATATACATAGCTGTAATTGTGTTCATCCTGCTTTTGTGCTTTGCTTTCATAAGTTTGAATTATAAAGATATATAAAATATGTAATTTGTAACATCCCAATCTAGAGTCAGTATGCAACATAAACTTGCAATTGAGGCATTCCCCAGAAACAAAATCTGTCCCTAACCAGTGGATATTTAAAGTCAGTTGTGTTTTGTGTATGTGTGTTTGTTTGTGTTCATGTAGTTGGAAAGTATTGTTTTGAAATAAGTTTTTAAATATCATGGAATTTAAAATATTTTGTGTTTGACACTGGAAAACATTTTGAAGTATAATGTTGATTAACTTTTATATACATAATATTGTCTACTAAATAATATCTTTGTTGCACATATTTTCCAGAAAATGTCAGTTTATTATTCAAGTTATACTGCTTGACAGTGATGACCCTGGTGGCTGCAGCTTATACCATAGCTTTAAGATACACAAGGACATCAGACAAAGAACTCTACTTTTCATCCACAGCCGTGTGTATCACAGAAGTTATAAAGTTATTTCTAAGTGTGGGAATTTTAGCTAAGTGAGTATAAATACTTTTAAGTGTATTAAATTATGATTTTTCCACTTAGTTAAGGTATTTTCTTTATTAGAAAGGTAAAGCTGCATCTTTATATGTTTGATTGCTCTATAGTGCTGTTTCTTGACTTGGGGTGATTTTACTCGTTAGGACATATTTTCGGTTGTCTTGGAGGATGCTACTGGCATCTAGTGGGTAGAGGCTAAGGATGCTGCTAAACATCCTACATGCACAAAAGAGCCCTCCACAACAAAGAATCATCCAGCCCCAAATGTCAGTAGTGCTGAGATCGAAGAACCCTGCTCTAAAGCCGAGGTTGGCAAACTGTGACTCATGGGCCAAATCCAGCTTGCTGCCTGTGTGTTTGCAGGAGAGACCGTACAGCTCACAGAACCTAAACTGTTTACCATTTGGCTCTTACAGAACAAATTTGCTAGCCTCTGTTCTAGAGGAATATGATAACAGTTAACATTTCTTGAGTGTTTCCTGTGTTAAGTGCTAGACACTGTGGTAAGTGCTTTCACTAATTATCTCATTTAATCTTCATACATTTTTTTAGGTAAGTACTATAATTACCCTTATTTTACCTGTACAGCATCTGAGGTTCTTCAGTATTACCCTGTGACTATGTGGCAGCACTGGGCTTTGCATCAGTTACATCATATGGGAATTGTTTTAGCTCAGGATGGAGTGTAAGAGGCAGTTAAGAAGAGGGCCTTTGGAGTGACACAGACCTGATTTTAATCCTAGACTCACTGGAATTATGACTCTGCACATATTTTTTAACCTCTCTAGATTTAGTTTCTTCGTTTTTTAACTGGAGAAAATAATATAGGGGTGTGAGAATTAAGTAAAATCCTGTAGAAAACTACTTGGGGAAGATTTATGAGATGGGGACCCATCTGGGCCATGTGGATGGTGAGAAGTCATACAGATTTCAAGATGTGAGTTGGTGAGAGTGGGGAACCAGTGAGGAACAGCATGTGTTTAGGCTTTTAGGTAGAAACAAATTACATTTAAACACTTTTAAACTTCATTTAACAAATATTTATTAAGTGATTTCTATGTGACAGTTTTATAATAGGTGCTGGATATACAGGTATGAATGAAATACATATGGTTTCTGCTTGCTCGGAACTTAGGTTCAGTGGAAGAGACAGAAAATAAACCAGTGAACACACACATGATTACAAATAATCATGTGAAAAAAATAGTCTAAAAATGGTTTGGGGAGGGAAAAAAGAACAGAAAAATAACTTGAGGCTAGATGGTGGAAAGCTTTAATATATTTGAGTTTAAAATTTACCTTGTAGGCTGAGATACTGTGGCGGCCTAACTTGTTAGGTTGCAAGTAGGGTAAAATCTCAAGCCTTTCACAGTTTCTTACTTAAGATTCATTTTTATGGAAATTTGGCTTTCTTTAGGGGATTCTTCATTCTGGATGTCAGATAAATGAGACGCTTTAAAAGGCAATGTTCCAAAGGCAAAAAAGTCTCTGTTTAAAACCCCAGAACAGTTTCCATATAACAACCTGAGTTAATAAAATTTAAGGCTTAGCTCTGTTAAGACAAATATAGGGTATTGGCAGAAGAGGGACAGGGAAACACATTTCTTCTCCTTATTCCCTGACTTCCATAAGGAGAAAAAATTGTGACTCAGGAGTGAAATAGGACTGTCAAGCATGAAATCAGTTATTTTAAACTGTAAGATCAAATCATGGTTCAGTTGTTTTGTAACAGTTAAGAATTTTTAAAAACCAATGTGCAAAAACAATGAGGCTTTTGGTGTAACTCAGCAGTTGGGCTAGTGTTCTGCCAAGCCACCTGCATAGAGTTTTTGTTTTATTTTAATGCTTTTGCAGCTTTGCATTGCTTGGTGTATAGTATTTCTTAGTCTTTAGCTATTCAATGTTATGGGTATGGTCAGTTGTAGTTTGTTTTGTGGAAACTTTTTTGAAATTATATCAATTAAAAGCACAAAAATTTTCAAAAATTCAGCAGAGAAGTCAAATAATGGTGTTGAAATAACAACAGTATGGAAAAACAAATACTGTACTTCATCATCATCATCATCACTAAGTAGTTGCTGTGTCTGTCACCAGCATACTGTAGAGGCTCACAAAAGGGGCTCTTTTGTGAGCATTTACCTGCAGAGTTCACAAGGAGCAGGGATAATCAGGAAAAAGGAAAGAATTATGATGTACAGAGTTTTGGTGGTTGGCATTTGATATTATATGGCTAACAAGAATTTGACTGTAAGGAAGAATCATTTAAAACACAAGGAGGGCTAACCTTGGTGGCCTAGTGGTTAAGTTTGGCACATTCTGCTTTCGTGGCCTGGGTTTGATTCCCAGGCATGGACCTACACCACTTGTCTCAGTGGCCATGCTGTGGTGGCAGCTCACATAAAAAATAGAGAAATCTTGGCAACAGATGTTAGCTCAGGGTGAATCTTCCTCAGCAAAAATAAATAAATAAAATACATAAAACACAAGGAGTTTCTAAGTGGAAAAAGCACTGGAAAAAAAATTTACAAAACACAAAAGAAGTGAAATGCATTTGAAACTACTGGATTTTAAAGTGAATATAATTTTTCTGGAGAAATATGTTGGCAAATTATCATGTGCTTATTCAAAACACATGGGCTGAAACTGAATACCTGCTATTCATAACAAGGAAATATTTTATTTCTTGGAACAAAGGGTTTACTTTTAGAGGGCGTCTGTGAAAATGTTAATTTCTTGGAATGGTAAAAGACTGAAAGATATAGGAGAATTATTTCAATCCAAGAGGTAATATATATATATATGTGTGTGTGTGTGTGTGTGTGTGTATATATATATATATATATGTATGTAAATAAAAGTGTGTAACAATATAGCCAGAAACCACAGAACTAATATGAAGAGGAACACACAATAGGTGCAGTGTGTTTAGACAAATGGAAGTCAGCTTGTTTAAGAAATAACAAGAGTCAGTCTGCTCTGAGGCAGCGTCCTAGAATTTTATGTTAGAGCTATATTAACCAGGCTAGGGGAAGCATAACTTCAATCAAGTGCCCAAATTGGGCAAATTAGAATCTTCATGTCCCAAGAATTTAAGCAGAGGCACTTGTAGCTCTGGGGATAGTTCATGGAAATCCTTTGGAGATCTGAAGTCTAGTCACTCATCTGTTGTGTGAGAACTTGGAGCCTGGAAAGGGACTAATTAATGTAATCTCTGTCTAATGAATCTGAACTGACCAGATGGATCAGCAAGGTTCCAGACCCATGTGGGGTTTTTATTGCTGGGAAAGATTTGCCTTGAACTAACATCTCCCCCCCCCCCCCCTTTTTTTCCCTCCCCAAAGCCCCAGTACATAGTTGTATATTCTTGTTGAAGTCCTTCTGTGTGAGCCGCCACTGCATGGCTACTGACAGACGAGTGGTGTGGTTCCACACCCGGGAATCGAACCTGGGCTGCTGAAGTGGAGTGTGCAGAACTTTGACCACTTGGCCATCAGGGCTGGCTCCAGACCCCTGTTTTAAATGAAAGGCCAGTTTTTGTCAGGATGTGAGGTAGCAGGGAGTTTCTGTACCTAGGGAATCCTATTTGGACGGAAACCATGATGGCAATCCAGGTCAAAAGGCTGAGACCCCATCCCCTGGGGTAGGAGAATGGGTTGCATCCCCTGCGGGATGGGTTTGTTAGTTTGGTGAAACCTCTGTAGGCTGAAGGGTATGTCGGCTGGCTAAAACACTGGAAGGCAATAGCTTAATTTTAATCCCAGATCTTTACTTTGCCCTACTTATTTATAATATTTAAAAAAGAACTAATTTAAAAATTATACATGAAATTCACTTGAAATTTTTCTCCCTGATGTGTTTAGGATATTTAACTTCTTAGAAGACACATAGACTTGCTTCATTGAGGAGTGCCTAGTATATATTGGGGCAACAAAGATCATGGATTTCATTTACATTTCTTCAGAAAAAAGTAAAAACACATTTCAGATTGTGGTAAAAGAATAGAAGGCAGAGAAATGCATAACATACTTGATGTGGTCTCCAAAGAAATGGGCAATAAATAGGAGGAAAATACTTAAAATATATTATTACCATAATATATAAAGTTGTTAAAATTGCCTTAGAAAAACCAAAGAATAATGCCTTTTTGGGGGACTATTGTGAAAAGTGAATTTTTGAAAACCTAATGAGCAGATATCTAACTTCTTTTCTTTAGAAAGCAACTAACTACATTCTAGCATACCAACTGTTAATCACTGTCAAAATGTGTTATGTAAAGTGCCAAACATCCTCTTTTAAGATTGCCGCAACTAAATTTGCTGCCTTCAGACATTCAGGATTGTTTCTATTGGGAATGGCAGGCTGCCAGAGTGATGGTGTGAAGGAAATTCTTTCCCGTCTACCCTTAGAAACCGGTGAGGGAAACATGCAGGTAAATACAGCTAATTTTCATCTCATTCTTGTACCTCTGTTTTAGCCATAGCTATTATCTCGTCTTCTGTGATGAGAAATCTTAGGCTGAGGGAAGTTTTAATCTGCCAAAGGTACCTAGACAGTGACTGGCAGTGATAGGATTAGAAGACAAGTTCCCTGGTCTCTAACTTACAAATCATGCGTCTTTCAGAACAGTGAAATAATTGAGCAGTTTTTTGATTAGCTAAGACAAAGATAAACATCGCTAGTAGCACTGTTAGACATTTCAGTAATTTTCAATAATTTTATTTTTTGTTTTTTCTCTTATTTTAAGTTTTTATTTCCAAATGTTAACATTTTACCATGTAGGTTTTATCATATTCTTTCTTTTTATGTGTGTATTTTTTTGCATGTATATTATTTTTTTCTGAACTGTTTGAGAGTAACTTTTACACAAGCTGTCCCTTTGTCCCTAAATTCTTTAGTGCATATTTCCTAAAAACAAGGACATTCTCTTACATAATCACAAAATATCAAAATTGAAACATGAGTATTGATACAATACTATTTTGTAATTCACAGGCCTTAAATTTTACCAATTGTCCACTAATGTCCTTTAATAGTAAAATAATCACACTTTACATTTAGTTGTCATATTTCTAGTTTCCTTTAATTTGGGACAGTTCCATCTTTCTGTTTTTTACATCTTTGACATTGTTGAAGAGCAGAGTCCATTTATTTTGTAGAATGTCCCTCAATTTATGTTTGTTGAATGCTTTCTCATGATTAAATTTAGAGTCCCTGTGTCCTGTCCCCCCCCCCCAGGACTATCATGCAAATGATGTGTCCTTCCTAGTGTAGTATATCCTGAGGCACATAATATCTGTTTGCTCCATTACTGGTGATTAAACTTTGATTTCTTGGTTAAGGTAGTGCCTGCTGCTTTCTCCACATAAAGTTACCAATTTTCTCTTTGAATTAATAAGTATCTTGTGGAGAGATACTTTGAAACGAAGTAAATATCCTGTTTCTCATCATACTTTCACTGGATAGTTTTATTTTCCATTGATGTTGCCAAATGGTAATTTCCTAATTCCATCCTTCCCTGTACGTTTATTGGCATTCTACTCTATGATGCTTTCCCTTCTCTCTCCTTCTCCCTTTTCCTGTCCCTCTCAGCATGGATTCGTGGATTATTTTGTTATATGGGCTGGAATCCGTTATTATCATTATTTATTTTGATGCTCAAATTGCCCCAGATTTGGACAGTGGGATCTTCAAGCTTCCTCCTGTTTCTTTTTTACATATTTTCATCAATCTTTAGCAGCTTCTTTTTAGCATAGCAAGATGTTCAAGGCTTATTTTGTACTTCTCTGCCCCAGTCCTGAAATCATACATTTCTCTAAGAAGACTTGTTCCTTTTTTTTTTCCAGAATAGTACTTAGAAATCGGAATCTAGATGCTGGGTATGCACATTGCTACTTGGGTATCATTGCTTCTAGGCCCTTTCAGCAGACAGAGCTAGGAAATAATTCTGTATTTCTGGATGTGTAGATATATGTGTGTATAACAATGGATTATATATTATTTGATACCTTCAGTTCTGATCCAACACCAAAGAGCTCATTATAACTTTTCCCTTTTCCATATTTGTTCCCTTCTCCAATGGTGATGAGTCTGGCTCCCATTATCCTCAAGATAATTTACTTATTTGCTCAATACTGGAATACATAAGTAGTTTCAGAATTTCTAACATACAGCTGTGAAAAAACATACCCAGTAACTAAAGTTCAGTATTTGTATGTAGTTCTTTTTGCTGTTAGTTTTAGAGCAAACAGTAAAAAGACTATGTTTTAGAATACTTGGGTTAGTTCTCTTTTTCTCCTTCAGTGTAATTTTGTTATTCATTTTAAAAACAAAGTATTTTTTGGTTTTTGTTTGTAATTAATTTTGGACTTTCTCCCCATCCTTGTTGATTTTACTTATAATTCCCAGTAGTTTTTGGAATGTGAAATTATACTTGTTTCAATCAGAAGTTAAGTTAGAACTATAAGATAAAAGGGAAGGTGGGGAAGAATTAATGGATGGCTATTTTACTTTGATAAATAAGGCTGAGGTTTACGTGGTCTAATTAATTGGTGAGTTTTAGTTACATGCACGAGACTCTATGGGGCATTGTGTGTATATACATGGTATACACTGCTCTGCTTTACTTTATTTTCAGTTAATGTTTTATCTTACAGATGGTTCCATGTCCGTACATGGAAATCTGTCTCATTCTTTTTAAGAGTGGCATGGTATTCCATTATATGGACGTATTATATATACCAGTCTCTATTAATGGGCATTTGGGTTGCTTACAGTCTTCTGCTACAAAACAAAGACATAATAATTATCTTTGTGCATACATTATTGTGCACAGGTATTGTGCACTACATCTTATTTTGGGGGATGCGAGTGGATTAGCAGTTTGATGTTGCAAAGTTCTATATGTGAATAAGTTTATTTTTTAAATATTTGAATTATATGTTACCAATTTCTAAGTTATAATCTGACTGAAACAAAACAGTACAACATTTAAGAATATTTTGGTTTTTCATAAAACTAATTACTACTACAGTTCACAGGAAAATTGCTGGTTAGCTATGTGCTGTACTAAACCCTGTCATAGCTATAAAAACTGACAGTTTACATTTAAATCTGTCATTCATGATATGAAGAAAAGGAAGTGAAAACACTTTCCCATTGTCTTAGAACAAAGTCAGCTTTTTATTGTTTGCTATCCAGCACAGTCTTTGAAGACTAAATAAACCAGGCAGATGTGTAAATGTACATATCCTTTGAGTGTGTTTATAGACCAAATGGATTTTAAATCTTTAAACTACTTATCCATATAAGACTGGAGAAAATTATTTTACTATTTTGTAGAATTATCTAAAATAATTAATGTAGCTGTCAAATACTTATGTTATAAATTATCCAGCCCTCTTCAGTTTCTCTTGCTGGGTTTACATTTTGACTGCCTCTGTACCCATGCTGCAGTGGGTTTAGGGTCATGAGAAGGAAGTAAAAGCCACATACCTTATATGATGGGTATTTTTGTCCTCAAATGACCTCATTATTGGTTTTTATACCTAGCCCCCCAGAGTATTCTATGTGAGTTCATTATACTTAACTTTGCAGATGATAAGAAATTTGTAAACAAGATTTAAATTTCTTAAGCTCCTGAGTAAGTTCTGCTGTGTTTACGTTTTGCAAGTGCTTTGGTGACCTAGTGAGGATTTTATGTTTCCTAGTAGTTCTCCTTAGATCGGGAGCTGGAAGAATGAGGCCTGTTTTTGACCAAACATAGGTCAGAAAGAATTGGTTTCAGCTGGTTCACAGGAAAATTGGCGGAGTGGGGCATAGGGGGTGGGGGTGGTGGACAGGCGGGCGGGGAGGCAACCGTGGACTCTCTCTGCAATCAACATGGAGCTTCAGAATTTCTTCAGGTAATAAAAGGTTACACAGATTTTATTCCAGCGATAAAAATCAAATGAATTGTTCAAATAGGAAATTTAATGGGAAAGACTATATTTAAAAAAAAATTAGTATATGCTTTTTAATTATATGTGCTCTGTCTCTTATCTAGCAATGATATTTATATAATTTAATAAATTTGTTTTTAGCAAGAGGTACTCATTAAAGTGCTTGGGATTTGATTTCCAAGAAAATACCAGGGCAGGAAAATGGAAGAAAAACTGCCTTTGGTTTTTATGTGTTCCTTTTTATAGTATATTCAAGGCTGTAGTATATTTAGAATTGATCATTTATTTTTGTCTACTCAATAGTAAAACAAAAGGATAGATGATTACTAGTGTTTTCTGGAAGATATATTGCTGTTATTACTTTCTTAAAAAATTTTAATGAGTAAAGCTAACTGCAAGCTTTAACAGTTGTATCCTGAATAAGTAGGTTAAACTAAGCAGGATTTAATCTGATTAATACTGAAATCATTGACCACCTCCTTAAAAACTTTCTTTGTGGTAAGATTCCCACATATTCTTCTTTCTTATATCTCCTAAATCTCTTTATTCTACTCTCTGATATTTTCCTATTATTCTTGAGCTTTTGTTTTCTTTTACAAGTTCTTTTAGCATTCTCTATTTTTTGTAACTTATTTCAAAATATCTTATGTATTACAATTATATAATATTGCTATAAAATTCTAAGGTACTACAGTGAAACTTGAGCTTTCCAGTAGTTAGCATTCTGGTATACCTTGACTTCTCTAATATCTGCATTAGAGAAGGAACCAGAAAAAGATACTAAGGCCTTCCTGGCAGTGAAGAGTCATTCCTGTCTCCAACAAAAAGGATATAGCCAGAAGAGCCAAAGACCTGAGGGTTAATCCCGACAAGCTGTACTCCACCGGTTTGCCACACTGAAGGAAAGGAGTACTTAGATTGGCTGGTGATGTCTCATAGGCCCCCTTTTTTTTGTGTGTGTGAGGAAGACTAGCCCTGAGCTAACAGCCATTGCCAATCCTCCTCTTTTTGCTGAGGAAGACTGGCCCTGGGCTAACACCTGTGCCCATCTTCCTCTACTTTATATGGGACGTCGCCCCGGCATGGCTGACAAGCGATGCATCTGTCCACGCGCCGGATCTGAACCTGCAAACGCCGGGCTGCTGAAGCAGAGCGCGTAAACTTAACTGCTACACCACTGGGCCGGCCCCTTATAGGCCCTCCTTTTTATGTGAAAGCTGAAAAGTGTGGGAGAAGAGATAAGAAAGGAGAAAAGTGATGGGGAGAAAAGGGAACTACAGTAACCTTGATTATCGGTGCAGGTATGGTGGTTATAAGGAGTAGCAATTAGTTCCTTAAGTAGCCCATCTTCCAACAGGGCAAAGGGAACCAGTGATGAAGAGACCAACTCTGTTCTCTGGATAGCCAGAAATTCATGTGATACCATTGAAGGCTCAGAGTGTCTCTAAGGGGTGGAGATAAGATGGCATTGCCCATAGCAGGGGATTAGGGAAAGGCTAAATACCCACTCTGCTTGAGCTTGAGGAATCTTATGTCGGAGATAAATGCATGTGGAAGGAGGTGGAATGTGGGAGACAGATACAAGTAGGTACCTCTCAGTAGTTCCTTGGGGGACCACTCTGGAGATATATCAGTATGTAAGTCAGAAGTTTAGAAGGGCATTAAAAGTAATAGTACAGTGAAAGCAGTGTCCTGTACTTCGTAAAATCATTAAGATTTATATCTCTGACCCTTAGTCTATGGACACACACAGGAACAGTTCACAGAGCATGGTGCACGCTCACCACAGTCTACTGGAGAGACACAGGAACAGTTCACAGAGCGTGGTGCACGCTCACCTCAGTCTACCGGAGAGACACAGGAACAGCTCACAGAGCATGGTGCACGCTCACAACAGTCTACCGGAGAGACACAGGAATAGTTCACAGAGCGTGGTGCACGCTCACCTCAGTCTACCGGAGAGACACAGGAACAGTTCACAGAGCGTGGTGCACGCTCACCTCAGTCTACCGGAGAGACACAGGAACAGCTCACAGAGCATGGTGCACGCTCACAACAGTCTACCGGAGAGACACAGGAATAGTTCACAGAGCGTGGTGCACGCTCACCTCAGTCTACCGGAGAGACACAGGAACAGCTCACAGAGCATGGTGCACGCTCACTACAGTCTACCAGACAGACACAGGAACAGTTCACAGAGCGTGGTGCACACTCACTACAGTCTACTGGAGAGACACAGGAACAGCTCACAGAGCGTGGTGCACACTCACCCTTAGTCTATGGACACACACAGGAACAGCTCATAGACACACCACATGGGTTCCTATCCGCCACCCGACAGGACCAAGCTTTGCCCGGAAGCCTAGGAGTCTTGCAACCACCTTTTAAAATGTTTAGAAATTACACGTTAAAACGAACTCATTGAAAATCTAAGTGCATCTTAGAAAACTTCCCTGTGTGTTAATGTTACCTTCACCATTTACCAAAGGATCACCCATGCACAGATAAGGAAGTCCATGCGCAGAGCCATCAGTGAGGAACTCAGGTGTGGCCAGCCCTGCACGGGGTCCCCACTGTCCAGGTCACGGTCCCTCTGAGGGAAACCGACTGCTGGAAACAATGGAAGCTCGTGTCCCACCGCGGCGCAGCCTCCTCTTACCCTCAGA
The DNA here is from genome assembly GCA_031878705.1 of Tapirus indicus. Taxonomy (NCBI): domain Eukaryota; kingdom Metazoa; phylum Chordata; class Mammalia; order Perissodactyla; family Tapiridae; genus Tapirus; species Tapirus indicus. The sequence continues at coordinate 13,420,049 of CM062933.1, forward strand.
CGCTAGCCTGGCCAGCCTCATGGGCTGAGCCTGGCTTACCACACCGGCTCCGGGAAGGGCGTGCTCTTGGAGATGGCCTCCCCATCATATGGGAAGTGCAGGGACTTCCGCCCAGACCAGTGGCTGTTTCTCTTAACTGACAAAAACGCAGCCTTCCTTCTTGCTAGTCCTGCTGGGGTTTCTGCAAAACCTGTATGTTCACCTGAAGGTACATCCCTGTGTTGGGAAAAGTTTAACCTGCTCCCAGACACGCTCCATTAAACCCTCTGCTGTGCTGGCCAGGGAGGGGCAAAGTTCAGGAAGTGTCCTCACTGAGTCTTTAACAAGCAGTTAGATCTCAAAACAAATGGCTTTTGTTCTTGACTTTCTAACCTTTCTGATAAGAGTTTGCACAAAACATTTTTCCCCGTCACTGTGTGAAGGCAGCTCTTTTCTCTAGATGCCGGGAGTGGGAGAAGGAGGGAGGAACAGAGAAGGCACAGCAGGGACACTTCTTATCATCCCTGTTTGCACCTGATCTCTCCGTGACTTTCCCATCGCCATTCCAGAAATCCTGATAAACACACCCTCCATCCTCTGCCTGGCTCAGATTCTCAGACGAGGCGCTTCTTCCCATTCACGAACATCAGTGACAAACCTTAATTCACCCCTCACCTCCTCCCCTCCTTCTCAGAAATGCCACATCAGTAACTTTCTCCTGGGAGTTCTGTTACAAGCTAGAGCCAAAGGTCTCGGGAAACAGGGAGCTACCGGGACCCCGAGGCATCCCCTGCAGGAGGAGGACCCGGGAGCTATGGGGCCACCGAGGCATCCCTTGCAGAGGAGGACCTGGGAGCAGCAGTCCATCATAGTTAACCGCCCAGGGCACCCCTGACCAATAGTCGTATGCCCAGCCAGAAAATCAATAAAGAGCTTACTTATCTCTGAAGATCACCAGCAAGGATCTCCAAATGTGATATTTGGATTTAATGCACATATTCTCCACTTGTATTTTTACTGGACTTTTTAAGATTACATGATGTGCAAGCTTTTTTAAAAAAAGAGCAATCTTTCTATAAGTTTCACAGTACCTACTTCTACTCCCCTAAAAGTTACAAATTACATCTAAAAACCTTAAAAACCATAAAAAGATATGGAGGAACTTTAAATGTAAAAGAAGCCAGTCAGCAAAGGCCACACACTGTATGATTCCAACCATATGACAGTCTGGAAAAGGCAAAATATGGAGACAGTATAAAAATCAGTGGCTGCCGGGTCCTAGTGAGGAGGGAGGGGTGAATTAGGGGAGCACAGAGGGTTTCTAGGATGGTGAAACCATTCTGTATGATACTACAGTGGTGGATACATGTCATACACGTTTGTCAAAACCCAAAGAACGTATACCACCAAGAGAGAACCCTAATGTCAACTGCGGACGTTAGTTAATAATAAAGTATCAATATTGGCTCATCAGTTATAACAAATGTACCATCGTCTAATGCAAGATGTTCATGATGGGGAATCTGCACGGATGCGTGTGGGAGGAGCGTAATGGGAACTCTGTACTATCTGCTCCATTTTCTGTAAACCTAAAACTGCTAAAATATAAAGTTTATTAAATTTTTTTAAAGTAACAACAAAAAAAAAAGATTTATATCTCTGCTATCATATGATGCTTACTAGTGAGAATGCTCAATTATGTTTTCTAATGCATCACTTTATTAAGGTGGTTCTTTGAGTTGAATCCCTGTGATTCTTTTTTATTGTAATCTTTTTCTCTTTAATTTTTTTCTCAATTTTATAACTAAGGGGAAACATACTTTGAAAAATTATTCTTTACACTGTTTAAGATGTTGAGAAAGTGTATAGAACATCTTAGATTTGCATTAAAAAGTAGTTTAAAAAAGAATGTCAAAAGTTTAAAGTGCCAGTCTTCAGACACGTAGAAAACTTTACTACATAGCATTTCTCAGTAGAGTGATCTTTTTGGTATTCTTCCCCTCTTCTGGATGGAGTTTGTAGTCTCCCACCAGGCTGTGTGCATTACTTTTCAGCATATAGATTTACCACTGTGGTATGGAGCATGTTGAATTTGGCAAAAGAGGAAGATCTGTAACTAAGAAGCATATCTTTTGATTCTGTGGCCTAGGCCAAATTTCCTGTCTTACTTAAGCATTTTCTGGGGCTGAAGTGTTCTACAGTGGATAGGCAGACGAAGTCAACTTGACATTATGAACTTTTTGCTCCCCCTCAGAACTTGGGTAATTAGTTTTACACTATTTAAATATGAAAAAAATTCAGTTAATGACTGCTGATTCTAGTATAACTAAAAATATAGAGGCTTATTGTGATTATCATAAACTTTGAGTTGAAATAGATCCATCTCCCCAACAAAGTATTATGGTCTCCTTAAGGATATTGTGAGTTGCAGTTAGACCCTTTTGATAAAGCACTTTTTTGGTGTTCATGCTTATTATAAAATACTCTTTTATTTTTATTTTCAGGAAATAAATGAGCTGATTTACAACAGGGAGAGATATGAGCCAGATTAGCTAGTTCCTCCTGAGGAAAAATAAGAATAGTTAACAGCATGTATAATTAATAGGCAGTCAAGTAGTAAGCTTTATGTACCTTACAGATATAGTTTACTTTTGTTGGTATTAGAAAATTATTCAGATTTCCTGCAAAATTATACATATATGTACTTGAGTTTTATGAGAATGCTTATTTAAAGATTGTCTACTATATTTCTTAAGAACTGAACTAATTTGCAAATATTGACCTGAATCGCTCAAATCCTATCCCAAGTAACTTCTCTAACTACCAAAGGCTTTTTCTTTTGTCTGCAATTTAAATCTATTGTAATAAAAGAAAAAGCTTTAAAAATGGATATGCAGTGGTTTAGTTCCCACTTGGGAGCCTGGGGTTCGCGGGTTCGGATCCCTGGCGCCAGCGGACACACTGCTTGTCAGCCATGCCTTGGTGGTGTCCCATGTAAAGCAGAGGAAGATGGGCATGGATGTTAGCCCAGGGCCAGTCTTCCTCAGCAAAAAGAGGAGGATTGGCAACGGATGTTAGCTCAGGGCTGGTCTTCCTCACACACACAAAAAATAAATAAATAAAAATGGATATGCAACCTGATTAATTTAAAAAAATAATCAGGGTCAACTTGATGTAATGGCAGTTAAAGTAGCAGGGAAATAAATTAATTTTTCATAGATAATATCAGCAATTCTGTTTTCCTCTTATCTCATTATTTAATATACTCAAAAATTCTTGGAGCTTTGACCAGAGGTTGATGATGGTAAACCTAATTGTTGTTATATTTTCCCAAATAGAACTTGTAATTGTTTTTCCTTTATAAGGATGCACTATTGGTATGTTTCTTTAATAAATCTAAAATTAGTTGGAAATTATTAAAACAAAATAAGTTTGCCAAATTACATCAATGGACTCAACACAATATAGCTATCCTATGTGTGAAGGAATCTTATCAAAAGGATGCTCTTTAATTTTCTTCCTCACCCACTTCTCATTTTCCCCTTTTGTTTTCAAAGAGAAACTGCTAGTCTGGGTAGATTCAAGGCATCTTTAAGAGAAAATGTTTTGGGAAGCCCCAAGGAACTGATGAAGTTAAGTGTGCCATCATTAGTGTATGCTGTTCAGAACAACATGGCTTTCCTAGCTCTTAGCAATTTGGATGCAGCAGTGTACCAGGTAAGTGGAGTAAATGATAATGAAAAGCGTAGACTCTTAAAAAATGTTTTCATGGTGAAAAGATTTTTATTAACCTTTTATCACATTATCAAGTACTTGTCTTGATAATTCTATTAATGATATCAGAAATTTGTGTCAGAGACTAATGTTAACTGAGTGCATTAATCCATTGTTTTGTTTCTAGGTGACCTATCAGTTGAAGATTCCCTGTACTGCTTTATGTACTGTTTTAATGTTAAACCGGACACTTAGCAAATTACAGTGGATTTCAGTTTTTATGCTGTGTGGTGGAGTCACACTTGTACAGTGGAAACCAGCCCAAGCTACAAAAGTTGTGGTAAGAAACAAAATGATTACCCTAACCGAAATAGGAAACTTCCTAGGTCTTATACATGTCAGACAGCCACAAGGCTGAATGTAGCACAATTATATTTCTTTGGCTGAAAATGATTGCCCTACAGATAGGCTTTTTTTCCCTTAGGATAATGTTATTATTAAGGATAATAATACTTATTGGCTTCCTTTTTTTGAGGGAAATAATGTGCAAAAAATGTTAGAGATGGAACGTATCTTAAACTTAATGTAATCCACCCTCTTCATTTTATGGATGACAAAATGTTCAGAACTTCTAGACCTCTTTTAGACATTTTCTCAGAAACACTGAGCAAGGTTTTCTCCATCTAATTTTCATCTTCTCCCTCAACTCACAAAGTTTTTTATCCTTTTGCACATACTCCCATTGTCAGTGATACAGATTACAAAGGAGTAGTGTTTTTACTGATAATTGATAACTAAAATAGGGCAAAAGTACCCTTTACTTCTACCTTTTAGTTTGTTGAGAGTTAAATGTTAGGGTATATACTTGATTTTTTTTAATGTTATATGCTTTAATTGGTTATTTTCCCAAAGCAAAGTAGGAAGTGGAAGTCTAGTGAATGACCTGAAAGTCAGGAGCTTTCCTCTACAACTGAATACCCTTCTTCAACCTTTAGCAAATGAAAGACTGTGGTTCTCTTAGGGCACCTATGGAGAGCCTGTGAAAGGAGGAGGTCAGTTCCGTTTTATTGTAGTTACTTTCTAGCCTGGTGGGGAATTTTTTTTCCCCAGAAAATGAGTTTTAGATTAATATTGTCTTCACATGATGTTTAAGCATGCTCGTATTCTTGGTGACATTTCAAAACACTGATCAAATATGCACTGCACATTGAACTCAGTTGTAGACCTGCAGAGAAATAATTTGTTTGGGAAGTAAGGCAAACACTTAAAAGTTAAATATGAGTTTTAAGTAACACCTCACTCCATTAGAAAAGATGTTAGTTCCACCTCACATAGGTAATGTATGTGAAAAGCTTAGTAAGCTAAAGCAGAGTATAGGGCAGCTTATCTTACTTTTAGACCACACTAGAAAAGTTCTTTCATATTTTAAACAGAATGCAGCTTCCTAGAACTGCCTCTCATTGTTCTTTGTTCTTGTGAGAATAACTCAAATCTCTGCTAACTCCATATGATGATCCTTTGAATGTTTGAGGACAATGTCACATCCCCACCATCCAAGACTTTTCCCCTCCCGCATTGAGACAACCCTGTCGATTCTTTCTGTAATATGATTTCTAGAGACTTTCCGATCCCTGCCTCTTGCCCCGATACTGCCTTGTATTTCTCTTCTAGATGCATTCATCTGTTATTGTTCCTTAGTACAGCCATGCTCTGCATAATGACATTTTGGTCAACGATGGACCGCGTATATGATGGTGGTCCCATAAGATTAGTACAATATAGCGTAGGTGTGTAGTAGGCCATACCTTCTAGGTTTGTGTAAGTACACTCTATGATGTTCCTGACGAAATTGCCTATCAATGCATTTCTCAGAACGTATCCCTGTCATTAAGGAACACATGACTGTATGTCCTAAAACTTCACACTGTCTCCAGATGTTGACTGAGTAGTGTGAGGTATAGCTTGCTAATTACCTCCTTTGTTCTGAATACTAGAGACTTGCTAAATCAGCATAAGATTATATTAGTTTTCTGGGGGGTAGAGGAGGATATCCATTCTATAACTGATTATATACAACCACATGCAGCTGTCCCACATCAATATAGTTTGTCTTAAATGTGTCTTGTACAGTGGGCTTCTTCTAAACCAAAATGTAGGATGTTTGTATTTATTAAGTATACCTTGTTAGCTTTGGGTCACTGTTCAGGCCTTTGAGGTCTTTTCAGTCGTTATCCATTATTAGCTTTTTTTTGATTCATTATGCTTTCTGCAGATTCGACAGATATGTCTTCTGGGTCTTTGCTGAAAATTTTAGACAGGACAGGACCAGAGTTCTGTTACACCTTTAGACCTCTCTTTAGCTTGACTTTTTTTTTCTTGGTTAATAAACACCTATTATCTCTCAGTTTTTATGGGTCAGGAATTTGAGGGTGCCCTGGCTAGGTAGTTCTGGCTTGCAGTCTCTCATCGGGTTGCAGTGGGGATGTTGGCTAGGGCTGCAGTCAGCTGAAGGCTTGACTGTTCCTTGGGTGGCTCATTCATATGCCTGGCGAGTTGTTACTGGTTGTTGGTCTGGCTTGATTTTATTCTATTAATTAGCACTTTGCTGTATGAGCATTCACTCAGCTATGAATAGAATTGTACTGTTATCCTCACTGCATTCTCTGGCTCGTTCACAAAAATATGCAAATCTGTCAAATTTCTTGCTAAACGTTATCTCTTTGGAGCTCCCCTTACCACTTACACCAGAAACTCTTCAATAATAAGGAAATTTGGTATGTCTCCCTCTTAGGGAAGCCACAGTTTTCTAGTGATGACCATTAAAATTTTTAAGTTCCTCAAGTCATCTGTTTTAGCATTTTGCTAGTAATCAATAATTAAAGCCACAATCATTTATACAGCACTAAATACCAGCAGTGTTCTAAGTGGTTTACGTATAATAACTCACTTTACCTACAACAAACATATGAGGCTTGTATTGTTTTTATTTCCATTTTCAGATAGGCAGAGAGGTTAGTAATGTGTCCACAGTCACTCTGCTTGAACCCAAGTAGCGTGGCTCTAGAGCCTATGCTGAGGGTACCGGGCTGCCTTACAGGTCTCAAGCAGCCATCTATAATTTCTGCAGCTTTTCTTTCCCTCTGCCTTTTTGAAAATCAAGACAGTATTTGCCGAAATTTTCTGGCATAGCTTCCATTCTCCATTATTTCTCAAAGATACAGTGATCAGTATCTTGATTTGCTACTCTTCTTGGTGAAGATACTTTTGAATTTATTTTATTTAGCTAAGTATTCTTATAATAGCAAACCAGATGTCTTGGACTTGTTTCCTTTTAAATATGTTTACTTATTTATGTATTACTTAAAAATTATTATTCACAGAGACAATGGAAACTAGATTTGGGTAAGTCTTATTTTCTTGCTATATAACAATACATCATCTCACCCAAGAAGCATACTCTTTTCTTCCTGAACAGACTTTGTAAAGCCTTCTTAAATGTTTTAAAGTATTTTTGCAAGCAAGCCTCCACTTATTCTGAATTTTCAATTTCCTGATGCTAAAATTCCTGGTTAGGTTCCTCTTGGTTACGTGTACTGGAGTTTTTATAAAATCAGAATTCATTGCAGATGCCTTTAATTGGTCACCTTGATTTCTTTGTGTATTCTTTTTTTTACTCTTCACCAGAATCTCATTCTTCAGAATCTCTTATCCTTCTTGAACCATATTCCTGCTAGCTATGGAATTCTAACTTGAAGTTTTATTTTTTAGAATTTTGATTTATTCAAGACTGGAGCCCATGTTTCTTTTTTTAGTTTTTTTTTTTTCTTTCCATTTTGTTTTATTGATGTCTTAGTTTATAACACTGTGGGGTTTTAGTTGTACATTTTTGTTTGTCCGTCACCTTGTGGATGTAACCCTTCACCCCTTGTGCCCCCCCCACCCCCCTTCCCCTTGGTAACCACCAATCAGTTCTCTCTGTCCGTGTGTTCACTTATATTCCATATATGAGTGAGTTCATGCAGTGTCTGTCCTTCTCTCTCTGGCTTATTTCACTTAACATAATACCCTCTAGGTCCTTCCATGTTGTTGCAAATGGGACAATTGTGTCTTTTCTTATGGCTGAGTAGTATTCCATTGTATGTATATACCACATCTTCTTTAACCAGTCATCAGTCGAGGGACACTTGGGTTGCTTCCACTTCTTGGCTATAGTGAATAATGCTGCAATGAACATAGGGGTGCATACGCCTCTTGTGATGGTTGATTTCACGTCCATTGGGTAGATGCCCAAGAGTGGTATTGGTGGATCATACGGTATTTCTATTTTTAATTTTTTGAGGACTCTCCATACTGTTTTCCATAGAGGCTGCACCAGTTTGCATTCCCACCAGCAGTGAATGAGGGTCCCCGTTTCTCCACAACCTCTCCAGCATTTGTTGTTATTTGTCTTTGTGATTATAGCCATTCTAAGCGGTGTAAGGTGATATCTCAGTGTAGTTTTGATTTGCATTTCCCTGATGATTAGTGATGTTGAACATCTTTTCATGTGTCTATTGGCCATCTGGATCTCTTCCTTGGAGAAATGTCTGTTCATATCCTCTGCCCATTTTTTGATCGGGTTGTTTGTTTTTTTGTTGCTCAGTTGTATGAGATCGTTATATATTACTGAGATTAATCCCTTGTCGGACAAACGATTTGCAAATATTTTCTCCCAGCTGGTGGGTTGTATATTCATTTTGATCCTGGTTTCATTTGCCTTGTAGAAGCTCTTTAGTCTGATGAGGTCCCACTTGTTTATTTTTTCTTTTGTTTCCCTTGTCTGGGTAGACATGGAATCTGAAAGGATCCCTTTATGTCCAATCTCAATTAGTGTACTGCCTATATTTTCTTCCAGGAGTTTTATAGTTTCAGGTCTCAATTTCAGGTCTTTGATCCATTTTGAATTGATTTTTGTATATGGCGATAGGAGATGGTCTACTTTCATTCTTTTGCATGTTGCTGTCCAATTTTCCCAGCACCATTTATTGAAGAGACTTCCCTCTCTCCATTGTATGTTCTTTGCTCCTTTGTCAAAGATTAGCTGTCCATAGGTGTGTGGTTTTATTTCTGGGCTTTCAATTCTGTTCCATTGATCTGTGTGTCTATTCTTGTACCAGTACCATGCTGTTTTGATTACTGTAGCTTTATAGTATATTTTGAAATCAGGGATTGTGATGCCTCCAGCTTTGTCCTTTTTTTTCAGAATTGCTTTAGCTATTCGGGCTCTTTTCTTGCCCCATATGAATTTCAGTAGTTTTTGTTCTATTACCGTGAAGAATGACATTGGGATTCTGATTGGGATTGCATTGAATCTGTAGATTGCTTTAGGTAGAATGGACATTTTAATTATATTTATTCTTCCAATCCATGTGCATGGAATATTTTTCCATTTCTTTATGTCCTCCTTGATTTCTTTCAATAGTGTCTTATAGTTTTCATTGTATAGGTCTTTGACCTCCTTGGTTAAATTTATTCCCAGATATTTTATTCTCTTTGTTGCAACTGTAAATGGGATTGTCTTTTTGAGTTCTCTTTCTGTTGTTTCATCGTTAGTGTATAGAAATGCAATTGATTTTTGTAAGTTGATTTTATACCCTGCCACTTTACTGTAGTTGTTGATTGTTTCTAGTAGTTTTCCGATGGAATTTTTGGGGTTTTCTATGTATAGGATTATGTCGTCTGCAAATAGTGAGAGTTTCACTTCTTCCTTGCCTATTTGGAGTCCTTTTATTCCTTTTTCTTGCCTAATTGCTCTGGCCAGAAATTCCAGTACTATGTTGAATAAGAGCAGTGAGAGTGGGCACCCTTGTCTTGTTCCTGTCCTCAAAGGAATGGCTTTCAGTTTTTCCCCGTTGAGTAGGATGTTTGCTGTAGGTTTGTCATATATGGCCCTTATTATGTTGAGGTACTTTCCTTCTATCCCCATTTTGTTGAGAGTTTTTATCATAAATGGATGCTGATCTTGTCGAATGCCTTCTCTGCATCGATTGAGATGATCATGTGGTTTTTATTCTTCATTTTGTTAATGTGGTGTATCATGTTGATTGATTTGCAGATGTTGAACCATTCCTGTGTCCCTGGTATAAATCCCACTTGATCGTGGTGTATGATCTTTTTGATGTATTGCTGTATTCGGTTTGCCAATATTTTGTTGAGGATTTTTGCGTCTATGTTCATCAGCGATATTGGCCTGTAGTTTTCCTTCTTTGTATTGTCCTTGTCTGGCTTTGGTATCAGCATGATGTCGGCCTCATAGAATGTGTTGGGAAGTATTCCATCTTCCTCTATTTTTTGGAATAGTTTCAGAAGGATAGGTGCTAAATCTTCCTTGAACGTTTGATAAAATTCTCCAGGGAAGCCATCTGGTCCTGGGCTTTTATTTTTTGGGAGGGTTTTGATTACTGTTTCAATCTCTTTACTTGTGATTGGTCTGTTCAGATTCTGTATTTCTTCTTGATTCAGTTTTGGGAGGTTGTACGCGTCCAAGAATTTGTCCATTTCCTCTAGGTTGTCCAATTTGTTGGCGTAAAGTTTTTCATAGTATTCCCTAATAATCCCTTGTATTTCTGTGGTGTCTGTTGTAATTTCTCCTCTTTCATTTCTAATTTTATTTATTTGAGTCTTCTCCCTTTTTTTCTTAGTGAGTCTGGCTAAGGGTTTGTCAATTTTATTTATCTTCTCAAAGAACCAGCTCTTTGTTTCATTGATCCTTTCTACTGTTTTTTTTGTTTCAATTTATTTCTGCTCTGATTTTTATTATTTCCCTCCTTCTGCTGATTCAGGGCTTTGTCTGTTCTTCTTTTTCCAACTCTGTTAGGTGCAATTTAAGGTTATTTATTTGGGATTTTTCTTGTTTGTTAAGGTGAGCTTGTATTGCTATGAATTTCCCTCTCAGGACTGCTTTTGCTGCATCCCATATGAGTTGGTATGGTGTATTTTCCTTTTCATTTGTCTCCAGATAGCTTTTGATTTCTCCTTTAATTTCATCAATGACCCATTGGTTATTCAGTAGCATGTTGTTTAGTCTCCACATCTTTGTCCCTTTCCTAGTTTTTTCCTTGCAGTTGATTTCTAGTTTCACAGCATTATGATCAGAAAAGATGCTTGTAATGATTTCAATCTTCTTAAATTTATAGAGGTTTGCCTTGTTTCCTAATATATGGTCTATCCTTGAGAATGTTCCATGTGCACTTGAGAAGAATGTGTACTCTGCTTTTTTTGGGTGGAGTGCTCTGTATATATCTATTAAATCCATTGCGTCTAGTTTCTCCTTTAAGTCCATTATTTCCTTATTGACTTTTTGTCTGGATGATCTATCTATTGATGTAAGGGGGGTATTAAGATCCCCTACTATTATTGTGTTATTAATATCTCCTTTAAGGTTTTTTAGCAGTTGTTTTATGTACTTTGGTGCTCCTGTGTTGGGTGCATAGATATTTATAAGTGTTATGTCTTCTTGGTGAAGTATCCCTTTTATCATTATATATTGCCCTTCTTTGTCTCTCATTACCTTTTTTATCTTGAAGTCTACTTTGTCTGATATAAGTATGGCTACTCCTGCTTTCTTTTGTTTGCCATTAGCTTGGAGTATTGTTTTCCATCCTTTTATTTTGAGTCTGTGTTTGTCTTTAGAGCTGAGATGTGTTTCCTGGAGGCAGCAGATTGTTGGATCTTGGTTTTTAATCCATCCTGCCACTCTGTGTCTTTTGATTGGAGAATTCAATCCATTTACATTTAGAGTGATTATTGATATATGAGGGTTTAATGTTGCTATTTTATTGTTCATCTTCTGGTTCTTTTGCATTTCCTTCGTGTCTTGTCCCTTGTGTTTCGGACTGCAGATTCAATTTGGTATTTCTGCATGCTCATTCTCTTGGTTTTCTCTTTATTCGTCATGTGTGGTTCTCTTCTGGTTGTTTGTTTAGTGGTTACCGTGCGGTTTATATAAGCGATCTCCTGGATAAGAAAGTACATTTTCAGATGCCTCCTTTTTCCTGAGGCTGGGTCGATTCAATCCCTTACCTCTTCCCCTCCTTATTTGTTATCTCTTTATTCCAGATTGTGTCATGAATGTGTGTTTCCAGTGATGAGCTTGAATTAATTTTTGATGTTTTCCAACTGTATTTTGTTCTGGTTTAGTCTCCTTGCTTTTCTCCTTGCTGAAATCTTTGTATCCCCTTTCTCATTTGTTTTTTTTCAGGCCTAAGGGCCTTCTTGAGCATTTCTTGTAGTGGGGGCCTTGTGGTGACGAACTCTCTTAGCTTTTGTTTATCAGGGAGAGTTATTGTTTCTCCATCGTATTTGAAGGATATTTTTGCTGGATAAAGTATTCTCGGCTGAAGGTTTTTGTCTTTCATGATTTTGAATATATCATTCCAGTCTCTCCTAGCCTGTAGAGTTTCTGTCGAGAAATCAGCTGAGAACCTGATGGGGTTTCCTTTGTATGTTATTTTGTTTTTTTGTTTAGCTGCCTTCAATATTATTTCCTTGTCACGGGTATTCTTCAAGTTTGCTACTATGTGGTGAGATGATTTTTTATTCCTGTTTATATATTTAGGTGATCTATTGATTTCATTCACTGTTATTTCCCTCTCGTTCCCTAGGTTGGGGAAGTTCTCAGCTATTATTTCTTTGAACAAACTCTCTGCTCCTTTTTCTCTTTCTTCTCCTTCTGGAATACCTGTTATCCTTATGTTGCTTTTCCTCATTGAGTCTGATATTTCTCGAAGAATTTCTTCATTTCTTTTTAGTCTTAGCTCTCTCTCCTCCTCTATCTGGAGCGTTTCTGCATGGCTATCCTCAATAGTGCTAATTTGTTCCTCCATATTGTCAGTTCTGCTCTTTAAAGACTCCATTTTTTCCACTATCTCGTTGATTTTGTTTTTCATCTCCAATAATTCTGATTGGTTTTTCTTTAGGGTTTCAATCTCTTTTGTGACATAATCCCTGAATTCGTTGATTTGTTTCTGTGTGTTCTCTTGTATTTCGTTGAGTTTGTTTATGATAGCTATTTTGAATTCTCTGTCATTCAGTTTATCAAATTCTGTGCCTTCAGGGTTAGTTTCTGGGTGTTTGTCATTTTCCTTTTGGTCTGTAGCCCTGACATATTTTCGCAAGGATCCAACGGGGACATCCTTATTTTTACCCCTCATGATAATTTGGTCCTGCAGTTTCCCCCTGCTGCTACTAGATGGAGATTGCGAGCGGTTTGCCCTGAGGCGGCTGCAGCCCCCGGAGGGATTATGCTGAAACGCCGGGTGTGTGGGGGGAGGGGTCCTCTCTTTCTCCTGCTTGACCCGGGGGTTTCCTTTCTGGCTCTCTTAGGGTGTTTGCTACATCCCCTAAACAGTCCGTCCTCGCTTCCCAGTGGGGATCTCGTGACAGTCTGTGAGAGCACCTGGATGGCGATAGTTTTCCCCGCTGTGGGCCGCCCCTCCCCCCTCTGTCTGCAAACCGCGCTGTCTTTGCCGATCGATTGGGGAGGGGGAGTACAATCTCCTACCTCTCCTCCCGTCCTCCTGGGCTTCCCGCGCCTCCACCGTCCGATGTATGGCAGCAGGGGTTTCTCAGAAGTCCTTCGTAGTGTTTGATTGAGCTCTGTTGGAATGTGAATGATGTTTTTGTTGTGTCGTAGGGGGCAGAGATTCAAAGAGGGAATCTCACTCCGCCATGATGCTGACGTCACTCTGGAGCCCATGTTTCTTAACTGTGCTGTGTTTGGCTATTACTCATGCTAAAATGACATGGTTGCTGTTTTCAAAAGTTTCTGTCACTTCCACTTTATCACCCAGCAGTTTATTACTCAGAATTAAGTCTGGAGAAGCTGTATTTATCACTGTTTTTCCTAATTGTAGAGAGATTAAATTGGCAGAAAAGCAAGACAAGAATTTATCAGATACTATTTTTGGGAGCTTGAGCTTCCTAGCTGTTGTTGGGATAAGAGAAGTCTCACACCACTATTTTTTTCTCATATCTAGCCATTCTTGTAGATTGTATTAGGAAAGAATCCATGTTTATCAGTTGTAGTTTATAGCAGTGTTCTCAAACTTTAGTGTACACCAGAATCAACTGGAAGGTTGAAACAGATTGCTGGGCTCCATCCCCATAGTTTATGATTCAGTAGGTCTGGGGTGGGGGCTGTCAATTTTCATTTCTAACAAGTTCCCAGGTGATGCTGCTGCTGTTGGTCCAGGGACCACAGTTTGAGAACCACTAGTCCATAATATCTTCTGTTTCTCCTTTTATCTTCATGCAAACATTTTAGACCATGCTTTCTTTCTCAGGTACTTAACATAAAGTAATACTCTCTTATATCAGGTTTATTTATTTTGAACAAGGTATGTGCTTGTCAAATATTACAGTCCCGCGTTCCAACCCTTTAGTTTCAGTGTTACTACTGAGATAGTATTTATCTCTGAAGAAAGACTGATGAAAGCTCCTGAGGGTTAACTGAGGGAAGAAAAAGGACATAAAGCTTGAAACACTAGGTTGGGGCCCATATACATGCATCTGTTAGCACAGTATTATGATTATATATACCTGTCAATCTCTCCTATCCATGAACTATTTAAGAACCAGAGCTGTGTATCATCTTCAACTTTATTTAGTATATAACACAGTATATCTGGTACATAGCAGGTATGCTATTAATACTTGATAAAAATTCAGTAAAATAGGAAAAGTTAAAAGTCATTACCATATCCTGTAGGTGATAGGGAATAAATTTAAAAAGTTAAAACTGTTACCGTTTCCATGATTGAAGCTGTTAGGGCTGAGTTAGGGTGGTGGCAGAAGTTAAAATTAAGAGGCAGGCTGACTATGCAAAACTCTAGAGTAGGGTGCCCTGGTTATTAGGAAATAGGTACATGTGTTATATTAAGCATTTACTATGGCTACAATTTTAGGGACACATTTTTAACTTCAGTGCTTTGGTTTAATCTCTGGGATGGTCTTGTCTTATTCTATAGAATGGCTGTGTCTGATATGGCACATACTTTCAGTATAACTGTAACAAAGATTTTTGTATTCATTTATTTGGTCTCATGGATGAATTCTATTTATTAGTCACTAAAAATGACTTTTAAAACATTACTATTGCAGGTGGAACAGAATCCACTGTTAGGGTTTGGCGCTATAGCTATTGCTGTATTGTGTTCAGGATTTGCAGGTAAATCATAAAAGCATTATTTTATTTTATTGTCAAATTTTTAAAAAAACATCAAACTTTAAATATGGATGTAGTTTATCTTGCTTTATCATAACAATTTTATTCCCATTAAAGCTTATCTTATGTTTAGTTTTGTGTCAGCTGTTTTTCCAGTAAATGCATGGCAGCGCTTAACTCAGTTCAGACCTCAATCCTTATTCACACTTGGAGTTATCTAAGAATATACTTCTGTCATCCTTGACCATTCTCCTTCCAGCCAAGAACCCAAAAGTAAATGGAAAAAGACCTCTGAAAATGGAGGAAGTTAGCCGGCAGAGAGCTCAAGTTCCATTTTCCTGGAACTGGCACCATCCTCAGGCTGGATTCTGCTGCTTTAGGGTATTAGTTACCAGCTCAGTATCTACTTTTCCATGGTAACGTGAAGTTCTTCCTCTGCTTCAACAGGTTAGGAACTACAGTGTAGGGAGGAAAGGGGGGTGAGTTGGAGAGTTCCTTAGAAAGTATATAAAAGTCACAGCAAAAAGGGAGGGACAAGAACCAAAATCACTAACATCAAATAAACATGAAAGTCTGGAATCTTATGTGTAGGGACAAACAATCCTCCACTGAATCAAGAAGAGACAAAGTATGAATGTTAAGTGTAACATAAAAAATGAAATGTGTTTTAGAAATAGTTCCAACAGAGAAGAAACTGAAAGTTCTTTTTAGTAAAGTGTGTATTAGTTAACAGCTATACAAATTTATTATTTATCTTTATTGCTGCTATTTCAAGAGTTAGGACTCTGTTTTGTTTTTATTTTTGACTAGGAAAGTAGGCTGGATATAGAAGTGCAATATTGCTTGTAAAAAAGATTTTTATAAGAGGGGAAAATATATGCTTAATAACATCATGCTAAATTTTTATTCTTAGGAATCAGTAAATTAGAAAGAAAAATTGAGTTACCTCAAAAGTAATACACTACTTGATTTTCAGCACTATTTTGAACAATTAAATGTTTGTATCCAACATTCTATTTAGTTCAGCCTCTCAACACCCAATTGAGGGACCTCCGGAGTAACTAAGCACTGAATAGTTAAATGGTTTTCCCAGATAGGAAAATCAAAGGTGGAAATAGGAATAGCTGTTGTATGTTTGTTTCCATTCTCTGGCTCTTTCCAACATAGGTTCATCAACGAGTCTTGTTTTTCATTAGAATTTTTCGTTGATTAGTACTTTAGTAGCAATTCCTAAGTTTCTAATTAACATGGTATTTATTACTAAAATCTTTTATGTCCTTGTTAAATATGTATTCATTTTAAGTATAAAACTTACAGGAGTGGTATGTGATTTTGAGGGGGGATCATGTGCTCTTTTGGAGTATCTGAAAAAAGCTGTGGACCCTCAACCCCAGAAAAATGTACATACACACAAAATGTATTAGCTGGTTAGGGAGTTCATGGTCCTGACATTGTGTATGAACTTGGCTTGTGGAACCCTGCTTTACAGGAAAATGGCTTCACTCAGCGAGTTCTATTTAAATTTTATTTTGGTTTTGTTACTGAAAAAATCCCAAGTGGTGATTATACAGGTTCTTTTGCAAAGTTGGGAGTATTCATTACTAGGCAGATATTGTAGGCGTATGATTAAGATAATTGACTCTAAAAGTATAGTTTTCCAGCTGACCAAAGCAAGTCTTTTGTTGGCATTAACAGAGAGCTTTTGTGATCTGTCTCACTGCTATAATAAAGGCAGAAGCTCTTCTTAACAATTTAGGAGTCTCTTGTTAAGTGTAGATTAGAAAAGTTCCCTCTTAGCTATTAATTCTGCGTGCTCTGTAAAAATACAAATTGGTAATGTTCAGTATGCATGTGTCAAACCAATATAATAAATGTGCATTTAGTTAATGTAAAATGTTTGGTCCCTAAATCATATACTTTATATTATCATATCTCCAGGTTATTGTTCTAAATGAAAGCCATTTTAAATTAATTTCTAATAATATATTTATTTTATTTATATATATATAGATATATATTTATATCTATTTGCATGTCTAATTTTCTTTCAGGAGTGTATTTTGAAAAAGTTTTAAAGAGTTCAGACACTTCCCTTTGGGTGAGAAACATTCAAATGTATCTATCAGGGATTGTTGTGACATTAGTTGGCGTCTACTTGTCAGATGGAGCTGAAATTAAAGAAAAAGGATTTTTCTATGGTTACACGTATTATGTCTGGTTTGTCATCTGTAAGTATCCAGGAATTAAAGGTTCTGGGTAGATCTTTGTTTTTAAAGTTAGATGTCCATTTTAAGCTTTTATAGCATTTTGAAATTGTTCCCTTGACACTGTGAACACCAGTTTGAAAATGTAATTTTGGTTTTATTGCCTTACTTTTGTGACATAGCTATCCCAAAGCAATTTTGCCTTCACAATCAAAAGTATCTAATATGTTAGCAATCAATGTGTACAATTTAGTAGTAGACCACATAGCCCTTTGGGATCTGAAAAACAATGTTGTTTTGTAGGAACTACTACTCAATTTTAGTACAAACTCCCTCAGATGGCTGCTTCTAAGGAAAATAGTATTTTCCTAGGTAAATTAGTATGGCATCTCTGGGAATGAAAACTGCCTCACCATCATAGAATGTTTCATTTATTTGGGTGTTAAGATTTTCTTTCTTTCTATATACAAGTTCTCGCGAGTGTTGGAGGCCTCTACACTTCTGTTGTGGTCAAGTACACAGACAACATCATGAAGGGCTTTTCTGCAGCAGCAGCCATTGTCCTTTCTACCATTGCTTCAGTGATGCTGTTTGGATTACAGATAAGTATGTCTTAGTTTATACTGTCAAGTTTTTAACATGGAAGAGCTTCTCACTTCCTTGATTTATTTTATCTTGTATTAAATATGGCAGTTGGTCTTAGTGCTTATAGAAATTCCTAGTTTTGTTACAATTTATTCTACAAGGAAAGCAGTTCATAGTTGTGTGGTATGTGTATCAGCAGTACTTAGGTTGTTTAAATGGTCCTAGAGCTTAAGCTGAGGGGTGCTGGTTCTGAGTGAAAGTGAGGGCGCTACTCAGTTACTAGGAAGAGCTTTTGTGCAGTCAAGGCCTCCCTGTTCCCCAGGTGTTAGACACACAACAACTTAAGTGCTTCAGGGTGAATATAGTATGATTAGGTATGCAAAGAAATAAATATAAGGACTTTAGGAAATGATTACTTCTAGCAGTAGAATTAGAGTAAATTATCTAGGCTTTTTATTTTGAGGAAAAAGCAGAAAACATCTTTCATTTTCCCCTTAGTTCATACCTTCTGTTTTGGAGTTGGGTGTTAATTGGTTTTGAAACTACAATCCAGATCTTAATTTTCTTTTCTCTTTTATAAAGTTATGTTTCATTTAATATGTAATTAATACAAACTGCATTACTAGAGCTGGCTTCTGGCATCACTGCTAACATCTGTGCCAGTCCTCCTCTATTTTTCATGTGGGTCGCCGCCACAGCATGGCCGATGAGTGGTGTAGGTCCGCGCCCGGGATCTAAACCCGTCAACCCAGGCTGCCAAAGCAGAGCATGCCAAACTTAATCACTACATCACTGGGCTGGCCTCAGGGTGAACTTTTAATTGTAGTTCTGGTCCATCCTTATGCTCAACAAATCCTTATGCCTTTGCTCCTAAGGAATATTTGGGAACGGTATAAAATGCTTTTGGTCAACATTCTGTCTCACTGATGATCAGGGAAATTAATTAGAATGTCTTAGCAATCTTCTAGTTTCCTATTTAGATTTAATTTACCTCCTTCCCCTTTTTTGAAGGCAAAGCTGGTGTTTTCTAGTTAGGATCACAGCTTGATGTCATTTCTCTGCATGCCATTTTTAAAGCTATTTAGACTGTGCCATTGTCCTCCATATAGAATATGGTTCAGTTTTGAACAGGATATACAGTTTTGAAATAGATTTTGATATAAGCATTTATTTATATAATGCCTATTTATCAAGTTTGACAAGTTGTAAGTTTTTTGTGTCCTGATTTTCAGGATTAAGGTGGAAAAAAGACAAGGCTAGCAGAAAATTGGATTTTATTCAGTAAATCACCACCCCATCTCCTATTCAGAAGTCTTCAATGGTTTGAATCATTGATCACTTAACTCTTTGAATTTTGCTCAACTACCTTTTACTCTAAATTTTCACAGGTTTCTAGTATCATGTAAAAGCCATATTCCACTGCCTTTAAAAAAAAAAAATCAGTGTATAGAGAAGTTAGTATGTTCTTTGTCAGAGTGGTCCAGGACAGGCACACTTGTGTTCTTTAAAAGTGTGTAGTCAGTGATTGTCACTCCCTTGATTTTACCACTTTTTTGGGGGTTGGGAGGAACTAGAATTGATGACCTTTCTAAACCTTATATTGTAAAAATAGAATATTTAGATTTATTTTCCACGTGCTCAGATATAAACATACAATCGAAAGTTCAAAATTTTAAGTTGATTGTTATATAGTTTTAAAGACACAAATACAGATTAAGCTTATTTATTTATTTTCTTTTCAGCACTCACCTTTGCTCTGGGTGCTCTTCTTGTATGTGTTTCTATATATCTCTATGGATTACCCAGACAAGACACTACATCCATCCAACAAGGAGAAACAACTTCTAAAGAGAGAGTCGGTGTGTGATTTCAGCCTCAAAAGAGATTCCTACTAAGACTAAACTGTTTGCATTAAACTAGAGCCTTAAGTCAATCCCAGAAGGTGGCTTAAACAAACAAATTAACCGAGTGGCTTAAGATTTAAGAAGAAAGCTATCTCAGTGAATTGCTACAAAGATTTAACATGACCTGTTTGGGGTCAGGCTGTTTTGTTTTTGAATGAAGGAATTATATTATTGTATATATAATGTACATACAAAGTATGGAGAAGATATGGTGTTAATAAAAATCATGTGAGGCTACAATATTCAAAGTCACAAGGTTTGGGACACTGGTAAGGGTTAAAGTGCCAAAGCCATTTCTGTACTAACTAACTAACTGTTGTTCAGGTACCGGGGAGAAGGACAACCCCTCCTTGTTCTCCAATTCATGTACAGTATTTTGTCCCAGCATCAGTGAAGACCTAGCTCTTTTTACAAAAGAGAGGCAAAACCAAGACAGGCTAGTTCAGAAACAAACTGAATGTGTAACTTCTCAAACTGAATCTATTTCATAACTCAGACAGTGATTTCTGGGTGTGACTGAGTACTCCTTTAAGTGCTGTATTTGTGCCATTCATTGTCTGGGTTCATATTTCTTTGCTGTTAGATGATGTACTTTTCTTCAAAAAATATTTCTAATGTCATTTTTGTACTTTTTTTTTATAAAGTACGTTTAACTGTTGGGCTCTCAATAATTTGTGAAACTTCAGTGTTTTTAAAAAACTTTCTATAGAAGGTTAATGGGGAAATTCAGCAATAAACTTATTTATATGAAATCTGTTTGATCACTTTCTGTATTGTAGATATGACCATTAAGGTAATGTAAAAACAAACAAAAAACACAAAACATTAATTTTCCCTATGTTGGCATTAGATCAGTTAGGATTCTTTGGTTCCAAATGATAGCTATAAACCACCTCCAGCTAGCCTTAAGCAAAAAGAAGAGTTAGTTTATTAATTAGAAGGACTGCGGTCAGGGCTGTAGGGCTCTATCTATCTTGTAGGAATTAATAACCAGTCTGTTCAGGGAGCTACTTTTGGAAAGACTTGGCTCTGACCTTCACTGTCCCTGTTGTCATTTCACTCAGGATTTGAACACCGAGGAGGCTACCTCAGATCTGGTAAGGGGAATGTTTCTCCAAAGAAGTGGAGAGGGATACTAGACATGTAAGACATGGCCCAACTGTACATTTTTATTACATGGCTGGTTTGTGCTAAGGAAATTTTAATATTTTAAGCAGAAAATCAGCAGTCTGGAAGCTAATTCACTTAAAATTGAGACTGCATAGATGAGTCTTTTCTAGGACTAAGAAGGTATACCATACTTGCCAATATAAACCTATGTTCGTTCAACCAGAGAAGCTTTGGTTCACGCTAATCTGCTTCTTTATTTGTAAAAACAGATTGTCATTGGTATTCAGAAGACTTCTTGTAGCCACCTTTAGAATAACTTATAGCAAACCTGAATGGAAATGCTGGCAGATGAAGCGAGCTGTACTGATCAAATAGATCACAGCCTACTCATGTTACTTAAGTCATACAAAATATACTTTACCGATATGCAGATACATGAAGGAAACGGTTTAAGAAACTCCATTTTAAATTAAGGTTTAACTAATGGACTAATTTTTACAAAAAAGATCCTAATGAAATACCTGTACAAGTAACTTCTTGCTATTCAAATGTACTCAGTTCCTGAGTTCACATAGTAAGAGTTACCTGTATATATCAATGAAAAGATAAGCAACAAGACCTGTTCTGTGGAAGCAGTTATCAGCTGTATTGGCAACAAGGCTTGATTTCAGTCCCCCTAAATTTATTCAGAACTAGCCATAATTATAAGAAAATTGAGATTTTTTTTCCTCATCAATTTTATTTGCTGGAAACATTAGATAATCTCAGTTATAAGAATCGTTTCTAGAAGAATGACATTGTAAGAAATCTCAAGCTAGAGTTTAAACTCTAATCTTTTATCCTCATTAGACCACAATGAATTTTAAAAGATTTAAGTTAGTTTTACAAAAGTCTATTTAGTACTTATTGACCACGAGGGAACTCAGACGGTTTCTTTTTTGGGGGTAAAGATTTAATAAGTTTGATAAATCACTTAGACTTAATAAAATATAGATTCTGACACAGAATAATAGTTTAAATTCTAAACAGCAAGGTATATAAGAATAGATAACTAGAATTCACTTAGTATTTAAAAAGCCATTTTAATTAGAAATTACATCCTACATACAGGTGTTATTCCAAGAAGTTTCATTCCATTGGCTAGGACAGAACGGACAGCTCTGAAAAGATGAAGTCTGGCCTACAAAATAAAGTAAAGAATTATTAAGTGTTCAATTCAATAACAGATTAGCTATAAGTGAATAAGAATGTGTTGAAAAGTAATTCTAACTTTCTTCTAATTAAAGTAGGAACAATATCGCAGTGCCCTAGGATTTGCTGTGGGCAAGGGAAGGCAAATTCCTAGCATCCCTTGTAGTAAGACTGGTACCCACAGGCTGGGCAGTGGGAGTGACAGGGTCATCAGACAATATAGTCTCAGATAAGGGGACTCATCATTCTAACACTTGATGTAGGAGAATGTGTTTCAGAGCTTAGTATGTTGGAAAGTATATAAACAGGGATTGTTATAGCCCGATTCTAATTATTACCTGAGTCTATAAGTACACTGCTGTAGTTGAACAACAGGATTCTATTTTAGAAATATTTACAAGACTGACTCAGTAATGGTCCAAGGATGCAAGAGATTACACAGAAAACACTCAACCTACCCCAGCCACTTCAGGAGGACTGTCTTTTATGTGCAGTGTTTTGTGTGCCACAGCTGCAAGATGACTGACACGAGAAGAGAGAGATCATGGTTAGGACTAGCAGTAATTTCCTTTTGTAACACATAAGCTTGATATCTCATCTTACTCCCTCAACTTAAAGAAATCAAAGCCCAGAGCCATTAAAGGACGTATGCAAAGTTGGAAAGCTGAGACTGGAGTTCACTGCTTTTGTATAATAGGCAAAGTAAAACGCACTACACTCAAGCTTTAGATTTTGGTCCTGGTTCTACTAATACCAAGTGGCAAGCTCTGAAGATTATGATTTCATTGCCAGTTTTACAAGTATAAAGGATTCCTTTCTCATAGTTGGTTTTCCCTCAGTTAGGCATCCTTTACACAGGTGGAAGGTATAACATGGTCTGGCTTTTCCCCCTCTGTATGGTGAGGAGGTGGGGTACAGAGTAGTTACCACTCCCCTCTGCACACAGTGCCACTCTTTAAAGCATCTTTTCTCCTTAGGTATGGCAACTGGAATAATGTGCCAGAGAAATGATACTTATGACATTCATTTCAATGATAAGTGACCTTTAATAAGACTTTCTGGCTTCTTCAACTCTATATGTCTAAGTGGAATTTAAAGGAAAAATCATCTTATTTAAATCTGGGGAAGACAAGGTAAAAAGCACAATCAGGAAAACAGTCCCAATAAATCTGATTTCAGTAAATCTTAAGTAAAAGCAAATATTTCCTTTCTTAACTGGCTTTATGGGAAGATACAACCGTTGCTATAGAAGAGTAGACAACTTCTATTCAGAGTTTCTAAAACAGCTACCATGAAATTTCCATCGAGTGTCACTGACTCACCTCCCAATTCATCCTCTCCCCTCTAGCTGACTGATTTTTCTGTGCCTCTGCTTAAAACCTTTTTATAGATGCCACTGCCCTGAAAATAAGTCAAAACGCCTTAGTACATAGCAAAAAGGCCTATATATGCTTCATTTCTCATCCCTCCCAGGACTATGCTTATAGTTCCTTTAATGTATCATGCTTTGCTCAACTTGGGGCTTTTTCCTCCTTCTCTGCCACCTTGCTTTTCCTGATTAACAGCTACTCCTTTCCTCTGAGAAGCTCTCTCTGATCCCTCAAGGCTGGGCTGACTGCCCTAACAGCGTCTCTTACATCCACTCTGTTATAACACATATGCACTGTTCTGTAACCACCTATGATGAAGCTGTTGGTTCCCATTCACTGGACTGCAGTGACCATACCTTATATCACTGAAGGAATGAATGAACATTAATTGCTAATTTGCAAAGATGAAGCAAGAATTCTTGTAACTTAAAGCACATAATTTTTTAGACCAAGGGGTTTGTTCATAGGAAACCTTTAGAGGAAAGAAAGGTCCTTTGTCAGATTAGGTCTCAAATGTCTTTTAACACCTGAATATAGCAGGAAAATAAAGTACCTTAGAGTTAGAAGGTAACTGACAATGTGCCTGGGTTGAAGGTCCTGAGATGACCTATAAAGCACCTCGTCAAACCTAAAAGAAAGATGACAGGAGCAGTTGGCAGGGGAAGACTGCACATATTACACTGAGCTAAGGTGTTAAGACAAAGATCTAGGATGTAAGGGTGACGACATCATTAAGGGTAAAAGATCTATGAAAACAGACCTTGCGTATCTTTGAAGGTAAAGGCACATTTTTCTTTTTTTAATTTTTTATTGCAGTAACATTGGTTTATAACACTGTATAAATTTCAGGCATACATCATTATATTTCTATTTCTGCATAGATAACATCATGTTCACCACCCAAATACTAATTATAATCCATCACCACACCCATGAAGGCACATTTTTCTTTCTTACAAATTCCTTGATGGCAGCTACTTTCTAAAACGTCTTGATATCCCTTAGGCCTAGCCCAGAGCAAGGACTCAAATCAAGGCTGTTAAATGGAATGTAACATGCCTCTAGCTATATTTAGGAACATAATCTAGAAACCAGCAAATACAGTCTACCCTCAATGCCAAGAAAACCAGGTTGGCTTATTTTTCCTCACAAATCAGCCAAATGTGAATAAACTAACTCCTTCTGATCCCAGGAAAGAACCACTGACCATTGTGTGGCAATCAGAGAAAAGTGCCTTGTTAACCACCCATATCCCTTCCAGAGACTAATCTCTCCTGACAAGTCTGGCTTCACCAATAATGCTTGTGAAGTATGGTCTCTTGCCAAGTGTGGGGGCACCAGATAGACATGTATTTGAGACTGTGAACTGAAACCAAGAAGCAAATGACGGACTTATGGTCTCAGGGAAGCTGTACAAAGGCAGGGATCTTCCTTCACTTATCAAAGAGGGTGAGAAGATCCTTTCAAAAACTAAAGGGTTATGCTTTTACCAGGCTTTACATTCTCATACCATGACCTAGAGGATGTTAGGCACCTGGGCTAATTCAGCAGTGATATTTTTAAGACCTAAGGAGTGACCTTGAGCATGCCCTCTGTCTGCCCTTAAAGGGCAGACAATCACTTTTGGGTCATATGGTTAGGAAAATGCTGTCCAGAGATAGGAGAAAGGAGGCCTGTTCACTCCAGTGGTCAGCAAACCACCAACAGTCATTTTACTAAACAGAAGCTAACTTGACAACACTAGAAAATCATACCTGAGAAGATGCTGGAGAATTGAAATACACTGTGGCTCTTGTAAACAAGCAGTGTTGAAGTCATTTAGATAACCACATCCAAAAGTCTCTTCCAAACTGTTATCAAAAGTTTAAAAACAAGAAAGGATTAAACAAGTCATCCAAGGACAGAGAATTGCAAGTGATGAACACCGTGTCATCTACACAGTCCTGCTCTCCCTAATATAGCCCTGGACTTTGAAGCTAACATTGTTTGACCTGATGCCTCAATTTCCCCTAAATCGGTTTCTTCATCTGAAAATGGAGTATATTCTCTGGCAGGGTTATTCTGAGGACTAAATAAGGTAATATACATAAAAGTATTTCTTACATAGGTGCTCAATAAATAAATATTTGAAAACCCCACAAAAACCAAACATAACCGGAGGTCCACTGTACTTTAACTAGTTTTGAATATGGATATTGGAGAAGCCCAGAAAACAGGGCCTTTGGTCTTAGAACCACACCAGCCAAGCCCCACCCTGGGGCAGGCCCACAGGGCCCAGCGTTTCCCTGCAGCCTCCTTATACCTGTGGAGACGGGCATGCGTGTACTGTAGGAAGACTCCTGTGTCCCCACGACTCTGGAAAACACGATCCCAGCTGAACTGATAGTCAGATAAGAGTAAACCTTTGAAGTCCTAAAATGACAAAGTAAAGCTTCAGCACTGGGGTTTGTTCTAGTACTGAACAAAAGGGCTCATACGAAGCAGCGTGAACAGACCTGAATGATGAGCGCTGCCAGCCCGACTCTCTCCGCGGTCTCCTGCGGGTTCTCAAGTTCTTTAGTTGCTGAAACAGACAAAGGCAACTATCTTTAACCTGCGTGAATCTACAGAATCAGGGGTTGAAGTGGAGATAAAATCTGCCAAACACGTATGCTGACAGTGTCAAGAACAAACAGGTTCACAGTGGGCAATTTACTTTCCTAATTTAGGCTAATTTACCTTTGATAATGACATTTCGCCTGCCAATATTAAAGGGGAAGAAATACAAATTTATTTTTCTTATAAATATCCCTGTGAGACATCAGACATAGCTGGTACTTTTTTTTTTTTTTACCAAGGGTGAAGGTTAAACAAAGCCATAAGGACTTGTGACTTATATCCAGTTATATAACACAGGAGCTTTGCACCACCACTCCAACAAGGGAATGACAGTGCCGAAACTGTCCATGAACAGAGGCCCAGGGTTACATCAATTCAGATTACTGAACTCAGCAATACCTGAGCAGTAATTCTAAAAATTCTGGCACCTCTAATTAGTGCAAACTCTTTTTGACAAAGTTAGGGAAAGTTCAGTGGAGGAACGGTCATAATAAATGACACTGCACAAAAGTCCAGCAAAACATGAAAGTTGTACATAAGTTATGATTGTAACAACAAAATAGTGAATTCACTTTTAATAGAAGCCATGTTCTGTAGCATTCTTAATTGGATCTCATTTAAAACATCTTCCAGAAAAGTAACATCTCCTCTTCGAGTCTTCATTCCCTGTACTACTCCAAAGGGCACGTGCTGGCACCTGAAATGGAGTGGGCATTTAGTTAACTGGAAACTAAAAAGAAGCTGGTAATCAAAGTACATAATAATATCCTTTCAGAGAGTAGTTTTAACTCTCTCCCATAGAGGGGTTTTTAAAAATTAAATAAGTTGAAATATAATGTAATTTGTTGTATGTCACAAAAGATGTTAAACACACAGCTTCAATCTAAAATCACTAGCACATGATGAAATTACTGGTTGACATAATGAAAAAAAGGAGATGGTGATTAAGAATTTTGAAAATCAAGCCACTGAGGGCAGCTGTCTAATAGCACATTTATTAAATGTTTATAAGCTAGAAATTACTATAACCAGGAGATAAATTAATGCAAAAAATCTGCTTTATCACACTAACATCTTGACACAAAGAAGCAACGTATGAATGAAAACCTTCAACAACTTGCTCCATTGTCGGACTTGGCCGACCTAACAAGGCTTTAATGATCCTGAGCAGGCAATTAAGAAGCGCGGACATCACCTTTTCACCCAGTCACACCCCATCATCTGCAGTAGCTGGAACACTTGCTGAAAATGTGCTCTTTGCCCTTTATCTGTCTTGGGAAGAAAATGTATTTAAAATAAAAGAACAGTGATACATTAATCTACATAAATAGGTTGGACATGAATCAAATTAACTTACTTGAGTTTGGACAGACGAGAGTCATTGTCAATTGATACATTTTAAACACACACAGAGGATGCCACTAGAACAATGTCTCAGCTGAGTGCTCTACAAGAGGAAATAAGAGCTGCAGCACTCCACTGAGGCAGGAGGAAATACGAACATATCTTCTGAGTATTCTATTTAAGTTCCTTCTCCCTCAGCTGTTATGACCTTTATCTCCAAGAAGGCCAAAGCGAAGCTCTAAAAAGATATTTAATGGCAACTTTTTTCTTAGGGGAAAGGGAGGTTGCACATGGAAAGGAAGGAAAGGGAAGAAGAGACTAGAATACTACTCAACAATAAAAGGAACGGACTATTGATATACGCAACAGCTTGGGTGGATCTCAAGGGCATTCGTCACACTGAGGGAAAAGAGCCAATCTCAAAAGGTTACCTACTGTATGATTTTATTTGCATAACATTCTCAAAGTGACAAAATTGTAGTGATCAAGATCACAGCAGTGGTTACCAAGGGTTAGGTTTGGGGGGAAGGTGTGACTATGAAGTGGCAGCTACGAAAGTGTTTATTTTGTGATGGAACAGTTCTGTATTCTGAATGTAGTAATGGTCACACAAATCCACACGTGATAAAATTTCATAAGACCACACACATACCAACATCCATGCCCTCTCACAAGTGCACGTAAAAATTGGCAAAATTTAAATAAGGTCTCCATCAATGTCAATTTCCTGGTATTGACAAGGTACTGTGGTTATGTAAGACATTATCTTTGAGGGAAGGTGAGTGAAGGATACATGGAAACTCTGTAATATTTTGAAACTTCTTGTGAGTCCTAAAATATTTAAAATAAGTTATTTTTTAAAAAGTGTAAAGTGACTGTACACATTCATTTTACATAGCCATTTTCCTGATTTGGGTAATATTTTTAAATTATAAAGCAATGTGAACTTTTTCATTTTTAAGTGGTTTTTTTTTATAGTGGTTGCCACCTTGAATATACTTAACACTGAATTCTTTCTATAGTTTGACAAAATTACTTTTCCATAGTTTTTCAGCATGGCATTCAATTTCTCTCTCTGCAGTTTTCATGAGGTAGGGATCATAACCTTTTGTTCTTTATTCTGATTACTTACCACATAAATCATTGTATCAAAATTATACTTTTCCATTCGATCTATAGCAGCTGCAAGATCTCTAAAAAATGGCAATAAATCAAGAGTTACTAAGCAGATCTGGGTAATAATTTGTTCTACCTATTTAATAGTAATGAGGCTTTTCTAATTAAGAACTCCTATTATACCACACCCTGGGGTACACTATCCATACTTATATAATCCCAATACCACGCCTTGATACAAAGTAATAACAAAAATAGCTTTGGGAAAAGCAATAGCAATAAAAGTGCTGTGAAAAGTAATAAAACCAAAAATAAATAAAAGCTCTGGGACAAGTAGTAATAACTAAAATAGCTCTGGGCAAAGTGTCTATAGGTAAATGTTTTATGATTTGTTAATTAAGCCTCTACTGGAAAGAATCACCTGTCATTTTTCTGCAATATACTCTCTTAAAGAACACATTTAAAACATAGGTGATATAGTAGCTAAGTGGGTATCCTCTAGCTACTCTTCTATTAGTAATATCGAGGACTTTCCAAGTCTTGGATCAGTCATAAGCAATTCCTCCCTAAGGTATTTTAAAAGACCATAAAGTCCTTTGACAAAAATTCCACTTCTCTCTTCTCTCTGATTAAGTACAAAATATTCTGTTTGCATGTAGTATGAAATAATGAAAAACAAACCATAAACTATGAAATTTCAAGTCAAGATTACGACAATATCAAAATTTAAAATTAAAGCTATTTTTGGTTAACAGTATATGACACTGGGAGCATTTAAAAAGTTCCTAGATCTTTTGAAATACTCAGGATCATCAAAATGTCATTAGTATCCACCTCATTAAAACTAAATTATCTTAATTAATATTAAAATTTCATGAGGGTGGGCAAATAGGAAAAATATGTCTTTTTCAGCCTTTTTGGTTCCTGAGAGATGTTATAATAATAATAAAAAAAAGATTGTGAAACACTGGTATAGAAGACTATCCCAAAATGAAGTCATAAATATACCCCCCCCATTATATTTTTGATTTGAGACAAGGACAAAACAAAGAGAAACGTTTTGATCCAATGAGAGAATAAAAGACAAGAATATTAAAAAAAGTTCTAGGTTGAGTTTGTAGAACCTGAATTTGAAGGCCAAAGAAATGCCGGGTCATTTAGCTCAGGTCTCTCATTTCACAAGGTAGGGAACCACGGTCCGCAGGGTTAAGTGATGGTCATGGTCTCAGAATAAAAAGCCAGGTCTCCAGCCTCACCCTGCTCTCTTGTTAGTATTCTCTGCACTTTTTTTTGCCTGTTATGACGACTCCCTTACTTTATATCCACATACATAGATGTATTCTATACGGAACCCACTGAAAGGGCAGAAACAACTAAAGTTAAAGCAAGGTGAAAAACCAAACATTTCAACAAGTTGCAAAAACATAATTATTCTCCCCAAGAAGAAAGAGCAAGTATAGGTGTTAAGGTAAATACGCAGGAAAATCTACACCTAATGATAGCCCAAAAAAGACAGCACATCAGGATAATTACAGTCTTTACGACAGGGAGCCTCTGTTCTGAGTGGACACACTTATAATCACTGTTCAAGGGCTTATCAATCTGTACAGCAATAATTAGCTGTCACAAAAATTTTTTCTACTATATATATTTTTCTACCTAGAAAAAGAAATGTACCTCTTAGATATATAGGTTCTTCTCACTTCTTAACCCCAACTGTATGGAATTGATAAAGGGAAATGTCAAAAAGTAATAGAAAGTAAGAGATTAATTTTCTAAGGGACAATAAGAGAGTCAGGTGGTTGTTTATAAAGTTTGTTTGGAACAAGTGACAGTAATTAACAACAATGATAAAATATCACACTTTAAGCTTCAAAAGGGGTTTCTGATCTAATCTAAAACTCTGGCCTGGGAGACACTAGAGCCTTTTGCCAGCAATGCCTGAGTATGGCATTGACTTGTGTGGCTTTTTTTTTTTTTGTGAGCTAACATCTGTGCCAGTCTTCCTCTATTTTGTATGTGGGATGCCGCCACAGCACAGCTGATGAGTGCAGTGAGTTCCTCGCCTGGGATCTGAACCCACAAACCAAGGCTGCTGCAGCAGAACACGTGGAACTTGAACCACTCAGCCACGGGGCCAGCCCCCATGTGTGGCTTTTTTATTGTCCTGTCTTCTCCTTCCTATTAGCTCTGTCCCAGAAGTAAGTGTGCTTGATAAACCCAGCTCTGACTGATTAAGAGAGACTGCTCCTTCCCGCAGGGGTCAGTCATGAAGACGAATAAAAAAATATAAGTGATGTGGCTACTTCTCCCTCGGCTTATTTTACCACAATCAGAGTGAGGTCTGGTACTTATGTCCACGTAAGATGGTCTTTACAGAGTGAGGACACCACTGAGACAATATGGCCACCTTCTGGTATACACTTCCTGCCAATGTGCAATTGTAAAATACTTACAGTTGATTATGAAGGACCTCTATTTTATAGCTTGTAGAACAATGTACTCAGCTGTGGAAATCCTATGACGTTTAACTCATTGTAAACAGTTTTTCAGTCACTTTTCTGGTGATATTAAACCTTTCCAGAAACTATAATTGTCAATAAATACAAACTCAATAAATATTTTTTGAGTGATGAGAACAAGAGATTTAGAAATTAGGATTTGGTAACAGTTTCGAGGATAAAATGATTGTTTTAGCATTACTCCGAGAACAAAGAACATGAAGTCTTACACACATTCTAATGTTGACCTTCACAGAAGATACAAACCTGGTTGCATAGAGAGAAGTCCCATCGCTTCGCATTACAGTACAAATTGAGGCGGGGTCACCATTCCCAGAAAGATCCACTACAGCTGTTCCTTTTCTGGAAAAGCAAAGAAGTAACTCTGAAGCAACATAACAAATTAAGATCTTTAAAAGTATATTTATAACATTATCTTTGGCAAACCAGAAGCTATTTTTATTACTCAAGTAGCAATAGGCAGTGTAACCAACAATGAAGAAAAAGGAGTATGACCTGAATGTATTTAGAGTGGGTATGATGTAATTAATATTTGGTTATCTTATATTTTTTAAATCTGTAGCTCTGGATAAAGTACTTATATAAAATACACACCCAGTTGAAAAATGAGATTTCAACTGCACTTTAATCATGAAATAGCATATTCTTGTTCTAATTCAGGTTACTATAACATTCAATATTGGGCTAATTTTTAACATGTTAGAAAGTACCCTAGAGTAATAAAACCATGGAATTTTGTTATTGTTTTTCCTGCCTGATCAAAAATTAGAATCTGTATATGGCAATCTAAAAATTTTCCTTAAGGACATTACTGAGAAAGTTATGTACCACATTCTCCATGTTTTCCTTATAAGAATAACGAGAAAGGGGCCAGCCCAGTGGTGCAGCAGTTTAGTTCACGCTTTGGCAGCCCGGGGTTCGCGGGTTTGATCCCGGTCACCCGCCGATGCACTGCTTGTCAGCCATGCCATGGCAGGGTCCCATATAAAGTAGAGGAAGATGGACACAGATGTTAGCCCAGGGCCAGTCTTCCTCAGCAAAAAGAGGAGGATTGGCAATGGATGTTAGCTCAGGGCTGGTCTTCCTCACAAAAAAAAAAAAAAAAAAAGCCTGGGCTCTTATGACTAGTACTATTTCTCTGTTTGATTGGCTGACAGGAAGCTCAAAGCTAAATTAGAAATCTATCTTAAGCAAGGAAGCAGAATCCCAGTGTGTGTTATATGGTGCACTAATATCATCCCTGACTTCATATTATTTTTTCTGCTTCTATACTTCCTAATTTCTTCATTTTACTCTTTCAAAAGCTTATCGTATTATCCTTTTTTTCTTAAGCTGCCTTTTTGAACAGGATGGGATTTTTTAAAAAGGCAGGGTTAAGTAAGAAGATGTGAGTTCTATCTCCTTTTTCCAGTTATACCATTACCAGCTGTGTGACCTTAAGCAGGTCACTTACACATTCTGTGCTTCAGTTTCCTCATGCATAAAGAGCAGATAACATCCTTTCTCCTGAACAAATCAAGATTTTGCTATGGCAGCAAAAGGCAGCATGTGGGAAGGTACTTTGAAGAGCAAAAAGGGCTATATAAAAAATGCCAGGAAGGCTGCACACCGCATTCTGTCGTCCTTACTGAGAGAATACATCAATACCAATTTCAAAGAAGAACAAATAACTTTACTAAAGTATAGTAACCTGATCGTACACTGTTTTCTGTAGGAGTCCTTTACTGTCCAACAATTTTAAGACTTCTTGAGATTTTTCACGATAAAATGATTCTCCTGAGTATTCATCAAAGTGTACTCCTAGACGCTAAAAGGGTCCAGAAACAAAAGGAAAAAAAAAGTTATTTTTTCAATCTAATCCTAAGACAAAACAGAATGTTGTACAGTCTGTCACATAGACAGGGAAAATAAAAATGAGATCAAGGGCCGGCCCAGTGGCGCAGCAGTTTAGTTCGCGCTTGCGTACTGGGGGTTCGCGGGTTCGGATCCCGGGCGCCCACCGACGCACTGCTTGTCAGCCGTGCTGTGGCGGCATCCCATATAAAGTAGAGGAAGATGGGCACGGATGTTAGCCCAGGGCCAGTCTTCCTCAGCAAAAAGAGGAGGATTAGCAA
Source organism: Tapirus indicus (assembly GCA_031878705.1). Taxonomy (NCBI): domain Eukaryota; kingdom Metazoa; phylum Chordata; class Mammalia; order Perissodactyla; family Tapiridae; genus Tapirus; species Tapirus indicus. The sequence continues at coordinate 13,453,003 of CM062933.1, forward strand.
TGGATGTTAGCTCAGGGCTGGTCTTCCTCACAAACAAAACAAAAAAAAATGAGATCAAGTCACTCCTCTGCTCAGCCTTCCAACGGCTCCCCCCACACCAGTCAAGTCCTCACAGTGGTACTGGGCTCTACAATACAGTAGTCTCCAGGCACACATGGCTGTTCAACTCAAATTAAATAAAATTGAAAATTTAGTTTCTCAGTCACACTACTCACACTTCAAGTGCTCAACAGCTACATGTGACTAGTGGCTATCATATTGGTCAACATAGATAGAGAACATTTCCATCAGAGCAGGAAGCTAGACTGGACAGCCCTAGAGAACGTCCTACATCACACCCCACCCTACAACCTCTTCAACCTCTCCTACTGTTCTTCATCTTGCTTACTTACTCCAGCTGCATGGGCTTCTTTATTGAAACTCTCCTCATTCTACTCACAAACACATCTGATCTCCTCTTCCTGGCTTCATTTTTCTCCATAGCATCATCCCCATCTAAGAGACTGTATATGTTCCTGTTTAATTTGCTCTGTCTTTAATTCACTCCCTGTCTCTATGCTAGAATGTGAAGTCCATAAGAGTAGGACTTTTATCTTTTATTCACTGTTGTATTTCTCCCCACCCCCTAAAATGTTCATTAAATGAATGAATTTATACATATCACATATAGGCCCAAGGAAGCGAAAGAAAAAAACGATTAAGAAAAAGTGAAGGTGTGATAGGAGAAAAAAAAAGCCAGACTGAAATGAAGTATCAGAATGTCACCTGACAGTCAGCCTATGAAACTCACAGGATTCAGGATTATTTTGTAGCTCTAACTTTCAGCCCAAAGAACAATATTTGAGTCCTAATTTTCAACTTAATGACAAATCTATTCTTAAAACATGAGCTTGAGAAGCAGCTTTACTACCCAGTAGTACTAGTCAAGAACTCACCACACCACAGGAGAGCAGAACGGAGCGTGGACACGTACCTTGTAGATCCGAACGTACTCTTCTATGCTCAAGTCCCGAAACTTTTGCCATAGTGCAAGTGCTTGCATGTCACCCAGTTCCAATCGCTGGAAGAACTCACGTGCTGATTTTGCTACACTTTTATCATCAGCTGCTTCTTTATTAACTTGTACATAAACCTAAAAGCACAATACTACATTAAACTAAGTACATTAATAGTCACTGTTATTTTCAATAAGGAAAAGAAGAAATAACACAATCCTGAGAATTCTCATTTAAAGGTTAACCAACTGTCCTCATCACAGAATGTAACTTTTTCTTTTCTTTTTTTGCCATGGGCCCTTAGTGAACTCTATAGACCCCTTCTCAAAATGTTTCTAAATGCATAAAGTAAAATACATGGGACTACAAAGGAAAGAATTACATTGAAATACAGTTATCCAAATATTTTTTAAAAATTAATTTGTGGTACAGTAATGGAGGAAAATGTTGAATTTCTTGTAGAGGCTAGGGAAAATAATGAGTAATTTTTTCTTCCATCCACATTCAGAGACCCTTAGGTTATGAATGCCTGGCTTAGACTAAGCTAGCATTTCTTCTTTTTTTCAAAAAAAATGTCAAATTATTATTCCTGCAACTTCTCTGAGAAACACTGAAGAAAGTAGGATGGTTCAATCTGGCAAAGAAAAGGCCAAAGGATGATTTAGCAGTTGTTTAAATGAAAGATTTTTTTTAAACTGTTCCCTAATCTGCAAAACATCATTGTAAAATAGGTGATCTAGGAAGACCTTCTGGATATTTTGCTTAATTACACTCCAACCTGGGCTCCTGAGAACCGCATGGAGCACTCACCAGCTGTCTTGGCTGGTTTAGCTCTACACTCACCCAGGGGCAGGACCAGGGTTGGATGGCTTATTTAGGGCTCTTCTAGCTCTAGGATTCTGTGTTCACAACACATTAACCATTTTCTAGGCTCCAAACTGCAAGGTTAATAAATGACATTAAAATATCAACATCAAAAGCTCAAGTAATATTGAAGTTATGGATACAGACTATAAAGATTTACTTACAAGTTGTAACTCACTTTTAGGTTGAAACATGAATGATAAATTTACTATCCTCACAGTTTTTCTAGAAAGCTATTAAAGTACCATGAAAGTAACAAAAATTGGCAAGTAAACTACCAAAAAAAAAAAAAAAATGAGGCCTCTAACCTCTTACAGTAATATCATCAAAATATCATGGCATCAGCATTTGGGTAGAAAAAAGCAATTTTATTGCTGGAGAATACATTGGGTAATTGGGTAAGCCCTAATGTGGTTTATATCCACTAGATACTACCAACAAAATGGACAGGGCATTAAACATCTATCTCAAGGTAAAAATGTCTTAACTTTCACAGAGGGCGTGTGTTAATTACTAAAATGGCAGACTTGAACGAATAATTACTCCTAAATAAAGGTTAAAACTACCTAATATTTTTTTTCCTCTTTAAAAAATATTGCGCAAAAAGAGTTAACATAGCAGGCCTGAGACTGCTATCCCTAAAATGTCCTGCTTGCCAGGTTAGCCCTTGGCTGGCACCTGGCAACTTGGATTTTGGGTATGTTCCTAACAACCTAATTGATGAGTGGCTCACTGTGCCTAAACTGTTTGTGCAAACAATATGCTTTATGCTAAACACTTGCTTTCCTTCTGGGAGTTTGGAATTTCAGTACATGCTAAGCAGAGGATACCTACATGATCAACCTCCAACAGAAACCTTGGGCATGGAGCATCTAAGGAGCTTCCCCGGTAGACAACATTTCATACGTGTTGTCACAATTTGTTGCTGGAGTAATTAAGCACATCCTGTGCGACTCTCCTGGGAAAGGATTCTTGGAAGCTTGGCCTGGTTTCCTCTGGGCTTTGCCCCATGTGCCTTTTCCCTTTGTTAATTTTGCTTTGTATCCTTTCACTGTAATAAATCATAGCTGTGAGTACGACTATATGCTGAGTCCTTTGAGTTCTCCAAGTGAATCACCAAACCTGGGAGTGGTCTTGGGAGACCTGAGACACATATCATAAAAAAATTAATTTCCACATGGTCCTATGAATAAGTCCAGAATAATGCATACAATGCCAGTTAGAAAACAGAGAAAGAAGATTTTGGTAGGGTGTAGGAAAACTGAGAGAGGGTCCCCCCAGCAAACTGCAGACTTCCTGACTTTTGATTGACCTATCCACTGACAACTGCTTAACAGTCCAGCCTACAAGAGTAAAGATATATGGGCATACCTCAGAGCTACCAGGTTCCAGATCACCGAAACAAAGCGAGTATCGCAATAAAGTGAGTCACATGAATTTTTTGGTTTCCCAGTGCATATAAAAGTTATGTTTACACTATACTGTAGTCTATTAAGTGTGCAATAGCATATGTCTAAAAAAACAATGCACATACCTTAATTAAAAAATACTTTGCTGCTAAAAATGCTAATCATCACCTGAGCCTAAAGCGAGTTGTAATCCTCTTCCTGGTGGAGGGTCTTGCCTTGATGTTGACAGCTACTGACTGACCAGGGTGGTGGTTGCTGAAAGTTGGGGTGGCTGTGGTAATTTCTTAAAATAAGACAACAAGGAAGTTTGCCACATCAATTGACCTTTCCTTTCACAAGTGATTTCTCTATAGCATGCAATGCTGTTTGATAGCATTTTACTCACAGGAGAACTTTCAAAATTTGAGTCAATTCTCTCAAACCCTGCTGCTGCTTTATCACCTAAGTTTATGTAATATTCTAAATCCTTTGTTTTCATTCCAACAATCTTCACAGCAACTTCATCAGGAGTAGATTCTATCTCAATAAAACACTTTTTTTGCTCATCCATGAGAAGCAACTCCTCATCGATTAAAATTTTATCATGAGATTGCAGCAATTCAATCACATCTTCAGGCTCCACTTCTAATTCGAGTTCTCTTGCTATTTCCACCACATCTGCAGTTACTTCCTCCACCGAGGTCTTGAAGTCCTCAAAGTCATCCATGAGGGTTGGAATCAACTTCTTCCAAACTCCTGGTAATGCTGATATTTTGACCTCTTCCCATGAAGCACAAATGTTTTTAATGGCATCTAGAATGGTGAATCCTTTCCAGAAGGGTTTCAACTTATTTTGCCCAGATCCATCAGAGGAATCACTATGACAGCTATAGCCTTACAAAATGTCTTCCTTAAATAATAAGAGAAAGTCGAGATTATTCCTTGATCCATGGGCTGCAGAATGTTGTGTTAGCAGGCATGAAAACAACATTAATCTCTTTGTACATCTCCATCAGAGCTCTTGGGTCACCAGGTGTATTGTCGATGAGCAGTAATATTTTGAAAGGAATCTTTTTCTGAGCAGTAGTTCTCAACAGTGGGCTTACAATATTCAGTAAACCATGTTGTAAACAGACATGCTGTCATCCAGGCCTTGTTGTTCCATTTACAGAGCACAGGCAGAGTAGATTTAGCATCATTCTTAAGGGTCCTAGGATTTTTGGAATGGTGAACGGGCATTGGCTTCAACTTAAAGTCACCTGCTGCATTAGCCCCTAACAAGAGAGTCAGCCTGTCCTTTGAAGCTTTGAAGCCAGGCACTGACTTCTCCTCTCTAGCTATGAAAGTCCTAGATGACACCTTCTTCCAGTATAAAGCTGTTTTGTCTACATTGAAAATCTGTTGTTTAATGTAGCCACCTTCATTAATTATCTTAGCTCAAACTTCTGGATAACTTGCAGCTTCTACCCCAGCACTTGCTGCTTCACCTTACACTTTTGTATTATGGAGATGGTTTTTTTCCTTAAACCTCATGAACCAACCCCTGCTAGCTTCAGACTTTTCGTCTCCAGCTTCCTCACCTCTCTCGGCCTTCACAGAATTGAGGAGAGTTAGGGCCTTGCTCTGGATTAGGCTTTGGCTTAAGGGAACACTGTGGCTGGTTTGATCTTCTGTCCAGACCACTGAAACTTTCTCCATATCAGCAATAAGGCTGTTTTGCTTTCTTATCATTCCTGTGTTCACTGGAGTAGCACTTTTAATTTCCTTTAAGAACTTTTCCTTTGCATTTACAACTTGGCTAACTGGTACAAGAGGCCTAGCTTTCAGCCTCTCTTGGCTTTCAACAGGCCTTCCTCACTAAGCTTAATCATTTCTAGCTTTTGATTTAAAGTGAGAGGCATGTGACTCTTCCTTTCACTTGAACACTTAGAGATCATTGTAGGGTTATTAACTGGCCTAATTTCAATTTTGTTGTGTCTCAAGGGATAGGGAGGCCTGAGGAGAGGAAGAGAGATGGGGGAACGGCCAGTGGGTGGAGTAGTCAGAACATACACAACATTTATCAGTTAAGTTTGCCATTGTATATGGGCGCAGTTCGTGGTGCCCTCAAAACAATGACAACAGTAACAAAGATCACTGATCACAGATGACTGTAACAAGTATAAAAAGTTTGAAATATTGCGAGAATTACCAAAATGTGACACAGAGACAGGAAGTAAGCAAACGCTGTTGGAAAAATGAAAGCAATAAACTTGCTTGATGCAGGGTTGCCACAAACCTTCAATCTGTAAAAAAACGCAACATCTGCAAAGCACAATAGCGAGGCGCAATAAAACGAGGTATGTCTGTACATACATGTCCATAAAGGGTTTGTGATTCAAAATCTCTCTCTCACACATACAAACACACGTGTGTGGGCACACAATTTATAAGCAAATATATACAAAACGTTCTTATTTTCAGAGGAGAAAAGGTTTTAGTTTTTTTTTTAATCTAGGACTTAAAACTCAAACTGCCAAACACTTAAAAATGTAATATACATTCAAACCACTGAGCAGAATATTTTTAGAAAAAACTTCACAGAATCTTTTCCCTTTCTTAAAATTTAAAATAGAAATAATTAAAACAAAAAAACCCTTCCTAATACTTGAAAAATCTTGGTATTTCAGCAATTTGTAGTTATAAACCAAACGTTACTGAATATCAACTGACACTATCAAACAGAACAATAGAAGGTCCTTAATTAGCAGCTAACAATCTGCCTGTAAATGAACAATATAAAACTATAATTGATAACATTCATCACCATTTTGGAAAAAAACACTTTTCCCATCATAAAATAAGTTTAATACTATGTGCTTCTGAAATTATAGACAGTTTTAATTTACAGTTACCATGAACCTTTTAAAGCATGCATTTTGAAGATAGCTTCCTTTTGAGGCTAGATCTAGACACAAAGGAAATTTTAAATTTGGGTTTGATAATAAGAAAATGTGGCTTAAACAAAGTGTTTTTGAGGATGGTAACACAATTTTTCTTTTAGTTACTAAAATGCAAAAGCCAGCTGTATTTTCATTAGGGAATAAACTAAATGTCTGAGATTTCCTTAAAAAGAATATTAATCTTTTCATTATTTCTAGATGTTGGGATTACCAAAAAGCACATTACATTTTATTTCTAATTTAAATGATTAAGATAGAGTCAGCTCTTGGGATGATTTGCCCAAATGTAAAGAAAGAAATAAGTGTGAAAAATAAAAGAAGTGGATATGGCCTCTTACTCCCTCTTAATTCCTTGAATCTGATTCTAGAATTCCATCAGCCACAAAGGCACCATTTAATCTCTTGGTGCAGGACTCTACCTCCATCCCTGGTAATTTTTGTTTTAAAACTGAGAGAAACTGCTAAGAATGGTTAGCATAACTTGGACATTAAAGATTCTGTTATCTGTAAATTTAATTGTATTTATCTATCTTAAAATGCATTTAATTTTTACCTCTTTTTTAGAAAAGAACATATAACAAATTCATGATGTTAATTCAAACAAACAAGTTCATTTTTAGTTTAATGTTGTTTCATGTCTTGATCAAAAATTTCTTAGAGAACTGCTGGTTAAGAGATTCCTAATGTTAAATGAAATATTAAAGAAATTCAAACAATATAATTATAATTTAATATATCAATACATCAGTTAACAAAAAAGTCAAAACTTGCTAGGTAAAAAATAACCCATTTGAAGTAATTATTTCATTAATTATCAAATTCTTCCTCCTTAGTACATCATTAGCAGCATATAAACAGCATTTTACCATCCATTCATCTTCTTTTAATATCTGGAATCTCCTATTATTATTCTCTGTACATTTATAATAACATCCATGATATCTTACACCTTTATTCAAGGTAGCTAATTATTTACTTCTTGTAGATCACCATGCACTAGTGCCTAATAAATACAACATTTCTCATGTTGAAACAAGTGTTTTTTGCATATTTCGGTGGGGTGGGATAATGACTGAGCTATTAACATGTACTCTGACCTTGCTTGGTGTTTCCATATTTGTTCTAAGAACACTCAGAGGACATTGAGACACTGTAGCACTGTCCCAGAAGAGTAGGGGTTGGGGAGAAAGGCAGGCAGCTTTGAGGAGGACAGTCAAGAGCAATGGGGAGGGAGAGAAGCTCCCAGGAGAGAGGCAAGGAGAACTGCCTAGACTGGGAGGGGATGAGGGAACGCTTTCAGCAGTAGCAGAAGCTGGGCAGCCCTGGGGTGGTAGCGGGCCCTCAGAGGGAAACAGTCCCTACACAGGGAGGCTGCTCTCTAGGCCTGTGGAACTGGGCTACAGCAAGAACCTCCCAGGTGAGCTTGTCACACAAGCAGAGGTGTGTGCCTCCAAGACATCATGCAGGCTTGGATACTGGGCATATCAGTCAGGTCCAGTGCGGACTGAAGAAAGAGGACGTCTACACGCCTGTCCTGGGATGCACGTAAGAGCCTGGGGAACTCTGTGATTTGGGAGGTGGAGAATCCCTAACAATGACTTAAGCTGACTCTCACCAGGCTCAAAAGGGATGGCTGGGTTCAGATTTAATTAGGCTTATAATTTAAGAGCTATGTCTTGCATACAACTGTTGTAACAAGTAAAATTCATACCAACCATTACAATAACTTTCCCTGAAAAAAGTAATATGACTTAACCAATAAAAAACTCTTGAATTCTTTATAAAATAAAAATGTCTAACTGCATAAATAATCCTATATTATGTCTGTCCAGAATCGATTTAGTCTTGAATTTTTTCCTTCACTTCAGTTTGAGAAATTGTTTGAGACTCTAAAGCCAGGAAAAACATGGTCTCTTGAGGAACAGATACTGGTCCCACATTTTAAAAAATGAGAGCAAGTAAACATTATCACTCATCAAATTGGTGCTTTGATCTTACTCTATTTTCTACTTATTATTATTATTTTTTGCTTCTGATATAGGGAAGCTCAGGGTCAAATCTCTTATATAATATTACCCAATAACACATTATCCTCTGACTTTCTATGTGTTTTTTATTAAATGCTCATCACTGTAATTACCTCAAATCCTTTTAGAAAGAGGCAGGGTAAAAATAATGAAATTCTATGGGGGTCACTTTGAACTTAAGAAAAAATTTATACTACTTGTGTTAATATACCATGTTACCTTGCCAGCACTAGGGTACAGGGCTCATGCATACTTTATTGCCATGACACTTATCTCTTATGAGAGGCTGCTCATATTTCAGAGGAATTTCTATGGTTATCAAAATCCATATTAATAAGCTACATGTAATGAGTCAAGTTCTAAAACCTTCTGTAGTGAGAAAAAAAAAAAAGCTGGATTATATATTCTTAAAGGTATAGTGTTAGATGTTATCAAGGTCCAGTCAGGTAGTTTAAATCTGGGAGGAACCCTGAGAAATTTCTTTAAAAAACTATTAAAACAGATAAAAGTAAATGATGACACCCATATATCTATGATTTAGATTTAACAGTTGTTAACTTAAAAAAATTTTTTTTTGTGAGGAAGACCAGTCCTGAGCTAACATCCATTGCCAATCCTCTTTTTTGCTGAGGAAGACTGGCCCTGGGCTAACATCCGTGCCCATCTTCCTCTACCTTACATGGGACGGTGCCACAGCATGGCTGACAAGCAGTGTGTCAGCCTGCGCCTGGGATCTGAGCCCACGAACCCTGGACTGCCAAAGTGCTAACTTAACCGCTACGCCACCAGGTCGGTCCCAACATTTGCTAACTTTTTACTGCTGAAATTACTTTTCAATATAAGAGGAAAGGCTTTTTGAGAAAGGCTCCAAAGCTTATTTTATTATAAATGTTTTCCTTGAATCAATAGTGTGAATTTTACACAGCAAATATATTAGTTAACTCATCAGCTAAATCAAAAGGGATGAACTATTACAAAACCACTTCCCTGTTTTGTGACAGGAATTAGAAAAATTAAAGAAAAAGTTTCAAATGTTGGCCAACAAAAGTCCTAAGTCCATGCATAACACAGTCAGACGTCATGGGAAAATAATGACTACAGGTATAGATAAAACCAGTAATGAAGCAAAGCACAAAAATGGAAATACAGTAGAGAAATGACTGTAGTTGTTAAATATTTTCACAGAAGAAAAATACTAAAACTATCACATAATATCATTTCTAACCTGGCTAAGAAACTGAAACTGGGGGATACTAATCATGGTGCAATTTAGAGGGAGGAAGGCCACAAAATCTATTACTGGATGGCCTAAGCCAAATACAAAACAAATGCCAAAAGGTTGAAACTGCCAAAACTGAACTACTAATTGTGTCTCTGGTACAGCAATTCGAGGATGAAAGAGGAAAATGCTAGGTAAGTAATCACAGCGAATGGAAATGAAGGGCTCAGAAAGCATTCTGTCGTGCCAGTGGGGGGCAGGGCAGTGCACTGCACAGAGCACTCAGGAGCCAGATGGACTGTGTTGGAATCCTGGGTCTGGCCCTTAGGCTCTTCATCAGTAACCCATGTCAATAAAGTAAGTTAGATTCTGACAAATGGTTAAGTAGTGTACGCTACAGCAGTTAGCCTTTCCCTGGAGCTATATACAGTAAGTTTTCTATTCTACAACTTAAATGAAAGAGAAAGTGGCAAAAGAAAACTACCAGATCAAATTCATTCAAACATTCACTGCCAGGCACAGTGTTTGGGGCTGGGCATAAAAGATCAGGAAGACATGGTCCTTCCTCTCAAAGAGCTCACAACTAACTACAATTTGTCAAGGAAAAAACCAGGGGTTCAACCCAAAGCTTTGAGGAACAGATTTTCACGAATAAGAAAGGTAAATGCAGACTGTTCTAAAAGTTTTGTTTCCCATCAGCCAGTGCCAACATTATTTATCAATACACCAAACATTTACCAAGCTTAGAATCACTATCCCTACTTTTCTGGACACCTGGAAAGATGGGGATAATCTGTATCACCACTTATGCTCTATTGGACACTGTAGAGGCATGACACATGCACGGGCACCTTTCAGCTATTAAATCAACTTGGTTGCTGGTATGACTTTCAGGTGTTTCTTTAGGTACAGGATAAAATCATTTATTAGCATTTGCTTAAAGTTCAAAAAAATAAGGAAAAAATTCTTATTTATGCTAAAAGTTATTGTTGAAAGTAATCCACAATGACAACTGTAATTTTAAAGTGAAAACTGGGGCTGCAAAAATTAACACAAAGATAAAATAACCTGGAGCCTGCCATTTTAAGCTCTACATTTTCTCCTGCAAAGGAAGCAGAGAGCAGGTGAGTGCTCTAATGGATCTCTACCTTCCATACAAACAGCAACGTGGGTGTATGTGACGTGCCCTCTTTTGTCTATAAAGGCTGCTCCCCTATGAAGCTATCAGGCAAAAGAATACTTGAAAGCAACAATGTTGTTCCTTTAGTTTTTAGTTATTCATAGAAGTACCCCCTGCCCTTGTTTCTTCCTTATGTATATTCAGTTAACAACCTCAAACATAGATGTGTGATCTCCCGCTTTTTGTGAGTCTCAAGAGGCAGGGAATTGTATTAAACTGCATAGAAAGAAATATATTTAGGTTTCTACGGAGTTTGAGAACAGATTTTACTAAAATACTTACAACTTTGTGGGCAACAAAGATTTACTATCTTCAGGATTAAATAAAAACTTCTGAGGTGGGGTGAGAGAAAGGAGAGTAGTAACTCTCATATGTCAAACTGTACCCTAAATTCTTTTTGTTTTTTTTTGTTTTTGTGAGGAAGACCAGCCCTGAGCTAACATCCGTCGCCAATCTTCCTCTTTTTGCCAGGGAAGACTGGCCCTGGGCTAACATCCATGCCCGTCTTCCTCTACTTTATATGGGACGCCACCACGGCATGGCTGACGAGCAGTGCGTCAGTGGGCGCCGGGGATCCGAACCTGCGAACCCCGGGCTGCCAAGCGCGGACTAAACCGCTGCGCCACTGGGCGGCCCCTGTACCTTAAATTCTTAAAAATGTTCTCTCAACGACACAAGGTCTCCAAGCAGGTCTCTGTATTTTCTGTGCTGTGGGTTGTCTCTGTAGGCCTGGATCTGATGAAAGGTTCACTAATCTTGTGGTAAAATATACTTGCCATTTTTCAAAGTTCAAAAAAATAATACAGTAGGGGCCAGCCCAGTGGTGTAGCGGTTAAGTAAGCGCTTCAGAGGCCCAGGCTTTGTGGGTTCAGATCCCAGGCGTGGACCTACACACTGCTCATCAAGCCATGCTGTGGCAGTGTCCCACACACAAAGTGGAGGAAAACTGGCACAGATGTTAGCTCAGGGACAATCTTCCTCAAGCAAAAGGAGGAAGACTGGCAATAGATACTAGCTCAAGGCTAATCTTCCTCACCAAAAAAAAAAAAAAAAAGATAATACAGTAAAAATTCCAGGCACTAAGGTGGATGCTTTATTTACAATCATAAAGAATTATTAATTTTTAAACTTCTTGCCTATCAATAAAACTCTTATTGGGAAAGAGAAAAAAAATCTTTTGGTTAATATTATAAATCAAAATGTAGGCATTTAAAGTGCAATACAGGCACAGACTCAGGAGAAAAATTACAAACCTTTAAGAATTATTTGTGTTAAACTAAACTACAAAGCCAGCTGCAGGAGAAAAATCATTTAATAAAAAAGGAAAATGATGAAGCGCTCTCTGTGGCTTTGGCTAGTGAAGTAAAGCACTATTTTGGTAAATGGTCTTCTTCATACACAGGGACATCTTTAGTCCGAACCCCTGGTATGTCACCACCAAGATGGCTGACGTTGTATCTATATTTCTCCTTGTGAGGCCCAGAAATAGCAGAGATAACAACTGGGACAATGAAAAGGAAACACATCTCTGGAGATTAATTGGACAGGAAGAGCTTTATTAATGAATTCCAGGAAGGACTGAGGACAGAGAAGCAAAGTATTCAAGGGACTAAAGGGAGTAGAATAGAAAGGAGTTCACACTGGGCAAGTCAGGAAAAGTAGCTGAAAGACAGAAATGGAAAAAGCACACACAAATTCAGAGAGAAACACACGTGCCTTCCCCCACACTAGAACAAGAGTAAAAAGTATACATCATGTTTTTCAAGTCTAAATGAATTATAGTTATTACCATGAAGAAAGCTGCAGTACATATATCAACTGACAAAAAATTGAGAAATTTCCCTCTGTGTCGAATCTGTTAGCCTATGTGTTTCTTCTACATCTAGAGAAATACTGTCCCAAATCAACTAAAACAGTAATAAAAGAAACACTTGGATTTGAAAATGAAAAGAACTCCCTAGTAAAATAAAAGCAGTGTTTTAATTGTTTTGGTTCCTTGTTTTAAGGAACAGTTTTTTAAAACCCCTGGGATTAAAGAAGGTGTTGCCAAACTGCATAGTACTCAGAAAAAAGTTGAAGCATTTGCTAATATCGTTTCTTGCCAACTTACTTCAAAGAGATGCTGTAAAGGATTGGACTGGAGTTTTTCTTCATAGCCAAACAGTTGGAAGCCAGTTCCCAGAAGACCTATCACAATAATCCATAAATGAAAAAATTATAAAATGGAACAGCAGAGAACAATCCTGCCAGGGAACAGGTATAGTTCTATAAAGAGACCAATCTCTCATAGTTACATATCCCGAGAATACTGCAAAACACACACTATCACCTCCTGCTACCCCATAAACTGACACGTCAAATTCAATATATTGACTCACAAGTTCAATATACTGAATAGATCACTGAAATTCACTTCACAGAAACCAAAAGACTGTGAGCTCACCAAGGGGAAGTCCAGGGCTAGTCTGTCTTTGTACCAATAGATGTCTGTATCCCTAGCAGACATTAATCAAACAAGCGTTTATTGAGCAGCTACTCTGTGGAAGACATCATGATGCCAGAGCCTGGATGATCAAAATTCGTGAAAACTAACTGACAGAAAGTGATTTTGAAACTTTCTTTCTAAACTTGTAGATGTTGAAATAAAACAAAGGTAGGAATTGGCTTACTGTCATAATATTAGTTCTTAAACAAATAACCAAAGGAAAACAATAAAAGATAAAACTTGAAACATGCCTGCTTACTTCTCCCATTCAGGGTGACCAAGCAACAAAATTCTTTTGTCTGGCCATATATTTGTCTTTTATTTGCCAATGATATTTTTTTAGTCTCCGAAGATAAGTTCAGAGTTCAGGGATAGTATTAATTTGAACCTTTTTAAAAAAAAAATAATAATTGAGGTTTGTAAACTAGCAATGAAAATTCCTAGTACAGACTTTGAATATTTATTTTCTTAAGATATTTTGCTAAAAGATGACCATAATTTCAGTTTCAAAAGACATATGCAGCCTGGGGCCAGGAGCAATAATAGGTAGTTTATTTAAAAAACCAACCTGTTTCTACAACTGTATCAATTACCAAGCCTCAGATCCAAAGGAGCTATTGCCACTGGGCCTTGCTGATGCATACTTTTCTATACTGGCTCATCAGAAAGTAGGATGCTACTGAACACAGGGATGGATGCTACTGAACACAGGGATAGATGCTACTTTGGAGCTTAGACAGGAACTAGAAGGATGACTGATATATGTACCAGCCCTAGTCCCTTTCAAGCAAAAGCAAATGTGATTATGACTCTGGGTCTTGGGAGCAAGGTGTGGAAAGATGCCCAGTGGTCTAAAAAACAGAAATAGAAACAGTAAAGGCCAATTCCATTCAAACATTCAGCCTAATATATTTTCAAAAACTAATTCTGTGCTTAGGAACTGTCTGCCAACTTTCCATAGGGGATAGCTGAAACAGCCCAAATTAAACTCTTCAACAATGATGGTGATGATGGAAATGTTGACAGATCATTAACCATAGCAATCCTTTGGAGAAAAACTGCTATAATAAAATCTTGCAGCTAAAATTTAATGAATACCATAATCACACATTTGGTAATGCCTGTGAAATGCCGAATCTGTCAAACTAATATAAAGTGGATGCCATCTATTAAACCTGACTGTTGAGCCTAGAGCCGAAACCTCTGAGTACCAGCTGTTGTGAACTGCAGGTGGATTTTTAAATGCAGGGCATGTTTTCTGATTCCTTCACAGTGAATAGTAAGTGCACTGTTAACAGGTTCCAGCTGCTATCCTTTTAAGGTCTAAAAAAGATTTTTATTAACTGAGATGATAATATTCATAGAGAAGGTCATGATAAGCCTGTCTTTTGGAAACTGATTTCATTTCACAAGATATGGAATATAATAATATCAGTGAACTTTAAAACTGGCAGTGCACAATGCACTTTACAGAAGCTTTAAAATATTACCTAGCCTTTCTTTTGGATGAGTATTGTAAAATACGTCCCAAGACAGATTCATTCATCATTCTGAGTGCCTCTTTTGTGCCAAACACTTTGGATACAAAAATAATTACGGCACAGTCCACGCCCTCCTGGAACATATCATCCAGCAGGGGAGAGAAGCAGACAAATCAGAATACAGTGAGAGAAGCCCACCTGAGAAGAGCTGGGTCCTAGGAACCCGGTGATGTGAGAAGGTGGGCAAGGATATCGTGTGTCAGAGAATGCTTTACAGAGGTGACACTATGGCTGGATCTTAAAACACACAGAGTAGTTGCCAGAGATTTTTAAAAGTTTGCATTTCACATGCTACTGGTCCTTCAGTACCTTAGCAACTTCATTTATCTTGCCCTTCCACATCCCGATTACTGGTGTGTATGAGCGAGGGATGGTTCTTAGTAAACTCATGACATTAGAGGTAATTTGTGGCACTCAACTATTTGGGTCTCATTCCCCTCTTCCTCTCTTTTCTTTTTGGCCCCTGCCACTGTACAATTAAAGGAGAAGTCAAAGTATCCCAGTCTGTTTTTCCTCTAGGCCACTGGCCAGGGTATGACCACAAATCCCACTTCATGTAGGATGGCCTAGGGAGGCTGGATCTCACTAGTTTTAAAAATGTCAGGGCTGTGGCTGAGAAGGGTGTGTATAGCTACCATACTTTTTCCCTGTATATTTACTTCTACATTTAACTAACAAATATAAGCTACTTTTCTTTAATAAAACCACAAAAGTCTGTATTTATCAGGACTTGCTTTGAATGTGTTAAGTTTCCTCCCCGAAAACTTATTTGTGTGGTGATACTACTCTAACAAACAAAATACAAGATTCACGCAAAAGAGTTATTAGGGAAAAAAAACAAGTAGGAGGCAGTACTTCATCCAGTGGGATTCTGCTTATATTCTGTCCAGATGACCAAGTGACATGATATTAAAAGAAATTAAACTTAACAATGAAATAAAAAATAAAATCTCAAACTTACTTACCAAACTGCATGCCCCAATCTCCAAGGTAATTTATTCTTGTTACTTGATGTCCTAAAGCTTCTTTGAGATTTGCTATAAAATTTCCTAGTAATCAATAAAAAACACAGTTTCTCATTCTCGTTATCCATTTTGCCATAAGAACCACGTGCTTCTCTATTATCAAAGCATAACACAGAAAATTCTTTTGGCAAAATTTACCAACCCAATTTTTTTTTAACTAAAACATTCATTACTGTGTTTTTCTCTTTTTTTTGGAAAGGGAATAAGGAATTATTTTGGGGGTAGTTATTCCAAAGAATCTCACAATTTTCACAAGAAGAGAATTTTCATCAACATTAATGGGAGGTAGGAACACATTTAGAGTAATTGTTATTCCAAGTCAATTTCAAGGACAAAAAAGTAACAGAATCTCAGTAATTAACAAGAAATACATAATTTGGCTGTGCCCTAAAGAACCTGAGCCATACTGTTTTTCCCCCCAAAGAGCTCACTCTACCTTCTTTCAATCACTTGAGTCCATCCTCTCACGCCTGCTCCCTAACAGCACATAGTAGTCCAAAGCCATCACCTTCCTGTACTGCTGATGCTGGTTTGATAACCAACATTTATTCCACTGTCCTTCTAGTGTGCCCTCACATACTGCAGAGGCTGGAAGCCTAAAAATTATGTTTCTTAGAATCACTTGCAGTTAGAGTTCCAGAAGTCATTTAGGTTTGGGCAATGAAATACACTTTGCATAAGACTTAGAAGGCAAAAAGGTGGAAGGGGAGCAACTTCTATTTTTTCTGACAAGCACAGCTGTAGAGGCTCTGTTTTTCAGTGGCATCAGTATTAGAACTCTTGGTATCCCGTCATGCAACCTCCAAAGGAAGTGAAAGACAGGGTATGGGGCTGCCTCTTTGCTAGTATGAATTTTAGAAGACATGGCAGGAGCAGTGGCAGTTTCCTGACTGAGGCAGTGGCAGCGTGGTTCCAGGGCAGTGGAAGTGATTGCATGTTTAGTATTTTCTATGAAGCTAACAACACTTACCTATGATGGTAGAACGCAAATGTCCAACGTGAAATTTTTTGGCAACATTAGGTGAACTGCAAATAATTGCAAAAGTTATTTTTCCGTTCTCAGAACAAGAGTTCTAAACTAAACTAGGCCAAGCCTCCATAGTTTAACACAAATGGGGACTAGGGCCTTTGGTGATTTAGGGCAAAGATAAGTTAAAAATTAGAAATTTAGAACAAAAATAAATTAGAACTCAGAATCATCCTTAGTGAAATTGATCCTGTGACTCACGAGGTAGTACCATACGCAGAAGTGGCACACTGAGGAAGCAAATACATTTAAGGACTGATAAAAAGATGAAGAAATTCAGAGATATTGTTTTGACATAAACAATGTAGATTACTGAGAATTAAGTTTAGTGCACCAGTTCTCAAACACTCTATCCTCTTAAAAATTATTGAAGACCTCAAAGAAATTTTACTTATATGAGTAATATTTATCAATATTTACTGTATCAGAAATTAAGATTGAAAAATATAAAAATATTTATGTATAAAACTTCCCAGAATAACCAGAAATCTGATTCACCACTCCAAATTCTCAATCAACACATTTATCACTCCTGTGTGTGCTTGAGAAGTTGCAATCAATAGTTTAACAATAGCATATGCTTCTAGAGCACTCACTACCTGTCAGGCACAGCTTCACACAATATACAAGCATTAACTCGTTCAATGCTCAAAAGAGCTGTGCAGTAAGGTATTTTCATCTCTTATTTTACAGATGAGAGAACTTAGGCAAGGGAAAGAGACAATGCAGCAAATGTGGCAATATCTTGAGGACTCTTGAATCTGGGTGATGAGCATATAGGACTTAATTATAATGTTCTCTCTGTTTTGTGTATGTTTGAAAATTTCATAAGTTTTTCAATATTAAAAAAAGACATTAACTTGAACAAAGCTTGTTAATAAGTGGTAAAAATAGAGCTTAATTTTAGTTTTCTGTCCCCAAAGTCTTGTTATATACCTTTTTAAGGGTATTATAATTTAAATACCTGATCCTACAGATACCTGTGCACAATTGAGAAATCATGAAACGATAAGGATGTTCATTGACTCATTATTTAGAAAGAAAGCAAATGTTCTTCGATAGGATTAAAAAATAAGGAATCTTCCACTTCTACCCAAGAGGGACTGGATTTACCCTTCTGCCTTAAACAACCAGAAAACCAAGAAAATATATAAAACACTGGTTTTATGAAACCAGACAACAGGACAGTGAAGGACTGTGGCCCCTGAGAGAATGAGAGCAAACAACATGACCCCTAGGACTGCCTAACTAGCCAATCTGTGGGACTTGTAGCTAAAGCAGAAAAATCTATAGCGTGAAATGCTGACATTAGAAAAGAAGAAAGGTTTCAAATCAAGAATCTAAGGTTCTCCTTTAAGAAACTAGACAGGGGTGCCGCCCGGTGGCGCAGCGGCTTAGTCCGCGCTTGGCAGCCCGGGGTTCGCAGGTTCGGATCCCGGGCGCCCGCCGACGCACTGCCTGTCAGCCATGCCGTGGCGGCGTCCCATATAAAGTAGAGGAGGATGGGCACGGATGTTAGCCCAGGGCCGGTCTTCCTCAGCAAAAAGAGGAGGATTGGACGGATGTTAGCTCAGGGCTGGTCTTCCTCACAAAAAAAAAAAAAATTACAAAAAAAAAAAAAAAAAGAAACTAGACAGGGAGGAGCAAACAAAATCCAAACTAAGCAGAATAAAAGGGAATAATATTGATAACAGCAAAAATCAATGAAATAGAAAAAAATGACAGAAACTGTTCTATATCATAATTGTAGTGGTGGTTATGTGACCTACACACTTTTGCCAAAACTTGTCAAATTATACATTGAAATTTGGTGAACTGTATTGTATGTAATTATACCTCAATAAAGCTAATGAAAAAAAAAATCTCCAGACAACAGAATGCTATGAAACAATAAAAATAATAAGTCAGCCCTGGATATACTGATATTAAAGGAACATAAGACACATCGTTTAGTGAAAAAAACAAGGACTAGAACAATGTATAACATGTGTGATCTGTTTCTATTTTTTTTTTTTTTTGTGGGGAAGACCAGCCCTGAGCTAACATCCATTGCCAATCCTCCTCTTTTTGCTGAGGAAGACTGGCCCTGGGCTAACATCGTGCCCATCTTCCTCTACTTTATATGGGACGCCGCCACAGCATGGCTGACAGGCAGTGCGTCGGCGGGCGCCCGGGATCCGAACCCGCGAACCCCGGGCTGCCAAGCGCGGACTAAACCGCTGCGCCACCGGGCGGCCCCCTGTTTCTAAATGCATAGAATATCTCTAGGTATAAAAACGCATAGAATATCTCTAGGAGGGTAAACAAGAAACTGGCATTGGTGAATGCCCATTTGGAGAGAACTGGGAAACTGGGATGGGGGGGAGCCTTCCTTTTCACTAAATATCGTTTTGTAATCTTTGAATTTTTAAAAACCACATATTTATATTATCTGTTTTTTTAAAAAAAGCTTTCGCCTTTTTTCTCTACGATTAGAAGAATTGAATCTATCTAGGTCTTCACAAAATGTCCCTTGAGATCATCAATTTGCCATTCTCTGGCACCATATTCCTACTAGGAAAGGAATACAATGAAATGGAAAATACAGATTCAATTCCTTTGGCAACCAAAGTAGCCACTATGAATTACAATTTGGTGAATGCCCATTTGGAGAGAACTGGGAAACTGGGATGGGGGGGAGCCTTCCTTTTCACTAAATATCGTTTTGTAATCTTTGAATTTTTAAAAACCACATATTTATATTATCTGTTTTTTAAAAAAAGCTTTCGCCTTTTTTCTCTACGATTAGAAGAACTGAATCTATCTAGGTCTTCACAAAATGTCCCTTGAAATCATCAATTTGCCATTCTCTGGCACCATATTCCTACTAGGAAAGGAATACAATGAAATGGAAAATACAGATTCAATTCCTTTGGCAACCAAAGTAGCCACTATGAATTACAATTTGGACACTTGACTGAGGCTTTAAAAAAATTATTTCATATAATTTCCTCAATCTTGTAAGAAAAGACAGACATTTTTACTCTTATTTTCCAGACAAGAAAAGAGACTAGAGAAATAAACTCCCATCCATGATCACTCAATGAGTTACTAAGTGAGAATTGGTACCCTGATCTCCTGGATTCCCATCCTACCAATCAGAGGTCCTCAATCTGTTTGTGAGGAGAACACTTCACACTGGGGAACAGCAGAGGGAAGGTTGTGTTGCAGAAAGAAGAGGAAAGGCTACCACTGCTGACTGTGCTCCTGCAGATTTGATCTGAACAAAACAGGAAAGGCTGACTTTGCAGAGAGAAGAGGGGCAACAGCAGTAGCTTCAAGTCTTACTTAACCTGCCAGGTAGAGCCCAGGTCCATGATGGACAATCATCTACGCTGGCACTTTATCACACTGCTCCTAGATCTGACAAAATATATGCCAACCAACAGTGTGCATCAAGGAGGCAGTAAAGGTTAAGTATAGGACTCAGAGTCAGAGTTAGCTCTATGATTCTGAGCAAGTTACTTGACCTGTTATCATCACCATCATCTCAATGTAGGGGACAAGTTTCTTGAACACAATGATTATATCTGTTGCTTTTAGGGGGAAAGTTGCCTGGTCTATTGAAGATATTATATATTTAAAAAATTTTCTTTGCTCACCACTCTCATTTTCAGAAAAAAGTCAAGAATGACGTTTTCTATCAATTTTGACCCTGTCCCTCCACCTGTTTGTCTCCATTTTGAAACCACAATGACAGCACCACAGCCTCTGGAAAACTTCTAAGGGAGGGAGCAGCTATGGTTCCACAAACGGAAAATAACAAGAGAAAAGATGGCTGCTTGGAAACAGACCCTGCCTACATCAGCATTCGGATGCTCATTTAAGTTCCAGCCTTCCTTAACTGCTTTAGAAAAAAGTTGAGGGGCAAATCCATAAGCAAATAAACCACCATACAAAAAGCCTACAGAAGACAACTCAAATAGAACAGGTTATTTTTAGACATTTCTTACAAGCATAAACAAAAAAGAGCATTGTACGAGAAACAAAAATTCCAGGGGAAAGCCAGAGAATCAACGAGTAAGGAAGACTGAGGTCTTGGTAGTTTGAACTTGGTTGGGGAGGAGTGATGGTGAAGGTGAAGTGAAAATGGGAGGAAGGTGTTAAAAGTGAGCAACTTTTCAAGTTTTAAGAAACAGGATGGCATTATGTCAAGGGTGAATGTGTGGTAACAGATACTATGCCACCTCCCTACTCATTGTCCTTTACAGCTGGTTAGGGAACAGCAAGGAGTGTGAGAAGAATATGGAATTGAAGTGCCCCCCCAGGGAAGAAGAGTACGTGTCCTGTATCAATTTAAAGACACAAACGAACAGAATTAAAATGACCACAAATTCTGTGCCACTCTTGCCTTTAAAAGATGAAGTCTATTTTTCCTCCCGTTGAATCTGGGCTGATCTTGTGACTTGTTTTACTAGCACAAAGTGACAGAAGTGATGCTGTGCCTGTTAGAAGACCAGATGTTTTTACTATCTTGGAGCCCTGAGCACCTTTGTAAAGAGGTCTGGCTACTCTGCTGGAGAGACAATGTGGAGAGAGGGAGATGCCTGGCCAGCCCTCAGGTGAGATGCCAGACAAGTAAATGCTTCACCTGGACTTCTAGCCCCAGTACAATCTGTAGATGACCAGAGCTGCATGAGCAACCACAGGCAAGTAAAAGAACCACTGAGGTAAGCTCTCTGTGATTTCTTGATCTATGGAGTCATGAACATTAAAATGGTTGTTGTTTTAAGACACTAATCAGGAGTTGGAAAACTTTTTCTTAAAGAGCCAGATAGTAAATATTTTAGTTTTTCAGGCCATCCAGTCTCTATCTCAACTATTCACCTCAACTCTAGTCTACGCCATTATATTATGAAAGCAGCCACTGTGACAATATGTAAATGAATGTGTAAGCCTGTGTTCCAATAAAACTTTATTTACAAAAACAGGTGGCAGACTGGATTTTGCTCCTAGCTGAAGCTTGCCGATTCCTGTATTAAGTTTTGTAGTGGCTTGTTATGCAAGAAGAGATAACTACAACTGGCAACTTTCTTTGGGGGATAGATGGCCTTAGTGTAGTTCCTCTCTGGCATGAGGATGACCACAGGAAGTCCCTCTCCTCTCTTTCATGCAACAAATATTTACACTAAACTTTAAATATCACGATTGGGGTGCACTGGTAGCATAAGATTTATTCATAATATCTGTCTGCTCCATAGGAGTATTAGCTTACTCAGCAATCAGTCCTTATCATAAACAGGTGAGTTTACTGAGTCTTAGAGGGTCTGCTTTCCCTAAGAACATGAGTGAGTGGTAGAGACGGTACAAATGTGGAATTCATAAAACCCATTCACCTCTGATTATCCAGGTGCTAATCATAACTCACTTGTAACTTAATAAAAGTTATCATAAATTATAATGAGTTAGGAAACCTGAAATCATATTTCCCATATCAATTTTTTAAAATCCTCCACAAAAATATATACTTAAGAAGACAAAAGACTCTAGCAAGTTCTATTTTTCTAAGTGGAAAACAGTTCATCAAGACTCTTCTCCAGCTTTTAGGAAGGCAAAACAATATCTCTGGTAATTTTCATGAGCTGTCAACCTGTCAGTTGTACTCTGAACGTGTCCCCTTTTCTTTTTTTTTACCTAAAAACAGTTCAACTATTAGACAGTTGTACTGACAGCATATCAAGAAGTTATTATGAAGACTATTTAGAGGCATATTAAAACTTCAAGCCATTTTTATGGTAATTTAAAAAAATATGTATTACAAACACTACAAGTCTTTGTTCTTGGGTAATCACATTACTTTAAAATTCTTTTTTTTTTTTTTTTGTGGGGAAGACCAGCCCTGAGCTAACATCTGTTGCCAATCCTCCCCTTTTTGCTGAGGAAGACTGGCCCTGGGCTAACATCTGTGCCCATCTTCCTCCACTTTATATGGGACGCCACCACGGCATGGCTGACAGGCAGTGCGTCGGCGGGCGCCCAGGATCCGAACTCGCGAACCCTGGGCTGCCAAGCGCGAACTAAACCGCTGTGCCACCGGGCGGCCCCTAAAATTCTTAATATGGTAGTAACCATTATCTCTGCCTTAAGAGTCTATCTACTAAGATGAAAAAGTAGTTCTACCAAAAAGATAACTGTTTAATACTTAACAAAAAAAGAAAAAGAACCCATAATAATCAGTAGACATTTTTTCGATTGGAGTCCACTTTCATTCATGGTTTAAGGATCAATTCACTGTGATTTTAAGAAAATAATACAATCTCACTGGTTTTCAATCTTTCCTCGTGTAATTTCGTGAGACCCCAGGTGATAATGGTAAAATACTCCCCTGCCCAGCTAGGTGATTAACCAACACGTAGGAGGGGCAGGCACTCACCTGAATTCAACCACAATCTTCTTCTGGGGAAGATCAGAGAAAAGCTCACTGTTTAATCCGTATTTTGAGCCATCTTCTATTACTTGTTGTAGCACTGTCTGAAAAGGAGAAGGCATGGGATTTAATGACAGAAAAAAAATTGCAATTTTCTTAATCACTTTGTTACTAGAAACTAAATATCCCTAATTTGCTCGTTCTAACGTATGGACATATCAGTCTGTAGCACAGGAGAGATTCTGTGAGGGAAAAGGGGAATCTCAGGAACTCCTAGGTTTCTGACTTGGTTAGCTAAGTGTGTGGGGGTGAAGTTCATGGAAATGGAGAACGTAGAAGATAGAGGAGCTTTTAACCAAAGAATGTTAGTGGGCTAGTAAAGTTCCCTGATATTCCAATAGATGAATAAGCTAGAGACCCATCTATTCATCAATATGTATATTTAATTGTAAGATGTACTCAGTAATGTAAATACAGCTGCATAGAGTTTCACTTTTTGGAATGCTTTAGCAGATTAACAAATATTCCATTTGGCTTGTACTTTCTGTTTGTCTGTGACCATCACATTTTCTGTGGATGATTTCTGTCACTTTAGCTAACTCTTTTTTGGTTGCTATTTCTCTATAGCTCTTATCAGGACTTCAAAGGAAGCTATCGCTACCTATCTGTCTAGTTAATTCTTTGGTCAATAGTTGAAAAGTGCTTAATCATTCATTCTTTCCATGTTTTCAGCCAACTGGCACTACTTATAACATGAATGCATCCACTGTCTATTGATACAAACTCAATCAGTGAAATAATGAGCAGAATTAGAGCCATTTAGATTAGTATCTCTTTTTCTTTTTTTAAAATTTTTTGTGAGGAAGACCAACCCTGAGCTAACATCCATTGCCAATCCTCCTCCTTTTTGCTGAGGAAGACTGGCCCTGGGCTAACATCCGTGCCCATCTTCCTCCACTCTACATGGGACGCCGCCACGGTGTGGTTGACAAGCAGTGCCTCTGCAGGCGCTGGGGATTTGAACCCACAAACCCCTGGCTGCCAAAGCGTGAACTAAACCTCTGCGCCACCGGGCCGGCCCCCTCTTTTTCTTTTTTTCTTAAGTTTTGGTAGAGCATGCAAAGTTGAATTTGGCAAATAAAAAATGCATGTGTGCATGTGAAATAAAAATGATGTTATCCATCGTGTATTTCTAAGGCACACTTAAAAAACAGGATTTGCCTTTTTTCCTATTTGGCGAAAACATATTTTCTTTGTTTTCTCCCGCTAAATTAAATTAACTATTACTCAAAGTTATACTTTCTCTTGAAAGTCATCTATAAGCTACTGACAGGTAGAAGTTTGGCACCAAAAATCATAGTTCTTCACAATGTATGAATTGGTCATACCATCTTCCAGCTTCACAAAATTTATTATCTAGTCCCAGAGATTTGGGAGTTCCTACTGCCTTTAATTTCACACTTTAGCCTCCTACCTTTGAGGATGATTTATATGAAGACATTTTAAGCCACTATAAGTAACCAGACTTAAGCTAACATTTAATCATCTCTGGTGCTGCCAGTGCTAATAATTTAATTGCAATGCATGAACAGATACATTTTAGGCAAGGCTAAGTTTGTACAAGCATAAGCAATGACAAATTCAAAATTCTCTGCTTGAGGAAGAAGTTTTAGACATAGATTATTGGCTGCATTTCAATCTTGATAACTTTAAAATGTAAAAAAAAAATGTTTTATAATGGTCCTAAGAAGGGCTGAATTTGGGGGCCTGCCCCATGGCCCACTGGTTAAGTTTGGTGTGCTCCACTTTGGCGGCCCAGGTTCAGTTCCCAGGTGCAGACCCACACCATTCGTCCACGGCCATGCTGTGGAGGCGACCCACATACAAAATACAAAAGAGTAAGACGGGCACAGATGTAAGCTCAGGGCAAATCTTCCTCAAGCAAAAAGGGAAAGATTGGCAGTGGATGTTAGATCAGGGTGAATCTTCCTCAGGAGAAAAAAAAGAAAGGCTGAATTTTTTTCTTGATGTGATCTGAAAAATTCATTAGATATGCAAATGACCACTGGTTAAGGCCTAAAAATAATGAAGCCAGATGTAGAAGAAATTAGGCTTTGAGCAAACAAGAATTATCATAAAAAAATTATAACTTATAACACAGGCACATTCAATACTCCTTTTTCAGACTATGGGTGTTCAGGGCTCTAGGATGTGTCTTTACTGTGACACTGAGCAGGACTACTGTGAGCAGTGTGCTGTTTCTTTGATGAAAAGCACACTAAGACCCACGTCCTCAAAGCTGCAACAAAGGGAGGATTTCCATGTGAGAAAGAGTAGCTGGATCTCAGAGCCCTGACTCCTGTTCCTCCATTGTGAATTGAGAAGGACTTAGGAATATTTTTAATAAGCGAGCTAGTGTGCATCCTTACACTGGAGAAAATCTCATAGTTTGTTAATTGTAATAAAGCATGAAAATTCACGGCCATTGAAATTTTAAATTATCAAGTAAATATATGCCTTGCCCCGAAATATAAACAACATCTCTTTCAGCTAAACTGGTTTAAAGGCAAACCTCATCTACTATAGCACATTTTCCCAGCTCCGGTAAAACAAAAAAAGTAAAATATTGCTGCCTATCAAGTGACCTAAAGTTTGAAGGGCACTTTGGTGAGCTGCATTTCTACTTTCATAAAAATTGAGACAGCAACTGGAGGAACGAGTTACTCATTTATAAACGGTAAATTAGACTCACTGGTTTGCTAAGTTGACATGAAATGTTATCAAGAACCCAGCAGGTTGTAGACACTTTTTAACAAGCTCAAAACAAATTTCCTTCTTGTCCTTGTGACTGATTTTGGTTAACTAGTTTATCTTGCAGTAAGAATGAAAAAAAAGACAAGAAAAAAGTTCAAAGATTTAGAGATAAGCATGAAACACTAACTTTCCTTCAGAAGAATATTATAGTGCTGATGGGCAAATGCCTGTACACTACATAACTTTGGTAAGAAGCTATATTATTAGCAATTTTGGTTTTATAGTTATTTTCAATTCAAGACTGCAGCATTCACTAAGTCTGACCTACCCAATACTGGTGTGTTATTTCTTTTTTTAAAATAATAGACCAAGGGGCCGCCTGGTGGCGCAGTGGTTTAGTCCGCGCTTGGCAGCCCAGGGTTCGCGAGTTCGGATCCCGGGCGCCTGCCGACGCACTGCTTGTCAGCCATGTCGCCGCGGCATCCCATATAAAGTAGAGGAAGATGGGCACGGATGTTAGCCCAGGGCCAGTCTTCCTCAGCAAAAAGGGGAAGATTGGCAATAGATGTTAGCTCAGGGCTGGTCTTCCCCACAAAAAAAATAAATAAAAAATAAAAAAATAATAAAATAAAATAATAGACCAAAACATGCATTATGATAAATTTTAAATTTCAACTGAGATGAAACTTTCAGCAAAAGGTCTCCGACCACACCACCTTTCCAGGATTAACCTGTTCTCCACAGTCTCACTCAAGTGAGACCTAATTCCTCTAGATTTCCCCCTAGGCCATCCTGATTTCTCCATCTCTGATCTTTCTTATGTGTGTGGTATCAATCACCTTTTTTTTGTATTAATACTTATTGTTTTATTAAAAGAAGCAGCTGTCTTATGGTTTCTTCTGTATAAATCTTATGCTTTCAACATTTCATAGGCTACGAGAGAGCAGAAACCAGCAGTACCTTTCTTGTATTAAATAGAGAGTCTGTAATTCATTCAACAATGGTTCTCTCATACCTACTGCATGCCAGGCACTGTGCTAGGAACTGGGAATCCAATAGTGAGAAAAACAGATGCTATAAGCTCTAACGGAAATTAGACTTTAAACAGCAACAGGCATTAATCAAATAAAAAGAATGTAAAATAGCAACTACGATAAGTTCTGCAAAGGAGAGATACACAGTGCTATGAGAGCATACATATGAAGGAATCAGAAAAGCACTACCCAGAAAACATCAAGATCTGAAGGATAAGCAGGAGTTAACTTGGGGTGGCTCTCCAGGCAGAGGGATCAGAATGTGCAAAGGTGTGGATGTAAGAGGAGGCACAATAAGTTTAAGAACTGGAGGAAAACCATTGTAACTAAAGTAGAGAGTATGTGTGAAGGTGCAGTAGCTAGAACATAACCCATTCTTACCTTTGTTAATAGTTCTCTGTTTATTTTGAAATTTACAGTCCCTTCACCAGCGCTGATTTCACTCACCACTGTATCACATTTTAGCTGAAAAGAAAATAAATCAAGTAATGTAGGTCGATTATAAAATAAGCCCAATGAGATTTGTAGTTCTAATACTATTGAATTGACTTCCAAAGGCAGCAGACATGTCATCTCTCACAGTCATTATATCTGAACCTAGGCCTGAGCCAGTTCCACCATTCTATTTGGGTAAACAGGTTTTCTTCTTTTCCTGACTAGAACGCTATTCTGTATTCAGTCTCTCTCTTCCTCTTTCCCATTCTCTCACTTCAAATTCTCCATCTAACATGGAAGCAAGAGAGCATCACTTTACCCAACTCTAAGTACCCTGACGTGCAAATGAACTCTTTTTATTTCACCCATTTTTCTCAAGAGCAACAGAACAAGACATTCTACCAGCGCCTATGCTAAAAAATTTGCACCAACACATAAAATGTAAATAATTTAAATACTTTGTGTTCAATGAATATGCTTTAAATTTTTAACCAACCAAATGTTCAAAGCACCTGATATACCCATGGAACTTGAAGAGATACCTGCTGTCACTGAAGAGACAGTAGTCTTTATTTTTGAGAACTCAAAGGAGATGGAGGGAAAGAGGCTAAATATTGTAATTAGAATAATTCTACTCCTGGAGTACTTCCTGATAAAAATCTGGGGTGATTTTGTGATCAAATAAACATTTATTCAGCTACCAAAGTTCCTTTATGATATTCATTTTTTTTAATGTGTTTTTTAAAATTATTTTATTGAGGTCATATTGGCTTATAACATTGTGTACACACTCATTCTTTAAACATCTTTTTCTATGATAATGACTTTCATTGTTCCAGCTCTTGAGTGTGCCCAGACACCTCCTCTGTATCACATGTAATAACCCTATTAAAAAAAAAACCTTGTCCAACACCTACTTTTCTGATAGTATACAGTAACAATTTAGATTTGGTCATTCTCTACAATCCTTTCAATTCCTCTTTTAGATACAAAACCCATCGGAGAAATTAGAAATGAAAGAGGTTTATTAAATCATCTAACCACTTCTTCTCTGCAATCATGATTCTATTTACATCTAATTACTTCTTTCCATATTTTAACGTTCATCTTCTCAGAAACTCATTTTAAAAATTGCAACCCACTGCTCTAATTTATCAAGCTTGTTCTCCTAAATTCAAAGGTCCATCCAGCTTCCATCTGTAAATTTAATTAACACTTCAGTCCTCCTGCAAGTAGTTAATCAAAAAACTCAATGTCAGCTCAAGAGAAATGCTTTATAACTAATTTGAAAAATCATCCTAACCTTACAGTACATAGCTAAAATGAATTTATATTTTCCAAGGTGCCTTGAACAAAGAAACACTATTAAATTCATTATTATAGCTCACATAGCCTTGGAGTATTTTTTTTTCTTTAAAATAATATGTTTATTATAATGTCAAAAAGGGATAGTGCTAAAGTACCTTCTCTGCTAGTCTTGTGGCTTGAACTTGCATATCTGGTCTTGAATGGTCATTGTTGTTTTCCAATAGAGACTCCACAGAAAGCTGAAAATCAGCTACTTCTCTAAAGACAGACATTGAAATAGGAAAAGGCTGTTGTTACCTTAAAAACCATTACTAGGGTAACAAAAAAATACTAATCCCTATGGGTTCTCCACATTGACACAATTTTATCAGAAGAAGGTGTTACACTTTCAAAATATAAGGCAAAGAAACTGGAAATATCATCACCTTGTATTTATTTAGAATTTTATCTTGTATCATCTTATAAAATTCCTCCTCTTCTATTACCTAGTTGTAGCTCTATGATATCTCTGTGAGAGGCAGAGCAACCACCTTATTTTATAGATATGAAAACTGATGTCTGGCAAGTTTAACATCTCCCCTAAAATCCTACTGCTACTAACAAGCAGACTCAGAAAAAAGCTCAGGTTTCTTCCTCCACTATTCCAAATGCTGGCTTCTTTTAAGCCCCTCCAGTGACCTCCAAATAACCAACGCAAAAATATTTTTAAAATGTTGTAATCTGAGTTTCAACATGAGAAAAAGAATATTATTCTTAACACTCAGTAGTTCATTAAAGAGACAGACATTGCCATTCATCCTTTTCACTGGGTTAGTGATGGAACAGTGCAAAAAACAAAGAAATCAAGAAACAAACACAAAGCAACTGATTAGCGAAAAAATCATTTGCTTCATGAGAGCAGTTATCTCTAGGGAAGGGCGGTAGGGAGTGGAATCAAAGAAGTATATATAAATGGCTTCAACAGTATCTACAATGTTTGATTTCTGAAAACAAAAATCAAGACTGTCCCCCTTCCCCGCCACAACAAAAAGACAAAGGAAATCTGGAAAAAAGTTAAGACTTCCTGTATCAGAAAGTGAGCACAAGTGTTCATCATGTTATTCTCTGTGAACTTTTCTTCTGTTTGAAATAGTTCAGGGTGAAAAAAATGTTTTAAAAATATACAAACATCTACACAATCTCATACACTGGCTGGGTTGGGGAACTGTAGTCTGTTTCTTTTCTAATACTATTCTCTAATGATTAAATGACAATTCAGTTTTCTAAAGATGAACTTCAATTGTGGAAACTCATATGAAGTTTCAATGTATTATTGTATTTATTCTTACCAAAGGACTCTGATAGCTTAGTCAAGTATTTGTGCCAATAATGTGGGAAATGTAAGAAATTAGTTTAACAAAATGGGAACAATACACAAAGCAGGACAGGAATAACCACACAAAAACACAAAGATTAAAAAAAATTAAATTAAAACTAAGTAACACTATTAATTGAAATTATACAGATTTGAATATACCAAAGGTTACATTATGATTTGCAATATATGGCTAGGATACTTTATAAAACATTTAATATGACTGTAAACCTACAGGATGGCTTGCAAGCATCCAGGAAACACAAAGAGATCACATGATTTTCTGTAGATAGTTCTAAAAAAATCATGAATAGTAGGAGGCATTGATAATTTTATTCTAGACATGAATAATAAACTAATTTAATTTAAAAATTTTGTTATCTCATTTGAATCCCAAATATTTCCAATTAGTTTAGTGGTGGACAAATTTAAAAATCACCCTTTTAGTCTGTTAACAACAGTTAACACCAACTTATTAAACTAGGAATATTTAAAACACGAATTCTGGAATTATGTGAAGGATTATTTGCCAGTAAGAAAGGCCCAAAAGAGAAGTAAATGCTTCAGGGAGGTGGGAGGGGATCAGCCAGACTTAACCTACTTACGGGTTTTCCCTTAGGGGAGCTTTTAATTATATACTCACAAGAAACTTTTGCTTTGCCTATTTAAAGAGGTAATTATTGAATGTGAATTAGAACTGAAAACAATCTAATGTCCATCAACAGGGGAGTGTTAGAATATTATTAAGCCATTATTACAAGTGATAGTTACAAAAAAAAGAATCATGTCAAGGGAAAAGGGTTCAAAAACTATAAATACAGTAGTTTTATAGCTACTATTTTAAAAGGCTGCAAGACATATTCAAAGAGAAAAATATAAAAAATACACCAAGTTGCTAACATCAGCTGTCTTACTGTAGTAAGACCACTGACAATTTTTTCCTCTTCTTATTCTTCTGTATTTTCCTAAATTTCCTTAAGGAGATTATCTGTTTTGCTTTTATGATAGAAAAACAAGTTAATTTTTAAAAAAACTTTTAGGGGGCCAGACCTGTGGCCTAGTGGTTAAGTTTGGTGGGCTCCACTTCAGTGGCCTGGGTTCAGTTCCTGGGCATGGACCTACACCACTTGTTGGTGGCCATGCTGTGGTGGTGACCCACAAACAAAATAGAGGAAGACTGGCATAGATGTTAGTCTGGGGCAAATCTTCCTCAGCAAAAATAAATAAATTTGAAAAAGACATAATATCTAGACTATGAAAAGAAGTAGTTATCAAAATAATCCAGTGTGAAGGAGAGGAGTAGGGTTCTAGATGAAATAGAACTGGCTGTGTGCCAATGCTAGTGAATGATGGGTACACAGGGGTTCACTAAACTATTGCCTCTACTTTCATATTGTTTATAATTTTTAAAAAAGGTTTAAAAAGCAATAGCTGCTTTGCCACTACTTCTAAGTTGTGGTGGTGGTGGTGTTAGAATGAAATCCATAAACTTGAGGACTACTGACTTATAACAAAGGAATTCCACCATAGTTGACAATAAAATTGAGAGAATTAGGAGACTTGAGCAAATTGGTTCATGTTACATTAAATAAACCACATTAACAAAAATAATATTTCTTAATTCTCCTGGCACTTAAGAGCATTTTAGAATGAATTCAGAAATACAGAACAGTTAGGCTTAGTTTTGGTGCTGTAAAGGATATCTGGGTTTATTATGGCAAAGCAGTAGAGATTCCTTTTGCTTTAAATAAGTTTAACATGCAGAATTTTAGATTTGTAGCCTAGAAAAATTTTGAGGCCCTTCCCAATATCTATTTTCTGTAAACCAAAGTCTCAGTATTTCAGATTGTTAAAGTGGAGCTGTCCAAAGGAACTCCAGGCAGGTAAAGGAAATCCTATTCAAAAGATGGCCCAAGATAGTTCAGCTTACTAAAGGCCTTGGAAACATAAAATAAAAACTGAGACATTCCATTATGCCGAATGTTATGCTGAATGTTATTTACAGATTCTATGAAATAGGTAACTGGTCTGGAACATTACATCAATTTACATACAATTATAAGGTCTCCTTGGTCAGTGGTTATACTGTTCTTGAAACTCAATATAGAGGAAGTTGCAGCAGGCCATTTTATAGGTGCTCTCTTTTACAAGGCCATATATAGCCTTTCTCTTCCTTTTCTACTTATCTCTTTGTCCTCTTCTGAGAAGAATATTCATCCTACTCTACCTTAAAGTCCTGACAAAGTTAAGGGGACAAAATGATATAAGGACATAATGGTATTGATAATTATATCTTTACATCTTTCTAAAGCTTAGGGCTTAAATTCCTAATACATAGCTAATTTCTCGTCATTATTAATTGACCGAGAGGGTCTTTTATCCAAGTATTGAAGTTTTCTATCCAAATGGTAAACAAGTATCAATTAGAATGACCAAACGCACAAAGAGACAGCTATCTCTCTGCATCCAAGAGAGCAACTATGGATTGTAGGTAGTCGTAACCAATAGTTCTCTATCACTGGGAGTCCTCAAATGGAAACTCAAAAAAAAACAAGAACAAGGGGGCCGCCCAGTGGCACAGCGGTTTAGTCTGCACTTGGCAGCGCAGGGTTCGCAGGTTCGGATCCCGGGTACCCGCCGATGCACTGCTTGTCAGCCATGCCGTGGCGGCGTCCCATATAAAGTAGAGGAAGACGGGCACAGACGTTAGCCCAGGGCCAGTCTTCCTCAGCAAAAAAGAGGAGGATTGGCCACGGATGTTAGCTCAGGGCTGGTCTTCCTCACAAAAAAAAAAACAACCAAGAACAAAACAACAACCCAAAACACAAAAAATCTAGCAGGTAAATATGGTACAACAGTATTCAAGCATCAGATGAATGAAGGCATCTTTAAGATGCCTTCAAAAACCCTGAGATTCTAAACACAATCTTAGTTCTTTTATTTGCTGTACTCGAACCTCACTCCTAATTTTTCTTAAAGACTTTGACATAATTATAGTTATTAGCATAAACAAACACTAAAACAATCAACATGAGAATACTAATATAATCTGCTATGACAGAATACCTAACATACAGACTTTAATTTTATTATTTAAATCAATAGGAATAATAAGTTGAAAATAATGGACCATATCTCATGGTTATTCCAAGGACTATTCTATAAGTTGAAGGGTAACAATTTTTTTTTTGTTACAAATATATTATACTTAACTCTTTTTTTGAAATTGGAACTGCAGATATTGACTTGATCAAGTTTTCTGGAGGAAGATCCAACACTCTGGAAAGCTAAAAATCAAAAAGAACAAAACAGGGCAAGATTGTTAATACATTTGTTCCAGACTCAATGGAATCCTACTTAGTAATAAAAAGAATAAACTATTGATAATATGAATGAGCCTCAAATGCATTATGCTAAGTGACAGAAGCTAGACTCAATTTA
Organism: Tapirus indicus; assembly: GCA_031878705.1. Taxonomy (NCBI): domain Eukaryota; kingdom Metazoa; phylum Chordata; class Mammalia; order Perissodactyla; family Tapiridae; genus Tapirus; species Tapirus indicus. Next base: position 13,486,428 of record CM062933.1, read on the forward strand.
TGATTCAATTTCTCTGACATTCTAGAAAACTCAAAAATGCAAAGATGAAGAACAAATCATTGGTAGCCAGAAGTTGAGGGTGAGGAGAGGGTTTGACCATAAAGCAGCAATCAGAACTGTTCACCAAAAAGGATGACTTTTATATTTGTAAGTTTAAAAATAAATTAAAAAAAATGTTTTATAAAAAGAGGATGAATCACTGAGGGACCAAAGATAATACATTTTTTATTCATTCAAAAAGTAGTTGAGTACCTACTTTCTGCCAGGCACTGCTCTGGGTGTTGGAGATACAGCAGTGAACAAAATACACAAAAATCTCATGGCACTTAAAAGTAAGCAAACAAATAATGGGGGAAAAATCTGATCCCCAAGCCCTATTAAAGGTTTACTCATCAGAATAGCAGGGTTGAAGGCGCTTGTATTTTTTTTTTTTAGTGAGGAAGATGGTCCCCAATCTAACATCTGTGCCAATCTTCCTCTACTTTTTGTATATGGGATGACGCCACAGCATGGCTCGATGAGCAGTGTGTAGGTCTGTGCCCAGGATCCGAACCCGCGAACCCTGGGCTGCTGAACTTAACCACTAGGCCACCGGGCCTGCCCCCAGTACTTGGATTTTTAAAAAGCTCCTTGAGGGCCAGCCCTGGTGGCCTAGTGGTTAAGTTTGGCATGCTGTGCTTCAGCAGCCTGGGTTTGGTTCCCAGGCCCGGACCTACACCACTCATCTATCAGTGGCCATGCTGCGACAGGAGCTCACATATAAAACAGAGGAAGACTGGCAACAGATGTTAGCTCAGAGTGAATCTTCCCCAGCAAAAAAAATAAAAAGCTCCTTGAATGATTGTAATGCATAGCCAAAGATGTACTACTGCACGAATCAGAAGCTTGCAGTTTGTTGGAGGAGACATTCCCATTTACTGAATGATTCTTACATCACAGGCACACCTTACATGACTTAACTTTTTCTTGAAACAATCCCATGACTTTTATACTATTATAGCCTTCATTTCATGAATAATGAAACTGAAGTATAGAGAACTTATGTAACTTGCTTAAGCAGAAAAGCTGGGATGTGAACACAAGCTATCTAAAACCAGAACCTACAAACAACTCCTATCTACATCCTTTCAATGAGAAATGCATAAAACAAAATAGGGAAATAGCAGTATAGCTACAGTGAATTTAAAAATGTCTTCATCTTTCTTCCCCATCTCCTCAATCTTTATGCAGCTACTGCAACGGACAAGCCATGGTTGCTGAGTTGGGAGAAGGAGAAGGGAATGATGGGGTAAATAGGAAAAGTAAAGAATGTAAGAAAAGATTAAGAAGAAATCTTCAGAGGCGTTAGAAACTGTTCAGAAGAAGAGGAATAAAACTAAAATCATTGTCTCTTGATTAGTAATAATATTTCCTCTCCTACTGTCAGAAGAAATTATTTGTTGAATTTCATAAATGCAAAAAAAAGAAAAAATCAACACTTGCAGACCTGGTGCTGTCATTTATCTTTAAGATGCTCTCTGTACACTTCTGCTTGGATCTAGTAAGTGTTGATTTTTAAATTTAAATCTCATAATTTTTTAATTCTAGTCTTTAGGAAGTGCATTACTGTACCCCTTAAGAAAAGGTTATTTCCTTAGGACGTTTTCCCAGAAATGGATAAATATTTCCAAAGCATTTACAGAATAAAGGCTGTAACAGTTCGTATTTACACTACAAATTGTTCCTGCCAATAGATACATCAGTAAAAAAAAGGTTCTGTTATAATCTCTCTTAGAAAAAGAAAGGATTCAAATTCCAGTTCCACTTTTATTAGCTATGTTTTCTTGGAAAAGTCATTTTACATGAATGAGCTTAAGTTTTCACATATGAAAAATGGAAATAAATCTACTAAATAATAAACTAGGGCTCATGTGAGGATTAAGAAAAACGTGTCACATAATAAGCATGTAATAAATATTATTTCCTTCTTCCTTTAAAAGGTTTTATTTTGACAAAACATCTCCCAAACCTACCCATAACCACTAAGATTTTCTGCCTATCTTAAATATAATTCTGCTGAAAAAAACTTAGTTATGTAGGTCAATTTTAAAGCATTTCAGCTGACAAATAAGTTGTGAACCTAGATAATAAAATGTTTACATTCAAATGAACAATACACAAAAAATTCTTTCTGATATAAACTAAAAACTACTTCAAAAGTGTTTATTTCTTTTGTTATATCTCATTTGCTCCAAATGGACTCTGAGGGAGTTTAAACACATAAAAATAAAATGAAGATGAAAAATTATACCGGAAAACCCAAGCTAGTTAGTAGGCTTCTTGGCAACCAAGGAGGCTTCACCTAGTACTAGTTCCAGCAAGTCGGCAGCAACACACTCTTCCTAGAAGTAAATTCTTTAAGACCAAGTTCTAGTCACATGAAGATCTGAATACCAAAATAGAAAATATCTTCAATAGTAGTTTTATAAAAGCACAGAAGCATTCTTACCTGATATAAATTAAAAAACCAAAAAGAAAGGGACTAGGGAGAAAGAAGGAATGAGGAATTACTGTTTAGCAGGCACCGAGTTTCTGTTTTGCAAGATGACGAGTTCTGGAGACGGCTGGTGGTAATGGTTACACAACCATGTGAATGTTCTTAATGCCTTTGAACTGTACAATTAAAAATGGTTAAGATGGTAAATTTTATGTTATGTGTATTTTCTCATAATTAACCACAAAACAAAACTCAACGAGAAAGAACTCTAGGATAAAATAGTGGAATGAAGGCTTCTTTACACAATCTCCCACCTCCAACTCTCACTCAATATCAAATTAAAATGAAAAGGAAGGGACAAAGGAGGGAGAGGAGAAAGGAAGGAATGTAAGTAGTGAATAGATAGGTTTGTTGGTTCTTCAGGAGCAAATACATAGGATAGGCATAGCCCAAAGTTACAAACTTCAAAAGTGATAGCCAAGGAAAGATACAGTAGATTCTGAACAGTAATGGGGAAGGCCTGTTTGGCAAGGCTCCTAACTTGAATTAACAATTCTCATTAATATCCCAAATCTGGAGAGAAAAAAATTGAATGAATTCCATTATTTTTTCCATCTATGACAGGGAGATGCTACACACCTGTGGGAAAGAATGATTAAAACAGAGAAGGGAATTCCAGCATTTTCTAGCAGAAGTGAAGATTCTAGGGCAGTATACCCAGGGCCTCCCCAACAGAAACACAATACATTCTCCAATTACAGGGAGCAAATCTCAATATGGTGTTGATGGGCAGTAAGAATCAGAGGAGGAACTTTCAGAGGAAGATGAAAAAATATCAGGGCTAGCTAGCAAAAATTTAATATGCCAAATCAGAGCTCAGGAGTAATGTGTAGAGGTCACCATGACCTAATGGAGAGACAAAAGAGGAGTGGAAAGCTGCAGAGTTTATATTTTTCCATCACAAAAGTGAGGTTAGCCAAGAACAAATCTGATATGGAGAGTAAAGAAGTCACCCACACAACATGTGAACACATAGGAAGTCTGGGCAGAGCTGTCAAGCATGCACAAGATGAAATAGAACAGGCATGACAAAGAGGCAAAGAAACGGAAAGAGAGCCAGTGAGGGACAAAGTGAAATACAGAGAAAAAGACAGAATGGAAGGAATGTGGCATACGGGAGATCAAAGAACTCTTGTCTAGAAGAAAAAATATAACCTAATGAGTACAAAGACATTCTTCACAAGTGCTTCAAGATTTGGAATTTTCAGGAATGTGAACATAAGAAACAAGAACTAAAAGACAAGATGGAAAAACAAGAGTGAGATAAAAAGGGAGTTTAAAAATTAAATAAATAAATTGATGATCAAATATTTTTTATTATAGAACTAATAATTAAGAAATACAAAGGAAGACAGCAGCCATAAATGAAAATAAAAGTATGACACAGAAGGGCTAAGATAATCAGAGAACACAGGTTTTTAAAAACAGAGATTAAATCAGAGTAAAATAAATAAAACAGGGTACAAGATAATCCAACCTTAGGATAATTGGTGTCCCTAAAATACAAAAAGAAGAGCAGCAAAGCAGCAAGTAGACAGGAAGACAGGTAAATTGGTTCTCCAGCGGCAAATACATAAGGACAGAGAGACAAAGCCCAAAGCCACACTCTTCAAAAAGTGACAGCCAAGGAAAGACACAAAAGATTGTGAAGCAGAATGGAGCAGACTTCTTTAGCAGGGCTCTTGCCTTGGTCTCACTTATCAGAAGCCATAGAGGTGAATCAACAAAAGCAAAGAAAAATAAAAAGTATTCATAGATATATACCTTGGCTCCCCCCAAAAAGCAGGGCCTGAGAAAAGGACTGTGTGCAGGTAGTTTACTTGGGAGGTGATTCCTGATGGCAGAAGTGACAGACTGAGGAGAGTGAGAGGGAAGGAGAAAAAGAAGATTGTGGTATCAAGGTCACTGCTATAGGCAATGGGGGCTTAATTTCCATGGTCCTTCCTAGGAAGCACACACAATGTCTACCAAAATAGTCGATTCAAAAACAGGAAGCAGGAGCTTCCATCCCCCACTGAGGGAGGGCTATTCTTGAGGGTGTTAACTCCACCAACACTTGAGGTGAGTATGGGCTGGGACCAGCAAGCTTCAGGCAGGATGAGGTGCTGTTAGCAATAACTGAATGGAAACACACGTGAAACTGTTCACACAAGTGGCAGCTGGAATCAGAGGTGTGATCAAGGTGATGGGAGACAGAGAATAACATTCAATAAAAGGAAAAACCTCCCCGAAACAAAGAACTAAATCTAAACTGTGGTATATTATTGCAATGGCACACCACTGAGCAGTGAAAGAATTAGACCTCCATGCATCATTATGGATAAAATTTTTTTTAAAATTGAAGCAAACAAACAAAAAAACCCAAGTTGCAGAAGGATAATTACAGTTTGATTACCACTTACATAAATTTAGTAACTTGCAAAAGAATACTATTTATGGATACACTGACAGGTAGTAAGTGACATGTACAGATATGATAAACAGAAAATCTCATATGTGAGGAAAGAGAGTTTGCAACCAGGGATGGGTACCCAAGAGATTTTAATAGTATTTGTATTAGTTTATTTTTCAAGCTGGGTGATGAGCACATGGATAACTATATTCTTCTCCTCAATTAAATATTTCAATAAAAAAAACAAACTGAGTCTACAGATCAAAATAAATTACTATGTCAGGAAAATATAATACATAAAATACAACACTGAGATACATCCTGGTTAAGTTACTAAATTTCAAAAATAAAGCACCCAATCAAGAAAACTCCAGAAATGAAACAAATATACTTTACTTTGTAGCCAGGTTACCTAATCACAAAGATTAAGATCGTTTTAAAGCAAATAATTTAGCAATGATAGTATATAGGACTAGATTCATCCACTAGAGAAGCTGCAAATGTTTTTTCACTCGCTCAGCTGTTGTTTTTTAACTTGAATGAGTTGCCAGTGTATGAAAACTGGACAGTTTTTACGATAACATTAGATTGTTGTATGCATTTTAATCTGTGGTATCAGTCTTCTGAAAATTCAAAATTAGAACCTAAACAATCTGGTGTTATTTCTAAAATGAAGACTTTTGATATTATTTCTCAATCTACTATTTTGATATTATTTCTAAACATGCTAATTTTCTAATAACTAAACTTCCTTTTGATACTTCTAGGATTATTTATGTAAGTCATAATTTCTTGAAAAAAAATAAAGCACTGTAGGGGGGTTCAGAATTGGCCACCTCAAAACGTCTATTTTCTCTGAAGGAGTATTTGATGTCTCCCTCCACAACTGTCTAACGGGATTTGGGATGGAAGGCCTGTCCCTGGGACGGGCTATCACCTTGGATAACTCTTGAGTATCCATAGACTGGGAAGGTCTTTGCTGCGCCCATTCTTATCAAAGTTCTGTTTACCAAACATTTACCTTTGTAAGGAAAATCATCTCTGTTCTGAGAAGAGGGGCGATGACCTCATCTCCAGAAACTTGTCAACTTGGAAGGCCAGGCCTTAAATCTGCATAATAACCTTACTGTGCTTTTCTGTTAATCACCCATAACTGACCCAACCCCCAATATCTTCCTTTGTCTATATAAGAAAAGAACCTCTGCCATTTTGTTGAGAAATGCTCAGTTTCCCCGGGTCTCTCCCACGTATATGTGTTAAAAAGCTTTGTTTCATTTTCTCCTGCTATTTGGCCACATGTCAATTTAATTTGTAGACCAGCCAGAAAGGACCTAGAGTGGGTAGAGAATGCTTTTTCTCCCCTTCAGCACCATGAGCCCTTCTTGAAAAATCTACTTATGGAGAAATTCAGCCAATTCAGCCATACATCAGGAAAAGGATTGGTGGCAAGCATCTTATCCAATTCAATATAAAAGGAATGGGAAAGCCTCTCGGGTGGTAGTAGTGTGGACAGAGGGTTCAAAATACCCCGTCCTCAGAGATTCTAATGTAACACAATAATGATCAATATTTATTGAATGTATAAAATGTACCAATCCTAAGCACTATATATATATTAATTCATTGAATCTTAATTATTTAGCAAGCCTATAAGGTAGCTAAATAATTTTCCAGATTTTACAGATGAGGTACAGAGAACTTACCTATCAGAGGAGAGGCTGGATTTAAATTCATGTCTTTCACCGTCAGTGTTCTTAATCACTATACTAGTGGTTCCCACACTTTGCTGCACATTGGAATGACCCCGGGATCTTTAGAAAACACTGATGCCTGGCTTCCATGTGCAAATATTCTGATTTAATTAGTATAGGGTGTGGCCTGAAGTTCCCGGGTTGATTCTAATGTGCAAAAAAGTGTGGGGACCACTGCACTTAGACTATTCCACCTCCAGGTCGTTCCTGGTTAGTGGTTATCAAGCCTGGATGAACATCACAATCATCTGATGATTTGTAGAACTTCAGGGACCCTATCCTAACCCAGGTCAATGGGCCTGGGCTTAAGTATTTTTTAATGCTTCTCAGGCGATTCCAGTCTGTAGACAAGGCTTGAGAACCACGGCTTAGGGAGACACCAGCTGCCTTCCACTTAGCAATCAGTGCCCAGGGTAATGAAGGTTTTTAATTAGAAGCTTATTGTTCAAATGGGTGGGGCACAAAAAAAAGAAGAAAAAAGTTAAGAACTACTGTCAAGTGGTCAAATGTCAGAGAGCACGGTTTTTAATTCACCTACATTCTCATAGGTTCAGAATTAATCTGCAAATAAGACTTTCTTCAGCTGTCTCTGAGACTGGATTTGGCACTCTGATGGGAATGGGGCCTATGGGTTCCTCAAACACAGGATTTTTCTTTTTTCCCCTTCAGGTAAAGATGTTTCTCTTGGCAATGGGCTTCATCTAGGACCAGAGGTATAATAAGGGCCTACTGATAACTATCTGTTTGAGGCCTCATACTGATGACGGAAAAAAGTTTTGCAGAATAGAATATGCTAAAAGTTACTCCATGAAAATAAAATAATAAAAGACTACAACAGTAAAGCTCAAAATTTTAACAGAGAAATAAAATCCACAAAATTAGGCATAGTCCTTGAGAAATAAACTAAGTAATACAACTGAATAAGGAAGAAATCTGAGGTTGAAAGCAGGGAGCATTTCTTAAGGGAGTATTGAAAATAAAAATCCACATATGCCAGATCTGGTTCGCGAACCTAAGACCAGAGACTCCAATAGATATATATACTATTGTACCAGGTACAATCCAAGCCTTAGATTTGGATACCTTGATCAGAGATTCTAATATAACAGAATCTTTGGCTCCCAGAGTATCCAGTATGAGAAAGCCCATTAATCAATCAGCTTGTGGGAGTCCTCAACCATTTGTTTCCCCAGCACATAGGCACACACAATTCCTACCACTAGTACCCAGGTACTGAACACAAAGCCAAAAACTATCCCATCAATCCGGCTCTAGACAGGTGCTAAATTCAGTTAGGAGCTAAACTTGCCAGGTTCAAGATCAAAATCTCTGGTAATTGCATAAAAATCCTAATTTTGCTAATGAAAAAGAGATTAATACGCTTTAGCAACCACACATGTAGGTGGTGGAACAGACATCTTATTTTTATTCGTATAACACAGTCTACAAGACCATGAGTCTTAAAATTCTTAAAAGGTTATCAATCACTCTTCCAAATCTTAAATTACTTAACCTGTCAATTACCCCTGGTTATTTGTCACTTCTGACTCTAATATAACCAGGTCAGGCTCTGTGTTTGGCACCAAGAGCCAATGCACAATCACTCCGACACTCACAGAGACTTCCTTCAGATACAGGCCTGAATTAGATCAAAGACTCAAGCAAGAAGCAAACAAGGTAACAACTGAAACTTCAGGGTTCAGAAGAGAACTTCTCAGGGGCCGGCCCAGTGGCGTAGTGGTTAAGTTTGGGCGCTCCGCTTCAGGGGCTCGGGGTTTTGCAGGTTCGGATCCCGGGTGCAAACAGACACACCACTTAACAAACCATGCCGTGGCGACGTCCCATATAAAGTAGAGGAAGATGGGCACGGATGTTAGCCCAGGGCCAGTCTTCCTCAGAAAAAAAGAGGAGGACTGGCAATGGATATTAGCTCAGGGCTAGTCTTCCTCACAGAAAAAAAAAAAAAAAAGAGAATTTCCCAAGTGATTTGGAGGACAAATTATTACCAATTAACTATAATGAAAGAAAGTTAGCACAGGCCTGAAGAACTTGTGGTTTTAAGCTGAACTGAATGCTGGCGGGCCTGTGAGAATAGGCCAGAAGCAAAGTACACACCTAGATAATTAAGTCAGTCCTGTCGTTCACCTGAATGTGGTATCTTCCCAACATAAATATTTCACCTTAGGATGAGATGACAACAATTGATCAAGTTTAATTGCTCCTTGAGGCCACACCTGAAATACGACACTAAAACTCATCAGCAGTCAAGGAGGCCTGTCTTCTATTCACTGTTAGCAATTTGTCTCCTCTGTCAAGTTAGGTAGATCTAAGTTAATGAGGAAGAAAGCTTACGCCATTTAAAATGTACCAATTACATGACAACTAAATGCAGTTTGTGATTCTATATTGGAAAAAAGGACATTATGGAAAAATATCAACAAAACTGGAATGGACTGTAAATCAGGTAAAAGTACGTATCAATGTTATGTGAGCCTAATAACTGTACTGTGGTTATGTAAGATAAGCCTTGTTCTTAGGAAGTAAACAATTAGGTATTAAGAGGTTAAGGCGCATGATGTATGAAACATGATACAAATGATAAAGGAAAAATAAATTATATAGATAGAATGAAGAAGCAAATGTCGAAAAATATTAATAATTGGTGAATCTGGATAAAGGGTATATGGAGTTTTCATACTATTATCACAGCTTTTCTGTAAGTTTGAAATTACTTCAAAATTAAAAGTAAAAAATATTAAAATGAACCAGCTGAATTTATTTTAAACTTAATGTCAAAACCTAAATGAAAAAGAAGTGAGAAAGGGAAATAAATCTATACTCCATTATATTTCTGAGCTAGACATAGTGCTAAACATTTTACAAAGGTTATTCTACAGAATACAAAGAATTCCGGCTTTGAGTCAAACAGCTGGGTTAGTAGTTCAACTCTATGATTTTGTAGCTGGGTGACTTTAGGTTATTCTCTTCATCTTTCTGAGTCTCAGTGTCCTCCTCTATAAAATGTAGATAATGACACAAATATCACAGGATGACTGAGAAGAGTAAACGAAATGATAATATCAAGTATGTACACTTTATGTGCATACCACTGTGCTATGTGTTGGAAGACGAATCTCTATGGGACCTTTACGTTTCTGCCTGTCTTGTAAGCAAGGCACAAACTGCCTTTTGTTCTGGACTATCTTGTCAAGGATGTTTGTATAGCAAACAGATTTGTAAATCAGAAATAGCATCCCACTCTGGAGCAAAGGAGAACATGCTTACTGCCCATTATAAAAGATTCAGGGTTCTTGTCCCATGCTGACACAAAATAACCAATAATCATTCTATAGATAATAGAGATAAGGTGAATTTACTTGCCCTAGAGTGAGGATTATAACCCAGGAAGGGAGTTTCCACAAAGGAAGAAAGCGTTCTACAGAAGCATGGTTTTCAGTACAGTCTTCTATCTTTTTAGAACAAAGAACATACATTAAATACACCCAGGATACATATTCATCAAAGTTTCAAAGAGGTATTCAGTTGCAAATTAGCAGGTCAACATGACCTTGATGTCCCAGAAAGGGAACTTATCTTCAGGAGTACTGATATGGGGTGTTCCCCATAGGGAAGTATGCATTCTTATCTTCAGAGAGTGCATGCTTTACTTTAATCATTAAAGCAGATGTACAATGTATGTTTGATAGGCCATAAGTCAGGCTTCTTCGGTTCAAGCCAAATCCATTTTGAACCAGAAGAGCTACCCCATGTACCTCAATATGTGAGAATCTCTTGTCACCTATGTAACACAGTGTACGGCCTGAGCAGGTATAGTGTGACCCTCTTCACATTGCTCTGTGGGAAGAAGAGGGGGTGGGGAACTGACACAAGAAAATGTTGATACTCTGGCTACTGCTCTTGCTGCGAATAAAAAATCCTTTTCTGTCATCCAGGGGGGTCACGTTTTCTGCCACCATCCATGGAACGGTGGGAGACTAACTTGTAGGGTAAAATCACAAACCCCTCACAGTTCTTGACACTAAGCACTTTCTGTTAACATTATCTCATTAGATCTTATCAGTAGCTCTATAAAGTTCAGCAAAACACTGCATGGTACAAGTAAGGTATTCCACAAATAGTCGTCATTATCTTCATCATCTTCATGAATAATTCTTGCAGTAATCCTGTAAACTTAGTCAATACCATTATCTTACAGCTGGCAGGTTAATTAACCTGCCAAGAGTAAGTCAGTCACATAAATGGTGGGGCTGGGATTTAATCCTTTCCACTATTACCATGTCATCTCATAGCTTTAAAATTATGACCTCAATTGGTGAAGCTAAAACTTTACGTTACATCACAACAGCTATTCATTCATCAAATACGTATTAAAAACCTTCTATGTTTCAGGCACTTTGCTGATTCTGGGGAAATAATAGTGAATAAAACACGTTTTCTGTCTTCATGAAGCGTATAGAGGAAACATACACCAAAACAAGTAAAAGTAAAATAAATAAAATAATTCCTAACTCTTATAAGTGTTATGATGAAAGCAAACAAGCGACTGAGACAGAATAACTGGAGGACACACTTTTCAAACTACAGGTTGTCAGCTGGGAATAAATTCAGCAAGTCCCTATAAGCATTTTTTGAAAAGTGAAGTAGCACAGAATAGACAAGAATGCACACACATTATAAGGTAAGTATTGTTTTGTGAAACTTCCTTCTCACATAAAGGGTCATGATATAAAATGCATTTCCTTTAGGCACAGGGAATAATCTATGCAACAGGAATGTAACGGGAATGGAAAGACCTTGTTATGTTGGAAAAACAGAAAATAACTGTGGCTAGGATCCTACAGAAAGAAGGGATAGAGTGGCGTGAATTGAGATTGCAGAGAAAGACATTATGGTTTTGGTAGTTTGTGCAATGGAGTTTTAAACAGATAAGTGACATGATTTGATTGACATTTTAGAAGTTACTTTCTTCTACAAGGAGAATGGATTGGAGGGAGGATAAGAATGGAAACAACTGACCCAGAAGGCTGTGGTAAGCAGTAGATGGAGGTGATAATGGTAGCTTGGTTTAGGGTGGGAGAAGGGAGGGGCAGCAGTGATGGAAAAAAGTGGATGGATTCAAGATATTATACTGAAGACTGAATCAACAGGACTTGACGAAGTGAGGCATACTCTAAATTTTAGTCATACCCAAATATTGTGGTTCCATAAACATACCATGCTCTTCCATGTGTCTGTGTCGATGTACATGCTCTTCTTGGAATACCCTACCCCTCCCCGATCACCCCATTCACTTGGTACACTCTTACCCATCCTCCCCAACATCACCTTTTCCACAAAGCTTTCCTCTGACACTTAAGCACCGTCTTCTCCACGGTCCCTTAGCACTTCACACATGCTTTTACTAGTGGTTACAGACTGCATTGCAATTACCTGTTTACATATCTGTTTCACAAGTTAGTTTGGAGCCATTCCAAGGCAGAAACCACATTTTATTCACTTTCAACCTTGGGACTGATGATAGTGCTTAGAAAACTGCAGACCAATTATTCAAAGTTTGTGGAACAAATGTGCCATTTCACGTAATACTTCATTCCTAAACCAGCAAAGGGATCCTCATTCGTAAAGGTATGTACTGCATGTACTTTTATTTATCCCTATTTCATATCATCCCTCAACAACTCCATATCTGGAGAAATATATATTTGCTTAGTTTATGTTGCTATACAAATCTATTAGATTCTGTTTAATAATCAAATTGTGCTCCTTGCCTTCACAAACTAAACAGCATAGTGTATAAGAAAGAGCTGATTTTGAAGTTAGATTCTGTTCATAAACCAGATCTTCAATTTATTGACCATGTGGCCTTGGGTAGGTTATTTAATCTCTCTGGATCTCAATTTGCTCAATTGTGTAATAAGGTTAATACTTTTATGTCATAGGGTTGTCATGGGGTTTAAATGTCAATGTATAGTAACTAGCGCAAATATACACTCAATACATATTAGTTCCTGTTTCTCCAACTTCTTTACAAGGAAGAATATAGCCTTTGCCAAACTAAACACAAAATGTTTCTGGTCAAGGCACTATGTTGACCTAAGGGCTAAGAATGGAAACCATCTTATCTCTCCATACACACAGCACTTGGACACTAGGGCCAAAACTACCCACCCTGCACACAGTTTACTGTCTATGTTAACACGACTTCATTATTTCCTTGTCTTCATTAGCATAACTTTACTATTCTAGGAGACTCCTGCACAGACAAATAACCTCATTGTTCATTACAGGGACTTCCTGAAAAATCTATCAATTCTTCAATAGAAAGCATCCTTTCCATCAATCTTAATACTGCTAAAATCAGTATCCAATCCTAATCCAGCCATCTCCTCCACTCCCCTGCCCTCTCACCCTCTGTCACTGAAAGACCAGCCTTAAACCATACTTCAAATTCTCGGTAAAATCTGACCTTGCCTTCTCAGTCAGAAACACTACCAAAACTCTGTCAAGCTGGTGTTCTCCCTTACCCCAGTAAGCTAAACTCAGCTTTGTCTTACCAAAAGGTCCGCTGGTGATATTTGGGAAGCCGGCATTGGATAGGGCAGTACATGTGCAAGCATAAAGAGAAGGCAGAAGGATTTCCCCACAAAAGTCCAGAAATACTGTAAACATGAACTAAGTGAAATCATATACCAAAATACAGGACTGGCCTCATGGCCTAGTGGTTTAAGTTCGGCGCACCTGCTTTGGTGGTATGCCTGCAGTTCAGTTCCCAGGCCCAGACCTACATCACTCGTCAGCCATACCATGGCGGCGACCCACATAGAAAATAGTGGAAGACTGGCACAGATGTTGGCTCAGGGCGACTCTTCTTTAGTAAAAAGAGGAAAATTGGCAACAGATGTTAGCTCAGGGCGAATCTTCCTCAGCAAAAAAAGGTATGTCCACTAATAGGTGCATTAATAAAGAAGAAATGAATTTGTCAAAACTACAGTAGAAAGTTTCGTGGCAAAATTCCATAGGTGGCTGATGCATTTTAAATATTATTTTTAATGAATTATTTAGACTTATGTTGCAGTGTTTTATTACCTTTCTCATTACAGAGCTGTTCAAATATGATTCTGAGTCAAGAAAAACAGCCTCATGTTGTCTTTGGAGTTACCAAAAATAATGTTAGGACAGGTAGCCAAAGTGACTCCAAGAGAAATGACCAGTTTGTAAATTAGATCTTTTCAAACAAAAATTCAGATCCATCATCATCACTAAGAGGAAGAAACACTAATTTCTATAGGGTCTAATCGTAGCCCAGTGATTTTCCACCCAGGCAAAGCATACAAAGCTGTGGGGTGGGAAGGCGTGAGGGAAGCAACACGTGCCTTTCAAGGTTTACTTTTCACCCTGAGAAACTGATCTGGGCCGCACGCCCGACCCTCCACCGGGTTTGCCTCAACAGCCCCAAAGAAGTGGGAGGAGGCGGCAGAGACAGGGTTTCCGCGGAGCCCGCCCTCCCGCTGCCTGAGGACTGGCCCGCAGCGGTGAAAGGGTTTCCGGGTGTCGGTCTCCGCGGGGGTCCTCCTTTTGCCAACTCCTGGGTCCGTACCTGATAGGCGATGGACCTGCGGAAGCCACACGCCATGGCTCACTCCACGAAGCGCGTCCTAGCAGGCTAGTCCGGAGTCTCGACCCACCCTCCTCTGCACGCCCCGCCTCCGCGCGCCGGAAGCCCGCCCCGAGGGTGCTGCCAGCCAATCACGGAGACGCGTGGCCCGCCACTAACCTCTGCCCTGCTGCCGCGAGGGCGCGCGGGAAATCCCGAGTGCATCTCGAGTCCCACGGGCCGCTGCGGTATGGCCACCTCCTCGGTGTCCAAGGTACGTGGGGAAAGGCACCCACCAGGGCTCCGCCGCCGCCTCACTCCCTTTGGAAGAAGGGATAAACCAGAGGTTACATAGGCCTCGGTGTACCAGCTCGAGGGGAGGGAATGACGGGCCGAGCTGTGGCGTCCTCGCTCCCCAAGCAAAGTTGGCCTTAACTGGATCTGGATCGAAGACGCCGATCTGCTTTAGTGGTCTGGCTAGGAGGATTTTTTTGTTTTTTTGGTGAGGAAAATTAGCCCTAAACTAACATCTGTTACCAATCCTCCTGTTTTTGCTGAGGAATATTGGCCCTGGGCTAACATCCGTGCCCATCTTCCTTTGCTTTATATGGGACGCCGCCACTGCATGGCTTGACAAGTGGTGCGTAGGTCCGCGGGCGGGATAGGAACCTGCTAACCCTGGGCCGCCAAAGGGGAGCGCGCGAACTTAACCGCTACGCCACCAGGCCGGCCTCACTGGCCAGGAGGATTTCTAAGTTCTGGTTTGTGGAGGTTGTAAATATGTACTCAGGTACCGAGATACAGTGGTAAACAAAATAGGTTGTTTCTGCACCCAAAGACATTAAACACAGATAAACTGATGATCACAAACTGTGATTAGTGTTAGCAAGAAAGTTCTAAGTGAGAGAACAGAAGAGTGATATAAACCTAGTATAGAGTACCAGGAGTCAGTGAAGTCGTTTTGAAGTGACATTTTAGCTGAGACCTGAAAAATGAGTAGAAGCTAGTCAGGCAGAGGATTGGTGGTCAGGCGCGCTGTTCTAGCAGAGAGAATGGCATGTTCTTTGGCCCAGAAGATAGAAATAAAATGGCATACTAAAGGAATTGAAAAGTAAATATAGAGACAGAGAGAGAGAGCATTATGAAAAATGAGAATAAAAAGTAGTGTAGATGTCTGTGAGATCATATAGACCTTCTCATTTAGGCTGCCTAGATGGCCAGGAATTGCTGGACATGGTATTGTAGTTGGTAAGAAGATAATGCTAGAGCTGTGTTGTCCAATGTAACAGCCACTAGCCACATGTGGCTATTTAAATTTGAATCAAAATAAAATAAAATTAAATTGAAAATTCAGTTCCTCAGTCACACTAGCCACATTTCAAGGGCTCAATAACCATATGTGGCGGTGGCTGCTCTGTTAGTGCAGATGAATGACATTTCCATCATTATCAGAAGTTCAACTGGACAGCGCTACTGTAGACGGAGTAAAGTAAGACCTTTAGTGATATGAGTGCAACCAGAAGCCCCTGAAGTTAAGCTTTCTGATAAAGCTGAGAATGCATGAAGAAGCTGCAAAGACATTTCTCCCTATGTTAAAACAGTGGACTAATGAAGAAGGCTATACCATGGATCTAACTTTTAATTTTGATTAAATTAACTTTTTAAAAAGTATTCATAAGTATTAGCTTTTATTACTTCTTTCAGAGGATTACTGTGAGGATCACATGATATAATGCATCTGAAAGGGTTTGTCAAATCATAAAGACTATCTTAATGGCACTGCCTTCCAAGACTACATGTCGAGGAACTACAAGCCATAGGGTTTAAGGTTACAAAGGATTGACTGAGTGATATTAGATTTAACTGTGCTAATATTTTTTTATTAGAATTGGTAATTGGTACTGTTTTTGTTTTGCCCTGGTTATAAAGTTCCATAAGTTTTGAGTGGTCTGTCCCCTAATCTTTTTAGTTGGCATAGGTCTCTCATTTTTTGTGTATCTTGCGGAATTGTGAGGTGGGTTTTTTTTTCCAGGAAATAATTTATAGCGTTATAACAGAAATTCTTATACTGAGATGATTATGAAGGGGGCTTACATAAATAAGAATCTTTAAGGACTGTTTCAGGAGTTTATGGAACCGCCAGCTTTTTTTTTTTTAATAACCTATCTCAACTTCCCTTTCCTTGTCATATTTTCTAGCTGTTGGCTCTCCTCCTAGACTACTTCCTCTTAGTGTCTTCCTAAACTACACCGTCACTTGATCAGCTGTTCACAGTGGTTAACCATGTTACTACCACTGCCATATTAGGCTCCATTCCTGGCACTCTTCATGTCTCTTTCCTTCATAGCTCCTTTTCCTTTACTGAATTGCAGGTGGATATAGAAAAGAGGCAATGACAGGCTTGTCATGGTACTATGATTTTTCTAAATATGTATGCATATTTCAGATAGTTCCACTGGTTGCAGATACAAAACTGTAAGATACAATTATTTTGGATCCTGTCATCCAAATGGCCCCTTTGTATTTGCACAGTTGTCTTTAGCACTATCCTGAGATAACTTTTTCTAGGTTTATTTCTTTCATTTTCCATAGAAATGGCAATCTTTTAGAAGCTATCCATGATGCATGGCTTTAGGATTGGTGGAATTAACATAGAACCAGTAGCTTGGGGGCTGTGTATCACTAGTGAAATAATAATATGAAACTAAATGTAGCTAGGAAAATTACTTGGCAAGTATTCATTCATTCCATATACTAATAGCCTAATGTATATGTTAACACTATCCTAAACATGGGGGAAACAATTATGAATTAAATGCAGTCTGCTCTGAAGGTGCTCACAAGCTACTTTGGGAGACAGACCCATAAATAACTATGATGCACAATGAGAGTGACTTAAAACAAAGCAAAATAAAGATATTCAAGTACTGTGAGCTCTCAGGAGAAGGAATAATTCTGACTACAGATTTGGGGAAGGTTTCCCAGAGCAGGTGAGTTTGAGTGGAACTTTAATGGATAAATGAATATGAATTTATCACATGAAGAAAGGTATGTAAAGTGAAACAATAGCCAAAATTATCTATTTCCTGTCAAGGATGTAGATACCTGGAGTTTAATTAAATAATAAATACTTCTTTTGAGATGGGAGATCTATTTTCAATCTTGTTGATATTCATTTTAATCTGTATAGCACTTCATTTTAATCTAAGTTTTATAAAAATGGAACCTTTTTGGGTTTAAATTTCATCAGCTTTTATTTTCTTTGTCTGCCTCTTAGATCAGGTCCCGAAGAGCAAAATCAAAGATGAGTATCCCGTGGGAAAGAGGAAAAAGAAATGGATAGTCCCCTTGTTTAAGAATTTTCCTTCTTAATTCTATAATTCAGATAGAAGAGATGTGATTTCTTAGCACTTTAAAGAAACACCTTTTTTAAAATCTGCTTATCCGTAAAATAATCAGATTTGTCTGCTCTTTGGCTTTGACTTTATGCTTTTTTTCTTTCTTCCTTCCTTTTTATAGGGCTGCTTTGTGTTTAAGCCAAACTTCAAGAAGAGAAAGATCTCTGTGCCAATAGGTAAGATGTCTTATTATCAAACTTGTTGGTTTTCCTGCCCCAAGTCTTAAACTTTAAGAACTAACCTAACCCTAATTGAGTTTAGTAATTCTCTTGTCTAAGCTTGGCTTACTTACCATGTTGACGTAGCAGTTATGTTCTGAGGTGTAGGTCAAAGGGATAACGGTACACGCCAGGGTTCTAATCTAAAAGGGAATCCAAATATACCTTCAGAAGGCAAATTGGAATGTAAATTTCCTCCAAAGGATATGTCACCATGTTGTAAAAGAGATTGTCTTGAAAATCTCAGTGATTTCTTTGGGTGAGGTAGGGGGAATAGACTGCAAAAGGGCAGCAGGGACTTTGGAGTGATAGAAATGTTCCCTAGGTTGAGGAGGTAGTTACATGAGTGTATACATTTGTTAGGACATATCAAACTGTTAAAATGAGCATATTGTATTTTATTATTTGTAAATTATACCTCAATAAAATTAAATTATTAAAAAAGAAGATACCATCTTCACTTTCTTCATTTATCTCCGGATATCTATTTAGTGATCAAGTTAAGAAGACTTCTTCAAACAAATCACAATATTACTGTCAGTCAGAAAGTTTATTGCACTGGTTCTCAATTGTGGCTGCACGGTAGAATCACTTGGGGAACTTTTAAAAAAAAAGGTTTTTGTTTTTTTGGTTGTAGATTCACATGCAGTTGCAAGAAATAGTATAGAGAATTCCCCTGTGCCCTTCACCTAGGTGGCCCCAGTGGTAATATTTTGCATAAGTGGTATAGTATCACAACCAGGAAACTGACATTGGTACAAACCACTGACCTTATTCAGATTTCAATTTGGGGAAATTTTTAAACACCAATGCCCAGACCCCAACCCAGACCAATTGATTCAGAATCTCTGGGAGTGGGACCCAGGTGTTGGTATTTTTTAACAGCTCCCCACAGGTTTATTGAGTATTTACACTCAATATTCAGCACTGTGAAGATTAATTCCAATGGAAAAATTGTGACATGGAATTAAGCATACTCATGCACTAGTTTTGAATTAAAAGGGAAAACTGAACCATACCATTGTTTGACTAAGGAAATAAAGAACCTGAATATATAGAATAGGATTTTTCTAAATCATGACATGATGCAGACCTTAGGGTGTTAATCCTTCAGTTTGAGACTAGCTAGATAAGAGACCTGTGCTCAAGGATATGACCTGTGCTCATAATAAAATAATGGTTCGTATTGAGGGGAACAGAGAGTAGAAAGTATGACTTATGATAAGAATCCAGTTTCTCATTAACTGGAATAAACAGTGATCTCGAGCTTCACACCCTTATGGACTTAGTCTCAAAGAAACCTGAAGCTGTCTGTGTTCCTTGCCCTCCTCCCCACCAAAAAATGAAAAGTGCCAGTGATGAACTTGGAAATAGTGAACAAAGAATAGCTACATTAAAATTATTTTATTTTTAAGTGATTGACTATGAACAAATTTCTTTGATGTTGGAGATTGCTAAACTTGACTAGAAGTAGTTCATTTTCAGAGAAAATTCAAGACTTGTTTCCCCATTATCCATGAAGGATACACAGCATGAAATGACATCTGATATCATCAGCAAAGTAATTATAACTAACAAAATTGCTAACATTTATTGAGTGTTTATTACGTGCCAGACTGTTCTGAGCACTTTATATGTGTTAATTGTTTAAGCCTCTCAGCAAACTATGAGGAATGTGTTATTTATTTATTTATTGATATCTTAATAGTTTATAACATTGTGAAATTTTAGTTGTACATTATTCTCAGTCACCATATAAATGCATCCCTTCACCCCTTGTGCTCACCCCCCATCCACCTTGCCCCTGATAACCCCCAAACTGTTCTCTCTGTCCATGTGTTAGTTTATATTCCACATACAGGTGAAATCATGCAGTGTTTGTCTTTCTCTCTCACTGGCTTATTTCACTTAACATCATACCCTCCAGGTCCATCCATGTTGTTGTGAATGGGACAATTTTGTCTTTTTTTTATGGCTGAGTAGTATTCCATTGTATATATATACACCACATCTTTATCCAGCCATCAGTTGAGGGACACTTGGGTTGCTTCCACTTCTTGGCTATAGTGAATAATGCTGCAGTGAACATAGGGGTGCATAAGCCTTTTTAGATTGTTAATTTCAGGTTTGTTGGATAGATACCCAATAGTGGGATATCTGGATCATAAGGTATTTTCATTTTTAACTTTTTGAGGAATGTCCATACTGTTTTCCATAGAGGCTGCACCAGTTTGCATTCCCACCAGTAGTGAATTAGGGTTCCTGTTTCTCCACAACCTCTCCAACACTTGTTTTTTGTCTTGGTGATTATAACCATTCTAACAGGTGTAAGGTGATATCTTAGTGTAGTTTTGATTTGCATTTCTCTGATGATTAGTGATGTTGAACATCTTTTCATGTGCCTGTTGGCCATCTGTATATCTTCCTGGGAAAAATGTCTGTTATATCCTCTGCTCATTTTTCAATCAAGTTGTTTGTTTTTTTGTTGTTGAGTTGTGTGAGTTCTTTATATATTATGGAGATTAACCCCTTGTTGGATATATGATTTGCAAATGTTTTCTCCCAGCTGGTGGTTTGTCTATTCATTTTTATCCTGGTTTCATTTGCCTTGTAGTTCTTTAATCTGATGAGGTCCCACTTGTTTATTTTTTCTTTTGTTTCCCTTGTCCAAGTAGACATGGAATTCAAAAAGATCCCTGTATGACTGATGTCAAATAGTGTACTGCCTATATTTTCTTCCAGGAGTTTTATAGTTTCAGGTCTCACTTTCAGGTCTTTGATCCATTTTGAGTTAATTTTTGTGTATGGTGATAGAACATGGTCTACTTTCGTTCTTTTGCATGTGGCTGTCCAATTTTCCCAGCACCATTTATTGAAGAGACTTTCCTTTCTCCATTGTATGTACGTAGCTCCTTTGTCGAAGATTAGTTGTCCATAGATGTGTGGTTTTATTTCTGGGCTTTCAGTTCTGTCCATGGATCTCTGTCTATTTTTGTACCAGTACCATGCTGTTTTGATTACTATAGCTTTGTAGTATATTTTGAAGTCAGGGATTGTGATGCCTCTGGCTGTGTTCTTTTTTCTCAGGATTGCTTTAGCTATTTGGGGTCTTTTGTTGCCCGATATGAATTTTAGTATTCTTTGTTCTACTTCCGTGAAGAATAACATTGGGATTCTGATTGGGATTGCATTGACTCTGTAGATTGCTTTAGGTAGTATGGACATTTTACCTATGTTTATTCTTCCAATCCATGTGCATGGGATATCTTTCCATTTCTTTATGTCATCATCTATTTCTTTAAATAATTTTCATTGTAAAGATCTTTCACCTCCTTGGTTAAATTTATTCCCAGATATTTTATTCTTTTTGTTGCGATTGTAAATGGGATTGTCTTTTCAAGTTCTCTTTTTGTTTGTTCATTATTAGCATATAGAAATGCAACTGATTTTGTAAGTTGATTTTATACCCTGCAACTTTGCTGTGATTGTTGATTATTTCTAATAGCTTTCCAATGGATTCTTTAGGGTTTTCTATATATAAAATCATGTCATCTGCAAATAGTGAGAGTTTCACTTCTTTGTTGCCTATTTGGAGTCCTTTTATTCCTTTTTCTTGCCTAATTGCACTGGCCCAAACCTCCAGTACTATAATGAATAAGTGTGGCAAGAGTGGGCACCCTTGTCTTGTTCCTGTTCTTGGAGGAATGGCTTTCAGTTTTTCCCTGTTGAGTATAATGTTGGCTGTGGGTTTGTCATATATGGCCTTTATTATGTTGAGGTACTTTCCTTCTATACCCATTTTGTTGAGAGTTTTTATCATAAATGGATGTTGGATCTTGTCAAATGCCTTTTCTGTGTCGATTGAGATGATCATGTGGTTTTTATTCTTCGTCTTGCTAATGTGGCATATCACGTTGATCAATTTGCGGATGTTGAACCATCCCCGTGTCCCTGGTATAAATCCCACCTGGTCATGGTGTATGATCTTTTTGATGTATTGCTGTATTTGGTTTGCCAATATTTTGTTGAGGATTTTTGCATCTATGTTCATCAGTGATATTGGCCTGTAGTTTTCTTTTTGTATTGTCCTTGTCTGGTTTTGGTATCAGGGTGATGTTGGCCTCGTAGAATGTGTTAGGAAGTGTTCCATCTTCCTCTATTTTTTGGAAGTTTGAGAAGGGTAGGTATTAAGTCTTCTTTGAGTGTTTGGTAAAATTCTCTAGAGAAGCCATCTGGTCCTGGACTTTTATTGTGGGGGAGGGTTTTTTTCTTTTGTGAGGAAGACCAGCCCTGAGCTAACATCTGTTGCCAATCCTCCTCTTTTTTGCTGAGGAAGACTGGTCCTGGGCTAGTATCTGTGCCCACCTTCCTCTATTTTATATGGGACGCTGCCACAGCATGGCTGACAAGCAGTGCGTAGGCCGGCGCCTGGGATCCAAACCCGCGAACCCTGAGCGTGACCTAGACCACTGTGCCACAGGGCCGGCCCTTGGGGAGGTTTTTGATTATTGTTTCAATCTCTTTACTTGTGATTGGTCTAATCAGGCTCTTTCTTCTTGATTCACTGTCGTTAGGGAAGGAGGAGAGCTTTCCTTACCTCCTTCTACTTCCTCTGGGGTTTGCAGCATCACCACCATCAGAAGTAAGGCTGGGTGGGTCTTTCAGATGTCTTATGTGTAGTGTGAAAGACCTCTGTTGACATACAAATGACCTTTTTGTTGTGTCTTAGCAGGGGAGAATTTAGGGGAAAAGCTTACTCTGCCGTGATGCTGACATCACTCAGGAATGTGTTATTTTTATCTCCATTAAAATATATTAGGATACCTAGACATAGAAACAACTTTCTCAATGATGGTGCTAGTAAGTAGCAGAGCTGGGGTTTGAACCAAGTTGTCTGATTCCAGAGCCCATGGTCTAACCATTACTTGATACTGCCTTTCATAATATGAGGCGAGTTTTTGCTTAGAACTTTTTGTATTGAATTTCACCTACAATTTATTAAAATTTGTTTAAAGTTTTTAGTATTAGTAAACCTAATGTGTATAATTGTATAATTTGAA
The DNA here is from genome assembly GCA_031878705.1 of Tapirus indicus. Taxonomy (NCBI): domain Eukaryota; kingdom Metazoa; phylum Chordata; class Mammalia; order Perissodactyla; family Tapiridae; genus Tapirus; species Tapirus indicus. Next base: position 13,509,398 of record CM062933.1, read on the forward strand.
CTTTGCTTTAGAAGTTCATTACGTTTTTTTTTTTTTTTTTCATTGTGGTGATCTAAGAACAACAGATACCATTATAATGTAAGAATCTTAGAGTTATTGATGTTGATTATAAGACAGATGGAGCAGGAATGAGGAAAACATATCTAGCTTTTAGCACTTGCCTTCACTGGCTTCAATTCTTGAAACAGATTGCCTGAAGAAGTAGGAAGATGCTCTGCATTTTGCCCACCATCTGTCCCCTGACTTGAAGACACTTGGGCGTATACCTAAGAGAAGACTGATAATTCTCCCTCTCAGGATTCTAGGATGACTGTACATCCTAGAAAACAACTGGGCAGGAACAGGCAGGGCAGGGAGGGAGAGAGAGAGGCTGGCGGCAGCACTGAAGTGAAGCACTGTGAGTGGGAGCAGGAGGGAACCTGAGGACAATAGTGACCACTTATATTCTTCAGGTCCTCTCAGTGCTTATTATTTTTTACCTACCTGATCTATAAATGACTGAGAGAAGTCATGGTAACAAGTTAAAGTGTCCTAGTGCTGTTGTTTCCCAATTTCTAAGTTTTTTTGTTACCTATTTTGATGCAGTATTATTCAGCACATAAAAAGTACATGTCTTGATTTGCCACTTTAACGTTTTACTATGATTTTATTCATTATATATATATATATTTTTGTGTGTGTGTGTGTGAGGAAGACCAGCCCTGAGCTAACATCCATTGTTAATCCTCCTCTTTTTGCTGAGGAAGACTGGCTCTGGGCTGACATCCATGCCCATCTTCCTCTACTTTATATGGGACGCCGCCACAGCATGGCTGACAAGCAGTGCGTCGGCAGGCGCCCGGGATCCGAACCCGCGAACCTTGGGCTGCCAAGTGCGAACTAAGCCGCTGCGCCACTGGGCCGGCCCCTTATTCGTTATATTTTTGTTCCATGTAAGGCTACCTTGTTATTCTGCTCTGTCTCAGTAATATTGTGTCTCCTTGCTTTTTTTGGTTTGCATTTTTATGCTGTTACCTTGTCTACATTTTACTGTATGATGACTTCAATATATTCTGTTTGACAAAATTAAAATCAATATTCGCTAAAAACTCTGAGTCAACTATGAATTAGAAGGCAAGTTCCTTAACAGAGTTAGAGATTTTCTATCCCAAATTATCAGTTAACGTTATAACTTGATGATAGAATACTAGCAGCATCTCGGTAAAGTTATGTGAAAATATGTACTTTCACAATTATTTTTTAATACTGTGAAAGTTCTAGCTGTTGCAGTAAAATACCTAGCAGTAAACAACAAGAAATATGAAGGAAAGTAGAAAACTATAAGGAATGTAAAATATTTGATTAAAGGAAGAGATCTGTAATATTTTTGGATGTGAATTTTTTTAACATATTAAAAATGTCATTTCTCCCCAACTCAATCTACAGATTTTATTTTATCGTCAAAATACCAGTGTAATTATTTTTGAGAAATGACAAAATTAATTTAAAAGAATGGCTTAAAATTTTTTGAACAAGAATGGTGTTTGATGGTGGTGGAAGACCTGAATCTGTTTGATATTAGAATGTATTACAAAGCTACAATAATTAAAACAGTTCAGGACTGGTATGGAAATAGAGTTGGATTCAGTAGAACAAAAGAAAAAGCTCAGAAATAGTTCCAAGTATATGTAAGCATTTAGACAATAAGGGCATCTCAAATCAGTGGGAGAAAGGATGGATTATTTAATAATTGATTGTTTTTCAAACTGAAGGTTATAACTCAAGTGTGAGTCATGAAATCAGTTTAGTGGGTCATAATAGTTTTAAAAACAGAATAGAAAACATTTGCTATCACATGATAAGGATAACTGTTGTTTGTGGGACTTGTGTTTTTGTTTCTGTTATATGTATTTGTGTTGGATTATGATGTAAAATGTATTTCTTAATGTGGATCACGGTTTAAAAAGTTTGAAAACCACTACAGTAAATGGTATTTTGAAAGATGGCTGTTGGGAGGAAAACATTCAAAAAGGATATAAAATAATACAGACTAAATAGAAGGTTAGGCTAAACTATGTCGATGAAACAAAAGAACAAGAATTGTAGTAAGAATCATTTAATAAAGGAGAGTTTAAAGCAAATATGTGAAGCAGAGTATATAAGGCCTCAGAACAAGAGCAAATAATGAACATATGTTAATATTAAATGTATATGCCTCAAACCAAAACCATGAAATAAAAATTGTTAGAAATTCAAAAGCAAATGATAGAAATACAATCTAAAAATTAAAAAGATATTTTTAATCTTATAGATACAACTAATATAGTAAAAATATAAGATATGTAAAGAAAATTAAATATAAAGGATAATGAATGTTACCTCTCCCCAAATATGTATATTTTTGATATGTATAAAAAAAATTCAGCCCCATCACTTACTGTGTGACTTTGAACAGAGATTTTCTAATTTTTATTATATAAAGAAGAAACTGACTTCTTTCTGTGTTCTTAGAGGACTGTTTTAATAAAGGGAAGGATGAGTCTGAGGACAGTAAGCTTCGATTCGAAACTTATCATTTGATATGGCAGCAGATGAAATCTGAAACTGAGGTGAATACTTTTTTTAATAACTTAACATTTCTTTAATATGTAAATCTCGTGTGTGTTGCTTCCCATCTTCCTTTCCACCAATTTACAAGAGTATTGATGAAATATAGGTAGTATTGGTTAACCATATCTGTATATCCTAAAAAAAAATCTTCACTTTCCAAGTATTAAGCATAGCTTCAGGTACCAGAACATATGTTTATAATAATAGCTGCTAAGGCAAGGGGCCTTTTACATATCCTCACAGCTTTTAAGTGGTGGCACTCTTTAAATTGTCCATTCGGTTATACTTATTAAGAAATCAAGCTATTTCTAAACTACTTCACTCCCTCATCCTCATATCCAGTTACCGTGTTCTTTACGTTCCATCTTTGAAAAATTTCACCACCATAGCAAAGTCGTAGCTCTAGGGCCAACATCTTGACCAACAGTGTTGTTTTTTTGTTGTTTTTTAATGCCTTTGGGAGGATTATGATGCACTCTCCGGTTGATTACTGCTTCCCACGACTCTTATTGCTTTACAGCTACTGGCTTTGCTAGTTCATGAATTCCATGTGACCCTTGAAGGTATTTGAGTTTGTGGTTTCCAGTTTAGACCCTCTTCATTTGTTAACCTGGATTGTCATATCCTCCTGACGTCCCTGCCTCTGATGTCAAATCCTTCAAATCTGTCACTAGCCCCAGTGGCACCATTGGCCAAATTAGGAAAGTCCTCCTTTCAGGCAGATACAGCCCTATGCCAGGCTGCAGAGATTTTTCCAGCCTTTCTACCAGTGCAGCTTCTCAGACCCCCTGTAATCTAGCCTTTACAGTGCTGCCAGATTAACCCTTCTTTGCCCTGATTTAATCATATCTCTACTTCAGATCCCTTCAGTTGTTCTCCCCACAGGATAAAATCCAAAGCCTTTAACATCGTATATGTATTTTCTTCGTCTGACCCTTGCTTATTTGTCCAGTCTCATTCCCTACCACTTCTCAAGTTCTTTACGCTTAGCTATATCTGTGGTTCCTAGATGTTTGGTGCTTTTTTCCCCTCCTTGCCTCCTTAACTCTCCATTCCTTCTAGCTTTCTTTTACCTACCATCACCTCCACCATAATCTGCTCTAATGCTTTGACTCAGATATATCACATCCTCAGCTTAAGTTGGATGATCCTACTCTTTGTTCTTATACAGTCATGTGTTGCCTAACGAGGGGGATATGTTCTGAGAAATTCATTGTTAGGTGATTTTGTCATTGTGTGCACATCATAGAGTGTACTTACACAAACCTAGATGGTATAGCCTACTACACACCTAGGTTACATGCTACTAATCTCATGGGACTACCATCATATATGTGGTCCGTCATTGACTGAAACGTCATTATGTGGTGCATGATTGTATTATCATAGCACTCTACCCAGTGTGTTTTAATTGTAAGTGTTCTTGCTCAGTTTCTTCACTATTTTAGGGGAGAGCCTATCTTTCTTTTGTAAGGTGGTTAGTAAATGTTTGTCGAATGAATAAATGAGATTCTTTAATGAGGGAATCCTAAGCACTCACCACTGGAGATTTAAGGAAAAAAACATTTTTTATTTCATCCATTTTATAATCATTTTACATGCAGTCTTTGGAATTGAATTTGTGACAATTTTCTTCCCCAAACTGGGAAAGACTCATCAGATTACTACTAATAATAATTCATAAAGTTTTGTGTTTTCTTTATAGCAACTACAAGAGGAATTAAATAAAAATCTGTTTGACAGTCTAATCGAGTTTCTGCAAAAGTCTCATTCTGGATTCCAGAAGAATTCAAAAGACTGGGGTAGTCAAATAAAACTCAGAGAAATTCCAACTGCTGCTCTTGTTCTAGGTATGTATGCATGTGTTTGGTTTTTTTTAATTGCTGGTTTCGTTGTTGAGAATAGTGGGGAAGAACAATAGGAAAGAACCTGTTCTGATACACCTGTTTTGTCTCTTTCATTTACAGAATTAAACCAATGATAGTTTGCATACTTTCAAAACCAATAAAAGTTCCTTATATTGATCATACATCTGTAAATTAAAAGAAATTGATGGAGGGTTAGCTAGTGCCCTCTTCAACTTTTTGTCAGAAAAATGAAGGGGAAATATATTTGTGTTACTCTTTCTTCCTTGGTTATAGTAGGAGAATATGTGAGATATGAATTTGTTAATAAAGAAAGCACCAATAGGTTAATACATTTGATTTTTATACTTTTTAATCATATCTTTGGTGGAATTACTCTATGACCTTAATTTTATTTCCTTGTGCCTAGTTTTTCAATCTTGGATTGTTTTATGATATTACATTAAAATTAATTGTTTAGAAGGGGGTTTGGATGAGTTATATATAAATTGCTTTCAGACTGCAGGTTGTAAATTTCTTAGGTACTTAAATATCTGTCATTAATATCCCATTTTTACCAAACATCTTGATTGCAGGATAATGGAAAAAGTTTCTTTGAAATATTAGCAAATTTCTTTCATTCTTTTTGAAAAGAGAGTTGAGTTTATTTGGATTCCACACATACTCTTCATTTCACTTCCAGTTTGTTATTTATTCAGGGTTTGTTGTACTAGTGGGCTCTGAGATAAGAAATTAATTCTGTTGTTTAATACTGCCTCTAATACTATTCATTACCTAAATCTTATTCCTGATATTCAGGGCAATACTTCTCAAATTTTAATGTACCTACAAATAACCTCCAGGGGATCTTACTAAAATGCAGATTTTTGTTAATAGGTCTGGGGTGGGACCTAAAATTCTGCTTTTCTAACAGGCTTCCAGCTGATGTCCATACTGCTAATCCCAAAAGCACTCTGAGTAACAAGACTCCAGGGAATGATTTTTATAATGCTGTAAACCAGCTTTACAGTGCAGCCTGCAACTTAATTTCAAAACCCCTTCCATTTATGGAGGAGAGACAGAGGCCCAGCCATGGCCAGCCTATACTGTTGGGTGCTTTGTTTCTCTACTGCCAGGTTACAGCAATTGGAAGTGGAGGGGGGAAAACACAATCAAAAGGGATGATGATTGATGATCTGATAGATGTTGTGAGAGCACTGTTTGAGTCTCTGCTCTGCCTACTGCCATAAAGGAGAAAAAAAAGCTAATGGAAATAATATGTTTCAAAGTCAGTGGTCTGAGGAGAACATTTTTCTAGTTACAGACATGGTTGATTTTCTTGTTTGTAATAAACGTGTTCATTGTTTTAAGGAACAGTGTTAAATAGCTTATAAAGTCAGTCAGTGAAAGACAGGATAAGGCAGTGTTTTACTAAGCTCCCAAATTTGTTCAGAGATGCAGTATCACAGTCATAGACCATACTGTGTGCTAGAAATATTGTTTTGATACTATAAAAAAAAAAAATCTATACTCAAAGAATGCTTAAGGACATTTTCACATTTTTTATTTTCAAAAAGGTATATCCATTTAAAAATACCCTGCCAACATTTTTATTTGTTGGCTCTTCTAAAAAAAGTTGCTTATTGATGTCATGGATGATTCTGAACCTTTTCTTTTTCTTCCAAGCAATGGAAGTTTTGTAGTAGCAAGTCTCAAACAATTTCAAGATGTCTACTGCTGGCACCTGCCTAAGTGCCAAAGCACTTTCTAGAAATCACAGTTTGTGACGTTAGGGAAGATATCAGCTAATAGAAGTTTTTCCAAAAGAGTGAGGAAATTTCCACTCAACTCTGATAACTGCATGCAGAGCACTAAAACTCTGATTGGTGGAAATGAGAACCAGGGTTTCAGTAAATACCAAAAGGACTCTAAAGTTTTTATTTGTTTTTAGGCTCCTCCCTCAGAAATCAGCTTAGTGTACATTTTACCTATTGTTTCTACTACTTTGATCATTAATAGTGTTAAAGATTAGATTCTTCTCAGCTGTTAAGTCAGAGTCACAGGAAGGCTGGAATCCATAGCCCCTTATTTTATTATTATTTTTTTTTGTGAGGAAGACCAGCCCTGAGCTAACATCCATTGCCAATCTTCCTGTTTTTGCTGAGTAAGACTGGCCCTGGGCTAACATCCGTGCCCATCTTCCTCTACTTTATATGGGACGCCGCCATGGCACGGCTGACAAGCAGTGTGTCGGCTGGCGCCCGGGATCCGAACCCACGAACCCCGGGCTGCCAAGCGCGAACTAAACCGCTGCGCCACCGGGCCGGCCCCTTTAGCCCCTTATTTTTGAATGATTATTTTAGAGAGCTCTTTATAAATTTGGCAAAGTAATGAAATTACTCCTAAGATGTTTTCAGGGGTCAACTACATATCCTCAGTAATTTTTTTAAAAGAGAAATTGTGCTAAATACCTTTCCTGACAAATGAGTATAGCATGTGACTTTAGATATCTATTGTTGATGGAGACTTTTTCACATATTTTCTTGGATTCTGTTATTAATCCTGTTTTAAAACTATTTTTACTTAGTAATTCGCTTGACATATTAAATAGCTTTTGTCATTATTAATAATAAAAATGATGGTGTAATATTGATGTATTACCTCATAGGTGTGAATGTAACGGATCATGATTTAACATTTAGAAGTCTAACAGAAGCCCTTCAGAATAATGTCACACCATATGTAGTCTCGTTGCAAGCGAAAGATTGTCCAGGTAAAGTATAAATGCTGTAATAACCTTGGTGAGATGTTACAAACCGCTTTGTCCTTCTCTCTCTCATTTTTGGCAGGGTGAGGTTTAGTGCCTCCCAGAGTAATCTTGACTACTGCAGGACTCTTTGCCACCTTTTGCTTTGTTTGTTTCAACCCCATCCCTGTCATATCAGCTTCACTGCCAGCAATAGTCCAGGCATTTTACAAGATGTGTTCCTTAACCCAGTGAAGTTTTAATAGGTAGGAAGGTTTGGGACAGGGAGCTGAGAATTGAGGAGTAGGGCCTCTTATTTAGCCCAACAGAGAGTTGACTACATAGGCTCATATTTACAGCCTCAAATCATCTTACTGTCCCACTTTGAAAGGCCACCATGGTAGAAATAGTCCATTGCCAGAGCTAATCTTGGGTATCTGAAGCCCTTAAGTCATAAAGGATGTAGACATTAATGGAGTGAAATGTGCTTAGATTTGGACTGATATAAGGGTTTTCTGTGCTTATGTAACTTTCATAGTCATATACTGATTGGAATTAAGTAAAGCCCTTAGGACATCTTTAAAAATGACTATAGTGAAGATTTATAATCAGTAAAACAACTTCTGTAAGTAAAACTTTTGATCTTTTTCTAGGGGCCTTAAAAAACTTTTGTTGTCCAGTGTAATTTAAATACATATTATTCCTAATACAATTTATAGTTTTCATGTTTACACATTTGCTTAAATAATACTTTTATAATAGATAATGCACATAAACTTTGGCCTAGTGTTAGTCTGAATTGATGAAATTTAAATATTACAGAGAGGATACTTACAAACATTAATATGTTAGTATGTTAAATGTTATGTTAGTTATATTAGTGTTAAGTATAGAAAAACACATTCTACATTCTCTAGGGGAGATAAGCTTTCTTACCTTTTATATTCTGCAGATATGAAACATCTTTTGCAAAAGCTGGTCTCACAGTTGATGGACTGCTGTGTAGATGAGGAGGAAAGTGTTCAGGTCACCCAGAAAAAGACACATTGTTCAATGGATTCTCTTTCCAGTTGGTATATGAATGTCACACAGGTAAATGTAAACTGACAATTTTGTCCCAGAAAATTGGCATATGATTGAAGAGGCTTGGAATTATATTAAACATAATACTGTTTTGTTCTAATAAGAATATGCTTATGCAGCACTGGCTGTGAATTTAATAGTAGCTACTTATTTTTCCTAAGGCTACTAGAGTTTCAAAGTATTCTTTTATCAGTGTGCAGCCTAATTTCTTTTGAGTGTTCAGGTTCTTACAAGGCCATTTTATTTGTGGGAGGATGTCATCTAGTGAAAAACAGCTCAGGCGTTGGTTCTGCTGCAAGTTCTATCTCTGTAACAATGGCTATAACTTTAATATATTTCCTGTTAGGTTCCTCAGTATTTGCTTTTGTGCAGTAGAACCATGCTGCCAATACCCATTGTCAGCTTAGACCAATGAGGAATAGTCATATATATTTTTTAAAACAATATCTAATTTGTTCCATGTTTATAATTCTTGGGGAATAAATGCTGTGTAAGTAAATTGTATTCAACAAACAGATAAATAAAAAGAAGTTCCATTCTACCATGACAGTCTCTGGTGAAAATGAATAACCTAGGTGATTCATGGGTAACTGTCCCATAGAACCACAGCCTTAGTTTATGATGCTGTGTAGCCAGGTAGTATGGGAAAAAATACTGTGGTGACATTTTCTGATGAACATATTTGCTGAAGTCATCATAAGTAAAGTTTCATTTTGCTTTATATAGGGATTAAACTGGGTCTTATGCTTACCATAATATCTAAATTGATCCACAATTTTAAATTTTCTAGAAATCAAACGCTGCATGTAATTTATGTCAGGTATCTTTAAAAGATTGGGATTGGACCAGATGATATTTAAGATGCTTTTCAACTTGAAATGTCACAGTAGCAGAGCAGCAAGTAGTGTTATTTATTATGCTTTTTAATTAAAAATAATTGTTCTCACCTTAAAGCAAAGCAAAATATAACATTCTACCAACAGAAAAATCAAACTTAACAGAAAACGTTCTCTTTTCTCTATGCTTTTCCTGTCATTTTCTCAGATAGCAGAAAATATAAATATTTCATATGAGTTATAGATTTTACTGAACCTTTTTCTTCTTGGTTATTATTCCCATGTCAGACACACACAGATTCTGCTAGTAACTGTTGGAATGAGTTTCTGTTTATTATGTGGGAGAAATAAAGGAAACAATGTTACTGTGAAATGTAAAGAGAGCTATATTAGCATGTGGCATTATAGCAGTGTTTGGGAATAAGGCTTACTTTTGACTCCTTCTTTCCACAATGGCTTGAAAGAAGACAGACCCAAAAATGCCAAGGAAAAAGAGGACTTCTGGCCAAGGGCAATCTCCTCCTGTTGTGCTTATCTTAAAGGATATGGAAAGCTTCACCACAAAAGTACTCCAAGACTTCATAATCATCAGCAGGTATATGGTATATCACCTGGCTTTTGCCAGAATTCTTTTTATTAAGAAAACATAACTTTTAACTTAAAAAGCAACCTTTTTTAGAGAAAATGAATGGCGATTTAACCTTCATTCTAATACCAACTGGATGGAAACCAAGATGATTTCAAATTCCTTATAATTGAATGTTCAAAGACCTCCTATCAGATTTTCATTTACTTTTTTGACCCAAGAATGAGAATCAAAAGATGAAAGTTAGCCAGTTTTCAATGAGCATGATAAGGCAGTAAAAAATATAGTTTCCCTCATCAGGGTTGTCTGTCTCTTACTTGCCCATTAAATGGATAAACTGCTCCAGGTTGAGATATTTTTGTCAGGTCTTATTTTCTCATACCTATCCCCCCTTAGAAGCTCTGAGTTACATATAGCTCTACTGAGCAAGAATGTTTTCTAAATAACATTATCTTTTGTAATATTTCTATGAGAAACTACTTTCATAATCTCATTGGATCTTCAAAGCAATCCTGTTTGACTCAATTGAAGTAACTAACCCTATTTTTAAAATCCAGTGACATGCATTTCCCATGGTACGTTTTTTAGGATAAAATTTATTTGGGCTTCTTCTGTATATTGCTTAATAGTTATGGCTACATTTGCCAAAAGCCATATTGTGTTGTAATCTACTATTATATTTATAATTCCTATCTTGATAGTGTCTTTATTTTCTTGCTGCAACTAAACTCATCCTAAGACTTTTCTTAATGCTAACGCTGAACTGCGTAACATGCAGGAAACATGCACAGTACAGAATAGTGACAGAAAAGCTGTACTTTTTTTGGAGCTCACACTTGTGACTAATTTTACCATCAAAAGTAAAAAAGAACTTAGAACAGTAACACAGTCCAGGCACTTTACTCCTATGAAGGTAGAACTGCATACAGCTAGAATACTGAAAAGCAATAGCTAACAGGAGGGAGCAAGCAAAGTCATTAGCCGTGATACAAAGGGCTGTGACCTGCAGTAGCTCTCAAAGGTAGTGCTATTTTACTCTGTGGAAGTCATTTGTGTTCATACTGGTAATGCTAAGAATAAATCATGTTCAATAAATTTGAGTTAAGAATGTCAGGAAAGGATATAACATTTTTTAATGATGTCCATTAAAAATATGTCTTATATATGTGTAAGAAAAGTTTTCTAATTCTTAGCTGTCATGGTTGGATGACATACTGTCTGTTAGAAATGTCCATAAATAGAGTAAGTTACCTTAAAAATTAGTGAGCTTCATGTCACTGAACTCTTAATGCATAGGCTGGATCTCTAACTGTGAGGAAGACTGTAGGTAGGGCTCAAACTTTGGGTGAGAGGTTAAATTGAATGGTATCTTAACACCTCTTCTCACACGTGAGATTGTGTATAACCTTACAGGAAGGCACTTGATCTCTCTGGACCTCTGCGTCCTTATGTATTAAATGAGAAGATCCGTTAAAAGATTGATTTCAGGGCTGGCCTGGTGGCGCGGCAGTTTAGGTTGCGCTTTGGCAGCCCGGGGTTTGCGGGTTTGGACCCCAGGCGCCGGCCAACGCATCGCTTGTCGGCCATGCCATGGCGGCATCCCATATAAAGTAGAGGAAGATGGGCATGGGTGTTAGCCCAGAGCCAGTCTTCCTCAGCAAAAAAGAGGAGGATTAGCAACGGATGTTAGCTCAGGGCTGGTCTTCCTCACAAAACAAACAAACAAAAAAAAGATTGATTTCAGAGCTAGCATATCTGGGAAATAACTATTTCTATGTTACTTTAACAGAGGAAAATGAGTGACCTAGAAAGTTTTAGTATTTAGAATGATACTCCTTGGCAGTGTCTTATAAAGTAGGCATTAAAATAAAAATTGTCTTATTTTGAAATATGATGTATTGAAATATATTTGCTAAAGAAATTCCACTTTTGTATCTTCCTTTGAAAACTAGTCAACATCTACATGAATTTCCACTAATTCTCATTTTTGGAATTGCCACTTCTCCTATTATCATCCATCGGTTGCTTCCTCATGCAGTATCATCTCTATTGTGTATAGAACTTTTCCAATCTTTGTCTTGCAAGGAGCACCTGACTACAGTACTTGATAAGGTAAAAAAAAAAAAAAAAATTACCAGTGAAATAGGATGAAAAGAAAACTGCCAAGGATAGATTATAAATATAAATGTTAGTAATAAATTTCTACATCTCTCAGAGTGTGATACCGAACGTATTCCTTCACATATTTTAATATTTTTATGAATGATTTTTATAGTGGTATAGTATTGCCTCTTCAGATAAAATACAAGCTTTATGAAAAGAATGATCATATCTATCTATATCTATCCACCTATCAATCAATCAATCAGTAATTACTCAATGGAAAATTGTAGGTTTTTAAAATAAAGTTTTACAGAATTTAATGGCTTCCTAGTAACAATAACAATGTTTTGACTCTTGCATTGCATAGAAAATGATTTGAGGCTTTTAGTGGACTCTTTCCTGTCATGCTGCTCTTGACAAAAAATAAATCTTAACGTTTCCCCAGACCTTAGCTCTGTTTCTACCTAAATAGAAATATGATTCTTTAGTGTTGGCCTTCCACAAATTGTTGCTAGACCCACTTCAAGGTGTGCTTTATGCTGCTTGTGTAAGGTAAACTAATGACAACCTTCCATTTATTTACTAACCACTTCTATACTTTTTTCCCATAAAGGTGATACCCATTGGTTTACTGACGCTTTAGGGAAAATTTTTGCAGCTACTGTATTTAAAATTGCTTGTTTGTGGCTAAATTCAGTTGGCCTTCTATAACTATGCTTCTATTTAAAAAGCTTAGTATGACTTTTCATTTTCAGATGTAAAATCTTCACTATAGGCTATTGAAAACTAGCTGAATAATACAAATTCAGCTATTTTAGACTTTTAAAATAGACATCTTTTCATTTTGGGTTTGTCATTTGATAGTTCATAATGTGTTCCTCTTTGTTAATGTGTATCAGTAGGGATGAAAAAGAATTCTTATCTGATAACAAAAATTGCCAAAACCTGCAGCTTCTTCAGTGGCTTCTGGTGGGAGGAAAGGGATTATGTCGTTAATAGTATTTTTTAAAATTAGGAATTGGATGGAGGGTGATGGACATCTTTGATTCTGAAGATGTAGTATGAATAGCTTCTTTTTGTTGTTACTGTTGTATAAGTTAATTTAAAATATTGATATTTGACATAAAAAATCTAGCTACTATTATAGCTTTCATAGTTACTGTGTCATAGTATCATTCTTTGCCTCATTATTTATGAAGAGTAAAGACTAACAAGGAGTGTGTCCTTGACCCCCTTTCATCTCTTACAGCTACTTCTTACAACTCAGTTTCCCTTTAAGCTAAGTGAAAAAGTGTTACAGATTCTGACCAACATCTTTTTGTATCATGATTTCTCAATTCAGAACTTTATAAAAGGACTTCAGGTAAGAAGACACTAATGGGTTTGAAAATTCACAAACTGATTCTAAATAATTTGCATGCTATTTCAAACTATTTATTGTGATAATTAAGGCATTTTATTTATTTATTTATTTAATTTAAATTCTTTTTTCTTTTTTTTTGGTGAGGGAGATTGGCCATGAGCTAACGTCCATTGCCAGTCTTCCTCTTTTTGCTGGGGAAGATTGGCCCTGAGCTAACATCTGTGCCCATCTTCCTCCACTTTGTATATATGGGACACCACCACAGCATGGGTTGATGAGTGGTGCGTAGGTCTGCACCCAGGATCTGAACTCGCAAATCCTGGGCCACCGAAGTGGAACGCGTGAACTTAACCATTATGCCACCGGGCCAGCCCCTAATTAAGGCATTTTAAATGGCAAAATCTAGAATAAGTAAATTCAAGTTGTATTATTCTAGGTTCTACCATTGCTTTGTTACCTTGCAGCAAAATATAGAGAATACATTAATTAAGGTATCAAAATGGAAAAAGACCTCCCTCCATTCTAGTGATTCTTAACCATTTTGGGGGTGGGGAGGAAGGGACCTTTTTTTGAGATCTGATGAAAGCTTATGAACTTTCTACCTAGGAAATGCTATATATAAGGGGTCAGCAAACTGTTTCTGTAAAGGACCAGATATTAAATATTTTTGGCTTTACATGCTACATATGGTCTCTGTTGCATATTCTTCTTTTTTAAAATAATGCTTTAAAGATGTAAAAAACATTCTTAGTTCCTGGGCCATACAAAAGTAGGCTGTGAGCTGTAGTTTGCTGTCTCCTGCACATATATATGTGTGTGTTTATATTGCCAAAAAAAAATTCATGAACTTAGCTTCATAACATCTGTTCTAATCTAAAAAAAGACCCTATTCTCCAGTTGTTTAAAAGTTAATATTATTTCCTTCTCTTGGCAGCCACCTAAAATACCTAAGCAAAGTGTGTTCATTGTGAACACATGCCAGTTGTCAAGTTCATTGAAACCTGTATGTTAGTAACCTTCAGTACAAAAGTGCAACATGATAATACCTCATGTTTGTGTAGTGCCTTGAAGATTATAAACTATTTCTCTCATGTATTCTTCCTCCACATAAAACACTGTAGTGGTCTCTTATGGTTAATGTGTGTTTGGGTTTTTTTTAAAAGGAGTATTTTAAAGCAGGAAAATATTATTTACCTTAGCAATGTGTGAAATTAAATGATATTGAATATAATAACTTTCTAATTTACTTCTCTCATTTCATTCATTCATTTATTTACTCATAAGTGTCATCAGGAGCCTCCTGTAAGCCAAGCACTATGCTGAGCCCTGGAGATACAGACAGTAAAGAAATCTCTGCCCTCAAATTGCTCCTTGTTTAGTGAAGGGGGCAGAAGAGTAAACCTGCAGTTACAGTTATGAGTAGTCACTGCTATGAAAGAAACCTGTGTGGGGATTCCATAGGAGAGTGGAAATGTATCGTAAGGAACAGGAGCTGGCCGAGTCAAACCTGGAGGAGCATTCCAGGCAAAGGCAACAACAGAGGGAGAGAGATCTGTTAGATGGCTATTGCAGTAATGTAGACAAGATATGACAAGGGCTATACTAAGGTAGTGATACTGGGACTGGAGAGGAGGAAACAAATTTGAGGAGGAGATGGGATTGACAGAACCCAGTGACTAAGTGGATGATAGGATGTGTAAGAGAGGAGCATAGCGACAGACACAGGTTCTAGCTTGGTGGATGGATTGGAGGTTGGTACCATTTATTAAGTGTACGTGTTAACATAAAGCAAAGAGCCAGTTTGGTAGAAAAGGATGAGTTTCTTTTTGTATATGGTTAATTTGGGATATGTTGGATATAAAGATTTGGCACTCAGGAGAAACATCTGGACTAGCAATATTTAGGATTTATCATTAAAAGGTGGTAGTTGAAGTCATGTAATGGGGATGAGGCATCACCCAGAGGAGTGAGGAAAGGACTGAGGGTGGAACCCTAAGGCAAGCTGACAGAGAAGAGTGAGCAATAGAAAAGGAGACTAAGCACAGTAAGGAAAGCCAGTGGAAAGTAGAGTATCACTGTACTCGAGGGAAGAAAAGAGTTTTAAGAAATGTAAACTGTCATCTCAAATGCCATTGAGAAAGTGAGTGAAGAAAAGGACATTAACCAAATTACTTAATCTCTCTGGGTCTCAGTTTTCTCATCTGTAAATAAGGGGATCAGGGGGCCGGCCACGTGGCATAGTGGTTAAGTTTGGCACACTCTGCTTTGGTGGCCTGGGTTTGCAGGCTCAGATCCTGGGCATGGACCTACACCACTCATTGGCCATGCTGTGGTGGCGACCCACATACAAAATAGATGTAGATTGACAGAGATGTTAGCTCAGGGCGAATCGTCCTCAAGCAAAAAAAAAAGAGGTGGGGCCGGCCCAGTGGCCTAGCAGTTAAGTTCATGTGCTCCGCTTCGGTGGCCCAGGGTTTGTGAGTTTGGATCCCGGGTGCAGACCAATGCAGTGCTTGTCAAGCCATGCTGTAGCGGCATCCCATATAAAGTAGAAGAACAACTGTTAGCCCAGGGCCAATCTTCCTTAGTGAAAAAGAGAATTGGCAACGGATGTTAGCTCAGGACTAATCTTCCTCACCTAAAAAAAAAGAGAAAGCTTGGCAACACATGTTAGCTCTGGGCAAATCTTCCTCAGCGAAAAAAAGGGGGTCAGATTAGATGATTTTATAGGTTCCTGATAATTGACTAAGCACCTCCTTTATGCTGGGCTTTTTACTAAGTATTTACATTGTTTTATCAATATGTATTATTATCCTCAGTTTTGTACATGAAGAAACAGGCTTGGGTTATGTAGCTTGGCCAAGATCACACAGCTAATAAGTGGCAGAGCCTTTACACCCCATTCGTCCAGTGTTCCTAATCATCAGCGGGAAATATGTGTAAGTCCTGATTTCTGTAGGAGGTGCAACAGGGCATATAATCATTCTGGGCATATAATCATTCTGTATGTATTTAAGTCCTTCCATCATTAGGTGGATATGTTACCTAACTTATTAATTGACCCAGGTAGTGAGAACACACTTGGACAAAATAGTTAAGTAATACTAGGTTCTTACCCTATTTATAGCTCTACTATAACTCGTGACTTCCTCCCATTTCTCCTCCTCAGCAAGTCCCTTATACTTGTTTTTACTTTTCTCATGTTTAAAAAGTGGTGTTAACATTAGAATAAATATTATCACATTAATATAATTGGAAAATATAAGTAAGAAACAAGACTGTTAATATGTGCAAAAATAATTTAGCATTTGACATGAACAGTTGCTTTCTATTTTGTACTTGTTTCTAAGTTAGGCTGACCCTTTGTCTTACAGCCTTCTATTTCTTCCAGAATGGAATATTTTGGAGGATTTTGGGTATCTGATCCTCAGCTCTATGGGCTCAGAAATTCATTATCAGTTTACCCGGGAAGGATCAAGCTCAAATACCTTAAGACTGATATATAAACTAGTGTGTTAATCTATTAATTTGTGATGGAGAATGCTATTTCCCAGTGACCAGAATGTGTTCTGTCTACTATCTAGGGAACTCTCTCTCTCGTATCAAGGTATTTCGAAAAACCGAAGTGGTCATGAGAAGGTTGCTTAGAGTCAGAGTTTTTAACATTTAACATTTTATAGTCTTGTGAGATACGTCTTACAAGTTATGGTAGAATCTGGAAAATCATCCCCCCTTGTACTATGGAGACCATAGCATTCTAGTTAATAGAATACTTATATCTACTAGATACTGTACTATGTTTTTCTCCATGAAATACAATTTAATTTAAAAAGATACATTTTCTTTAGCCATCCCTTGTTTTTCATTATTCTCTTTTATTAATAGGCAAAGCTTCTACCATTGTAGCATTTTTATTTATTTTGCAGACCAGTTTTTACAGTGATTTTAGATCAGTATTTTCTTATGAGTGTTTGGGCAGCTATTAGACTCTTAGGTCACACTGCAGTTTCCTCCCCCCCAGCATTTACCATTATTGTAAGTGAGTTGCTTTTGCAGGTAGCTTATCTGTCCATTTATATTAGTTTTTTTTAGTTTATATACTTCAGAGATTACAATTTTCTCTTTGTCCACAAAATTGGAGACTTAAAATATTAAAGGTATATAGCCATTTATGCATTGTTTGCAGTGTTATTGTGACATTATTAAATATATTAGTGCCATAAATACTTTTGCTGTTTAAAAAAAAAAAACCTTAAAATTGAGCAGATATAGAGCAAATGATTTACTGCCAAAGTATAACAAATATATTTAATCTTCACATTTCTTTCAGCTTTCTCTATTAGAACATTTCTATTCCCAGCCTCTCAGTGTGCTGTGCTGCAATCTCCCAGAAGCCAAGAGAAGAATACATTTTTTATCAGATAATCAATGTGAAAACATCCGCCATCTTCCGTCTTTTAGGAGGTAAAAGAAGTACATATTTAACACATCTTATAATAGAGTTTAGGGTAAAATAAGGGATCTCAGATCCAGTTATTTTTGAAGTGGGGAAAGGAAAAATAACCTTTTTTATTTTGTTCAGAGCGAAATAAAACCTTCCCGTGTTTAATCATGAGATATCTTTGTTGGATTTGGAAATTTGGCATAAAGAAAAATATTTTTACAAGGGGACATAATTTGCAGGTTCTCTAGAGTTACTTTTTATAAATAACATTTTCTATTTCTGGAGTTTGTGGCCTTTGGTTATGATTAGAACTTTAGACTATGAAGTGCAGCTGATTTAAGGAGTTAAAAATTACCATTAAACTATGACTGTCATCTTTATTTTTGAGAAGAAATGAAAGAATATGGCCACAGTCTAGGTAGTTCTTCTTCCTCATATGCCATTCAAATATTTAGAATGTTTAATTTTCTCCTTTTTGTGTGCGGGATGGTAAAAATTTTAGGTACGTGGAAAAGCAAGCTTCAGAAAAGCAAGTTGCGCTGTTGACCGATGAGAGATTTTTGAAGGTAGGAATGTGGATGTATTTGTTTCAGTTTTATTCTCTTTTTTTTTCTTCATGAAAAAGAATATGCGCATAACATTTATTGAGTTAATTTTATAAAACATATCTGTACATCCTAAATGTTTTTCACAGTGAAGTAGTGGGATTTGATGATCATACAGGAATGTGACTATTAAAGATGACACAAAACCTTAGTTCTAAAAGATAAGACTTTTTTAATTGAGAAAAAATTTTATCTGTATCACTAGGTTTCTCCTGTGGTCTATTTTGAAAACACGTTTAGATCTCAACTTTCTTTCCTCATAGCAGCTTTGGAATCTGCAGGCAATCTTCTTTTAATGCTCTTTTAAAGGCTGTCATAAATAAAAGCACATAGAAGTCATGCAGCTTAGGGACCCACTGCTAAGTAAATATTGATTTGATTTGAAAACATATCATTCTATATTGATAATATAATGCTAGGAAAAAAGTAATGAGCTTAGAAAATTATGAGTTAGCCATACAACATAGGGACTCTCAAAAGGAGGTTTTGTTTTTTCTTGAATAAATAATACTTGGACATGGTACATAATTCAAAAGGCAAAGATAATATACAGTGAAAAGACTCCCTCCCACTTTTATCCTCCAACTACCCGCTTCCCCTCCCTGGATATGGCCAGTGTTATTAGTTTCTTACACAGCATTCTAGAGAGATTCTCCACACAGACAAGTACTTATATGTATTTTGGGAGTTTCCTCCCCTGTCTTACCGAAGATAAGTATATTATATACACTATTCTGCACCTTGTTTTGTTTTGCACTTAATCTTGGAAATCATTCCATATCAGTACTAAAGAGTGGCTTAGTATTTTATTGAATGAATGTACCTTCATTTTATTTAACAAGCTCCTTACTGATGGACAATTAGAAACGCATAATGGCAACTTATTTTCATACTCTTCATGCTTTTTTAGGAAAAAGTTGTTAGAAAATTGTAATAAAAGTAAGGTGAGATTGAAGTTAAGCCCTAGTGGTATGTGTAGTTTTGCTGATACATACTGTTTTCAAATTTTGAATAAAAGAATGTTAGTTCCTAGAGGGCGTGTGTTCTGTATAGTTCTAAATACTAATTTACCTCCTTTTTGCAAATTCTCAGAAAATGTTAAGAATGGCTTTTTTGTTAATTGAGGTATGATTGACAAACAACATTACAATGGACGATGGCTTTTATTAAACATTATTTCTAATGCAGACTCCACTCTGGGCCATAGTATAAAATCACTTCTAGATTGAGTTTAATAGTCATTTTAATAAACTCTGTAACCTTTTCAGATCAGTGTAGGAAGTCCTCAAACCCTAATGCAGGTTATTTCTGTAGAAAGGAAATTTAAGAACCAGTGGAAAAGGATGTGTGCCTGTTTACTGGGTCTTTAAGATTAGATGGATTAGCTCTCTGCTGAGTCAGCTAGTTGCCAAGTACATTTCCTGCTAGAACTTTCTGTCAAGAGTGTATTTTCAGAAGCCAGGAATAGATTTTTAAAGACTACTTTTAACCATTGAGATGACAAAGGGAGAGAATGTCTTGGCTGATGTGTTATAGAAATAGCCTGACATTTATCTCTGCTTTTATTTATACTGTACTTGTTCTTATTGCACTTAATCAGCTCCGTTTGTTATTATCTTTGCTGTATTCATTATAGGATTGTATATTTTGTCATTTAAAGGCATATTTTCTTGAGACTTACATGGTGAGAAATAGGAAGGAGCACAAAGATTTGTACCCTTACCCTGAAAAAGTTGTCTGCAACTCAAAGGACAGAAGATGTCTGTGAAAAATATTAATCAATTGTCTGTTGATTTTTCTAGTTTAGAGTGAAAGTATCTGAATATTTTATTCTTATTATAATGCTGCTCTTTTTCTCTTTTTATAGTTTTATTTTAAAACATATGATAATCAATTTTATGTATATTTTACCACAATAAAAAAAATTGGAAAAAACTCCACATGATAATCAATAATGTGGTACTGCGTGATACGGGGTAAGATCCTGATCTTGACTTCAGAAATCTTGCATTTAAACTCCAGCTACTCATTAACCATGTGTATTTTAAAAAGTCACTTACCCCATTTCCTTTCTTAAATCGGATAATAATTCCTAGTATGATTTCCTCGTAGGGTTAGGGATAAAGTCTGTTCAGCAAGTGAGAGTTAAAAACAAATATAAAAATAAAACTTTTATAAATGTAAATCATAAATATTGTTACTATTTATTTTTCACTATGATAAAAAATTGATATCAGTATGAATACAGTTTTATATATTATAATGTTTTGTATTATACTATATATAGTATTACATATAATACTCTGTTATATAGTCATATAGATTATATATAAACATGCCTATTGTTAGAGTTTATCATTTTGTACCCATTTTCTACACTCCGATTTCTAAGACATAGACCTCAAAGTATACTCCAGAGAAATTTATGCTTTTTATATCTAGACTGTTTCTGCCCTAAAAATCTACTTTGCTCTCTATTCTCTATCCCGAGTTTCTGATTTTGTAGCTCTGAGGCAAGGCCCAAGGCATTTCTAGCAAGGTCCCAGGTTAATGCTGATGTTGCTAGTCTGGAGACCATTCTTTGAGAACCACTGAATTAGACTGACTCCCTAGAAGGGAATGTTGTTTATTGTTTCCCTTACATTATTTTCTTAAGTGTAGAACTAATCTACTAAATCCCAACTTAAACAAATGATTCATCTCAATTATACTCTCACTGGACTCAAGATGTTAAAAAACCGTTCAATTCCCTTACAATTATGGCCCCTTAGTTTCATAGATACTGCTTTAGAACTATATGCCAGCTCTGTATTTCATAAACTTAAGGAATGAGTTTTTTGAGAATGTACTTTTAAATTTAAAAATTCAGCTGACTACATTTGTAGCTGTACATTTGTAGAAGATTCACTAGGAAGTTCAAACTAAGGTGGGACATTAGAAGGCCATCTAAGCTGATGAAAGACTAAAGATTCTGTGCATTTTCTCATTTTTGAGTAGTCTGACCCTTGAACAGTTGTACAGTGCAGCTGGGTAGAATGGTCAAAAAGTGTACTCTGACTATTAACTATCAAGTTCTTCTAAGTTTAAGCAGAATAAGTTTGCACAAGTTCCCATTAATTTAAACTTCTGATGACTCAACAGCTTTCAAAGCCTGTAGTAGAAGTTTAACCAAATAATCTTTCAAGTCTCTTTTGACTCTAGAGCTATGATTTTATGTACTTATCCATTAAACAGGCTCTGGAGCTATGATTTTATTTACTTGTCCATTAAACAATTAGTAATATTTTTTTTTCTGACTGGTTAAATCATTGATTCCTCATGAAAATTTTATTTTAGTGCACAGGTTTAATTGAAGATAGGTAAATTATTATGTTAGACAACTATACGTTTAGATGAAATAGGAGGAGCAGTGACTGGATATATTTTTACCATGTTTTTGACCCATAATGTTGCTTTAGTAATCAAGCTTTCTGTTTTTTTTAATTTAAACCTTTAATTTATGAAACTATATTTATGAGAAATTGAGTTGTCAAGAGGGCCTTAAACAGAACTTTCAAACACACCATAATTACAAACATACAATTTTTATTATAGCTTGTGCCTGAAATTTTGTTTCAAGTCAGATATTAAGGAGACCTTTGAAGAAGATTGTGGCTTCATATCATATTTGCATAATTGTCATCATTATCTGATAATAAAAAACACGAGGCCTTGAAATAATGGAAAGATTTTTTTAAATAGTGAAAAATTTTCTTCCTTTCCATGAGCAAATGTTTTGGGGGAATGGAGGAATATTAACAGCTTTTCCCAATTAATAGATAGTTTTTGTGCACTGTCTCGTGAGTTACAGCCACCACATGAGACAGATGTTTTTATCCCTTTGTATAGATGAGGAGAGTCACAAAATGATTAAGTAACTTGCCTATCTAAAGTGTCATAGTTAGCAAATGGAAGATCTGGCATTAATACCCAAGCCTGATGTCAAAGCCCACACATTTTCCATGACACTTTTTTGGAGAATTAGTATAAACTGATGAGAAGGTGCCCAAGGTTCTTTATTAGTGTTCGAGAAATCAGAAATGGAGTTTTCAAATACCGTGGCAAGTTAAGAGTGAAGATAATTTGTAGGAGGCTTAGAAAACCACTTGGTATGAGGCAGCTTCAGCCTTTGTAGTCAGGTAGCCAGGTGTCATGCAGCACTGCATGCTGCTGCTCCAGTTAAAGAAAGAAAGGGAAACAACCCCCTTCTCCCCATCAAATGTATGTTGTTAGATCATTATATAGTTATTATTATATATATGCCAGTGTCATTTACATAGACACACATACACACACACACACACTTTATTTTCAAGAGACTTTAAAAACAGGTCCCAACACCATAGCAAAGATTAGGTTCATTTTAATCCCGTGCTCTCCACACCAACCATGTTGTCTATATTACCAGTAATGATTTGCTATTAATGTTGATCCTGTCTTGTCAAGAAGAAGTTACATTATGCCCAGTATATTTAATGAATGGCTAATTCCATATACTTCTTTTAAGAAAATCAATCTATATATTTTTATTTAAATCTTCCTTAAAGCTCTTTGGCATGGTTTCAACCCTTAAAGGGTTAAACTTCGTGCTATGTAGAAAACTCAGATTCAGTCCCTTACAGGTGACAGTTGAAGTTTTATTCTGACTTGTTAATGTTTCATGTCTTTATGCCTATGTGCCCAACTAGCTTTTAAATCTGTCGAGAGTGGGAAATAAGTATTGAATTTCTTAGAATTGTAATGTATTTCTATTGGAAAGATAACCTGATTCATCATGCTCATTTTACAAATGAAGAACTACAGCCAAGAGAAAGGCAGTATAGTGTCTGAGGTCACAGAGCGAGTTAGTGGGAGAGCAAGGACTTCCTTTCACCATTTAGTTTGTTCATTATGGTGATTCATGAGCAGAAGGCACAAAACTAGTTCATGAGTTTGGGGAGACCTGCCTTTCTCCTTTGCTCCCACCTCTTCTTTCTATTACTTTTGACAGACCTAAAGGGCAGGAGGAGGGGAAAAAATCTATTAGAAAAAATAATAACAGGAAAAAAGAACACAAGTGCAAAACAAATACCACATGTGATAGGACAAGTGAGGCCTGAGCCGCAGAGTGTCAGGAATGGGCAGTTTAATCCAAACCCTCCATCAAGTGCTTCTCCTGGTCTAAAGTGCCCGGTAGGAATAGGGAGAACAAAAGGTTGAGATGGATGCGAAGATCAGCACCCGTGCCACACAGAGCCAGGAGAAAGCTGTGGTGGGCACTCTGTTTGGTAGCTGTACTACCAGCCAAAATTTCTCTCTAATGAGAAAAGTAATGCTTAGTTCTAGCAAGATGATAAATGAGAAAATGCTGTGTTCTTGGACAGCTAGTACCTCTTAATCCTAAAATTAAATGTAAGTCTGTTTTACCAGCTTTTAATGATCAGTGAATTGATTAAAAGGAACAAATCACAAAAATTTACAGTCATTTTTATGTACTTTCTTAAATAATCTTGAGGTCACTCTTCACCCCATACATACAATTCTATACGCAAAAGTGATAAATATTATGGAAATTAGAAGAGAAATAAATGCAAAAACTAAGCATCATGGCAAATGTAATTTGCCTGATCATATTTTCTTTACCTATATATTTAAGTTTTACATGGCCATGGGCTTCTCCTCCAAAGAAAGTAACTAGCGCAGTAATGATAAAGGCCTTGTGATATTAGGAAACAATAATACATGAATGATTTTTGAATGAATAACTGACAGGATTGGTGTGGTTGGAGACAGCTGATTATGCATTGACTAGCAACCCACAGCCCAATATAAATGTGGTTTTTTAGGTCCATAGTTTTTTCTAAAGAATCTGAGCCAACATTTACCAATTGAGAAATTTTACGTTAAAATTTCAGACTTTGGTCTTCTTTTGAAAAATTAGTAAATATGGCCCACATGCAGCAAGACAACAAGCAGTTGCTCTTATTTAGAAGAGAGACTGAGTGTTGGCCTCCATTCATTAACGCATTTCCTCATTCAACAGATATTTTTTGAGTGCCTACTGTGTGCCAGGTATTAATCTAGGTGCTGAGAATATAGGAGTAAACAAAACAGACAAAAAGCCCTGCCTTCATGGAGCTTACATGCTATCAAGATATAAGTTAACTATGTTAGTGATAATTGCTAAGGAGAAAACAGTGAAGGAGAGAAAGGGAATATGAAGATCGGTGTGCATGCAGAGTAGGATTGAAATTTTAAATAAGGGCCTCACTGAGAACGTGAATTTTGAGTAAAGACCTAAAGGAAGTGACAAAGCTTGCCATGCAGGAATCTAGAGGAAGAGAATTCCAAGCAGAGCGACAGCAAGAGGAGAAGACCTGAGGTTGGAGCATGTCTGGCATGTTTAAGGAAGAGCGAAGAGGCAGCTATGTATTGTTCTGTTTTTCTTATAGCAGAGAAATATTTCTGTTCCCGTGTCTGTATCAAAGATCAGTAAAGACCAAGAGGTCTTCATATTTTAGGAACAGAAGAAAGCATATCTCTTTGGGAAATAATGAATGTCCCCTAGGCAAAGTGTATCTCTGTAGAAAAGAATCATCCTAAACACAATTGTGAAATAAAACAGTGGCAACTATGACTAGTGTATGGAAAAGATGCTGGATGAAAAATTTAATGAATGGAAAATAGGATTACTATTTCAACAGGCTTTGTTTTTGCAAGTGTGTATAGTGTGATGCTGCTGTAATATAATAAGTGGGAAATTTTCCCATACATCAAAACCTTTTACAAGTTTGAGTTCATAAAATAGTGTTCATAAAGTACATTAGGAATTGTTGCTGGACAGGTGAATGCATTTGCAGATATGTACAGTTGTCCCTCAGCGTCCGCAGGGGATTGGTTCCAGGAACCCTCACGGATACCAAAATCTGTGGATGCTTAAGTCCCTTATACAAGATGGCATAGTACAATGAAGACAGTTGGCCCTCTGTATCTGCGGGTTTGAATCCAAGGATGCAGAAACCCTCAGATACAAGACTGTACCTCAGTCAGACAAAGAACTTAGAGAACAGGTTACACGAAAAAAGTTAAGTTAATCATTTGTGTTGTATTCTCTTGCAGTTGATAAAAACACAGATATAAATAACAGTGGACTCTTTCTCATGTGGAGATTAGGTTCTAAAGTCAGCACAAAAGGCAAAGATCTGGGATGGTCAGAAGTACTCTTGAAAATCCCATAGAAAGATATAGCAGCTCCTCTGTCATTAAGTCCAGCATTGTTGTTAGTGCCATCAAGTTGATTCTGACTCCTGGCGACCCTGTGTACAGCAGAATGGAACCGTGACCGGTCTTTTTGCACCATCCTCTCACCTTCCAGCACTATATCAGACAGTGCTCCACTGCTATTCATGGGGTTTTCTTCCTAGACTGTCTTAGTCTGGAAGCTCTGCTGAAACCTGTCCACCATGGGTGACCCTGTTGTGTTTGAAATACCAGTGGCATAGCTTTCAGCATCACAGTAACACACAGCCACCACAGTATGAGAACTGACAAATGGATGGTGTGGTTCTCTGACCAGGAAATGAACTCGGGCCGCAGCGATGAGAGCACGGAATCTTAACCACTAGACCACCAGGCTGGCTAAGTCCAGCATAGCCAGTTTTATTTCCATTGTTGGAACCCAGAACTCCATTTCCTCAGTTGAGCATCAGATGAAATAGTCTGCCATGTTGTATGAACAAAACAAGACAAAACGTTTTTTAAACACTAGAATTCCACTCAGCACAGGGATGTAATCACACAGTGAGAAGTATGAAGGGACTAACCTGGGAGAAAAACATGTTCATATCCCTCCTCTCATACTCCAGCGCATAGTTCCTTGAGGGTGCAACATTGCCCGAACTGTGTAAAGTATTTCTTTTCTCTCCTCATCCAGGTAAATTCAATGAAGATGTCATTCAGTTGTCAGTCATTTGTACATAGTTACTCCACAAAGCAAAAGTAATAGGTAGTGTAAGTAGCCTGAAGTATGATTATTGTTCAGTAATAGATTCCTTTTTCTCCAGAATATCCCCCGTTTTAAAAGTTATTTAAGTACACATCAAGCAAACGATTAGTGGCTTTATGCAATCTCTGTTATAGCTTACAGTAAAAATCGAATTAAATTATACTGTCCCAGTGGTGATTAAAGTATCCTTTGTTATGATTGGAGACCTAGATTTTTGAAATTACCAACTAACTAAAATACTGAGAGGAAAAACATTTTGATACTAAAAGGTTTTCTTTCATTTGCCCTATGCTTTCAGGTAGTGACCCATAGATTGCTGACCAATAGAGTTTAAGAAAATATATCAGATTCATTGCTTTATATAGGTTAGATTTGCTTGAATTTATTGATATCTGAGGTGTCTTTTTCTGCATGGTTGACTGCTAAAAATAATGGGTATCTGCAAGATATTATTGAAAAAAAGACAGCCAAGTAGTTAAAGTCTTTATTTGACTTGTTAGAGGAGAAAAAAATTTGAAGACCATGTCACAGATCATAATTCTCTTAAGAAGACATTACAGAAGTAAGCAGTTATAAAAGTATTTGAGGCCAGAAAAACACTTGATGGGACATCGTATTTTAAAATCATTACTAAACTATTTCAGAAGGTTCTAGAAAACATAATACTGCCCCCTCAAAAAAAATATTTTGTGGGGCCGGCCTGGTGGCATAGCAGTTAAGTTTATGCACTCTGCTTCAGTGGCCTGGGGTTCGCAGGTTCGGATCCTGGGCGTGGACCGATGTGCTGCTTGTCAAGCCATGCTGTGGCTGTGTCCCATATAAAGTAGACGAAGACGGGCATGGGTGTTAAACCAGGGCCAATCTTCCTCAGCAAAAAGAGGAGGATTGGCAACAGATGTTAGCTCAGGGCTAATCTTCCTCACACACACACACAAAAATTTTGAAACTGATTTGTGAGATTAGTCAGCCCATAGGTTTCTTAAGACACTATGTTCCATATCATACTTGCTGGATTCTACATTATGAAGCTTGTTGGCTTCAGATTTCTCTTTTTCACTTTTTTTTCTTAATTGGTAAAGTGAATAAAAGTAGTATTGGAGATTCTCAACAAAAGGCAGGGATTTATCAGAATCACCTGTGGTGGTTCTTCTACAGTCTTTCCTACTTCCCTTTCAAACACAACTCTACCAATACTTTAAGAAAAGCATGCTTCATAAGCGGAACCTCAGCAACTGTTAATTCCATTGGTACTGGGCTCTCTGGTGATCTCACCCTTCTGATGCCAGTGAGAGAGAGGAGAGGGTAATGGGCCCACCTCGCTGTGGCGCACACCACAGGCACAGGCAGGCATCTAACAAGGTGCTCTTTGGCACACTCGTATTTTTGGAGACCAAGTTATTGTGTTAATGCTGTAGATAGGAGGAAATTAAATTACAGTATTAATTTTAGTGTGTGTAAAATATCACCAGACTTGATACTAAATCAAAAATACCCAGCCTTTATCCTGGATTTTGTGTGCATTATAAATTCTCAGAATTCAGGAGGTTAACTTATAATTCTGAATCTTCTATCATTTTTTTGGAAATTATGTACATCCATGAAGTAGATTTTATCATTAAATTGTTTTAATTACTGACTTACATATTTGTAATGTATTCTGTGATTTTTAGGAGGAAACACAATCATTACTAGAAAACCTGTATGTTTACCATACAAATTACTTCCTGGTTTTGAGATGTCTTCATCAGTTCACCTCTTGTCTTCCCAAGTACCCATTGGGTCGACAGGTAACCAAAACTTCTTCATTTGTGGAATCTATGAAGTAGTAATAGTAGTAGTTTTTTGCTTTAATTTCAGTAGCATTCAGGCATCAAAATTTGAAATGGATCCAAATCTTCCAGTGAGTGCACAATCTAAATCAATTCCAGCTGTACACATGACTGGTAACTGAAACAGTATTTTTGTTCTGATGGCCACAACTAGAAACAACCACGTGAACTCAGTGGTATTTCTTCTCCTACGATGTATTTGTGCTAAGGCATTTTAATTTGAACACTTCTTTGTCGCTTACACTGAGAGAGCTAATCCTCCACCTTAGTGAAATGGAAAAAGGAATCTATTTAAGAATGCTTAATGGTTAACCTTGCCTTACACCAAGAACTAAAAGGGAAGCAGTACTTCCTCTCCTTGCAAAATTATGCTCCTGTGGCCTTTGTGTCATACATACACCTGTGGACCATCCGTAGAGTGGGTATTAATGGAAGAATTCTGTATTCCTAAATCTTTGCATCCTTGACTCAAAGGTTTAGAGAACAAATATAAATATGTAAGAATGACTTGTTTATAAGATGATTTCTGCCATTAAGCCTTCTTTTTAACAATCACATTATCTTTTTATTTTACCATTTTCTTCTTGCAAAGTGACCAGTGTTTTCAGCCAATCCCAGTATAGTCTCATTTTGTTTTTATGTAAATGGTGTTCTTATAAAGTCTGATCCATATGCTAAACGCCAAGTCTGTTGTCATCTAAAGATAATGTTGTTTGTAATAATATTAGTTTTTTCCTTGACCATTTATGATTTTGCCAAACCAGTAGTGTGCAAACTTAGTACATCACTTTTGTTTCCTCACAAATATGTTGTTTGCTTACAGATCAGAGAGCTGTACTGCACATGTTTAGAAAAGAACATATGGGATTCAGAGGAGTATGCGTCGGCCTTGCAGCTGCTGAGGTAGTTTTTTGGGGTTTCTTTTGTTTGCTCTAAGCCTGCCAATAAGTAATACTTTCCTGCAGAACTCTACCTGCCAAGGAGTTTCGTAAGTAGTCATGTTGTATATATCTTGAATTTATGTTTGTAGCTTATAGTGTTTTTAATGTGGCACCCATCTATTTCTTTGCTGGTTTTACCTTATTTTTGAACTTGTGATTTTTTTTTTTTTTTTGTGGAGGAATATTCATCCTGGGCTAACCACATCTGTGCTGATCTTCCTCTATTTTGTATGTGGGTCACTGCCACAGCACGGCCACTGCTGAGTGGTGGAGGTCCACACCTGGGAGTGGAACCCGGGCCGCCAAAGTGGAGTGTGCTGAACTTAACCACTAGGCCATGGGGCCGGCCCCTTGAACTTGTGGTTTTTAAAGTAAAACGAATATTTGTTTAGTCAAATATTGACACTACATGAAGAGAGCTTAGGTATGGATTGTTTTCATCCAGCCAGCTTGACATCATGGCAGGGAAAGTAGTCATGGAAGGTGAGCTCACCACGGCCCTGACCTGGTTGGGTGGAGCAGCAGCATCTTTGGGTGAAATGCATCCTGTGAAGGAGGTCACTGTTGACCTTGATGAGGAACAACCACAAGTAGGCAGTGGCTTTGATGCCTTCCCCCACCTGAGCTGGCTCTGTTCACATTAACAATGGGTAAGTCATAAATTGTTTACCTACTATTTTATAAATAAATGAGATATTTTAGTGTTATTATCAGACATCAAAGATCATTTACCATCCCTGACAAATTTACCTTTTAAAGTTATAATCATTTGTTTTCCTTGGCTTTACTTGTTATATGTATGGTGACTTTTTAGTCTTCCATAAAAATAATGACCATGTGGATAGTGAGAAAAGGAAAATCAAGTGTTACTTAAGTTTCTGTACATAGTCTTATAATTTCCTTAGTGGATACAAATACTTGTATGAAAATATCATAAAGAAGTCTGAAAAGTGAATATTTATTAAGTCTTGGCTTCCTCTGGGCTCACAAGAAAAGAACAGATGGGCACAGTAGGAGGAAAATTCACATTGAAAGCACTTTAAGTCCAGAAAGTTAATACAACAAACGTTAGTGATCTAGCAGGTGCAGCTTAAGATAGGAAATTAATTTTATGCTATCTGGGAAAATAACTCCCCGTGGAAACTAGATTGCCACTAAAAAGCTATGTTTTATTTCATTTTTTTAAAATGCCAATATGAGATTTCTATGTATTTATATACTTCAACTGGAATATCTCTGAGACTTCTTTTGTTTTCTATTCAACTCAATATACCTATCTCAAACACCCACTTGATTCTTGCTGGTGTTCCTCTTTAACCTTCGTGATTAGTGATTGTCTTCCTTCTCCAGTTGGGTATTTCCAAACTCATAGATTCCTTTGTCAGGGAGGACTTGTTCTTTTCCTTCTGCATCTCCCTGACACTGGCAATCTTGGGGTAAGAGTCAAGGATCAAGAATGTCAATTCCAAAATAGGGTAAGGAACCATGAGTAATAATAGTAATTGTGACAGTAGTAACCATGGTTTATGAAGGCTTGCAGTGTACCAGGCACTGTGTTCGTAGTTTCAGTATATCTTCCAGTCTAATACTCAAGTACGCCTTAGTGGCAAATACTATTAGTCACACTTTACAGCTGAGAAAACTGAAGCTCATATAGGGTGTAAGTGATTTGCCTGAGATCTCTTAGCTGTTGATGGAACCAGGATTCTAATCCAAGTCTGACTTAACAGCTGTTGTATCTTCCACTCTTCTTTGCTAAGACCTAAAATATGGATTTGGGGATCTGAGTAAAGCAGAAGCAGTAAATAGAAAGTCATTTTGCTAAGCTGAGGTCAGAAATAGGAATATAAAAAGCACTAGGGATCAAATATAGCAGCTACAGCAAGGACAGGCAAGAGTCTGGGCACTACAAGAGAGAAAAGGAATCTGGGAACTTCCAGACTGCAATTCTTCTTTTCCGCTTTGTACAGAGTAGATGTGGACAAGAAGTCAGGGACACTTGTCAACTGAGGCATTTTAAGTAGGAATCATCTGAGTTTTAGGAAACCAGACATTCTTATCACTTGTCTTCAAACAATTCAAGTCATGAGAGAAAATAAGATTAAAATGATCACTGAATGTTACTTTGGAAAGAAAAACTAGGCACTGTTAGAAACATAGTCTAGTAACATTTCCAATTTGAATTTTTTTGTTAAGAAACACCTTAAAGGCAGTATTTCTTTTGAAAAATCCCTTTTATCTGGAAACTGGCATGTTTAAATAACCATAGATTTACTTGATGAAATATTCTGTGACCATAAAAAGTATTTAATTCCTAACATTTGTATGGAACCACAAAAGACCCCAAATAGCCAAAACAATCTTGAGAAAGAAGAACACACAGGTGGAGGCATCATGCTTCCTGATTTCAAACTATATTACAAAGCTATAGTAATCAAAACTGTATGATATTGGCATAAAAAGACACATAAATCAATGGAACAGAATAGAGAGCCCAGAAATAAACCCATGCATATATGGGCAATTTTTTTTATGACAAAGGAGCTAAGAACATACAATGGTGAAAGGACAGTCTCTTCAATAAATGGTGTTGAGAAAACTGGACAGGCACCTGCAAAAGAATGAAACTCGACCACTATCTTACACCAGTCACAAAAATCAACTCAAAATGGTTTAAAGACTTTGAACATAGGCTTGAAACCATAAAACTAGAGGAAAACATAAGCGGTAAGTTCCTTGATGTTGGTCTTGGCAATGGTTTTTTGGCTTTGACACCAAAAGCAAAGGCAACAAAAGCAAAAAAACACCAGTGGGCCTGCATCAAACTAAAAAGCTTCTGCACAGCAAAGCAAACCGTCGACAAAATGAAAAGGCAACCTACCGAATGGGGGAAAATATTTGCAAATCATATATCTGATAAGGGGTTAATATCTAAAGTATATAAAGAACTTATATAATTCAATAGCAAAATAGCCTCAAACAATCTGATTAAAAAATGGGCAGAGGATCTGAATAGACATTATTCCAAAGAAGGCATACGGATGGCCAACAGGTGCATGAAAAGGTTCTCAACATCACAAATCATCAGGGAAATGCAAATCAAAATAGAATGGCTTTTGTCAAAGAGACAAGAAATAAGTGTTGGTGAGGATGTGGAGAAAAGGGAACCCTTGTGCACTGTTGGTGGGAATGTAAATTTATGCAGCCATTATGAACAACAGTATGGAGTTCCTCAAAAAATTAAAAATAGAACTACCATATGACCCAGAAATTCCATTTCTGGCTATTTATCCTAAGGAAACGAAAACACTAGCTCAAAAAGATATCTGCACTCCCATGTTCACTGCAGCATTATTTACAACAGCCAAGACATGGAAACAACCTAAGTGTCCTTTGATAGATGAACGGATAAAGAAAATGTTATATATAAAACGGAATATTATTCAGCCATAAAAAGAAGGAAATCCTGCCATAACAGTGAACTCATAGATCCAAAGAACAGGTTGGTGGTTGCCAGAGGTATGGGATGGGAGGTGGGCAAAATGGTTGAAGGTAGTCAAAAGGTATAAACTTCCAGTTATAAAATCAGTAAGTCCTGGGGATATAATGTACAGCATGGTGACTATAGTTAATAATATTGTACTGTATGTTTGAAAGTTGCTGAGAGAGTAGATCTTAAAAGTGCTCATCACAAGAAAAAAATTTGTAACTGTGTGGTAATGAATGTTAACTTGACTTATTGTGATCATTTTGCAATATATACATATATCGCATCATTATGTTGTACACCTGAAACTAATATAATGTTATATATCAATTATATCTCAATTTAAAAAAGTATTTACAAGGAATTTGTAATAATGTGGGAAATGTTTGTCATACTTTTGTGAGTGGAAAAAGACCTATAGAATTTTATACCAGAGTTATTTTTAAAATGTCTGCACAGACATTTATGTGTGTGGGCGGAGCTTGCAAATATGCCTTTATAATATGTCATAATTTGACATGAGTGCAATGGTTCTGCATGTCTTCCATAACCTTTCCTCTCTCAGTCAACTCTTAAAGCATGAAGACTTATGTAAGATATGAGCTGGTTAGTTTTTCACTCAACCATGTATCATTCCATAAGGATATATTTAAGTTTGGGAATAGGGAGTAGTAAAAAGGATGGTAACCCAGCAGTGAGCTAGGTGAGGACACTGGCTTTTCCTCATCAGCTATGAAAGATCTAAGAAAAATTTACCTTTCTGTTGGAAAGAGTTTTGAAATAGGCATCTAGAAATCAAACACTAGACCAAGAATTTTTCAAACTTTTGAAATTCGAAAAACTTTGCTTCAGTAGTAAGTGTAACCTTATGAGCTTGCTACAGAAACAGATTTATAAATTGAAGTTCATTGATAGCTGAAGGAATTTACTTTAGGCTGAAAGAAATTATTCTAATTTCTGAGTAAGGCTGTTGAGTTAAACAGTAATATATTAGCAGCTCAGCTTTCACTGAGTTAAAAAAACATGACCCAAGCAATAATATTAACATTTGATCACTTTAGCTTAGTTCAAAGAGATTAGAGATTTGGAATCTAAATAATGAATTGTTTCCTGACTTTGCAGATCAACTCTAGATGATATTTAACGATCTAGTTATAAAAAATGACACAGCTCCATAGTCTATGAGATCCTTCCTAAATAGCAATAATCTAACTTTTGATGATTTAGATTTGTCCATGAAGAAGCTATATGACACTGCACCATTCAAATATAATTTATTTTTTTTCAGAACAGGATTGCCAGTCCTGAATTTGCATCACATCAAGTCCCCCACAATTATCTGTGGACTTGTAGTAAAATCAGACAAACAGCTGAATTGTTGAAGCTCATTTTAAAGCAAAAGATATTGTGAGTCACTGTTTTTAGAGGGATGATTTTTAGGCTTTAGTGTACATAAGAATCAGCTGAGGTGTATTAAGCACGTAGATTTCCACTCTCTCCTCAAAGATTCTGAATCTTGACTATTGGGAAGCTCGCTGTGGTGGTCAGCAGGACCATTTAAATCTGCATTTAACAAGCACACCACCACGTTTGGACAGATGGTCCAGGGACCACACTTTGAGAAACACTGTTCTAGAAAATAAAGGGGAATGAGTGAGGGGTACCAAAAATTGAGGAAAAAATGAAGCCATCAAAGGAAAAGAAAAGTCTTTATCTGTGGAGAAGCTGGACGGCTTTTGGCAGTTGATCTCAAATTTGTTCTAAAACTGGACTAAAGTATTCCACTGCTAATAGTGAGCAATGGTTTTTTATCTCAATAAACAAAAAAATCTGAATTTGTATTTTAAGTTTTATTTTTATCAAACATTTAGTGCCTACTACCACTTTTCTGCTAGTAAAATGAGCAATAGCTAAGAAATATTAATTTTAAAAATTCAAATAGCCAATGACATTTAGTTTGACAACTTTTTTTTCTTTCTTATGAACTCAGGGGTATCCTTTTATAGTGGATCAATAAAATATGTATATACTAAGAAAAATATAAAAACATATAGTTTTTAGAAACAACTAAAATTGTTTCTAACCATATGATAGAATTAAGTTTATTCATTTGGACATACGAAAAAAGAGCATGGTGTTCCACAAAGGGCACCATGACTTCCAGATGCTCCCCCACGTGAACCAATTTGAGATTAGAGAAGTTATTCTTCATTGAGCCCTGAGGTCATGAAATTCTTTTTGTGTGTGTGTGTGAGGAAGACCAGCCCTGAGCTAACATCCATTGCCAATCCTCCTCTTTTTGCTGAGGAAGACTGGCCCTGGGCTGACATCTGTGCCCATCTTCCTCTACTTTATATGGGACGCCGCCACAGCACGGCTGACAGGCAGTGCGTCGGCTGGTGCCTGGGATCCGAACCCATGAACTCCGGGCTGCCAAAGCGTGACCTAAACCGCTGCGCCACTGGGCGGGCCATGAAATTAACAGTGCATGGCCATTGCCTTTTTCATCCATTCAAAAAATGTTTTTTTAATGCTTGATATGTGGAGCCACTGATCTGATGACAAGAGATGGCCCTGGTCTTACCTACACTGAATTTTGGCCAAATGAGAGATTAAGGTGGACAAATAGACAGTCAGTTATAATACAGAGTAATAAGTGCTGTGATGGGTGAGGTCTGGGGAGCTAAGGAACTAAGACTGGACAGTTAACCTGCGTTTGGGAGGTTGAGCAGTTTCTTGGAGGAAGTGGCATTGAATATGAAATATTATCGGCTTAGGAGGAATTATGCATATTTTTGGTTTCCATTTCACTTATGATCATATATTATTGTTTCATTGTGTTGTCTTTGAAGAAGACAATCTCTGAATGTTTTTTTTTGTAAGCTTTTTTTGTTTTGTTTTCTTCTAGTCTTCATTGATATATTTGCAGGTTTGAGTTTTTGAATATTTTGCGAAGCTGTTTTAGAACTTGAGAAGTCATTATTCAGAAGATGTTTGCATTAGCCATGGATTGACCAGTTTCTCCTTGTAGACTGTTCTCAATCAGACGTTTATGTAATCAGTACATACTTAACCAGAAATTATTGGCTTTCTGCATGATGAAACAGAACACTCCATTGCCCTGTAGGATGATTGCTTTTAATGATTGCTAAATAATTCTCATTCTATCTTAGTTAAGCAAACATTTTTTTAATGACAACCTATAAAGCTTTTAACACATTAAGTATCACAAGCCTTTTTTGAACCATTTACTTGATAGTGATATAATCACTTAGTCAAGTTGGTTAAAGATAAAGAGCTCATTTTCGGCATTAATGTGACCTATCTTAGACGTGTTTCTTCCTTTCTCTTTAAAGTAATCTAGTGTGGTGGCTTTCAGACTTTTAAATTCTGATATTTTCTTTTCAATTTTATTCTATTTCTTTTAAAGCAAAATGCTAGATGGAATCCACCCAAATTCAAAAGCCTTGTCACAGTATCCAATTCTTCCTCTCATTTTCTCTTTAACTGATGGTTTTTGCACTCTATCAAAACTACTTTGATCAAGGTCACCAGTAACCTCCATGTTGCTAAATCTAATGCTCAATTCTCTATCTTCATTTGTGTTAACCTATTATCAGCATTTAACACAGTTCATCCCTTCTTCCTTAATGACTTTCAGGACCTAGCCTCTCTTGGTTTTCCTCCTACCTCAGTGCATGCTCCTTCTCAGTCTTCTCTGGTGGTTTCTCTTCTCCCTGACAGCCTAACATAATAGTGCCCCAGGGCTTAGTCAAAAGCCCACACTTTTCTCCTGAGTGCCAGACTATTACATCTATCTACCTCTTTAATACCTCCACTTGGACATCTCAAAGTTAATACACATCTCAATACACATCTCAAAGTTAACATGTTCAAAACTGAATGCCTGATCTTCCCCTTGAAACATAGAATCTTTCTGCGGTCAAAGCCAAAAACCTGGGTTTTGCCTTCAAAATATATCAAGAATCAAACCTCTTCTTGCCACCTTTTCTCATTGAACAAATCACCATCATCTCTCACCTGGATTATTGTAAGAGCCCCCTAACTGGGTTCCTCGCTTCCACACATGTTCCCCTACAGATTTTTCTCAAAATAGCCGTATGTCAGATAATGTCACTCCTTTGCTCAAAACTCTCCCTTAACTCCCCTTTTCAGAGTAAGAGCCCCAGTCTATACAGTGACCCAACATGATCTAGCCCCGCATTGCCTCTCTGATTTCATCTCCTACTGCCTGGTCTCTCCTTCCACTTCAGTCACCTTGGCCTCCTTGTTCTTGAACATGCCAGATACACACTCACCATAGGCCTTTGCATGCATTGTCCTCTCTGCCAGGAAAAGCTCTTCTAGATGTTTGTATGGCTAACTCTCTTACCTCCTTCACATGTTCGGTCAATGTCATCTTCTCAATGAGGCCTGATAACCATTTTAAAATTGAAACCTACTTGTCCACCCCAAACCCTCCCCTTTATTCTGCTCAATATTTTTCCATAATACCAGTTTTTAACATACATATAGTAACACGAGATAGGTAATGTTTGTTGTCTGTGGACCACTCCCTCGCCCCTGCTAGAGTGTGTACGTTTTATGAAGATGAGCGTTTTTGATTCACTGAGGTGCATCCCAAATGCCCAGAACAGTCCCTGGTATGTACTCGGCATTCAATAAATGTTTATTGAATGAATGAATGGTTTCATGACTAATAGTTGAAACCCATTTTGAAAACCCGGTTTGAAAAATGCTGGTCTAGTGGCTAGACTCAGTCCTTACTTTTCTATTTGGGGTGCTATATATAACAAACCTTTTGGGATAAATTAAATTTTTCAGTTTTCAATTAAGTTGTTTTCCATTCATTTTGTTCAGTTAGGGTTGGTTTATCCAAAGTGCTCGTTGGAGTCATTTTAGTAGTAATCTAAATGAAAACATAACAGCATTTTTTTGATATATAACTTTGAAAGCCAGTCATCCACTGTTAGCAATTTGTACTTCTAGATTTTTTTCCAAGCACAAACATATATTAAATCATACTATATATAGTGTTCTACAACTTGCATTTTTTTGTTTTTTAGATTTGGTTGGTTTTTGTTGTGGTAGTTATTTTGCACCTGATATTCTACCATAGACACTGTGTCTTGAGATGCAGTATAGCATGGCTGGTAAGAGCATGGATGCCAAGCCAGACTGGGTTCAAATCCCAGCTGTGCCAATTACCAGACTCTGGACAAGTTACTGAAGTTTTCTGTGTCTCTGTTTTCTCATCTCTTAGCATGGGAATAATAATAGTACCTACGTCATACAGTGTTGTGGAGATCAAATGATGCCTGGTACATATGTGTGCATATAAATGTTAGCTGTCTAGTATCACTTCATTGTTTATCATTGCCGTGTAATATCCTGTGTTTTGAAAGTGTAACATTTTATTTAATCAGTCCCTTGTTTGATATATATTTAGGTTGTTTATAATTCTTCTCTGTTACAAACAGTGTTCGTGGAGGGTGAGTGTTTTTTTGCACATTTGTATAGTTATTTTTACAAAATAAATACATAGACTTTCTGAGTCTAAAATATAAACACTATTGTACCAAGATACACTTGTGCCAACAATGTATCAGTATTTGTTCCCACACTCTTGCTGATGCTGGATATTATCAGGCTTAAGTATCTTTCTTTGTTTTTTTCTAGTATTTTATGATGGATGGACTAGTTCTTTCCCCCACTCCTGCACCATACTCACATTTCTGTTTTATCTGAAATACATGGAGGTAGTGATGTATTTTTTTCAAACTAGTTATTTCCAGTGCCTCCCATCTCTTCGCCACTGATTTGAAATGCTACGTTTGTGTCATGTATCAAATTCCCATATATACCTGATCTCTTTCTAGACTCTTATTCTCTCTCCTATTGGCCTGCCTATTCCTATACAAGTACCATCTGATTTTAATCACTTTACCTTTTGATATATTGATAGCCCCCACTGCACACACTCAAGTATACACACATTGTTCCTCTTTTTTAGGAACAATTATTTTTCCAGATAAATTTTAGAATAATTTTATGAAGCTTTAAAAAAAATATCCACTGGAATTTTGCTTCAAAAAGTGTTAAATGTTATAGATTAATTTGGAATGAATTTGTATCTTTACAATATTGAAGGTTAGAACTTAAAAATGTTCATTTATTCAGGGCTTTCATTTTTTATGTCTTACACATTTGTTATAAAGGATATTATGTATTCTGTAGTTTGTGTTGCCACTTTGAACATGCTCTTTTTTCTTGAATCGTTTAATATTCAATATTGATTACATGTACATGCAAGGTATTAACATGTGTGTATATAGACACACATATATATTTGTCTTATATCCACACACCCTTTTGCTCTCTCTAATACTTCTGCAGTTCTCTTAGATTTTCTAACCTTGTATCACTTCATATGCACATAACAAATTTCATCTTCCTCACTGATGTTTATACCACTTGCTTCTTTTTTCTTAATTTGTTGTAGTGACTAAACTCTAGAATGCTGTTGAATAATAGTGATGATAGCAGGCATCTTTGTTGATTCTTTTTGAGTATATATAATTTAATTGAAAAAATCTTAATTAAATTAATGACTTTATTGGGTCGATCACATTATTAGCTCTAATCAGCCTTACTTCAAGTGTTCTTTTATTTTAAACCAGAGAGTACTTTGGAAAGTTTAAGATCTTTTGCTACTCTGGGAACAATAAGAACATAATCTTTGGCTAAGAATAAAAAAGAGTAATAATTATCTGAATCCCTGGAAGTTTACATCTGAGGTGAAAGATCTACCCCCTCCAATCAAATGCCACATGAAAAGTTACGACTAATAGTTTGATTTAAAAATTATATGACAATGCCATTTTTTCTCGCACCTTGAAAATGAATAATAGTCGGGGCTTTGCCTCCCTTGATATTGCATTTTACCAGCTGCAAGTAGATGCGAGCTGTGGCTGCCTGTAGCCTGGGAAGCTCGTCCTCAGGGTGCTGCTGCTATCAGTCCGCCTCCACCACCATTCCTGCAGCCTCTTTGCCCCTCGAGCAAGCCAGTGCTGGTGATTCCTTGGACCCTGGAAATGCTAATCTTGTCCATTTGAGTAGGGCTAAAGGTCAGGTATAACAGATTGTTCAAGTGTTTCTGATTTTAAGTGATTAACTCTCTTCTCTTAACAGCTTAACTCCATCTGGGCAATAGAAAGCCAGAAGTTTTAAATATCAAATGTAATCAGGAATTAAATGTGTTGGTTTCGTTTTCTTTGACCTTTTAGCTGCCTTTCATTCACAGATAAAGAAAACACTTTGGATAATTATTTCATTGTTGTAGAAAGAGGAAGAGAAGATTTTATACTTTTTCTTAAAACTAGGGAAAAGTTTATTTTTTGTCCACCCCTACCAGTTTCTGTATTTATTGGTTGACATTTTTTATTTTTTGATTTGTTTAAGTTTTAGTTGAAGTAACCAGCTTAATTTCTCAGTAGTTATAATCTACCTAGCTTTATATCTCTTTTTCCTAACTTAGTAATATTAGTATTTTTCCCAAATTTTTTATTATGAAAAATGTCAAACATAAGATAGTTATCTTGCAGAATGGCCCCCATTCTGGATTTGTCTGATTGTTTCTTGATGATTAATATAAGAACTTTTAACCACCATAGTCTTCATGATTTAGGTCTGTTTGCTAAGAATAATTTGTATATTTTTGTCATGGCAATTAATAATTACTAATTTTGACCTGGTTCCTTTTCATTCTGTTACTGAATATGATCTTAGTGGAGACATCCTATAAATAATGGCTCTGAGAACAGGATGCTAATTTTAGAGTATCTGTGTTCTCTCTCCATTTCTAACAAAGATTTCCTCTGTGTCTTTGAATGAGTTACACAACCATTCTACCTGTGCTATAAAATAAGCAGAATTGCCTACCCTGTTTAAAGTTCAGTGGATTTACTGACTGATGTTTATAAAGCCCATGGAAGATATAAAGCTTGGCTAAAATGGTAATCATTAGAGAAATGACTGTGATAATCTTTTGGTCCTTTCAAATAAGCTTTCATTTAGCCTAAGTGTTCTATCCTCAGAGGACATTTCTTGTCTCATATTTACTTTTAGATCTGAAGTAGAGGAAAACTAACCTTAAATGCCTACTGTGTGGTAAGCATTATGCTAGATTCTTCAAATGCATCTTCTCATTTAATTTTTAAGCTTCCATCTAACCTATGAAATATATGAGTTCTTATTTTCATTTTACAGACAAGGAAACCAAGGATCAGAGATGTTTAGTAACTTGTTCTGTATTACAGACATAGTAAGTGCCAGAGCCAGGCTGTGAACCCAGATCTTTGTAAATTTTCTCAGTTGAGCTTTATGTGAGAACTCTTCTGAATGTCACATACACTGAGGAAAATCTCTCCACAAAAAGTTGGTAGCTACTAATGAAGAATTTACACCATCATCTTCTGACCAGAAACATTTAATATGTAGACAGTGTTTTTTTAAGTATATTAATTTTCCAGTTATATTACATCTTCTGTCACTGATTCTGTTCTAGGATGTTGGCAAAGGATGAACTGATGACCATACTTGAGAAATGTTTCAAGGTTTTTAAGTCCTCTTCTGAAAAGCATCCTGGCAGCACAGCAAAGAGAATAGAGGAGCTCCTGGCCCAGTTTCAGAGCCTTGATGGTGAGAATATAATATCTTGCCAACTCTACTGGCTGTGACAGTCATTTAACTAAAATAACATGGAAAACCCCACATTCTGATGTGTTGAGAGATGAAGAGATAAAATAGTTCATGAGCAGTCAGTATACCAAGCCTCAGAGTATCCCATCTTCAAAATCACAAATAGGCCAAATGGTTC
This sequence comes from Tapirus indicus, assembly GCA_031878705.1. NCBI lineage: Eukaryota > Metazoa > Chordata > Mammalia > Perissodactyla > Tapiridae > Tapirus > Tapirus indicus. The sequence continues at coordinate 13,550,776 of CM062933.1, forward strand.
TCTTCTAGATTTGGTTTAAATGATGAAAAGCATCAAATGGGCAGAAAAAAAATTCTTTTTCTAGTTGGAAAGTTTGGAGGACTTACCTTAAAAAAATGGCAACAAAAAGAAATTAAAAAGATTGGAGAGAGTAGCATGGTATCATAATTAAGGACTCCTTTTAGATGTTTTTTCTTAAGCATTTCATCAAGTTCTTTCTAGATTTCAAAAACACTGCATAAATCATTTGTAAGCCTGAAAAATTAATAGCTGTGAATTGCTTTCACAGCAATGAGGCTCGTTGGTATGCTGATTACCAAAATCTACATGAGGTTTGCTTTAATCAGATTTACAAGCTTGAATCTTTCAGTCCTAAATGAACTGAGGCAGCGTGGCATTCCTCAGTGTTAGAGAGTTACAGTTTCCTTTATTTTGCGAGACCTCCACACAGTCATTTGAATTGCGGAAGGCTCCGGGCTCCTGGTTGTGTACAGGTAGCCACGTTCTGTTCTCAAATGCTTCAGGACTTCTTTGTTGTAATGGGGCACCATGGATTGATACTGATCATTAACTTTTCATGGGTTCTTCTCTTGTTCTACTTCTAGCACCAAAGTATGATACTCTTTTGGTAAAACAAAATGAGTGTGCACCTTTTATTTTCCCCTAGTTAGGGAAATTTTTAATGGAGTTTGGGAAAAAGAGGCAGCTTGGTGTATAAGCACATAGACTAGACATGGCATGGTGAAAATATTTCACTTGGAATGTCTGCATCCTTTCTTTGTTTGGCAAGTGTTCCTTTGTCTTGAAAACCCTTTGGATTTAGGAAACTGCTTTTGCTGAAATCCCTCCAGATCTATCCATAACTGCAGTGCTAGGCACCTGATGAGGGTTTAGTCAGTGGAAGGTGAAAGAGAAAGTTCGCTTGACTGTCAGTGGCATGAGCAGCTAGAATGAAGAAGTACTCCACCGTACTAAGCGGGTTTCCTCCAAGTTATCTGTAGGCATTGCTCTTTTGCACTATAGCCTGAGCTGAACCATTTTTCAAACAATAAAAATTTTAAAGGGCTGGAAATCGGTATCATAGAGATCATTGAGTACAGCTACAAACAGAAACTAAAACTCAGGAAGAGAAAGTAACTTGCTCAAGATTCCATAGCTAGCCAGTAGTAGCACCCAGACTAGAGCCCATCTCTCTTAACCACCAGCTCATCGTTTTTTTTCTCACTGATTCACAATGTAAATGTCCCCCTAATTATGGTGACTGGGACAGTAAGGGGCCACGCTTAAGGACATAAATAAGGTAAAAGACTTAGAATATAAGATAAATTACGTAAATTTCAATCTTTTACAAAATTGGACTTAGGAATTTTTATAAAATGAAATTGCAGATATTATAATTTTAATTCGAGTTTATGTAACATAAGCTAGTGAACAAATTCTGTGATGTGCTAATACTAAATAAAGGAATGCAGCTTTTAGAAATGGGAAGGTTGGAGTGACACATTGTTAATAATAAGGTGAAATTAAATCCCCTACATTGGACAAGTAGAAATATTTGACTATATGCTATCTCTGGTTCCTTAAATTACATATTACAGTCTGGGTTTAAAATTACATTTGGAGGGTTAAGTAGGTCAGAGTGTCATATCAGATTTATTTTTAAGGCTCTGCTACATGTTATGAAATGGGACAAAGAATTTATTAGATATTTTAACCTTAAATTATATCTTTCTTGAACCAAGAATTATCCATGGCTAAAAAATTTATTCTTGGAGAACAGTGCAGATTCTCCAGACTCATCCTCCTGTCTTAGATTTAGGCCAAACCAGCCATGTGAGTGTGAGGTTCCTAAAACCTGCCATGTACTAGGAGGAGAGTATTAGGACCTCATGCTCTCTAGAAGCACAACTACACCTTTTCTGTTCCCTTTGCTAAAGAACCATGATGCACTTTGCGTTTTAGTAGAACATTTCAAAACTTTTATGCACTACCCTCTTCATACTCAAATAGCGTTGTGTCAAAAACAGTGAAGTGGAAGATCTAGGCCAAGTTTGCCAGGGTGTGGGTTTGTGTTTTTTACAATCTTGGCATAATCAAAGGAATAAAATTTAAATTTATTTGTTTTTTAAAAGCTATAACAGCATAAAGATTTAGAGCTTTTTGCTGTTGGTTTGGGGGTTTTGTTTTGTTTTCATTGTGGTCACATTTTTAAAAATTCAGTAACTGGTTTTTTGAAGACTTCTCTGCAGCATAATTTACATAATATTTATTGATCTTCAGCTTCTGGAAGAAATTCTTTATCTGATGGAACCTTGATCCCTTGACACATTAAGACAAAAATGAAACTTTATTTCCCTCAAGGAGTAGAAATGTTTGTTCTCTTGATGTGAATGGATGTACCCTAGTAAATGGATATTGGTTTTGTATTAAAAGCAGAAGCCAAAGAGGAAGAAGATACTTCTGGGTCACAGTCAAAGGGGCTTCAGAAGACAGACCTCTATCATCTTCAGAAGGTCAGGTTACTTTCTTTTCCTTCCAGCATCCTGTAATGTTCCCTTTTCTTGGTGTGTGCTCTAGATTAGTTCTACCTGGATGTTGTTTTCATCTTTAAACTACAACCAGAAACAAAGCAAACTTTGTAACTAACATAAATTGAAGATCCCGTTTATCCCACTGCCATTCCCATTCTCCATGTATGCTAGCTAATTTACTAGCTAACATAGGTGGAAACTGTTCCTGTAGCCTCAGAGAGAGAGAATTAACTAGCAATAAGGGAAAATGGGAACATGGTTGCAAAAAAGTAATCTGATTATTTATCTGATTTATTTGTCTTCATGTTTGATCAAACTGAGAGGTCCAAAACTCATTAATTTTAGATACTTTTCTTGATTTTTTGTGCATATTCAGTATAGAGCAGAAATTAAGCCACAGTGTATGTCCAATATAATCTTTTTCAGATAGCTCTAACTTCAGGATCTTGGTTGTCAAAGTAACGAACCCTCTTTGTACCATCTTACCAAATTATGATAAATGTAGAGTAAAATTTCAATCTAAGCAAAACAAACACATGGAGTCTATTCTGTTAGTATGGCAAAAGGGCAAGGGTTTTTTTCCCTTCTTCTAAGTCCTTTTCTTAAATGAAATAGGTTGTGAATAGTGACTTAGTAATGAAGTGAACTGCCCTTTTCCTCTTTCTCTGAAAATTCACTTGATACATATTTGAAGCAAAACACCTAGGAGGATTCTTTCCAGACCTTAAAAATATAAAATAAACACAATCTATTTTGATCTGGTTCTTTCTCTGCACATTATGTTTTATGGAAAAGGCATCAGCTGCCTCTGCCTATGCAACAGCGCTCCCCTGAGGGGTTTTCTGTCTCAGAATCACCAGAAAAGATATGTTCTTTCATCCATAGTCCTTACTGGAAATGAAGGAGTCAAGAAGAACCAGTAAGAAGCAGACCAAGTTTGAAGTACTCAGAGAAAAAGTTGTAAACTTCATTGACAGTCTGGTGAGGTGAGTCTGTTGCTCTTAAGAGCTAAAAACCAAGCTATTTTCCCAAATAACACTGGTGTGATAGCTGTCCATAACCAATCTAGGACATTTTCTCCTAGATTAGGCTTTATGCTTTTCAGCTTCCTCCATCCAGTTTAGAAGTGTAATTTTGATTCCTTTTCTATCTTTATTAGGATATCTAATCAGATGACTTAGTTCATTCTTTTACTGCCAGTTCAAGAACACAGGTTTAATCTGGTTCATTAAGCTGCGTCAGGGGTGGAAACAGAAACTGAGTGTCTCCATTCTAATAACAAAGTGTTTGCATTGCCCTTTATCCTTGCTGTATCTTTGCTAGGAGTTACTGGATCTGGGCCAAGCCCAGAAAACAGACAGAACAGACTAGCTGTAATGCCCTATTTTATCCTGAGTAAAGGACTTCTAATTCTAAAGAATACCAGTGCAACTCATTATCAGCACTAAATTCATGTTGAGAGATGTACTCATAGTAAATTTAGAAATCCACCTGTATTTTAAGATGATTGATTCCTTTTTGGGAAACCTAGATGATTCTGATTCATGGATATCCCAAAAGTCAGCTTTATGTAGCTGTGTAAAATCCCCCACCTAAGCTGCCTTTCAGGCAGTTGGGACATGCTATAGAAAATAGCAGCTCAGTTATTGAAGACAAAGAGTGGTTTTCTGGTAAATTACCTATCCTTCTTCAAAGTGAAAAGTTCCATTTTCTAGGACAGTGTGGGGGCAGAATGATGGTTCCTAGTAGTTGGGGAGAAATTACCAATGTCATGAAAGAGGTCCAAATGATCAACCAAGTGTGACAAAAGGAAGGTTGAAGTGAGAGAAATGTGTCATATAAAAGTGATGCAATGCAATATTGAACTGACCTACTGGCCAGAAATGACCTTTTAGAACTCATATAGTTAACCTTGCCCTACTGGGCTTTCCTTCTCTTATAGTTTCTAGCCCCAAGTTCCTGGCTCTTCCCTTTTACCAAGCTGTGAATATTGTAGTTGCTAAAAATAATTTTGCCATGTAATTTAGCATAATTTATAGGCCAAATTATCAGGCTCCTTTCTGAGTTCCCACAAATCCCAAATTGTAGGCTCTGAAACCAAACCATTCCTCTTTTGTGATCTTTGACCTAATATGTCTGACTTTTTACCTTTCTGAGCAGTTAATGAAACAAAGCTGAGCATGACTGAAATGTGTTGTGAAATCATAAAATTTTCCATACTAGGATTTTACTGTCTTTACCAAGATTGACCATCCCAGGAGGGAAGAGATTAGGATTGTGGCATGTTAGAGCTAAAAGGGACCTGAGGAGTCATGTGGCAGCTAAAGTCCAGAGAGAGGCTGTGACTTGTGGGAAGTCACATAGTCCCAGTCTGCTGACGTCTGTCAAAAGGCCCTCTCCATTTCTCCAGACTGTCCCCAAGGACCACATCACAGATGTTTGACCACAGCTTGGAGTTCTGGAGAAAAGATGTCCTTTAAAGATAAATATAAGCAGTAGACTCCAGGAGGCAAGGTTCCCAGTATACCATGAGCAGCTCTTGCTGAAACTACTGAAGAGCAGAGTAAGTTGCCACTTCCTAAGTTAACTGTTTCCACCAAAATACAAACTTCAACTTTGTAGCCTTTGTTGATACTAAGTGGTCCTACCAGTTCCCTCAAAACCACCTCTCTTTTGCTTGTGAACTCTGATCTGAATCCAAGATGAGTGTCATCCAATGCTCTAGTGCCAGGCTCACTGCTCATTTCTTCTCACACCAAATAAGATGCAGAAGTCTATTTTTACGTCAATCTCCAAGTTTGCAGTTAGACAAAAGTTCTAATGTATGATGATGTTTTGTTACTGTTCAACTAGTGTAGCCCAGTGGAAACCAAATACAGGCAAATATTTTATTTTGCCTCTGATGGAGGTTCTTTGAGGGTATCCAAAGGCTTTTTGCCTTGGGAATTAACTGGATTTCTAAACAAAATAAAGATGTTAAAAACGGAGAGGAGTACAAACATGAGACAGTAGTTTCTCTGAAATTGACTCTGTCTGGTTGCCTTGTTAGATTTCCGTCCTTATTACATAGGAATTCCATCCATATTACATAGGAAGGACTTCAACAGGGTCTTTTAATGATTGGGGAGAAAGAGCCTGAGGTTGATGTAGGAAGGGTTTATGGTCAGAAATTACAAATCGGTAGCCAGCCATACAGGGAGGCAGTCAGTATCACCCATTCCTGAAGTTACAGCTAAATTGACTTAATCTTGAGTAAGATGTTAGTAGTACTTGAGGTGTGAATGCTGGTCTTAGGGCCAAGTCAAAATCATACACTCTTTGCAAATGAGTTTTATTCCCATTGACTCTGGAGAAGGAGCAGCATCTAGAAGTGGAATGATTAGGGGGCCAGGAGCTCTTGAGACGGGGAGGAGGGAGATAGTGATGAGTAACGTACATGGTTAGTACCCTCTTCACTTCCTGTCTTCCTCAAAGCCACTGACCACACAGGTGAAGCAGGTATGGCAGGATCTTCTAGGCAGTGGTATCCTCTCCAGAAGGGAGAAAGCTAGGACACCAGGAAGAAGAGTAGTTTTCCTGGTGGCTGGGCTGAGGTAGCTGCTTTGCTCTGCCTGCACTGGTGGGAGAAGGAGCTGCAACAAATCTGTCATGTGGCCAAAATACTTTAAGCCCAGGACTGGGCTAACCTCTAGGACTCTTTATGAAGGCATGTGAGTAAACTACTTTAATCGAGGTAGTGACTTATTACTTTGTCTTGGGCCAAAGCTTCTGCCTTCCAGTTTACTACCCTCCAGGCCACTCAAGGGCAATGTTACTGTCATGGCACAGAGCAGCTGATGGGCTCGTTATGTATTTAAAGTACACTTTTTAATGCTTTATTTTTTAAATTCAGATTTCATTAAAATTGGTTTGTCATCTAGCTCATAAATAAGACAGAAAAATCCCAGGTTACAGTGGTATTTTTAAAAATTGAAATTTTAATGATGAACAATGTGCTTGTTTTTCAATACTCTGAAGCTAAAATTTAGCCTTTTCTGCCTTTAAAGTAAAAAGTAATTGTAACATATAAAAAACTTTAAAGGTATCTTTTCTATGAGAGATTATCAATGAAAACATTTTCTGTGACTCAAAAAGAATTTCCTAAACTCTAATTCCAGGTCTGAGGCCTGTGTTTAAAACTGCCAAGAGTTAAATGTTTGCTGTGGGAGAGAATTTGGATATCTCAGTTTTCTAAGTAATTTACTGTAAGAAAGTATTCATTAATACTTTAAGAAATTCTACCTTAAAGCTTTTGAGCAGAAAAATAATTTATGCACATGTGTTCATATAGGTTTAAATAAGAACTGAAATATATACTTTCTTGTACTCTAAACAGTCTGGAAGTCTTAAAAAATATTATATGGAAGAGATACAATTCTGAGTTAATCTACACTGGATTTGATATTTGGGTTTTGTTTCATTTGTTTGTCATCACTGTTCATTTTGCTCTTCAAGTAAATTTATTGCTCAGTTTTCCACAGAGGATTGACAAAAATATTATATTGAAAATAAACTTGTGCTTATCTGAAAGGTGACACCTAACTTTGGCTGTTTCAGAGAATATCTTCTGCCTCCAGAGACACAGCCTTTGCACGAGGTGGTGTACTTCAGTGCTGCCCACACCCTTCGTGAGCACCTGAATGCTGCTCCGCGAATCGCCCTCCACACCGCACTCAACAATCCTTATTATTATCTCAAGGTAAGAAGCAGATTGATGTCTCTGACAGTTTAGTTCAGACCCCAGACTTTATTTATCACAAGAATATTGTAAATTTGCAGTTTTCATGAGCAAGGAGTTGGCAGCTCAGGGTTGTACCTCTTTCAGCTATTTTTGTGTGTGTGTGTGAGGAAGACCAGCCCTGAGATAACATCCATTGCCAACCCTCCTCTTTTGCTGAGGAAGACTGGCCCTGGGCTAACATCCGTGCCCACCTTCCTCTACTTTATATCGGACGCCGCCACTGCATGGCTTGTTAAGTGGTGCGTCTGCCCGTGCCCGGGATCCGAACCCGCGAACCCCAGGTTGTGGAAGCGGAGTGCTCGAACTTAACTATTATGCCACTGGGCTGGCCCCTCTTTCAGATATTTTAAAAAATTCTTTAGACTTCAGAGGACGTTTTCTAAGCAGTGAAGATGCCAATCAGTAGACAACTAATGCTGTCTTTTGACCATGCGTAAATGTCTTTCCCTTCATGTGATAATATCAGATCACAGGCATTAAGACTCCAGAGAATAATGCTACTACTATTGTGAAAATAAAGGAAATATTTCCTACAGACGTAACAGTGGATAATGGGTCGAACAGCATGGCTTAATGAAATTACTTAAAAGATCCAAATGGTTGTTTCTGATGGAAAAAAGAAATAGTTTGGGATTTCATCTTGGATTTTAAACCAAAGGAAGATCTACTCTGAGAGACATCTCCAGAGCTGAGTGTAGAGGACGGCCAGCAATCTGCCAGCGATAGAACTCCTAAAATCCAGACACATTTGCTAGTTCCAAGAAACTGTCCTTTAACCAGTTCCAGACAGTTGAGAATTTTAAAAACTTTATGACCAAGTAAAATGATCACTTTAAACATTTCAGTAAGCTATATTTCAGTAAGTTATATATACATGAAATAATCTGTTGATATTTTGCCTATAAGTTAATATTAAGTTAATTTGTTAATAAGTTAGCAATGCAGTTAAGCACCTAGAAATCTTGCCACAAAGAATACTTAAGAAGTGACTCCATGAAAAACCTACGAAGAGCGTTCCAGCTGGTTTTTTGGCTAGTGGTAGGTTACAGAAGAGAACTGGTGCAATTTCAGTAGTCCTTGGGAGGATATATTATAATCTCTGTGCATGTGTGAGAGAAACTTTGTCTCTCAGTAAGAACCATGGATTTCAAATAGGTTGAAAACACACTGATTGTCTTTGTAGGGGTTAGGATCTGCAGGGCTGTCAACAGTCTTTTCTTTGAGAGAGAACTTATAGCCTTGGTAGCGGTGTGTTGGTATTTATTAATGGAGTATAGTAATTGCTAGAATTCAGGTAATTATAAATGTTGGAAGTGGCATTTTATTGAAAATCCACAAAGAATTCCATAAACTTTTTTTGGAAACCAGAAATGTATGAGGGTGTCAGAAATAAATAATGTATGATGAAAATGAGAAAAGAAATTAACAATTTATGATTAAAATGAAAAATATGCTTCTCTTCTGATCCTGGGAGTTTTCTTCTAGTGACCAGGAGCTAGGGGGATCATGACCAAGACCTAATCCTAAACAAGAACTGGCCTAAATTTTGGAGAGTAGACGCAACTCACTAAATAAAGGAAACCAAAGACTCCCTTTACTGGATTACTAAAATCAGGTTAGGCGTTCATTAATGTCTAATTTTGTTCCTAGTCATTTCTAAAATGTAGTCATCTTCGTTTACTGTTAATTTTAGAATGAAGCACTGAAAAGTGAAGAAGGCTGCATTCCAAATGTCGCCCCCGACATCTGCATAGCATATAAACTGCACCTCGAGTGTAGCAGGCTAATCAACCTTGTGGACTGGTCAGAGGTAGGTCAGGGAGAAAAGAGCAAGCTGTTTATTTGTCTAACCATCCATGACAACTTTCCTGGGATGTTTTTATTCCTTTCGTACTTTGAAACTCTTATTTTTTTTAATGCCCTGTCTTTTGTTTGGAAAGCATAAATCACCTCATACTTCTAAGTTCCTCCAGAAAAGCAGCTAACTGCTCAACAGTCCCACTCCCAATAAGAGCACCTTGATCCCACACGTCTCAACCAAGCCAGTTCTGCATTCATGCCAGGTCAGAATAAGTGTGTGATCTAACCCCATGGTTAACAATAAGCAAAATCAGTTTAGCCCAGTTCTGCTATTCCACAAAATAAAAAAGTATATTATTAACTAGCATTTCTCTTATTGCATAAAAGAACAGAAACATTGGAATAACTACACAACAGATTTAAGTTGCAGCAGAAAGTACAAGGAATACTTGGCAAGGCAATGGACAACTGTTATTATTCAAGATAACTATTCTTTCCCTTCTCAGAAGAATATTACAAATTTAACTCTGTTGAAGGCCCTATTTGACAAATGTCACCGTATAAAATATGCATAATTGGCAGGTTCCAAGAAAAATAGGCATTTTCCTGGGGTAGTGGAGGTTGGGGAGTAGAGGATACAGGGCATCCTTTGCTTTTCAACTTTGACTAGTTTTCTTGTTTTTCTCTGCACACTTCTTAGTTCTCTGAAACATAAGACTATTTTCAGGAACCACTCCATTGTCTTTTAATGTACCTGATTTAAAGTGATCATCAATGTAGTTTTGAGAATCTGAAATTTGGTGTAATAAAAAAAAAATGTGCCAGCTATCAGCAGCAGCAGTGCTTGACGTGGCTTAATACAGAGCTATCAAGTGCAATAAAAGATGCCTGGCAACAGTAGAGATTTTTACTTTCTTCTGTGTTGTCTCTCAAAAGGCTTTTGCAACAGTTGTGACAGCTGCTGAAAAAGTGGATGCAAATTCTATAACCTCAGAAGAAAGGAATGAAATTATCCAGTATCCTTTAAAACCAATTCTATTATGTCCAAGTATACATATAGAATATAAGTTTATAGTTTCTCCAGATCTACATTAAAGATTTATAGACATGCTCCAGACAACCTTATTACTTATTAATATTAACCATACCATCCCAGAAAAACTTGTTTCTAAATATTCATTCTGAATTTAATCTAAAATGAGACCAAATCTGAAATATTTGGTCTAAAACTTTTATCAAAGTCATGTTCCAAAAGTCACCAAAAATGTCCAAAACTGTCATTGAATTCTCTATTTTCTAAGGTTCTTTATATACTTTTAGAATGGGGGGGAGCAGGGGGAGCAATTTTCATACTATGTGAAAAATTAGAATGAGGTAAATGTTAAGCACTTTTCCATTTGTGTCGTATTGACAATGGATTCTAATTACATTTAATGTTTTCCAGTATGGGTTATAGTTTAATTTAGAAGTATATATTTGAACTATACTTCAGTTTACCAACTGATATTTTAACATTGAGATTTTAACTTCTTCTTATCAAAAATACAACATGGTGAATTTCCTTAGCTATAGCCTCCAGTGCTCGGTTTATTAGAGCTGTTTCTGAACTAGAACTTTTAGGATTTATAAAACCTACCCAACAGAAGACTGACCATGTGGCAAGGCTAACATGGGGAGGCTGCTAGAAAGCAAATGAATGAAATGAGAAGGATCACATTTAGCTTAAGAGAAAAAGGAGACCAGTCATATTTACATACCACTAGAGGAAGACTGTTTTGGCAAGAAATGAAATGTGTAATCCCCATGTGATGTATGACCAGTAAGTAGAGTGCTAACCCCAAATAGGAGTATATCAAAACACCTTTGGAGTACTTTAGAATCCAGTAAATAATACACTTATCGTAACTAAAACCTCTCTCACATTAACACTGTAATTTTCAGTCAATTGTTCTTGAACAAAATAATGTATAAATGTAATAAATTCCTTTTTCCAGGAGTATGAATTATTTGCATTTGATTGAATAGTACTCATTCATGCTCCCCTAGTTTCTTCCACTGACATTCCTCACTTTAGTAACTGTGTAGTAAGATGAATATCCTACAGGCTTATTTCTCCCAGTGACTACATAGCTTCTAAAACTGCCTCTGTTGCCCCATTTCCTTTAGTCTTACAGCTTAAAAATTCCCAAGTTGTTTGGCTTAATGGCAGTAAATATTCTACTTGAGGATGACCCATCATTGAGTCTTAGAGCCTGTAAGGCCTTTACAAATTGCATCTCAACTTGATAAGGCCTGGATGAAATGAGATTAAGATCTTTTCCACGACAAGAACACATTAACACAATGAAAACAAAGATACCTCAAGTTCATCATTTAATATTCTACTGCCAAGAGAATTCTGGGACATGTCTTTAAGACTACTCACTAACATAGTAAAATTACCATGCAAATATGACCAGGAGAAAAATAGTCCAAACTCGGTTAAAACTGTTTTGGTTCGCACAACTTAGAACTATGAATTGCAGGCCTTTTTTGGGCTTTGAGGACAAATTTAATGTATAATTATTTTTAAATTTAATATAAACAAATTTAGTAACTTAAACATTATTAATTCTGGAGTATAAAGGAGGTATGAGTAGAAAGAGTATCTTAGCCCTCTGACAAACATGATGGGCTGAGATGACATTATTGGATAACTGTTCCCTTCCTCCTCTTCCTGCTCCAAAAACAAATTGTCAAAATGTTGCCAGAGTTAAAAAGAAAGGGAAATCTCAAGGTACCAGAAATAATCAATTGCGAGCCAGAGCAGCAAGTGGCTAGCCCTACAGAGCTTTAAGAAAGAATCACCACAAGAGTAGCGTTAGTTAAGGTAGATTAGATGTCTTATCGTCTTCATCTAAAAGATGCCAGGATTTCTTATTCAGCAGAATTCAAACACATATACATACGCATAAAGGGCTGTCAACTTGGAGATTCAGGAATTTATGATATGCAAACACAAACACCACAAGGAAGAAACTGGACAAATAAGAGGCTTTTGACACCTTGGAATCCATGTGGTAAAGGCAGAGCCTCTGTCATCTCAGGGGTCCCCGAATAAGGCATGGAGCAGAGCCTCTGCCAAATGGATATGATCAAAGCATCAATTTCGGTTATGTGAATGCTCCACGATTTATCTGCACAGCAACTAGCTCAATATTTTTTCTCAATATTTTATAGTCATTCCTGTCCGGTCAAATGTGCCCTCAACCGTGTGTTTCATTTTTGACAACAGTTGGTAAAATCTAGGGAAAGAATGTGTGAATGATTTTAGGGATTTTCCACTTGTTGCCAATTTAAGTGAGGCAGTGGGAAAGGTTTTCCATTATTCCACGTCTTGTTAATATGAACACACCATCAATATCTACATTGTGATTTCCTCCAGCTTTCAACTGGTGCCGATGAGCACCAGATAAAATTGTGTTTAGAAACCATTTCTTTCAACCAGATTCATACGGCAGAATGCTTACACTGTAAGGTACCAAGGAACTGGCCTCACACAGACCAGCAGATTCATGTCTGAGGTGCCCCGAGTAGAAGTAGCCCTGCTTTTCTTTTTTTCTTTTGCTGGGCACTTAGTTGAATTCATGCTACCTAAGTATGCCATGCACTAAACCACTCTGATTTTCCTTACTACCTAAAGATATTAGGTAACAGAGTAGCAGGATGGAAACTCTTAATTTCATAGTGAATACCCAAAAAAGCTATAAAATTAAAACATGAAGCTCATTTGTAGTAATCATTAATGGAGCACAAAACTCTCAAGCCAGCCTATGAGGTGTTAGCTCAATTCTGTCTCCATTCCTTAATACAGTAAAAACTCAACCAAAATACCTTACAAATGGGGATATTCTGATTCAGTAAATCTTTTGTTCCACAAAATAGTAATCTGAAAACCCTGCGGTTTGAAATTCATCCAAAAAACATTTACTGAGCACATTCCACGTGCCAGGCACTGTACCAGGCACTTGCGATTCTTCAGTGAACCAAGATCTTTGCCATCATTGCATTCTAGCAGAGGGAGTAGAACAGACAATTATATAGTATGTTACAGAAAAAAAGAACCGGGATGCCATGCTGCAGATTTAAACAGTGGTCAGAGCAGGCCTCATTGAGATTACATTTGAATAAAAACTCGAAGTTGGTAAAAGATTTACCCACAAAGTTTTATGGGAGAACTGCGTTGTAGGCAGAGAAAAGCAATAAGAAAGGTCCTAAGGCAAGAGTATGTAAGCTGCACTGGAGGAACAGCAGGGGTGGCCAGTGTGGGATAGGCAGAGTGAGCAAGAGGGAGACTAGGAACTGAATGAGTGGGGTGGAGTGCAGGTAATTTAGGGCCCTATAGACCACTGTAAGGTTTTTGACTTTTACTTAGATAGGAAGCCATCTAAGTAAAAGAAAGACTTAGACCTTTAAAGGATCACTGACTGCTATGAGAATAGACTTGGATAGGTGAGGAGACACAAATGAGGCAAAACAAAGGCCAATTAGGAGATCACTGAAATCATCCAGGCAAGACATGATAATGTCTTGGACAAGAGTAAGAGTAGAGACGGTGAGATTTTGGATGGAACCAAGATTAGGTGAAGGCCATGAGGGATTCAAGACTTTTTTGGCTGAGAATCTAGAAGAATGGAGATGCCATTAACTGATTAGGGATGATTAGGAGGAAAAGTTTAAGAGGCAAAAATAAGGAGTTTGGTTTTGGGCATAAGTTTTAAGACCCCTATTAGATATCCAAGTGGAAATGTCACATAGGGAGGTGAATATAATCTGATCTCTTTAGGATTAGATGAGATGACCAAAGTGAGTATAAACAGAGGAGGCAAGGAGCCCCAGGCCAAACTCTGGGGCATACCTATGTTTTAAAGTTCAGAGAAATGAAGACTGGACCAGCAGCAAAAAAAAAAAAAGCAGTTTTACAAAGGAACCAGATAAACTGAGAAGGAGCAGCCAATAAAGTAGGAAAATCAGGCAAGTGTGGTATCTTGCAAGTCAACTGAAGCACGTGTTTCAAGGTCAAATGTTGATTAAATTTGGCAGTGTGGAAATCATTGGTGACTAATAAGAGTAGTAGAGTGGTGAAGACAAAGCCTGATAGGCATCGCCTATCAGGTCATCTGTCCAAACTTATCACGAGTCTGGGAAAGCCATACATTGTGTGATGTAATAGAGAGAACATCCATTTGCATTCTTGCACAAAACATTTAATCTGAAACTAATAAAACTATAGACCTAACTTCCAGTTTACAGAAATTCAAAAGGATAGAAGAGGTTAAATTAATGACACCACAAAGAAACATTCAACAAGACAACAGGCCTAGTTGTTCCAGAAAGTCAGAATCTTGACTGAATCCTACTTTAGCAAGAAAAAAGGTTGCAAAAGACATTTTTGGGGGCAAATGGGAAAATCTGAATATAGACTAGATGTTAAATTAGGGGAGTATTATTTTAAATGAGATAATGGTATTGAAGTATATTTATATAGAACCACCTATTCTTAGGAGATGCATCATGTATACAGTAGTCCCCCCTTATCTGCAGTTTCGCTTTCTGTGGTTTCAGTTACCGTGGTCAACCCCAGTCTGAAAATATTAAGTGGAAAATTCCAGAAATACAGATAATTTATAAGTTTTAAATTGCCGTGCCATTCTGAATAGCATGATGAAATCTCTCACCATCCTGCTCCATCCTACCCGGGACTTGAATCATCCCTTTGACCAGTGTATCCACACTGTATAGGCTACCCGCCCATTAGTCACTCAGTAGCCATCTCAGTTGTCAGATGACTTGTCACAGTATCGCAGTGCTTGTGTTCAAGTAACCCTTACTTTACTTAATAATGACCCCAAAGTGCAAGAGTAGTGATGCTGGCAATTCAGATATTCTCTTACTGTGAGTAATTTATAAATTAAACTTTATCACAGGTATGTGTGTATATGAAAAAACAGTATATTTAGGGTTCAGGACTATCCTTGGTTTCAGGCATCCACTGGGGGTCTTGGAACATATCCCATGCAGAAAAGGGGGGACTACTGTACATTTTTTGAAAGTTAAAAAATATCTACATATAAACCAAATATGGCAACATATTTGTTCACTTTAAATGGATCATTGGACTGTTCCTTCAGTTTTTCTGTCTGAATTTTTTCCTAATATAAGAAATTTGAATAAAAGGGGCAGGAAGATTAGAAGTTTAGAAAATTCTTGAGTTTTGCTATAAAGATTACAGAGCAGAAAAATAGGATAATAGCTAGAGAGGGATTATAAAAGATTTTTAATAGCATGTTTATTATGCTTATGGGAATGATCTAGTAAAGAGAAAGAAAATGGATGCAAAAGCGGACTGTTAGAACTGTATCTATGAGATGGGGGTTTGGATCTAATGCTCCTTACCTGGGGCAAACACAGGAGCAGAGGATTGCTGGAGCCATGTCTGTGAGTAGACAGGGACAGGCTATTAGGTGCTTTAGCAGAATATTCACTTATTAATACCAATTACTATATAATGTTGAAGTGAGTAAAAAGAACCCAAATAAGGCAAAGACAGTCATTTTCAACCCTAGCTGCTTGGATCATCTAGGGAGCATATTAAACAGATTCCAACAGTCCTGCCCTCCTCCCAATCTTATAAAGCAGTCTCGGGGGGTAAAGTCTGGAAATCTTTCCTAAAAGCTCTCCAGTTAATATTGCTGATACAATAAAATGTTTCATTTGCAAACTATTTTCTTTAGGGATATAAGTTCTTGCCATAGGCCAAAGACAGCCCTGATATTTTCAACTTCTATTATTTATTTTTCTCAGATGGCCTATGCCTATTTTTCCTCAAAAATACAAAGAATTATACCTGGCCATGTGCCCTTGTTAGTCAGGGATTTACTGAACACATTACAGTAACCGAACTGCATGCGGCAGAATACCAGCACTGCCTTTTACTAAAAGAAATAAGATGAGTATTAGCACACTAAATTCTGTAGATATTTACCTATTAAAAGCAATTTCAGGGATTTGGGGGAATTCAGAATCCGTAGGTTGCTCATATAATCTTTTTTATCGAGATTGAATGTGGTTGGTATTTGGACTAGAGTAATCAAGTACTCGGTCCATCTAATTATAACTAAATCCAAGAAGTTGCCCACATTTTTTATTTTCTGGAATCACCTCACACACTACTTAAAATCAGTAAGCAGCCCATAAGCTAGGTCTTTCTGATAAGGTGACAGGCAGAATTTGGCTATGGAGGAAATTTTCTTGATCAAAAATTGAATCTAGAATTAAAACCATATTACTTGTAGCTCCAGTCAGATTGCCAGCACTGATTGTCCTTTTAGCATATCTTGCCCTCCAAGTATAAAAACCAGCTCTTTTATAAATTTAAATCTATGTGAAAATTCACACATGCTTACTTCAAAAGAATGTTCATCATTTCCCCCTTAGTGGGGTTAAGGGATAAAACGTATTTACATTCACTCTACTCCCACTCCTCCATATTTTAACTTATTGCCTGCCTTCTCCTAACGTAGTGGTTCTGAACTGGGGACTCCCCCAGCCCCTGACATCAGGAGGTATGTTTTTGGTTGTCACACTGAGGAGAGCATGCTACTGGCATCTGGTGGTAGAGGCCAGAGATGCTGCTAAACATCCTGTAATATTCAGGACAACCCCCACAACAAAGAATGATCTGGCCCCAACTGTCAATAATGCTGAGGTTGAGAAATCTCTGTATTAGTCCATTAAAACCAGGTAGAATTATCTACCTTATTTATGGCTACCTTGTGCTATACCAATATTTCTCAGACTTTTTTTTTTTTGTGAGGAAGACCAGCCCTGAGCTAACATCCATTGCTAATCCTCCTCTTTTTGCTGAGGAAGACTGGCTCTGGGCTAACATCCGTGCCCATCTTCCTCCACTTTATATGGGACGCCGCCACGGCATGGCTGACAGGCAGTGCGTCGGCGGGCGCCCGGGATCCGAACCTGCAAACCCCGGGCTGCCAAGCGCGGACTAAACCGCTGCGCCACCGGGCAGCCCCTTCTCAAAGACTTAATGGGCATATGAATTAAAGGACGATCTTGTGAAAGCCCTATACTACTTTTCAGCCTTGTTTTAAACAAAGAATTGGCACCAAAGTTAAAAAGGAAAAAAAAAAATCCTTTTTCTTTCTTCCACTAATTAGGTCAATTATAAATGTATTATGTCCCAGTACATTAATGATTGGTTTAATTAGTGAAAATATGCTAATAGAAGTAAAAAAAAATTCACTGAAGTATTTTATGCTCACTTCATTAAAGCTATGTTTGGAAAGTGAGTTAAATGTGCTGAATCATGCTTTCATATATTGTCCTTTAAAAAAAACCTTGCATTCTACTGGTATCTGAGGTAAAAACTCTACAGCTGTTAAAACTGATCTATTATATAACATTCTGTCATGCAGTCAGAAGCAATTTGGAATCAGAACTCAGTTTTTGAAAAGATTATTTAGATTCTTCAATTATTTGGCATATGAAATCTCATATCTTAGATTTGGTTTATGAAAAGATTTTTAAATTTTATCAGAAAGTTAACTTAATTGATTCCTGGAAAATGCTTACATTTAAAACACTGGCTTTATTCAAATACTACCCATCTGTACATTAAAAAAACAAGTAGATTAGAAGTAAATGTTTTATTCAACTAAATTCCAGTACTACAAGGGCAGTAAAACAATGATACACTGGAAAAAAAAATGCAGCAATAAACATTTGTTAAAAAGACTGATGGAATAAATAAAAACTACCAAAAAAAAAAAAAAGGAAGAAAATCATATAAACCCATTCTGAAACCCCAAGAAGTCCTGGAATACAGAAATGCCCTCCTCCTTCACTATTTCACAGGAAGCACTGTAGGCTATTTGCTTAATAATGTCCTGGGATTACATTCTAAATTATTAACAACTGGTTACAGCTTGGTTGTAGTGCACAATTAAAATCACACTAACTTCATCTGAAGTGTCATTCTACAGTTTTATTTACACAACCAGTGAAGGGCATGTTCTTAGAATACCAGCTTTAATCCTTTTCAAACATTAATGTAAGAAGCCAAATTGTAATGATAGAGCAAAATGAGGCCACTGGTATTAATACAGGTAGCAAAGGTCCACATCCGGGTGGTATTGACATCAGGGAAATTTCCAAAACCAGTTGCTGCCTAAGAGTGGTTGCCACTGACGAAAGCTTGAAATAACCTGTATTCATAGGGGAGTATTGGCATTGCTGCATGTCATAAATGGGACCTCTTGCAACAATTCAACAAAGAACAAGGCAGCCCACAAATGCAGAAAACGTGATTCATGAAACATCTAAAGGGGGAGAAAAGGAAAATTAGTGCAAAATGTAGGTCAAAATTCAAACACATACCAGATCTTCATCCCCAATATTGCCCTAAGTAAATATTTAAGTAACCAAAATCAAGCCTTAGTAAAGTTTTGCTGCCTATTTCCTCCAGGCTTTTTCTCCATGATTTTCTGTTAAATTCTCATCTGGGGTATGAAGATAATTATAATAAACGTCTTCTTCTTAAAAGACTGTCTTGTTTTCAGTTCCAAGATGAAATACTTACAACTAGCAGGCTGTTCTCCATATCGTCGCATTATTTGATCATGCGTAAACTTCACAAATGCATCATATTGTTCTATAAATAAAGGTACATGTCAATTACATGATTTGCAAAATGCCCTCTCTAATATGTTAGAGCCAGATAAACTCTGAAAAATGCAGCATATATAATGAAGCAATTCTTAGTTGGCACATAACCTCAGTAATAAAAGTGGTGTCAAATGGAAAGAGGCACAGAGCTTAGTCAGGAAACCTACATTTTTGTCCAAATCACACAACCTCATGTATAGGCTGGGTGAGGCTTATTTCTTAACCTATTAAAAACAAAGGGCTTGAAATAAAAAAATCTTTCCACTCTGCAAGTTCATTTTAAGTCATCTATGAATGGCAATTTACTGCAAGGAGAGGAAATGAGACAACAAAAGCTTAACAAAACATGATATATCCAAAAACATCCACCTGTAACCTAATCAGATGTCACAGAAAAAGGTGTTAATAATTAAGCAAATTCTCCTTCCTATATTAGCACCTTAATTTAACTCCTCAAGAATCAAAAAGATTACAATACCCACTAAAATCTATGGCTTAAAAATCAGGAAAAATTCGGACTAAGTTACTATACATAATAAATTTTATTTACTGCACTTAAATCATCAAATTGTACTACAAATTGTTTTTGGATCATTAAAACAAGAATGCAGAAGTTTTTGATACCCTAAAATGACGTACACAGTGCCAGTTAAATATTTCAAGTGTCTAGACTAATGGCAAAGTTATCATGAAAGATATAAAGTCCAAAAATCCACAACCAAATTGTGGTAAACAGCTGAAGTCAAGTTTTTAGCACAGGGTACATCAAAAGACAAATATAGTTCACTAATACTGCCACTGATCTACATTACTAACAAATACTATTTCTTGAGGTCACAAAGGAGGGTCATGAGCTACGGGAAGGTTCATTTCCTTTCTTGAACTGAAATTCTCTGCTTCTTAGAAAACATGTTGTACCAGTGTACAGAAAGGGTAATTTAACTGACGTGAAGTACATGTGGGAAATAATGCATTTCTTACAGTGAGTAAACTCATCTCATACCTGCAAGTTTTGTGTTCAATATTTCTTCATACTCTTCTCGAACTTTCTCTTCACGTTCTTTCAACAAACGTTCACATATCATCCCAACCTGCCGTAGAGTGAATAAGGGCTGTTCTTTTTTTAATGGTGAGGATGTTGCAGATGAAGTCCCTATGTATAACATGAACCAAAAAAAGCACCTGATTTAGAGCCATCATAGAAAGCATCTTCTAACTGAAGAGGTTTCATTTGGATCTTTTTCAGTGTTCATATAAAAGCATTTTCTATCAGTTTTTAGCACATTATTTCCAAGTAGTCTTAAAACAAGTTTAATCCTATCGGCATGTGACTCTGGAAAAACACAGAAAGATGTATGCAATCAAATATAAGGGTAAAAGTCTGAAGGCAAGTGGAGAAAATTAAACAAGATACAAACAAAACTTTGAAAAGTTTTTGTTTCTTAATTAATGATATTAGCTAGGAGACTCGTTTGTAAAAATAAATACTGAGAATATATTCCTAATATTCAACGTTAAATTTTATGCTTCAAAGTCCTTAAAGATTATTAATCTAACAGCCACTTGGCATTATCAAATAGTGATACCTGATAGAAAAGATTTCTTTCAGAATGCATTCCTGTTAAAGTACTACTTAATGCACTTTGATTTTCCAAAAACATCACTCTTTTCTTGAAAAGAACATCTGAAATTAATTTTTTTGAGAACTAAGGATTATGATAGCCATCCATTATAACACTGCTACAAGTATTTTATACACATAGAAATAAACAAATTTGCTATCAATTGTTTGTCCTGCTCTGTGTATCTGCCCCTGGTACCCCCAATTCCTCCTTTTCACTCGCTCCTTATGACCTGCATGGTTAACTAACTATGCTTGTTAGAGCTGTGTCTATCACGAGAATAAATATACCAGCTTTAGTCCATAACTACACTAAGGCCATCTTTATTTACTTTCAAATTCCCAGCTTTCTTAGTTGAGGCTGCCAGTTAACTGATCTAAGAAGCAAACTAAGGAATGATGACAATTTTGGTTTTCTGCTGATATAGCAGATAAATAGTCTCTACCCTCATCTCCCCTCACCATGTTTCACCCACTTACACCTGGCCCCCTAAATTGGCAGGAATACTGCAGAATGTTTTGAACAATTTGATGTTTCCTAACCTAATTTTATTTGACTGTTTTATAGCCTTTGAATTTTTTTTATTTTGCCAGGTTTTCCTATCACTGCTGGGAAGGAGGGAGGGAAGGCAGGCAACTACTGTCACAAGAAAAACTGTTTTGCTGAGAACTTTACTAATGGTAAGAGCCACTTTTGATGGCTCTTTTTCAGGAAGAAGCTTTACTTTCCTTCCCTTCACTTCAAACAGCCTTCGTTTTTCTGCCTTTTTAAAAAAAAGTGTACTTGCAAACTACTCCCTCCAACAAAAGGTAGGGAGAAATAGATCAAAAATAATCCACCTTTAGGAATCTCTCCTAATAGGGTATATGTACAGGGACATTTTTGAAATACTATAATAGCAGAAATTCTGAGTCCAATTATCTATCATTAATGGTTAGTTTAATAATTATGGGAAATCCATAAAATGGCAAACCATTCAGCCATGGCAAGGTACATCATTACCTAATAAAAAAGCACATGGTATATTATTGTTGTTTTTTTAATGGAGGCTACAAACATTAGCACTTCTGGGGAAGTCCACTTAGGACAGGTCTTTGGGTGGTGGGAATCCAGGTGGCAGTTATAGTCAGCCCTCCATATGTGCAGATCCAAGGTTCAACCAACCTTGGATCCTGTATGTACTTACAATCCGTGGTTGGTTGAATCTGTGGGGTTCTGGTGGGGATACCAAGGGACAACAGTACTTATCTTGTACCATATTTTTAAGAGATCATGTACTACTTGTATAAATGTTTTTTAAAATCAAGGGGAGAAATAGGAGCTTGAGTGACTAAAGGCAACTCAGATTACCTTTTCCTGTACTAAATATTTCCTTTCACTTAAGTGTATTATTACCTGGTGAAGCTGGTCCACTGAGGAGAAATGCATGTGGTTGTGCATCAGAAGTACAACAGGGATCTGTCTGCTGGAAACTAGTTTCTAAATGTCTTCTCTTCTGCATACGTTTATACTCTTGTTTTATGTTGTACAGAATTTGTTCTAAAAGAAAAAAGTTAAAATTTGGCAAGATAAAAACTTTCAAGTTTAAAAAACAGGTTGTGTTTCCAACATTCATTTAGTAGATCTACTGAACATATTCCCTTCAAATAATATCTAGAAAACTGATGTTCTGGTAGTTGCAGCATTAATGGGAGCACTCATTCAGACATAGCACATACATGCTACCTGGAATTTAGCTATTCTATACCACCATTCTTTTTGAACAGTGATTAGCAAAAAATAAATTTAAAAGTTTTTCATTTAATGTAAAGATAAGGAACTCTGAGCTAAAACATGTATTCTTCTATACCACCATTCTTTTTGAACAGTGATTAGCAAAAAATAAATTTAAAAGTTTTTCATTTAATGTAAAGATAAGGAACTCTGAGCTAAAACATGTATTCTTCTCAGATTCTTAAGAGTCCCAAACTCAAAGGTCAATTATTCATCACTCATATAACTACTAAATTAACAATATTTCCCAAGACCATAAATAATTAGAAGCAGGGAGGACACACTAGTGAGAAGTGACAGTAGGTAAGCAAAATGAGAATAGATGGGAACTAAAATTATCATACATTAAATATTAAGCTCAAAAGAACCTATGAATATTACGGCATTAACACCAAAGTGTTGTGTGAACCTTGGGGGGTAAAAACACATGTAAAGTGATTGGTACAAAACAGGTACTCAATAAGAACCACTATACCACAGTGCCATTATCTTCAACCACAACCATCTACTGAAACGGGTAAAATGATATCAAACATACCCTTTAGGCTAGTATGATTCATTTTAGAAAGCTTTCTAATTTAAAATAGTTACCACTTAGCCTCTCCAGAAAATCCCTGAGGTTTCCACTCCCCTACAGACTTTCTCACAACCACCATAAACTCCTAAATACCTTATCCATGTGAAACTAATCCCAAGAAGTTTATTAGTCCCAATCCAAAGCAAAATTAAACAAAAATTAAAAGTTAAGGTGGCAACAGGCAATAAAATGATTCATAAATATAATGGAGTATAACTTTATCAATTCTACAATGCATTAATTTAAAAATGAATTGAAAATTCGAAAGCTCAAGATTTATGTAAGATGAAACAATCTTTTTAAAAAATTTAATACTGATGGCTTTCTTAGATATATACTAGATTGTCATGTCTCTTTTCTTTTCATATTGTTTCCCTAGTAAGAAGAACTGGTAGGGCTTTTGAGAGAGAGACTCTGAGGGGACATCAGTCAGTCTCTTAAACATTTTAGATTCTGCCAATTTCATTATTTTAACTGGAAAAAAAAAAACAAGTTGCAAAATATATATCCACTGAAGATTCCACTTATGTAAATTTTGTGTATAAACAAACCTGTTTACATATACATGAACGTGCAGTTTAAGTACAAAATTATACATTAGAATGATTAACTTTGGGATGGTTGTGTGAGGGGTGATTTAGCTGTATTTAACATTTTCCAGAATGTTAACATTTTGTATATATTAAACATGGTCATTCAGTCCTTTTCCATTTATTTGAAATAGTTTGTAATTTAAAAATTAAGTTACAGTGTGAAATAAAATGGCTGTCTATTGAACAGTTAAGCCCCTTGATAGAAACGAGTACCCTAATATTCACAGGTGTCCAATAAAACTAGTGCAACATCCTATACCAAACAGGACAAGCACACATATCCTTATTTTTTAATAACAGAACTCTTTCAGTAGAAATATTCTAAAAGGTTTTGAAAGTAATGTTTTGATCTCCAATAGACAGCAAGCTTCACTCATTTATCACTTTCTGTTCAAAGCGACCATCATCCAGATCAAAAGTGCCTGAATTCAAAGCATCCTTAAAATTTATTCACAACAAGAGACTTCAAATGTATTAGCACAAAGTAACTGGACCTTAATATCTTTTGTGTGACATTCTTTGACCACCACACAGCTGTTCTCAGATTAGTCTTCCTTTTGCTTCACAAAAATCAACCAAAGCACAACGAAGATGTATGAAAAGAATAGTGGTAACAAACTCAATTCTCAAAGATCTAGCCTAGGATTAAAATACAGTAAAACTTTAAAAAATTTAGCTTTGTAAACCTCCATACCATCTAATACTTAAGAGATATCACAACAAGCTAAGGAATTTTAAGGTATACATTTTACAAATGAATTCACCAATTCAAATGTACAATTCAATGAGTTCTGACAAGTATGTATGTATGTCTTACAACCACCCCAACCATAATAAAGAACTGTATCACCCCCAAAAAGTTCTCGTGCTCCTGTTTTTCACCTTGACCACCACAACTACAGTCATTCACTATCACTATATAGTTTTGCCTCTTCTAAAATTTCACATAAATGGAATCATAAAGAGAGATTTTTTTTGTCTGACTTCTTTCACTCAGCAAAATGCTTTTGAGATTCATACATGATGTTGCATGGATCAGTAATTCCTTTTTTTATTAATGAATAGTACACGCACCACAATTTATCCATTTCTGTTTAATGAACATTTGGATTCTTTCCGATTTGGGGTTATTAAGAATACTCAAGGGGTGGACAAATTTTCATTTTTCTTGGGCAAACACCTAGGAGTGGGATGGATGGCCTGACTAATATGGTAAGTGCACGGCTTTACTCTGGAAGAAACTGTCAAACAATGTTCCAGAGGAACCATACCATTTTGTATCCCCACCAGTAATGTATGCGAGTTCCAGTTGCTCCACATCTTTGCCAGCACTTGATGTTGTCAGTTAAAAAGCTGAAGAATTTTGAATGCTATTGCCTGCACTGCTTTTTACATCTAAGCCTCACTGTGCCCTCAGATTTACTGGTGCTCTAATACTGGTAACGTGATCAACAATGTTATGCAGTGAATGGTCCAATTTAACTTGGCCAAGATCTCAGCAGCGCAAGCAGCAAACAGCTAACTGCAAGCCTCAAACTCAATTTATCTCAGTTCAGAGGTATAAGCAGCTTTGAAACTGATAACTCAAGAAACTTCCCCAGATTCAATATTCCACAAATCAAATTTTAAGCTCAAGCTAGATATCTGACTTAAACTGCTTCCATACTAGCTGGATGAAGGCCTTCCAGACATCAATAAAGTAGCTATGTCTACTTAGTCTTAAGCTACTTAACTCTAGCCATCTCTTACCAAACTTTATTGCAAGTACATGTAACATCTGACATTGTGTTCCCAACACAATTTATGCTCCATTAAAGAAAAAGAAAGTCAAATGAAGCTTCATTTACATTATCAGTTGCACATTCCAGTTTTAATCATGCAGCCTTCATATTTGGCCTATGAAGCACACTGAATTTGCAGCAAATCACTTAGAGCAAAATATGTACTTTTCTTCATGATAATCTACAGCACAAATGGTTGTATATTCCTTTTCAAAATCCTCAAAGGTATATCACTCTTTTATCATACTCTTTTACCAAAATACTAAGACTTTCTTCCACTGTACTAAGTTAAAGTCAATATCAGCTAATTCTATGACTAGTGGCCTTTTCATTCCAAAATCTAGTAAATGCCATTGAGATTGCTAATAAAATTCTCCTCCTTAACAGGTACGAGATTATCAATGAGCCAGCACTTATTCCTTTGGAATATTTTTTAAAAACCCAAAAAACAAAAAACCTAGGTACATGTGAAAAGAAAGCCCGGCTTAAAGTAATATTAAGCCTACTTTCAAAATATTTCACTCTTAGTTGCCACTGATTACTTCAGAAAGACTGGACACAATGAATAAAGTCATCAATAAAAAACAGGAGAAAGCAGTTGATAGGATAAAATAACTGAGTTGATGAGGGTAAAAGAAACAGTATCAAGAGCAAAGGGAGGAATATGGAATTAGAAGCAACTGAAAATGTGTTTAAAGGGGAACCATAAAATTGCAGGCGGGAATCGAGTATCTTCCTAGAGTAGAGTCCATAAGATGTCTAAAAATCTGTGAAATGTGAAACTAAACTTTTGCTCCAGACCTGTATAGACTTAATGTTTTCCTACTGACATAGTTATTAAATCAAACATTAAGGTTTCATTAAGAATTTTAAATTTAGGAGTATAAGACATTTTATCACCTTATATGATAATTTCTCTACGGAGTATCTTTGAAAAAACAAAGTGCAAGTTCATCTAGATAGATAACTCAAACAATGGGATTAAAAATAAAATAGATCTTAAAAGTCTGTAAATTCTAGGCAGGAATGCAAATGAAATGGGAAACCTGTAAACAATTAAGTACAGAAAACCTGTAGTAGCCACTGAGACCTTTTAAAGCTAAGAAACTGTTCCAAATAAAACAACAGACCAAATCTAGAGCTCTGAACTACATACTAGACATTTCCATGTCTACTGTATGAATTAAAACACACAATTAAGAGTTGCTATGGAGACTCATCTTTGTAAATCGACTATTTTTCCAGGATCCTCTGTTCAGAAACTAAAACAGTTCTTATGTTCTCCTTCAGGGAACCTTAAGGACAATGTTCCTATCCAGCCAAGAGCTATCTAACTAAAAAGAATAAGCTGATGTCATTTTTAATTCACTTTAAAATTACTGCTATGTCAAAAGGACCTGGAACCAATTTTAACACAAGATCATCAAGTTATAGCTACATTTTTAAAACTTCTATTTGAATTAACATGAATCCTAATAAGCACAATATAGCTGTACACAATTACATAAACATTAGGGTATTATCTACAGTATTTTAAAAGCAACTGGCTCAGATTCTATATTTACATTATATTTTACTGTATAGAGGCATTCATTTATCTCCTACAAGAGGAAGAAAAATTATAATCACTACAGGTCAAATTCTATTATTTCACTGGTACTATAATAGCCAATGATTACTTATTTGAAATAAATGACTCAACTTGTTAAAACCCTGCAGGTCGATGTATAAATTTTACAAATTAACTGCACAATGGAAGTCACTAATGCAAGAAGTCCAGCAATGCTCAATCAGCAGGTGGCTCCTCCCTGATATTCAAGAAGTTTCATACCTTTATTTTATATTACTCTAGATTCTAAAGGGATATGTTAACCCTGTCGCTTTTGTTTAGCTCTTTTACTATCTGCAAGTACCTTCTCAATAGCTTATAAACTAGGAAAATACAGAGTAATAAGAACAAAAAAGCAGTAAATGGGGAAGAGAAAGAGAAAATTTAACCATCCAAAACCCAAAATATGCATGCTACAGAAAACATTTAATGCCAAGGCAAGAAGTCCAGCTTCTATTCCAGTTAACCATGGGCATGAAGACAAGGTAAGGTTTGGAAAATACAGAGAGTGGACTCCTTGAGGAGAACTCTGGACAGCACAATCAAGCTGAAGAACAAACCCACCTCCTCTAACAACTTATTAGGGCATCCAAAACACATAACGCACACAAATATGAGCTATAGCATACATGGAAACCAGGGGTTGCAAACTGATGATTCACAGGCTAAACTGAGCGCAAATGCATGTCTGGCCTGAATACTTTTTTAAAACACAAGTGTGAATTTGTGGCTAACATGTAAAAGTTGGGTGATTTTACATTAAAAGTCAGATTTCTGGCTACTGCTGGGGAAAACTGGACTATGTGGCAAAATGCAGCTGAAGAGTGGCTGCTACCTTTTGGGCATAAGTTCTTAAGTGCTTCTAAAACTTTAATGCACACACAAATCACCTGAGGATTTAGTTAAACTGTAGACTCTGAGGGATGGAGCCTCAGAATCTGCATTTCTAATGAGTTTCCAGGTGATGCTGCCAGGAACTAGCAAGGTTAGAATTCACCAGTCCCCACGTAGCTTACTTCACTCATTTATATTACTTGCTGGAACTATGGGCATTTAAGTTTATATCCCCTGCTTAAACAATTAAAAAGAAAAGTGGTTGGTTTATTTATTACCGGACATACCAGAAAATGGAGAGGAAGAGAAGGAAAGCAGTAACAGCAGAAATTATTACAAGTAAAAATATTTAAGGTGATCTTAATTCATTCTGCCACCCTCAACTGCATGGCTTTTGTAGTTTTAAATTAGACATACTCTTCCCTAGCAGGAAAATATTCTGTAAATCAATTTAAACTTGATTGGAGCTACTTAGGGAGACTCATTACATGACATTAACATACATATATTGATTCATTTTTTCTAACACTTTTCTTAAAATATAAAATTCATGTTCATTATGTGATTGATAGTTAACAAATGCATTTGCTTTTCTATTATGCCTGCTTTAAAAGAGCAATTAAGACTACCTCTCACACCAGAAGGCACTGATTGGAAGCCCACAGACATCTCTTGTTTATCCCATACATTTTGTAAATTAGCTGTGAATATTTAAAAGTCAACAGATTTCACAACAATTCTGACTTCTGGGGGGAGGGAGGACTACTGGGAAGATGTGACAATAAAAAGTGCAAATTCCCCACAGCTGGAACTAAGAAGAATGGTCTGAACTATAAAGATATAAATTAGAGAGTCATCTGTAAGTGGAAATTGAAGTTAGGAGCATGCATGTGATTGCATAGGGAGCTATTAAGCTAGACAGGAGTGGAGCTGAACCTAGAACTAAAAAACTCCTAAATTTAATGGCCAGATGAAGACAGAAAGAATAGCCAGAGAAGTGGAGGAAAAGTGTCACAGAAGGAGAAAAAAAAAGTATTTCAAAAGAAGGGAGTGGGTCAGCAGTGTGAATGCTGTAAGAAAAGAAAGAAAATACTATGTGCCACGGAAATCACTGGTGACTTGACAAGAGCTGTTAGAGGCACAAATACACTAGGAATGAGGTGAGAACCAAAGAAATGGAACCAAATAGACTATCTGAAAGCTCTTTGGTTTTGAAGTGGAGGAATCTGGACAACTTCTGGTGGAAAATGAGGATGTTTTATTTACTTTATAATGGGAGGCTTGACAATATTTAAAGCCAAAAGTAAAGATCTAGTTGAAAGAGAAAAATAATCAAGAGGATAAGGTTCCTTTGGAGAGAAGTGGGATCCTTCCCTTACTGCGTAATAAAGTGCTTTCACTATCTCATTTAATCTTCCTCAATGATACTAAAAGAGAAAACAGTACAGGCACAAAGGTCAGTGGTGTTGGTACTGGGAAAAAAGAAGCCTTCATTTGATGGCTTCTATTTTTTTCCCGTGAAGTAGAAGGCAAGGTTATTCACTGAAATCGCAGGATTGCTGAACAGTGTAAAAAGTCTCATTTGAGGTTGTGCTATTTGATAGTCTCCAGCACTTGGGGACAGGAAATGCTCTTAATCCTTACAGCAACCCCAGGAGGCAGATCCTACTATCATCATGTGCATGTTATAGATGAGGAAAATAAGACTTTGCTTCAATGTCTTCTGAAAGGTCACACAACTGGAACATGGCAGAGCCAAGCCTGATCTCAGAACCTAAGCTCTTAACACCTACTGCCCTCTCCAGTACTGTATTACTACACCTAGCTGGTGTTCCACGAGTACCTAAAGTTACAATAAGTCACAATGAGGAAAGCTAATTTTTAAAAAACAGGATGTCAGAATAGAAGATTACTATCACGTATTACTGATACTTCATACCCTGAAACCTCAAACTCTATGACTGTTAAGAAGGTAGTAACATGGGGCCAGCCTGGTGGTGTAGTGGTTAAGTTCGCACGCTCCGTTTCATAGGCCTGGGGTTCGCAGGTTCGGATCCCAGGCATCGACCTATGCACCGCTTATCAAGCCATGCTGTGTCAGGCGTCCTAACATATAAAAAAGTAGAGGAAGATAAGATGGGCATGGATGTTAGCCCAGGGCCAATCTTCCTCAGCAAAAAAAGAGAAAGATTGGCAATGATGTTAGCTCAGGGCTAATCTTCCTCACCAAAAAAAAGGAAGGTAGTAACAAAAACAGAGCATAATTTTCATCTACCTAGAGACCTGAAACTGTGACCACTGGCTATAACAGAGTAATTATAAGAAATCTTCATATTACATTCAGATATTTATATAAGGGATGGTTCAAGAGTCTCTAAACTGCCTCCTCTTAGGATCCATATCTATATCTAGCCAGAATGTTTTATTAGTGTTTTAAAAGTGAGGAAATAACTCTAAACTGGTAGGTCAGCATTGCCACACATAAACGACTGATAACAATGTCAGCCTCTGATAATGTACTATTTCACCTTGGGCCATGAATGGTTGCTGCAGTGAGCATCAGGTTCCCCTGTTCTGTCACAGCAACCTAAAACCTCCTATATTTTTAACTAATTATACCACTTTGAAAAGTTTTTCTTCCCAAGAATTATATTTTATCATTAGGAACAAGGCAATCCCCTATAACAATTAAGAGGCAAAGTTCAGCGACGGTAATGTTTGAAAACCTGGCTTTCTGCAATCTTTCAAATTCCACTCTACATTCTCGTCTTCATTTGCTAGATTGTTCAACAATACTATCTTATTTTTTAAAAAAAGAAAGAAAATCGACTCTTCCAGATCCCTCCCTCCAAACTTTCCCTTTAGTCTGATTTTTGGAGGGAGTTTTCTAAGAATTAACATTAATGGAAATGAAAATGAATGCTAAACCAAAGTCAGAATACACATCACAGACTGAAACAATTTCAGAAACAGCCAATAAACAAGTTCAGCACCTAAAAAAAAAAATCACTTTTAACGCCTCAAAAGTAGTAAAATTATGATTTAATCAGTAAGCCAATGTCAATACTTAGGCTGCCAAAGGCGAGAGTAATGCTATGTGGATAAATGTCCACAAGGAATTAAAATACAGTCAATGCACTGCATAACGACATTTTGGTCAATGACAGGCTGCATATGCAACAGCGGTCCCCCTAAGATTAGTGGACCATACAGCCTAGGTGTGTAGTAGCCTAGGTTTGTGTAAGTACACTCTATCATGTTCGCTCAGCAACGAGATAGCCTAATGACGGGTTTCTTAGAACTTATCCCTGTTGTTAAGCGACGCATGACTGTAGGTATACTGACAAAAAGCATAAAGATTACAGTATTTTTATTCAAGTTTAGCTAGCTAATAAAGTATCAGCAGTGGCAGCTCTATCAGTCCCTTGAGAGATTTTGTCTTGTCTTCACCTAACCAGCACAGTATCTGGAACTCAAATGAGATTCATAAAAGCTTGAACAGTGACTTCTAGAGTAAGTATTTAGATTTTTAAATAATGTTGAGAAAAACTAGGTACGTGAATAGACCTAGAAGATAAGTCAAACCTCAAAATTGTATCAATGGAAAGATTACAATTTGAATAAAATCAAACATTGTAAAGCAGTAGTACATTTCAGGATGATCTGCCTATGCCATTTGTGACAGACAAAAACTAATGACTTATGATTTTTAAACGGAGGAAGGAAGGAAGTTATACCCCCAAACAAACTACAAGCATATTATGAGCTGTTTTTCTAGTGCTGGAAGGTTTAAAACCACTATTACCACCCAAAAAAGCCTAACATCACAAGAAAGATTACACAATCTGGCATACTGCAAAATACTGATCAAAAGGCCTAAAATAAATATGAAAGCTGACAACTTGACATACAGTAGAATTTTAATTTACCTGCAAGGATTCTCTCCCTGCTCAGTATAGCTGCAATATCTTCTCATCATGTAAGAAATTTGCTGTAACTTAAATCATTCAATTCCTTTAGAAATAAAAGATCAGAAGTTCGTATTACAAAATATTTTCTCCTAAAAATCATGTAAATTGTTCAAAAATGTGTCTTCAAATGAGCAAATCTCTGCAAAAAAGTAAAATCCTTGTAGATGGGGCTATTTCAAATATGTAAGGTACATAATCCATGTTTATCATCACTGTCCAAAAAGATGTGGGAATACTGAGAAGCATACTTCAAGTGCCTCAGAAAAAGTATTGTTCAAAGTCTTAAACAAATTGTTGTATTTCTTATTACTACTCATTTGTTTCAGTCACAATTTTTTTTAAAATGTCACGTACTGTGGCTATATTGTTACAAAACAGTCTAAAAAGAAAAACTGCTACATAATGAGGGTAAAACTGAAGTCACATTTTTATTTTTAATGTCACCATCTCTGAGAACCTTGGGAAATGCCAAGACTTGATTAACTCAACAAATAAACTCAATAAACATTTTAAAACATTATTTGTGATAAGACATTAACTAAGAGGGTAAATATGGCAGATAAGAGTATCTCTTGGGGTTATTTTCAAACTATACAATATTAAATCCCATTTGACCCATCCTACCCCCTCAAAATCCAGGGGGCATTCCTGTTAACAGTCTTTGCTACAAGACCGCAGCTGATGGATCACATTTCTCAAATGTGTTTAGAGTGTTGAGAAACACTGGTATACTGAGTTCTAGCACAGTGTTAACACAAAGATTGCAGGGACCACAAGTAGCTGATTAATTCAGTTATAGGTACTTGAAAAGACCCAACTCCAATACCATTATCTAGTTTCATGAACCAACTATCCAAGATGTCCAAACTTTACCCATGCTATCATTCTGCATTCTTTTTTAAGTGCAAGGAGAATCAAAAGTTTCTTTTCAAATAGGAAAAATACACAAAACTGGGCACTTCCAATGACTTTCTTGTTCTCAACCTTTCAAAACAAAAGCGTTTCTATCATTGTGTCTCCCTGGGTCTATCTAAACACTTAGGAAAGGCCTGAGTAATACAGTACGTATATTCTTTTTCCCATAAAGTCATTTAAATAAGTGAAGAAATTTATTATTCTCCTTTACATCTCAGATTATGTCTGTGAGGCAACCATGGTAGCTAGCAGCATCTATACCTAAAGGGCTAACCTCTCTCTGATCTAGCCATGTTTACCCTATGTGTTTCTGTGCCCAAGTTAGGCTTTATTTTTCTATTTTCAAAACAATATAGCTCAATAGTGAATACAACTGTGCTCTGCTTTTAATGGCCATAAACTTACAGGATTCTTAAATGCATAATTCATAGAACTATGAAATAACTCCAGCTACATACATAATCCTAAATAAAATATGAGGTTTAAAACCCAAAGTACAAAGACCATTAAAAAGAGTTTATTTGCCAAATCCACTGAGAAACTAGAAGCAACTTAACAGCTGTCTAAATAACCACGAAATATTAAAAAACACTTCTGGCTCAATATAAACGACATCTGAAGTGAAATGCTGCCTCCTCCAACAGACATCTCATTTGTTTGCCTAGAACCATTTATACTTCATTTAAGCCAGCTGGTGTCTCCGTGTGCAGGCATGCATCAATGTCGACTGAACAATCTAGGTTCCTGTAAACCCTTCCCCATTCACAAGCTGCAATTTCCATTTTTAATGGCAAGTTTCCAGCAAATACAATGAGTTGCTTCAAAGGAATTTAACTCTTCATCCAACTCAATTCCTAGGGCAGACTAGAGCAATGGTAACAAAATATAAACAATGTGCATAAAAGTGCCTAGCAAACTCACAAACAGGTTGACATCCACAGAAGGATCTCTTCATTAGACCATTCATTCATTCACTACACAATTATGAAAAACAATGTGTTGGATTTAACTGACAGTCTCTTGTAATGTTACATAATATTTTGGCTTTATTAAAATAATTTCATTCTTGGGAATGTCATGACAATCTTTTGGCTAAATGGTAATATTCTGAGCTGTTTCAAAAACCAATAAAGAAAAACAGAACACTTTGAATCTGTTTTCAACTAACTTACCAGAATGAGTACTGGTGTAGCTAATAAGGGCATTCATTTTCCCAACCACAGTCACTGCTTTTTATCCCCCCCATACCTCCACTCATCATTCACTTTTCCTTTTCCACATCCAGGTATATTATAAACCTCACTGCTGATACCCCAGACCAGGGGTGGGCAAACTTTTTCTGTAAAGGACTAGATAGTAAATATTTGAGCTTTGGGAAAAATACAGTCCCTGTCACAACTACTCAACTTTACTGCTGTAGCCTGCAATGGGCAACACTTAAAAAAATAAAAAAGAATGAGCACGGCTGTGCTCCAATAAAACTCTATCTGCCAGCCCTTTCCTTTTTCCTGGCATTAAGTTGCAACAGTTTGAAAAATATTGATTTAAATAATAGACATCAAGTCAAACTTTGGAATTACCTTCCTGGGATGACTAAAATAAACCAGGGTTTAAAACAGATGTAAAAGTTCCTGAAACTCCTAGTAAAGCCGAAACATGACTTCAGCTACACATCAGAAGACTCTCTGTAAAGTATCCAGAGAAGAATAATGGTAAATTTATATATACATGCTCTGAAAAAAAATCACTTCAGTACTCTAGTTCTAAACTATTTAAATCTCTATTGAACTTAGAGAAATGAAAGGAAAACAGTTTTCCACAGAGTCCCAGTCAATCTCAATTCGGTAAGTCACTTTCCATTTCTAATCCTATCTACTTATTTCAGCTAAGGATATCCAAGTATTCACTCTTGTAAAGTTTAAGAATCACCACTGTTATAATAGGAATCTAAAAATTAGGTGCGTGGGAAAATATTTTCCAAGTTCAGTGACATGAAAACTGGGAAGCTCTTCGATACCTGCACAACACTGCAGCTCCCATTATGACCACCTTATCACAAAACCATACAGGAGCATGCCCAAAACTGGCCATGTAAACACAAAGCCAAATTAAATCACATATAGAATGTCATTCAGAATAACAGTAAAAAAAAAAGTAAATTTTAGCAATTCAAAACTTTAGCAATTTTAACTGCTTTTCTAAGTCAACTTTTTATGTTCAAATTCAAATAAGTTGAAATAGCTAAGTAACTTTTAGCAGACCCAACAAAAATCAATTATGGTGTGATTTTAGAGTTCAGGATATGATCAAACTTCCAGAGTAGATGTCCAAAACAGAAGACGCAGCAGTATTTTGGAAAATGTGAATTTGAATCAGCAGGCTTAAGCAACTCCAATGATTCCAGCTGTTTTATCATTATACTCCACTTAATTGAAATTTGAGAAAATTCGGAGCCAACTGTGTTAGCCAGTGCTACAAATATATCAATGAAACGACAAATTCGCAAAGGATCACAATCCTTTCTGAATAAGTTTCCCCGAAAGTGAGGACAAATGTTGTAGCCCCAACTGGTTTGCCATATATGCTCAAGACTATTTTAGCATTGAGATATACTTCGGCTCCCAAACCTAACACTGTATTAATTCACCCCCTCCACTGAAATTTATTGCTGGTTAGCTAGAGCTATTTTTAAGTGGCCTTATTAGTTGTTAAGTACAGATTCCATGGTATCATTTCTATTTTCAATGATACCATTTCACTAAAAAAGACGAACTCTAAAAATAATGTTAATAGCCAGGAGGCTCATTCTTAACACTGACTGTTTCTTTTTTAATGTAAAGCCTAACAATAAACCAATGAATGGCTTTATATAGAAGACAGTTTAGGTAGGGTTATTAAATAAAATTATCTGGGAATTCCTCAAAACTAGCCACAACTCTAAAACAGTGTATCTTTACTGAGATCAAATATTTAATAGCAAAAACGGTAGCCTACGCATTTGAAGGTCTCCCAGTATATTTGGGGAATGATATTTAAAAATCTGACCTGAGAAAACAAAACAAAACTAAGTCAATTCTAAGTGGAAGTTACCAAATATAGAGGTGTATACGCCTAAATTTTTTTTTAAGCTAACGATAGTGAAACATTTAAATCAACCTATGAAAGAGCTTTGTCTACAGGTCATATTATTACCAAAGGCACATACACGAAACCTATACATGCTACACACAAAGGAAACAGATTTACACTACCAGTCCACAAAAGCCTATCTTAGGACTGTGCCAAGGGCACACAAGGATTTTCACAGTACAGAAAAAACTGGGCATACACGCAGTACAAAGCAGCCAAAAGGCATTTCCCCATAGTCACTTTCAGGAAATGTTTCAAGATGAAAAGCAAAAATAGTCTGAAGTCCCTTGGAATCTTGGGTTGATTTCTTTATTATTCTCAAGGCCTAGGCTGCTTTCTCCCAACATACTTTGTTGGGCAGAAATAAACCACTTCCAACTAAAAGCAACTACTCAGCCCCAATTTTCACTACATATTTGCTTTTCATTAAAAGTTCAAGTTTCTTAAGATCTAGACGTACAGTGTGATCATATTACAGTACTCGGGAAGAGCATTTTCTTTGTTGTTGACCCTGCTAGGGAAACAGGTCTTGACTCAGCCAAAGTGGCGTTCTTGTGGGTGATTAATGACAGGCCTAGATCTCGCCCCGGTGACATCCATCCCCACCCCCACCCCCTCTGTACTAAAATCAGCCATGTCTGAACTGGAGAAGGGGCTGCCGCCTCGCCTCGAACCACCCGGTCCCGGAGTTAAAAGCTGCAACCAATCGATTCAGGGAGACAAGACATCGAGATCGGGTGAAATGTGATCCTTCTCTCGCCTAAATTTATGAATAATATCGCCCTCTCCGATCATTTCCGCTGGGGCTCTCCGGACTACGGAAACACTCAATTCCAGTCATTCGGCCCAAAGAAAAGGATCTTCCTCTCCCTCACAATACCCGGCAAGGCATGGCCCCTACCCATCCCACCTCCCGACCCCCGCCGCCCCTTGACATCAGGCCATTTCTATTATGTCGCCGAGGCTGGAAGAGCTAACTAAAAGAAATGTGGTCGCCCGACTACTCTAAGAACGAGGGCGCGTCCGACGCCCCGGGACCCCCGTCCCCTCGCCCCCCGCCCCCCGGCGGCCGCGGGGCCGAGTCCCACCTGTGGTGAGGCGGGAGGAGACGTCGCCGAAGGGGGACGGCTCCATTCGAAGATACTTCTGCGGCGAGGCGGCGGCGGCCGAGAAGGAGGCTGCGGTGGCCGCGGCCGCCGCCGACGGGCAGGCGGCGGCCGAGGTGGGCGCCGACAATGGCGCACATCGCCTCCGCTTCGGGGACGCCGGGCTCAGCAGAGGGTCGAAATCCAGAGTCCTTTTCAGAGTGGCTCCGCACGCCATGGCCGGGGCCGCGGAGACGCCGGGCTCGGGTGGGGTCGGGGAGGGTGACGGGAGGAGAGGGCGAGGGAAGGGGAGAGCGGGGACGCGAGGGGAACCTAACCGACGGGCTCAGGAGCAGAAGGGCGGGTGGCGGAGCGCCGGGGGCAGGACAGCCGCCGCCGCTGCCTCCGCGGCAGGGCAGTAGCCCGGGCCGGCGCGGGCGAGAGCGCGAGGGGCGGTGGCGGCAGCTCACGCCCGCCGCGTCAGGGGGGCTCTTCCGCCTCCTCAGGCGCGGCTCCCCGGGGAGAGGCTCCAGCCGCCCCCGCCGTCCGTTCGAGCTTTGCGCCGCGCCTGAGGCGCTCCTGCGCTGAGACCGGCTCCCTTCGGAAGTCGATACCAGCTTGGTGAGGTATGAGGCCGGAACGCGGCTCCTAAGACGCCTGAGTAGGGTCAGAAGCTTGAGAGCGGCGGTCGATGCGGAGGGATTGCGAGGTGGCGGCGGCGGCCGGAGCTCAAGCGAACACGTCCAGCCGCGTCTCCCTCCAGTGTACGACTCTGCCACCCGCCGCCGGCCCCAATATGGCGTCAATAACAACGCCGCCGATTCAAATCCTGCGGTCTCAGGGCGCGTGCGCATAGGGGTGGCTACCCCGAGGGCGCTTTCTGGGAGTTGTAGTTTTTCACTGTGGGACGGAATCCGCATAAAAAGCGGTTAGGAAGGAGTAACGGAAACTACGACTCCCGTCATTCAAGGCGTGCGATTCCGAGTTCCGGGTTGGAATTTAAATCCCCCTACACAACCTGAGTGTAAAATGAACTAAAAGAGAAAAAAATAGAAGGCACCGAGAGAATGGGAGAGAGGAAAGCGAACCGATGGGGAAAGCAGGCTTAAAAGACCTTTAAAATTCAAGACATAGGCTGTCTGGATACCGCTCCCACACTGATATAACAGCCAGGAAATAGAAAACCAAGCCAACCTAACAGTCCGACAGATTAATTTCGGTAACGAGTGCCATGAACAAAACCTGTCACATCGACGGGCTAGGAAATAAGATTATGGAACCTATTTAGGACTGCAAAAGGACAACAGTAATAGTATCAGGTTACAGGATCCTTGACTGAACTCGATCTCTGTCCTTCCCAGGTAGCTGCTTGCATCCACTTACTAAATTTTGCAAAGCCAGCTTTGTTCTGTAAATGAATAAGATTTGAACGACGTACAGAACCAAATTGTTTGCTTTGGATAAAAAGCGACTGATATAGGAAATTGTATTATCTCTGGTGAATATCGATGTATATCTTGTGAACGGTAACAATTAAATCAAAAGATGTTAATGAAATCTCTAGAGAGTAGATGGGACCCGTTTTGAAAGCAGAGAAAATATTGTTTTCTAAAAGTCGTACTTTTAACCAGGTACCTAAAATAAGAATCAAATACAGCAATAAAAGAGTGATTTATGCGAAAAACTGTCACCAGTCCTTTGCCTATGGAAGCTATCACCAGTCCAATACAAAACCATATCTATGTGAATGCCATATTATCAAGTGATCGTAGATATTCACTGCTTATTTATTCTTGTCATTTATTCAGTAACTAAAAGAAGTTTTGTACCACTTTGCCTTTTATGCTTTATACCACTTTTGGACAGTAGTTCAATATATTTATTCTTGTTTTATAGAATTGTTCAACACCTCAAAGATAAGCAGTCCTGATCACGCTGTTTGTGTCAACAACTAAGTGTGCTAGTTTTATTTTAAGATATTATACTGTTTGGAAAATATCTTTCGAAAAAGATCAGCATTTAATAAAACAGCGGCTTAACTATGACACCTAATAGGTAAATTTTTACTAAATTCTAAGCACTCTATGAAATCTTTGATATGGTGAAATTAACAGAATATACACATTTTATGTAAATAAGTAGGAAAAGATAGGTTAACCCATGGAAAACGAGTAACAAGGCATTTATGTTCCTGTTAAATATTTTCTGGAATTAAGATTTGACCTTAAATTATAGAGCTTACATTGAAAGGGGGGGGTTATGAGTAGGGTGGGCCCCTACTCCAGTATGACTAGTATCCTTATAAAAAGGGTAAATTTGGATACGGGCAGGCAGAACGCCACGTGAACATGAAGGCAGAAATCTATGTGCTGCGTCTACAGGCCAAGGAATGCCAAAGATTGCCAGCAAACCACCAGAAGCTAGAAGAGAGGCTTGGAACAGATTCTCCCTCACGGTCCACAGAAGGAACCAACCCTGCTGATACCTTGATCTCAAGAGTTCTAGACTCGAACTGTGAGACAATCAATTTCTATTGTTTAAGCCATCCTGTTTATGGTACTCTTATGGCAGCCCTAGGAAACTAATACAGGGGGGTTGTGGTTATCATTTGAGTTACACACTGGACTGCCTGGAAAATGGGGAAAGAGTTGTATGTAAAGGTGGTAGGGGACATCTGATAAACTTGACATTTTAGCCATAATGGCTGCTCATGTGCTCACCACTGCACAGCATATCTGCAAAACGCTCTCTGTTATGATGAAACAGTGACAGGGCTGGGGCAGCCTCCACTTCTACCA
Source organism: Tapirus indicus (assembly GCA_031878705.1). Taxonomy (NCBI): domain Eukaryota; kingdom Metazoa; phylum Chordata; class Mammalia; order Perissodactyla; family Tapiridae; genus Tapirus; species Tapirus indicus. The sequence continues at coordinate 13,590,276 of CM062933.1, forward strand.
ATGACTAAGGCCCTTGTTCAGAAGCTAAAAGGAACAAGGGGAACCCTTCCCTATTCACCTGTGTCTTTGCTCAGGCTCTCTGCTCCACACTTTTTGCCTGACTGCTTACTCTTTAAGACTCAACCCAGGCATTAACTCCTATAGGAAACCTTCCCCCGACAATTTGAGGCTGAATTAGTTTTACAGATTCACAGAGAAAGAGACCCCTACCTGCATATCTTCATCATTATGCCCATCACATCATAATAGAATTCTCTGTTCAAGAATTTGCCTCTCCCACCATGTGTTAGCTCCTTGCCAATAGTGTGGTACCTTGCACACTTCAACAAATACCCATTGAATGTTTCTTAAACATTTTAAAATCAACGTATCCTCCTAGTAGCCTCCTTGTCCTTTAAGACAGATATCTACCGAAATAGTGTAGCAACTCTTTTAGTGTAGAAGAAAGCTATTGAAGAAGGAAAAAAAAAAAAACCTAAAAAAAATATTTCTTAGACTAAAATTAAGAATAAAAATTGGGCCAGCCCCGGTGGCTTAGTTGTTAAGTTTGGTGCACTCAGCTTTGGCGGCCCGGGTTCAGTTCCCTCGTGCGGACCTACACTACTTGTCAGCCATGCTGTGGCGGTGACCCACATAAAAAATAGAGGAAGACTGGCACAGATGTTAGCTCAGGGTGAATCTTCCTCAGCAAAAAAAAAAAAAAAAGGATAAAAAGAATAATTGAAAGCTGATAAATCTTAACATAGTTTAGAAGTGAATTTTTATTCTGTTGACCAAGAGGAAAAGAAAAGCATATTTAACACATTAATAAGTTGAATCAGGTCACATGAATCTAAGTATATAGTGCAGCTAATGGCTCTAGTGACCAACACAGACCAGAATTGCTCTTGTTGTGACTCAAAGGCCTATAACAGGTTTTAAAGGCTTGAAATATTTAGAATAGCTTTGTGACAATCTAGCAACTATTTTCTGATTTGTGCAATCTCAGCAGCCACTGAAGAAAATCAAACTGTTCTACCAAGATACTGGTCTTTGCTTGGTATTAGACTTTTCTAACACCTACTAAAACATTCCCCAGGATCTGACTCTGACGAGTCAGAGTAGACACAGCTGGATGACACACCATCTCATCATCCTGAGCCTGAGGATCCTGTTCCTACCATAAATCGTTTTTCAAACAATTTTTCTGACGTCAAATAAAGATAAGTGCAAATATGTAAGGTGTGGAGAGGTGTTTGCTGACTTTGCATGCTATGTTTGAGTAATCGTAGGCTCAGCATTGGGAACAGCAGTTCTAATTCAGCAGTCACTTCAAATCTATATTCAGAACAAGCGTTGCCTCGGGCAAGAGAAAAAAAGTTTAATCATTGTGTAAACGAGTGCAGTAGAAAAGAATACACATTGTAATTCCTTCCACATAAGATTTTGTAGGCTGGCAGAAACCTCTTCTAAGCACCATATTTGGAATACATACTATTTTCCGTTGTAGATATGATGCTGGCTAATTTTACTTTGGTTTCATTATTTTGGATGTGGTCATTACTTTGATCTGATTGGATAGATCATAGAGTAATCAAAACCATATATCTGTGAGTGATTTCAAGAGGTCACCTAGTCTAGTTCCCAGCCTCAAGGCATGATTACTTATAAACTACTCAAACCAAATCAGTATCTATCTGACTCTTTCTGAAGATTTTCAGGAACAGCATCCAAAATCCAATTGCAAAGTCTCTTATATCTGGCTTTAACCTCTTCTCCGTCATTGGAGGCTGTCTTCTCCTAGTGTAGTGCTCTATGAAGAACAATGCACTCCAGGAAACAAGCCATGATTCACTCACCCTGCGGGACCTTGAAAGAAACCACAGGGTAGTCTCTGGGCAGTCAAACTAAGTTTTTATGAAGTTCTTATTTTAAAATTTGCATACTTTTCTCAAGTACCTGTATCCTTACTCAGAGACTGTTTACTCTTACTACAGAAAAGTCAATCATGTTTGGGGCTCTTTTTTCCCTACCCCAAACCAATTAGAAGAATCAAGTAGAAGGAAAGGGAGAAAGGAAGTGAAGTTGCTATATACACCGACTACAAGCAATGCAGTCATTGGATAGCAAAGAAGGAGACTGTCAAAAGTGACTACAAAATTTAAAAGGCACAACTGATTTGAGCCACTGAAGTGTCAGAACGATCAGCCCAACTGCAGCTGAGGCATCACTGTATTATTACAGCACCGTATAATAATGGTAGGGTTGCCAGATTTAACAAATAAAAACATAAGACGCCCAGTTAAATTTGAATTTTGGATAAACAAGGAACAATGTTAGTACAAGTATGTCCCAAATATTGTCTGTGTTTATCTGAAATCCAAATTTTACTGGTTGTCCTGTATTTTATCTGGCAACCTTGAATAAGACAGAGATCCCAAGTCATCAATAAAGCACAAACTATGGTTAGTATGCAGTTCAAAAACTGTGTAACAAATATGGTATTAGAAAATGTTCCATTAATAATATTTAAGAGTAAGAAAATCAAAACTTTCAGTTGTCTAGAAAGTTAATCTATGTGAAATACCTTGAGCCATGTGTGTTCTATTCATTGCAGAGTGCCAGGCATAAAATAAACAATAAACACTAAATAAATAGTGAAAAGCTTAACACACCATCTCCTCAATGATGGGGCACCTCAAGCCCCTGTATGTTGTCCCTAGCACCCCCTGGTCATTTAGTTCTAGAATTCCTTCACACCTTCTACTGCAGGTGTTGATTCTGTTGTCCTGCTTGGGTCCAAGCCTGACTCAGAGTTGGTGTCACTGTCCATGTCGGACTCCCGTTCCCTCTTGTGCCTGTTGTCCTGGGTTTCCATGATGCCACTATGAGCCTTCCCTGATGAGGCTTGTTGAGAGAATGAGGTGACACCTACACTTCCCCAATATTTTGGGCTTCCTCTGCAAGCCTGTTGTTATATGGGTCAGTCAGGTGTGTGCTATGAAGGAAATGAAGAAATAGGCCCAACTGTTCCTCCACCAGCAGCTTTTCCAGCCTCACCCACTGATAACAAGCATCAACCTGGGACCAATTATTGGTCACTTGCAGCCCTCTGGGTCTGTATTAAGGCTAGGGCTTCACTGCGTGCCCCAGAAACTGCTAGATTTCATCTGGAACTTGTGTCCCACAGTTAATTATTCTTTGTGGTTTGATTAGTCCAAGAAATTGTCCCCATCTTAAAGGAGACAGTCTGCACTCTTAACAGGGTTTGCCTCTGAGCAGTGGGACATAGAATGCACCTGTGGGAACAGGATGATTGGAACATGGTTCCCACCCTCAAAGAATCTTACTTTTTACCTTATTTGATTGTCTAAGAGTCTTTTTACAAAAATCCCATTTATCATAATTATTTGAAAAATAAAATGTAATTTTCAGGAAAAAAATAAGTCATCTCAATTACCATTAACCTGAAAACTGAAAGCCAGTCCATCCCCAAACAGTGCCTAGCCCATGGTAAACCCTTAGTAAGTGATGCTATTATTATCACGCTAAGGCAAACTCCAAAATCTCCCCAAGCTTGAGGCAGTGGAAGAGTCTCGAGGGTACCATCTTGTTCATTAGACTGCCCAGAGGCCAGTCACAGCTGCTGGGGGCCAGTTTCCGAGCCAACCTCCTCCCTCCCCTACATCCCCCCAACCAGGAGGCAACTCAAACAAGATCCAGGTTCCAGATCGGTGTAGCTGGGCTACAGGTGTGCTTCCCTTTAATCCCACTTAGATAGGTGAGTTAGAGCCTAGGTTGGCAATATTTGGGGTAGTATTTACAGAGAGCCCACCATGGCCCAGGTGCTTTCTCAGTTTATCCTAGTAAAAATCCAAGGTAGTGTTGTTGATCTTGTTTTGCTGTTGAACCTGTGGCTCATGCCTGAGGTCACAGAGTCTTAAATGGGTCAGCGTTGGGACTATGACCCATGTTTGTAAGATCTCAAAGGTGTGTTCTGGCACTCCACTCTGTTGACTTGGACAGCGGAGAAACCTGGAAAGAAAGAGATGAATTAATTTAAATTTTATAAAGCATCATAATGGAAATAAGTAGCAAGTGGTCAATTAAAAAAAGTTTTTTTAAGGACAGTGTCAGCATATGTTCCAGAAGACACACAAGAATGTATCCCATGGGTGTTTTGTTTCCCCATGGAACCTGATACTAGAGCATCAAGCTTTAAAAGATGATTGATTGTTGTGGTATCACGTTTCTGTTCTAAGGCAGTTGTGAGTTCCCAGGGGGTATTGTGGAATCACATGTGGCCCACGTGACTTATTTTCCTTTCCTAAAAAAGGTCTTTCGTTGTGTCTCTAAAACAGCTAGCTGCAGATCGCTAAAAATCATTCCTAAGTCATGTTAACCACATCTTTTACTTCATTTGCTAACAAGCAGCTAAATAGAAGTTCAGGTTCCTTTTATTCCTCTTGGTTGCTTGTTACTCAAAATGTGGCCCATGGACCGGAAGCATTGGCATCACCTAGGAGCACACCTGGAGCTTCTGAATCAAAATCTGCATTTTTAACAAGATCCTTCAGGTGTGTACCAGCCCTTTTATGCACATTAAATTTGAGAAGCTCTGTGCTAGTTCACTTAGCCTCTCCCTGGCAGATGTGCTAATCACGCTGTCCATGGTCCTCAGGTGTGTGTCAGGCCTCTGTGAGGCCACCGTGATACTAAGATAACGAAGACATGGCCCCTGTGATAGCGAGAAAGTAGAATGAAAGAAAGGGGTCTAGGCCATCTAAAAACGCTCACCTGGATCAATGAGAATCCCTGTATCTAAATGTCTTTCTGCTCCGCGAAAGAGTGGAGTTCAGACTGGCTTCACTGGAGACGACACAGCCAAATGCTGTGTTTGCTTTTCAAGAGATCGTAACCCTGGAAAGTGGTAAGAAGAAAAAGGAAAGATACATACATCTCTCGTACTGCTGAACTGTTTGTTCTTTCTCTAGGAGCTATCCCTCCGCAGCATTCCAACAGAGATGTAAGACAGTTAAGCTTCTTAGAATCCACTCACTTAACAAACGTTTATCGAGTGATTGCTGCACGCCCATCTCTGTGCGAGGTGCTCCAGTTACAGATTGAAAACTACACGGTGCCAGGCCTCATGGAGCTCAGAGGCGTGTGTGAACAATTACTACCCACGTCTGTGAGTATGAACAGAAGGCTGTGACTTGCAGTTTGAGAGGAAAGGACTAATTCTGCCCCCGATTTCTTTCCTCTGTAAACTTTGTAACATTACTTTCACAGCCTGGGTGTTCCCCTCAAGAACTTCTTTAGCACCTGAGATGCAAGTGTATGAATAGGAGACAGCTCCTTTCTTCAAAAGTGGAGGTGGTCTTGATAAAAAACTAAAGCATCATCTGACATCCAACAATATTTCTCCTAAAAGTATGCAACTCATCCTTCTAGCACTGTGCTCCGTACCACTGCTACTCAAAGTGCGGTCTGTGGGTTTGTTCCCAGCCACAACGAGATAAGTATAGAAATCAACAATGACGGTTTAGAAACTTTTATAGCAATTTGACATTGTCACAACATGCAAGGGCATCACCAGAGGACCAGTCTTGTTGAACAGGGTGCTATAGATTGAATGTTTGTGTCCCTCCAAAATTCATATGTTGAAACCTAATCCCCAATGTGATGGTATTTGGAGGTAGGTCCTTTGGGAAGCGATGATGTCATGAGGGTGGAGCCCTCATGAATGGGATTAGTGCCCTTGTAAAAGAGGCCCCAGAGAGCTCCCTTGCCCCTCCCACTGTGTGCGGACACATAAAGAAGGCACTGTCTATGAAACAGAATTGAAACAAGGCCCCTACCAGTGCCTTGATCTTGGACTTCCCAGCCTCCGATCTTTGAGAAATAAGTGTTTGTTGTTTTTAAGACACCCAGCTTATGGTATTTTGTCAGGGCAGCCTGAACAAACTAAGACACAGTGTATAGTTTGGGTGTTGAATGGGAATGGGTGAGTCGCGTGTGACCCAACTTCATACTAGCCATCCCCCAGAACCACAGGTGATAGTTTCAGGTTCATTTGTCAACTGCAGCTCAGAAGTGTATGAAATCCAGAATTCATCTTGTTCATTTGTTTATCAAAGATAACTTAAATTTAACTATAACTTTAAAGGATCCATTTTGGAACCGACTGCTGCTGAAGGTTTGAAAGTGAATGTTGAATACACATCATCTGCTTCATTTTAGATAAAAGTGAAAATGAATATCTGGAGTTTGCAGAAATTGCTTTAAATTCTCTTTCCCTTCTCATCAGCCTCCCTCTCTGAGGCTGGTTTCTCTACTATGAATGTTGTTAAAACAAACATAGAAACTGTTTAGATATATATGATCCCCTTTTCATAGCTCTATCATCTACCTAACCTAGATTAGCTAAATTGACAGGCAAAAAGCAACTTATCACAGGAAAAACCTTAAATATTAATATATATAACTTTTTGTTTTGTTGTATGTGTGGGATGACAAAAAGTACTGAAGTAAGACTATTAACTGCCTGTACACAGGCTTCCAATGAACAGTGTATGCATTTTTGCAATTTATTTTTTCCTCTGATTATCTTTATTGAGATATAATCTATTGGTATACACATATCTATTTAATATAGTCGTTGAATCTAATAAAAAATGTGGTCCTGTATATTATATTTCTCTTTTTTGTTTCTTTTTTCTAGTAGTTCATTTTTCTTCTATTTACAAAAGTATTGGTCCACTTTGGGGGAAAAAAACCCTAGTCCTTCATCTCAGATAGTTTGAGAAAAACTTCTCTATAGTAATCTGTCTGTTAATGACTGCTACTGTCAAACCCAGCTGGTGAAAAGGAATGAACACTATCAGCTAATATGTATGTAGTGTTGACTACCTGCTAGGCATGCTCTATGTGCTTTACGTGCATTAACTCATTGTTCTTATGTTTTGAATTAGGTGTTATTGTATCACCATATTACTGATGAGAAAACTGAGGTACAGAGAGGTTGAGTTTCTCTCTCAAGGTCACGCAGCTCTAAAGTGGCAAAGCCCAGTTCCAGCATCCGTGCTATTATGTGCAAGGGGATATAAGACCAGCATTGTAGTCATAGTACTCCACCAAACAACTGTGGGCTTATGTGAGTCATTTAACCCTTGTGGGAAAAGAAAAGGAAGAATTAGAAAAGATAACAAAAGCTATGATGCAGAGTCCTTCCCATGTGCCAGGCATTGAGTTGAGTGCTTTATGTGTATGATCTCAGTGTCTCCCAAGTGTGGGGTGATACAGGAAAGGTTTCAGGTAGTCAGAGAGATGATTTAGTGGCACATGGGCAAGGCAGAAGTCAAATTGCATCACGTAGTGGGAAAGCTATTCCTTCTTCAAGTCTCTGACTCCTTCTGATGGCATCTGGGAGGGTTTCTCTGGTGCAGGTCTTTAAAGATCTTCTAATATCGACTTATTTCCTTTTGTTAACAGAAGGAGAGCAGGCCTTAAGCTTAACAGTTTCTCTGGCAACAAGGTCTTTTTAATTTTTATTGCACCTTTGATTCAGGGCAAGTTTTCCATTTATAATAAGGATATAAAATTTCCTTTAAAAATGTATTTAGGTTTAAAAAGTGAGCCATGGAAAAATATAAAGAGGATAATAGCATAGGTCTTACATGGACTTGGCGAAAGTTGACTAACAGAGTTTGGAAAACACTTTATTATCTTTCATCAACCCAGTAAGGTAGGTACTGTTGTTCTCTATTTATAGGTGGGAGATCTGAGGTTTAGAAAAGTTCAGTAACCTTCCCAAGCCCACTCTGTAGGAAGGTGAGGAGCTGGAATTCAAACCTAGAAGTGTCTGCTTCCAAAATTAGTGCCCTTACCCATTGCACATCCTGCCTCCCTTAGATGACAACCAGGCGGGTTTCCTCCCAGGACCGGCACTCTAGTGCTCTCTGCTTGTACTTCAGGATCTAAAACAGCAGTTCTCCAAGTGCAGTCCTTTCTGGCAGTCCTCCAGAAAGGTCCTCCTCCAGGTCTTTTCATCATAACACGAGTGTGCAGGGAAGTTTTCCAGAGGCTACATGACATGTGATGTCACAACACAGTGAAAGCAGAAGCAGATATGAGAATCCAGCTGCCTTCTATGAAGCTAGACATGAAAAGATTTGCAAAAATTCAAACAATGCCATTCTTCTCATTGAATCTTTTTTGTTTGCTTGTTTTAGAAAATATAGTTGTTTTAAATTTAAAAAATGTGATTTATGTTAACATGTAATGGGTTTATTAATGTTATTTTTAAATGAATAAATAAATATTTTACACATTCATCCATCTTAATTTCTAATACATTAAACATCAGTATACATAACCCACATAAACAAGTTCTTTGGGGTCATCAAGAGTTTAAAGGAGTCTTAAGATGGAAAATATGTGGTGGGATAATATTTTTTAATATTAGTGAAAACTTTTTCTCCCAATATTTCCACCCTTCCTTTCCTCACCTCTTGTGTTCCCCCCTCCATTTAAGCAGGTAATCCCTGCAATTTATTGCTTCAGGAGACGGACACTAGTGGAAAGCAGAAATAGTGTCTAGCTTTTGAGTTCCACCAAAGCCTAAACCCATTAAGGAAGCTATGCTACGTGCTTTGAAGCAGTCATATCAAAATATAGCAAATGCTAGTGAGAAAAAAATAATAGAAATATTGAGAGAGAGTAGCTTTCCCAGGACTAGAAAAATATTTCTCATCTCTTGAGGGTGGATGTGGGGAAGGACAAAGACAGAAGAGAGATTGGGAGAACAGAAAGGAGAGGACTGGGCTGAAGGGGCCAGGCAGACGAACTGCTCAGCCACAGTGGGGCATCTCCCATTGTCCGGGAGCCACGTGGGAGCTGGGAACTGCCACTGCCTAAATCCAGGATCTCTGAGAGCCAGCTCCCCTTCTTCATCCCCATGACCATCTGTAGGAGTGACACCATCTGATTCATCCAACCTGGGCAACTGCACCCTCAAAACATCCCAGCCCATCAGAAGCCCAAGGGAGGAGGGCTGGGGCCCTGGAGCGTTCAAGGGAGTCAAGAAATAAGAGCTCTAGACCCTGTAATTGGGGGATCTAATGGGAATCAGCTGCAGATCTACCCTGAGTTGGGAAAGCAGTTCAACACACCTTTTCTCAAATATTAGGAGCACCAACATACCCGTTGGCAAATGAGCAAATAAGGGACTGTGTTGCGTCTAGCAGAAGTTGCAAACTGATTGCAATGTCATTGAATTCAGCCCACCAGCGAGTGTTCTTGGTCCAGTACAGGAGAGTTGCTTTGTTTGTTTGTTTTCATTAGAATGCTTTTGAGAGGAGTCCATGCACTATCCAGTGCCCACTATCCTTTCTGTCATCCAGCCCTTTCACTGGTCAGCATCCCCGCATTCCCTCGAGGACGTCTGAGTTTCCTGAGCCCTGCTATGCAAAGTGTTTGACCCATGGTAGGAAGACTCCTCAGGACGAAACCCTGAAACTGTACAGAATCACGAGTCTGTGCTTTTCTGAGGAAAGAGCCTTAACTTTCATCAACTGTTCAAAGAACTCTCTGACATCTGGGTTGGAATCCCAGCCGCTGTTCACTGGCTGTGTGACCTGAAGCATGTCACTTAATCTGTCTGTGCCTCCATTTCCCCCTCTGTGAAATGAGGGTATTAATAGTATCTAACTCTAAGTGCTGATGTGAGGAGCAAAGATGCTGATATATGAAAAGTGCTCTGAATGGCAAACTGTTTGTAAGTGTTGGGTATGAATATTATAGAGGAGGAAGACCATGGCAGTGGGAGCATGGAGAGCCTGTGTCAGAGGGGCCAGCCTAGGGAAGAGAGGTGAGTAAGGGCACCTTTGGTGACCCCAGCCTCTCTTCAGGATGCAGCCTGCAGAGTCCTTGGAGCTCACTCATTCAGCAAACAGTCCCAGCATGTTGGAAATGAGCAGCAGGGCTTCTCTGCATGTGGCCAAAAAGATGCTAGCAGCTGGGATCTGAGAGTGGCTCTTGTTCTGAGAACGATAAACATCTGAAGGTGGCAGTCAGGGGGGCCTGGAGCCACAATCTTCGAGACCACAGTTCTGCCCCAGAGACCACCTTACTTCTAGGCTCTAGACACTGAGCTGGGCCAGCTATAGCAGAGTCAGACAGCAGAAACTGGAATCCTGCTCCACCACTTTCTAGCTGAGTGTTCTTGAGCAACTTACTAAACCTCCCTATCTCATGGTTTCCTCTTTTGTAAAATTGAGCAATGATATGCCTACTTTACCAGTTAAATAATATAAAATATGCAAAGCACTTAGCAAGTACATAGTAAGTGCTCAATAAACAGAGCCGTTGCTAAGGGAAGGTGTGCAGTACTGAGACAGGGCTCAGAGGGAGCTGAGTGGCAGCAGGGGTCCAGGTGTCTGATTTGGGGGGGAACTCTGGAAGAACACATCAAAGGGCCACTATGGTGAAGACACTTTGGGCCCATTGTGCAATTTTTTGCTTCAGCTTCCCTTCATGCTTGGGAATCACAGATTTCTTAGGGCTCCTTTGGGCTTCTTAGGAACCAGAAGAGAGGAAAATTAAGATCTGAGTATTCTTGGGGCCAGCCCAGTGGCATAGTGGTTAAGTTCCGTGTGCTCCACTTCAGCAGCCCCTTTTCGCAGGTTCAGGTCCTGGGCGTGGACCTACACCACTCATCAAGCCATACTGTGGTGGTGACCCACATACAAAACAGAGGAAAACTGGCACAGAAGTTAGCTCAGGGCCAGTCTTCCTCAAGCAAAAAGGAAAATTGGCAACAGATGTTAGCTCAGGGCCAATATTCCTCACCAAAAAAAAATCCGCATATTCTTTCAAACCCATCTCCTCCTCCCCAGTCATTGCCATAGTGAAGAACTTGTGATACTGCTTATCTCAAGAGAAATCCATTCAAACCAGCTTAAGGAGACAAAGCTTTCTCACAGGCCTGGAGGATAGGGGGTGCTCAAGACCACAGACCCTCATCTCTGCCTCCAAGTTATGCCTGCTTCTTTCTTCTCTCCCTGCAGATCTACTTTCTCTTCTTTATGATGCTTATGACCAAAAATAGCTGACCGAGTCCAGCTTTGCATCATTTTCTGGTTTCAATACAGCAGACTAGAAGCACCCTGTTCTCAAATCCAAGTTCCCAGGAGAGGAAATTTATTGGCCCAACTCCCGTCACATACCTGGACCTGCTCCTGTCAACCAAAAATGTGTCACCGAAGAGGGAGGAAATAGAAGTGGGTGGTACAGACACACAGGTTCAAACAACTCATAGAAGAAGAAAACCAAATGGCTAAGGAACACCTGAAAAGATATTCATCTTCACTAATATTCAAAGAAATGCAAATTAGCACAACAATGTGAGGTGCTAATGTTTTCCTTTTTGACCATCAGATTGGCAATAATGAAAAATAAAGGTTATTGCAGGAAACTTGTTAAGACTATAAGGTGATACGACTTTTTTGGTTTGTTGTTGGGCATTTTGTCATCATATTTTAAATGTGCAAAAGCTTTAACCCAGTAATTTTAGTTGTAGGAATTTCTCCTAAGGAAATAACTAGAACGTGCGCAAGCATATATGTATACACATATGCACGTATATATAGACGTTTATTGCAGTATTTTTAATATTTAAGAAAAACTTAGAACATCACATGTGCCCTTTAGTGGAGGGTCGAGATTATGGTCTAAAGGAATACTGAGAAACTATTATAAAGGATGAGATAGATTCACATGTAAGACGTACACAATAAACTGTAAAGTAAAAAAAAAGAAACCACAGAAAAGAGTAGATGATCCCATTTTTGTTAAACACATACAGTATATAATATATACTACACATACTATATTTAGAGTATGCATACATACACATCTATATGCATTTGCCTACATATCTGTGTGTATATATAATATATATCTATCTGGAAAGATAGATATAAAATTATTAATTGTGGCCATCTCTGGGAATAAATAGAATTATGGAAAGTTTTCACTTTCTGCTTTATCCATTTCTATATTGTTGAACTTTCTAAAAACAAGCATAAATTACTTTTGTAACTCAAAAAAGCAATAAGATATTCCATTTTAGGGGGAAAAGAGTACAGATTTTATATATAAAAGAGAAACATTTGATCTTTTAAAATAAAAGAAGGACAACAAAAATCCATTTTTCCCAGCAGCAAACAGGCATAGTAAGTGGCAACAAAGGCTGCCCCTGCCCAGGGCCCGGGATTATTGGGCAAGAGCTGTCTAGGGCAGAAAGGAGAAAAGTCAGCTTCTCCCAGGACCACAGAGTACCTGAAGGCTATCTTATTGGAAGAATGTGGCTTACCGACAACTAAAGGGCCTTCCCTTCTGCTGTCAATGAATTAATGAACTTCATTGAGTTAAACTCTTCAGCTCAAATCTAGAGACAATATATTTATATATTTACACATGAAAAGAGGAGGTGGAGGTGGGTAGATGATGAGAGTTGAGATGTGCAGCCAAGTGAGGGGTTCAATATAGGAAGAACCAGAGGCCAAACTGGGAAAAGTGGAGGGGGCCTGGGTCAATTCCTGAGACACATTACCCACTGTCTATCATGGGTTTGTGTGCGTGCTTGGGGCTGTTTTAAAGGAACTGAAGAGGTTGGGAAGTTGAAATTCTCACTGGGACTATTATTATTTTTTAAGTGTTTCCCTTTGGATCCTTGCTTTCTTGATAGGAACATGCTAAATATTATAAGAGCCAGTTGCCATTTCTTTCAATGCCACAGTGGATTTCAATGGGGGAAAAAGGTAATCTTGCTGTGTGGGCAACTTTACAGGAATGCCTCAATTTCACATGTTGCAGGATAACTGTATTAATTTGGCATAGATAGACAGCAATTTCTATGAACACAGTCTTTTGTCTTTATTTGCAGTAGGCAGTTCACCAATAATGCATTTTAGAACATTGTTCACCAACAACATTAGAATTGAGTGAATTTCACCACATTACTTTTTCAAGCCTCTAACACCTTGATAGGCAAACTCTTTCAGAGCAAAGTCTGTTTCTCCTTTTCTTTTAGAATTCCACTCTAAGCAAGAAACATTTGCTGAATGCCCACCTAGAGACTTCAACATTGCTAGCACATATAATGGCCTTCCAAAAATGTTTACCGTAATGGTAATGTTGGGGATAATACACCACCGGACTTATTGCAAAGACAGCTTTTTGAATGATTGTTCATATAAAACTTGCCAAATCGTTGATATTAGAGTTGGTTGTTCCTTTCATTATGAGATTCTGAAGACGAAAATAATAATCATAGACAGCAAGAGCTGGAAGGTCATCTTGTTCAGCTCCCTCAGGTTACATATGAGGAAATGAGCCTCCGAGAGATTAGGAGTATGTCTAGTTTTATGACTTAGAGGTGGCAGAGATTTTTTTTTCACTCCAAATTCGATGCTCTTTTATTACAACTTGGCATGCCTCTCTCAGACCCAAGTCTGTCTCGGAGATGCCAAACATTCCCTTCTCTCTACCCACATTCCACCTTGGACACTCTGCCCCACTCACAACCCTGGGAGGGACAGGACTGCATCCCAAGTGACAATGCTCCACCCGTCTCAGTGACTGACCAAGGGATAGACATCTGACCTAAGCTGGGCTGATCAGATACTCTCCCAAGAATTTGGAATAGGCACAAAGAGGCTGAGTCATTTAGCTGTGCAGAGCCAAGCTGCAAGGTTATGCCCAGCAGGCCCGCCACAGAAGGCCAAGGCCTCATGCTAGTGAGTGAGGGGAAGCTGAGAAATCATGAGTCAGCAGAAAAAGCTGTCTGCAAACAGAGGAGCAGAAGCATGGAACAGATGGTCAGAGACAAAGAGAGAGACCATGTACCTCAGAAGGCAGAGGAGAAACCAAGAGACAGAGAGAAAAACATCTGCATAATCCCCTTCTTGATCCCATAATGCCCAGCTTTATCTCCTGCACTGGCTTATTGTAACCCCAGAAGAAACTCTGCCTTTCAATCAGCTCTCTTTTTATTTGAGCTAAGTGGAATTCTGTTCTTTGCATCTCAATTCTTCCTAAGACACTCCATAATTCATAGTGAATATATTTTGGGGTGGAAAGACTGCTCTGTTTTTTATGAAGATTATGGAAATTGAAGCCTTATCTCAAAACCCACAACAGGATGAGTGGTATTCTGCATTCTCCTCACTAACTATTCAGACCCTGGAGACCAAGCTTTCCAGGTGAGTAGTTTCCAGAACTTCAGATGTGAGCTAGCCCCACTTTGGATTTCCCCCAAAGTATGCTAGAGATATTCTGTCTAGAAATAGAGATCTTGTAGGGGTGTGTAGCTGCCACCTTGGGGATATATGTCAGGACTTCCTAGAGTTTTTCCATTTAAAGTTTCCAAGGGCTGAGCCTGTTTTCTCATAAAGCCTCTGTTCCTTTTGATGTGCTCATAGAATCTCCATAGGCTCAACGTTGACCCAGCTGGGAGGTGGCCATATCCGTGAAAAGTTCAGGCACTATTCCTGTGCTAATCTCTTTTGAAATATGGAAAGAGCCTTTTGAAAAATTCCACTTACCCTTCTGAAATTCTTCGAACTAATCTAAGTATAAAATAATGGAGAAATGATTGAGTAAATTAGGGTTATTCAGCTGATGAAATTCTGTACAGATATTTAAAAAGGATAACTACCAAGATTGGACAACGTGGAAGATATTTATGAGTCAATGAACAAGGAAAAAAGCAGAATGCAAAGTGGTAAGTATCGACCATGTGAAAACAGGTTCACATACAGACATTTTTCTTGACAGTCCTCAACAAGGTAACTGAGGTAGCCACACCAATCGATAGATCTTGGTGTGTAGGGTAAAAATCTGTTGGGCATTTCTGCCTTAGATGATTTTGGCTTGGGAAGGGTTGCTGACTTGGTTCAGGTCCTGAATTTTTTCTTATGTTGACCTGATTCTGTGCCCTGTGCTGACCTATTTCTGTGCCCATTCAAAGCACTTCCGACTGATGTGACCTACTGATTATAGAGAGTTCTCAGTCTCTCTGTCTGCAATTACTTAAAGTCTTGTATGGAGACCTCTTGCTCTGTACAACACAGATTTCAACAACTGTATTTAGTTTGCTTTTATTAGTTTTTTCCTATCTACTGTTTCTCAAATCTGTGACAAGGTGGAGATGGGACTTTCCTCCAGTGTGTTAATAACTTCTGCAGTTTCTGAGAATTCCCTCTAAAGCTGAGGTGAGAGGGAGAGACATTGTATCTCTTCTTGCATTTGGTAGGAAAAAACCAATTTATAGACCAAATACTGCCGGACAAACTTTCTGCTGTTACAGAAAAGTTCTTCTATGGCTGTTTTATGAACCAATTGTGACAAGTCTCCTTGACAAGCAGAAGGAGCTAAACACTGGTCTCTTGCTGCTTTGTAACGGTTTGGTTGCCTAATTATCTCATGCCAAGTCCAGTATAACAGTATACGGTATAACATTTGTTATGTTGGAACCACGCATTATCTCTTGAAAGCCTTTCCCATATCAAGGAAACTTATACGTTATGAGTCCTGCCTTCTCAAAGCAAAACTAGAGACTTCACTCTTCCAGCCTTCTTTGTAACCTGGGGGTAAGCATGTGACCTAGTTTTTGCAATCAGATGCAGCCATGCAAGACTGCAATGCAGAAGAGGAAACTGTGAGAAAGCAGGTGTCATGCAAAATCCGTTTTCTGGTGAGGGCTGTGGAGCTTGGCAAAGGCACCAAGGCAGCCCTGGTGTGGGCATCCTCTGCGGGCCTTGTCAGTGCAGCCACAGTGCCTGTCCTGTGGCAGTCCGTCCTGCACCATCCAGCAGTGTAATCTGGACATAACTTCTTACAAGGTAGCCTCAGAGCGTGATTCTCTGGCCCTTCCAGAAGACTACATGCTATCTAATATCCTTTAATACATTTTTATTTTTAAACTAACAAGAATGGATTCTGTTGTCTGCAAGTAAAAATCTTGAATACTATACAACTTTCATGATTTTATTTTAGGCTGAAGGACTTAGAAGTGATTTATTTTTTTTCTTCATCATGCTTCATCAGCTGGTAGATACAAATAGGGTCACATTAATGACAAACCGTAAATTTTACTCGCTCTTGCTCCCATTTGCATAAGGTAGATTTTCTCGCCTCACTCAAAGTCTCTTCCAGAATCCCCCAGATTGTCTCCTATGTGCTCACGAACAGTTCTCGCATGTTCTTCTCGCTGCCTCCTGTGCTTTTGGCTGTAGCCTAAGAAGCCATTGGTGGGTATTGGCTCAGTATCGATGTCAGTGCCAGGCACGACGAGACAGATACCCGTGTCAAACGTGTGTGCCTCTAATGCTTTCACTCTGTGTCACCCCCAGACCGAAAGCACCACAGCCCATGTCCACTCACTTTACAGGGGTCCCTTATAGAGATACTTCCTTTAGCAACTGCACACAGTCCTTCTTTCTAAGGTTCAGATGTAAGTACCTAAGACTGAGCCAAGGGATCGAATAGGTGCTGTTTATCTTTTCCATTTCCTTACTCTTTCTCCAACATGCAGACTTTCCTCCCCTCCCCCTCCAGGCAAATCAACTCATGCAAATAGACATCTGCAAATAGACATCACTGGCTGTAACATTGCAGTTCATCCTTCAAGCCTTGTCCTATCGGTGTCCTCAAAGTGGGAATAGTTTAGGACCGAGCTGGTGGACTTCTGAAGCATTATTTTCACTTCAACATTTCATAAGTTGTTGTTATAATGCTGTTTTTTCAACAAGTAGAAAAGTATGATCTGAAACAGTCAATTTGTCCTGTGAAATGTGTGCTGACACAGCCTGCCTTTGCCAGGATACTTTCTTACACATGTCTTCTTCCCCTGCACCTTTGGGTATTTGTCTATTAATAGAATGCGGGCAACTTCTTTGGCAGGTAGATTCAGAATGTCAGCGCAAGGGCTGAGTCTTAGGGAAATGGACCAATTAGGGGATTTCTCAGCAGTACCACTGCCAGTTTTCCCTGGGCACTTGTATTGGTTTATTTTAATAACTTCAATCAGGGTATTTTACTCACCCTAACTCAGAGGCTCAAGATTTTAGAGATCAACAGAGGATTCAATGTATTATCGTCTTGCTTTGCAGAAATTATTGGGTGGAGTTTTTCTGTGAGTAAATGGAGGGGTAAAATCCCTTCTTACCACTACTTTCCAGCCCAGCTTTGCCATTTGGCATCTGTCCACCCATAGTTATTTTAAGAATTCCAGCTTATGGTTCATAAAAGATCATAAAGCAATATTATGCCCGCAGATTGAGTCCTGCAAATAGCATTCAAAAATCTCTCCTCTAGAAAATATTTAAAAAAGTGCCTCAGAATTCTATAGGCACAAGATTTCCATTGCTTTTTTCATCTGTGTTATGATTCCTTTGGAAAATATAGTTTGCTCTTGTATTGTGAACTCCTATAACATTTTTCAAATTGAGCAAAGGGCAAAGACGAGAAAGACTGGTGAATGTGAGGAGGGACATCCAGCCTCATTCCGAGGGAGAGATTCCCAAGCTGCCAAAGTGGCCCAAAAGGATTTAAAGGGAAGAGACATTTTAAGGAAGCCATAAGTCCTCCAGTTGGTTTCAAGCTAAAGATGCACTCTGGGAGATCTGACTGTTGAAAAGTATCACAGGATCTCAGTTTACTCTTCCTATTTCTAGTTGAATCCTAGAAGAGAAAGAAGATATATTTTGAGGATGTGGTGAGAAGGAAGGCAAGCTTCATGAGAAGGGATTGCAGGAGACATAGAAGAGAAATGTAACTCAGGATGTATGTGGGGCTAGTTTGACTTCAGGGAGAAGTGATTCTTTCATTAATGTCTGTTTCCACCCTGTAATGTAGTCTCTACCCTCGCTTACATTTTCTGACAACCAATTTTTCAAATCATCCACAGGGATATATACAAATACTCATGTAAATACCTAACCATGCGTGAACTAAGCATCACATTTTTGTGTATGTGAAATGGATTATCAGATCATTTTAGCAGTGGTTATATTGAAAGTGTAGAGTAAAAAAAAGAGGTAATGAGGGAAGAAGATACTGAGCGTATCTGATTTTTGTAGGATATAAAGAAGTCTCATAATACATGTATGGTCGACTTGAAACCTTAAAATGCATTAATTATAAAGCTCAAGAGGGTCTGAGGTAAGATATGATTTGGGTTTATGTCCATAAAATAAAATTTGAGTCTGGGGCACATGAAGGAGTTTTCCCAGATATTGTGATTTCTTTTTCATTTTTCTCAGAAAAGTATAAGGATAAAGTACAAAATTACAGAAAGACTAAAACTTTCTTGTGTCTTTCTGATGACAAAAAGGTGAGTGAGTCATTTGCTCAAACGCCAGCCCAGACATTTTATCTCATGCATCCTCGAATAAGAAGCCTCAGCTGGGCACCCCTCCAGTTGGTAAGAGGATCTCCAAGGCGCATGATGAGGAGGGCCAGGCTGAACCTGCAGCCCTCCCTTTCTCCTCTCTCTGGTTTCTGGCAGCCTTTCCGCACACAGATCATCCTTTACTGCGCACAAGTGGGCCATTCCCCCTTGGCTCACTACCATTCGGATCAGAACCCTAAGCCTCTGTGGAGATGTAAACCAGGCAGGTCTGGCTCAGCTTCACTTTATGACACAAAGGAATGTGACCTTTAGGTTCCCTGGGAATGGTTTGTGTAGTTGGCTGGGCCCCGAGATCAAGGTCATCCGTATGATTCCTGGAAAGAGATGCAGAGTGGGCATTCCTAGTCTGGGCCAGGTGCCCCAGATCATAAATTTTAGAATAGGAAATGTGTGCTGTGGTTCTTGAGAGAGACCAGGCAAGTGAGGAAGGTTGCAGTGTTGCATGCGAACACTTGCACTAGGGAGACAAGTGAAGGTGTGTCCTCAGCTGGGCCACCTAGTTCAGCTGGGTCACCTGCATAAAAGAGGCTCAGCAGCACAAGTATTAGAAATCAGACAAGCCCCAGTGCATTACAGCCCAGGCTCCTCACCAGGACTGCAAGTTCCAGTCACTTTCCCTCGCAGAGGGGGCAGGGAAGTCCTTCTTTCTACTTTAAATTTCCATCGTGATAATTACACAATTGGAAAGGAACTCAGAAGAAGGAAACTCCGTGGCTTTTCTGGTGAAGTACAGACGTGAGTAGCCGATGTCAGAGCAGGAACAACACTTCCTGCATACCCTCCTGAATCATCGTATAATAGGCTTCTGACATGCAGAAAGCCCTGAAGAAATGTAGCAGAGAAGGAAGTGAAAGAGCCAACTGCACTGGCTCAGTGCCCGAGGAACACCCTGCTTTGAGGATAAAATTGCACCTCTCGTGCCAACAGTTCAGGCAAGGGAGCCTACACAAATAATGCTTGGAATTCAGTGGAAGGACAAGCCCAAATAGGTCTTGTAGGTATTTTTTTAAAATAGCCTCTAAGGTTGCTCATTTGCTTGGTTTGTTTGCTTGCTTGCTCTTTAGCTCAGGTGATGAGATGAGGGAGTAAATAACCCACACTCTTGTTCTGAGGAGAATCTGTTTAGATGACACAGAGGGACATCATCCAGGTAAAAGAGGGTGTGGAACCCTGCTACCTCATACCTCCCTCTTGGGTAAATGAAAAGCCAAGGGCTCCTGGGAAAAGTAATTTGTGTCTAGCTCTTAGGGCAGAGAAGAATTTCACACTGAGAATGTCACACTCCGAATTTTAACCTAGTGCTGTTTCCTGCTCTTGCTCATAAAGTGATTCACATGACTTTTAGTAGCTTTAGCGTCTTCAGAATGGAGGAACCAATGCCACCTGATGGAATTACACAACATGGCTTATTTTGGAGGAAAGGGAAGTCAGGGTGAGGATCATTTACTTCATCAGCCTCACGATCACACACGTTACCCAGGCTAAAAATGGTCTTTAGTCATTCTGCCATTTATACTTTTCCCCCTAGCTTCCAAATTCTCAGGCTTAAATTCTCCTTTCGTGAAGGCTACTTTTAACTTAAAAATTCTTCCTTCTGTCCTTACTTTTCTGTCACTTTTATCCTTGTTTAATCCCTTCCATTATCCAACAATAGAAATAGGATAGCATAAGGAGCTGGGCAGCAGGAAAAGAAGAAGACCAAATATGAGATGGATTGACTCCATAAGGGAAGCCATATGTGTGAGTCTTCAGAAGCTGAGTAGGGCTGTTGAGGACAGGATATTATGGACATCATTCATTCATAGGGTCGTCAGGATTTGGAGCTGACTTGACGGTAGATAACAACAACAATAAGGAGTTGAAGAGGTTCCTAACTCAACCGAAAACCAGGGAGTAAGCAGAGAAATGGAACACCCTCATACTCCATTTTCTTGGCTGTAATCAAGAAACCAACATGTGGCCAAATCCAATCAGACTAAACAAAGAAAGCTGTAGATTGGTCATGTGCACAACAACCAGAATGAGGTAATGGTGAACACTAGTATTGTGGTTTGACAAAGGAGACCCAAACATCAAGAATTTCAGGATCTGATAGTAAACACTAGGAAGACACTTGATCTGGTGAAATAGCTGATATTTAGGAGCTTACTGTGTGCTGGACACTGTTCTAATCACTATACACATATTAACTCATTTAATCCTCACAAAAAGCTACCAGGTATATTTACCATTATTATCCCCATTTTGCAGATTAAGGAAACTGAGACAAAAAACAGCACAGGTGGTAGACATGGAGAGGCACTGTCCTTCAAAGGACATTCTACCCAACAATTCTGATGGGTAATAGTCACAACAGAGCTCCCTGCCTGGTTAGCAGAAGCTTTGATGAGCCCACATCGCATTTCAACTTTTGCCTCAGGGTGACCAACCATCCCAGTTTGCGAGGGACTGTCCTGGTTTTGGTACTGAAAGTGCTGTGTCCCAAGAAACTCTCATCCTAGGCAAACCAGAATGGTTGGTGGCTTCAGCCCAATCCTGCTTCCTTCCTCTTCCTTCCAGAAATATTGATCCCTAATAATCATCTTGCACCCCAAACTCCATCTCAGTGTCTGCTTCCTGAGAACCTCACGTGTTCAGAGCCCTGATTATGTCACAGATGATGGGCACTCGAGCATCATACTATGTGTTCTTAATCTTCAAGCTTCACTGTCCCTTTATAAAAGTATTTGGGCCACTAGAAAGGGGTACTCCACAGAGGTCCTGAGAGATTCTCCAGGCTCCATTCAGCCCAGAAGAAATATTTCTCAATAAGAATAAAAGTAGCTCATGTTTATTAAATGTGCCAGGCAATGAGCTAAGTGCCATGCTTGTGAAGGAGGTTCTACCAATATCCTTATTTTACAAATGAAAAAGCTGAGGCTTAGAGAGTTTACTTGCCCATGGATTTTAACCTAGGCACTTTGTCCCTAAATTAGAAGTTTAGATAAACCTGACTAGCTTAGTGTTATAAAATAGAAAGAATTTTTTTTTGGAGTAGAGTTGTAGAGTGGGGTTCAGGGTGGGTCAGGGAAGATTTTATATAGAAAAAGCCCAGCAAAATGGCAAGAGGCTACAGTACAAGTTGTCAAAAAAGATAAAAGAGTTTAAGAACAGGGATGTTAAATATTCAATTGTAAGTAGTTTATATTGCAGTGAAGTAAACCTCTAACACTCTCTCCATCTTCTTGAACCTTCCCAAACCTTCGGTAAAGTTTGGCACAGAAAGGCCTCATGTTTGGTATCTGTGCAAACCACAAAGGGGCTGCCTGAGCAGAGAACAGGAATTGCAGAGGCAAGAAATCAGAGTGAGAGCAGCCATGCAACAGCCCTCTCCAAATTCCCCTCACTCTCCCCTGTCACCAGGCCTGGAGGAATTTGCAGAAATATTCACGAGGTTATTGACTTTCCAAAGGCCTGGAGAGAGATTTGAGTCTAATTTGTTTATATCTTTAGGGATAGTGAGATTCCAGGTGATAGCTGAGATGCACACGCATGACAAGAAGTTTATGAAGATAAAATGATAAAGGCAGCTATGTAGGAGAGGGAAGTAGGAAAATGGGTAATTTGTATTTTCTGTTTTGTGCTTTTTCTGGGTTTTCAAGATTTCTACCACAAAGATGTGTTACCTCTATAATCTGAGAAAAGAACAATAAATAATCAGTGTCTATTTCTCCTATGATCCTGGTTATATAGACTGTTTTGTCTCTTGGGTATGCCTAGTCACTAAAAAGAAACAGACGAAACAAACACCTGTGTAAACCATGCCACTGATTCACATGTGGGTGTTTTATATAGTTACAGAAAAATGGTCTACATATTGAGTGAGGACTCATTACCTTAGTGTCAGAGCACCCAAAATGTTTCAGGGGGCCAGCCCGGTGGCACAGTGGTTAAGTTCATGTGCTCTGCTTTGATGGCCTGGGGTTTGCAGGTTTTGATCCCAGGTGTGGACCTACACACCACTCATCAAGCCATGCTGTGGCAGCAGCCCACATATAAAATAGAGGAAGATTGGTACAGATGTTAGCTCAGGGCAAATCTTCATCGCCCCCCCCCCCCCCCGCCAAAAAAGTTTCAGGTCAGCACCACGGGTCTAGGAAAAGAAAATGGTCTTTAAGATTTTACATCAATCCTTGAGACTTTGATCAGGCCAATTTGATATTGATCAGGCCAAGATTTAGTCCTGACTTGATTCTTGACTCATGTAATTTTGAATGTTCAGGTAACTTTCTTTCCTCAACTTTCCTATTCTCAAAGTGACAAATATTATTTGCAAACAGATAATGCTCATAAATAACTTTGAGGTTTCTGGATTAAAGATTATGTATAAAAGGAGATTTATGATTATAACATATTTTAATGTTACTGATCAAGAAAGTGACCAACATTCAGACCAAAAAACAGAAACAAAAAATTATAAACAAGTTTCTTTGCTTCTTTTGAATAACACAGGTCCTAGTATTTAATGAAAAGGCTGCTCATTTAAAACATAATTTTCCCCCCATTCATCAGAAGTATTTAATAGAAAAACAAAGGCACAGTTTATTATTTTGAAATAGCTTCAATAGTCTGGGGTGCAGAGGGATGAAAGATCCATGATTTCATGTCTTGGATATATCATCTTTGACTTGCTTATTTCCACACTTGGGCAGGGAGTGGTTGAAAAATGAATATTCTTTGTTCTTTTAGAAAATGAACAGATCCTGAGCAAAGGCATGGAAAGTTTAAAGCCTCATTATAAAGAGAAAGGAGATTCTGTAAGCCATTAGATCCACATCCTCTGGGCTGACAAGGAGAGATGTTTTGATGTACACCTGAAATTTATATAATATTACAAACCACTGTTACCTTAATTAAAAAAACACCCACAAAACAAATAAAGAAATCTATTGTTTCTGTCATCTCTGATGTCGTAGCCTGAATGTGGCCATTAAACTTTGCTTTCTTCCATTGAGATGGTATTTTTTACTGAGCAGCTGCTTCTGCTTCTGCTTCTGAGTCAGTGATCAAGATTTACTTCCGGGGCCCACCTCATAAACAAACATATTTAAATCTCGTAGTGATTTTAACTTTTCTTTATTGCTAGTAAGGATTTGAGAATCATGAGGCTATAAATGTCATCAGTGACGGCAAATGTTAGAACTGAAAGAACTTACAAATATCCTAACCAGATGCTTGTGACATCCGTTTACTGCAATGACAGTAATAAAATTTCTTTATTAATTAATGGGTAAAATATGAAATTAAAATGAAAAGTCTGTATCTAAGTGATAATACTATTTTAACATTTTTGTGTGATTGTTTAAAAATTTATTTCTCTGGTTTAGATCCTAGTTTGGAAACCAGCTAAACAAGACATTTTGGGGATAATTAGGGGAAAATTTGAACATGGACTGCATATTAGATGATATTAAAAAGTTAACATTAATTTTATTCAGTGAGACAATTTTATTTTAGCTGTGAAGGAAAATGTTCTTACTTTTTAGTGACGTGTGCTGAAGTATTTATAGGTAGGATGTCACTTTGTTTCCAATTTGCCTTAAAAACTTCAGCATAAAAAGTAAAGTGAGTTAAAAAATTAAAATTTGTTTCCTTCTATTGTGCTTTCTGTTTGCATTTGTATTGATGATTTTTCTTCTCAAAACATCTTACCTTCTTGCATTCTTATTTATTTATACATTTATTATTTTTATTATAATAAAATTAGATAACAATATTACAAAAAATCGAAAAATTCATAATCCCCCTTCCCCACCCCAAATATCATTAGGAGATGTATTCTCCAGTTTTTTTGCCAAATTATATATATTTTTTACTGTAATCAGGTGTATGTACAACTTGATCTCCTGTGTTTTTTTCCCTTAGCATTGTTTCTTGAGTCTTGTGGCCCCCTAAATTTCCTAACATACATCCTTTCAGTGCTACTAAAGGGCAAGCTATTTTTAACTTCCTACATCCCATGCCCGTCCCTGCTGTCTGTCTCATGGCCAGTCAAGCCCAGGCAACCATTTGCTGGACACATGTGGGCTGCCTCATGGCCCGTGCAGTACAGCTGGACTGGACAAAGAAGTGAACCACAGTTCACTGAGCCTGGGCTCTTCCTCCCACAACACACAGCATAGATGCAGCCTGTCGGTCTCCTTCTGCAAAATGTGAAAAAAAGTCAATTGTATATTTGTGCGGTGCCAAAGGATTACTCCGCAGATGACTTGCCAGTTATAAGGGGAAAAACAGAACTTTCAATGGTGAAATCTGGAGGCCACCACTCAAACCAGTGACCAATTTCAGCATCACTGATAGTGAGACACCAGACATCGTGTACCTCCTAACATGAGGCAATATGAAGTATAGGTCTTTATCCGTGATGTATTGCTGCCAAAATGTTTAATCTACTTCTACTCAAGTCTTCCATACCTACTTTTCGGCTTACAGGAAATACAGGGGGTTAAGGGACATGTTAAGTGATACCACGAGGAAATAATCACACAAATCTAGAAGTTGGGATGTTCTACTAGGCAACTGGCCCAGACTTCTCAACAAGGCAAAGTTATGTAAAGAAAGAAGGAGGGGGAAAGTGGGCTGTTTTAGATTAAAAGAGAGTTGAGATCCATAACCGCAAAATGCAATGTGTGTTCCTTTTTTGGATCCCAGTTTGAACAAACCAGATATAAGAGAAATTTTGTAGAAAAGTAGGTATTAGATGGTAATAAAAATAATTGAAATTTTGTTAGGTTTGTTACAAAGGAGAATTTTTTTAAGTGAAAAGATAATTTTTTTATTGATGTATAGTTGACATACAATATTATATTAGTTTCAGGTGTACAATATAGTGATTCAACATTTATATACATTATGAGATGATCCACAAGTCTAGTAACCATCTGTCATATACAAAGTTATTAAAATATTATTGACTATATTCCTCACGCTGTACATTACATCCCCATGATTTATCTCTTTTATAACTGAAAGTTTGTACCTCTTAATCCCCTTCACCTATTCCACCCATCCCCCCCCCAAGAATGTTTTTACTTGCTGGAGATGAATGTTCATTGCACTATTCTTTCAACTCTTCAATGTGTTTTAAATATTTCATCATTAAAAAGATCTTCTGGAATGGAGTGGAGGCAGGGGAGGGAGATGCTTTCCTGGGAGCAGAATGGGATGTTTCTACTGCTTTCTGCTATCTAATAAATGAGTTACTGTTCAAGACACGAGAGATGAGATAATCAAATAACATAAAATTACCTAAGATTAAACAGACTATATTTTCAAAGTTTGTTATAGAATTTAATTTCATTTGCTTCTCTCTGAGATGGGGATAACACAGGCAAACAGTTTTAAAATGGGAATCCTAATACAAAGGTTTTGCTACACAGGAGGAAAGAGAAGATAACCACAACACATATTTATTGTCCACCTGCTATATGCCAGGCACTGTGCCAAGTGTTGGAGATACCACAACAAAGTCCAGTGTGGTCCCCGCCACAGTGGAATGTACTGTCTGGAGGGGAAAGCAGACAAAAACATGCAAACAGACAAATAACAAAACCGGAGCAATTTCTCTTGTGGCGGAGGCAAACAAGGGCTGTGAAAGTGAACTACAGGTGTGAGGGTCAGTAAAGAGAGTAAAGGGGTCTCCATGGTCGCACACTCAGGCTGGGTCCTGTAAGAAGAGGAGGAGTCAGCAGAGGAAAGGTGAAAAGAAGAGCATTCTGGGCAGAGGAAACTGTGCAAAAGTCCTCGTGGGGGAAAAGGAACTGAAGAAACCCTGTGTGACGTTGGTATGGTGAGCAAGGGGCACTGGGGCACAAATGAGGTAGAGAAATAGCTTTTAGGCCATGGCAAAGAATTTAGATTCTAAGTGCAATGGGGAGCCATATTCAATAGTATTCATTTATTTAAAAATGTTCCATTTTTATGAAGACTTAGGGAAATTGCTAACACACTGAAAGCTTAGGAACTACAAGCACATGTCCTACACTCCAGCCACACTCAACCACCCAGTACCACCCTTTCAGTTCTTCTAATTGGATGCCTCCCACCTGCCAATATGGCAAAATGATACTCAGTTGGTGTATTAGGAGTCTATTGCTGGATAACAAATTATCCCCAAATGTAGTGACTTAAACCAATAATGAACATTTATTGTCTCACAGTTTCTAGGGGTCAGGAATTCAAGAATGGCTTAGCTGTTTGGTCTGGTTTGGAGGTCACTCACGCAGTTACAGTCAGGATGTTGGCTGAGGCTGTGGTCATCAGAAGGCTTGACTGGGACCAGAGAAGCCACTTCCAAGATGGCTCACTCACATGGCTCTTGGTGGGAGGCCTTACTTTCCTGCCATGTGGTACTCTTCATAGACCTACTTGAATGTCCTCGTGACGTGGCAACTGACTTTCCTCAAGTGAGTGATCTGAGTAGGAGAGTAAGGAGGAAACCACAGTGCTGTTGATAACCTAGTCTTGAAAGTAACACACATTGTCACTTCTGCCATATTCTATTAGTGTTACTAAGAGCTGAGTCACTAAAGCCAGCCCACACTCAAGGGGAGGGGTATTAAGTTCCACCTTTTAAAAGGAGGAGTTTCCAAAAATTTATGGACATATTTTAAAACCACCACATTCAGTGCCCCAACTGAAATGTCATCTTCCGTATGAAGTCTTCCTTGATTCTCCTGAGCAGAGCTAGTCACGCTCTTCTCTTAGTTTTTACAGAATTTCATTTCTATCTCTTACAGCGCTTGCCTTGTTTATTGCAATGAATTTATTTACATGTCTATCTTTCTCACTAGACTGGAAGCTCCTCAGGTCCAGGGAACGTGTCTTATCCATCATTTGCATCTTCAATCTGCTTGTTAATGAAAGTCTCAGACCACTACAGGACATTGCCATCCATCACTCATGAGATAAGATTTTAAAAGACCCCATCGCACTTAGTGCCTCTTTTTTCTTGATTTACTCTTTGTGTTATATATAGACATGTCTTCTCAATTAGATGATAAACTCCAAAAATAAGACTATCTTAGTCATCTCTCTTTTTAAATTCCTCATAGCACCAAAGGCATTGCTCTGCATCATCATAATAAATATCTTTTAAAAAGAATTAAATAAGAGAGGGCCCTGCCGAATTCAAAAATCTTTCCAGCTTCTTTGGTAATCGGAATATCTACTGGCCGCCTCAGCTCTATGTAAAATCTAATAAAGAAAAATGACCTCAGTTCATAATGCATAAAACATTCAGCATTGCGAAAGCCCTCTGAAGCACAAGGGGTCTTCTATTCTGTTTTGTTTGCTTCCTTATTGCTTGGGAGAATCAAGATCTAACACTGTGAGGCTCCCCTTAGCATTCAGTGGAAAGAACTCGAGGAGATCTTGTTTTCATTTTCTCTCTAAAAATGAGAAGCCATATTCCCTCCTACAGTTACAAAGTATCATCCTGTCCTTGGCCTTAGTTTATAGAATGTTATCTGTTCAGGTAGTTTTATCTAGATTGAGTTAGAGGCCTGGATGACCTCAGTTCTGATGACTAGAAATCTTGTGACACCCAGAGAAGTCTTCTAGGATGGATTTCTTTGGGTTTGGGAGAAGTGGTTTGACAAGTCCTGAGCCTGTGTCAGGCCCAGGGTGGGGGTGGGAGGCAAAGAGGTGAGCAGAAGATAGAACATGGTCTGCACCTCTGCCCCCTTTCACCTTGACAAGGAAGTTCTTTCTCATGGTTCCTCATTAAAGAATCAAGATTACTGCACATTAAAATTGAAGAAAAATAATGGAAGAGCCTCCAGCAAAGTAGTCAGTGCAGCACATTAAAGGGTCACTTTCTTCTCAAAAGGAAAAAGTAAATGCATCTCAGTTCCTTTCCTTTCTGTCTCTGACCTATAAAGACAAAACTGCCTTGACAGGACAAAAATGCCTGCTTTTACTGGACTCTCCTGTTTCTAAGGTGAGCCATTCATGCTAAACCAGATAACACAGTAAGCCTAGAGCATGATATCTGGCACACACTAGGCTCTCAAACAGTGGTGGTTGCTCTGATGGTTATAACGCTAATGTTGGTTAGGTTCTCCGGTTCGACGACAGCCCAGCTGAAGTAAGATCGTGGATGACTTCTCCAGCAGGAGAGCAAACAGATTCTGAAGAAAGAGACAGGAATCTGGATTTCACTGGGTGGTGTCTAAGGGCCTAGACACATTCACATTTTACACATCTCAATTAAATAGCACAGTAAACTTGAAAGAAAGAACTAGGTTTTTAAAGATGTTTGAAAGAGATGCATGCTGGGAAACCTCTCCTCCCTGGGGGACTGTGGCAGGAGGCCTTCTGAGGGAGAGACACCTCTGCCCTTCTAAGAGAGGTTAGAAGACAGAAGGGTGTTTGTTTCATGTAGAACTTGGCAGCACAAATTACTGTTTTCTTTGTTAAACGGATTTCTGAAACATGTTAGTACCTTGTCTGACTTTTGCCTGAAAGGGTGGAGGGTAGAGAATAAAACTGCAGATTGCTGGTTAGTTATCCAATATTCGAGTTTTGACAAATCTGGAATTCATGCTAATCTTATACTGAATTTCAAATTACATCTAGAAAATCTAAAATCTTGGTGACAATGAACGAAATAAGTGAATTTAAAAATACACGCAGAAAGATGAGGAGTTTAAAAAGAAAATCATTTCAGTTAATACACTCTCTCCCCTGTGGTTCTAAGTCAGCTGAAAAATGTTTAATCACACACCTTTAATTAAAGCTCTGCACACATGGAGAAGCACAGAGTGGAGTTTATTTCACTTAGAAAAGAGTGTCCAATGGTTCAGTTGCTAGAAAATTGATATTTGATAACATACGTTTCTAACAGACTCCCATTTTGTTTTAAGTTGTGAAAAAACTGAAGCTTGCTGAGGGAAGAAACAGCCATAAACATCTCTTCTATTTTTTTAGTTTTTATCTTATTCACAGTGATTATTAATGGTATATTAACTTAGCCTGAGTATGTTAAACATAACAGTCTGGGTGGGATGAGCAGCCTGAAATTCATTTGCTAAGGAACAATGACTAACTTCACCAACTACCCCTAAACCAACCAGGAGAATTCATGATAGGTGTCGGTTGACTTACCAGATGCTGCATGATGAGAAGATGAGAAGAGAAGAGCTGTGTCATCGGAGAAGGCACACTGGGCTGGCAACCAGGGCCTTCAGTTCTAGCCCAACTCTGCTGGGAACAATCTCCATAAACCAGGACAGGCCATTCACCTGTGGTCTCAGTTTCCTTCTCTGGACCTTGAGTGGGTTGACTAGATGGCTCATATCATGCAGCTAATATTTAGTGAGGCTTGCACATCTGTACATGGCAAGGTGCCATGACGTCCAATGTGATGTAGAGCACGGGCTCTGGAGCAAGACTGTCTGGATTCACAGTGATTGTTGGGTGAGTGAGTTCACTGGCCTTTTCCTCGTCTATAAAATGGGGATGGTAACGGGCCCATGTTATATGGCTGTTGTGAGGTCTAAATGTGAAATACACCTAAAGCCCGTAGAACAGAGTCTGGTGTAAATGTTAGCTGACATTTAATCTAAAAAAAATTTCCCTTTCCAGATGGATTTCCTGAGTTCAGGGCTTTTGCTTGGTCACCACTCCCAACTGTCTCGAGTGTCCATATGTCCCCTGTGAATATTTTGTGACTTTTATTATCCCGTGGAAGTGTTTGATGGATGTTCTGCATGGCGATCAGAGCTCTAATTTTCAAGCTGTTAAAAAAAAATGAAACTGGTTGGAGAAAAAAGCCTTAAGCTTTAAATACCTCTAATGTTCTTTGGTTTTAATCTCATGTGAAGAGGCTTCTGTTTAATGCCTCCGTGTGGCATTAGGTATCAGGATCTGAAGAGTGATATTAGTAATGCTGGCTGATGGCTTCCATGGTTTTACAAGTTATTAGCCCTTGCCTAGACCCCGACCCAAATGCGTTTATTCGTGCACTTATTTATTCTTTCACAAGCTTTTATTGAGCACTTACTGTGTGTCAGTCACTACAGGATAAATAATACATGGTTCCTCCTTCTGAAGAGCTCAGAGCCTATAAGGAAGACAGATGAACAAATTTACAAATTACCAAAGTGGTAGGTGCTGTTGCAAGGATATCAACAAAATGCTGTGGGAGCCCAGAGAATGGAGCAACTAATTGTGTCTGGGGAGCAAGGAAGTGACAACTGGACTGGGCCTTGAATGGCAAATAAGACCTGTGTGTGATTGTTTGTGTGTTTACCTGTCTGGGCATTGCAGGGAGGGGAAAGAGCAAAGGTGCTGTGAAAGGGGCTGAGGCTTGTTGGGGACACAGTCGATGTCCCTTGGGAAGGGTAAGTTTTTCTTAACTTGTGGGAGGGAATTGGGGAGCAACCCCATCTAATATCCCACCTTCCTCCGTGGATGAGAGAATTTATATCAGATATCCTGATAGTAAAGGGAATATCTGTATAGGATACTTAAATGTTAAGTCTTGAACTTAAAAGCAGGTGCGTAATGATTTTGAGTCCCCCAAGAGAACCTGGTATAGCCACAAAGCAGCTAAATTCCTCCTAAAATGTGTGTAGGATGCACTGCCGTCAACAATTCCCAAAAAGTCTTTTTTCAGGTAGCCTTGTGAGAAAGGTAAAGAGAATGGGCGTTAGAACATGGAAGATAATCTACCCCCAAGGGTTTTAGAAGCCACAAAATCAGTACAATGAACAGTTGTATATCTACCACCTAGATTCAACAATTGTTAACATTTTTCCAATTCACCATATTTGATTCACGTATGGATATATATGTATGTGTGTGTGTATATATACATTCTGGAACCATTTTAAAGAAAATTACCAGCACCATGATATTTTATACCAAAATACCTCTAAACACATGCACACATGCCTCCAAATTAAGGACATTTTTCTACATAACCAAACACCAGTATCACACCTAACAGAATAAACAATAATTTCCTAATTTCTAATACTGCATCCATATCTATTTTTTCTTGGCCATGCCCAATTACCTTTTATAGCCCTTTTTCTTAAGAAGGCAAAATATATTTTTAATGGGGTGCATAAGAATTTTGGACTTCTTGGACATGGACAAGTCTAATTTCTACATTAAACTGTATTTTGCACCCCGCCAGATTTCTTTCAAGCCTGAACTATTGCTTAGGCTTATATAAGTACACATAAATGTGCAAGTGAAATGGGACTAATCTGCTAAGGAAAGCTAAAGAAACAAAGAGCTGGGATTTAAAAAACAGTGACATTCTAAGAACATCGTCCCTTCAGGCCAAGTGTCTCAGAAAGGTTGGTCTGCATTTTTTGTATGTGAGAAAGACTAACACTGAGCTAGCATCCATTGCCGATCCTCCTCTTTTTTTTTTTTTTTTTTTTGCTGAGGAAGACTGGCCCTGGGGCAACATCTCTGCCCATCTTCCTCTAGTTTATATGGGACGCCACCACAGCATGGCATGACAAGCAATGCGTCTGTCCGCGCCCGGGATCCGAACCTGCAAACCCCGGGCTGCCGAAGCGAAGCGCGCAAATTCACCTGTCACTCCACCAGGCCGGCCCCTTGGTCTGCTTTTCTCTAATAGAGAGCCCCGGAGAGATTAAATTAATTGAAAAGCAAAAATGCTAACGGATGATACTCAACTTTTCTTCTTGACACTCCACAGTGAACTTGAGTATTTTAATCAGACGTTAGGAAATAAAAAAGTGAAGCAAGAACATTCTGACTGCTTTTCAAAATCGTTTTCTCACACTTCTCCTCACCATCTCACACCCCCCGGGATTCAATCAGGGCTGCGAAAAGCCCTGCCAGACTCCCTGCCCCAGACACCAGTCATCCTAAGGTGTGTGGCCTGAAGATGCTCTGACGCCTGAGAACATGAGAAATATCCATTTCCACCAGGAGAACTAAAGCAACCATAGGAGGGAGAAGATTTAATTATAGTATAACAAAAGGATTTGGGACAAACTGATATATATCAAAAATTTTTGAAATGATCTCCAATTTATAGAAAAGTTATAAATATAGTACCAAGAATTTTGTTCCAGAACCATATGAGAGTAATTTTGCCAAACTGATGTCCAATAATCCCTAATACTTTACTCTCCTACATAACCACAATACAATCAGCAAAATTAGGAAATTAACACTGATGCGTACTACCCTGTAACACTCAGATCCCATTCAAGTTTTACCACATTTCTTTATAGCAAAAGCATTCAATTTGGAATCACATTTTGCCTTTAGTTGTCATGTCTCTTTAATCTTCTCCAATCTGGAGGAATCCTTCTGTCTTTACTTGACTTTTATGATCTTAAAACTTTTAAGAACCTGGACCAGTTGTTTTGTAGAATGCCCCTCAGTTTCATTTTCTCAGATGTGCCTTTGTGATTAGATTTAGATGCACATCTTGGGCAGGAATATCACAGACATGATGCTGAGTTCTTCTCATTGCATCCTATCAAGTGGCACACTGTTTTAATTTGTTCCACTACTGATAATATTCACTCTGATCATTTGATTAAGGTGTCATCTGCCAAGATGCTTTGAGTGAAGCTACTCTTTTCTCTTTTGTAATTAATTAGTATTTTGTGGGGAGATATTTTGAAATGATGTAAATGTCCCATTCCTAATCAAACAATTTATTCATGTATTAATTTATATCCTTATGGGCTCTGTTTCTATCTTATTCAGTGGTTTATAATCTGTTACTATCATTATTTGATGCTCAGATTGTCCCAGATTTGTCCAGTGGCAGCCCCTTCAAACTGACTCCTGTCTCCTTTGGACAAGGCCCCACCATTCCTTGGGCATTTCCTTGCTTTCTGATACAAAATACATTCCAGACTTATCTTGTACTCTCCAGGCGCAGCCCTCAATCATCCATTTCTCCAAGGATCCTTGGTTCCTTTCAGTGGAGAATGGTATTTACAAGCTAGGTGTGCTTCTTGCTATTAGGGTATGGCTGCTTCCAGGATTTCTCCCTGGACACAACTAACCGATATACATGTGCAGTAGTTTCCTACTGCTCCTGTAACAAATTACCAGGAACCTAGTGGCTTAAAACAACACAGATTATTACATTATAGCTCTACAGGTCAGAAGTCCTAAAATCAAGGTGTCAGCAGCGCTATGTTCCTTCTGGAGGCCCTGGAAGAGTTCTGTTTCCTTGCCTTGTCCAGCTTCTAGAAGTGGCCTGCATTCCTTAGCTTGTGGCCCCTTCTTCCATTTTCAAGCCAGCAGCACAGCAGCTTCAAATCTCTCTCTCTCTCTCTCTGACCTCTTCTTCTGTTATCGCATCTCTGTCTCTGACTCTGACCCTTCTGCCTTCCAATATAATCACAAGGATCCTTGTTATTATTTTGGCCCACACAGATAATCCAGGATAATCTTCCCATCTCAAGATACTTAACTTAATCACATCTGCAAAGTCCCTTTTGCCATGTAAGGTAACACATTCACAGATCTGGAGCATTAGGATGTGGACATTTGGCGGTGGGGGGAATCCATTATTCTACATTCCACAATATGTATATACGTGTATACTCATTTATTTGTATATCTATATAAATATATGGAAAACCATGAGTTCACCTGGATGCCTCCAATTCCAATCCAACAACTACAGGGTTCATTCTAGGTTTCTCTGGTTCAATATTTGTAACTCCCTTTGCCAACAGTGAGAAACCTGCTCCCATTATCCTTAATAAGTTACTTATTTGATTTACTGTCTCCATGTGACCAGTCTCCTTTTCCACTTCTGTCCTCTTACCCATGGAGGAATGTCCTCCCACTCTGCCTGGACTCTGATACTTTACACCTGGCTGCCCTCCCACAGTGACACCCTCCTCACCCCCACTCAGACTCTGCCACCCCAAGCCAGGCTGCCCCCTGCAGGGACACTATCCTCACCTGGCTCAGGCTCTGACACCCCACCCTGAGCAGCCCTCCTGTGTGGACACCCTTCTCACCCAGCTGGGACCCCAACAGCCATCTTTGACCACCACGGCTCCCCTCTTAGGTGCTTTGTCCCACCCAATGGTTTTAGGAGCAAACTGTTGAGAGAGGGAAGGGAAGAGAAAGAAAACTCCAAACAGCTTATTTTTAGGAGGGAGAAAGGGTACTAAAACCTGATCCAAACAAGGGTGGGAAATGCGGAATGCTGTGGGGAGAGAGAAGGGGAATGGGGTGGAATACACAATAGAGGGCTTGAGGCTTGAAGAAACACTGGTTACTGGAATTCGCCCCTGTTCTTGGGCCTGTTTACGTATTTGAGGAGTCGACTCATATTTTTCCGGGCTGAGATTGCTGCCACCAGCCTGGAGCCTCATCAAACCACTTTTTATTGAAAAACCACCCTTTGGCTGCTGATGTTTTTTATGCTTATTAAGAACACTGACTTGGCTGAAGGAACAAGAGGGCTGATTGTTGCTCTGTCTCTTGAAGCAGAAGAGGCTTTTGATCAAGTTGAGTGGGAGTTTATGTTGGAGGTACTTTAAAAAATGAAATTTGGAGATAAGCTTATGAACTGAATTTGAACTTCATTCCAAGTTCATTGAACAGAAATGTTTCAGATCCTTTTAATCTGGAAAAAGCCCATCACAATTGCCCTTTTAATCCCTTATTTCTTTTAAGATAAAGCTCTTTCTCGAATTACATATCATTTATCTACCTACTGAGAAGGGTTCAAAAATAAACTCTGAAGTTTAAGGAAGTTTGAATTTCTTTCTTTCTGAGGGTCTGGGCATCTTGGCTTGGTGTCTTCTCCCTTCACTCCAGCACCCAGAGAAGAACACTGTCCAGCAGTGACAAGGGAGGATCAGTTTCTTGGTGGCAATCTGGGGTCACGCTTGGCTTCACAGTGTGGGTCTGTGGGACAGTTGCACAGAAAGCAGAAGCTTGTGGGTTTTTTGTTTGTTTGTTTGCTTTGCTGAGGAAGATTAGCCCTGAGCTAACACCTGTTGCCAATCTTCCTGGTTTTTTTTTTTTTTTTTTGGCTTGAGGAAGATCAGCTCTGAGCTAATAGCTGTGCCAATCTTCCTCTACTTTTTATATGTGGGTTGCCATCCCAGCGTGGCTGATGAGTGGTGCAGGTCTGTGCCTGGGATCCAAACCTGCAAACCTGGACCGTCGAAGCAGAACGTGCCAAACTCAACCACTCCGCCACGGGGTCAGCCCCGGCTTGTGGGTTCTAATCTCAGTTCCTCCACTGGCTCCTGAGTAACTTTAGGTGAGTCATTTAATTTCCACATGTTTGGTCTGCCCCATCCTCCACATGGAGCTGATGATACCCCTCATCTACTTATCTCAGAGGGATGTTGTAAAGGCTCATTAATGCACAGGGCAGTCAAACATTGCATATGTGCGATGAGCTAAGAAAGTGAGACCATGAACCCAGAGACCTCTTCAAATCAGAGGTGATCTTTCCTTCAGGAATGAGCTATGCTTATGGTGCTAGTGTTTTTTGGCTATTTCTGTTTGTCTTGTTAATTTAATCATGATATTATTAATTATATACATAATAATATGTTTGGTTCTACACAGATGAAGTCATTCACTTCAATATTTTTTGTGTACTTCCCATGTGCCTGGCACACTCTCTGTATCAGATTTAAAAACCTAAGTAAAAACAGAATTATGGGAAGGTCAGAAAATATGAAATATTTATGAGCAAATTCATGTTTATGTTTCTGCTTTTAACTCTGATGATTTATTTGTTTGAACAGAGGCTTCTCTTTTTTTTTTTTTTTTTTTTTGTGGGGAAGACCAGCCCTGAGCTAACATCCGTCGCCAATCCTCCCCTTTTTGCTGAGGAAGACTGGCCCTGGGCTAACATCGTGCCCATCTTCCTCCACTTTATATGGGACGCCGCCACGGCATGGCTGACAGGCAGTGCGTCGGCGGGCGCCCGGGATCCGAACTCGCGAACCCCGGGCTGCCAAGCGCGGACTAAACCGCTGCGCCACCGGGCGGCCCCCCAGAGGCTTCTCTTTTTATCATAAAACTTATCTAAGAGGAGCTGATCTTCAGTTTCCTGAGTATTTGTGAAAGACACCGCTTAGTTTTTAAAAGGAAGGGCTCCCATTAGCCAATTCCTCATAGAAGGACAGTCCTCCTGAAGACACGGTGTTCCACTTCCTAAATTTCCACATAGCTCTTCCCTGCTAAAAAGGATATTATCCTAAAGGAAGTCTGCCCCTTCGCAGTGGCAAGCATAGAGTGAAAACGAATACCTTTATATCCTCAACATGGTGCAGTTGAGCCAGATTGTACAGGAACTGAAAACTAAACTAAAAATGATTATTTCATACTCCTGAAAAATCCTCATTTTGCACGCATGGAAAGAATTGCTTTCCATAGCACATCCTCCGCTCCATGCAGATGATCATTGTCGTCAATGACATTACCTTTGAACAGTCTGCAGCAGGAAATCTTAGAGCTTTTATATCAACCGGAGCTGCCATCTAAGTTCAAAACGCCAGGGGAAAAATAAAAAACAGAAAATAATACGACACAGACTGGGAAATAAGCGTTTGGCAGCTTTGTTTCCAGTTGTTGGCTTTGGCTCTGAGTAGGGCTTCTGGTTGGCTGCTGTGGGAAGACTTTTGGACTATTTTCGACAGATGGAGCAGGCCACGTGAAATTTCTATTATTCCTTCAATGTTGGCTGGCTCCGGTGCTCAGAACTGGCTGCTGTCTGTCCCTTGTCTTGCAGCATGTCATTACTGAGTGATGCATAGGGACCTCCCCCAGAGCCTGTTTCAAGATCATTACTTCTTAGGGAGGAGACCATCTCCAGTCAGGTTTTCTCGAGACTGTAGCTGCTGATGTTTCTGGAGGAGAATGAAGCCCAATCTGATTTTTCTTTTCTAAAATTATGGCTTTACTAACTATGTCAAAATGTAAGGTACCAACAAGCCCTCGAGTCAGAAACCAGATGAAATTCTACAGGATTATAACATTTAAGATTCGTGCATATTTCCTAATGTGTATTTGAGAACCAGGGAGAATATTATCAATTCTCTAGGCAACCCCCACATGGCAGCCTGGTTTTGCTCCCCAAACCCTATTTTCTCCTTGTTGGTTAAGGAGGAAGGATGAGGCAGTTTAAAGGACCTACTTGGGATTTAAATAGAATCCACAAAGCTTCAAATGTTTAAAAGTCATAATGCTTATATCTTTACATGCTGTGACCTCAGCAGTGAAGAAATTCCAGAGGCCTGTGGCCTCATCTGTTGATGTTCACATTCCCTGGCCTCCTACACAAGAAAAGACTTACCCATTTCCCTGGACTTTGGGCCCCGTGGAGACCACTCTATGGTGTGCCACAAGGTTGGGGTTGACTGATTTCTGTTTTTACTAGGAATCCTGAGTTTTAGGAAAATGGAATTTGAGCCGAGGGGGCAGCTTTCCTTTTTCAATGGATTTTTGTTTCTTTGTGCTCAAATCTCATTGCCTTGGGAACCATTAAAAATGGAAGAACGATGATGAGAGAGGGAGCATCTTTATATAGATTAGTTGATAGAAAAATTGGACCAAGAAAGCACCAGGATTGTAGAGTGTTCTGACTTTGCCACCGAGTCACTTGTTCAGTGACCTGAGGAGATTTTCTTCATTGTTTTACAACTCAACTTCCCTCTCTGTAAAATTAGGATGCTGACGTTCGTTACACAGGTAGTATGGCAAGAGGGTTGAGAACATAATTCTGGAGGCAGATTGCCTTGTTTGAATTGTAATTCCACCACTTCAAACTGTTTGGGCAAGTTACTTGACATACCTCTGAGTCTCAGTTGACTCATCTATAAAATAAGGATGACAATAGTACCTCTTTTTAGGACCATTGTGAGGAATACATGTCATGATATAGGGAAAAAGCCTGCACACAGTACCCAATCAGCATTAGCATTAGTGTTTTACTTATTTGGAGCTGGTATGGGTATTATTGTTATAACCTAACCAGAGACACTGAGGTACTACAAAGAAGCGGAGAAATAAACACAAATAGAAGTTCACCTTGAATCTACTTTTTCTTTTTTTTAAACTAGCCATTTTATACAAGAACCAAGATTTCAAGAACTTTTGCAAATGTGGATTCACTGGATATATTTCACAACTCTCTACACGTGATGTCAGCAAACATTTAAGGAATAAGCAGAGTGATACAAGGTCAAGGAGCAGAGTGGGAGGTCCCTACCTCTGTTGCCACATCCAGGGTTAGGCCAAGATTGCCTAACCCTCCAACAGGATCTCCAGCAATATCCTCATAACCATTATTTTGGGTGGAATTTGGATTTTACAAACATTAATTAGTTACTTGGGTGAGGTATGCATTATGTCACTCCCGGGGCTGGGTTAATTGAGTTACAAATAAACAAACGCTTAGAGATGATGCATCCTGAAGTGTTCACTTACAGTGAAGGGCAAACCCAAAGCTGTGGAGAAAAGGCAAGAAGTCAGGGGAAACCTGGGTCTCATTTTGGTCTTGACTTTCCTGAGCTGGCCCCTCTCCATCTATTCAGGCTTATTTTCTGCTTTTCCTCAAAATACCCTTTTCATTCTCTTCAGCTCTGCTTCCCATGGTCCCATGGATATAATGAGCTCAGCTTTGACTCATGTTGGCCCTCTTGGAAAGCTTCCCTTTCTCATCTTCTTTTTCATATTTTACTCATCCTTTATGGCCTAAAGCATAAGCTTTCCTTTCCATACATCTCTCCCTTACTATGCTGCTTTCATGATTTCTCTCAGCATCTAGAAGAATTATATAGCCAAAAGGCTTCCATTTCTTTGCTATAGCCATAGCACCAGGTCCCTGCAAGTGATTAATGCATTCTTTCTTTATGTCCCTTGTTGCACATTTATGGAATGCCTATGATGTGGCACATCTGTGCTAGCAGCAAAATGTTATAAGTGGATATTATTCCTATTTCATAGATCTGTAAAAAAATGAGATGTTAAGGTATTAAGTTATTTGCTCAAAGCCCCACAGCTAGTAAGTGACAAGGATGGAATTTAAATTTGAGCCTATTCTTTTTCCACCTTTCTGTAGAGAATCTCTTGTGCTGAATGTGAACAAGTCATGGTGAGTAGGTAGGAGAGATGGGAAGGGCTTCTTTGAAAATCTGGAGGTGAGCTTGACAGAGGAATTAGAACCGGTTACCAGATTTAGTGGGTGGTTGGGTGGGGGTAAGGTGGGCAGAGTGTTCGGGACTGAGGACACAAAGGAATGAGAGGCCAAATGGAGTGCTCATGGAAGACCAGAAGGAAAGAACCTTAGAGGTGGGCAAGGGCCATATCTCTCTGACCTCCTGTCTTGTGGGGAGACTTGTTGAAGCTTGGCCTGAGTGCTAACCAGAGGCCTGGTGCCAGGGTGAGAGTTTCCCCAAACAGCAAAGTGAGAGATCTATGGGATGAATGCAAGCTCTGCGCTTAGGAGGGGAGAAGGCCAAATTGGACTGCTCCTTCAGTCACTGAACTCAAGCACTGAGAGTGGGGCCAGAACTGGGAGACAAAGCTGCATTTCAAAAGCTAGGTGGACACTAGAATGGAGTGGAGAGTCAAGAGTAAGTGTGGGGGCAGAGCTTGGATCCAAGGCACGTTTGATGAATAGAGCTGGTGGGCTGGGGCTTGTCTGAAATAGCTTCAAGGGGCAAGGGTAGACTTATGTGGCTTACAGGCACAGGGTCTGGAAAAAGAAGATAATGAAGGGCCTTAGATGATCATATTAAGGGGTAGAGTCTTTAGAAAGATTTCTCATCCCTCTGACCTCAGAGTATGTTGTCAGGGTGGGGGACGGAGGTAGGGAGCAGGACTGTTGGTGACAGAATCTGTTAAGGGCCTCCGTAGAGTTGATTCATTGGGAGCAACAGAGATACACCAGAATGCCCTATCCTCAAAAAGTCTCAGTTACTATGGAGTGAAATGTGTCTGGGAGGAGCTACGTTGGGTTCTCTGGAAGTCTCATGTTGTCTATGGGAGGGCTTCTGCATGGAGGCTGAGGGATGTTTTGGTGGTTCGTGATTCCCTTCTTTCCACAAATATTCATCTGTTCATTTATTGTCTAATTATCTGTTGAGCACGTAACATTGTGCTAGGACCACTCTGGGCACTGGGAACAGTGGGGCCCAAGGCATCAATGTCTCCGTATCCATGGAGATTTATTATAGTGGAGGAGTTAGACACAGAACAAATAAATTTACAAATTAAGGTGTAAATATGGAAAGTGAGTGCTGTGAGAGAGATGACAAAAGAGTCTGATTTAGATCAGCACGAGTGGAGAGGCCTCTCTGAGGAACTGATATTTAAGATGAAGTCTGATGGATGTGCAGGAGTGAATCAGGCAAAACATGAGGGAAGAGCATTCCAGGCCAAGAGAATAACGTGTGCAAAATCTCTGAGGTAGGAAAGAAATTGTAGTTTCAAGAGAAATCAAGAAAGTCTGTGTGTTGTTGGAATTCAGTGAGCAAAGTCGGGGCCGGAGAAGTAGGCAAGGGCTTGGCTGTGCAGGGCTTCAGAGCCCAGGTTAGGGATTTCAGACTTTGTCTTCTATTCAAAGAGAAGCCATAAGAGAGAGTTAAACAGGGGAACGACATAAAGAGTGGATGTTTTAGCTCTGACTATTGTGTGGAGAATGGATTGGAGAGGTGAAAGTGCAGAGACCAATTCAGAGGGTACTGCAGAAGTCCAGGCAAGATATGACCACATATAGGGGCCAGCCCTAGTGGCCTAGTGGTTAAGTTCAGTGTGCTCC
This sequence comes from Tapirus indicus, assembly GCA_031878705.1. Lineage (NCBI taxonomy): Eukaryota > Metazoa > Chordata > Mammalia > Perissodactyla > Tapiridae > Tapirus > Tapirus indicus. The sequence continues at coordinate 13,631,534 of CM062933.1, forward strand.
ACTTTGGTGGCCCTGGTTTGGTTCCCAGCGTGGACCTACACCGCTCGTCTGTCAGTGGTCATGCTGTCACAGTGGCTCACATACAAAAAGAGGAAGATTGGCAACAGATGTTAGCTCAGGGCGTATCTTTCTCAGAAAAAAAAAAAAAAATAATGATATGACCACATCCAGAAAGAGTGGTGGCAGTGACGATGAAGAGATGACAATAGATGTTGGGTACACAGTATTTTCAAGGTAGAATCCACAGGATTTCATGATATCCTATAATCTCTGAAAGTGAAACAGCTCTTCAAAATTACGTGGAATGTAGAGAATCTATAACTGTAAACTTTCTTTTGATGCCAAAGATTCAACGAACATGCTGAATATACTCATAGTCTTTCCAACATCTACTAAGAAAGAAAGCACATAGTGTATCTTCTCTTGATCATCCCAGCAAGTCAGCACATTAGGTTATGAGCAGTCAAGTCTGGCGGAGCTGTGTGCTTTACTAATGTTCTTTTAGTTGCAGTCATTAATCTCTTGTCTGCTCCAGTTATATTTGTTTGTACAAGACTGCACGCTAGATGAATTTCACCGGATATGTGTCTCCTTGGTGAGAGGGTCACAAAGGGACAGTGGATGTTACGTGAGCTGATATCAAGACAATACTCACAGCACAGGGCAGACAGGCTGTACCCCCCCCCCCCCAAATTGCCTGATGCTGCATGAATTTACTCGTGTTTTGAGAAGAGCATCTCCTTAGAAAAATACTCTTTCTTTCTTGCAAAGTAGCTTACTGGTATTTATTTGAAAATTTGGCTAACAATAACATAATAATAGAAATATATAGATGGCCTTAGATTTCAAAGGGTCTAAAAATGAAGATACAAGAGAGAGATCTATAAAGAATTTCAATTTGTTAAACCTGGACAGAGAAGTCTCATGGGTGAAATCTTCTTTTATAAATGTGTTTGTATTGAGGCTATATTTTTGAGAATGTAGATAAAGTACAAAGCAACAACAAAAAAATACCATTTTTCCCCAATCTTCTCTCCCCCACCCACCTACAATCCAGGAAAACATTTCAAAAGGAAGAGCCAGAGGGAGGGCTACCTTCTCTTTTTCCTCCTGATGCCTTCTCCATCTCTCCAAGAATTGATGTCTTCGAAAGAAAGATGCTGCTAGAGGAGCAGTTCTGTGGGAGTCTCTCTGGATATGCTCTACGTGATAACATTTCACATTTCACTAATTCAGAGCGTTGGGATGGCAGTAGCGGGGAAGTGGGAGGAATTCTAAAAAACTAGGAAAGAGATATCTCTGCTTGATCTTTTGGAGACTGAAATCAATCAATCTGGAACTAGGACATCAAAGTGAACACATCAGAATGATGGACAGGGCCCCAGGGAGTCTTGAATGTCCCTGCCAGACAGACAGGGCCTGGGCTTTGAGGTCTCTTTCCTGAGGGCTCCAAATAGAGCAGGAGATGAGAGAGACTGAAGGAGAATAGGAGGAGGAGCCGGGAGAAGCAAGCATCATCACTTCACAGCTGGGATGTGCCCATTTTTCTGTCTTTATGGGTCTGAATGGTTCTAACTACTTGATGAAGGGGGTGACTGAGCCTCCCATTAGATATCTTTTTCTACAGCTAGAAATCAATGTACCTGTTTTAATTACCAGCAAATAATGAAGAGCCTCGTTGAATTGACTTTAAAATACAATCTATTGTGAGTGAATCATTCAAGGGCCTTCAGGATCATTTTCAAGAAAAAAGAATTAGCCCTTTTCTGTTCAGCGTGGTGTAACAGAAGGAGAGTCTAATCTTTCTAGCTAGAAAAATCTTGGTTTACGTTTATCAGCTGTGTGAACTCGGACAATTTCCTGCTAGAATGTAAGTTTCCTTAGCTCCGGTTCACAGATAAACCAACATGTAGTAGGCACTCAACAAGTATTTGCTAACTGAATGAACTCATTTGCATTTCTGAATCTTGGTTTCCTCATGTTAAAGAGGGAAATGTAATACCTCAAAGGGCTGTCATGAAGATAATGGGTGATGTATTGTAAAATACCTGACTGGAGAAGACAGTCTGGTTGGAGAGAACCTTGAAAGAACTTCAGTTGTATCGCTGCCTCCAGGCATGGTTTGGTCTTGTCTCTCTCTCTCTCTTTCAAGTTTTATATTTTGGCTTGCTTTTACCAGTTTGCTCATGAACGTGTTATCTCTCTATCCTAGCACCACTTTCAGGTAGATTTTAGCTCTCTTGGAGAATGTAGGCAATTCTTCACTGAAAACTATTAACCAGAAAGTAGAATCCTGTCACTTATGTTGCCATTGGGCAACTTCTTAATGATATGCTAAAAGAATATTTACATATAAATATAGTGTGTTGATCTTTGGGGACTTTTAGCCCATCTCAATAAATACTTTTGAACAAACAAGATCCTTCAGCCAAGTCCTTTTATCTCCATGACTGCCTCTCCCATAGTTTCTGTTTTCTGGCCACCACAAGTCGTTCTCAGTTCTTGAATAAACCACATTCTTTCTGGACCTCTAGTCTTCATATGTCTGTTTCCTCTGCCTAGACTTCCCATCACCCCACCCCAGACTTTATGTCTCATTTTAAATGTCACTTCCTTTTCTAATCATCCAGAGTAGATTGGGTCTCTCACTATATGATCGCATAGTATCTGTGCTTCCTCTTTCATAACACTAACCACATTTGTTATTACTTCACGGCTCTTTCCCACTGCACGATGAGCCCTGTGATGGCAGAATCTGCTTTGTTCTCCGTCACATCCTCAGTGTTTGGCACAAAGCAAACACTCCAAAATTTCTTGAATTGGAAGTGAACAAACTAAACCAATGCCTCAAAAAAATCTCGGCACCCAAAGGGATCTCAAAGCTATAGGGATAATTTTTTCTCAAACGAAAGGCAAAAAATTATGTCTGGTAAAGGATTTTGTTTTTGATATTAAAGTGTTTATGTGAAAAATAAAACTGAAAATTAAAGAGTCTTTAGTTGTATAAATAATAATTTACCTTTATCAAAGATATTAAAATTACTTGACATTATGATGATCAAGAAATATCTGGTAAGAATGCTTCTGATACCGAAAATAATCTAGAAGTTCAATAAAATAAAAGCCTATGTAGTGGGTTAATGTTTTTGAAATACTAACTGTGATATTTTTCATTCCAGTAATTCCCAGTTGTTCCACACTACCTCACAGCCCTTGATTCTAGAGCCGGATAGCCTGGACTCCAATCCAGTTTCCACTACTTAGTTCTTCCTGATTTTAGGCAAGTTACTTAAACTTTCTGTGCCATATTTTCTTTGTCTGTAAACTTTGTCTGTAAACTGTCTGATAGGATTATTTTGAAGATTAACTGAGATAAAACATGTAAAATTATTAGAATGATGCTTGGCACATAGTTCTCAATAAATGTTATGTTGTTATTACTATTATTATTATGCAGAAAGAGAGCAGGCACAGCTGAAAACAAAATAATCATTGCTTAGCTTTGCATTTTAAAGTGCTTTTAATGAGACTGGCCTGGTGGCTTAGCAGTTAAGTTCTTGTGTTCTGCTTTGGCAGCCTGGGTTTGCAGGTTCAGATCCCGGGCATGGACCTATGCACCGCTCATCAAGCCATGCTGTAGCAGGCATCCCACATATAAAATAGAGGAAGATGGACACAGATATTAGCTCAGGGTCAATCTTCCTTAGCAAAAAGAGGAAGATTGGCAATAGATGTTATCTTAGGAGTGATCTTTCTCACCAAAAAAAAAAGAAAGCAGCTGAATCTCAATAAGAACAGTGAGCATTGTGGCATTTTAACTTGCCCTATTCTCATGCCCCACTCACCAGCTCCAAGGTAGCCTGAAAATCAATGGCCCACAATCAAGGTGAAGACCAGTAATGTAGTAGCCACTGGAGAGGGCAGAACAGGGTTGTACCTCCTCCAAAAGCTCATTCCCAGAGAATTGTCATTATTTGACCTATATCATGGTTCTCTGGAGAACTCATTTCAAGACTGTCTTTATTTAACTTGTAGCTCACCCACTGCCACTGCAAGGGGCCCTTTCCCCTGAGACAGGGTGTTTGTTGAAAACATTTAGAGGTAATTGTTTAACTTTGTGGCTGCCTGAGGTGGTAGATAACTGTTGGGGCAAACAATAGGCTAACCAAAAAGGTTAAAAGGAAAAGCTGAGGGGCGAGAAGTCTATAAGGGCTTTGAAAAGCTCTGACATATTTCTGGGAATTTAGAAGACCATGTGCATGTGTAAGGCTCTGTGCATGCCAAGACCTGTGAATATATTTGGGAAAGACCTGAAAAAGTCTTAAGCTCTCACCTCTGACTAATTTTGTGGCTCTACAGAAAGTGAAGGCTAAGGCAAATTTGTCAGTTGTCTGGCTAAATATTGAAGGCATGCCCCAACACACACACAGAGCCCTTTAGCAAAGACCGGGAAACTTATTGGTTACTGATATTTAAGGTTCCTGATATCCAATCACTAGCTGACCACTAAGCTAACTGAGCTGAGACTTCAGCAGTCACACATGGAAATAATACAGACTTTTCAAAATTAGGTCAGAAAAGTCACTAAACAAAAAACAAGAAATAGCAACAACAACAAATCCTGAGCAGGGAGCAGAATCTGATTTTCAGGGTTGCCACATTATATCATTTTAAATGTCTAGTTTCAATAAAAATTCTAGACTTTCAAAGAAAAAGGAAAGTTTGGGAAAAAAATCAATGGAAACTGTCCCTGAAGAAGCTCAGACATTGAACTTACTAGATGAAGACTTTAAATCAGCTATTTTAAATATGTTCAGAGAACTATTGGGGATCATGTCTAAAGAGCTAAAGGAAAGCAGGAGAATGATATCTCACCAAGTAGAGAATATCAATAAAGAGATAAAAATTATAAAAAAGAACAAATAGAAATTCTTGATTTTAAAAATATAATAACTGAAATGAAAAATTCACTAGAGGGACTCAACAACAGATTTGAGCAAGCAGAAGAATCAGCAAATCTGAAGATAAATCAATTGAGATTATCCAGTTTGAGAAACAGAAAGAAAAAAGAATGAAGAAAAATGAACAGAGCCTCAGAGCCCTGTGGGATATCATCAAGTATACATATGTATTAATGAGAATCTCGGAAAGAGAGAAGAGAGAGAGGGGCAGAAGCATACTTGATGAAATCTCTGAAAAATCTCCAAATGATAGCCTGAGAACTAAAGAGCTTTTGGTTTGCGAGAGCCAGGGTTTGCAGGGAGAGAAGTCCTTCCACAAGTGCCCTCATTTTTATTTAAGGCATACCACTTACACATCATATAGGGAAACATGCATAATGATGTCAGATGTTTCCAGCCAGACAGAGAGGAGATAGGACTCCTTTCTGGGCTAGCTGGAGGAGGTCAGAGCATTTGAAGAAGAAAATTAGAGCTTTGCACTTTGCACCCTCTCTCTCTCAAGAAAAAAGTTCTGGTTGGATGTGGATGGAAATCTCAGATAAGTCCAGGGATTCCTCAGTCCATCTGGGGCTCTGGGAACTGTGCCCTGGGCCAATGTGTGGGTCACAACTGAGAAGAAAAGGAAGCATAGTATGTTTAGATGGAGAGGGTGTGAGAGAGTTGGCTTGCTTATCCATGGGGTTGAAACAGATCTGAAAACTGGTTTGCATGTCTTAGTGAGACACTGAATGAGGTTCACAACCGAGGGTGGGTGTGTCTGTCAGAGGGTCACCATGGTATGGAACAAGGAGACCAAGAGTAGAGGTCATGGGAGAACGGTTCAGCAAAGGATGGTATTAGAGACTTGGCTAAGTGCTGGAGGATCTGCAGTATCACTAAGAGCTGGTTTGGGTAAGATCAACTTGCCCCCAGGCTGTCCTGGAGCACCAAAGTGGCAAAGAGGATTACTTTGCTCTGACAGATTGCTCCAGCCTGACTTTGGCCAAAATCACAGTGGAAACAGAGACTGCTGCCCAAGACCTGGTGAAATAAGCCACACCTCAGGAAGGCCAGTGAGGACAGAGATGACACATGGACCAAAGTCCTTCCTCTGCTGCTAGGATGATATGTAATCCTCCCTGGAACTTAGATTACTGTGGAAGAAGAGGAGAAAGAAAAGAGAAAGGAAGAGAACCTTATGAGACTACATTTTAAGATGGAGTTGACTTAAGTCTCTAGAATTGGCACAACTAAATGTTCTGCTATACGAGAAGATGAGATCTGGACAGCTAAATTTAACTTCAGCCGTAGACAAAGAAAAGTCTATCCTTGCACATCTGGACTCTTGTACTGTGAAAATGTATTCCCACTGTACCTATTTAGATTATTCTTTATTTAATTCCAAATTACACATATTTCACATGATATGTGCATTCAATTGTGCAAATTAAATACTCTGCAAAAAAAAGAGAGAAATATTCTTTGATTAGTGTGGGAGAGTCCACCCACCATTCCACTCAGTGAGCATATGTCCTTGAGTGAAGATGAGCCAAGGCATGTGAATAAGTCATTCCCTCGCTCTGCTCAATACCCAAGGGCTTCCCATAGAGTAAGAATCTCCCCAAACTGAGCATGATTGTATTGCTGAAGATGCTTAACTTTTACAACTCCAAACGCATGTCAGTTATTTCATCTGGTGCTCAACTCGAGAGACACCAATCTGTTCCAGCAATGGAGCAAAAACTGTCTCTGTGGAATTTACTGAGAAAGTGTAATGGTTTCCAACATAGAGCCTTCCTAAGGGATTGTCAAGGGGAATTTTCCTACATGTGCTTTCTCTGTGTGTGCTAACATTTGAACCTAACCTTAAGGTAAGGTAAGACTTCATTGTAGATTCAAGTTGTTGGCTGAATGTCCAGAGAACGACTCTAGACACACTGCCTTTAAAGAGCTTACAGTGGCTTTATGTTTATAGGTTAATTTTTCTTTAATACCTTCCCAGATCAAGTTAAATTAATGTTTACCTTTCTCAAAATGTTGGGATGATCACCCTAAATTAAGTTCAAATGTGGTAGTTTAATATCTTCTTGTAACAAAGCACTAATGTTTGAGGAAAAAGATTGCCTTGTGGATTTAGTTTTATATATACTGGGGTCTCTCAAAGATGAACAAACATTTGGAGCCAACTGGAATTCGATGCTGAGTTAAAGCATTCAGCTCGCTAAGCACAGTTGCCAAGGCCTTGGGCAAGGATCCTGAAATGGGAGCCATTGCAAGTGGGGCCCTGTTTCGAAGTCTCCACACACTCTAGGGTATATCTGGGCACTTTTTCCTCTTCTATCGGTCAAAAAGTCAAAAAGGGGAATTCGGCATTGACTTTTTTTTTGTGGCTGTTTAGGAAGTCTTTGTTTAAAACTGAATTTTTATTTTTTTAAAAGTAAATACATGTATGTAGTTTTAAAAGTACAATAGTATTACTGGACTCCAAATCTCTGCATCTCCTAATTCTCTTTTTTAAGAGGTAAAAACTCTCCAACATCTTCGAAAATAGCTGAAAGAAGCGAGCAATTTTCTGGTATTTATTTCTATATTTCTAAATAATATACTACTATTACTTTTTTCACTTTTAGATCTTATCTATAGACTTTCTACTGCGGGAGATGAGGATTTATCTTTCTTACTACCCACTCCACCCCAGCAGACACATGGGACCTATGGAGAGCCATAGTTGTGGGAGGTCACCAGACAGGAGCTGTGGCCCGTAGGTCAAGGAACATAGCTGCTTCCAAAATGCCACGGCCTGGGAGTCAGGGTGGGGATGAGGGTGGAATCAATCTATCTTGTCCTTTGATTTCTTGCTGTAGACACTGATAACAGTGGGAAACATCTCTCTGGCTGAACCCAACTGGAAACCAGAGGACAAAGGGGCCTGGGTCCTGCAGTCTACAGAGGTCGGCGACCTGAAGCCAAGAAGGAGAGAGAGCAGAGAAAAGCTAGCACGTATAATTTTTTGTTTTCCCTGAAGTTAATAATTGCATCACTTTTTTTTTTGGTTGGTTGTTTGCTAAGTTTTCTATTGCACTGTAGAAACAAAAACTGATAATCTGCCCTGATTTCAAGATGACTAAGCACCTTCCATCCAGAGACAATCCAAAAATAACAGGGTCTGTCCGGTTCTGGTCCCCTAAATAATACAACCTGGAATATTTCTTGTAAACCTGGACTCCTTAACAAAAACAATTTTATCTCTGATTTTTACCATGTGGATGTCTGAAGATAAGTCATGACCTTTTGTGAATAAGATAATGATGTGAGAAAGTTGTTTTTCCGTCATGAGCAGATTAATGTAAACTTGGCAGCTTGATAATTTTGTGGGATTTTTCCCTTTAAAAACTTGTGTTTTTAATTTTGTGAGCCAGTCCTCATAGGTCTGACTTCCCTGTAGCCTTTGCAGGTAACGTTTTTCTTTCCTTTTCTAAATGCTTCTGTCTCCAAGTCTTCTTGTGACATTACCTATCAGTAATTCATCCAGAAACTTGCTGACAGAAATGGAAGTTTCTCCCCAATGTTTGGCACATTGGATATTCAGTCAATTTCTACCTTTGGAATCTGTCTGGTTCAACCTCTCCAGAAAGCAAATGACAGTCTTTTGCCTGGGTAGGGAAATAATGATTTTTGGCTGCACAGGAAGGAGAGAAATGTTGGGGGGGAAGGGATCAGGTGTTCTGATCTTCCTTATACAGACTTATAAAATGGTTGTGTCTCTGCCCTACATCTCTGCTCGCCTTCAGCATTTCCTGGTATCTTCAATTTCTAAGGTTATCAGGGATGCTTATTATCAACTCCCTCTCTGCCTTCTTGAAAGTTTAAATTTCAGTTTTTTCCACTCTGTGAAATCAGTTACTACTTATCTACTTGTATTCTAGCTTCTAACATTTGTGTTGATCTCTTTTGCCTGCTTTCATTTTGTTTGTTTCTGGGGACCTTTTGTATTCCTTTACTTTCAGTTGGTAAGATTTTGGCAGGGAGAGGAGTAAAATACACGTGCTCAATTAGCTGTATTTAATCAGAGTCAGAACTGCTTCGTTGGGGCACAAAAATGCTAAATTCCAGGATTCAGCATTCTTCCACACACAAGGATTTCTGGTTTGAATCAATTTGTCTTGAATTTATCAAATATAATAGTTTGAACATTTCTTGCGCATATCTTACATCCTTTTGGCTCCACCTCTGACTCTAGCCGCTGCCGTGGTGACTAGTTCTCTGCAGGTTTAGACTAGCTGCGTGCAGTTTTATTCCGATAGTGCCTTATCTCAGCCTCTGCTTCCTGCCCTAGAGTTTCTCTCGTCCTGAGTGAGGACATCCACAGAATCTCTGGACCCTCATGCATGGGAAAACAGGAAGTCCACGGAAGTTAATCCATGGGGTCCTTGACCAGTGGGGGATGGGAGCCAATGAACAAACACTTCCTTCTTCTGTGATGGGCAAATAGTTTTGAGATGTCTCTCAGGAGATTTCACTCCTCCTGTTCCTCGATCCTGCTCATTAGGATCACTTCCCAAATAACTCTCTGCACACAGATTTTGTTTTGGGTTCGTCTCTCAGGGAAACCTGGGATAAGACAGTTGGTATCAGAAATGACTCTAGAAAGCAGGCCCTCATGGGACTTTACAGCTGAGTCACTCACCAGTCAGATGGCAATAAGAACCCCATTGTTGGAGTAGGTGGATGGTGATTAACCCTGGCATGTAATCATATCACGATTACTAAGACTCATCCATGGTGAATTGAGATGAGTTACCAGTGGAAGGGGAAGCTCTAAGTTATGTAGTGATTCTGCACTTGAATGGGTACAGGCTAAGTGATAATTTTAAAGACTGTGCGGTTGTATAGCTTTTATGGATTGCTTTGGAAGCCTTGAGAGAAGGATAAGATAGTTGTGGGTCAGCCAACTATTAACTCAAGGCAGAAGGCCTCCAGTGCATAATTTAAGGAGACTTTTATCTCCTGTAGTTGTAGGGCATACCGTGCTGAAATTAGGACCAGCATTTAATTGTAAAGGAGGCAGAATTACAAAGGAGAGTGAATGCACAGCTTTGGCAGATGTCCTATGTCAAAGTCAGGATCCTGATAGGAAACAAATGTGACTCTGAGATCTAGGATAGGGATATTAGGGTGAACAAGCCTGAGAATCTTGACTCTTCCCAACTCTCTTGAACTTCTGGGTTGGCAAAAAAATTCCTATTTTTCTTGCTAAAGAGAAGAGACTTCACTTATTTAGAGACCATGCAGTTAGCTTACCTGAGGCAGGTGCCTTCGCTCTCACCAAGATCTACTTCTGCAGGCCAGTGAGGAGAGTCAGGTATCAGGACAGCCCAGACAGGGAAGTACAGTCCTTGCTCCAGGTGAAATAGCTTATGCACTGCAGGAATTGCTGCACCTGATTAATATGTGTGAGCAGGAACTAGGGGAACATGTGAGGGAGTAAATCTCGAGGGAATTAGACCATGGCCGGCAGAATATAAGTTGGGATAGGGGAGAGTTTACTGAGGTCTTAAAAATTTGGGATTTCAATGTTATATGATGGACACACAAAGCTGTCTAAATACTGTTCAATGCTTCCTTGAACCAAAGTTGGATACAATGATAACCTAAAGTAAATGAGGTGAAGCTATTGAACTGCCTTGGCATAACATTGAAGAATGGATCAGAAGGTCAGGGAAAACCCTGAATAACTCATCACCTGATTATGTTGCCCAGAGGGTCTTGAAAAGATTCCCTTTGTTAAGACAATAAGTAATTCATTGGTGACAGGGGATCCATTTTTGAGAAACTCAATTGTGGTCATCGTCTGTAGGCCATGTTGCCATGGAATTGCATCTTGTAATATCAATGGGGATGATGGCATTCCAGAATGGTAAAGGTCAGATGGTGGTACTTGACTATCAAAGGAAAAAGGGCACTTAACTATCAAAGGGAAGCAAGACAAGAGTGGCAATCAGGGTGCCCTGACCTGCTGCTGTCTCTGGTGATAGCCTGATGGAGCATGGTGTTCTTAGAGATGAGATAGTTTGGTAGCTAATTAGGATGTCACTCAACTTGCTAATATAAAAAGGAATTGAGAGCTGATAAGTAGAAGGCTAATTTTAGCTACTGCAAAAGAAAATTATGGTACCTCACCCAGTTTCCAGATTTAAGTCAATTCACAGATCCAGACCCTTTTGTTTGAAGAGGGGGCCAGATCCTTTTGAGGAAGGATCTTATAATGCAGCATAAGTGTATAAGTAAATATTTCCCCCCTCTCCTTCCCTGGAGAGACCTTGTAGACATTTGTTAGGGTAATTCTATATCAGGAAAATATGGAATACTCAGATTCAAAGAATGTTAGCTATGGCGTCCAAGTCAACACCGATACAGAGAAGCCCAACATTGTCGTGGACCTCCAGATGGAGTGGGTGCTTTGGGAGGTCATGTCTTCAATGGAGCTCTGTGCCAAGTCTATCTCACAGAGGGTCCAATGGGTCTGAACCCATCTTCTTGTTATTTCTCAATCCCTGGGTGTAAAATAGGTATCCTAAACACTGAAAGAATCCTCACATTGGTGCCCTAACCAGTAGAGTAATGGCCTTTAGAGTAGAAAAGGCCAAGTGGAAGCTTCTGAATTGACTCCTCCCCACTGTTCTGTCCGCTTAGCCAAGATAATAAATCAGAAGCATACTGGATGCCAGGAGGACTTACAAAGATTGGCATGACTATGAAAGACTTAAGAGATATAGGTGTTGTGATTACCATCATTTACCCTGTCATTTTGCTTGTATAGTTCTTGCAAAATCCGGATGGATCACGGCAGACTGTGGACTCTCATAGATTTAACCACATATTAATCCCAACTGTACCTGCTGTCTTTGATGTGGTATCTTTACTAGTTCAGGTCAACACAGCCTTTCACACTTGATGAGCAACTATTGATCTGGTGGATGCATATTTCTCAATCCCCATTAAAAGGGGGGATCAAAAGTGGTTTGCTTTCATATGAGCAGGACAGCAGTATACATTCATCCTCCTGCCCCAGGACTACGTAAATGCTCTTGCTTCTATCACAGGGACTTCAATCATATTGACAATCATCAGATCACCACATGGCATCTTGCTAAATGAGGAACAGGAAGTAGCAAGTACCATATATGCCCTAGTAGGATCATGTGTGCCAGAGAAAGGGAGATAAATTCCATGAAAATTCAGGGACTTGCCACATTGGTGAAGTTTTTAAGTATCCAGTGGTCTGGAGCATGCCAGAACATCCCTTCTAAGATGAAAAACAAGAGGCTGTACCTCACACCTCCTACCACCAAGAATGAGGCACAGTGCTTGCGTCTCTAGCATCTCTGCCCTTTGGTGATAGGAGATGAGAATATTCTTAACAGCTACCTCAGAGGCCCTCAGGATTTCCAAGCAGGCTTTGAACTGGCAGTTAGTGGCCCTGAGTTTATCACTTTCTTTTTTCAAGACTTTCAATTCTGCTAATGGCAGTAAGGCAGATCCACAATTTTTACAGTCATAATTGCTCCCATTGCCTTGCCTTCCATCTTCACCTAATATCAATTAAATTCAGGTGACGGCCTTTAGTACTTGCGACACCAGGAATTTCCACCCCACTTACCACCAATAATGGGAACCGTATTGCTTTCAGATTAGTGAGGAATCTGGCACCAAAATCTCATCCTGAGGGTCTGCTTTCTAGGGCCACTCTTGGTGCCAGCTGTTTACGTGATGGGCAGAATTCTAAGATGATCCCCAGTGACCCTTGTCTTTGTATAATCCACATTCCTTTGAGGGTAGGTGGAACCTGTGAATATGTTACATTATACAGCCAAAGAGATTTTGCAGATGTAATTAAGGCCCCACATCAGTTGACCTTCAAATAGGGGGATTAGCCAGGTAGGCCTGACCTAATCATGTGAGCCATATAAATCTGGGTCTAGAGATCAGAAACAGAGAGGTCAGAGAGATTGGAAGCACAAGAATGGTTCTACGTACTGCTGCTGGTTTTGAAGATGGAAGGAGCTCCTGGCAAAGAGCGCGGGTGGCCTCTAGTTGCTGAGAATAGCCCCCAGCCTACAGCCAGCAAAGAAATGGGAACCTCAGTTCTATAACTGTGAGGAGCTGAATTCTGCCATGACCAGGTAAGCCTGGAGGGGAACTCCAAGCTCCCGATGAGAACACAACTTGGTCCACACCTTGATTTTAATCTTGTAAGAACCTGAACAACAAACCCAGCCACACCACGATGGACTTCTGACACACAGAATTGTGACCTAATAAATAGGTGTTGTTTTCAGCCACTACGTTTGTGGTAATTTGTTACACAGCAGAAAACAAATACAGTCTGAGCCTGTGTTGCTTAGAAAGCAGAGCTTGAGGCCAAAGCTTATGTACTACTACTTTATTAGGGAGTTCAATTCCCAAATAGGGAGCAGGAATGGGGGAAAGTGGAATGTGGCGGGGAAGGAGGGAAATGCAATGTGAGTGTTTATTAACAGTAACTGATTCCTTCATCTTGGGAGACATATAAATGATTGCTTCTCAGGACAGTCCTCCCAGGTGAGAAAGGGAGAAGAATTATTTGTTGGCTCCTGACTCCCTTTGGTCAAAGGTTCTCCCCACTGGGTGTTAATTCCCCTGCACTTGCTGAGTGTGCATGTGTAGGTACTGAGTGTGTCTTGTGGGGTCTCACACCTCAGCATCAACAGGAAAACCACAGGTCAAGAAGTAAGAGATATTCGTGAAGTGAAGTGCTACCGGTATGCCCGGAGTGGAGCTGGTTGAATTTACATAGAGTTGGCTACCACAGTATTGACTGAGCTGGAACAAGAGGCCAAAGGCCACAGAGAGAGGTAAGGCTGAGAGGATCTGAAGTGGAACATAAGAGGTGACTGATACAGTGGGAATGGTCTCTTGGTGTCCCCTTTTATGTGGAGAAAGCTGAAGAAGTGGTTAAAATTTGATTATATTTTGTTTTGACCTAATATTTTCTTTGACAGAGATTACTAACTGCAGTTGCGAAATCCATCATAGTATTTGCTGTAAACAGGATATCTAATTTTGCTGGAGCATCTCCATAAAAATTGTTCTAGGCCCCTCTGGGGAACTTTGATGTCCCACAGCAAACTATTCACTGTCAACTCTTTTCTGAGTGAAAATGACAGTTTTCTCTCAGAATTTTATATTTTTCCAAATATGGTTTCTTAGTTAATATAGAGTTTGATCCGGAGAGTGTTTGAAGAGATACATACAACTCTTTGATCTGTAAAGCATTCTCCAAGAGTAAACATAGATTTGTAATAGCAACCTCTCTGAAGTTCAAATTACACTGACTTTTGCCTGCACTTACTTTGAAGAGTCTCCAATTTTCCCCTTAGTCTCTGGGCCCAGGGAAGGGATAAGCTTTCCTCTGATGGTTATTATTATTATCATCATCATCATCGTCGTCATCACAGAGAATGCTTTTTCCAGAAGACTCTCAGCTGATTTCCCCTCATGTCTTCTTGGCTAGAATGGTATCACCTTTTCACCCCTAGCTGCAAGAGAGGCTGGGAAAGGCAGTCTCTGGTATTTTCACAGCCTATTATGGGAGGTTGGTTCTGACAATGGTGAAGAAGGGGAAAGAAATGGCTGTTGGAAAGGCAGCCCAGCAATTACATTTCCTGTTTTCTTAATTTCCATCAGTCCTGTCTCTGAGAATTACTCTAGATAACTTGACTAAAACTGGAACTGGTGAATCTTCTCAGCTGTATATTTACAGATCAATTTCAGGACAGTGATATCTATTGATGGTTTATTTCCTCCATTATGTGTTGATTCCTACTAGGGTCTTTACTTTTAACTGTGACCTTACTTTTAAGTTCAAGGGATACCTTTCTCTTCCCTAAACATTGATTAAAATAGAGGTCACAGTTTTCAAACAATTTTCAGTTTGAATGTCTATTGCGTTTGAGTTTGAATGCCTATGACTACTTTACACGTTTGTTTCTTGTTTGATCCTGAAGTATTTGAGCTTGCAACTGCTTGGAAAGAAATGGATTGCAAAAGGCGTTTATCCATCATCACCGGACAAATGGCATATAAGGGAATACAGATTAATTTTCCAGAATAGAGAAATTTCTTTCTTAAAGCGCCAATCATTTCTAATCTTAATTCCTTTGAATAGAAATCTTTCTAATATATATCCCAGAGCCTACTGAACATAACTTAAACCTATCTCCGAAATATGGGGCAGGAGCATAACTACCGTTTGTTTCCCATCTATTTCAAGGAGGCTTTCAGGAATCCCGAAGTAAGGCAGATCCACTACGGTCTGCCACTTCTTGCTGCTATGCTTGCATCTCTGATTCATTGCAGTTTGCTTCCTCATATCTGCATTGGCTTTGGAAAAAGGATCACTGAGCTTAAAAGAATTTTGTCTAAAACAAAGTAAGTGGTATTTGACTTGTGGATTCTTTTAAGATTCCCATCAGTGTCTGCCTAGGACCGCTGCCAGGGGAGCTATGTCTGCATTTGATTTCACTGTCATCAAGAAGAGGCTTTCCTCGGGAAGACCCAAGGGTGGGGGGGACCTTTGAGAACATCAGTCAATGTCCTATATTTCTAATACTGTGCCCTCATCTGACAGAGGCCTAGAGACTCTTTGTCACACAGTCAGTTAATTGAAGAGCCCGGGAGAGAACTCAGATCTTTGGTGTTTTACTCCATATATGTGGAGATGAACATCCTGGGGCAGCTTGCTCTGTTTTTTCCACATCAAGTGGAAGCTCTGGGACTTTGGGAGCTGGGACTCTGTCTTTTTCACAACCATATTCACAGCACCCTGAATGCACACACTGGGTTCTCAATGATGATTGAATGATTGAACACTATATTTTTTCACAGTTTCCTTTTTGGTATAGTCTTACTCTCGTTATATTCTTCTAAATTGGGTTTTGTTGTGATGGAGAAAGAGAGTGTAATAAAATTGTGAGGAGCGAAAGACTGTGAAAGTTAAAGCCTTTTCTGAACATCTTTGTATGTCATGACTGTGTCAGTACGGAATGCAGACAGCAGAGTTTGGGAGCGCAGGTCTGAACCTGGAGAGCAAATGCAGAGACTCGTACACGGAGGAGAAGAGGTGAAAGGAGAACACTAGTGAGAAAGGCTGTCTTGGAGGAAGAGGAGAGTTGGAGCATTGTTGTAGAGCAACCCCAGTAACGAAATACTTTCTTGTTGGGGTCGGGTGCGGTGAGAACGTTCTCCCTGCTCTTTGTTTCCATGTGGAAGAACTTCAGCTGGAGTTCTCTCCTGGCCTCTCCCCAGCCCTGCAAGGACAAACTGAGCACCCTCTATGCAGCTTCTTCTTTTCTTTTGAAGACCCTCCTGCCTCTGCTGCCCTCTGCCATGTCTTGAGGGACCTGCCTTGGGCGGGAGGCCTGTGGTGGTCAGCTGCTTGTCTAAGTCGGAGGTAAAGTGGCACAAGCCGACTGTGGCCACACATCAAACCCGTGTTCTACTCTCCACCCTTTTATCGGTAATCAAATTTCTGTTCCAATCTCCATCTCTCTGACCTCTGTGTCTATATCTTGGTTGGTTCTAAATGTGGGAGAGGAAAGTAAGCTGATATAGATTGACCCTAAAATCTCTCGGTAAGGTGTTTTGGCTGCTAGCATTGATTTTTTTTTTTCTTTTTTGAGAAGCTGGAATTTCTTGCTTTAAAACAGAATTACAGTAATTATTACCATTTATTGAGAACTTACCTATCAGGTACTATAATAACCACTTTATGTGTATTATGTTGCTGAATCCTCCCAGCAATCCTTGGAGGTAGGTGCCATTAATATCCCATTTGACAGATGAAGAAGCAGTTTTAGAAGGTGAAGAATTTTTGCATGTTCAACATGGCTAGTAAGCAGTGGAAGCAGATTTTGAACTCACTTTTTTCTGAATCTTAGTCCTGCCCTTAGCCACCAGCCTACAATGTCTCCCATAGCTATTCGAGTAATGAACTGTAAAGAGAAAGAGGAGAAAAAGAAAGTATTTTGGAAGAAGAAGAAAAGAAAGTCCTGTGAAAGGCTGTGTGGGCTAATATAGGGTATTCCTAAGCAAGAAAGGTTGTCTTCTAGGAAACATCGGCACAATTTGGTCCATTTGTATGAATACATGTCTGCAATTATTTCAAGGATGAATATTCCATGAAAAAACCTGGTCTCATGTTTACTTTCAGAGAGCAGTTCAGGTTTCAGAATGATTTTTTCCCCATTATCTCCCTACCTCTTTTTTTTCTCTCCACAATCCTTTATCTGACGTTGGCCCTTAATAAGCAACACCGGCTGATTCATGCTGGTTCTCCATGTCTTTGGACAATTTTTAAAACCTTACTGTGGCTAACTTTCTCCATTTGAAAATGTAAGAGGGTTGTTAATACTGACTTTCTATCTGGGCGTGGGTTAAGATGAATTATATAAAGTTCGTAGCATTCTTTGAAGGTACGTGATTAAGTACTAAGCTTTTGCATCTGTACAGACTTAAGTAGTTTTACTCTATATGCACCTTTAACTTTGAGTATTTTCTGTTTTCCTAGTGGCTTCTCCAAAATAGCTCAGAGCCAGCTGTGTAATATCGAGAAGTGGGATCTTCCAAACGAATTCCAAGTCTAATTTCCCTTTCCCACGATTATAAGTTGTGGAGCATTGCTAATGATCTTCCCTGAGTCAGTCTCCTTGTGTGTGTTGGGGGGGAGGGGGGGAACGTTAATTTCATCATTTCAAAACATCGTAGCAAAACTCCAGCCCATTCACATGTGGTAACTTGAAAAGTAGGGTCGTTCCCAGGCAACTGGGAGGGTAACACAGGCACAGACAGGAGAAACGTTAGCACATTGGGAAATGCTTACTGGATGCTGCCAAGGACACACAAGGTGGGGAGACCTCACAGCAACTCACAGACCTTGAGCAAATCCAGCAGGCACCAGGAAAGAATAAAAAAGGAGGAAATGCCTCCAGGTATAGGACGAAGCATGGATAGAAACAAGACTGGGAGGATTGGTTTTTAAAGATTTGTACTCCTCCCTGGATTCTTGTTTTCCTACATACCACTTTGTTCAAATAAAGTATTTCAATAGCTGAGACAGCCCCCCGGGATCCCTTAGGAGCACAAACCAATGGGAGGGGAGGCAGAGGCGGGAGAAGTCACACCCCACTGCTGAGTTTGATGGGCTACCTGTGGGCTTTGGTATGACTTGTTTAACAAGCCTCTGATTAGTGTAGAGATGTCCAATGGAAAACAATGAATCACTCCCGGGAGCTGTGGCAAAGGTGGCAGTGGGGACCCTGAGAAATGCAACAGCCTGATCCTCTAGAGAATGACAGTGAATATTGCCATTCCCCACCCCAAATCGTTATTTTTCTATTGTACTCTTCTGTATTTCAGCAAATGTCACCAAACTCTTACCTGGTCCTTTGTTAACTTTATCCTAACCTTCAAGGCTGCTTCATGTTCTGCTGAAGTAAAAGTTTGTTGAAAGCCTAGAAGCAAAGACACAAAATTCCTCTAGATGTCCCAAATATCTTTTAAATTTCCTAAAATCTTTAAGCGTGACTGAGTAGTCCCACAGCAACTCTCTACTTCTCCTCCTCACCTGGCAGTTTAACTCTCTGGGTCAGAACTTATTTAGATTTATTTTCACAAAGCGATAGCATTGAACTGGTAATTTGTTCCAGCTCTTTGAACATCTGCTAGTATGTGGTGGGAGACCCCAAATTCAGTGGACTCATTTGTAGTGATTGTCAGCTAGGAACTAATCCGTGATTATTGTATTATTTATTCTCTCTTTCCTAAAAGGGACATCAGTTTGTCATGTAGAGTACGTCTCTCTCTTTAGGAAGAAAGGAAAATAGATAAGCAGAATTTTTTTGCCTCTCAATAAACCGGGAGACCTTGAGCTTTGGATCCTTCCTTCTCCTGCTTCTAATTTTTTTTTTTTTTGTGAGGAAGACCAGCCCTGAGCTAACATCCAGTGCCAATCCCCCTCTTTTTTGCTGAGGAAGACTGGCCCTGGGCTAACATCCATGCCCATCTTCCTCTACTTTATATGGGACGCTGCCACAGCATGGCTGACAAGCAGTGAGTTGGCGGGCGCCCAGGATCCAAACCCGCGAACTCCCGGCTGCCAAAGTGTGAACTAAATTGCTGTGCCACCGGGCTGGCCCCCCCTTCTAATTTTTATCATCACAAATTGCCCAAACTAAATTTGAATGAGTTGCCCTTCGAAATTCTTATTTGTCATTAGAATGTGAGAATTAAAATATTAAAGAGAGAACAAACTGATATGGTTCAGAATAAAAAGAGGAGTGGCTCAAAGCAGTAGGGTCGGCAGTGTTGTTGGGTTGACCCCTCTAGGCAAGTGCTCTTGACAGAAATACAGTGTGAGCCACGTGCATCACTTTAAATTATCTAGTAGCCACATTAAAAAAATGAAAAGAGAGCCAACCCTGATGGCCTAGTGGTTCAAGTTCCCCGTGCTCCACTTCAGTGGCCCAGGTTTGGTTCCTGGTCATGGAACCACACCACTCCTCTGTCAGTTGCCATGCTGTGGTGGCAGCTCACACAGAAGAACTAGAAGGACTTAAACTAGGATATACATCTATGCTTTGGGCTTTGGGGAGAAGAAGAAAAAAGAAAAGAGGAAGGATTGGCAATAGATGTTAATTTAGGGTGAATCCTTCCTTGCAAGAAAATTTTTTTTTAATTAAAAGAAATGGGTGAAATTGATTTGAAGAATATATTTTACTTAACTCAATATATCCAACATATGACATTTTAACATGTAATCAATATAAAAACTATTAATGAGATATTTTTGCTTTGTTTTTTTACTCAGTCTTGGAAATTTGATGTGTATCTTCTAAGTATAGCATAATCTCAATTTGGACTAGCCACATTTCAAGTCACAACATCCACAAGTTTCTAGTGACCACCATATTGGACACCCTAACTCTAGGCTGTAATCAATTCCCCTCCATGGTGGTGTCTCACTGGCTTTGCTTTAAAACTCAGAGCCCAGATCTTCTTACGGAAAGCCAGGCTTTGCTTGTGTATTTTAAAAGCATGCTGTTGGTTTCCTTTTTAGCTTTAATCTTCATTTCCTCTTGGCTCAGCCCACTTGGAATCATATCCTAAAAACTGATACTGGGTGAGAGGGGTTAGGGGAAACTGGATTGTGTCAGGGAAAGGATCAAAGCCAGACTCCCTAAATGGCTGGCTTTCTGTTTAGACCTGATGCTTCTTTCTCATGTAGGAGGTCCTCCAGCTGGTCTACTGCAGAAAAAAATGTTTATAATGCAACAAAGTCTATACTTTAATTTTCCCAGTCTGAACACAGGAATTCACATCAGAGTTATTAGATAATACATACTTTCATACTTTATTTTTCAAAAGCAGTTTTCCTTTCCCACATAAAGAAGTACTTTACTGGCAGTGACCACAGTGCAGAAAGCAAGCTCATTCCCGTGAGAGTTTATGGAGTGGCCAACAGCATGGAATGGGGGAATTGGCCCACAGGGCCTTTGCTGCCCCATAATTGTCCAGAGTTCAGGAAAGTCAGGAATCTTTTACTCTGGCTCCATTCCGTTTTCTTAACTTGAGTCTAGGCAGGGAGTTCTAAGTCATTCTTCTTCCACCCACCCTCTCACCCAAATCCTCCTCCACACTTTTAAGCACATCTTGCTTTTCACCTAGAGTGTAATTACCATGGCAGGTGGCTGTGCTGTAGGTGAATGCTTCCTTCATGTAAAGTCAGAAGACCTAGGTTCTGTCACTTCTTTATTACATGACTATGTACAAGCTACTTGACCTCTCTAAGGTTTTGTTTCTTTATCGGTAAAGTGGTGGTAATAATGTCTACCTCCTAGGGCTGTTGAAGGATTAAATGAGGTAATGTGTGTGAAAGCACTTGGGAATCTGTAAAACTTCGTACACACTTCAGTAGTTAATAGTGTCCTGGTGAGGTTCCAGGATATATTCCCGCTGAATTCTCTGGCCATTCCAACCCTTTTTTAAGTTTATGGGACTCTTAACCCCACTCTATCCTGAATCTAAGTTCTGCCGGCCAGTCTACCTCTTTGCAGGCTGTCTGGTCCCACAGTCCTTGCTAAGTGGACAGTGGGCCACATGATCACATGCCTGGCCACACTGATGACTAGGGGCAGACACCTAACCCAAGCTGGACCACCTATATTTTCCCTCCCTGGAATTGGAAATTGGGATCCAGGGTGTTTATTGAATTTGAATGATTTAGAATACCAGTTCTCAAAGTGTGGTCCATGGACCCCTGGGGGTCCCTGAGAATCTTTCATGGGATCTACAAAGTTGAAACCGTTTCATAATAATGCTAAGAGGTTATTTGCCTTTTTCACTGTGCGTTTTTGCTGATGGTATAAAAGCAAAAAAGCTAACATCTTAGCATGAATTGAGGCAGTGGTACCCAACTGTAGTCATTATAATTTTGCCACCACACACTCACAGTCAAAAAAAGAAAAAGAAAAAAAAGAAGAGGAAAATCAAAAGACAGTTTCACGTAAGAATGTTCTTGATGAAGCAGTAAAAATGATTAATTTCACTAAATCTTGACCAAGTACACATCTTTTTCATATTCTGTGTGATAAATGGGAATTGTGTGTATGGCACTTGTACTGCATACCAAAGTAGGAAGCTGTCTTGAGGAAAACCACTTATATGGTTGGTTGAGTTGTGAACTAAACAAGTGGCTTTTTTAAAGGATCATCATTCTTACTTGAAAGAACAATCTGTGGTTTCTCAGACCCGGGTATTTGGCAGACATTTTCTTGAAAAATGAACGAAGTTTTCCTGTCACTTCGAGGAAAATAACCAACAGTATTTTTTGCCAATGACAAAGTTTGAGCTGCCAAATGAAAATTGGAATCTTGAAAAACATGTGTCTGCCACCGTGGGCTTGACAACTTTTCAATACTTAATTTTTCTGACGGGATCAGTGGTGATATTAACAAACGTGATTAAAAAAATGTATTTATATGAAATGTGTCAACATTTGGAAGATATGCGTAACTCAGTGAACCAGTATTTTCCAAATAATACATACGTGGGTAAGAGATCTATTCAAAGTGGATAGACTAATGGATTTTAATGTAACAGTAAGAATAGTTCATTGATATGATTTCAGATTCCACATTACATTGAAACTGTAAGAAAGTACCACTTGTCGAGTTTTGGTGTAATTATCAAAGATTATCCACAATCATTTGAAAAGCCTAATAAAGACTTCACTCCTTTTTAGCTAAATGTCTCTGTGGGACTGAATTTTATTTATATACTTCAACCAAAGCAACACATGGCAACAGATTGAATGCAGAAGCAGATGTAGGAATTTAGCTATCAGCTATTCAGCAAGTCATTAAAGATGTTTGCCAAAATGTCAAATATTATTGTTGTCACTAAAATTTTTTGTTTGTTTTTTGAAAAACAAAACAAAAAAATCAGATGTAGGCATCTATGTTTGGCCCATGTACGTGCAAGAGAATAGAGGAAGCTTGTGTTTAGTGAGCAAGAGAGATGAGAGCGAAGTGCAGAGAGAAACGAAGATGAGAGACCAGGTGGAGAGAGAGAGAGAGAGATAAGATGTCTTGGTTCCTGATGACTTCTGTACCTGGTTTTAATCTCTCTTGAAGCTTTGGTGTGCTGCCCAATTTAAAATAATAGATTTCCATGTATTCCTCCAATAAACCCCCTTTCTATTGAGCTGACTTAGAAAGGATCTATTCATTGTTGGTCATAAATCTCAGTCTATAGACTCAGGTGTGCAAGGGGTACGGCCTTTAAAATGTTCTATAAATCGACTTCATTTTGTCTTTGGGCCTACATCCTGCTGGGTAGACAAGAGATTCTTGGGGTTTCCCTGTCCATTTGCAGGTTGTTTCAAAGCATTAGGAGCTCACTGTGGGAAAGCTGCTCCCGTGAAGGCTCTAAAGACAGGCCAGAGAGATGCTGTGTGATGATCAGCCTGGAGTGGCTTCTCCCAGCCATCCCGAGGAAGGACGGGCTAGTGGCCCTTTCTCAGTCTTGGTGAGGCTTGTCCTGGTCATGCAGAAAAAACCAAAGTAATATTCAGATGGAATCTTTCCACTTGGGTTTCTTGAAGGTATTGATAGAGGGGATAGAAGTTTTGGGATTCTGATTCCACAGTAGTCAGAGTAGGGGAGAGGGTACAATTGCCCAGGAGCAATGTAATGCATTAGAACCCTATCTCCCTACTCTCTGCCACATCTTGTGTTTGCAAAAACTGATGTCTTTACGGGAACATATGTGTTCCCCTCAGCCATCCCTTCACTGTGTCCCTGGCAGTGACAATGATGTGTGCTTTGATGGCCTGGAGAAGAATTTTTGGGACATCATTATTCTTGTCTATACACTTCTTCATAGTGTGATCAGTTCTTCCACATCCACACATTTCTTCCTTTATATTCTCACAGCCACCACCCCCAGTGGTCCTCATCCCTCATCCAGTTGGCCTCCCTACCTCGGTGAGCCATTCGGCACACAAATCCTCAGAGGAATTCTCCAGAGATGCAGTGTTCAGCATGTCATACCATTCATTTAGCACTGAACACATTTAGCTCTTGAAGATCGTTTCCCTGTGTGAATGGCTTGTCTTCCTTTGAGAGTGGAGACTATTTTCTATTTCTGTGTGCCTCCTACGTCCAGCACGATGTACAGTGTTTGCTGCTGCTGCTGCTTTAATGGGAACATCAAAGGGGTCTTTGGATGGTTATAGATAATTCACTCAATAACTTTTATTTAGCACTTGTTGTTTTCCATACTCTGCTGGGTGCTGGGGTCTCAAAGATGAATTAGCTATATCCCTTTTGTGCTCCTAATGCAGCAGGATAAGTGCTAGAACAGCTCAATAGCTGAGGCCTGTCTCCACTGTCTAACTGTCCTCAACCACTGCAGGTTAGTTTAGAACCCTTCCTCTCTGCTCCCCAAGTCCCCTCAGCATTTGTCCACTAGTGTACTTAGCATGTAATCTGTATTTTAAAAAATCTAATGCTTTATTATGGGAAATTTCAAACACACAATTAGAGAGAAGGGTATAATGAAATCCCCACCCCCGCTTCAATAATTATCAACATTTTGCCATTCTGGTTTCATCTATCCCCCCAATTATTTTCCCTGGGAGAGAAATTTAAGGCAAATCCCAGGCATTGCATCATTTTGTCATTATATATCATTATATCATATATCCATTCAGGATATATCTCTAACAGATAAGGACTTTTTGAAAACCATGACTGTAAAACTATTATCATACCTAACAAAATTAACAATTATTCCTTAATGTCATCTAATGTCTGGTTCATGTTCATATTTTTTCCAATTGTCTCAAAAATGTCTTTTTTTGTTTGCAAAATCAGGTCCATAGTTGCATTTGGTGGATAGGGTTTCTTAATTTCTTTTAACCTATAACAGTTCCCACCACCAGCCCCTACTCTCATGTATTTGGTGAAGAAATCAAGTCAATTGTTTGTTTCCATTGTCTGGTTTTGGCTGATTCTGCCCTGTGGTGTTTTTACCATGTTCTTCTATCCCTCGTATCCCTGTAAATTAGCAGTTAGATCTGGAGGCTTGATTTTAGTCAGGTTCCATTTTTCTGACAAGAATATGTCATAGTTGCATGTCTTTAGTGATACCACACCAGGAGGCACATAATATCCTTTTGTACTGTATTCTCATGTCTATTTTCACGTCATCCCTGATTGACTTGCTGTTCCTTGAAGGGAGCAACTCTTGATTATTTTAGACCCCACAGTGCTGAGCCCCTACTCAGTGCTCAGTAACTGAAGAGCCGGTGAGTAGCTCTGCTGAGGGAGCTGGGAAGGGCTTCCTGAAGGATATGGTCTTGAAGGATGAGCAGGCATTTGTCAGGCAGGCGATGGGGTAGACATCCCCAGGAACAGACCTGAGTGAGTTCAGGAGTCTGTTTAACCCTCATGGGCATGGTTGTGCTTAGGGACAGAGGAGGCACAAGTAATGAATGCAGTGGCATTCACTTTAGCCCTGATGGTTATGAGGGCAGAGAAAGTATCTCACAAAATAGTGCCAAAGTCACTTTTCTATTGTCTTTGAGTTAATTCTGGCCCCCCTTGGGACTAGCCAACGAATTAAAAAAGCCCCATGAACCTCAGGTGAGGGTTACTGGGCAGCAGTATTAGCAGCACTTGGGGGACTGACATGACCCATCTCGTAGGCCTCCTCAACCCCATTTATCCCTCACTCGTGGAGAGAGAAGAACAAGGACCTTGCAGAGGGACAGTTCTAGACTTAAGTCTAGACTCTAACTGGCTGAGTGACCTTGGGCAAGTCCTCTAACATTTTTGAGTCCTGGTTTCTTTATCTGTAAAGCAGTCACAATAACACTTACCTTGAAGGCTGGTTGTGAAGATTAAATATGATCACATACATTAGGCATCTAAGGTGGTACCTGGCACAGCTTAGAGATTAATGTGCGCTAATTCTCTTCCTTCTGTTCTACAAACATTTAGAGGGACTCGTGACAGCGAGGCACTGCGCCAGGCAAAGGGGAAACAAAGACGAACCTATCTTACACAGGCTGTGTCCTCTGGAGCCTGCCCCCAGTGATGGAGGAGATAAGTTCAATGGTAAGCGCACAGGTCATTACAACACGAGATAGAGAGCGTGAGGTGCCGTGAGACACATGGAGCCCAAAGTGATGGGATAGCCATGTCTCCGTCACGTTGCCTGTGTGAGGACTGACTTTATCCATGGCAGGCAGTGCCCCTTACTAGCTTAGAGCACGTTCTGCTTCTCCTATTACAACATGTTTGAGCCTCTAATTTGGATGTTGAAAGGAAAAAGAACAGAAAGGACTTTTTGCTTCTATGAGGAAGGGGGCAGTCTACCAAAATGACCCAATGACATCCCTGACCTAGGGGTGAGGACACACCCGGCTCCCCCCATCGTTGCGGTAAAGTCAAAGCCTCTTGGGTGAGTCAGGTCCAGGTGCAGTAGAACCCAGCTCTTTGGATCAGTGACCTTAATCTGATTCCTTTCACCTGTGATGCCACAAAGTTCAGCTGGTTGATCGGATAGAAAGTATAAATCACAGCCCAAGCCTGAGGATAACTGGGAAGAATCCCCCACAGCCAGTCACTGGGAATCAGAGGGGCACATCCTGCCCTGCCAGCCCAGAGGCTTTGAAGGCAACACTTTCCCTTTGGAAGCATAGACTCAGTGAGGATTTGTCTCCGGGCAGCACTACAGCCTCCTCTTCTGGTCCCCAGGAGACTGCTGCTTCCATCAGGAATTCTGGCACTATCAGAGGTGAAAGGGAGCAGGGCCAGCACACTTCGCTGTGAGAGGTGGGCCTTCCCCCCAGCACCTCTGTGAGAGCACACACCACTGAGCACCCGGGCCAGTGCGGAATCAGTGAGGGTGGGCGGCACGAAGGACAGATTTCTCTTCTGTGAAACCTAACTCAATGATCCGTCTCCAGTGCCTATATTGTGCTCACACTTCATGAATCTGACAGCCTGTGGGTTTGGGCTGGATTTGCAGCTTTATTAGGCATTGCAGCAGCTGAGCAGGCTTTTCTTTTCCTTTTTTTTTTTTTTTTCTGAAACCCCGGTTCCCTTAGCTAGTCTTAAAATGCTCAGGCTTTTCTTTTCTTTTTAAAACCCTTTTGTTAAAACTGTGAAATGTGGTACAGTTACTGAAAAGATAAAAAAGTGTACAGTGTGATGAAGGGAACACCCAGGTAACCATCACCCAGATCAAGAAATAGAGCATTTCCAGCTCCCAGAAACACATCCCTCTTCCATATGCCTCTTCCCAGCCACACGCCTCCCTCCTCCCTGATTTTAATGTTAATTGTGTCCTTGCTTCTCTTTATGCTTTTGCCACCTAACTATTCATCTAGAAACACTATAATTTAGTCTTGCATGCTTTAAAATTTATATAAATGGGATTATACAGTATATATTATTTCACTGCTGGTTTCTTGCACCCAATATTATGTCTGTGAGATGCATCCATGTGGTCACACGGAGGTGTATCCTGTCCATTTTCATGGATATGGAGTATTCTTTTTTTTTTTTTTTTGTGAGGAAGACCAGCCCTGAGCTAACATCCGTTGCCAATCCTCCGCTTTTTGCTGAGGAAGACTGGCCCTGGGCTAACATCCGTGCCCATCTTCCTCCACTTTATATGGGACGCCTCCATAGCATGGCTGACAAGCAGTGCGTCCGCGGGCACCTGGGATCCGAACCCGAAACCCCGGGCTGCCAAGCGCGAACTAAACCGCTGCGCCACCGGGCTGGGCCCTGGATACGCAGTACTCTGTTAGGACACATAACAATATATTCACTCTGTTGTTGCTGGATATTTGAGCTGCTTCTAGTTTTTGGCTCATATCGATATGCTGCTGAGAACATTTTTGAATAGGTCTCCTGATGCATGAGCTCCCCTTGAAAGGAAAATTGTGATCTCCTTTTATGTAGCTGGGAACAGGAGCCTTTGCAACGCTGAGATGCAGGGAGCTAACTGTATTCAGTCTGGTGCTCCAGCCCCTCTCCTGCTCACCAATGGGTGGGTGGCTGGAACTGGAGGTGGCTCTTATTAGAATTCTCCCTAGAAATCAAGGGGAAAAGAGAAAGAGCAAGAAAAAAAAAAAAAAAAACCCACAAGACCTTTTTGGGCAGGATGAAGGAAAGAACTTGAAAGGGTACTGAACTGAGATCAAAGAGCCCTTCATGCTGCTGGCTTTTGATGTGAGTGTAACTGCACACACTGCGGTAATTAATTAATTTATCTTCAGGGCTTGCTGCATTCCCCACCCACTGCCTCCTAATCAGCAACCCTCCACTCAAGGCCACCACCACCATCATTAACAAGTCCTGGGACGTGGAGCGAGGGTGTCCTTGGCTGCCGCAGGCCCTCGGCACTGCTGGGATAGCTCTGGGGAAGAGCTTTGAAGCCCACTTGCAGAGGCTGTAAAATCAGAGAAGGTTGGAACCGGAAGTCCTTGGAGATCATCATAGGCAGACTCTGAGGCTGTTTACAGGCTTGTTGGGGAAAGTGGAGTTTTAATGGGAAAGGAGTGGTGTTTGTTTTCATTCCACGGGGTTGGTAGGTAGGGCACGTTCAAGGAAGAATCCCCGTTCTTCTCTTCCCACTCCCTTTTGTCTTCTTCAGCCCCATGCCGCCTGTTTCAGAAATTAATTTGCCTATGCATCTAGCTTTGAGGAATAGATAGACATATCCCTCCAACGAGCCTCTGACAGAGGTGCCAATCACTATGGCTTAAAGGTCACAAGAGGAGCACAGAGGACTGAGAGGGAAGAAAAGGAAACATGGAACAAAATGGTTGTCAGGACAGGTCAAAACTCTCTGTATGATAGAGGTGAGAAGAGTTGCATCAAACGGAGGGGACATGAGGCAACCTTCTTGGGGGAGCTGGAATGTTTTCAGTCTTGACCTTGGTGGTGGTTGCATGGGTGAATGCATATGTAAAAATCCATCCAGCCGTGCACTTAGATTTGCACACTTTACTGAACGTAAGTTGTACATGGAATTAAAAGGCCGTCAGGAAGCTTCTGCTTGCCCTGGTCATCTGTGCTCTTAGCTCTGACTTCCTCCTTCATGCTGTAGGCGTCACACGTATCATGTGGACATGTGAAATAAACCCACAACACAGTGCCATAATTTTTACTTTAAACAGTAATATGCACTTAAAAAAATTAGAGAAGAAAGAATGTTTTTTTTAATTTACCCACATATTTATCATTTCTGAAGATCCTTTTGGGAGATCCAAATTTCTATCCTCTCTCCTTTCCCTTCAGCCTGAAAATTTTTCTTAAGTATTTCTTGTAGTGCTGACAGCAAACGTTCTTAGTTTTCATTTTTGTGAAAATGTCTTTATTTTTCCTTCAGTGTTGAAGCGTATTTCCACTGGAAAAAGAATCCTAATTTTTTCATTCGTTTGTTCTTTCAGCACTTTAAAAATATTGTTCCACTCTCTTAGGGCCTTCTTTTCTTTTTTTCTCCTGATGAGAAATCAGCTATCATCTGCATCATTATTTCCCTGTGTAAACGTGTTGCTTTTCTCTGATGCTTTCAAGATTTTCTTTTTCTTTTTGATTTTCAGCATTTTGACTAACATGTGCACAGTATAGCTTTCTTTTTATTTAGCCTGCTTGGGGTTCACTGAGATTCTCGAATCCATAAACGTATGTCCTTTACCAAATTTGGGATTTTTTGTCATTATTTTTTTCAAAATTTTTTTCTGTCTTCTTTTCTCTATTTCCTCTCTCTCTGGGACTATAATTACATGTATGTTATACCTATTATTCCCTATTTTCTCACAAGTCTCTGAAGCTCTCTTTACTTTTTTCAATTTTTTTTCTTTGTTTTTAGATTGGATAATTCTCTTGATCTATCTTCACATTTACTTTTTTTTTGGTCATTTCCAATCTACTGTTAAGCCCATCCAGTGAATTTTTAATTTCAGATATTATATTTTTTAATTCTAGTATTTCCATTTGATTCTTTTATAATTTCTATTTCTCTGTTGTGATTTTTCTGTCTGCTCATTCATTATGAGTATATTTCCTTTATATATTTGAGCATAATTATAATGACTGCTTTAAAACTCTTATTTTTAAATTCCAACATCTAAGTCATCTTGGGGTTGGTCTCCATTGATTGTCATTTCCCTTGTATATGAGTCATATTTTCTTGTTTCTTCTTATGTCTAATAATTTTGGATTGTATCATGTATATTGTGATAATAAATTGTAGAGATTCTGAATTCTGTTATGTTACTCCAAAGAGTATCGCTTTTCTGTTTTAGCATACAATTAACCTGGCTGATCTCAAATTCTAAATTCCCCTGTGATATGTACCAACTGAAATTTCTGCTTAGTTCTTTTGCTTAGCTGGGCTTCTTGGTATCTGCCCAACATGTGCTTAGTTTAGGGTTGGCCAGAGATTTGGGCAGTTTATACATAGAATTTGGGGCTTCCCCTCTGTGGCTCTCTTCTTTCTAGTATTTCTCCCTTCACTTTCCAGTAGCTATTGCCCTGAACTTTGTCTTCTGATTTCTTAGCCAGTAAAGTTTCTATTCAAGTTTTATCCACCTTCTTGTGGCATCAATAGGGGACTGCCCTCAAACAAAGGACATAAAAAATGGGCAATTATCCAGTGCCATACATTTCCTCTAAATGTTGACCTTTCCAGTTTTTGCCTGCTTTTGGCTACTCTCAAATGGCTTCAGATACTGTTTTTTGTGTTTTGTCCAGAGCTTATAATTGTTATTTTGGGAAGACTGGTCTAATATGAGCTACTCTGCCATTACTAAAAATGAAACCTTGTCATCAATTCTTGCCTAATGATCTTATAGCTTGATTTCTTATTTGTTTTATTAAAATAATATGGTAAAACCAGAGATAAGAAATGTTTTGTTCAGCATCAGAAATACTTCTAGTGTTAAAAAAGATAGTTAATAGTAATAAAGTCATTTTAAAATCATGATTTAATAACTTTACTCTAGTTACAAAGATCTGAGGATAAGGTTTCTTTGAAAATTGGATAATTTCCACAAACAAGAATCATAGAATAACTGAAAAATTTTAAGAATCTTTTTCTAGTGATTTTTTTTCTCTTTCCATGGAAAGTGGAAACTCTTCTTATTATGCCCACTTCTAAACTTCATCCTCCAGAATCCTCTTTATATTATTTTGTGCAAAGCGTGGGTGCTGAAATGGATTTTAAATTTTGTGGAAAACAGTGGTAAAAAAGTAGAATTGGGTCTAAAAAATAGAGAATTTTCATTACTTTAGGGCATGATCTTGGAAGGATTCTCCTTGTCTTTATTTTTGGTGCAGACCAGAAATAAATGTTTACAGGTTAAAAAAATCCCATTCTAGCTTTCTCCATATTATATAACATGTTTTAAAAATTTAATGTTTCCTTTGGTCAATCTATCATTCCATTTGATAGGCGAGTACATAGAATACTGGTGTTAGTTGGTACTCTTGTTGGCACACAGGAAAACAGATGCTGAAGTATTTCATGGCTCTGCTCAGCAATGAATCCTGAGATGCTAAGGCTCCCACACTTTTCCTGTATTTTTATCAGATATAAAGTGAGTAGAGCCCTGGTATTTTTAACTATGGTTAAACATGCCTGAGAGGCAAAGATCTGTGGATAACTCCAGATCCCTTGCTCTTAGAGATCACACTTCCAGCTTAGCCTCCCCTCCAAGACATTCTCTATTAATAGGAGACATTTATTTATATTCCATTTTATAAAAGCTTGAATATTAATTCTGAAACTTTGTAAATGACTGGAATTTTAACAAATTGTTACCATATATGACAAATATAATTTAATAATAAATAAAATATAATAAAATAATATTTTTGAGGACTCAAATACATGTTATTTAATTTTCTTTACTCAATACCAGAATTTTTTTATACAATGAAACAGTAATGTGTTTCCTTGAAGCACACACTGGCTGGTCAAAGACGACAAGTGGCAGTACATTAATATAAGTAAGAGAGGAAGAGGAGAGACATTATCTTATGTGGCCACCAATAAGTTTTATCCAGGTCCTACGCCCACTATATCCTGCCAAACCACTGACCCAGGAGAATCTGGAAGAAGTTGTGTACTCCAAATTATGAAAAGCATCTAACAAAAATGTGAGTCTTTTAGCTTTATAAAAGGTAAAAAAATTATATGAATAAACATTTTATTATTTGATCCAAACATGAAAGTTTTCATTAGTTATCAATGTGTGCTTTTTTATGCTGCTGACTAAAATTTTTTTCAAAATGTTGTCTGGTTCATGTAATTCTGGATTGACGTTTTGTTGCATTCCGTCATTAAAATTAAGCCAAGGGTACTGGATTTTAGTTGATTGTTTTTGGAGATTGTAGAGTGAAGAGGAATCTAGATGTTTCCTTATGGTGCTTATGGGAAAGAGCTTTAGATTAAAAAATAAGGGAAGAAAAGGATATTCTTCAAATCAAGTCATCATAACTTGCCAAATAACTGAGTTATTTCCTGGTGCTTTATCATGTCCTGTTGGGTCCCAGGCCCTGGGTCAAGGTTTGGCAGGATACGGTGGGAGTAGGACCTGTATAAAACTCATTAGTGGCCACATAAGGTAACGTCTCACCCTCTTCCTTTGTTACTTCCGTAAATGTATTGCCTCTTGTAAAAGACATTTGCTGTCTTTGGCCACTCAGCACACACTCCAGAGAAATTCTTTTCCATTTCATTTTATAAGAATATACTGCCATTGGATAAAGTAAATTAAATAATGTATGTATTTTGTGTCCTCAACAAAAGTTATGAAACGAGGGTGAAGAAAGTTTAGGGTAAACCAGAGAGCAGCGATCGGGCTTCCATTGTCTTAACTACTTATTTTATATGGGCTTTGATGGACCCCATAAGAAATTTTTTAACCTCCTTCTTCCTCATTTCCTCATTTTCTGTCAATTTGGAACAGATGAAGGTGAAATTTAGATAGAATGGAATTGGACTTGCAAGTAACCAATCAGAAAGCACTTTTTTTTTTTCTTACCAAAAAGGAAACATCTGTTAAAATTCCAAGAAACAAATCATTTGGATCAAGGTATAAAATAAAAGTTTGAGAATAGAACCAGTATTATTATAACTAGGTCCAAATATATTTTAATTTTGCCAGCCCACCTGAAGGCATTTTCCAGAATATCTCGGTGACACCAATCACTTTCTAAGGCAGCCATGTGGATGAAAGGTGACCTCCTTTCCTCCAGGATTGCTGTGTGTCCAGTAGCCATCTTAGTGGAACTTGGCATTTTTTTTTCTGTGGGGTAGGGACACCTACGATACAAGACACAAGTCATCACTTTTAGGACTAATTCTCCAAGTATAAAGAGAGATTCATCTTTAATGGCTGTGAGGACAGATATGCCAAGTAACAAAAAGTAATAAAAACAGCTAATATATTGAATACTCAAGATATGTCATGCATTATGCTGAGCACTTTACTATACTATCTCATTCAATCCTCACACCCCAAGAGTAAGGTCTCAAGGTAAGGTCTGGAGACCCCTGGAGGTCATTGAGACCTTTTCAGGGGCATGTGTGGTCAAACTTATTTTCATAGTAAGACTAAGACTTTCTTCTTTTTTTCATCCTCTCAAGAGTACACAGGGGAGGGGGCCATCCGGTGGCGCAGCAGTTTAGTTCGCACTTTGGCAGCCAGGGGTTCTGGGGTTCAGATCCCGGAGCGGGCCAATGCACTGCTCGTTGGCCACGCTGTGGCAGTGTCCCATACATAGTAGAGGAAGATGGGCATGGATGTTAGCCCAGGGCCAGTCTTCCTCAGCAAAAAAGAGGAGTATTCACAACTGATGTTAGCTCAGGGAAGGTCTTCCTCACACACACAAAAAGAGTATACAGGGGAGTTTTCCAGAGGGTATATGATGTATGATATCACAATAGATTGAAAACGGAAGAAGATATGAGAATATATCTGCAGCTTACAAAGCTGGATATTAACAGAGATTTACAAAAAGAGAAAACAACACCACTCTTCTCACTGAATAATATTTCGTTTTGGAAAATGTAATTATTTTGCCTAAATATATATATTTATGTTAATATTTAATGAGTTTATTTTTATTTTAAAATAAATAAATATTTTAAAAATTTATGTTTTAACATTTAATATGGTAAATATCAATAGATATAACCCACATAAACAAAAGCTCACTGGGGTCATCAATAACTTTTCAGAGTGTGAAGGGGCCTTATGACCAAAACATTTCAGGATCGCTGCTCTACTGTAACTTAAAATTTAGATGAAAAGGGATGTTGGGTTTAATTGTTAAACATATTATTTTTACCTTTCTTTCTGTTGCTTTCTAGCAGAGGAACTTGTAACTTATTGAATCTTGAAAGAAACTTCTCAGTGTGAGGTGGCTGTGGAATCCCTGTACTCATTTTCTTGGTAGAGCAGACAATTTTCTCATGATCTTCCCAGCTCACAATGCTTCTCATAGTGACAGGACTCTGACAGCCACATTTGTGTCATGGATACAAATCCTGTCGCTGTTGGTTTGGAACAGGGCAAATTGAAGGTGAGCCAATTAGATTCTCACTCCTAGGAATTTGGTGTTGGGATTCAGAGACAGAGAGTAACTCTTTCTTTATGGCCAAAACTGAGGTGGTGAAAACTCAAGAAGTGGGGAAGTGTCTAGAGAAATAAGGTCTGAAGAGGGAAAAGAAACGGATGTACTGAGAGAAAAAAGGAGGAGAAATAGATAGGAAATACTGTCTGTGTTCCCAATGGCTTTCCAGGTCTTTGTTCTAGACTTTTCTGAAGCTTGGCTGTCTTCATGCCCCTGGGTTTTATGAATTACCCCTATAAACTTAGAATAAACTTTCCCTTTCAATTAAGCTAGCTCAGGTTGACTTCCGTTATTATCCACCAACAGAACTAAGGCACTCAATTTCTGTAAAGTTGAAATTCTTGTGGAGGCTGGACATGTTACTCTTGTTTAAAGGTGCAACTGAAAATATCTCAGAAAAAAATGGAAAATAATTTGTTATAAGAGAAAGAACAGGAACATTAATAAGGAAATAGATCAAGTTGTCCCTATTTGAAATTTTAGCAATATTTGTGGAATCACTGGCTTCAGAAGGGCAAGCAAAACGTGGTAGATGGGCAATCTGCCAGTGAAATCTAGGAGTGTCTTTCATTGCCTTGTCTGGTTACCTAGATGTTCCTAGTCTCTGCTCCGCTGAATTGGGGTGTGGTTGTGTGAATGCAAATCATAGACAGATCTTCTGGCCTAACCGCTTCGTTTTAGTATTACCATTTCAGTTTTTACCAAACCCCATAGGGCCACTTCTATCATATTTATCACTGTAACCCCAAGGACTTAGAACAGTGCCTGGCACAGTGTGGGCACTCAGTCAATATTTGCTGAACGAATGAATAAATGATCATCTTAAATAGTCATTGGGGAGGGTCACTGGACTGGATATTATGTGAGTTAAAATCTTATTAAAATTTTATTTGGGTATTTACTTGCACAGTTCAAATTTGAAATGCAATTTTCACTGAGATAAAACAGAATTCTTTTCTCTCATCAAAAGCTCTTTCCTAGAGAGTCCCTTTGTCTCTCTCTTTCTGGCCCACCATCCAGTCTTGCTGCTAGAATCAGTATCACTCCCTTCCTTGTCTTTGATCAAGCCTAACAGAGTTTTCTTCTTTTTTAATCCCTGGGTTCTGTGTCATTTCCTAGTGATAAGATGCCGTCATGGCTTGTATTATGGGGAGCAGCTGAAGATTAAGATGGAATAAACGATTGAAACCAGGTCAAGGAGACATTGGAGGTCCAGGCTGAGGAGTTTTGGCTTTATCTTGTGAATATTAGGATGCCCTAGTAGAGAATTATAACTTCTTCCACTCTATGAGTTCTTCTTATCTGAAGAAATACATCTTTTAGGAAAAGTAATAAAGCCTCAGGGTACAGAATGGATTGGAAACTGAGACCCAGTGGCCGAGACCCAATAGCTTCAATAAGGAGCTATTACTATGGTCTGGGTATGGAGTAATAAAGACACTGTTGACTTTCTTCTGGCTATGACTGTATGTGGGGATTCTTCATGCACCTGACAGTACAGAAGGAGAAGCAGTTTTATGCTTCTTTTTTCTCAAGACCCCTGTGCTTTGAGCATAGTGTAGGCAGGACATGTTAAGTGGCACTTAGGAGTATAATTATATACTTTGTGTTTGTAAGGGTTTCATGCCTCCAGACCATTGTTACTGTTATTCTATTTTCATGGAATGCCATCATCCTCACTCTCCCCCAATCAAAATATCCCTCATCCTTTAAGTCGACTTCCTCTCTGTCACCTTCCCTGGTCTGCTAATCAGAATTAAAGTCTCTCTCATTCCATCTTCCACAGAAATAATTAATTTCTTTAGTGGGCACTTACTCCATTATGCCTTGTATGATGTTCATCTCCCGCTAGAATGTGGACTCCTAGAGGGGAAGAGTCCCTAGATGGACCCAACTTTGTGTGTCCCACAGTACCTGATCCATGGCTTTGCACTTAAATGAGGATGAATTTCGTATAGCATACACTTTGAGGCAGTTTAGAAAAGAAGGCAGAGTTTTGCCTATGTTCTTGGTAGCTGAGAAACCATTAGGTGAGGCATTTTATTTATGTACAGTGGTCACAACATTGCAAAAATGTAAATTATTTCAGTTAAAATTGTGAAACTCATATGCTCTGTATTCACACCTACCAGTTTCCAACCTACTGGGCAGCCTTGAATGACTTGCATGGCTATTCTCTTTCCTGAATGTTAACTAAACACCAAGATTACAGGGTAAACCTTTAAGTGACTGCTTCAGAGCTGAATCCCACCTATTTAAGCTCCCTGCTTCTTTGGGAGATTAAATGACATGTAATTTAACTGTGTGGGTCTAGCGTGGTTTACAGTAAATGGTGTGAATGATTTGGAAAGGTTCATTAGTCAGATCTAACGACTTGACTACACCCTTCAAACCATGATTGATTAGGTTTCATTCAGTGAAATGAATTGGTACACAGGAGTAGGTTCATGACTCAGATGGCATAAATGCCTTTTACAATTTTTAACAGAGGAAAAGGAGCCAACAGAGGTAATGACTCTGGACTTGGGTTCATACGGTCTTTCATCCAAGCACTGTGCTTTAAAACACTTTGTTCCTCCAATACAATCACCCAGCATTTAAATATAGCCCCTGCCCATTCTGGGTGGAATGGAAATGAATGCAGACTCTAATAAGAGGTTTGGGTATGCAGCGGAGGCTTATTGCTGTACTCATTTGCCTTTTGGATTCAGAGATCCTAACTCTTCTATACAAGATTGAGAAAAATTACATTGTGCAACATTGTTCAATTATATTCAAACTCATTTCTTGGGGTTTAAAGAACACGAAACAGAAAAGACTCTTAAATTGCAAGGCTGAGACTGTGGGACACCTTGGCAATTGGAGGCAGAGACCAACTTCTCCCTGGAGTTCAAAATTTCTTCCTACCCCAAGAGAAGGGAAAGGAAAGGAAGTCTTCCTTCCTGTATTTCCTGCTTTCTGTGGGAGGTTTGGGCTTCTTCCTTTGTTCTCAAATCTGGGATGTTTTAAAGGGAGCAGACAACATATGAGCACAAAAAAAAAACCCCATTGTGGATTCTCTTTTAGAAGAAGTTAATGTCTGATGGTGCTCAACTGCTCACTATCAGAATAAACACTGCACCCATGCACAGACTGTGGGCAGTGGGTCTTCTTTGGAAGCAGTTAGAGGAGGTCAAGGGAACAGATGTCCACCTTATTTCTGTACTTTGGCAAAGACAGTGGTGTCCACTAGTGAGGAGACCCTCAACATTCATTTGGGTTTTTTTTAGGCTAAGCACCATTTTGTCCTCAGCTTAGCAGAACAAACTGCCGCTACTTTTGAAGAGCTATTACTATGAGGATTCTTATTTAAAATAGACTCAGCAAATTATTTATTCCAGAGTGGTGTAAATTAATTCATGGAAGACATTAAAAAATATATTCATTATCTTATTCTAAGCATCAATTAACTCACCTATTCATGCATGTATTCATTCAAGCGATATTTCTTGACGGCCTACTATATGCCAGGCCCTGCTCTAGCTCCTGGGGGTACAGCAGAGAACACACAGGATTGAGCCAGAGGAACCTTGAAGTACACAGATCATAAATCAAAGGCAGATGAGTGATAGTCTAGCCTGACTCCCTCCTTTACTAAGGAGGAATCCGAGACTGCCCATCCTTTGGGAACTGTAATTATGGATAAGAAACATTAAGGTGGGCACAAGTGGGGTGGGGTAGGGATCCCAGCCAATAACAAAATACAGGGAGTCAAATGGTGTTTGAGGAATCATTTCCCTTAGACTGAGTCAAGTTTAGATTAAGAAGGAGGCATCTCCTCTTACCTGTGATGCTATAAATCCTTTTTCAAAGCAGAAGGGACAAGTTGTATACTGATGTTAATACTAACGCTCAATCAGCATTTGAATAACACCTTGTAAGTGGCTACTAGAAATCTAGTGAAGTGCTTTTACCTATATTATCTTATTTAGTCCTTCAACCATCCAATGGAATACAGATTATAATTCTCATTCTATAGATGGGGTAACTGAGTCTAAGAGACTTCAATCTGGTAAGTAAGTGCTGGAGCCATGCTTTGAAGGCAGGGTTTTTGAAGCTAAGCCCAAGGCTGTTTGAACTACACCATGCTGCTCATACTCCGACCACCCGGGCATTGGTTAATTCATTTACTTGACAGTTTTTGAGGGCTTATTCCTGGACCGGCACTGTGCTAGGTACTATGACAACACAGATGAAATACAGAAACTGTCTTCAAATAACCCCCAAATTACAATACAGTGTGATAAATGCTATAGCATAGATATGCCCGGGGTTTGGGGAGCCTAGAGGAGGCTCATTGCACTGGTCCTGAGGTGATCAGAGAAAACTTCTGAAGGAAGTAACACTCGAAGCAGGGAGTTATTCACCAAGCGGGAAGTAGTCAGGTAAAGAATGATGTCATAGGCAGAGACCAGTGTGGGCAAAGGCACAGTCTTGAGCAAGCACAGTGCCATTAGGGAACTGTGAGCAGGCTGGTGGGTGGGAAGCTCAGGGCATCAAGAAGACTGATGCAGAATCTCTTATTTCCAGTGAATTGACCATTGAAGACCATGCTTTCAAAATACTTTAATGGCCAAAACGATTTTGTTCTCCAAAAAGACTTTTTCATGGCAACATAGTTGCTCTCAACTCAGAGTTATGGGTCGGCCATTATCTGACTCCTCTGAAGAATGTGCCAACAGTCTGAATGATAAGATTCCCCAGTAGGATCAGAAAACCTGATGCTAGAATCATCTACAACCAATTGTTCCTAGAGCCTCAGATCCCTTCCTGGGGCTTCTCTGATCTTCTTGTGGAAGGTTTTGCTTTGGGGTTGCAGGAAAGAAGACTGAACACTCTGTGAAGTGGCAGCAAGTTGGTTTCTAACAGGAAGTCTATGATCAAATGACTTGTTGACACATATGTCTTGAAAGCAACATTTGTTTGATGTTTTCTATTATTCACCAAGGCCTATTCCTTTAGGATTCACAATGTCCAAATATATTCTAAAATATGCACGATGGAACATTACAGCCTCCTAAGGTAGCAGGGGATGCTGAACCCTTGCATTCACCCAGGTGTAAGCCAGACTATAAAAGCTGCCTTTGCCTGCATCTGAGAAATGCATTCACTCTTAGTCATAGCAGTGGAAGCACCAACCCAATTTTGGTTTTCTGATTTCAATTTTAGGAACCCTCAGTTGGCCTAGTTATAATTATTCATAATTTGTAAGTTAAACCTCCTTCTTCTCTCTTTCCGTTTCACCAAATATTGGCATTGTGCTTCTAATACAAAACTTTCATACATGATCTCTACCTCAGCCAGACATTGGGTAAATGAGTAAAAAGCTCTGTTCAGAAAGGATTAAAACCTGCAGTAGAGTTGATCCACACCCTTCCTCTTAGGGTCTTTTGGTTGCATTGAGATCCAGAATATGCCTTGAACAGAAGTGCTGCCAAAGTTTCTCAGGAAGAAGGTTGGCGAAAGACCAAAATGACTTCAGGGCCATCCACTTTTCTCTTTTTATGACCCATAGAGGGGCTTGCCTGAAAAGTCTTCATAGAAAATAGCTTATCCAACAGGGGCCAGGTGGTCAATTATCTTAACCAGTCCTAGTCCTGTAGAAGGGAAGGTTTGGCTGTTCCTGTTTGGCCTTCTTCTTTTAATTTGGTGTTTTCATTGGGTGACTACAGCGACTACACATATGGGCAAATGTTCTCTGAGTTTTGGTTACCTTTCTGCCCTATAGTCCCGTAATCCTAGAAGTGATCCTTTAAACTTTCATTGCCTGAATTATCTCGACTGAAAGATGAGGATAATATAATTGAGTCACTTCACAGCATCATTGAAAAAGGTTGTAATAAAAGCAATTCTTTAGGTAAGGGAAATTCTTGGGTTGGAATAACTCTGCTGTTAGTCCCACACTCCTTTATCACCAAGGCTCCATCTCCTTTACTTTGTTTGGTCCCTGAAACATTTATTGACCCAACCAGCTAGAATTAGGTTAGGTTGCATATAACAGTAAAACCCCAAGTAACAGAAGATTAAACAAGTGAAGATTTTATTTCCCTCTCATGTAAATGAAATCTGGAAGTAGGCAGCTAGGCTACACAGGCATCAGAAACACAGACACCTTCTATCATTCTGTCCCACTCTTCTAGTCCATGATTTTCATTCTTAAGATCACCTCATAATCCAAGATGGTTGCTGGGGGAAAAGGCATCATATCTGTGATGCCAGCCAGAAACAAGAGGAAAGACAGAAGGGCAAAAAGGATTCTTCCCTGCCGAGATAGTTCCCCAGAAGTCCCAAACAATTCTCCCACTTTTATCTCATTAGCCAGAACTTAGACACATGACCATAACCAGCTGCTGGAGATCCTGGGAAATGTGAAATTTTAGCTGGCCATCTTGCCATCCCAAATAAAATCAAGGCTCTGTTGCTAAGGAGGAAGAGAAGAAATAGATGTAGGAATAAGGAATTAGCACTCTCTGCCTTAGTCTACTCCTTTGATATCCAGACATCGATGTGCAATATTCCTACATACTTAACACAGTCACTCTAAACAGATCTTCAAGGAAATGGGAATCTAGGGTTGGCTATGTGACTGGGTTGGATTTTGAAGACAATACGAATCTTATTCAAGATGGAACATTGGTAGTAGTTGTTACCTGTTGTGGAAGAGTTACTTAAATGCTTACCCATGGGAGTCTTTGGGAGTGAGTGGCTATTGCAAGAAATCATTATGGAGGGCACATGGAGAATATAAGACCTGTGGGTTTGGCTTACTGCTTCAAAGTACCCTGGAGAAATTAAAGAAAGAAAATAACAAGTTCAAGTTTTAAATTCTCAGCTCAATGAATGATCAGAAGACCAAGAAATTTTTAAGGTTGTCCTGAAGAATTTTCTTTTTGAATCTCATAGCAAAGGATTTGTGTAGCAGAAAATCATATCCAGAGTCTAATCCTGTGAGTTTTTGAATTATAATATAGTTTTAATTTGTAGTCTTACCAGCTCTCTCAAGTAAAGATTAGGGTATTGATTGGGAAGAGTGGGACCCTTAGAATTGGAATGAGACATTTGGGATCAGCTGGATGACTGAGAACCCCAAACTCACAAACTTTATTTTTGGTGCCAATTACTATATTGCTCACTGTTTTTTGGCTGTAGACAATAGAATCCACACTGGCTAATAAGGACATGACTCAGAAGTTTGCACTACTTCTGCTCACATTCCATGTGCCATGACCTAGTCACATAACCTCACATAACTGCAAGGGAGGCCGGGAAATGTAGTCTTTAGATGGATGGCCATGTGCCCAAATAATACTTCTATTACTATAACAGGCAGAATGAATTTTGGGGAGACAATCAATGTTATTTCTGTTAACTAAGATGAAGAATGTGGAAAGAGGAGCAAGTTGGGTAAGGAGGCTGTGGGCAGGAAGAAAATAAGTTTGGTTTGGGAAGTATTGAGTTTAAAATCCTGTGGCACATCTAGTATGTCCAGTAAGGTGGGTAGGGGAAGGGAATCTTGCCCAGGGAGAGTTTAGAATGAGAAAAGAAGGCCAACATTTAGGATGAAGTGGAGGAAGGGGAGGGTCTGGAAGAAATTAGGGAACAACAGACAGAGAAGTAAGAGGAGAATTAGGAGAAGGTTCCGTCTCAGAAGTCAAGGAAAGAGTTCAAGGAAGGAGGCAGTTATCAAGAGTGACAACACTGCTGAGAGGACAAGCAGAAAAGGGGTTGAGAAAAAGCAATTTGACTTGTCCATTGTTGACTCAGTGGAGTGATGGGGGCAAAAGACAAATTGCAGTGGGTTGAGCTGTGGGTAGGAAGCGAAGAAGTGGAGGTGTGAAGAGTAGATGGGCAGTCAGAAAAGGGCAGCAGGTAGGTTGAAAGAAAGTTTATTTTGGGGATGGGCATTCTTGATCATGTTTGCAGGCTGAGGACAAGGATCCAAGGGAAGAGAGACTGAGATGAAAAGAAGGGAGAGAATACTAACGGTGTGATGTTTGCACAGTAGATGGGATGATGCAAAGTCTCAGTGGGATGGATCTGCCCACGGAAAGGAGTAGGACTGCCTTTTTCCCTGGGACAAAAAGGAAGATGATGACAATTGGTAAAGGAGATGAAGGAATACTGAGAACTTGCAAAGGAATCTGAAAAGTCTTTTTAAATAATAATTTTTACTCATAGTTGAATTATGGAGCTTGGTGCTGGTGCATTTTCAGTGTCTATTAGGCACTCAGATATACATGGAGCTCTAGGTTTAAGCAGCTCAGTTCCCCAGCACAAGCTCCAGCTCCAAGTATAAGCTGAGGATGATCTTTCTTAAAGCTCTGCAAGCAGGAGGTATGTAAAAGGAGAGGCTAGGGATAGCTCAGAACAAATTCCAGGAGGTAAGAAAGGGCAGACGCAGCGGCTATGAGTGTTTTTTTCAGGAGGCACCTTGGTTTATCAGACTGCAGCAGCTGGCCCCTGGAGGGCTTTGAGTGCCAGGGACTCACTGACCTTGAGGCTCCTCCTGGAAAAAAGAAAAAAATTGGGACCCTCCCAAGAAGAAATCTCAGCAATGGACTAAATTTCTTAAACGGAACTTAAAAACATTTCTGGTGTGGATGGTAAAATGATTATTGGAGGCCATCAGAGAGCTTCCATGACTCACTGTTTAATGATTTCCAGCAGGATTACAAAGGATTTAGAAGTAAGCTTGAAGCTATTGAGAGCAAATAGTGTGCCAAGAATACGAGAGCAGCTTGGGTTTTGGACTCTATGAAAACTGTATTGTTAATTTAGAAAAAAATACAAACTGGATTCCTAAGGCTCTGGAAGTCTGTTATTTTCCTAATGTCATTTGTCTTGTCTCAGCAAGATATTTGACATTTTAAAAAAGGCTAAGCAGAGAGAGGTAGCTGTCTAAAACTGTGTAGATCAGATCATCTCAGAAGGGTTTGGCAGAGCCAAGAAGTAAAAACTTGTAGAGACTTGGGTGAGTCATTGAGTAGAAAGCAGGGTAAGGTGCAAGGAGAGGAACAGCAATGGTTACCCTGTCTCCTAAACCCCAGATGTGTTAGATGTTTTGCAGAAAGGGCCATAATTATTGTTCTCCCTAAACTCATGATCCTTTGCGATGTAAGTTTGCAGCTCCTCCCATGAAGAGATGGTGTTTGTTTTCCTGCCCCTTGAATTTGACTAAACTTGTGACTTTTTTGGCCAATGGCATCCAAGGGAAGTGCATTCTGTCAGTTTTGAGCTTAGGTTTCAAGAGGCCTTGCACACTTCTGCTCTGATTCTTAGAACGCTGTTGAGCTCCTTAAGAACAAGTCTAGGCTGGCCTGTTGGGTGATGATGGCCCCGTAGTTTTTGCTGTTAGTCAGTCAACCCCAGAAATAAGGTCATCTAGCTAAGAAGCAGCCTGAATGAGCTCAGACAAGAACAGAAAAATAGCTCAGCTGAGCCCAGCCCAAATTACTGACCAATCCACAGAACTGTGAACTAAATAAATGGCTGCTGTTTTAAGCTTACCAAGATTTGGAGTGGTTTGTTACACAGTGAAAGCTAACTGATACACCACTTTGGGCTTGGGAGTAGTGAAGTAGGGAAAAAGCAAAGAATATGAGAGATGGAGGTTGGGAAATTCATGCCATAATGAATTGTATTCTGATATAAACATGGAAGCAAGATTAAAATTGACAAGAGCAGAACTGAATGCCCATAGCTGTCTGTCTCTAAACTTTTCCATCTTCCTC
Source organism: Tapirus indicus (assembly GCA_031878705.1). Taxonomy (NCBI): domain Eukaryota; kingdom Metazoa; phylum Chordata; class Mammalia; order Perissodactyla; family Tapiridae; genus Tapirus; species Tapirus indicus. Next base: position 13,675,505 of record CM062933.1, read on the forward strand.
TTCTAATAACAGCACCTTGCCTTTCTCCAGTGCACATAAGAAGCTATATACTGCTCAATCAATCTGATTCTTATGTGAGCTCCTGGTGGGGTTTGTCTCAGAGCCAAAAAAAAAAAAAAAAAAAATTGCTGCTGTCTCTACTGTCTTAAGCAATCTTTTCTCTGGATTGCTTTCTGAGGTTTGTGGTCAAATTATAACTCTGTGAGAAGCTGGTGGCTCAGTGGTCTAGGCTGTGGTAGGTGCTTTTAATTGTCCATCAATATTTATTTAGGAAATTTCAGTTTCTTTTTTCTTAGCCTTCTCAGAGACTTAGTTGATACTGCTCAAATCCTTCCGAGGCAATTCATGGTTCTTCCAAATAAATAGGCTTTCTCTTATCCCGTTTTTCTGCTCAGCATGTTTTATAAAAAATTGTTGAGTTACTTCTGGAAGCTTATGGTCCATTTCTCTCCCTTTGCTAGCCAGGAGCTTTTATAGGAGACAGCTCTGTTGTGAAGTGCCTTCCTACCACCCTGTCAGGCCGGGGTTCTGAAAGCTCCTCCCAAGAGAGAGGCTCCCTGTTTCTCCTGAAATCCTTGTTAGTGGCTGTTGTGGGACAGAGAAGCTCTGTAGAACCTTTCATTGCAGGGCCTCAGAGCCCCAGCAAAGCCCCTGGCATTCAAAGGGCTGCACTGGCATTTCCAAGCTCTCTGCCACCATTAATTGGTTAAGCTATAATAGGGCTGTGGGAGTTGGATAAGTCTTTGCCTCACTTTTTCTCATTGGAGGATGTTTGCTCAGAGAGATGAAGGGGAATATCTGCCCCTCAGAAGGAGCTAAGGTGGAGGCAGCAAGGAATGGTGGGAAGGACGTGAGCTCCAGAGTCAGACTGTCTGAGGCTGAGTCCCGGCTACTCTTTCCTTACCAGGTGTATAATGCTGGGCAAGTTACTTACTCCCTCTGAGATTCAGATTCCTGATGTGTATGTGGGGACAATAATATACACTTTAGAGATTTGTGTGAGATTTAAAAAATGAGATTATACATGTATGTAAAATGCCTGGCGGATAATACACACTCAATAAATGGCAACTACTGTCATTATGAAGAATGATATAAGGAGTTTGGATCTTCTTTTAAGATACTTCATAGTTTTCTATACTACTTAGGCAAAAACAAGGTGAGTCCTAGTCATAGGGGCTCACATTACTCGTCCCCAACTCCCAGCTCTCCCTCAATCCCATCCATAGCTCTGATGAATGATCCAATGTTATTTCCTGCATCTTTGCTTTTGGTATGGGGTTTCTTCTCTCTTTCTCTTGCCAAGGAACTCTCCCTCCATTCCTGATTCAGGCAGCTCATTATCATAGTGTCCATTGGTTCTCTTGATTTCCTCTTCAACTGTGGCCAGGCTGTGACTTTCAAACAACAAGATTTCCTTTCTTTCCAGCCTGGAAATCACTGTTACTGCAATGAGCCCATAATTTGCCCTTATTCACATTGACAAGTTCTGCAGTGCTTCCCAACCTTTCCCACAGCGTGACACAAACAGAAAATGATAATGTTTGTAGGCAAACTGGGGAAACAGATGACGCTGTTTATGGATAGAGCCCTAAATGCCCTGAGAAAAAAACATTGTCCAGGGCACATTTCTAATGACAGTTGGGAAACGGTGTGTTGTTGAACATGAATTCCTTCATTCAGTAGATTTTTATTCATCATTATGCTGGCATTAGCAATACAATGATGGACAGAACTCATTCCCTGCCCCTGAGGAGCTACACGTATTACCCACAATATATGTGTTAATATGGAAATGTTGAGGTGGCAAATATAGTAGAAAGAAATTGGTCTCCATGGAATCTGTCAGTCTTGGGTTAAATTCTGGCTCATCCATTTGCTAGCTATGTGAAATTGAGAAAATTACTTAACTTCTTTGACTTTTAGTTTCTTATTTAGTAAAATGGAGGTCATAAATCTCCCTGCAGGCTTGCTGGTAGGGGAGAGGAGGAGTTTAATGAGAAAATGTTAGTTTTTGTCCCTATTTATAAATAAGGACATTTATCTGCAAATGGCCAGTTGAGTTCTTTCCAAAATGCCTGAACACATTCTGAATGCCTATTACAAAGTTCATACTATTATTTATGAATATTAGAATATAAATGGTATATCATCTCTGACTCCAAATTGGAGACATATCCGTGATTACCAACTAGAATCACAGATTGTTCTCTTCATTTACTTATGAATAGTTACTGTGTCCTCACTATGTGTGAAGATAAAGTCCTCAGCTTTGAGGATGTCATAGTCTGTGTTAGAGTAGGGACTCAGCCACCAGCGAGTCAGTTGTAGAACCAAGAACCAGAACTCAAGAATCCCATTGTCCAGGTTCATGGTTCTCCCATCAAGCATGGTGTTATGCTATGAGTTATAGGTGATACAAGGATAAATAGGCTACAGCCTTGAACTCCTGCAACTTGAGAACCTGGCTAAATTAAGATATTTAAGCAACTTTACTTTGATGAATTCAGTCAGCAGCGCTAACTTCTCTAGTAACTGGGAGGGTATTTTTCTTTTTTTGGCATATCTCAAGTTAAAACTAATAATGTTATGGATTTAGAATTATCCTAAATGTTTCTCTGAATTAAAAAAAAAAAAAAAGATCTGACTTCCAGTTACAAATGGCCAGATATCTCTGGAAGGCTAGGTATTCTTTCTGTCCATCTTTCTCTCTCTCTGCACACACAGACATAAATACAGATACCCTTGAACCACTGCTAAAGATTGCATACAAAAAGCTTGCAGTGAGAAAACAAAAAGGAGATAAAATACATGTATTTTGTTTTTCAGCCTACTATTTTGAAGGCTAAATCTTTAAAGGAAGGCCATTGCTTTGCTTCTAGTCCAAGAATTCCAGAAATTTTTTGTTACTCAAGATCTATGTTCAACAAATCCTCTTTCTGTTCTGTTCAAGGCAGAGATATTATTTACAGTAACAATTTGCTGGAAGTTATATGAGACAAATAGAAAAAAAAGCCTTTAACTTGCAAGCTGTTCTTTTCTTATTACAGATATTAATTGACATTTGGTCTTCGTTTGTGAAAACTTGGGACTTCGTATTTTCACACCCAAATAAATAAGCCGAACATATAATAACTTCTCTGAGAGAAAATAAGTGAGTTTTGGTTTCTCATACTCACAGTTGATGTACAGCAGCAGAGGCCAGAAGCTGTAGATATAATCTTTCTTACAAATTGATGCAGGAGTAAGTGAGATAATTCCTGATTTTATAGCAAAGGAACTAAAGTTTACATAGGAAACAATGTCCTGGTTTTCTCTTCTTTAAAATGTGGACAAGATAACGAAAGTGTGTTAGTATGTAAAACACTTCAAACAATGTCTGACAGATACTAAGCACTCAATAAATGTTAGTTATTATTATTAATATGAGAAAGTGTTTTCAAAAGTACAAAACTTTATACAAATAAAAGATACTATTCTATGGAAAACCACTTGAGGAAAGGTCTTATAAATTTCATAATTTTTATATCACACATCTTTCAATGATTTTATAATGTGGAAAAACAGTCATTCTGACCATGTTTGAAAAAGAGATATCTAGTTTTCAGTTGGTTTCTAAGGACAGGCATTAAGTTCTTGATTGTAGGATTAGAAATTGTACAAGAAATACATTTGAAACAAATGGTTGATGATGTTATGGGTGGCAGCTTGTCTCAAAAGCTCAGACATGTAAAACTAAAAGAACTGAAAGTCAGCTTGGTGTGCTAAGACTTCTCTTGTTTTTGTTTCATCACCAGTAGGTCCCCCTTGCATTAGCCAGAGGTCGAGTGTGCTGATTTAGGGAAGAAGTTTCATCGGCCCATATTCAGGCTTGGAACAATAAAGGGAAAAAAATCCAACCTAGAGAAATTTCAATTACATTTATTTTTAAGTGTGTGAATTTAGAGCAGAATTCTTGGATTTAAAAGAAAAATTCCAGGGGGCCTGACTGGTGGCCTAGTGGTTAAGTTTGGTGCACTCCACTTCAGCACCCAGGTTTGGTTCCCGGGTGTGGACCTACACCACTCATCAGCGGCCATGCTGTAGTGGCAACTCACATACAAAATAGAGATCTTAGCTCATTGCGAATCTTCCTCAAGCAAAAAGAGGAAGATTGGCAAGGGATGTTAGCTCAGGGTAAATCTTCCTTAGCAAAAAAAAAAAAAAATCCAGAAGGTTGAGGCAGAACAGTATTTTGTGCTCTGTGTGTGTGTGTGTGTGTGTGTGGAGTATTAATTGGCGGAGTGGGTGGGTTACTGAGAGTATGGAAAAGGATAGAACTAATGGACTTCAGACAACACGCCAACAGGACTGTATTCCTAGGACTGACGGACATTTGACAGATTGGTAAATATCATTGTGCTGAAATATTTTCAATCAAGGCATTTGTGAAAAAGAAAATGTAGTAATTCCATCAAACAAAAGAAATACATATTTAATGTTTAGGAGCTTCTAATTAACTTCAAGTAATCCAAGGGATTTCCTGCTGGGGGGAAAAGTGGGGGGATTAGATAACTACAATCTGACCTAGGTGTTTAGGATAACTTTGATTTTCAGCAGTGAAAAGGCAAATTGGTATAAAATTCTTCATCATCGTCATCGTACTCAATCATGTTATCACATCAAAGGCCAGGTTCTTCTCTTGGTGTCTCTTAGTTCTTCCCTTTCCTTATTTTTTCTTTCCTCTAGAGGACATCTCTTTGGATGTTAATGTAGCCAAAAAAGGCACAACGAGAAGGAACTGGAAAGAGAAGAGGAAGAGAAAAAAAGTGAGCTAAATGGTGTCTAGAGCCGTGAGAAAAGCTTCGGGGGCGTGATTCCACCAGCCTTGGAGCACTCTTGAGAGTTAAACAAGTATTGTGACGACATCTGTTCCACTGAGATCTGAACTCCCATTAGAGTCCATTGTCTTCTCAGACACTGTGAGCTCCGCATAGATGTTCACTGATGGATTAAGCAAGCAGTCATGATTGCCCAAGGCCGTAGTGTGACTAAAAATGAAACTTCCTGGGGATTTCTGTAATGCAGGGCAAGTTGAACTCAAAAGACCTCAAGGAGTCATCTCACTCTAAGGTTCTATGAGTATTTTGATTCCAGCCATCAGACAACACTCCCTGAATTCCTTTTCCTGTGTTGGGGTTTAGAAAATGACTTCCAGTCCTGGTTTAGCCATGAAGTGGTCATGTTACTTGGTAACACTTTCTGCTTCCTCACTGAAAAATGAAGAGCTCAGGTTAGGTTTGGACTCTTCCAGCTCTTACATTCTGTGTGATTCTATGAAGGATAAGTTCCACCATCCTTGCCTGTTGGAGGGAGAGTCATAGAAACAGAAGAAGCTTTTTGTCTGATGCTCAAGGGCATCCGTTCTAGCTTGGATTGGACAGTAAATACTAACAATAGAGAGTAGGCTTTCTCTCTGCTAAGCGCACCTTGTTCCCTAACTCTTGGGACAACCTCATTAATCTCTTCCCAATTATTTTAGAGCTTTGAATGTCCCTGAATATATATTACCAGGCTCTTGTCCTCATGTTCTAAAATGTGGTATTGTGTGCTTTGTGAGAATAACAAATGAGGGAAATATGTGCAGTGTATGGATAGGAAGTGGTTTCCTTAGCAACAATTGCAGTAAGAAAAATATATCAAAGGATGTGTGTTTTCCCCTACTTTCATTACCCCCAAATCTAGTCCTAGCCTATACTTAACTTTCCCTTTTTTTTATTGTAAGATAAATCATAGAATCATGCACTCCCATGAGAATCGAGTATAATTTGGGAGTAAACAAAGATTCTATATATGCACATAGCAGAGTGGGGCCTTTACTGTTGTTTAGGGTGCTATATTTAAAGCACTTGTGTATACCTGTTCAGAAATCTGAATGACCTCTAAAAGTTGTTTTCCTTTACCTTTCCTGGATTTCTATACCCTTATGTCTATTTCTTCTTAATGTCGTTTTGAAATGCAAACGTCCAAAACCGCAGAAACCATCATGTGTAAATGTTGAGGCAAGTCAGATGTTTACTTGCAGTCATAAGGACGAGGAGAGAGTATGACTCTTATTGTCATTTTATAAATTAATATTTAGCTCTTGGGCTAGGCTGCCCCCTTTGATTTTTTTTTTTTTTCAGATAAAGCCTCTGCAATATGAACTAACCATTGGAAGCCTCTTGAAGTTTCTTCTATTTTAACTTTTTACTTTTCTGTGATGGAGTGGAGACTTACCTTGACTTGCCAGAATTAGTCTTCCAAGTCTCAATAAACATCCAAGAACATAACTTTCTGGTATGACTTGGCATTGCCTAAGCTTGGAGTCTTCTTAAAATCAATTTAGTAAGAAACCAGATGAGTTCTCAAGAACATTCTGGTTGAAATTTGATTCTGGAGATGAAGACTGGGGGATAATCTCTGTCTAGTTGTTTCAGGGATGGGAGCACAGTAGACTGACTGAGAAGGCAATATTTCTGGTCTTTTGAGGCTGTTGGTCCACCAATTAATATTGATCCTTTTCTTGTTTTCTCCCTTCTGAACTTCATGAGACAGAAATCATGAAATAATTTCAATGTCATTTCATCAACCATTATTTTCTCTCCAGAGGTCATTGCTAATGAACCACTCACGACCTCCTTCCTTTCAGAGTAGGAAGCTTCCTGCGGCCATCCCATGCTTCTGTGCAGTAGAAGGGAAACACGCTTGGCCTCAACTGACCATGTGTGTGTTTCTTTGGTCCAGGGAGCTGAGATTTATGACCCCTCCCCCACTTCTATTCAGAGCACTCTGTTTTTTAAATAACAGTGAAGCAACTGGTGGCCACAAAGCAGGAGAAAAGAAACAAGTTGGAACCTGAACAGCGATGTTTCTGAGTTTCTGATGTGGCAGAGAAATGGGCCAGGTGAACCAACAACTCTATCTCAGACAGAAACCCTGCAGAGAGAGGCTTCTAACCATAGACCTTGGGCACACCCACAGCCGGGGTCCCTGGTGAGAGGAGGCTAGTGTGGTGGAGGATGGTGTTGCCTGGTGATAGAGGCCATGGTTGGAGATGAGAAGTGTGGTCCCAAGACTGACTTGAGGGTTCTGGCCAGTCCTTTTTGCCTGAAAGTTACCTCTACTTGACCACAGTTTACTGGTGTCTCTGAGAGCCTGTCAAGTCGTGGAGTTAGCACAAACAAGCATTTCCGGTGAAGCCCTGTAGTCTTCGGCATCACACCATTACTAAGGCATTAAATTGCATATGTGTGTAATTGCAGTTGTAGTGTGAGTTGAACGAAGACCCACCCCAGGAGTGTGAAAGAGCAGAATCAACTGGTTTTTGTTCCTTCAGATGTTAAGTTTCTGCAATTTCAGAATGCGCTTATTCAAGTTTTTAAAAATATCAACACACACAACACACACACACACACACACACACACACACACACACAAAGGGTCTCTATTGGCTACAATTCTTTTTTGATTCTGTCTCCCACTTGAGTTCTCCTGGGCATTGCCATAGCCTAATAAGGGATATAGCTGTGCAGAAACTAACCCATGAGGCTTGGGGTGTGTGTGTTAAACAGCCATGTGAATTTTAGAAAGGCTCTTAGAAAAGCAGCAGCTTCCACAGCTTCCACTTGTTCACATTACCATTCCTTTCTCCTGTTGAGTGTGTTACTCTCTTTCCCTGCTCCCCAACCCTTGGCATATAGTCTGAAGTGGAAATGCTTCCCATATTTATTCTGTCTTGTTCTGTTACCTCTGAGATTGGGAGGGAGTTCAAATTTCATTTTGGGCCATGCCTAAAGGAAAAAGTCCATCCCTAGTTCTTTCTTTTCCTCTTTATACCTTCTTTCTTCCCCAAGGCACTCTTCCTAGTTCTCCTTTCCTCTTCCTTGTGTCCTCTCACATTCTATAGGACAAATTTATCCTTCCCTAGTTATTTTCCCCTTTATCTCAGCTTCCCTCTACTTCCTCTTCTAATCTGTGGGGAAGATGAATTACTTTGTGAAATGGTACACAACTTGATTTCTGACATCCAAGAATCCCCTTCTCTTCCCATTTTGACTCTAAAAGGAGTCAAAGAAAATGATTCCAGATCAAAGACTCAGCATCTATCTATCAACAGACAACAGAGAGATTTCCCAAACACTGGGCAACAATTACTAATGCCTTTCTGTCTAGCCTATTTGCACTGAGAATGAATTTTTTAGGCCTATATTTGGGAGACGTGAGAACAAGAGGGGCTTCTGTTCCTGCCACTCTAATGAAAGAGCTCTTGTCAAGGTCACCTGTGGCCTCTGTGTTGCCAAATTCAGTGGTCACTTCTGTGTCCTCATCTTACCTGACCTCTTACCAGGGTCGCCTCACTTGTCTTCCCTGCTTTTCTTCCTACTCCTGGCCCCTTCTGCTCAATCTTGTTAGCTGACTCTCCCTTCTCTACTTCAAATGTCTGCACCCCATGGTCAGCCCCAGGCCTTTTCTCCTCTCAATCAAATTCTCTCCTCGGGGATCTCGTCTTTAAATATCATTTATATACTGAAGACTTCTAAGTATAAATCACCAGTCCTGACCTCTCTCCAAAGCTCCAGGCTTCTAACAAGAAGAGATCTGGTTGTGCAGACATCTCCTAACATTTGCTCTTGAAATCTCCAAGAGATTACCTGACATCTCTTCTTGAACAGGCATCTCAAGTTGAACCATGACCAATCAAAACAGAACTCTTTATTCCCACTGCCACTCACCTCCTCCGCATGCTTCTCTCTCATCCCTTCCAATTCTATTAAGTGCCATCACCAACCACCCAGTTGCTCAGTCAAAAGTCACCCCCCACCCCCACCTCTAATCCACCACCATTTAGCCCTACCTCCAGAATGCATCAGAAATTCACTCACTTTTCACAACTCCACTGCTATCACCCTTGTCCACGCCACTATCTTTTATTGCGTGCCTGACTACAGTCATTTCCAAGGAGGTTTCCCTGTTTCTACTCTTGTCCTTATTGTGGTACTTTCTCCATACAGAAGCCACAAGAATTTTCAAAAATGTAAATCAGATAGCACCAGTCTCCTTCTTAACCACCTCTCCCGCTGTCCCTTATGCCTGCTCCCCCACTCCACAAAACACTCTTCTTTGCATTGTCTAGTACTTTACTTCCACTGTAGCCCTGACCTGATGAAGAGTTTAAGCCTCTTTATGTTATCTGGTTCCTTTCTCACAGGTAAAATGAGGACAAGAATGGATCATTTCTCACAGGTAAAATGAGGACAAGAATGGATCAGAAAATTCTTTAACATACTTATTGTGCAGGTAGAAAGCTGCCTAGGTAACCCCCTCCTTTTTTGAAGCATGGAGGGTAGAAACCTCAGAGACCAGTGGTGGTGTTTGCTTTCCTATTATCTGACCAAAGGTACTGGGGAGAGTTGGAAATAATAGTGTGGACTTGTGGAGACAGAGATGGATTAGTGGGAAAATAAAACATGGCACGGGCGTTAAAATGAGGGGCACACTGAATAAATTTTTTCCTTTATAATTCATATTATAGTAAAATTTTATAAATGAGTTATAGAAAAGGAGTAATAAAATGATATTAATTAGCTTCATATTAATAATTATACTACTTCTCCCTGAATTTATATAATCTTTCTGCAAATAGCTAAAAATGGTTTAAAAAGCTCTAATGATATTATATTATTGGGCAACGTGTCTATAATAGACATTAATTATATGGTATTAAACCGATCCACAGAGCTTTCTAAAGGTACAATAGGCTAATAAAACATCAGAAACCTAATTGCTACTCTAAGAATTTAGAATTGACATTAGCTTAATGATAGGAAAATTTTTAGTAGAAAAAATATCCAGAAAACAGTTGCTATGATGTACCTTTTCACTGTAAGGAAAATTGAAATAATCAATAAGAGCAAAATAATTACTTAGACCTTGTTACACAAATATTGCTGTTCAATTTTCTCTTTTTCTAAGATATCTTATTGTGTGGTTTTCAGAGCTTTTTATAAGTCAGCCACTAGAGAGCAAACTTCTTCTTTTTATCAGGCTGTAGTTTTATTTTAAAAAAACCGTACCACATATATATCGGCACTTTTACAATACCACACTATTTCAGACAGTAAAATCTGAAAATATAGCTTCTGGATGCCTGGGGCAGTGGGCATGGGGGATGGAGGTGGGGAATTTTAAGGCCTTTTATATTAAAAACATAAGAAAGAACAAGATAAGATGTTGTAATGTTGAACCTTGGAGTGAAAATGAAACCTTCTGCTAATGGAGCATAAAGTCTTATGTTTCATTCCATGTAATAAAATATGATAGGCATTGTTTGGTCTGACAGGCATCTTGGGCCTCTTTTCCAGGAGAGGGTCTCTAGAGAGCTCAAAGAAATGATACTGTTTCCAGGTGAAGTGTGGATAAATTACATTGTCAGCTCCCTTTGCTGCCCTCAGTTCCAGAGGCTTGAGCCAAGCAAAAGAAAGCTACTAGTCGAGGAACATTCTCATCTGTTGGATGAATCCCCCCTATTGACATCCCTCCAAAGGTCGTTATGGTCCCCAAACATCAATATGCAGGCAGGTCAATCTGCTAAAAGATGCTTGGGAACAGAAGAGATGATGCAAGGAACAGTGGGGGATTTACTGCACACAGAAACCCCAACTTGCCAGGCCCCAGAGGGTATTTCTCTTGGCTTTTTTGCCAAGATTGAGAGATACCGAAGTGAGTAAAATCGCTTTCTCTCCTTGTGGACTGTGTGCAATTGACCTTGTGCACACGACCCTAGGGACTCATGGTTGAACAAAGTCATTGGAATCAAATTTCATCTCTGTTGTCTGGGCTTTGGGATATTCGAAGATTTATAGTCTAGAATTAGGACTTTTTGGATATTAAAAAAATATTTAATAGCTATAGCTAGATTAGAAAAGATATTCAAGAAGGGAGATCAAAACCTTCCAAGGGAACACTTTCCTGGGTTTATTGGCTATTCCAGTTAGAATATTTTTCTTATATCAAATAGACCCATGTGAATGGTCAATATTTGAACAATTTGGCCTATAAAATGGGAGTTTCATAGGGTTTGACCTAATACTTTATTCTACAGGGCCTTCTGTGGAGAGGTCTCAATGGATATATTGTTCACCATTTAATAATCAATCAGCAATCATTGCACGCCCACCAAGAGCTCAGGACAATGCAATGCAACTCAACATAGACGTGTGTTGAACACTTGCTCTGTCCCAGGCACTGCGATGAGCCCTGTAGCAAACACTGAGAGCAACCAGATGAGTCGTGTCTTTGCAGAGCTTATGCTCTAGTGAGAGAAGCTAACATGAATCACTCATTGTAAGGAGAATCAGAAGGTGTTATGTTCTCTAGTGTGGAAGTGCCATGGGAATAGGAAGGAAGATGAGATTTGGTCTAGACCCCAGTCCTCCAGGATTCCAGGACTCCAGGAAGGTTTCACTGAGGAAGTGGCACTTGCATTGAGGGGCTGATACTTACATAGAAGAGGTAGGAATTTAACTGAGACTTGAGGTACATACAAGATTATTCTCACAATTTCTGTCGCTATCTATAACTGTGGTTGTTATCATCACTAGGTGGTGAAGTCTCTGAGGGCAGTGGAGTCTCCGTAACCACAGGAAGCCTGGCCCAGAATGGAGGCTCCATTCCACACTCCCAAGTCAGTGCAGTGCAGTGGGTGAGAACATTTACCCTGGAGCCAGATTGCCACCTAGTAGCTGGGTGACCTTGGGCAATTTATTCAACTTCTCTGTGCCTCAGTGTCCTCATCTGTAAAACATGAGAAAATAATAGCGCCTATCTATGCTCCCCTCTGGAGTTCAGACATGACTGGGCATTTCCATAGGTCTGTGGGGGAGTCCAACAAAATTCTTTCCATTGACACACCAAGGAGCCCCCAAGGAAAGAACTTGGGTGAGCGAGACTTAAGGAAGAGGGAGTCAGGCTGGTAAGTCTGGCTCAACTGAAGCCTCAGGGAGTAAGGGGAGTCAAGGCAGCATCTGTCCCACAGAATGTTCTCCTTTGGCCCAGTTCTGTGCTCTGATTCTTGCAGTGTGTGTGTGTGCATGTGAAAACTTTAGGTTTACAAGTAAACAAATGAAATCCCCAAAGAGCTATTTTTACCTAAATCTCTCTAAAACTCCAGGGCCCTGGTGGAATTTCTCTCTTAGCCTTTAAACAGATTATAACTCAGGGTAGGGGTAGGATGGGGGGGGGGGGCTTTAGTGGATTGACACTTCCAGAGGCTGCAGGCCAGGACTGTCACCTCCAAGGCCCTGGGGCTTCTTTTGGGTGGCAGAGGTGGCAGTGGAAGCAGCAGCCTCGTCTGGTACCACATGGGATTGTTCTTGAGCACCTTTGCCACAGCTCCTGAGAATGCTCAGAAATTCTAGGGAGGTGGGGGCTCTTTGCAGGAGAAGGGGCCTGCAGTAGCAGCAGGGTAAAAGTCAGCAAGAGAAAGGTGATGACCCAATGCTACCCAATTTGTATCTTTCAGGCTGCCGTGGTCTGTGACACATCAGTTACATCAGTTACATGTGAATCCTGACCGCAGTTCAGCAATATCCATTGTAACTGAAGGTCAGAAAAGTTTTTAAAAAGTTCTCCTCCTGCCCAAGAAAATAATGTGTCTTATTGTGGATAGTTAAAAAATTATAGAAAGATACAAAATTAGATTAAAACTACCGTTAGCTTAATATGCAGTGCAACTACTTTTGACGTATTTTTATAAATATATTCTGATGTATTTCCATCCAGATTTTATACTAACAGAAGACATGTATATTTGGAATTTCCTAAATTTGATAAATTTATCTAAATGGCTATATATTGCTATACAAGTTTTACCAATTTTTATCCTCTCTTTTTCACTTAAAACATTAAGTGAAATATTTTGAATATTTTCCTACATTAACTATTATTGAAAATATTATTTAATATACATATTTCCTTATATAGGTTACTATAAATTTTTAAGGCCATTTTAATTTTTTTAAGTATAATATGCAAATATTACACACAAACATAGTACAAAATGAAATAGTGTTAAGCAGCATAAAAAAAAGAACAGTTCCTTCTCCACTCACCCTTACCCGCTTTGTTCTTGTCTCCAGAGGAGCCACTTTCAATTCTTACATAGCAACTTTTGATTTTTACCTTCATATTTAAAACTAGCATTAATATCCTATTATTTCTTCATTTACCAACTTTGGTACATATAGTGAGGACTTTTGCTCACTTTTGTAAGCAAAAGTCCTCTCTTTCTTGAATCTTCCTGATGTAATTATATTTTACTTTTTGGCTAAATACATATTCAGTGTTTTTCATGATAATTATTATGTGAATATTGTTCACTATTGATGTAAGTAATACGCTATGATTATGTTGTATTTCTTGTGTATTGTTTGTTTTTTCTTGGAGTTAATAACTGTCTTTTTCATTTGCTTAAATTTCTTTGACACATGATAAGTCTTCCTACCTTCCAGTAGCTCTGTAAACTGGCTCTCTATACAATTTTCCACATGGTCAAACCTGTCATATAATTTATCAGTCCTATTTTATTCTGTAAAATTCCTTCTGCAGCCCTCTGACCTCCTGCTGCATTCTGGACTGGTTCCCCCTGGGCCAGGAGTCTCTAGATTTTTTAAATGATGAAGTGTTATCAATTTAAAAAAAAATCACATATCTCCAGTATTTATTTGTTTATAAAATATAGGTTTTTCTTTAATAAAGTGGTGTGTATATTATGAAACATAAACAAAAATAGAAAATTTAAAAGGCTAACATAAGAGTAAATTTAAAAAAGATAGTATTTCCTTCATGTGCCCCGAGTGACTGTCTTTCACTCACTGGGCTGTGAGACCACTGCTCTGGGCTTACTCACAATGATTGTCCTGGGACTTTCCTGTGCCATCAATTTAGGAATTCCTTTTGGCTCTTTCTTGTGTTGCACCTTGTGTTTTGGATTCCATGTTTCCTTCTTCTGAGTTCTTTCTCTCATTTGGGTGGAGCACATCCTTTAGTAGCTTCCTCAGAAAAGGTGCAAGGGAGGTTAATTTCTTGAGCACTCGCTTGGCTAAAAAATGTCTTTATAGAAGAGAATGAGAATGTAAGCCACAGACAGGGAGAAAATATTTGCAAAGGACTTATCTGATAAAGGACATTATACATTTGTCAAAACCCATAGAATGTACAACACAAAGAGTGAAGCCTAATGTAAACTATGGACTTTAGTTAGTAGTACTATATCAATATTCATTTATTAATTATAACAAATATACTGCACTAATGTAAGATGTTAATAATACGGGAAACTTTGTGTGGTTGGAGGGGGTGGTGGGGAAGGATGGAGGAAAGGAATGTATGGCAACTCTATAATTTCCATTTATTTTTTCTGTAAACCTAAAACTATTCTAAAAAATGAAGTCTATTAACTAAAAAAAAGTCCTTATCCTCACATTTGATTAATAATTTGATTAGATAGAGAATTCTAGACTAAAAATCATTTTCATTTAGAATTTTGGAGACATTGCTCCATTGCCTTTTAAATTCAGTGTTGCTGTTAGAAATCTCACGCCATTTTATGTTATAATCCAGGGTATAATCTGTTCTCCTCCTCATTCCATCCCCCAGAACTTTTCAAAATCTCATTTTACTGTTTTGAAATTTCAAAATGCAGGTCTTTCATTAATTTCCTTGGCTTTTTCATCTGGAGACTCATGCCCAGTAGTCTTGGGAACTTTTCTTGTATTATTTCTTTGATAATTTCCTTTCTGTTGTTTTCTCTCATCTTTCTTGTTAGTCTGGATCTCTGGATTGATTCTCTAATTTTCTTAATGCCAATCTCTTTGTTTTTGTTGTTGTTGTTGAACTTTGTGTTCTTTCCTAGATCTTATTTTCCAATCCCCCAATTGGGTTGGTTATTTTTGCTATAATTTTCTCTTCTCTGAAGCTGTTAATTATATCTTTGAAGTTTTCCTCTGCTCTCTGTATTGTCTCTGTGTTAACCCCCACCCCCCAACCCCACCCTGGTTAATTTCAGTCTCTCCTGTTGGAGGCTTTCCTCAAATATCTGGTAATCCCTGTCTGCACATTTATAGTTAGGAAGAGGGTACTAAAAAGTTCATTGGAAGCTCTGTGTGCATACGCAAGCCTAACAGATTGGTAGATTGTGCTGTGGAACAAATTGGGGCAGAGAGCTTTTTCATTGACCTCTCAACATGTTAGTAAGTATTGTCTCTTCAGGTATATTTTCTCCAGAGAAGGATACCACCATCTCCTGCCCTGGGAGGGGGGGCGGTGTAAGACTGGCTGCTTGTGCTCTAGAGTTGGCAGGGGAAAAGACTGGAGTTTCAGGATCCAGAATGCAGATCTTCACTTGGTCCTTCTATTTTCAGCTTAGTACTGCATCTCTACCCTTCTCTCTGCCTGGTTCTTCTTGTCTGGAGACTTTCTGGTTGAAGTTCTTCAGACACTGTAGGGTAAAGATGCTCAGATCTTCCCATCTTTGGCCAATGGGACTCTCTTCAGATATACTCCTGAGTCCTTTTGACTACATTTGACACTCCAGTTGTCTTTGATAACATTCTTGCTATCTGTTATGATAAGATGTTCCAGGATCAACTTCTATCTTCCTTGTCCCAGACCTGGAATCAAACATTTCCCCAAAGATCCCTGGTTCCTTTTGGTCAAAATTGTATTTGGATACAAAATCCTGATGTCAGGACACTCATTGCTCCTGAAACAATCATTGTGGTGGGCCTTTCAATGGGCAGATCTAGGAAATACTTACTTTTGTAAGATAAAATTAGGAGCTCATATGATATTTCCAATTCAAAATCAGGACAACAAGGCTTTTACTTAATATATCTGATCTTACATCTATACTTTCTTCTACACTGAGAATCCTGACTCTCAATGTCACTGGAAGGATAGAGTTAGAATATCATATAATTGTACATTTGTTTTTCCCCCACAGTAGACACAGAACAGTGTCAGAATGTCAATTACTACCAACAAAATGATTACTGAAAGTAGTTTAAGATTTTTTTTGTAGTTCTTTATGCCTTTAAATCTTTTCTACTATATACGAACAGCTACATTATTGTGCTTTTTTGTTTTTAAATTTTATTATATTGCGGTAATATGGGTTTATAACATTGTATAAATTTCAGGTGCACATCATTATTTTTCGATTTCTGTGTAGATTACATCATGTTCACCACCCAAAGACTAATTACAATCCATCACCATACACAAGTGCCTAATCACCCCTTCGCCCTCAGCCCTCCTCCCTTCCCCTCTGGTAACCACCAATCCAGTCTATGTCTCTATGTGTTTGTTGTTGTTTTTATCTTCTATTTATGAATGAGAACATATGGTATCTGACTTTCTCCCTCTCACTTATTTCACTTAGTGTAATACCCTCAAGGTCCATCCATGTTGTCACAAATGGCCAGATTCCAGGGTTGTGTATAGCTGAGTAGTATTCCATTGTGTATATAAACCACATCTTCTTTATCCATTTGTCCCTTGATGGGCACCTCAGTGGCTTCCAAGTCTTGGCTATTGTGAACAATGCTGCAATGAACGTGGAGGCGCATATATCTTTATTCATTCGTGTTTTTACATTCTTTGGATAAATACCCAGTAGTAGAATTGCTGCATTGTATGGTAGTTCTAGTCTTAATTTTTTGAGGAATCTCTATACTGTTTTCCAAAGTGGCTGCACCAGTTTGCACTGTCACCAGCAGTGTATGAGAGTTCCCTTTTCTCCACATCCTCTCCAACACTTATTTTGTCTTGTTAATTATAGCCATTCTGATGGGCATGAGGTGATATCTCCTTGTAGTTTTGTTTTCAGTTTCCTTGATAATTAGTGATGTTGAACATCTTTCCATGTACCTGTTGGCCATCTGTATATCTTCTCTGGAGAAATGTCTGTTCTTTTCTTTTGCCCATTTTTAATTTGGCCTATAATTTTCTTTTTTTGTGTTGTCCTTGTCTGGTTTTGGTATCAGGGTAATGTTGGCTTTGTAGAATAGGTTAGGAAGCTTCCCTTCATTCAATTTTTTGGTAGAGTTTGAGAAGGATAGGTATTAAGTCTTTTTTGAACGTTTGGTAGAATTCATCAGGGAAGCCATTTGTTCCTGGACTTTTATTTTTAGGGAGTTTTTTTTTTTTGTTTTTTTAACTCTTTTGATCTCCTTACTGGTGATTGGTCTTTTCAAATTCTCTATTTCTTCTTGATTCAGTTTGGGAAGGTTGTAGGAGTCTAAGAATTTATCCATTTCTTCTAGATTATCCAATTTGTTGGCATATAGCTTTTCGTAGTATTCTCTTGTAATCTTTTGTATTTCTGAGGTGTCCATTGTAATTTCTCCTCTTTCATTTCTGATTTGATTTATTTGAGTCTGCTCTCTTTTTTTTCTTGGTGAGTTTAGCTAAAGGTTTGTCAATTTTGTTTGTCTTTTCAAAGAACCAGCTCTTGGTTTCATTGATTTTTTTCTGTTTTTTTTTTTTTAGTCTCTGTTTCATTTATTTCTGCTCTGATTTTTATTATTTCCCTCCTTCTACTGATTTTGGGCTTTGTTTGTTCTTCTATGTCCAGTTCCTTTAGGTTCACTGTTAGATTGCTTATTTGAGATTTTTCTTGTTTGTTGAGGTAGGCCTATATGGCATGCAATAAACTTCCCTCTTAGAACTCTTTTGCTGTATCCCATAAATTTTGGCATGTTGTTTTCTCATTTTCATTTGTCTCCAGGTATTTTTTGATTTCTTTGTTGACCCAATCATTGTTCAGTAGCATTTTGTTTAATCTCCACATATTTGTGACTTTTCCGATTTTCTTTCTGTAGTTGATTTCTAGTTTCATACCATTGTGGTGAGAAAAGATGTTTGGTATTATTTCAGTCTTCTTAAATTTATTGAGACTTGTTTTGTGGCCTAATATGTAATCCATCCTAGAGAATATTCCATGTGTATTTGAAAAGAATGTGTATTCTGCAGTTTTTAGATGGAATGTTCTAGATAGATCTCCTAAGTCCATCTGGTCTAATGTGTCATTTAAGGTCAATGTTTCCTTATTGATCTTTTGTTTGGATGATCTGTCCATTGGCGTAAGTGGAGTGTTAAAATCGCCTACTATTATTGTGTTGCTGTCTATTTCTCCTTTCATGTCTGTTAATAATTGCTTTATATATTTAGGTGCTCCTATGTTGGGTGCATAGATATTTACAAGTGTTATATTCTCTGGTTGGATTGTCCCCTTTGTCATTATGTAGTGCCCTTCTTTGTCTCTTGTTACAGTTTTTCTTTTAAAGTCTATTTTGTCTGATATATGTATTGCTACCCCAGCTTTCTTTTTATTACCATTTGCATGGAGTATCTTTTTCCATCCCTTCACTTTCAGTTTGTGAATGTATTTAGGTCTGAAGTGTGTCTCTTGTATGCAGCATATATATGGGTCGTGTTTTTTTAATCCAATTGACCACCCTATGCCTTTGGATTGGAGCTTAACATTTAAAGTAGCTATTGTTAAGAATGTGCTTATTCCCCTTTTGTTACTTTTTTTCTGGGTGTTTTAGTAGTTCTTCTCTGTTCCTTTCTTCTTCTCTTGCTCTCTTGCTTCTCTTTCTTTAGTATTATGTTTGGGTTCCTTTCTCTTAATTTTTTGTGTATTTAGTATAGGTTTCTGGTTTGTGATTACCATGAGGTTCATAAATAATAACCTACATATACAGCAATCTATATTAAGTTGGTGGTCTCTTTAGTTTGACCTCTTGCTAAAAACTCTACTCTTTTATTCCCCTCCTCCCACATTTTATGTTTTTGATGTCATATCTAACCTCTTTTTTTGTTCATGTGTATCTGTTACCCTCTTATCATGGAAATAGATAATTTTAGTACTTTTGTCTTTTGACCTTCATATTAGCTTCATATATGGTCGATCTGCTAACTTTATTGTATATTTGCCTTTTCCAGCGATATTATTGCTTTTTTTTTCTTTGATAGTTTTCTTGTTCCTATTTGTGGTCTTCTCTTTTCCACTTATGTAAGTCCCTTTAGCATTTCTTGTAAGGCTGGTTTCTTGGTGATAAACTCCTTTAGTTTTTGCTTGTCTGGGAAAATCTTTATCTCTCTTCCATTCTGAATGATAACTTTGCCAGGTAGACTATTCTTCGCTGTAGACTTTTTCCTTTTAGCACTTTAAATATATCATGCCACTCCCTTCTAGCCTGTAAGGTTTCTACTGAGAAGTCAGCTGATAGCATTATGGGGTTTCCTTTGTATGTAACTTGTTGCCTTTCTCTTTCAGCTTTTAAGATTCTCTCTTTATCTTTAATTCTTGAAATTTTAATTATAGAGTCTTTGTGTGGGCCTCTTTGGGTTTATCTTGTTTGGCGCTCTCAGTGCTTCCTATTCCTGGATGTCTGTTTCCTTCCTTAGGTTAGGAAAGTTTTCAGCTATTATTTCTTCAAATAGATTCTTTGTCCCTTTGTCTCTTTCTTTCCTTCTAGGACACCTATAATACAGATGTTAGTGCATTTGATGTTGTCTCAGAGGTCCCTTAGACTGTCCTCACTCTTTTAAATTCTTTTTTCTTTTATCTGTTCAGCTTGGGTGATTTCCTCTAGTCTTTCGTCCAGCTCTGATCCATTCTTCTGTTTCCTCTACTTTGCTTTTGAGTCCCTCTAGTGAATTTTTCATTTCCAGTATTATATTCTTCATTTCTGATTGGTTCTTTTTTATATTTTCCAATTCTTCAATGAAGTTCTCACTGAGTTCATCCACTCTTCTCCCAAGATCAGTAAGCATCCTTATGACTTTTAGTTTGTACTCTTTGTCAGGTAGCTTGTTTATCTCTGTTTTGTTTAGTTCTTTTTCTGGGGTTTTGTCCTGTTCCCTTACTTGGAACATATTCCTTTGTCTCTTTATTTTGCATCTTTCTCTGTGCTTATATCTATGTATTAGGTAAGTCAGTTATGTCTTCTGATCTTGGAAAGGTGGCTTTATGTAAGAGATATGTTATGAGGCCCAGCAGTGTGCTACCCTCTTGTCACCAGTTCCAAATATTCCAGGAGTGACTCCTGTGTAGGCTACACATGTCCTTCTGTTGTGGAAGGGTTGCTCTTGCTACAGGTGTCTGGGGAGGCTAGGCTGTCCCTCTGGCCAGCTGGTTGTAATGCTCAGTGCGTGTGGCTGCTATGGACCCTTAAGTCACTTTATTGGGTGTGGGGAGCCCCCACACAGTTGGCTGCAAGGTCTAATAGCACATTCTTGTTGCAGTTTTTCTGTTAAGTGAGTAGGCCCCCAGAGTGGCTGGTTGCTAGGCTCAGGGGCTTACAATTGCTCTAGGCCTCTGGCCTGCAAGGCTCTTGTCAGCTATCTCAGGAGTGCAGCTGAGTGGGTCCAGCCCCAGGCATAGGAGCACCCAATTGTTTCAGGCTTTGGAAAGTGGGGCCAATCTCCTATGTGTCTGTTTAGGGAGCACAGGTCTGCTTCAACTGACAAGCCCCATCACTCACAGGGCCACACACACCATCAACACAGTCCTGCCCCATGCATGAGCTCCAACCCCCTGAAGAGGACCCACTCACCCCACTGCAGAGGCCCCACATATTCCAGTAACACAGGCCCACCCCTTGTGCACACCCTGTCTTGCAGAGGAGGATCCACTTGCCTGACTGAAGAGGTTCCAGGCACCCTGCCTATGTGGGCCCACAAGTTGCCCAAGGGCTTGCTGTTGGGTGGAGCCAGTCCCTAAGGTGGGCTGCCTGCCCTGGCTGAGCTGGATTAAATCAGTGCTCTAGTGAGTGGGGCAGACCCTGGGCTAACAGGCCAGGGGAAGAACTCCAATGGCATCTGCATCAGCACTCCTGTACTAGGTCATAATAATGGCTGCCACCAATGCCCCCGTCCCTGGGGAGGTCTCACCTCTCACTGAGATGCACCCAGAGCCTATCAGATGAGTTGTTTTTCACCAAAGGACTGTGCACCTTTCTTTCTGGTGATTTTAGGTTGCTTTCCAAAACAGGTGAATTTGTATGTGGGCCTTTTAAGAGCAGGCTTTTTTACCCCTTATGTCCGATAACTTTTCTGGGGGTATTCCCTGTTGTTGTTAATAGCCAGCAAAGCCAGATATTATGACACTTGTCATGGTTGAGCTGAGTCCAAAAGCTGCTTACTGTGGTAACACTCCCCTGCTCAGATCCCCAACTCCTCCAGGGAAGGCTTCATACCTTAAGATTGCTCCTGGCTGGCTGTGAAGTGGTGCAGCTCAAAGGTTGCTTTTTTCTCTCCAGAAGGGAATTTCTGCCTCTTCCACCTTTGTCAGCACTGTCCCTCTTTGTGGGGGTTCTTTTTATCCAGTTTTCAGTTCTCTCTCAGGGATAATTGTTCCAAGAGTAGTTGTAAATTTGTTGTGTCCATGCGACAAGGTGAGTTCAGAGTCTGCCTACTGTGCCATCTTGACACTGTCATATCTATCATGCTTTAAAGTCATTTGCACTGGTTCCTTTCTGTATGGTTATGTTACCAACCAAATACAATGTTTAGGGTTTTTTTTTTAAAGCAATTTTTTTTTTTTTGCTGAGAAAGATTCTCCCTGAGGTAACATCTGTTGTCAATCTTCTTTTTTTTTTCTTTCTTCCCAAAGCCCCAGTAGATAGTTGTATATTCTAGTTGCAAGTCCTTCTCGTTCTTCTGTGTGAGCCACTGCCAGAGCATGGCCACTGACAGACAAGTGGCATGGTTCCATGACAGGGAAATGAACCTGGGCTGCCAAAGTGGACCATGCTGAACTTTAACCACTAGGTCATCAGGGCTGGCTCTACGTTCATTTCTTTAATCTTCTAAAAGTGCGTTTTTGAAACTTAATTTTGTCTTATAATTGTAAGATATTTATATGGTTCCAAAGTCAAATCTACAATGCAAGATATACTCAAAGAACTTTAACCTTTATTCCTCTTCCCTCAACCCCCTTCCCTCCCTCTCTTATATAGGTAATCATTTGTTTTTATTTTAGCCTTTCATCTAAAAATATAGTCGTATATATATATACACATATGTGAATACAGCATTTACCATATTGTTTTATAGTGAGTTGAATAAAGAGTAGTTTCTCCATGCTAGAATTTAAGTTCTTTGAGGACAAGGGACTATTGATTATTTCTCTTTGCCCTCTACCTAGTACAGTGCCTGTGCTTAATAATTATTTGTTAAATGAATGTCTTCTCAAAAAATGTTTCTTGAATTGAATTGAATGTGAATCATTTTATGATGGAACATCCAAATGGGGGCCATAAATGGATTATCCATCCAGTGATTGATAGTTGTCTTATGGAATTTAGTTAGAGTCTTGTTATAGTCATTTTACATCTTTTAGCCATCCTTAATTCTTTCCTCCCTCTTTCCCTGACGTCCCTGCAGTCATGTCTCTATTTACCGTATTTTTACACCAGTTCCTCCCTTCCTTCCTGTTCCACTGACACTACAGCAGTCCAGGCCTTTGCCATCCTATGCTTGAACAGTATGACAGTTTTCTGCTCTCTTGACCTCCCTGCCTCCAACCCATTCTGTGTTCCATAACTAGATAGATAATCTTAAAACATTTATTTGACCCTGATATTTCCCCATTCAAAAAAGATTTTTGGTAGTTTTTTAATGCATAAAAGTTAAAATCCATATTTCTTAACCTGTTCAATGACCCTTACCTACCACTGCAGTCTAATCACCACCCTTCTGACTCATCTGCAGACTTATGGTTTCAATAACACTATCCGACAAACACAATTTTCATGTTTCTACTTCCATGTCTTTGTAAAAGCAATTTTCTCTCCCTGAAATGCCCTTCTTCTTTGTGCATCTAAATTATATAGATTTTCAAGACTGTTATGATCACCTTGCAGAAACAGAACAGGATGGAGCCATTACCCAATATTTGGTTCCCACCCTAAATTTGGTTTGGATATCAAGATTAGTGATGCCATGCATGCACCAAGAGGGTATGAAAAGGTTTATTACTCACATAATGGGACTCTCTTTGAAGCACAAGGCAGGCTCCTAAAGTGGTCTGAAAACAGCTTCAGAGAGCAGGGAAAGGAGACTGACTCTGCTTTTACTGTGATTAGGCAGTGGGGTTGGGATGAGGGATTGCACCTGGGCCAGGGCTTGTGTGGTTTGAACTTACTGCTAGCATGAAAGGAGGGGGCTACTGAATTTCTTATTGGCTTGCCCAGTTGTGGAGCAGGAGTATAAGAGTGATGGGGCTTGAAAACTGGCAGCAGTCAAACATCAAAGATGGAGTCAGACTCTTTATTACAAAGACCCAATCCAAATCCCACTGACCTCCCTAGTCCTCAGTCATCACTCTTCTTCTGAATTCCCAGCATTCAGTATTTGCTGCCTCATATTGTTAACTTTCCCTATATTTGACTTATGGAAATAAATTTAATTACTTTAGAGTCATACCTCCAAGGGGTGAATCCAAGTTTTATAGGTCCCGAAGCTTGTACGGTTTGGAATGGGGCCCTTTTTATGAAAAAGAATACAAAATAGGTATAAGGCCTTGAAAGAGGCTGTGCTCGTGAGGGGCCCTGAAACTGAAGCTTCATTAACTTCGTGGTAAATCTGTCTCTGCCTTCTTCTTATGCATTAAAAATATATATTTCAAAAAATTTTACATGCAGTAAAGTTTACTTTTATTAGTTACGGTTCTATGAGTTTGTACAAATGCATAGATTCTTGTAAACACTATGACAGAGTATTCAGACCCTCTCCCAGCCCCCTTTTATATTTTGATTACTCCACTACATTGCAATGCCTTGTACCTGGTAAGAGTTTGTTGTTGTTGATCATAATGGTGAGAAAAATGACATTTTGTTTTCCAGTGGAAATAGATTCCTACTAACAAACAAAGGCATTAAGCATGTTCTCTGATAAGGATTATATAGAATGCCTCCCACTCAACTAAGTCAGAATTCACAAGTATTAAAAAATGACCATGTTTTTGTTTGAGACCCTCAGTAATGAAGTTCATGAAATTCACCTAGTTTGGGCTGACATTTGACTTAATTGGCACAGTGTAATGCCTTGAACATGTAGATGTTTAATAAATACTTGGTGATTTAAATAAGTGGACTAGCTGGCTGAATCAGAAGTTACTAAGGCTAAACTCCAAGCAGCATTCTTTCAAAAATACAACTTTTAAAATATTTCCTTTGTGTGTGTGAAAACACATTTATTTGTTTATGAACAAATACATTTCCTCTTCCTTTAGAGTTCTAGAAACAAGATCAGGAATCACAGCATCACAAATCGATCCTCGAAGGAGGGCTGGTTTCCTGAATCTAGAGAAAGCCAGGTTTTTTCAAATGAAGTAAATTGAGAAGGGAGAAGAAAAAGTCTTTTGCTGAGTTATCAGCTGAAATTTGTAACAACTCCTTTGTAGGCTAAATGCCCCACTATCCAAAATGATTCTGTATAGTACAGATCAGATCAACTTTGCACAAGCTTATTTGCAACTGATAAATACCTAATTTGCTGTTTTGACAGAATCACTACTACTGGACCCTAAATTTTCACTTAATCTGAAATGCAACATGGCTTTCCAAACAAGGAAAGGAGGAAATGGAATGCTCTTCTCACTTCCTTGATGCCTGATGACGAATTGTTTTCAAATATCACTGTGTCCCTGACCTTCAGCAGGAAATAATTGTGCCTCGGTTTGCTCATTGCAGAGCAAAGAAGGGTCACATAACTGGGTGTTCCAGATAAAAGTCCAATTAATCTCAAAACAGTTCCTCACAGAGTAAAGAGAAGAAGCTAAGAAGGCATCGGCTTTTGCTCCCGAATTCATCTTCTTTCCCTATGATTAATTGTATTAACCAAACAGTGTTAATTCAGCCTGAGAGGAAGGTCAGGAGTTCTGTTCCCTTCTGTCTCCCTGCCACTCCTTGACTATCTACTCTTCAGAGTCTTGTCAACAACCAGGTGGTTTGCTTGTTTAGCAGGACTACAAACAGAAGTGCGGGTGAGACTTTCCAGAAAAAGCACTCCTTGCAGCAGCTGGCAGCCAGCCAACGTGGAGTTCTCTGGAGAACCAAAGACATTTTTATCCTCATCTATAGGCCTGGGGATTTGAAACAGTGTGCTCATTCCCGGAAGAAGAGCACAGGTTTACAAAATGCCGTCTTTCATAGTAGTGCCATATTATGTTTTTTAAAGCCGGCTAACAGTTGATTTATTCACCTTTCTGTGGAAGATTTATCTGCATAGACCAGACTTTGGGCTGTGGATTATTTCCCATTGTGTCTGAAATGATAAGGGTAGTTATTTCTCGTGTTCAATCCTTGGGGGGAATTAGGTGGCCATCCCTCTGCCTCTTTGGTTTCATTCTCCGTAATTCCCAGGCATTTACAATTATCCAAATTGTGTTTGATTAGCATAACCTAGATTTCCCACAAGAGATTCCTAATACATTTCTTCTGCAAGCAAGTCCCACTTGGACACAGTAAGCCTCCCTTGTTCATCCAGTATGCCATTCAGATAGATACCAAAGAGAGATGCATGAGATCATTGGCGCTTGGTGATGACAAAGGAGTTAGTGAGGTTGCAGGATGCAGCTCGGAAACCAATTCAGCAACAGCAAAGATAAGGGCAAGTAGAGGCAACAGAGCCCTCGTTCCTGCTGCCCTTAAGATGCACGCTGTCAGTCACTGTTTAGGAACAAAAACTGATAACCAGGGAGTTGCGATACTTAAAGAACAGTCTCTGTAAAATGTGATTAAAGGAAGACTTTATTGCAGCATTAAAGAGAATTCTTAGCTATCCAAGGACAGGAACTGCAGGGCAAAGGTGATTCTCTTTCAAGAGCTGCATGGCCTGTTCCCATGACTGTCTCTTTGTGTGTTTTGTGATTTTTGTCTAAGAGCTGCATATTTTTATGGAACTTTACCTGTGGGAATCCTTTGAGACCTAGAATGAAGTTGGGACTCCCAACCCAGGCACTCTAGGAATTACACTCTGCTTGAAGTTTTTCAGACTATACAGCTAGCAAGGATTTGGAATGTAAGCCATGTGAGGACTGGCTTATGGCTGTGAACACTCATGGGAGATTGTTCAACCATCCACTTAGCACTGAGATCAAAATGATCCTTGCTGCCACCTTCTGTAGAACAGGGTCTGTTTCCCACTCATCTGTATACTGGAGATGTAGCCCTCTGGGGTTCCAACATTATGTGAAGGGTCTTCATCTAGATTACCCATTTTAGGTGGGTCCCCAGCCCCGTGCAGCACTAAAAGCAAAAGCTCAAATGCTCCAGGGTTTGGCAGAAACTTTCAGGGTGAAAGCCAACCTCACTATTCACTTACCAAACATGGTCCCTGCTCTGATTACATTTTGGGGGGTCTACAGAAAACTTTATTTATTGCCAACTCATTATGCGTTTAAAGAAATTTAAAAATTTTTTAGCTGACATTCTAGTTGTCTCAATCGGGGAGTTGTTTGGAAGATCAGGAATTAATCTCACGGTGTCTCTACTTCTCTTTGAATATCTCTTCGTGTTGCTTTCTCTGTTAGGTCAGCTTATTCTGTTTATTCAGACATTTTAGTCTTGCAGAATTCCAGCTTATTGTGATTGGATGGCTAAGGCCACTTTTGTTCTGACAGTACTTCCGTGCCCTCACTGCTGTTTGCCCCTGTTACTCCAATTCCCAAATGAAAATTATTAAGAGAGTAATCTCATTTTCAGGTTGAGCCATTCAGGTTTAGAGGTCATTAGTCACTGCTGTTGGGTCAGAGTCTATCCTGGTTCAGTCAGATGTCATCGGGGTGTGTGTGTGTGTGTGTGTGTGTGTGTGTGTGTGTGTGTATGGTGGGGGTAGGGCCATGTGTTTCAAAACATGGCCACCATTCCTTAACAGGGCTGTGGGTAGGTTGTTTCCCATAGAAGAGGGTGTGGGAAGGAACCATAAAACATGTACAAAAACCTATAAGAAAAATACTCTCCTCTTACCTGCCTTAAAAGTGAAAAAACAAAAAAAACTAGTTGGATAGGATCCAAGACAGAGATGTTTTCTATCAAATGCTTCCCCAAAGTGAGATGGCTGGTTACTGTGAGGTAATAACATGATATCCACAGTAGAATTCTGCTTAGGACATAGTACCAGTGCCATGGCCTTAAATGCAACTCTCTGTTTGTCCCTTTGACAGACCACGAAATTATTGCAGATGCACATGAGAATCTTAATAGACTTACCAAAAACAGTTTAGGAACTACATTAGCAACTTTTATTAAAAAGTCTCTTTTAATTGTAACATTGACCCCACCTCTCCCTCCAGCTACAGCCACTTTATAGCTAAACTTGTTGAAAGAGTTGTCTGTGGGTACTGCCTCCACTTTTCTACCTCCTATGTTCCCCTCAGTCCACTCTAAATTGCACCACGACACTTGGCACTGCACAGAAACTTCATGGGGACAGGGACCGGTCTGTTCTATTCACCACTGTAGCTCCAGCAGTAAGGACATTGCGGAAACCATGGTAGGTTCTCAATAGGTATTTGTTAAAGAAATAGTGACTGCAATGGAGTATTAACCACTCACTAAAACGATGATTGTTATGAAGAGTTTGTAATAATATTGGGAAAATGCTGTGATAAAAGCCTAAACAGGAAAATGAATAGAAAATTATATATTTCATACCATCTTAGCTATTAAAAAGCATGGAAAAAAGACTGGAAGGAAAATGTTAACAGTGGTTTTCTAGAGTGGGACTATAAATGATGATTATTTTCTTTTTGTGTTTTGTGTTTTTACTATTCTGCCAATCTTTAATAGGGGTGCCTTTTAAATTAAACAAAATTTAAATCCAAGCAACAACATGATGGACATGGCATTGTATTTCAATGTGCCTTACTTTCAGGCTCAAATACCAAATATTATTGATGTACCTATTGAAAATAACGTACTGGGTGAGAGCACATTTGATATGTGCAGACTAATTGTTCAGATGATAATGGATTTATTGTTACCCATCATCTTTCCAACCAGATAACAACCACCTTACCGCAAGACAGTAGTCATAACAGCAAACGTTTATTGGGTGGTAACTACGTGTGGTGCACGCATTATCTCATCTAACTATCATACTCTGAGGGAAGTATTATTATCCCCAATTTTCAGATGAGAAAACTGAGGCATAGGGTGTGTATGGAACTAGCCTAGGATCATACTGCTAGCAAATAGTCCAGATCAAGTGCAGTTCTTAACCAACTCTCTTGGAATTATGGTTTTTATCAATCAGCACCCACCAGAGTAGTTTATCCCATGTGCATGATGCCAAACCCACGGTCTACAAACTCTACCGAGAAACCTACTGTTGCAGGAATTTTCAGAGGCTGCTGCACTCATTGCTGTAAGTATGTTATTTTCTCACTGTGGTTGGCAGAAGTGAAAAAAGAGTTCATGGTTGGCTTGGATCAGGCTGGGTATTGGGCTAAAATGAGAAGCACCTAGGTAAAATGATTTGGAGAGTTGTCATTGTTAAGAAGTACATAGAAGCAAAAATACACTTAAAAAAATCTACACTACACACAGATAAATGGAAGCCACATGGGCTGAACTGGGCCAGGACACCACATGTGGGCTGCTGAGAGGTCCAGATGCGTGGGAGGACAGGGAGCACAGCAGCAGTAGCCACAGCTCTTTGTCTCAACAGTCTCTGGGCATGCCATTAGGAAAGGATAGAACTTTTTTTTTCAGTTGGGAAAGTTACATGCACATGGTTAAAAAAAAGTGTATAAAAAAGAATACAGTGAAACATTATCCCACACCCACAACCTTCATTTCCTCTTTCCAGAGGCAACCACGGTGCAACCACGGTTACCAATTTCTTGAGTGTTCTTCCAGAAATATTTTATACATAAAAGTATATATTCAGTATTTGTGTATATGCTGTTTGAAACACACACACGGTCAAATTACACCCATCTCCCTTTTCTCCCCTTACTACATCTTGGCAGAGCTACCATATATAATTGTCCAAAGGGAGAGTGAGGGCAGAATTTCAATAAACCGTGTTCTCTGGGCCTGCCCAGAAGACGGCACCTTTCCTTAATCCGCACAAAGGTACCATCTTGGGCTCTAGAGTCTGTCCACATCAGCACACGTAGATCTACTTCCCTGTTTTTCACCATTGCAGAGTATTTTGTTGTAGTGGATGAACAATACTTTATTTAACTAGTTTCCTGTTGGTGGTCATTCGGGTTCTTTCTACTCTTTTGCTCTTAGAAAAAAATGCTGTAACAAATTTCCTTGACTAAACGTTTTTGTGCACCTGTGTGAGAGCATCTGAGGAGGAAGTTTGGGGTATGCCATTTTTGGGATTCTGAAACATTTGGTTTCAAACGAGAAACAAAATACATTGATTTAAAATGACCTGAACTCCAGAGGTGTTTCTTCTTTAATTTTTGTAAACAATATTTCAAATTCTCATTCATTATCAACCTTGATAATTGACTTCCAGCCGCCACAAGAAGTGTTTGCTTTCTTCTCTTGGGCCCTAATCATCCACAGCAGGTGACTTTCCTCTCTTCAAGGTGTCCTCACCAATTCCAGAATTGTCTCTGCCAGCAGGGTCAGAGACTGGAGCGAGCTCTTCCTTCTGCGTGCAGAGGTTCGTATTCACTGAAGTTCAGAAGAATCAAAATTTCTCCCCTGATTTCCCTGGGAGGGTGTGGCCTCAGCTTTCCTGCTAATATCAATAAATCTTCTGACTCTCCAAAATACAGACAGTATAAGGCTGAAGCGAAGGGATTTACATGAAAAAAATTTTATTTTTAGAGGCCGTGTGGTGTAGTAACCAGGGCAGGGCATTTAGAACCAATAGAACAGGGGCTAGAATCCTTGACCTGCCTTGCTTGATAATGGATGTGTCCAAAGCAATTTGCACATAGCCAGCACTCAGTCCCTTGAATTAGTATTGATCATGACGATGTAATGGCGATGTACTCTGTGAATGAATAAGGAAGCTGACATGTTGCAGGGACTGTGCTAGGTGTTCTATAGATGTTAATTGATGTTCACTCCATATAGTAAGCATCATACCTTCATTTTAAAGACAGGCCAGAGAGGTTGAATAACTTGTTCAAGGATTTTCAGCTGCTAAAGGGCAGGGCTCTATACAAGCCATGCTCCTCCACATTCGAGCTGGTGTTCCTTTCCTAGATATGTATAAGAGAACTCCTATTTTTTTAGAAAAGTAAGTCATGTTTTCATGGTGTTCTGGTCAGTGAATTATATAGGTGAAATCCTTTCTGCTTTCTAAAGACCATTTCTTTTCAACCAGTTTGCATATAGCATTTGAGTTTTAAGAGTAGCTTTGCTCAGGAACAATACAAAAGATGGCTTGTTGGGATGACAGGTTTACTAACAAGGTGTGGTTATTTGACGAATTAATAAAGAAGTCCTCGTGAAACAACCTTTGATCTGCAATTCGATAAAAAGGTATTGTCATAGTGAAGAAATGCTTTGCTGATCTTCTCTGTAGACTTGACTATTTCACTGTCTTTTATGTATTTTTTCTCACTATGTACTTCAGCTCTAAAGAAACTTTCCTATTTTCTTTATCTTCTGTATTCATCTTTCCACCTATGAAACATATCGTGTTCTTAATTTCTTTCTTCATTGCTAAGCTGGAATCTAGACAGCTTATTTCTCTTATCTCTTTCTAACTCCATGGTGGTAGATTTTCCTTTTTCTTATCTCTTTTTTTGAGAAATATGACTCGTAGGATGCTTTTTGGAGTGGGAAAAAGGAAGATAAAGCAGGCTTGGAGAAAATGCAGCTGTGAAGTTTTGCCTATTTGGAAAACTACATGTGTAGGCAGCTGCACACCTGACGGTGGCCCTCCCTCAGACTGGACCACCAGTCATCCGTGTCCTTGTAATGCTTCCTAGAGGAATCACTTGTGTGATGCTGCTATTCAAAATGGGTGAATGTGTTCTCATTTACTCTTTTTGAACAACATCTTCCTTCTTTTTAGACAAATCCATCCATGTTGATTGGGCTAAAGGATGAACACTGAACAATGTTATGCTTTCTATTGTGAAAGTTTAACTTTCAGTGCGACTTGATGCCATTTAAACACTGAATGAAAGTTATTTGCATCCATCCAGCAAACATTTACAGGGTGCCTGCTGTGTACACGTCTTGGGGTGAGATGGGAGTGGCAGATACAGCAATGGTCCCAGTCTGTTGTGGGTGGGATTGCCAGATAAAATACAGGATGCCCAGTTAAATTTGAGTTTCAGATATACAAAAAATAATTTTTTGAAGTCTAGGCGTGTCCCATGCAATATTTGGGACATATTTACACTAAAAATTATTTGCTATTTATCTCAAATTTAAATTTAGCTGACGTGTTTTATTTTAATTCACTAAATCTGACACCCTTAACTGTGGGAGACTGACATACACATAATCACATGACAATGGGGTAAATGCTATGATAGGGATGCTCTAAAACATTTCAGCAGTTAGCTCTGGTGTTTGCAGAGAAGAAGCTGTGGCAAATAATGAAAGGGCAGCCTGACAAAAGGGTATGTCTCCAGACTTATGGGTCAGAGAGTTAGGATTGTCAAAGTCTGGTCTTTGAGGGATGGGGAAAAGCAAGCGGAGATTTATGAAGACACTGTGTAATCCCGTATGCAGATTAATTAAAATCCTTCCTGCTCCAGCTCCCATCCAGAGACAACCCTTAAGAAAACCACTGGTGTTGACATTTTCGGTGCCTACTGGATCAGGTATTTGTTTGGCAGTTTTGTTTCCGTGTCGCTCTGTCTCTAGCTATCCAAAAAACAGCCAACAAATATTTATTTGTTCAATAACTGTAGTGCTAAAAATACTGTATTCTTGGTGATCTAGGAAGGATGAGGGAAAAGGCAAGAGATAAATGGTAGAAAATAATCAAACAGATTCCTGGTCCTGATCAGCCTGTTGTGTATATGAGGGTATGTGTGTGGGGATATGTGTGGTGGAGGTAGGGGTTGGGGTTGGGAGAACCCAGAACCAAATACTAAAGAGCCACGTTATTTCAAGCAATGTTGAAAAGATCAAAATCCACCACAACCAAAGACCTGAAACTTGTTTTCACAGGATTTGATCCTGCTACTTAAGTGTTGAGGGAGTGGAGGAGGTTTCATCCAGCAGAGCTGCCTGGAGAAGATGAGTTTGAGTTCAGTCTTACGGATCTTGAATTTGAGTGGGTATAGAGCAGGAAGAAAGGTACTGCCCTTGGGAAGAATATCATACGCAACAGCATATTTTAATACACTGTAGCTTGTGTGTGTGTGTGTGTGTGTGTGTGTGTGTGTGTGAGGAGGATGGATGGGGCCAGTTGGAGTGAAGGTGAGAGGGTGAGGCAATCCAAGATGACTCCCGGACTTGGAAGTGGAAAGGTGACTTGTTAACTGATTAGATTTCAGACTCAAGGAGAAAGCTAAAGGAATTCATCTCACCAAACAGGAAAACTGATCAGTGGAGATTTCTGGAGCAAGTTGGTAAAAGTAGGGCAAAGCAGTGGTTTGAGATAATATCTTGGATAACTCAAGAGCTGTCCCACTTTTGACTGAATTACTCAGGAATTCAGAAAATTGCTTCACAGAAGTTCTGTTCTTGTAATCATATTCTGCCAGAGGCTTCCAGCAGGTGGTATATTAGGAAAAATATTTACATAGAAGAAGATAAAGAGTCATTTTATTT
This sequence comes from Tapirus indicus, assembly GCA_031878705.1. Lineage (NCBI taxonomy): Eukaryota > Metazoa > Chordata > Mammalia > Perissodactyla > Tapiridae > Tapirus > Tapirus indicus. The sequence goes on from CM062933.1 coordinate 13,708,309, forward strand.
TCTTCCTCATCCATGTTATACCTTAATTGCCTTATGGAAAAACCCTGTTTTGCTTGGCCTTCTTTCTTGCAGGGAAATATGGATCATGATCGCTGGAAAATGTAACTGCAGTCTTCTGATGCAGCAGGAAAATGCATTCTTGTTGGGTTGGGTGTTTTATTAAGAATTTCTGCAGAGGTTGAATATCTTCATTTCAAATTCACAGAAAAGCCTCAGGCCAAGATCCTAGAAAATAAGAGTATTTATCTGGAGTCTCCTTGGTTCACTTTCTGTTGCTCCTGTTCTTTCTGTCTCTTTCCTCATCTTGTTATCTATTCCAGTGTGGCTCTGTATGGTCGTAATAATCGCTACCAGTCTACTACTTTTCAACACCTTTAATCCAATACGAGAGAGAGAGATTGTTTGACTTTTTTTCTCTTTCTGGAAATCAGGAAGGGCAGGAGATTTAAACCTGAATATTCTTTCTCCTGAATGAAGAGGGAACGATGGCCCTGAATTCCCAGAAGGTAATTTGGAGCATCTAGACTCAACAGAGTGTTTCAGTGGAGGTGTTTTCTCTGCAGGTTGATTTCCCTCCTTGTAGGTTGCTCTTCATTATGGAACCACAGACCTTGAAAGGGTCTCCAGAGAATGTGTAGAAATGGCTTGCTGCCTCAGGCAGGCGCAGACCACAAGAGAGGTGTGAAGTTAGGTTTTGGGCCTGAGCAACCGTTCCACGAAGGGCCCCATAAGCCTTTATTGTTCATAAATAAAAAAAGTTCTCGGTTAGAGATGGCCTGCTAACTTTTGTGGTTGACATTTATAGCCAGTTACTAAATCACCCTTAAATCTCATCTCAGATCCATTTCCAGAGATGTGTGTTATCCAACAGGGTGGTTGTGTTTAATCACACTCCACTTTCACACTTAAAGTACATAAAAACACATATCTATGTTTCCAAAGGTTTGTATCTCTGTTAGAATGAAAATTACACATCTGCATTTTTCCACAGCTTTCTTTGTTAGCCTTAGTTTTTAATACTAAGTTTGTATTTACACAGGCAAAACACATGTAAAGTTGTAACCACTGTCTGGCAATTCAAACTTAAAAGCACTTCACTTAACAAACGCAAGTAATTGAGATGAAATGGTTTGCAGGGACTTGTATTACCCAGATAACTTCTTTAGATCTTTTTTATTCACAAGGAAATAGTTCTGGCTTAAAAAAAAATGTTAAAGCTGGTCTCCAACAAGCCTAGCCTCTTCTTTTCTTGAGAAATTTCTTGAGTAGGAAAGTCTCTTTTCTACTTTCAAATGTCCAGTGCCCCAGGGACCTTGGTATTCCAGTTTTCAGACTAGTGCCTGGAAAGGGAACTGACAAGGATCATTTACAACATCGTGTGAGTAAGGTGAAATTTAAAGAGCGCTTTAAGAGGCTATTGCCGTTCAAAGCCTTTATGATTATAGGCATTTCTGATGTCTCTGGGCAAGTGAGTGAAGTGCTCTGCGGGCTGGGACTCCTGGAATCCCCTCCCACAAGTGGCCTCGCTTCCTCCTTTCTTTTCCTCTACCCTAAGCCAGGAAGGGAAAACTATTTGTGGAGTCCTATTTACTAGCTCTACGAATCTCAAAGCTCCTTCTTTTTCTGTAATAACAGTCTGTGTGTATATATTGTCTACTAGATGGCAGGCCCACTTTACAGACGTTAACTCAATTGATTCACAATGATCCTGTGGGGGATAATTATTATCGCCCTGTGTATGGATGAGGAAAATGAGGCAACAGGTTAAGTAACTTGCCCAAGCCCACTGGGTGGTGCCAGGTTCAAGCCAGGTGTTCTGTGATGCTCCTGAACACTCTGCATAGCTGCCCTTCTAGTAGCTAACTACTCTGATACCTTTAGCATTTGCTCACAAGTGTTATTCTTATGCTGCATGGTTTCCACCATTTGTTAAACTTTTTTACCCAAACTCAATATCATCCTTTAGTGACTATCTAGTCTAGGATGGCCAGAGGATTAGCTCCCAGCCCTTGCACATCAACTCCCATTGATTGACTTTTTCTCGTACAGAAGCTCAAGTTCTATTAACCAGAAATGTATGACATATCTAATTTTTAACTTTTCAGAAAAGGCATTTCATACCCCACTAGTATTTAGCTTGTGACCTATGATGACCCTTCCTGCCCAATCTATTCTTGGTGCCTCTGGTTTTGCTTTATATCCCCAAACCTTGCATGGTCGACTTGGCATTTGTGGCCATTATAGTAGTGGGATTTTGTGTGTGTGTGAGTGACCCCAAACAGGGAGTCATTTGTTGTTTTACTGAGGCAAAGATTTGAGTTTCAAAGACAGCAAGGCTGGTATCCACAACCAGTCATGTAGCAAGTGCCTGTCCTGTCCTAATACCATACCCCAATGAGGCTTTGTCTTTTTCTAAAGTGGTATTTACAAGTTTGGGAATTTGAGAAGTTCTCAACATTATTGCTCTCTAATATCACAAGATACTGTACTGAAATTACAGTTTTCAAGTGTATTCTGTTTTTGATGGGCTATTTTTCTAATGGGTTACAGTTGCTGTTTTGTTTTTTTCTAAGTAAACTCTTATTAAAGCATCGTGTATCTGCTCAGGCTACTATAACAAAATACCATAGACTGGTGGCTTACATGACAGACATTTATTTCTCATAGTTTTGGAGGCTGAGAAGTCCAAGATCAAGGTGCTGTCCTATTCAGTTCCTGGTGAGATCCCTCTTCCTCGCCTGCAGATAGCACCTTCTCACGGTCCTCAGTTGGCAGAAAGAGAGACCAAGCTCTCTGGTATTTCTTCTTATAAGGGCCCTAGTCCCATCATGAGGGCCCCACTCACATGATCTTAACTAAACCTAATCACCTCCCAAAGGCCTCGCCTCCAAATACCATCCCACTGGGGGTTAGGACTTCAACATAAGAATTTTGAGAGACACAATTCAGTTCATGGCATACAGCATACAATACCACTATAAGTATCTAATTATAAGTATATAAATGATAAGTATACAACTCAAAATATTTTCATAAAGTGAACAGACCTGTGTAACCAGTGTCTAGATCAACACCCAGAATATTACCAGCACTCAGAAGCCCCTCCCCCATGTCCCCTCCAGGGTAGCACCATCCTGACCTCTAATACCTTTGATTAGTTTTGTCTGTTTTTGAATGTTTGAAAAAAATATATATATATACACAGCACATCTTCCTTATCCATTTATCTAAAGATGGACACAGGTTGCTTCCATATTTTGGCTATTGTAAACAATGCTGCAATGAACATAAGGGTGCATGTATCTCTGAATTAATGTTTTTGTTTTCTTTGGATAAATACCCAGCAGTGGAATAGCTGGATTGTATGGTAGCCCTATTTTTAATTTTTTGAGGAAACTCCTTACTGTTTTCCACAGTGACTACACCAATTTACATTCCCACCAACAGTGTATGAGGGTTCCCTTTTCTCCATACCATCGCCGACACTTGATAACTTTTGTCTTTTTGATAATAGCCATTCTGACAGGTGTGAGGTAGTATCTCATTGTATTTTTGATTTGCATTTCCCTGATGATTAGTGATGCTGAACATCTTTTCATGTGCCTCTTGGCCATCTGGATGTCTTCTTTGGAAAATGCCTATTCAAATCCTCTGCTCATTTTTTAATTGGGTTGTTTGGTTTTTTTGATATTAAGTTGTCTAAGTTCTTTATATATTTTGGATATTAACCCTTTATCAGATGTAAGATTTGCAAATATCTTCTCCCATTCAGCAGGTTGCCTTTTGTTTTGTTGATGGTTTCCTTCACTGTGCAAAAGCTTTTTAGTCTGATGTAACCCTATTTGTTTATTTTTGCTTTTGTTGCCATTGCCTGAGGAGACTGGGCCAAAAAAATATTGCTAAGACTGATGTTGAAGAGCTGACTGCCTATGTTTTCTTCTAGGATTTTTATGGTTTCAGATCTTGCATTTAAGTCTTTAATCCATTTTGAATTTATTTTTGTTTATGACATAAGATAGTGGTCCAATTTCATTCTTTTACATGTATCTGTCCAGTTTCCCCAACACCACTTATGAAAGAGACCCTCTTTTCCCCATTGTATATTTTTGCCTCCTTTGTCATAGATTAATTGACCATATGTGTGTGGGTTTATTCCTGGGCTATCTATTCTGTTCCATTGATCTTTGTGTCTGTTTTTGTGCCAGTACCATATTGTTCTGATTACTATAGCTTTGTGGTATAGTTTGAAATCAGGGAGTGTGATGCTTCCAGCTTTGTTCTTCATTCTCAAGGTTGCTTTGGCTATTTGGGGTCTTTTGTGGTTCCACACAAGTTTTAGGATTCTTTGTTCTAGTTCTGTGAAAAATTCCATTGGTATTTTGATGGCGATTGCATTGAATCTGTAGTTTGCTTTGGGTTGTATGGACATTTTAATAACATTAATTATTCCAATCCATGAGCATGATAGGCCTTTCCATTTATTTGTGTCAACTTCAATTTCTTTCATCAGTATCTTGTAGTTTTTGGCGTACAGGTCTTTCACCTCCTTGGTTAGATTTAGTCCTGGGTATTTTATTCTTTTTTATATAATTGTAAATGGGATTGTTTTCTTAATTTCTCTTTCTGATAGCTCATTATTAGTGTATAGAAATGCAACTGATTTCTATTAATTTTGTATCCTACAACTTTAATGAATTTATTTATTTGTTCTAATAGTTTTTTGGTGGAGTCTCGAGGCTTTTCTGTATATAGTATCATGTCATCTGCGAATACCGACAGTTTTACGTCTTCCTTTCCAATTTGGATGCTTTTATTTCTTTTTGTTGCCTAATTACTGAGGCTAGGACTTCTAACACTATGTTGAAAAAAGTGGTGAGAGTGGGCATCCCTGTCTTGTTCCTGATCTTAGAGGAAAAGCTTTCATCTTTTCACTGTTGAGCATGAGATTAGCTGTGGGTTTGCATACATGGTTTTAGTTTGTGCTTCCCTGTTGACTAATGAAGTTGAGCATCTTTTCTTATTTTTTTTAAACTACATTTGCTTCTAATTAGGATTCCATGACTATTAAGCAGCCCCACTCAACTTTGTGTCATCTGAAGGGCTAAAGTGTATAAGTTTAATCCCAGGTTTTATTTTCATGATACTCTAGGGTGCTTAGACTGACCCTAAGCTCCTGATAATTATGTTTTGGGTAAAGCCTTTGACCAGTTAGATGCTAAACCATATCTTGAGAGGTTATTGCTAAGAATATCATGTAGACTGGAATTGAATTTCTTGAGGAAATTAGCTCTAATTCTGCCTACTTTATTTACATACCAGTAAATCAACCCTGTGGTTGAAGGGCCATGTGGGTCCTCCCAGGCTAGTTCTTCATGGAGCCATGTAAGGTTGTTTGAACCTGGTGCTTCTCTGGGTGCCCCTCAAACAGATAGTTGGAGAGTTGTTCCTAGTGTCTCCATAGAAATTAACGTTGAGGAGATGGATTTATAATTGTCGTGTCTCTTCCTACCTTCCCTGAAACTGTCAGGGCAGTATTAATTGAAATCTGGAGTATTAACTGCTTTTGGTGTTGCCATTGCCAGAATCTTTCCTCTAAAATAGTCCTTTCTCCTTTTTTGTTGTGTCTGTTTAAAAATCTCAAGTTTTTAAGATGACCAACATCCTCTTGGTACTAGTCAATTTGCTGTGGTATACCAACAGAATTGATTATGAAATTCAAGGCAAGGATGCTGGCTCTTGGCAGGTGTGGCCCCAGGAGTCTGCACAGTAATCCCGTTGAGTGATGTATAACTTTCTCCCAAAAAGGAATCACTCCAACAACACATTTTCCAGGGAACTTTGAGTTCATTTTAAAATGACACATTGGAACCACTTTGTACTTGGGAAACTACATGTTCACACCCGTAGAGTTGTCTTTCCTTAAAAAATGTGTTATTTATAATACTTTATATTTGGTGTATCTCCTCTTAAAAATACTAGTCATAATATATTTTTATAACTTGCAAGTTTATACTTCTCCTTGAGTTTTGTGTTTAGATTTGCTATCACCCAGTCCGTATTTTTAATTTCCAGGAGAAAACAATACATTAAACAACCCAATTTCCTCCTACTAGGTAGCTTTTTGGAAGTCTGGGATTTGAAGAGGTGCTTCACTTTGATGAGACGTGTGTTCTTGTATTCTCTATTAACCAAGCACCAGATAATTATTAGGAACATCTTCTAGGGGTGAGTGAGCCTTCCAGGTGGCTGATTCATTTTGGGATCCCTGCCAAGATGGTCATTAAGAAATGTCAGCCAGTGAGGAACTGGGTGCCTGCTCTACTTGGCAAGGAATCAAGACCACTTTATTTCTGTTGGACCAAAAAACCCAAACACACACACACACACACACACACACACACACACACACACACCCCCAAAAGAACAACAATGAAGAGAGAAGTCTGCCTATCAAGGAATCTAGGCTTGAACCACTGTTGCTCAGTATACCCGGTTCCCTAGAAGCCATCTCCACCCAGCCTCTGATGCTCTTGACCCATCTCAGTTCTATGGTGGACAGCAGGTTTCCTACTGGAGCTCTGTTTGATCTCTTGTTGCTAACTTATACCTGTGGTTAATTTTGATTGTCCTGCTGATTGAGGTACTTGTGCTCAGCTGTGGTTGCCACATGCTTCTCAGAGGTACGCAAAAACACGGCATTTAGTGGTGTTTTTCACTGTGTATTCAGAGATCTGAGACTTTTTAGGTAAATAATTCTCAAGCAACAATCAACTCTCGTGAGTTGAATAAATATGGCAATTTAAATGTTTATGAGCTACCGTAAATCTTTTCTGCATTGTGCTTTGAAAAAATATTTTCAGATTTTCTTCCTTCCCATAGCGCCTAAATACTTGGAAATAATTGATTTTAGATGATTAAACAAAGCTTCTCCAACTTATTTATTTAGAGAGTGTCATCTCAAATCACATTTTTCGATTTCAAGGAAATGAAACAAAATTTACATTTTGAAGTAATTTGACATTAGCCAAGACAATAATCTGCTTGGGTTTCATTTTTTTCCTCTCTATAGACTACATTGGAAGTTTCCACTTGGAAATTCATATACTGTTTTCTCTCAGAGGAGTTTATCAGTAGGAAGAAGGTAAGAAAACAAGTTAGATTGCCTTGAGAGTATCTCTCAGTTACTACAGGGAGGGAGCTGGGGAAGCTGGCTAAACCATGACCTCTTGATAGTGGATCTCAAACTCCAGTGTGCATCAGAAGTACCTGATATATAAAATATAATTCATGGGTCCCACCCCCAGAGATTCTGATTCAATAGTCTGCGGTGGGCCTTGGCAATCTACATTTTTTTAGCAAGCACCTAACTCTAATGTGCATGGTCCAAGACCACATGATGTGAAATACTGATCTAAGGCCTCTTTACAGAACATGATGTAAGGTTCCTGAAACAGGTAAGAAGACTGGCCATTGTGAACTATATTAACATTTTAATTAAGAGAAAAGATGTCTTTTTAGATCCAAAGTTCTAAACTGTATGTCTTAGTCCGGGTTCCCCAAGAGCAGATCCTGAGACCAGCATCAGGGTTTATGTGATTTATTGGAGTGCTCTCAGGAAAAGAGCGTAAGGGAGGTAGGATAGGGCAAGGCAAAAGCTAAGCAAGGGTGCTGTCTGAGCTGGAGGCCAGCTTTCACCTGATCCCACGGGGAGCTCTGGGCATGAATTGCACTAGTCAGCTGGTCCCACCTTAGGGGAAAGAGGACAGTTTTTTGTATCCCATGTCAATCAGTCACTGGTTGCAAGCTGCCCTGGGATGGATGGGTGATGTAATATTCAGGATAAGGTGACTCCTATTCTGCAAAGGGCAGTTCTCCTGGGAGGAACCCTCTGGAACCAGTAGCAACCAACACTTGTGGCAACTGGGGGATGGGTGCCCCAGAAAGGTAAAGGGGACCCAGGAGGGGCACCATCAGCATCCAATGCTTTATGACAATACAGAGTCACATGAGAGGCTTCTCACACCGTGGCTCCTGTTCCTGGTCACCTTGGCCACTTTTGATGTTGTACTTTACTTTATAAGCTTGCTGCTCTTAAGATACTGTTTTTAATTACAAGGGAAAACATGGACAGTGGATATACTTGGCTTTTTTTTTTTAATATTTTCCTTCCTGTGCTTTAGTAAGACTTGTCATCCTACAGCAAAGTGTAGAAAATATGGCAACCTCCATTGTCAATTTTGTTTCCTATTCTCAGTGAGAGAAACAGTGACTTCAAATATTGAATTATGGATCCTCAGGCTGTAGTGAAATCTTAATATATTTTACTTGAAACTTCATTTGCAGATGAGTCTGTCTGATGCTACTTGTAATGATATTGCTTGTGGGGGATGTTCCTTTGTTTAGGGCTTCCAATGAGAAATATGATGTTCTGGAAACTACTGAACTGGTTGTCATTGGTTACTTGGCTTTACTAAATAAAACAGCCTCTTCTAAACTATGTTCTGTGGAACATTAGTGTCTTTTGTACTGTGTTCTGTAGAAAATAAGTTCTACGGTCAAATGATTTTGGAGGCACTCTATCTACTATATTCTCCTCTAGGAGATTCACAAAGAACTTTGACCTACTGAAGGCTCTAAATATCCTGCAGGAAAGAAGACGGTTTACCTTTGTTTAACTCATTGTTTTCTAACCCTATTTGCTCATAGAAAAGCTGCTTATCATGGCTGCCTCCTTCCTTTTTATTTTTTCAAAGTACATATTACCATCTTACAGAACTAATGTTCTATAGAACATGGTTTGGGGAATACTAAAACTTTATTCCTCATCATGTATGATCAGTGCACTGGTAAGCAGCAAAGCACTGGTTCTACTCTTTTACTTTGTAAAACCAGCCTCAACACCTTATCTACGTGCAAGGCAAGTGCAAAGCAGATTTGGGGATCAGGGTAGTCTCTGGAGGGCAGGGACAGGTTGTTTTCCATGCTGAAGGGGCCATAAAAACAGTAAGATATTTAATGAGGTCTCAGCATGGATATATTAGCCTCCATAAAACATTTTATTTAGCCTAACCTACAATTACTTAATGGACAGTGAGTTTCACAAACAGCTAGTCCCCAGCCTCCAACGTTTATTAAACGTCTGTTCTTTTTGGATTGACTTTGCCAGGGAGAGTCATGCAAGATTAAAAAGATAGCATATTAAAAATTCAGTCAAGACACACAGGGCTGCCCTGATGATAACAACTGTGGTGAAACGTATCTGAATTCGTATGGATTCCCACGTTCTCAGTAAAAGATACCTTGCCATTTCCCACCACTCTTTCATTAAAAAATTATTTGGATTGTCATGGGTATGCGGCATTTCCTTTTTGCATAAGACATAAAGAAAAGACAACATTGCATAAGTTGTATTTTTCTAAGGGATTTTGAATTGTAAAAGATACAAGTGAATGAATATTTATTTCGAGGAAAAATAGTGAGTCCTTATATTTTGTACAGCACTTTGCAGTTTACAGAGAACTCCCCTCCCCCATCAACTATCACTTTTGTGCTTACAAAACTCCTGTGAGAATGGCAGTATTACGGGCCCCACAAAAGAGATCAAGGACTCTTGGAAGGCTGGCCAGAGCAGGATTACAGAATTCAGAAGCTTTAGTTTTCATTCACTTTGACCATTATCCTAAGTGACAGGCTCTCCTAGGTTTGTTTTCTTGCACCATAAGAAAATTCTAGAAGGAAACCACAACAGGATTTTCTCTCATTTGCTTTTACTTCCTTCATGCTTAGTTATGCTCAACCAGCTTATCATGTAGACTCAGCCACAAGCTTACTGCTTCCTAATCCATTGCTTAGCAATAGTCACCTCTTGGATCACGAGAGGTGGTAAGATTCTCGGGTATGTGTGTGCACACGTTGCATGCAAATATATAGGAGCTGGTGGGGGATGAGGTAGTTAGAGGCCATATTTAGGCAGAGTCCTGTACTCCCTGCTGAAGAATATGGATTTTCTCTAATAGGAAGCATGAGGAATCTAGGATCTTGGGTGTCTTGGATAGGGTAGAAGAGAGTCTGATAATACGGACAACAGTGAGGAGGCTGCTACCTGAATACAGTAGACAGATGATGAGGGTCTGGGAAATGGATATGGCTGAGGCAATGGAGAGGACCCCTGAGGTAGAATTGACTGGTCTGGGTGTTAAGGGAGATACAGGAACTAAGGATATACATGAGGTTTCTAGTATAGGTAGACTCTACTGCTATTATCAGAGAAGAGACTATGGGGGAGAGAAGTAGATTGGTAGGGTGGGGTGAGAGAGTCAAAAAGAAAAGTCACTTAGGACTTGAGAAATTTAAAGTGAAATATTTAGAAAGCAGCTTGAAGTATCAGTCCAAATTATAGAGAAAGAGAACAAAGTCTGCGATTTAGATCTAGAACTCAACAGTATATAGAGCCCTGGGTGCGGACAAGAGCATCCAGGAAGAATGTAGCACTAGAATGAATCAGCCCATACAACGTAGGTGTGCTGGAAATGTCGTTTCATCATCTATAAGTCAATTTCATTTCATACTGAAGGCCCCTCCTTTTAGTCTGGGAGATAATTTCATTTACTTGGGTTTCCCTTCCTCTCATGCAGTGCCAAGACATCAGGTACAGGACTGGTCCTTGGTCATCTATCCAGGTAGGTTACGGCTGAAGCTGCCATCATCTTATTAGATTCCTTGTTCTCTGCCATGGCCATGCCATGGGATGCTGCCTGTGGTTTTGTCTGCCTACCTTAAACTCCACCCAGCCCTTCTCCTTGGAATTCTGCTGTTGACATTGTGGGAACATGGGAAAGCATGGCTGCTCTGGCACCCTTTGATAGCTTTCTTCCGTTTCCTCCTTCCTCTAGCCCAGGGACATCTCTTTCTGGGGCAGAGAGGGAAGGAAGGATGAAGCCCCTTCCCTATTGCTTCTCACACTCTCCCCCATCTTTTCCCCAAACCACTAAGTTCTCTTAAAGGCTTAAACATGTTTTACAGGAGGAAAAAAAAAGCCAGAAGGACTTGCTGGTTATTTCTGTTTTTGGCCCTGATGCATGCCTTCTGGATGTCATGGAGTATCAAGACCGCTACCAGCCTGAATTAGAGGAAGGAAACAAATAAATACAGAGAGAAAAAAAATTAATATCTGAAAATACTATCTAGGCACAGTGTTAGGGTAAGAAGAGAAAACAAGCCAGCCTGTGTGTTACGGAATGTAGAGCCAAGAGAGAACAGAAAAATGGTGTCCAGGGAAGAAGCCAGAAAGCTCCCAGGGGATGCAATAAAAGCACCGCTCTCAGGATGCCAAGACACAAGGCACAGCCCCAGTGGTGATGACAATTGGACATACTGGAGGACAGCAAGTGGGTTCAGAGCCCAGGGTTTTAAAGTATGCCTATGGCCCAGCCGTGGTTGGGAGGAACTGTTAGTCAGATTGGGTTCAGATGGTGCCACCTCCATCTTGTGTGTAATTATGTGATACCACTTAAAGTGTTTTCCTGCTCTCATCTGTTTCTCCAGTGGTCTCTCTCCCTGGACTACAAGTTCCTTAGGGGCAGAGCAATGCACATTCTTGTATCCTCAGCCGTCAGCACAATGTCTGACACAGAGTAGAGTCCTTATTTAGATTTAATGAATGACTAAAAGCCAAGATTTTTCAAGAGGGTCAGCATTTTATTGGCCCAGCAAAAGGGCTGAAATAATCCAAGATCTCAGAGGTGTTTCCCTCTAGTGCTGGACTGGACCAAAGCAGGAGATCTGGGTCCTGTGCTAATAGGTCTAGTAACCTGGTCTCCTTGTTTCTGGTGATATGGACAGTTAACACCATTGGTAGCTATTTGTTTAGGTCCAAAGGGGTAAAAGATAGGGTTTGGACATTTGCTGTTTTTGTCACCTTATTTGTACCTAATGTAGACATTGTGGTCATAATATATTTCAGAAAAGTTTTAAATCATGGATGCAATTCAGAAATAATTTATCTACTCCCTGCACCAGGCACTGAGAGAAATTAGTGTCCAAAGTGAAGGGGTATAAATACACAGTTCTTATTTTTAAAAAGCTTCCAGTCTAGTAGAGGAGAGCAAGACAAGTCAAGAAATAGCTATAATTCATGGAAAAATAAAAATGCAAGTGTTAAAAAAATAAAATAATGGGGGAGAGAGGGTTTCTACTTAACTAGAACCCTAGATTATGCAGAATTTCCCGTTCCTTAGTATCTCACTTAAAAGTTATTTCACTGAATCTTGCAAAGGAGAAAGACATTTAATTTTTTTGGTATACTTACCTTTTGCAAAAAAAATCTTCAAAGCACAAAACAATAAAATTTAAGGGTGGGGTCTAGGTTACGCCAATGGTTTATTTCCCAACAAAGAAGAAAGGTGTTAAGGAGGGGAGAGAAAATTATTGAAGAAAAGCCAAGACTCACTGTTTCCATTTATGGAGAAGTGTGATTTTTGCCAAGGAATTACACACAGCAGACTGAATCCCTTTTTTAGCTTCTAAATCAAAGTTGGAGAGGTACATGGTTTGGAATCATTTCAGCTATGGTTAAAGTTGCTCAGGGACCCTTAGGTGAAGGGTGGTGTGTAAATCCAAATAAATATTCTTGCTGTTTCATTATTGTTGTGATGAATTATGTTGTCAGGAATACAGGCTGTTGGAATCAGACTGGGAGCACAAAGGGGATGCGTAGTCGCCTAAAGATTGTATTTTACAGCTGTAACCACCCAAAAGAACTTCTGGCAGAGGATCATCGGCTGTAAATTTACAACCTACATAGGCATCCAAGCTTTGCTGAAAAAAAATCCCCTGAAAATATGTTATTCTAAATGTCTGGCTTCTAATAGAATCTTATTTATGTATTTTTAGTAGGCATGGGGGTGAGGAAGGGGCTAAAAAGGAAGGAGGGATATCAAAAGCACTTTGAAGAACTTGTAGATTTTTCCTTGTTGTCTTTTCCTCCCTGACAAGCCCATTTGTAGGTTCCTTATGAAACTATCCATTTGGGTTGAAATAGCTAGTGAAGTCATGTTTATTGAGTGCCAGCATATTTATTGGGCCAGGGCTGGTCCTTTGGGGACTATGGAATAGATGTCTAAGGTTGATCCTTGGATTAGGGAATGTCTAGCCAGAGGAAAAAAGGCCAACCTATGAAAAACAACAGGGGACCTTCTTTAGAAGAGGATCTATCATCGAATGGGGGAATGTGTGGTTTGGAATATCTGGGCTAGAGAAGGCAGAGCAGGGACTCAAATGAGGGCTCTGAGAGGCTCCTTGCTGTTCTAGAAACGAAGGGGAAAATTCCCCTTATCCCTTGTAACAACAGAACCACCAGAGGAAGAGGCACAGAATTGCTGCTCTGCTTCCCAGGAGGTGATGAGACCTTCCTCCTTGGTACCCAGGCACCAAGAGCATGCCTTGGCTTTGCCTCATCCTTGAGGTGAGGATGTGCCCAGGGGACCAAGATGGAGGATCTGGCCATGGGAAAAAGCAGACACCAAGGCTGGGAGCTCATTTCGCCAGGATCCTTTGTTCTTCCTAAACTGTGAAACTCAGACCAAGTTGCTGGCAGCCATGGCCTTGCCCTCTGGTCAGGCCCCTTTCTCAGATTTAGTTGAGCCATCTGAAGGGTGGCACCTCATGAGCTGTGACCTGGGAGTTTCTTAGGGGGGGTTGGGCAGTTGCTCAGCAGTGTGTTCTCACTGATTGTCATATGGGAAGACTGCCCATGGCAAGAAGACTCTAAGCTGGTCAGCTGAACCTCTCTCCCGGGGCCTGGGCCTGAGCCAGCACATTTGGACCCCAATCAGGAAGATTTGCTTTTCCAGGTCACCAGTCCATGAGGGCAATAGGGCCACGTAAACAGAAAGATGCTGGACTTACATGTCTTGCTCCATCTGCTCACACAGCCTGTTGGGTGGCTTCAAATTGCCCCACAAGGATTTTGGGAGTCCCCAAGAGGTGCCCGACATGTGCTCGTGAGCAAGAGCAGTCAATACTCACTCAGTCCTTACACTTCAGACTCTTGCCTTATTCCGACCAGTCTCTGAAGGCACATCCACTTCTAGCGCCTCATCTTCCCCCTGGACAGTGCCCCGAAGTGCTGGAGCTCTCATGGCACCCAGCTGGGAGGGGTCTATGCCCAGGAGTCTCCCTACTTCCAGGGCACATTCTATTAGAGGGATTCCAAGATAAGACTGACTTTGGGCTGGGTGCACCTACGTAGTTCTTAGTAAATTAACTCTTGTGTGTTTTGCTTATACTTCTCTTTTCCATAGCCCTCAGGTAGGAGCCCAGTGGGGGTTGGGATGAGAACAGTTCTAAGGGACAGCCTGTGTGGCATGCACGTGGCGGGCTCTCCTCTCCCTCTCAGGACTAGGGCTCTGCCATTGAATCCAGTTGACAGTTTCTGACTCTCTCGTGGTTAAGGTGCTCCTCAGCCTCTCATGTGCTGAGTTCACCAGTCAGTCTCAGAGTAGGACATAGCTGGGGAACTCACTTTTTTTTCTTTCTGAGAGAGAGAGAACCAGGGCTACTCTTATTTTTAAAAATTATTTAAAAATTAATATTTCAATCAAAGTGATATATGCATTAAGGCTTACAATAAAAAAAATTACAGTCACTCACTCCATCTGATCCAATCCCAAATCCTAAGTCCAGAGGCAACCACTGTCAAATCTAGCTGTCTCTTCTGGTATTTATCATCATATTTCTAAGTAATATTTTTATATCACACAGTTTTAGACATTATCTCATAACTTCTTGTCACAGCAAATGAGGGCTTACTCTTGTACACATACCCCCAGTTCCTATTCCCCAAACCACCCAAATAGTAGTATCACAAATTTTGCTTAATTCAATCACCAGTGATTTGAATATTATGACTGGAAATAATGTTCACTGCTGAGTCAGGTAATACACTACAATCATGACTCTTGTCTTATACAATGTTTTTGGAGTTAATACTTGTCTCTTCTTTTCATTTGTTTCATTTCTGTGTACCTACTGTCATTTCCCCCCAAATGCTCTAATGTCTCTGTCACACATACCTCACAATATTTTCCATATCCTCAAACAAATCAGTTCCATCTTATACCCTTAAAACTGTCCTTCCTGGAACATTTCATCCTTCCACTTTCATCCTGATATGTTGCTCTATTTTCAAATCCCATTTGCAGCTCTTTCGGAGAGGATCTCTGATTTATTTTGCTCCAGTGGCTTTCCTTCTTGGTTGCTAGAATGTGCCCTCCAGCAGCCTCTTAAGAAATAGTAATAAATGAAGAAAGTAAAATTTTTCAGATCTAAATGTCTGAAAATATATCTTACACTCAGATTTCATTGATAGTTTGTCTGGGTATAGAATTTCATTTTCCCTCAGAATTATGAGGTCATTGCTGCATTTTCTTCTACTTTATATAATTGCTTTTGGGAAATCTGATGCCATTCTGATTCATAATTCCTTGTGTGTGACCTGTTTTTCTCTATCTAGAAGCTTTAAAAAATGTTCTCAACAAGGTGTCTTGGTGTTGGTCTTTTTTCATTCGTTGTGATTGACCTTTTTAATGTAAAGACTCATATTCTTTAGTTCTGGAGAATTTTGTTGCAAGACATTGTCTTTCATAATTTCTGCCCCACTGTTTTTTTCTCTTCTCCCTTTTCTAGAGCTCTCATTAAGTTATACATAGGCCACTCAGACTGATCTAATTTTCTTACATTTTCTCTCCATTGTTTCTCTTTATTTATTTGTTCTCTTTTCTCCTGATTTCTTCACTTTAATTCCAAACTCTTTCATTCTTGCTGTTATGATTTTATTTTCTAAGAACTCTTTATATTGTTCTGATTCCCCATCTCCCATCCAAACACATACTTTTAATTTTTTTATAGCAGCCTCATCTTGTTTCAAGGATTAAATATCTTTGCTTATCTTTCTAAGGATAGTATTCATAAATTCCATGTGTATTGTCATTGTTTCCTGTATTCTCTTTGCCTATTTTGGTCCCTCTTATATCAGAGGCCTTCCTCAAATGTCAGGTCATCCTAGGCTGTCCATTCAGATTTAGAGCGAGACACTTAAAAGGAAATTGAAAGCTCTGTGTGTGTTGAGGTGTGTGTGGCGGGAGCAAGGAATTGTAGACTTGTGGGCGTCCCTGTGTAGGGTGGCCAGATGGAAAGTCAGCCTTGACACTGGAGATCTAACATCCTCGTTTTTCCCCACCAATATCTGAGGATTTTCTTTTGTTTTTCATTTGCTTTTGTTGTAATTTGTTTAGTTTTTGTTTTTGGCTGTTCAGTTTCTCCAGAGATGGATCCTTGCTTTTCCTGCCTGAGGAGTTAAACCTGGCTCCTGATTTTTGGAAGCAGAACTGAGAAAAGAAACTAAGGAGTCCCACCCTTCACAATGCAGATTGTCATTTAATGTCCTCATTTTTCTTCATGTCTACCCTCATCCCCCAACACATAAGTGGTGACCACTGAGACTCGGATTCAATATCCCCAGAAAAGAATCCTTTGGACTCTCTGTGGAGCGTCGGTAGTGGTATAGGGGAGCATGTAGTTGACTGGTTGCATTGGGTGGGAGAATGATATGGGATTCTAATTAGGTTGTGTATAGATTTGGTACCATGTCTTGTTTTCCGCCCTGATGTGCCCTCCTGCTTCCTTTGATAATTTGTGCCCCATGTCATGAACTTCCTGTGGTTCTGTGTATCAGGTGATCTCATTTCTTTTCAGTACTCCCCTCTGTAGCAGCCTAGCTGTACCTTCCTCCTTGATTAATCAAAACCACACTTCCATCCTTTTACCATTTTTTAAACATGTGTTGAAATCTCTTCTCTGCTGACATCTCTTCAAATGGTTATTTGTTCTTGTAAGCTAAAATCGTTCAATTCCTTTACTGTCATTTGATGGAATTTAGGACACAATCATATATATGCATCAGTCTGCCAGGTTTAATCTGCTCTACTGCATTTTGAAGACCTCTTCTGACTCACGTTCTGTTAAGAGTTCCAGTTCCTGCTCACTTCTAAACTATTTGTGTGACCTTGAGTAAAGCTTTCAAACTCTGGATTTCAGCTTCTCACCTGTAAAGGCAGCAATAAAACCTATCAACAGCAAAACAAGTGCTTGTTTGTCAATCTTGTGTTGCTGTGTGGCTGAAATGAGACTGGATATGTGAGAGTGCTCTGGAAAAAACAGTAGTGGGATGAAAATAAAAAGCATCATGAGTAAAACTGGAAACAGAACTTCTTTTTACAAATGGCAAAGAGCCCCTTCTTCTTGGATGTCCTGGCTTCCCCTGTGCTAATGTGCGCAGCATATAGATAGGGGTGTTCAGCTAATCATCTTCTGGTTGTTTTGATCCAAATTCCTTTTCTCTCACTTCAGCCCAGCTCATGTTAGCGTGGCTTTTGGTTTCATCCCCTCCATCATCCTTGAATGCTTCCAGGAAGGTATAGGATATCTCTAGTGTTCTTTGGTCTCACTTTGAGCAATTTAAAAAATTTTTTCTATTTAATTGCAAATTTATATTCTAACACTGTAAATCTATGTCCTCCTACGTTGTCTGTTGGGTTATATTACTTGTATAAATCTAGGAAAACAGCAGAGAGAAATAAAAATGAAATGTTAAACACAGTCATAACTTTCTAACATAAACTGCAACTTGCTGGAATCCATGGCATTATAACGCTATCCTTTCACAGTGGATTATTGTGAGGATGAAATGGATAGTATGAGGAAGTGTAAACCACAAAGGTCTACAACAAATGTAAGGAATTGCTATCATCATTGCCCATATCTCTCTGGGCCTTAGTTTGCTCATCTGTGAGATGAGTTGTTGAGAGTTCTCATTCTGCTGTGATGATTAAAGCTCACTGTAGCCCGTCCCTCCCACGGATTGCAATTAAAACTCCAACATAAAATTCAAAAAACAGCTACCCAAGGACTCTGAAAAGACTCATATGTAGTGGAGCTAGGCAATAGCCACATGGTGTGTTTGAAGAGGGACCCCAAATGCTCTGCAGCCCTACTGACTGATCTATAGGATTTCTGTCCAGTGCCTGAAAACCTGACTCGGAGGTTAGCTTCCTGGTTAGAGAGTTGGGCATAAGGAAACAAAATGCAAATATTCCTTGGAAGGTTAACCCTGCGGGACTCCACTATTAATATTTCATTATAAATTAGTTCAGCAGAAGGAACTGAATCCTGAGAACAAACCCAGATATGGACTCCACTATGTCTGTCCTGTGGAGCAAGCCCCAGAATATGATCCCATTTATGCTTCTAGTTGGGAAATGCAACAAGATTTAAAAGTCCTAGAAGTAATATTTTTCAACTACAAGTTGGTGATGTAGCTCCATCAAAGTAGGCCATTTCTTGCTGAAGATAAAAAAACTGTTTTCTGTGGTTTTTCAAAATAAAAACAATATTATACTCTGTTTCTATTCTAGCCTAGGAAGGTAGGGGTTTTCTCCACGAAAAGAGAGAATTTAAAGAATCCTAGAGCTTCCATACTTTAAGTAAGAATTAAAATATTCTTTATAATAATTTATAGTAATATTGTTCTATGTTTTTGTAAATCCAAATGGTTTTATGCCCTCTCTACATTAAAACAAATGCAATTTTAATAAATGTTTCTAGTCTTTGTCTGTTATGTCAGAAAATGTTGAAGTGGCTTTTATTACTTATTATACTCATTGAATAGAATTTTGTTTCCTTATTCTTGTTTTAAAAAGAAAATAAGAGCTGGCCCAACATAAAAAATCAAAGTAATCCACCATGTCAAACAAGCTAACAAAGAAAAACTGTATGATCATATTAATTGATATGGAAAAATCTTTTGAGAAATTCCAACACCCATCATGATAAAAGAAACTCTCAGCAAATTAGGAATAGAGGGGAACTTCCTCAACTTGATAAAGAACCTACAAGAAACCTCCAGCATGAAACAGTGTGATTGGGTTGGCAGTGCTATTCCACCAGAGGAATAGTGTGTTGGCATTGTGGTGGCAGGCATAGGGGTAGGGACAGTGCTGGACATTGTTTGAGGGGAGATACTGAAAATGGAGAGCAGAGCATTGAGATGGTGATGCTGAGTGTTTGGTCAAAATCACACCAGATTCACGATTTTCCCAGAAGCCACCCTTGCGTGGCAAACTTGTGGTACTGGTGTTGCCCTCTGGTCTGTAGACATAGCTGTGCCTAGACATGAAGAAATGATGACAATAAACACATTGTCTTGCCACTCAGTCTCCTAGGTCTCTTTAACTGTCCACTTTCAGAATTGATCTGGCCCAGGAATTCTGCCTGTATTGTCAGTATTCATAA
The DNA here is from genome assembly GCA_031878705.1 of Tapirus indicus. Taxonomy (NCBI): domain Eukaryota; kingdom Metazoa; phylum Chordata; class Mammalia; order Perissodactyla; family Tapiridae; genus Tapirus; species Tapirus indicus. Next base: position 13,727,656 of record CM062933.1, read on the forward strand.
GAATCAACTTAAAAATAGTAGAAATTACATATTTAATGTGTGACACTAATACCAGCAGATATTGGCCTAATAGTATTCAATTATGATAGGTCTGGTACAGTTAAGTCCTTCCCGGTTTCTGATACTGAAGCTCTTGGATGTTTTCCCTGGATTTTGCTGAATATATCTCTTGGTCCACCCTTCTAAAATCTCATCCCCATTTATCCAGAGGGTAGTTTCCAACTTAGAAGCTCCACTCATTTGACATTACCTTCTAACATGAGAATAAAACTTCAAACCTTATTTTCTTTCTTTGGTGTGGTTCGTGTACTGGCTTCAAAATACTGCTGTTGATGACTTACACCAAAAGATGCTTCATAAAAATCAATTATAATATGTTTTACAGCAGCGTAGACTCTTTAAATGTATCTTGTTTGTAGTATTTGTATCAGGGTACAGAGGGAGTGTTGACATTAGTAGAATTTAGGAGATCTGCTAAAATATAAGCATAAAAACCATGGGTGAGGCAAAATTTCCTTGTCTGGAAATCAATTCTGTTGCAAGAGGAAGGAGTAGATGGCTTTTTCCTGCTCCTCCAAATCCAGGAAAACAGAGTCCCAACTCTACATAGGAATGGGAATTCTATGCATGACTGGGAATTCTCAGCATGACTGAATTTCAGGGCTTTGGTTTTATTGTATTCCAGAAGTCACTTACCAAGATTTTGTCCTCAACATCCCTGAGTGTGAGGATCAGCTGCAATAAGTTGGAGCTGGGTTGTCTGGTTGCTCATGTTCCCAAGATGGCAAGCAAATTTACTTTCTTCTTTGCTATTATTTTAAGACGACCTTTAAAAATATATGTTAGTCTTACTTTAGCTATTGAAAAGGCAAGTACATAAACCAGAAACTAAACTTGCTACCAAAAGGCGTATTTAAACCAGAAGGAATATGGAAACCACTGATTTAAATCTGATACTCTCTCTCAAACACACCAGATGTTTTATATACCAAATTATCCCTTGGTGCTGAAATCTAGATCTTCTGACATCCAAATATTGCTATTGCAAGTGTTGAAATCCTACCAAGTTTAACACATGTAAGGAAACCAAACCTTTCTCCAGATAAAACTATACACTCTCAAACTATCCAAAGAGCTGTGATTTCTTTCAGGGATCGCAAATGTGTAGTAAGGCATAAAATATGCCATATGACATAAAGTGTTTAGGTTATACTTAACGTGTTTATTTTCAAAGGTTTAACACCATTAATCCATGACAGGTGTGGGGTCTATGATTTGAAATAATTATATTTCAAGTCATTCATATCACTGCTTAAGAGATGACTTCATTCTTCCCAGTTACCATATGTGCTAACCATGCAAATGAGAAGGAAAAGAACATCTGGTCGATCATTGTTGTCTTGCCTGTCATGCAGGACATGTGGAATTGCATGTGCCTCTCATACGGTTCCTTTGGGATGTCAGCATGGTGGATGGTTTCATATTTTACACAGCTGGTACATTTAGAACATACCATCAATCTTAGCTCTGTAGCATCCTTACACCTTTGGGTTTTTATTGGGATTTGGTGATGAATTCCATTTTTGGATTACACAAATATCTCTCCTGAAGCTTCAAGTGAGAGTAGCATATTTGTTTAACAGCATCTCTATATAATTTGACAGTTTATGGGTAGAAATGTGGCCTAGGAAGAGACAGTTCTCTGGAAATCCTGAGTTAGAATTTCTATATCTTGGTGTTGATACTGACTTTATTTTAGCAGCACTGAGAAAAATTCACTAAGCTCTGTATATCTTTATTTAATCCCTAGTAAAAATGTAAAATAGCCACCAAATAATCATCCTATCATTGTGTTAATCATTGGACAGAACCTATAATACTCATGGATGGATTATGTACAAAGCAAATCACCTTTTTTAGAGTGCATATTTGAACGGTAATTTGTTTTAAAAAGCATGATTTGAGAATTACAGCACAAGTTTGGTAACATATTTATTCACTTTGTCACCTCCCATTTGGCCAATTTGGTCATATTGTTATTTGCCCAGGGCTCTGACAGCAAATCTGGACATCATGAGGTTGCAGTTTCTTGGGATCAGTGACCCATTCTTTGCTACTGCTAAATCCATCCTGTGAGGGAGTGTTTACTCAAGGAAGACTTAGTCCTAATCTAAGAAAAGCACACAGGTTACCAGGACTCAACCAATATCTCTGGACTTACATGTTTTTTACTCTTCTGAACTGAGGACAATCTTACTGGTTTTCTAAACCTTTGTGTTTCTTGAACAACATCCAAGTAGAATCATTTTTAAAATGTGAGGAATAATTAAACTGGGAGCTTTAGTTTCAGATGCAGGTACAGAAACAAATATGGATCCATATATACATATATATGTATATGTATATATATATGGAAACCAACAAATTAAATTAAAAGTGAGCAACAATCCAGATCTTCAGAACACATTAAATAATGGTCAGTATAAATACAGAATGTATTTTCTTTGTTATCTTTTTTCCATTAGTATTCACATGATGGAACAAAAAAGGAGTTTTCTTTTTCTCCTGCATAATTAATTCTTTAAGAAGCTGTGAGAGATGGACTGTATTTTCTTTAGCCTCTGAATGCCAGCCGGCACAGTGGGGGCAGTTAAATAATAAATAATAACAAATACTGGGTTTATTGACTCCTGAACACTTGAATCAATCAATTAATCATGATATTATGGCAAGATCAAAGGGATAAAATTCTAGAACTGACTGAAAGATGCAAATGGAAAAATCTCCCAGCAGGAATAATTGCAAACCATTTTGATCAAATATAAAATGATGACCAATTATGCTCTTTAGAGCCTGATAACTTAGCTTTATCTAAAAGCTGTAAAGTACATCCTTCCAGGATCTAATGATCTCCTAAACATCACTTCTTAGGGTAAAGCACTGTAGTCAATCACACTAAAGACTAAAGCCACAGATTCAGAGTGGTGAGTACCATCTATATTTTAAAGGATAATTTCCCTGAAAAAGTCCCCTTGCAACATATGATTTGGATATTTCAATATGTCTTATAACCGGCCAGTTTCTCCTGTTTGCATTGAAATTAACTTTCCTTTTCCCAGTCCCCAACCATTGATTAGGTACTAAAGTAAGAGATTTTATGTGAACATTTTGATCAATCTACAAGAAACAATGTAGATGGTACTAAGAAAAAGAGTGAGTCACCAGGCGGAAAAAGAAGCCCCAGGTCAGAACTTGCAATATACAGTAATAACACTCAGCCATAATAATGTGCACAAAGGTCTCCCCCATGGCTGCAGGACTCCAGAATATTAACTGCTAGAGGTTTATGCCGTCTGTTATGGATTTGTTTTCTGGATTCATTCACTCACCCCTGGAGGAGGGTACCAGATGTGTAGTTGGTACCCAGGAGAGATTTTCCTGAGTCCAGAGAACCCTCCTGAGTTCTGCCAGGGGATGTGGTCTTTTCAATAGGCTGCTCAGAACACCACCAGTAACCATAATAAGAATTTCTTTTGGATAATTGAGTTGCTGCCTTCAGGAAATCTATTGCCCCTATGATTCTGGGGTTGTCTGGTTGTAAATAGGGACATCTGGGAAGACTTACTTTCAAGGCCTCGGGAAGCTAGTATTTGGGGTTGAGATCTAGACATTGTGTTCCGGGATTTTTCTTTTTTAAGGGCCAGATTGAATTCATTCATTCACTGAACAAACATTTGCTGAACATCTACTTTGTGCTAGATACTACAGATTTGTAGATTCAAAGAGGAATAGGATTTGATCATTGTACTTATGAATTCATTGAACTATCTCTTAGAGCTGAGTGGTACTTTCACATCTATTATCTCCTTTAACCAATTGAGCCATTCTCTGCAGGATGTATCTTATTTTAAGATAAGGACAGTGCGGCTTAGGGAGACGATGTAATTTACCTGAGGTTGCTTGGTTATTGTCAAAACAGAGGACTCAGCAGAGTTCTCCTCCTTGGCCTGGTGCTCTTTCTTCTACATTATAGCATATATTTCCCCTCTGAGCCTTTTTTTCTTCCATAAATTAAAGCAGAGACTATTTTGTCAAATTCTCCTCTTTCTCTCTCTAAACAATCTATGTTTTATATGTAACCAGTATTTGGATACAAGGAATTAGACAGGACTTTAATTTCAGTGACTCATCAACCCCGCTCAAACACCTTGGGACTTTGGTAAACCAGTTGGCACAATGCCTTCCCAATTCTTGTGGTGATTTTATTCCCAAGAGCTTCTTGGTGTTAGTTTTCCATGAGTTGCCAGAAGAGCTCCTAGAGGTGGGTCTGGTTCTGAAGACCCTACTCCCTCTCCTTGTAGTCTGCCCCTTACCCAGGTCACAATGATTGGGTGGTTAGTTGATAGTGTTTGCTGGGGATCTCCTAGTTCTTCTCTTCCTGAGCCGTCAGTATCACAGCTCTTTTCCTTGTCGGTCCCTCATAAACCATCCCAAGATACTGGGAGAGCAGTATCTCCTGGAATGAACAACATCTCACCTTTTGTTGTAGGTTGCATTGTGTCACTTCAAAACTTTGTATGTTGAAGTCCTAATCCCCAGCATCTCAAAATGTGACCTTATTTGGAAATAGGGTCAGTGCAATTGTAATTAGTTAGGTTAGGATGAGGTCATACTGGAGTAAAATGGGTCTCTAATCCAATATGATGGTATCCTTATAAAATTGGGAAATTTGGACACATATACACACCCAGATAGAATGCCACATGAAGATGAAGGCAGAGATCAGGGTAAGGCAGCAGAAGTCAAGGAACACCAAAGATTGCCACCAAGCACCAGAAGCTAGGAGAGAGGCAAGGAACAGATTCTCCCTGATAGCTCAGGATGAACTAATCCTACTAACACTTCGATTTCAGATGCCTAGCCTCCAAAACTCTGAGACAATAAATTTCTGTTATTTAAGCAACCCAGTTTGTGGTTCTTTGTTATGGCAGTCCTAGCAAAGTAATACACCCCTTATATAACAGGGCTGTCTTGGTGAGAAAGACATTTCTCTTGACTCAGGATGATATCTCCCTTAATTCTCACCATTAATAGAAGAATGCCCATTCATACCTTTTTACATGGGCCCATCAGTCTTCCTCAAGTGACCAAATAGTTCCATTAGTTGCTCAAAACCTGATGCAAATGACCTAGAGCATTGGCCATCACTTCCTCTTATGTTTTCCTAAAGGCCTGCACATAGTGTTCACTAAGGCCTTTCTGTTATACTCTTTGACTCCACAAGCCTTTGGCTAATTGAATTTCTAATGGTGGTTGTGTAATTCTCAGTGTGCTTCTCATTATAGGAGAAAACAGAAGGCCATGCTTTGATCTGCAAAACCTGTTACTATTTGAGATGCTATTTTCCTCCCTACTAAAAAATACTAATGAATGTCCTTCGTCTCCCTCCCAGACTGAGTCCAGTGCTCCCTCGCTCCATGCCTGATTAAACTATTCATTCATTCATCCTTTCATACATCAAACATTTATCAAAGACCAGCTACAGGTTGTCAATATAAAGAAGTAAATTGTTGGCTTGTCCCCGCAGAGCTCAAAGTCTAGTAGGAGAGACACTCAAAGTCTAGTGGGAGAGTCAGTCATGGAAGAAATTGTTCTGTAACAAGCCCATGGTATTTACCATATGAGGCCAGAGGCAAAGTGGCTAAATGTACTTGGGAGAAAAGTGTTGGAATTCTTTACAGAGGAAGTGACTTGAAGAATGAGAAAGAATTGATGGCAATTGGGGGAAGAGCAAGACAAGGACACAGGGTGGGGAAGGGATCCCAGGTAGAGGTGACAAGTAGAAGCCCCCATGGCTTGAAAATGCCTGGTTCTATTTGGCTAGAGTGTATATAGGATGCACATGCATAGGTTTGGCCAGAGATGGTACTCCAAAGCGAAGCTGGGGATCGGTAGCAGATGGTTTTCCACGCTTTGAGTGGAGCTTGTAGTAATAGGAAGCCACTGACAATATTTATGTTTTGGAGCTTTATGGTCAGATTTGTTTTTTAAAACAATCACTCTGGTGGCCAAGTGACACATGATTTAGAGAGGGCAGAGACTGGAGGCTGGACACCAATAGGGAGGCTGATTTCTTGAGTATAAAATTAGAACATGGTTTGACAAATACTAATGTGATTGTGGACACAACAGGACAGAGTATTTAAAATTGGTGTTATTTAGAAACACTTACAGAAGCTGTACCTGGGGGGTCTGTGGGAAAGAGAGAATGAAAGTGTAGACTAGGACAGTGCAAGTTAAAATGGAGAGAAAGGGAGGCATTTATGAATTAGAGAGGACAGAATAGATGACATATTTAATATGAGAGTGAAGAACAAACAGGAATCAAAGGTGACTTCCAGATATGTTATTTGTCCATAAAGATAATGGCAGATGGAGATACTAAGATAAGAAAAAAAAAGTACTGAATTTCCTGAGAATGCTGATAGGTTCAGTTTTGGAAAAACTGAGTTCAGTGTACTCAGAGAAGATATCTAGGGAGAGAGAACTAGAGGCAGTTGAAATGTTGGGCAGGATTTCAGAAGGAATATTTAGAAATAATTATAACAATAACAACAAAACAGTATCAACAATTTATTGAACTCATGATATGCCAGACACTGTTGCTCAGTTGTTTGTGTGCATTATTTCATTTAGTTCCTTCAACAATCCACCTTTTTATAAATGTGAAAACTTGTGGTCACACAGTTCATAGGTAGCAGAATTGGGATTGCAACCCTAATCTGCCTGACCTCAAAGCCTGTATTCTCAGCCCCTTTCTTCTACTGCCGCCACTGCATGCGTGTCTGTGAAGCTGTCAGCTAGATGAGGTCATGCAGTGTTTATTCATGGAAGGGAATCCATAGATGTCTGCTAAATAATTGAACAAGGTTCTGGATGCCACTTTGGTTAGCTAGCAGGAAGAAAAGGGTTGCAGAGTTGATTGAAAGACACCAACAAACAGGTACAACTAGTAAGAACACAGAGTCAGCAGCTACTATATGGAGTAGGAGACACAACAGCCTTCTCCCTGTTGGAAGGACAAGTTTCTCTGTCTCCTACATCTCACAGAAGCCCGCATTGAAGATGGTTCCACCTAATTGAGGTGAGAATCCCTTTGGGCATCAAGTCCTCCAAGACACACTTTGTGATTCTCATGAAGTGTTGTGTACTCTCTTGCCCCTTCCTGTTCCCCAGCTGTCCAGGAGGTCCACTGCAGGTCCCAAGGAAAGTAACAGTTAATAACCCTGCTACTTTTCTGGAGAATGGAAAACTAAAAGTAGATTTTCCAGATCAATTTTCCTGATGTGTAATTCCCTAGAAGGCCTAGGCTTTAGGCCTGCCTGACATCTATTCCGACATTCCCTAATCCGCCTATCTGGGTCAATAGAATTAAACACACAACACCCTGTTCCATTAAAAGGGCAAACGTAGTTATTAGGGATGCAGTGGACAAAAAAAAAAAAAAAAATAGTGGCGCTAATTTTTGCCCCTCTTCCAATCTCCCGCCTTTGATATACAACGTAAAGGAGGCAGGAGAGTGAATGCTGCTAGATGCACACCTCAAATATGAGTGAATTACAGGAAAAGAGGGTTCCATGTGGATGTCACTGGAAAAAACAAAGGCTGAGATTCTGCTGTTATATTTCTACATAGAAGACGAAGAATTAAGCCCACTAAAATTCAAAGGAAACTGGAAGCAGGAATTAAAATTTTAAAGTAGCACTTTTCACGGCATTAATCAAGATTTACATACCAAGAAAAGGAAGAATTTTAAGTTTTGATCTGACACTGAGACTTGTGGGAACCGCCAGTCTTCTGAACAAGTTGCTGTAGTTCCACCAGGAGAAAACTGTCACTTTTTAGTCATTTGTCTCATACAGAATAATGTCAAGCCTAAGGACATTCACATAAATGTCAATGTTGTCAAGAAAATTTCTTAAAAGGTGGGAATACCTTTCTGATTTTTGCGTTTTGATGAATCTGTTGTTTAGAATGTGCCTTGAAGAATATCAACTCTTTCAAGCTTCTGGATCAAGAATAATTTTTACAATTAACACACTTTTGGGGAAGAAGGATTGATAAGAGGCCTTGTGAAAATTTAGATTTGTATAATTAAAGTCAGCTTGGAAATAAAAGCTGAAGTTTTGAAACTTTGTGACCTACAGCTTTGATGTGCAATTATCACTTTCTTTTCTGGACCTTCCACTTTAATAGCCTAATTTTTTATAAGAAATGTATTCACTGAAGTGGTAGAAACTGCAGCACTGACAGGTCACTTTGATCGAATAGGTGTTTTTACTTTAATTCAATAAGTAAATTAAGGTCAGATTTCTTGCTGTGAGCAATGTTTATTTCACTACAATAACAGGTGCAATATGTTATGTGTGTGATCTGGTGCTTCCTTTGAAAAACAAGATATTCCTTTTGTCAAGCTACATTAAAAATATTTTTTCTTTTCCTGACCTTTGTACTCATTTCATGACTAAAATGGAATTTGATAACTGAATAATTATAACATATTTCAAACAACTTTGAACTATAATTATGAATATTATCTCTTACTTCCACAGATAATTAATCTTGCCTTGAATCATAATGACCTGGGCTTTTTTAACATTAAATTAGTATTTTGTAGCCTTTATGATCAGAAAAGCATCAGCACACATGTATAGATTACAAATCTAGCCATAAAAGTACAAAATGTGTGACTCTATATCAGAATTTCCCTGAATAAATAGGGATTTGAGCCTGTAAGTTTCTGGTGTTTATGACCCCCAATCGTTTAGGAACAGGTATTTATACAGTCATTGGAATCATTCACTTACTTTTGGTGAAAATAACTGGAAACTCTGGGATAATTTTGTGATCTAGGGTATTAGTTCTCAAATTTCAGGATCTCCTCATGGTAATCCAAATGAAGAAAGTTTAGTATAAAGAATTATAACTAGTAATGGGGCATAAGGGGTAAAAAGAACTCTAAAGAAAACAAGAATGGCAAATATAGGAAGCAGCCACTGGCTGTAGGGTGGAGGTAGGCTGCACAGGAAATGAATACCTTTGGAAGAGGGTTCTCTCTTCCCCCATCACTAAGGCTGAGGGTCAGACCTCTTTGGAGAGGGTATAACCGAGGTCCAGTGGATGGTGGAGAAGGTCACTGACGTGCCACAGGCAGAGTGGAGTGAATGTTCCATGCAAGAATATCTGCAAAGACCTTGAAGTGGCTTAAGAACTTATAAGAAGCCATATAAATATTAGAACACATACTGCTTCACTAACTTCTAGGGGCTTTTTAAAGCTTTTATAGATAATGCAATAATGGGAAAAATGTCTTACAATTTTGTAAAACTTTATTCAGATTGTTTCATATGTGTTTTCACACTCAAAACTCACAGGTCTACATACTTTGATATGCTCTCCCCCACCATTTCCTAAGGATTTAGGCCACATTTCTCAGAATGACTCACGCTTTCAGAGCACGAATCTAACATATTTCTCTAGATGCATTTCTCATCGGTTCCTACGCTCCATTCCTAAAAATTATAATGGGTGCTTTTTTAACTCCTCATTTAACCCCCTTATTGAATTTACAATATTCCCCATTTTTTCTGTAAAACATGCTAACTGATGTTTATAGCCTGCAAAACACACCTGGCTAGCAGGACACTCTCTGGTATGCCCTAAACTTCCGCTTCTACCAGTTGGAGATGTACACTCACAAAGAATCAGATGAGTGTGTATGTGTGCTCCCAAATCTGTTTATTTAAATTAAACTTATTATTATAGTTATATAATTTAATTAAAGTGAATGGAAAGCATTGTAATACTAGCGCAAAAAGAGAGACGTATATAAGAAATAAGATTGAGAATTTCTGGTTCCAGCAAGCTGGCAGACAAAACAATCTGGAAATTCTCCTTCTAATAGCTTCTATGCATGCTGGAAAAAGTACGATAAAAATTCTTAGAAATGTATAATTGCATTTATGAAAAAATGAAACCTCCAGGTCCCAGGGATAAATAAGGAACTGTAAATCAAAGAAGTGTGTGTCTGAGCTGATGCTAGGTCTTCCCTGGAGGTTGGGGCAGGAGGGCTTTAATGCCTATAAGGAGGAGGAGATGAGGCTGGTCCTGTATAGGCAGAGAGTCTGAAATAAAACCCTTGTATAAAGCCTGGATTTTGAAAGCCAGCACCTTCTGTGTAAAGGTGGACTAAAAAATAATCCACACACCAACATAGGGAGATGATGAGAAAGCTTATCTGTCTGGGGGTGAAAAATAAAAAGGAAAATCTCCTCTGAGAATCTGAAATCTAAGATTTGAAATTATAATATCCACATGTTCTGGGTGCCCTCATACCAAGAAATTCAATCAAAATTACTGTAAGCTGATGATGTCCCTGGGATACTTTACAGAAGCCAATGCAAAACTGCTTTGGAGGAACATACCTTCACCCTGTGGCAGGAGATTGCAACAGAACTGCTGGGGATAAGGTCACAATCCAAGATTACAAAACAAGTGAGAAAACAATATACTGTGACTAAGAGCCACCTGGCACAATAAATAGGAGAATGAATCCCCCAAACCTTCAGATAATAGAAAACTGCAGTGGAAATGATAAAATAAGTACATTGAAAATGTAAAAGACAGTATTAAGATCATAAAAAGTAAGATACAATGAAAAGATAAGACACATTTGCAAATAAATCAAACTCCTAGTAATGACTACTATAGTCCTTGAAATAAAACACCTAATGGGTGAGTTGTGAAGGGAATGCTTAGTGTAGTGCAGTATGTGTGAATTGTCTGCCAGTACAGGGGGGTTGGCTAGTGAACCCCCAAGTGGCAATTTCTGTCTTCTGTCCTTTTCACATTCCTTATATGGTCTGAGTACAACAGGGGTGTAAAGATTATTCCAAATAGAATATGTTATTGAGATTTTTAAACTTGCTTCCATAGCCCTTGGGACCCAGACATCAGAAGACGTATGGTAGCTGACAAGGGGAGAGTTACCTTCTCACTCATGGAGTCCAGCAGCATTGAAACACCTGTAGAGATTCATGCTCCAAAATGTTGTACTGTGACTGAATTCACTGTGATGCTAAGACTTTAACTGACAAAGATATAGTGAGATCCAAGACTATTGGTTTGCCTACAATGAGACAAAGGTAGCGGAGAGTTTGACCTGTGCTATGTACAACATAGCTCTGCAATTCAGAGAAGAGATTGGCGCTCCAGATGCTACATCTCATCCCATTGGAGTACTGTTGTTTGGAGAATCTTTTAAGAAAGTACCCCAGCTGTTTCATATGGGCACTTGAGGGAATTTTGTGCAATACTATGTTTAAGCAATTGGTTTTACCTCAGAGGGTGCACAGAATTCCTTTCAAAAACTTTACCATAAATTTATAGCACTGAATAAAGCATCAAGTCTTTACTTGCCATTCTCAAATGACAGTGGCTGAGAAGTTGAATGTAAATAACAAGTTAGGTACAGTAGCTAGGCAAATTTCAAATGGAAAATATAAGAGGAATTTTGAAATATTGAGGATGAAATGAGAAGATCTAACATAGGTCTAATAAGAGTTCCAAAAGGAGAAAAGAGGGAGAATAGTGAAGAGGTGATATATAAAGATATAATGGCTTATAAGCACCCAGAGAAAAAAGTCAGCTTACAAAAGGAATGACCATTAAATAGACAGCTGAATTTTTAATATCAACAACTGAAGTTTGAAGCCAGTAGAAGGATGTATTCAAAATGCTGGAAGAAAATGATTGTTATCTAGAATTAGCAGGCTAAACCATCATTCAAGAGTGAGGACATGATTAAGATATTTTTAGACAAACAAGATGGAGTGAATCTAGCGCTCACAGAGCCTCACTACAAGAACTTATAAAGGGTATAGTTCAATAAGAAGGAAATTTAACCCAAAGGAAGGAATGGAAGACAGAAAGCAATGGTGACATAATAAATTTGTAAATATGAATAAATCTAAACAAGTATTGACTGTATAAAACTATAATAATGATGTTGAAGTCAAATAGGGGGAGAGTTTAAAAGCAAGATGAAATTTAAATACTTTGCAAAAATAACATGTAAGATTGAAGGACATATCAGAGTCAAAATATTCTAAGTTTCTTGCTTTGTTTGGGAGGAGTGAAGATATATTGATTAATTTTATAATTTGGTAAGTCAAATATACATAATCATTAATCATACATAATCATTAAAAATAGCATTAATGGTATAGCTTCCAAACCAATATCAAGAATAAAACAAATAATTCAAGAGAAGTTAGGAAAGGAAATACATCAAAAGCTTGTTTAATAGAAATTTCAAAATAATAAGGTAGAAATAAATAGAAATATTTCAATATTACAACAAATGTAAATGAACTACTTTAGTAGCTAAAAGCATAGAATCTTGGATTAGATTTTTTTAAAATCTGTAATATTTAAAAGAGACTCAGCTAAAACTTAACACAGAAGGGCTACAATTAAAGGATCAAGAATGTATTCTAAGCCATACTAAATAAAATAAAGGTAATATAAATATGTTAATAACAAGTACTCTTTAAAAATTAAGAGCATTATTCTTTAGTTATTAAGAATTAAGAGCATTGTTACATGATGATAAGAAAGAATATTTTACTAGGAAAATAAGTCAATCCAAGACTTGTCTGTACCCAACATTACAAGAAGGGGGAAAAATCTCCAACTTATTTTTTTGAGGCTGGTATAATTTTGATGGCAAAATTGGAAAAGGACAATATGCAAATAGAAAATTACAGGTTATGCTCACTTATGAACAGAGATGAGTATAAAATATATAACAAATAATCAAATATGGTTCTCTCAGGAATAAAGGAATATTTAATATATAAAAATTTTACTACAATATTAAGGGAGAACAACCATTTTATACCTCAATATTTGCAAAAAATTTCTGAAAAAATATCAACACTCATTTATGGTAGAATTTTTTAGCAAACTAGAATAGAATAAAACTTCTTTAATTGAATAAAGATGTCTAACAAAAATATATAATGAATAACATACTTAGAAGTATTCTGGGTAAGAACAAGACAAAGATGTCCTCTGTTCTTGCTCATATTCAACATTGTATTAGAAATCCTAGTCAGCACAATAAGAGAAGAAAAAGACTGACTGGCATTTGTCATTGTTTGCAGTGTCTATACAGAAAATGTAAGATGACAAATCATTAGAGTTAATCGGTAAGGCAAACAATACTGTTTGATTTATCAAAAACATCAGAAGTGATCCCTTTACCCTAGCAAGAAATAATTAGAAAATATAATTTTAAAAATGTTATTTGTAATTGCAAGAAACAAGCTAAGGTACCTGAGAATAAATCCAACAAAAGTTGTTTGAGACTTCTATAAAGAAAATAATGTTTTATTAAAAGACAAAAAGGGGACCTAGATGAATGAAGAACCATATCATGTTTCTGGATGAATAGACTTGGTTTGATAAATTCTCCTCCAATTAAAACTTATATTCAACATGATTATAATCAAAATATGAACAGGACTTTTCAGGGAACTTCATGATCTGATTCAGAAGCTCACATAGAAGAGTCAATGGACAAGGACAGTCGAGACAATTTTGAGGAAGAAGAACTAGGGGGAGTGATCTTATCTGTTATCAAGATTTATCATAGAGCTCTAATAATGAAAAGAGTGGTGTTGATATATGGATAGACAAATTAGACCATTAGACCTAGAAATAGACTCAAGTATTTATGGGAGTTTGGTCATTGACAAAAAGCAGCATTAAAAAATTAGTGAGAAAATGTTAGTTCTTAAAAAAATTGATGCTAGGACAACTGGATATCTACATGAAAAAAATTACATCTCTAGCTCAACACATACACACATCCATACACACAGATGGATTAAAGACCAAAATGAGAAAAGCAAATATTAAATGCTTTAAGAAAAACATGTAGAAGAAGAGCTTTATAACTTTGGTATAGGAAAGATGTGTTGAATAAGCTACAAAAAAGACAAATCAAAAAAGAAAAGATGGTTAAAATTCACTACATTAAAATCTGAAACAAAATTGAAAAGACAACCCACCGTTTAGGAGAAGATATTTGCAATGCACATAAAGATTAGGATCCAAAGTATGGTAGGAACTCTTATAACTCAATAAGAAAAAGACAGAAAAAAACTATGAGAAACATGGAGAAAAATTACAATAGGATGTAATTCACAGAGGGTGAAATCTGACTGGCCAATAAACATAAGAAATGTCCAACTCCTCTAGTTATCTGAGAAATTTAAATTAAAACAACAGTGATATACCATTATGTTATTAGTGGGATTTGCAAAAATTAAAAAGTCTGATAACTCCAAGTGTGAGTGAGGTTGTGGGAACATTGCTGGTGGGACCATAAATGGGATGGCTACTTTGAAGAACTCTTGGGGGAATATCAAGCAAAATTGGAAATGCACAAACTCTATGACCCAGCAATTCCACTTCTCAGTATGCACTACTACTCGGTAGGGCTACTGCACGGCAGATCCCCCGGAGCTGTGCAATGCACAACCTTTCATTTCCTAGGGGAAGTTTCACAAATGTGCACAAAGAGACCATTCTAAAAAACTGGAGGAAAAACTAGGAATTTGGGGCTCATACTCATTAGAAATTGTCCTTCTGGTCCTGCTCCAGTTCTAAGAAGTTGGAACTGGAAATTGTAGACATACTTTGATATTTATGTAAGAAATACGATGTATGACTCCTATCAAAAGACATATACTGAAGAAAAAAGTTTTTTGCCCTATATCAAAAGACTGAAGAATAAATATACCTTGATATGTTTACATAAGAATATAAAGTTTTGAACAAAACAAAATGCAATTTTCCTTTGCTTTACAAAGCAGTTGCGTTTCTGGAAAATTAAGAAAATATTACTGGATATTTGAATGGTGCAAAAACCAAAAGAAAACAAAACATATCCTTTGTGGTTTACATGTAATATTGAGTTAGCATTAAGGCTCAGATAATTTTAAACAGGTTTTTTAGCTCCTAAATGCCTGGCACAACATTCGACATTTGAAAGTCATGTGGGAAGCAGGACAATTCTTTGTGTGGGGAACTGACCCCGGGTGATGATGGTTAGCTTCCCTGACCTCTACCCACTAAATGCCACTTGTGCCCCAGTCACTGCGAGAATGAACCCCTTAGGGGATGAGAACCACTGTTCAATCAGACCTGGTGCAAACATTTTCTCCTTCCTGGAGAGCTCTTTATTACTAATTTCTCTGCACCCCCACAGTGCATGTGACCATTATAGCATTTATCCCATTGTATAGCAATGAGCTTTTTACACATCTGTTCTCTCCTCCAAACCACGGCTTACCAGAGCACTGGGACCACATGTTATTTATATACCCAGAGTCTAGAAGTGCTTAATAAATTCTTGTCATATGAAAAATAATGTAATCAAATCTAGCCTTTTAGGTATGAGTTTCTAGCATGTCACTAGACTGCTTGCTACTTGTCTTTTTATTTTTTCTTCTCGTTGCAAGCTTTTATCTATAAAAGACTAAAAAAAAAAGAGAGTCCTTTAGGAGAAGTCATCTTCAGTATTTTTACAGAGTCTATTGGGTACTGCTGGCACCTCGGATCAGTCCCTATTAACTGAACGTCTTCATCTACAGACAAAGTAGTGTAAAGAGGGTCATAGCTCTTGTTAGGGAAATATGTAAACACATCCAGCCAACATTTAAGAAATACTGGAAGATCTGGATTTTGCATTCATTCTTCACTCCTCTGTATGGCAGGCACCCTTAATATTTTCCCCCTTCTTTGGCTATGTCTTTGTCAAGCAACTCTCATTTGGCCAGTTCTGGTCCAACATTCATCGTAGAGATATATCCTGTGGATCTAGACGAGACTTCACACTCTCAGGTACATGGATTGGTGGGATGGTCTTACTAACCTAACTAAGATTTTTCACAAGGTTTAAATCAAAAGTGGCATTAATTGAACCCAAGAAGAAATCAAGGGGATTCATAAACAGATTTATAAATTTTCTTCTTTCTGCATTTTAATTATACTGCCATTTTAATTGCATTGTAATTGCACTTTAATTGCATGTATTTATATAAATTAAAAAATAATTAGAGCTCTGTAGCACTATGAGAAACTAATTTATGCATATAGACCTTTAAAGATGTACACTTGGAGAATGACTGCATAGTTCTCACCATGTTAGACACTTTGAAATTGTCCTTGCTGTAAAGGTCTATAGCTCTCTAGACTGATGTGCTTTCCTGTTCTTTCTGTGACCGAGAAACAAGACAGAACTGGAACTTGATTGGGGGGCAGTGCTTAGTATTCATAGGACTCCCAGTTTGGAAAGTCCTTTAAATATTAAAATACATATTTATCTATATATGATTTATGCAAGAAATACAATGTATGACTCCAATCAGAAAACAGAAAATGTACTCCTATATATATATATATAGGAGTAGAGGAGTATAGGCATATATATATGTAGGAATATATATATATATTTTCCTGTTTTCTGATAGGAGTCATACATTGTATTTCTTGCATAAATCATGTATGTATTTAAAAAAAAATATATATATATATATAAATTTTTTTTCTAGCTTAGCCCTGAGAAGTTTCTGTGCTCTGACTGCATGTGGGCGGTTAAGGACGGAGGATGAGTCACTGAATTAGGGCAACAGAACCAATGAATTTTTAACAATATTCCTGGCACAGGTTGTTGTGGCAAAGCGTATGTGTGATCCAGGGGTCATTCATTCAACAAGCATTTACTGAACGCCTACTGGGTGTCTGGCACCACTGAGGTATGGCCCCACCCTGTTTCATAGGTTACTTACCCAAAAGCAATTTGAATTTTCCAGGCTTCACTTCTGTCTCCTTCAGTTTCTTAGTTTTCACTGGAAACCTGAGCGTTACATAATCTCGGCAAATTGTGGATTGGGCTCCCCTATGCCCTGGTTCTCTGCTGCTGCAGAATATGCCCCTCCCTTCATCTACCCAATATCCCAGAGAGTTCTTAGTGGCAGGTTTATTGCTTAAAAATTGCATTTTTATCTTTTTGGAAAGGAAAATGCTAAGAAGCTTGGTAACTAAGATTGTGTTACTCCCTTGCCTTGAGATTATGGTACCAAATGTCAAACTTCTTGTCCTCTCCTATCTCAGGGCCTGCACTTGAGCTATTCTCTCTGCCTGCTCTTCTGGGTGATCCTCCCCGTACACACCCAGCTTTCGCTCTAACCCCCCTAAGAAAACTTCTTGGGTGCCCCATGTGGAATTATTCCCTCCCTGTCTTTAGTTCTTATAGCACATTCTGCATCCTTATCTTTTGTAACAATTGCGTTAGAGTCATATTCTAAGTGCCAGTTTCTGGACGTCAGGGATGGTGTCTTGTTTATTTTTTAGCTACCTGGAGGACCCACTGTGGGGCTTTGTCTCTGAGGATATAATCCGAGTCTGGAATTCAAAGGGCAAATATCTTCGTGTGTGTGTGTTAGTGACTACAAGCTCCTGTTAGAATCCTCTAGGGTCTTTTATTGCACAAAAACACAGGCCAGTCAACATTCTCAGGGGAATTTGTAGGCTCTGCTCTGGGCTGTGGCTGGGTTCCCTGGCCTTGTTCTTTTATGGGGGCTGCTCTTTGCAAAAGGAAACTCATCAACTCATAAAATGTTTTGCAGCCACATGGTGTTCCAGGCCTTGGAAGCACACCCCTTTCCAAAGGGCATATGATGCAGAGAGAAACGGAGGGGAGTTACACCTCCTTTGGACACTATCCTTGGGTGTATCCTGAAGAGAAGAAAATCCAAAAAGGAATACTTCCCATTCAGGCCAGGTAAAGCTTGTCACGAGAGTGTTCTGTCCCTTGCAAACACCTAGTCAGAGTAGCGCAGCTACAGGCTCCTGCCCCCTTGGACTGAACCTTATTCAGGTGTAGATACTGTCCCCGAGCTCCAAGAATGACAGTGTTTACCTTGGGCCCAGCCAAATACATGAGTTAGAGTAATGCTAGCTGCTATTACAAATAGATTCCACAATGTATAATATCATAAACGCAATGGGAGTTTATTTCTTGCTAAAGTAGTAGTCCAGAGCAGTGGTTCCTTGTTGGTGGATGTTTCCTTTATGAAATGATTCTGGCCCAGGCTTCTTCCATCCTGTGGCTGTCAGCCTGTGAGGGTTGACACGGTCTGCATCCAGCCAGTGGAATGGGCCAGGGAGTGAGGGTACAATAACTACTTAAAAGCCTTGATCTGGAAGTGATGCACATCATTTCTGTTCACATTATATTGTCTCTAGATGCAAGAGGACTGGGAAAGTAGTCCTTGATTGGGCAGCTGCTCTCCAGAGACCAGTCTGTAGTATAGAAGGGGGATTCTGAATTTGGGGTACAGTTAGCTTCCAGGGTTGCTCTGCTGCTTTTCTAGGACATCATTTGTTGTCCAATGGCCTAAATGCCCATCTTGTATCAAATTGTTGTCTGCTGCTCACTGCCAAGCAGTCGATTCATTACAGTTGAACCACTGAAGCAACTCTTGCTTCCTATCAGATAGCTGGTAAGTGTCCCAAACGTGCTGCTCCCAGCTCTGTCTCCACCTCTCTTGGGCAGAGGGGGGAAGCAAGCTGACCTCTCTAATAGGTACTTAACTGTGGAACCTGATGGTGCAGTTCTTACCCTTATACCAGGCATTGCTCGTCCCTCGCCTGCTCAGAAGTGACACAGCACAATCCATCCCTTTGGTTCTCCCATAGCTCAGATGGTGGGGCGGGACACTTTCTAATGAATTTCACCTGAGCTCGTGGTGCCTCATTTAAAACAATTGCCTTGGCAGAAGGCCTCTGCCTGTCTCCTCCAATTAGAGCTCCCAACTGTAGACCTCAGCCCTGGAGTTTTCTTAAGCAGACTTCCTTAGTCCTGGGCATATGTGAAAATGGTCCTCGGGCCCCTGGTCCTGATTTCTCCATTCCTTTTCTCCTTAGGAATCCTTGTTTCCAACTGTTGGACCTCACAACTTATGGCTTATTTTGGAGTTAGAAAGATGTTTAATTTAATTGAATTTCAGAGTCTTCTTCAGAAAGGAGAAGTGTTATGTGTTACAGAAAGGAAAATATTTCATAAGAATTTTACTGAGCAAGTATACAATATCCTATGTCACATGAAAAGGGCTATGAGAAATATGAAGGAACGCAAGTTGTGGTCTGTACTTATGAGGATCTTATAAGTTAGCAAGAACTGCTAATTACCCAGGAAACGAAAAAATAGTCTAGTGAGTAAAAGGTACTAATTCTAGGCTACCACCCAGATATAAGATGAATTATATAAGGGAGGCATGTTTATTAAATATCCTTCCTGACAGTTTTCCTTGCCATCCTTCATTTGATAAATTACAAAACTAAGGCTGTATTTTGCTTAATCTTTCCATGTCTGATTAAAAAAGAAAATTTTAAAGTATTGTTATTTTATCGTTCAACTTTAAAAAGAGTGTTCATTTTTTGCAACTCTGAGAAACTGTACCAAAATTTAATGCATACTATTTTTAATTTTGGGGATTAGAAATATTTGTTTATTTAATCTTGCTCATGGTAAAAATGAAAACAGCATTGAAGAGTTTATAGCGAAAAATAAGTTTCTCCTTTAGCTCAGACCTCCTCAGAAGCAACCACCATTTTCATCCACCCCTCCATTTCCAGAGGTGTTTTGTGAGTGCACATGCTGGGCATTTCATTCTTCATTTTTGCCCAACTACTTGCTCTCCATTTACTAGATCAGTAGTTCTCAATTTCATTGTGCAAAAGAAACATCTGGGGAACTTCCTAGAAATACAGGTTCTCTAGTTCTTTTCCCAGAGATTCAGTGGGTCTGAATGAGTTCAAGGAATTTGCATTTGTAACCAGGTGACTCTGAAGCAGGTGGTGCATGGACCCTACTCTGAGATGCTGTTCTAGAAAACAATTAGTGTCTCACTGTACTGGGGACTAATCTGGTCAAGTCACAGGCTGCTGGGTAGATTTCTTCTGTTCCCATCATGATGCCATACTCACTTTTCCAGTCTGACATTTACTGGGTTACCTTCCCTTTGGTCACCATGGTCATGCGCAGAGGTCTTCCATGTGTAATTAGCCTAAGGATGTTGATTTGCTCCATTGCCTCTCCTGACTGTCTCACTGCTGAGCTGCAGAGTGTTGTTAACCAGACTAGGGAAACTCAGTTTGTTTTCTTTCTTCCTCCAGCTGTATGAATGTAGTTAACATCAGTCTTCTTATATCTCTGAGGAACAGGTAACAGTCACAAAACTGTAGACTTTTGAGAGATGACAGTAATTTAGACATTGTTTCAGCCAATCTGTACATGGGGAAACTGAGGCCCAGAGAGATTAAGGAATGTAACCAAGGTCACAAAATAAATTAGTGGCAGAGCTGACCAGCAACCTGGTTTACTAATTCTGAATCTGGTGCTCTTTTCTCACGTTAGTGGCAGCTAAAAATCTCAAGGTCCCTGAAAGGCGTTTGAACAGTTCCTGTTCCCCAGTCCACCTACCACTTTGAAATATGTCCTTCTGTGCCTTGTCCACCCCCACCCCCGTGGGCCACACTAGCCCTGGTTAGTTGTCTTGCTCAGATAGTGGGAATTATTTCCGAACTCTTGAACATGGCAAAAATCTCATCTACTTGAACCTCAGGTCACCAAATATAAAGCAATTTTGAACTGAAGGGGTTGTGGTTACTTTAAGTCTCTGTGGGAACGCAGGAGCTCACAATTTTTATTCTCAGCTTCCTCAAACAAAGACCCAAGGAACAGTTCTTATTACTCTTCAGAGGTTGGGGGAGGGTTGAGGTCATGAAAAGGTTGCTTGGTTTACCATCTTATCCTGCCTCCCTCCTGCTATTGACAAGACATCAGCATGGTTTATAGATTGCCGCCTCTCTTTAAGGCCGATTTGCTGATGTTTTGAGACATTTATCCAATCTTAAGAAACTCAAGGGACCTGATTTCAACTTTGAATTATATATTATCCATATTCAAGATGGAATGGGCAATTTTAATGGAAAAAGCCCATTAATCAGGCCAGAAAGGCTTTGATTTATATATTTGTTGAAATCCTCTGTATTGATGTAAAATCTTTACAGTTCTATGAATTTAATAATATTTTAATCTGCATATGATTCTTAACACACCCCCCCCCACCACATGTATCCTTCCTTTTTTTTTTTTTCCTTTTACCTTTGGTGAAATATTAACTTATTGTACCATACATTTGATAATGTCCTCAGAGTTTAGCCATGAGAACTATCAGACTGTCCTGGGAGAACATGTCTGTCTTGATGAAAACAAGAAGGATTCCAGGAAAAAAGACTCAGTTCCTGAAATAAATTACAGAATTTCAGAAAGGAAATTAAGCATCTACTGAAAGATACATTTACTAGACTGGTGACTTTCCCCACATTTTTGTAATTCAGAAACTATATTCCAGGAAAAGGAAATTAACTGGGGTTTTTGCATACAAGTGGTGAGAAATGGGAACTGGTTGGCACTTGCAAGCCTTTAAGCACATTCAGTTTTGTACTTTTGTAATTAGAGCTGTAGGTAAATCACTCCCATACCTTCACTGATTTAGTTGCAGTCTTTCAAACAGGTATTTGTGTTAAGCCTGAAGATGGGTACAGGCATGAAAATAATGTATCTTTTTTATCTGTTGTAACACGTAGCCCATAAATCAGCCTCTGTCTAACTGTAAGATAAGGAATGATGCTGTTTTGCTTATGTGCATTATTCTTGGAATTCTGTATCCCTGGGAAAAGGTTGTGAAAGGTCGCATTAGCTATGCAGTGAGGCGGGAACAGAGTATCCAGGCACATTCTGAAAGTAGAAACCTTGCTGTACATGTCTGCTCCCATTACCCTATGCATCAGTGCTTATAATTTTTAAGGACCAAAACTGCCCATTGCTATTTTTAGTCCATTTACTTTCTTTTGAGGATGATGGCCATTATTCTGATATTTTGTATCATATATACTTCCCCTTGCCCTTGAAATCCAAATAGATATTAGTTTTCCATCTTATGTTTTCATACCTACCACACAACTGGGCTGGGCTCATTTGCATTCAGTTGTCTTGGGAAGGTTAATGATTTTATTTTTAAAAGGTCAATTGCTGACACACAACCCATAAAAGAGCTATTCAAGATTCTTTTCACTCATTCCTCAAATGCTCAGTTTAGTTTTGGTCTTTTTAATTCAATCTACTACAAATCAGTTGCCTCTAGGAATTTCAATATTACATTATAGCATAACAAACTATCCAATATCACTAATGGCCTATTTAGGCCTATTTTTTTTTTCTGGTTTTAAGCAATTTCTAATTTTGATGAGGATCAGGGACCGTCTACAAGGATGGAGTTAATAGCTCCCTGAAGGGACACGTCACTAGCCAGGTCGTAAAAATCATGCATGGCTTGCTCTTTCAGCCACAAGGCAAGAGGAAAACAAATACATCAATTTTCCCCCAGCATTATATTTATGGTCTGAATATGCTTGGAAAATTGCAGCCATTATATTATTATTATTGTTGTTATTTTTTACAATGTTTCTGAAATCTGGGTATTTATTTATTTAAATCTATCTGATATTTATGTATTTATATCCTTTCCCCAAGAATTTACTCTCTAAGATGTCATCTCTCAAAAATCATGTCCAAAACAGAATGCAAGTGCTGGGATGAATATAATACACCATTTGAGATTTTGCCATGTGAAGCTATTGTGGAAAATTCAGGCAAAAGAACTAGTTAGTGAGAGAAGAAATTACTCAACATATTTGTTTTGGCTGCTCCCATCGATCAGATTTGTGGGATAATAGCTTTAATTCCTTGTGATAAAACACACCAATCCTCTCCTATTTCTGTATTGAAATGTACCCCAGTTGGACTAAGACAAAATCGATCTAAAGGCAAAGGTGTTTGCTTTGTCCTTGTGAAATGTGCTTGTGGAACAAGCATCCTCAGGGATGGAAGGAGGAACAGAGAGGAGGAAACAGGAGTGGGTGGGCAGCAGGCAGGATTCGGGGTCCTACTGAGAAATCAGATGATAAGGAGAAATTGGAAAAAAATCCCAGCGTTAGGAGAAGAGAAGACCAAGCAGTGAGGTGCAGAAGACTTGCTAGAGTTAGACATAGGTGGGGAGAGGGGAGCAAAGAGACGTTAATTTTCATCAAGGGGAAAGGAACTACTGTTTGTTGTTCTCCTACTAATGGGCCAGGTCTTCCACAGATGTTATCTCACTTAATTCTGCACAGCATCCCTATGAAGGAAATAACAATAAAATAGCTAACATCTTTTGCATGCTTACTGTGTCCCACACCTTGCTAAGTGCTTGTTTTGCATTGCTTCTTCATAGCAGTCCTTTATAATTAAGGCAACAGACTCAAAGATGAGGATAATTTACTCAAGGATGCACAGTTAGTAGAACTGAAATTTAAATCCAAATATGTCTGACCCAAAGCCCGGACCTTCTGGCTTACCATGCTTCCTCAGTGAGTGAAGAATCCACTGGAGAAGGAAGATCCATCCGTTACTTTGTGACACATTGTATCTGGTGGCTATGCTGGATACCTGCTATTTACTTGGTTAGGCCAAGTCATTACCTAAATCCCTCAGAATGAAGTCAAGGTAATTAATAGTCAAAGGAAGTTCTTAAAGTGAGATTTTCCATGGCTTATGGAGGGGAAAAGGCAAGGAGTGGAAATATTTGGCTAGGCCCCATCCCTAGGTTACCATCTAATGATAAATAATCAAACCCACAAAAACAAAAGACTCCAAACCTTTAACCCTTTGAGTGGTAGTGATGGAAGGAATCTTAGGAGGGTATGGAAACCCTTGACTGGATGGTACTTTGGAAAATGTTATTTTATTCAGCATCCCACTCTGTCTCCGGGCTTCACAACTACCACATAATGATGAATCTAATTCTGCTTGATGACTATCGTCTCCAAATGTGAGGGGAGGGACTGGGCCTCTGAAGAGGAGGACTTTTTGGAGCACGTATTGCGTAGAGCGCATGGGTGGACTGGCTCTCCACACAGCCTCACAGGCTCCTGCAGCAGTACAGGGAGATACAGGCTGAGGGCAGGAAAAGTGAAAGATGCCAAAAACCAGGGGGTCAGTAGCTAGAGCAGTGCAGCCCTCCTCCCCCCACCGTAGATTCCTGTGGGATTAAGAAAAACTTTCATCACTGGATTTCCTTGGCTTCTGATGATCCAGGATGTGGTTGTGGTGCGCTGGAGTGTGCTTATTTTGAAATTTGAGGTTTACGTCCACCTACCACCAAGAATTCTCAGTGGGTGGGATTGCCTTTGCTGTTTCAGACTTAAATGAGAAAAGAAGTCGGTTCAGAAAGAAGCTTTTGTCTCAAAAATGAAGTATTTTCACGACTAAGTTATAATTTTTATGAATGAGACAAGGTATCATTAAGCCATATTATGTAATGGTTTTCAGCTAGAATTTTGTGATGTGCTCTTTTTGTTCAATTATGTCAGGTCTATAAAACAGATGTCAGGTCTATAAAATGAATTTCCTAAATTCTGAGTTCCATGTTACTTTTTTCCCTTCAAAATGCCCCAAACTTCATGCTATGCTTTTAATTTATGATAAAGACATTATTATCTGACATGTTGGAAAAAACAGAGAGTGGCATATGAGTTAAGACTTCCAGTTATCTGTGCTTTAATTTAGGCTAATTTCCTAAATTTCCAACCATACCTAATGCCTTGTCTGCCACATCAGCAGAAAACCACAGATGTCCTCTGCACAATTATTTAAAGGTAAGGAGTTTCTACAACCCTTTAGTTGAGAGAGCATGAGAAGACCACCTGGCAAATAAAAACCATCTCCCATTTCAAAGTGGAGTTTGAAAACCCCAAACACTCTGAAACACATCCTGAAACCATCTGAGAAAGTCAAGTTTTTCTTCAGAAATAATTAGGATTGAAAATAAACATGCCCTGGTTAAAGCAAAGGGGCTGGTTGGCAGAGAAGAGTAAACTGCTGTCCAGCTATTAGAGGTGCTTATGAAAATGTGACAGGGTAGGACAATGACAGTGAAACTGGGCCAGATTCTAGGTTCATAACCAGAGATTGTTGTGATGTAATTTTTTTATTAAGGTACAAAAGTGGAGCAAAAATTTATATTGGAGGACAAAAGAAAAACCCAGCCTCTAGAAGTATCTATGTAGTAAAATGCCAGATACCATGATTTTGACAATAATAGGAATTTTCTGTTCTATCACTTTCAGAGTTAATTTTCTTCTCCTCTTGAAATCAGGAGGAATTGCAAAACTCTTTTATATCAAATTTGCAAATATCAATGTTACCATCCCCCACTTTTTCTTTATCAGCTTGCCCTTTTGACAAGCATTGCACAGTAAAATGAATAAATTCAGCATATTTTCCTGTTCACCAAGCATAAATTATTACTAACTGTGGTGAAAGGCTATTTGAAAAGCTGTTTTATTTGATGGAGGAGTCTTCTTTTATCTATAAATGATTCTGTTTGAAATCAAAGTAGATGTTGTCTTATCTTTGTGACCTCAGGAAACTGAACTATGATGACATATTTCCATTCTAAAGAGGGCAATGAGAAGATTCATGCATAAGCTGAATAAACTCTACTAATCTATTCCTGCTCTTGGATCAGATTCCCAGTCTTTGAAATACGAGGAGAATTACCATAGCATTAGTATGTGATACGACACCATTGCGAATTATCTGATGAGCGTGTTTGAACTGGCAGGCTTCAACCCTGGGTGGGGGGATTGGACTCTGTGACCTCAAGATCTCTTCCAACTGGAATGCATTACAGGTCTTTCATGCCATAGCCCTTTAGTAATGGGCTGTGGCTCTGCTATTTTTGCCGGCCTTTCAGCTCTAGTGCATTAAGTCATGATTTCCCTCCAAGATGCTCTGTGATTCCCACACCTGAAAGGATTGCAGCAATTTGATAAAGTATCAGTTTGAAGTAGCACTAACAAAATGTGTATCTATCAAATGATTACAGCTTCTATTCAGTGACAAACAGCCTGGAAATTCATAAATAGGTTTCGTGCAGTAGCACATTTATTCAGTCCTCATTTCATCTGATGTCTGCCTTCTGCCTAGTGCTTTCATCACCATAAATTGAGCATTGAACCACGACGTTGGCATTTAGTATTAACATGTTATATTGTACCTCTTACCATTTTGCTATTTTCTTGATTGATTTTTCCTTCTATTTATTTATATTTTTATTTTGGAGGAGTGAGGTAAGGATCAATGATTTCTGAAAATGAACATTTTTAATGAAGCTGCTCCAGACTGTGACTTCTAACTCTTCGGGCATTGATATAGAGAAGAAATTGGACATTTTGAACCTTGTGTGGTAAGGCAGAAAATAATCCTGAATCAAAGACTCTTGGCCCTGAGCAGGGCTGACTCACACCCTTGGCTCTCCCATTCAGCAGGAAGCAGAACTCGGGGGAGACTGACTCACTTGCCCAGGCGGCACGTGTGTGAGGCTGAGCAGTGAGACCAACTGCCTGACAAGCCGTGTTGGTTGTTCTGTCAGTGAAGTGGAAAGCATGTGAAAATTATTCATCCTCATACGTTAGGTCTTAGAATAGTTTGCACTGTTGATCCGTTTATAGGACACATGCAGCCAGTTTTCTCAGCTCACCTAGGTGAAAGTTCAAATGGCCGAAAACTCTTCGTGGTAGAAACACATGTGAAGTGTAAAATGTTGGGGTTGACTTTGACTACTCTCCCTTTCCTGCCTGGAAATATCTCTTTAGTCACAAGGTTTTTACCCCTGAACTGCCTCTTGCGGAAATCACCCTATTACCTCCTAACCTCTCACCCGTATCATTGCCATTGCCTTTAAAGGGCATGACATGGTTAGGGTTCCTTGGTTGCAAGCAACAGAAACCAATTCTGGGTAACAAAAAGGAATTACTGGAAGGACACACAGAATTAGCAGGAGATGGACAACTGGCATCTCTGGAAAGCCAGGCACCTGGCTTCACAGCGGATTGAATCTGGTTGGGGTCAGGACAACTGTGGCTGTGGATGATGTGCAAACATTCCTTCTAACCTTGAATCATTGGTTTCAAGAGTATCCAAACAACATTCTTTGTCCCTGGATGTGTTGGGGTGAGAAAAGAGAAAATCTGATCCCATGGCTTCCTGACTCCCTGGAATTACCATCCCTCCAAGACTGCACATGGTGAGATGAGGTAATTACCAAAAATGAAACTTGAGGGACATTAAAAAGTGGGAAAGGATGCTGGATGACAAATGTCTGTGAGAAGGCATTTTTTTCCCTTCAACTTCTCATCTCTCCAACTCATTTCAATTCAATTCAACAAACACTTATTAAGTATCAGCCCTACACAAGGTGCTGTGTTAGGTACTGGACATTCTGGGAAAAGGGGTCTCTATACTTTGCTACCAATTGTGTCACATTTAGTGAGGCCATGTACTCCCATGGCTTTTTTTTTTAAGACTTTGTTTTTTTAGAGTCAATTTAGGTTCATAGTAAACTTGAAAGGCAAGTACAGAGATTTCCCATACAACCCCTGTCTCCACACAAGCATAGCCTCCTCCTTTATCAACATCCCCCACCAGACTGGTACATTTGCTACAACTGATGAATCTACATTGACACATCATTACCACTCAGAGTCCATAGTTTACATTAGGGCTCACTCTTGGTGGTGTATATTCTATGAGTTTGGACAAATGTATAATGACATGTATCTACCTTTATAGCGTCATATAGAGTATTTTAGTTTCCCTAAAAATCTTCTGTGCTAT
Source organism: Tapirus indicus (assembly GCA_031878705.1). Classification (NCBI taxonomy): domain Eukaryota; kingdom Metazoa; phylum Chordata; class Mammalia; order Perissodactyla; family Tapiridae; genus Tapirus; species Tapirus indicus. Next base: position 13,755,572 of record CM062933.1, read on the forward strand.
GCTTGTTTATTCCTCCCTCCCCCAACCTGATCTTTTTGTCACCTCCATAGTTTTGCCTTTTCCAGAATGTCATATAGTTGCAATCATACAGTATGCAAACTTTTCAAATTGGCTTCTTTCACTCAGTAGTATGCATTTAAGTTTCCTCCATGTCTTTTCATGGCTTGGTAGCTCTTTCTCTCTTTTTTTCTTTTGGTGCTGAATAATATTCCACTGTCTGGATGTACCACAGTTTATTTATCGATTCACCTACTGAAGGACATCTTGGTTGCTTCTAAGTTTTGGCAATTCTGAATAAAGCTGCTATAAACATTCATGTGCAGATTTTTGTGTGGATCTGTTTTCAATTCCTTTGAGTCAATACCAAGGAGCGTGATTGCTGGATCATATGGTAAGAATATGTTTGGTTTTGTTCTCCCTTGGCTTTTCACTGAGGAGTGGAGATGAAGGGCTGACCACCTCTGTTGTGCATTGCAGCATTATCTTCTGAAGTCTTCCTTTGACCCCTCCTGCACCTCTCTCTGGTGTTCTTTCACCCTCCAAGGTGCACTACTACCTCTCCCTCCCCGTTGTGTTCTAGCCTTCTCCCAGCTACCTGTCAGACAATATCATTAAGATCCTAGGTGAAAACAGGCATAAGGGACCTTACTGGGGTGCCGGAAATGTTCTAAATCTGGATTGTGGTGATGGTTGCCCAATTCAGTACGTTTACTAAAAATCAGTAAATTTTACATTTAAAACAGGTGAATTTGATTGCATGCAACTTATCTCAATGAAGTCATTTAAACAAAAAGATGTCAGGAGATACTTAAGGCTGGAAAGTGCACTCCTTTGTTGGAAACCTTTCAGAGGGGAAGGAGTCAACTGTGAGTGGCGGAATGATGGAGGTTGAGTTTGACAAGTCAGCCTTGGGTACAGATGGTGCTGGAGTTAGAGAAAAGCTCACACAGTGTTGAGGAGCAGCCTAACCAGTTACTTCTTGATTATTTGTCATCACTTTGATTCGGGAAAGTTGGGGCTCAACAGGTGTTCACAATGGGTACCCAGCTGGTCCATGAGCTGGGATGGGTAACTCACACTAAAGGAGCTTCCCTGAGGAGGGGTGGAGAGCAAGAGGTATGGCCTAGTTCTTGTGAGAGAGGACTGCTGTTATGTGTCCCTTCTTTTCCTCCCAGTTGCTCCCCCCTCGTCCCTGGAAGTTCACAGGGGAGGAGAAGATAAATGGAGATATGGCATACTCCCCTTCCACCCAAAGGTTTCCAGCCCCTGAGGTATATCGTAAGAAAAGGAATGATAAAATGCATTGCAGGATTAGAAGATTTGCTCCAAGAACTCTAAATCCCAGAGACTCCATGACCCTGTCATAGAATCCTCTTCTTTAGTTGTTGTTCCATGGCTCAAAGACCATTCTGTTGGTAGGATTATTTGTTTCAGCAGATATCTTTATGCTAGAGAGTCTGTCATAATCTTCAGTGCTTATCACATCCAATCTTAATGATTTTTCCTGGCATTTGGGGTCCCCAGCAATTATCTCTACCCTAGCTTTTTGTTTTCTCTCACTACCCTTAACATTGGCTTCTGCACCTATACTGGTTTTCCCTCTTCCCTCTTTTACCACATACTGCCCTCATTGTCACACTTTTCCTTGTCTGTAATGATTTCCCTTACCTTCCTACCTGGGCTGGCTCAAGTGCCCCTTCTTCTGAAGACCTTTCCTTGACTATTTCTACCCCACAACATTCTTCTATTCCTCTGAACCTAACAATGACTATAATCTGTGTCACACAATTTGAACTTGATTATTCTATTATTCTGTATTATTCCTATATATATTTTTTCTTGTTAAATCTTATGCATGTTTGGTGTCCTGCCCTACAAGGGTAGGAACTCTTTCTTTTACTTCTTTGGCATCTCCTACAATATATGTTGTGTTGAAACCTTAAAAATACCTTGCTATTCTCTGCTGGCCTCCCTAAATTTCACTGAGCTCTTACCCTGGGGCTGTGTGATAGCCTTTCTCAAGGGCTACTCTCTACTTCTGTGTTTACAGTGATTTGGGGGAGGGGAATATTTATTGACACCTCTGCCATGTTTTAACGGAGGATAGAACTTCTCTCTTCCCAAGTAGGTCACATCACAGTCAATCCTTCCTGACACTTTCTCCACCCTTTCACCTGCTTCTCCCCTTGGGTGAATGAATGACTAATACAACTGGTCAAGGCTGGATATAGCTTTTGGCAAATTATAAGAGGATGGGCTTATATTCCTCAAAAGAGAATAAGCATATTTCTATGTCTCAAAAATTAAAAAAGGGGACTTGGCCCCATGGCATAGTGCTCCACGTGCTCCACTTTGGCATCCTGGGTTCTGATCCCGGGCATTGAACTGCACCACTCATCAGCCATGCTGAGGCGGTGACCCACATGTAAAAAATAGAGGAAGATTGGCACAGTTATTAGCTCAGGGCTAATCCTCCTCAAGCAAAAAATAAAAGAAAAGAGAGAAAGATTGGTAACAGATGTTAGCTCAGGGCAAATCTTCCTCAGCAAAAAAAAAAAAAAATTTAAAAAGGAATGGCCTCCCTCCTTTCTCCTTTCATTGCCTGCCCCTTGATCAGGGAGAAAGGCCACTTCTTCCTTGTTTTCCACACCCAAAACAGGGTCTTCCTATATTGATGACGGTGTTGGGGGCAGACAGGCATTTTCACTTTCTGTTTCAGTTTTTCTGCCTACAACTAGGGGCTAAGCAGCTCTCCCCTTTCCCATTGGTTTATCATCCTCAATTTGGAGTAGGAGATATGAAGCCAAACCATATTCTTCAATCCAGCTGTTCTTAGGAAGCCCAAACCTCAGGCAAGGGGCTATTTAGGTGGTTGCTTAGTCTATTAATAAAGCCCATAATATTTAGATTCTTGTTCAGATGTCTGTTCTGGCGTGTTTATTCTAGTGGCCACAGCAATGGAGAGGAAGATGGGTGAGCATTAGTTTGGGACCCCAAACACTACCTTAAACTCCTAACATGAGATAAGTCTAGGAATTGAGTTAACCAGACGGTTGTGTAATTTTAGTTGAGAATGTCCTATAATCTTAACTAGGAATGGTCTATGTGGCATCAATGAATGTATGCATGTGTGTGTGTGGTAGAGAGCTCTCTTCCCCATGGCTGTACAGAGCAGCAGTGGGATGAGATTCTCAAGCAGGCCACCACAACTGCCAGACCCTGAAACCTACACTGACTTTGGGAGGACTCTGCCAGTTTGTGTAAGACCTGCAAAGATGTTTCTGAGTTCGTAGTCATCTACATTATTCAACTCCCCTCAAAACCTCTTGGCCGACCTCAGGCGTGGTTGAACCCTCACCTAGCCTGTGGCAAAGGCCACATTTGCAACATCTTCTACATGGTGGTCTTCCCCACCCAGTGTGGAAACAGCTGATAGTGACATCTTTTAGCAGCACAGTGCTGAGAGGAAGTAGACCCAAAGTTAGTTAGCATTCTTTTCAGATGAATTTCAGCATACACACACAGGCACATAGATATATACCAAAACTGGCATTGTCCCAAAGGTCACCTCCCTCCCCCAACTTAAACTTTGGAAATAGGGCTGGTACCTCTCTAGCTTAATGGTTTTGTGTCTCTTGACAACTATTTCCTATATGGAAACTTCTCTCCCTTTCTAGTGTCAGGCATACTAATGACTGGGATTGTTTGGGATTCCCGTGAGGCCCTCCTGAACTCTGTGTCTCCTCTCAACCCCAGATGGTTCTATGTGTATAAGAGAGAAATAGCAGGATACAGCATGGAACCCAGTGTGCCTTTAAGGCAGGAAACATACTACTGGCTTTTCTTGGCCTCCTGGCTGAGGGTTCTGTTTATTTTTATTAATAAAACTCCATATTCATAAGCAAAAGTATATTAACAACAATAATAACAATGCACTGTAAGATTGTGCTCAGTCAAGTCTTCTGTTTTCCTGATGGTGAGTAGCAAAATGCACCCTCTCCCCTTTGCCCCCCCTTCCTCCATGGAGGTGAACCAGCTTTGAAATCCCTTTGTTTCTGAATGAGCAGCAGAATGAAAGCACCTCCACTTAAAGCGGGGAGGCTGAGTCAGCTTGCTTTCTCTCCAGCTTCCTCGGGGAGCTCAGCAGCCGACCTTTTGGTTCAGCAACTGGCCTGCTAGTTAAATGCAACCACTGAACAATCCCTTGACAGGATTTCCAGCTTATTAAAAATGGAGTGTGGCCACCAGGGATTCAAGCATAAAGGTAATAAAAGAGCACCTAATAAAAACTTAAAAACGTGCGCAGACACATTCCAGGGTACAGCCATCTTCAGCTTCCACTAACCCTTTAAGATTAGGATTCGAAGACCAGGGATGAAGAAATGAAACTAGAGCTACAAAACTGGAATTAGAGGACTCTTTCAAACCTGGGCTTTTTTTTTTTTTTTTTCCCCAGCGATGGAGCAGTGACGCTGATTATGTTGCTTATACCTAATTTATATTTTATATATTTCAAGATGTAGGCACTAGTTGTATAAATCAGTAAAAGAATGTAAACATTCAGACATTTAATAAAAAAAAACGTGTCTTCTAATTTTAATGAATGAAGTATGTGGTACATGACGGAAAATCAGAGTGTCAGCTTCTATAACCTTGGATGACATATATCTTATGGCAGGGTACAATTTATCTGTCACTGCTCTCACCTGTTAATGAATAAAATTAAAAAAAAAAACCACATTTTCTGAAAACCTCCTGACCTTGTCTTCTTGTGTCTACTTCTCTGTGGTTTCTTAGGTAATCTTAAAAAGGATCTGGTTTTCAGTGCAATGATCAAAACATATGGCTGTCCCTCAATTTATGTAAGTGAGTGTTTCTTGCTGCCTATCATTTAGTTACCTTTTATACATTTTCACATTGTCCGCTGGAAGAGGAATGCTGGTTCCCCTCGTATGGAGCACTGTCAGATTGTTGGTGCCATATTTATTAATTTCTGTTTCTGAATGTGAGTAGAGTTAGCAAGAGGTCAACATAGAGAATATCGAGTTACTCTCAGATTGGCCAGTGGTGACTGGAAGCTTCAGAAAAACAGCCAGGAGTCAGATTCCAGAAGCTTGATTTTCTTTGCAAGACAGTCGATGTGGTGGAGAGAGAACCAGCAGGCAGTAGACCCAGCTCTCTCTCCCTCTTCTGCGAACAACTTGTTTCACTTGAGACAAGACACTTGACATCTTTGTCCTTCAGTCTCTTCATCTGTGAAATGGGGGTATGTGAGGTGGGGCTAGATAATCTCTATAGTGCTTCTGTTCCAATAGCACTCTGGATGAAAGGCGACGTGGTCTAAATCAATGACAAAATAACTCACTTAAGGAGTGCTTTTCATGGGGGCTTCTAACAAATGTACTGAAAGAAAGATCTCCGCTCTTTTCTGCCCAGAGGAGGGGGAAGAGGATGCCGTGCCCCGTAAGTCATACTGTCTACAAAGGCAAAGGGCTGTGTGGAGTTTTGTTCACCATTGTATTCCAAACGCCTAGGAAGGTGCCTATAGAGAATGAATAAATGTCTGTTGAATGAATAAATGAAACATTCAGGAGGGTCTTTGTGTGGCTAAGGATTTTTAAGAGATCTCTGGCTTCCTAATGGGTCAGTTTCTGATCTCAGGGAAGCCCAATGGGACATAACTTGTAAATGGGGAAGAGAGCTAGGGAGGGAAGGATAAAGGAAAGGATTTAACATTGTTTGCAATAATAATATGAGTCTGCCTTCATTGTGGATTAAGACTGAGTTAGGAAAATATTTCTCTTCTTCGCCGTTGGTGTAGAGTGTTACAATTTCTGAGAATGAATGTTGTCTTTTAGTTGTGTGTATGTGTGTGTGAGAGAAAGCAAGAAATAGAGAAATCCAAAAGTTACCTGCTGACAACAGGGCTAGGTGTGTCTTCAGCTCAGCTCTTGAAGGGGAACCCACACCCACGCTGTGTTCTGTTGCAGGACTTAAGACTGTCGAAGCCCCAGGACGCACCTTGGGAGGTGAAGTGCCAAAGGCCTTTGTGACCTATAACTCTGGAGGCTCCTGGTTCTTAATCCAGACTGAATCCATCTCTCCGACCCGGGAAATGTACTCATGCAGAAGAGGTGCAGCCTGTGGGTAGAGAAGGGGGTTTCTCAAAAGGTGGTCTGAGAGAAGAGATTAGAAGAAAGTTGCTCTTGAAGACCTGAGAACACAGGAGCAAAGTGAGGATCTAGGATTTCCTGAGATGGCCACCAGGCAGAGTTTAACTTCCTCGGTATTTTTCTTTTGGAATATGAGACAATTTATATTTTAGTGCGAGGTTTAAAAACTTTCTTTTCTTTTTGTTGAAATTTCCTTTAATTATTCTAACCTTTCAGGAGATTCTGATATTCCCACTTCTGTTGCCATTTCAGGAGCTTGAACAGATTAAGAAAGCATATAGAAGGGCATTTTTGTTAAAGAGAGCTGCCTTATTTATTTATTTGTCAAGGAAGCAGAATCCTACAAACTAACCTTTGTTACTCAAGATGGTCCAGGAAGGCCACACACATATAGCTGAATCACTGTGCCAAAGGCCACTTGGGTGGGCTGCTATTATGATCACAACACTCTTTCAAAATGATTACCTATAAATGGGTTTCAACAAATTTTCGAGCACTTAACGTTTTCATCATGTAATTAATGGTATACATATGAAAAAAGCAGCTGTGGCTCCTTCAAGAACCATGTTAGCCCAGGTACTTAGTATTACTAGAGGACCGTTATTTGCCCACACAATCCTGAATGCCTCTATGGCCACAATTGGTTATTCAGTTGGACCAGAATTATCAGCAACAATAGCAGCACAGGAATATAAAGATTAAACATCTGTTCTCATTTAAAAAGGAAATATTCTGGAAAGCAGGAAGATTTTCTGGTGTATCTTGCTTTTCTGGTCTCCAAATTCAGTCTGTCATCCTGAGCTCCATGGTTGCTGCTTACTCATTGATCATGATGATTTGGAAAGGAGAGGCTGCCAGTCTGGAAAACTCTGCTCTTGACTGGTAAACCAGAGACCACACAGTGCTGGTAGCTTTCAAGTGCCATTCAGGCATAAAAATAGAAGTTAAGGCAGGCCTGGGCACCAAAAGCTGCTTTTTTAATCAAGCAAAACCATTATTCCATAATTACTGAAGCCAGAAGTTTTTTAAATAAGAAAAACTTGTTTGGGTTGTTTCCCGATTTCTGTTGTTGTTGTTAAGATAGCTTTTTATTCCTTTAGAAGACATTATAGTCATATCTTGAGAGCTTAATTTGAATGCATTTTTTTAAAAGGGATGAATTAACACCACATTTTGTTTGTAATTATAAGGGTCAATGGCTGCCCCAGGCCCCCATAAAACCAGGGCTCCATTTATGGAGAAATAGAAAACAGAAAACTAAGCTGCTTTGCCTGGAGGGCTTCCACAGGCTAGTGGTTTGAGAGAGGTTGTCTCTCTCTAATGAGGATAATATTAAAATGAGGTGGGTTCAAGAGGTTTTATTTTTGCAGTATTTGAACTGTATCTGTGGACATCTGCGCATGCCGATCACATGACTCGTGTGGGCACAATGAATTGTTGGTGCTTACACATATGCTGACAGCATTTGCTTGACGCACCTGCTTCTTCTCCAGTTCCACTTTGCTTCGATCTTTTGATTTTGTTTTAATGTGCAGGCGTCTGCTGAAGTGTAACCACTTAGAGAGCATCTGGGCTCGCATGGGTTTTAAAACTGAATCCACATTTTAACAATTTCTCACCTCTTGATCTGGATTAGAAAAAAACACATACATCATAGTAACCATTATTAATAGTTCTTTCACATTCCTAAGTGCTTACATTTGCTTCTTGGTTATAATCCTCAATTTGGAGTTTGGCTCCCTGCTTTGTCTCAGATTCCCACGGGCCGTACAATAATGCTTATCATTTGCATAGAGCTTTTAAAGCCCCTTTCAATCATTAATTAATTCATTCATAAGATGTCCTTTCACAATACCCATTTAATGCATAAATAAGCAAACTGAGCCAGGCAGGGGTTAAATGACTAGGCCAGGGCCACATGGGGATTTGGCTGAGTCCTTTCATTCATGTTTTGAATTTCCGGGAAGAAATATACATCCATACATTTTAATTCCAGTGCTCACCAAAATTTGCAACTCCAATATCGCACTCTCAGGGTCAGTTAATGAACTTGGGTAATCTGGGGAAATACTTGCTCTTTTGTTAGGTTTTCAAGTGGAAATGACAATGCTGACTTCTTAAGATCATGGCAACCTCCCTGATCTAGAGACTCAGGCCAAGCCTAAGAATAGAGCTGAGGTCTCCGACCTTTTCTTGACTAGAAGCTATTTTTTGATGTTTTTTATTTTTTATTTTTTGAGAGAGATTGGCCCTGCACTAACATCTGTTGCCAATCTTCCTCTTTCTTTCTTTCTCCCCAAACCCCCAGCACATAGTTGTACATCATAGTTGTAGAGTTGTAGCTCTTCTATGTGGGACGCCGCCTCAGCATGGCTGAGGTCCACGCCCAGGATCCGAAATGGCAAACCCTGGGCTGCCAAAGCGGAATGCGTGGACTTAACCACTATGCCACTAGGCTGGCCCCTTTGTGATGTTTTTTGAAATCTAAGAATTATTGCCCAGGAAGGAACTGGAATGTTGATAGTGCAAATCAAAGACATAGGATGCAAGAGGTTTGGGTCGTGGTCTTCTTCCCAGGATATCTTTCCAAAGAAGGGAAAATTGGGGTGGCAGCTAGATGGCAGACCAAGCAGGTAAGAGTTTAAGATTGATGATACGCGTTTTACCCCTTCAGGAGCCCAACGGTGATGACAGGAGTGGAGGAATGCAGGCTGGGAAGGCTCGCCCAACTTCTCACCAAATGCCCAAGAAAATTGTGATTTTTCTGTTCCTTGTCACACTTGGGATCTGCGGGGTACTTTTAGCATCCAGTACTCCGTGGAGCTTCAGTAAAGACCTGCTTAATTGGCTGTTACCCTGAGCTCAGAATAGCATCTGAGCTGGGAAGCAAAGCGGCTGCTACGGAAGAAGAGCAAAGAAAAAGTGGACAAGAGAGACCACGGTTGAGGAGGTGCGTCTACGCCAGGGGAAAGGGGCGGTCCCCGGAGAGCAGTAATCACTTCCGACATGGTCACTAGGCAGTCTTTACCCAGGGGTCCTGAAAGCGCTAAAGGGAACATTGTCTCAGTTTTCTAGGGCTGCTATAACAAATCACCACGAGCATGGTGGCTTAAAACAACAGAAACTTTTTCTTTTACAGTTTTGGAGGCAAGAAGTCCAGAATCAAGGTGTGGACAGGGCTGGGTCCCTCCCGAGGCTCAGAGGGAGACTCTGTTCCGCGTCTACTGGCTGCCAGCAAACATGTCGGCTTGTAGACACATCACCCCAATCTCTGCCTCTGTCTTCTCACGTCTTCTCTCTGTGTCTCTGTGTCTGTACGTCTGAAATCTCCCTTTCCTTTCTCTCATAAGAACACTAGTCAATGGATTTAGGGCCCACCCTAAATCTAAGATGATCTCATCTCTCCTTAATTACGTCTTGCAAAATCCTATTTCCAAATAAGGTATCACTTACAGGTACAGGGTGTTAGTACTTGGTCGTATCTTTTTGGGAAACACAATTTAACCCACTACAGATCTCATCCTTCAAACCCTGGGTCTGAGGAGAAGCTGAAACATTCCCTAGGTACTGCACACTTGGGTCTTCTCTGTGAATCCAGACAGAGACTGACAATGAGTGTTTCTGGAGGCAGAGCCAACAAGTGCTTCCTTCTGCTTCTCTCCTAGATTGTCCTATCATCCAACTCTATCCCCAATGAGAGGGAGGGATTGCTTGGGAGCTCCAAGACTCACTGCATCCAGTGCCCACAGGAGAAGGGACTGCTGTCTGGACAGCAGAGACAGCCTTCTTTCCATGACACCAGCAGGCAGATGCCTCCCCTTCCTCCTGGCTCTGACCCCGTCCACGGTTCCTTAGATGGTCCAGTGGAGGAGTAGTTCTACAATTCCTGGGTATATGGGCCTTGTTGGGGGGAGATAATTCTTTCTCCGGCCATGGTAATTCATAGGACACCGATCTGGGTCCCCTGGGAGTGTCTTTGTACTGTCCTGACCCTCCTATTCCTACCCAAACTGGCTTCACCATCCTCCCAGCCACCCAAATTAGTAATTTAATGCATCATCCTGGGATTTTCCATCTCTCACTGCCTACATCAAATCAGTCCCTGGGTCCTATTGATTTCCCAACTTTATTTTTCTTAATCCATCCCCTCCTTTTCATCCTCATCAGCCCTATTCTCTTTCAGGCTCCCATCACTATCTCATGAACTATTAACATTAGCTGCTTATATGGTTGGCCTTCCTCAGTGAATCTTTCCTTCTAATCTGTCTGCTACTCTACAGCAATATTGATGCCTCTACCAATTTCTAGGCACTCCCTTGCTCTAAATCTTCCAATAGCCTCCATGGCCAGATTAATGACCAAACTCTTTGGCAGGCCAGAAAGCTCTTTATGACAAACTTGACCGGGCTGCTGAGCCTGTTGTCAGTGGTACAGACATGACTTCTGCTAAAGGACCTCTGGGTGCCTCACCTGAGGTGGGTGCTCTAGTACACAGCAGAAAACACCACCACTCAGCCCAGTGCCTACCAAATCGACACGTCCAGATGCTGCTAAACAGCGAGCAATCCTCAAGAGACTTTACTTTTTAAATACCGGATATGAATATTTTATGATCTTTTCACTTTAAAAACTTACCCTCTTTCTTCTTCCCCTGAAATCTCATCTTCCAGAGCCTAGACTCTATGCTGATTGGATTTCCTGCTCGGCAGTAAAAATCTTTTCCCTCGGGTGTTCAATCATTGGTCCCTTAACCTTTGCTTATTATTATTATTTTTTATTTATCTCTAAAGCCTTATATTTCCCCCAAAGCTTCCTGTGTTCTACCCGTTCAGAACTTCTTGGAGCTCCCTGAGTGCTCAAGCTCTCATTCTTCTGGGCATTTGCCCATGCTGTTCCCTCTTCCAGGAGCACCAAATGCCCTGTGCATGGATCCCTCAAGCTTCAATGTTAGGTCTTCTCACTCCCCCAGGCAAGCCTGGGGGCTCCTTGCTTGGCATTCCCATAGCAGTCTAGGAAACGTTGATAACAGAACTTAGCACATCTATCCAACCTCAGAGTGGAATTCTTAAAACTGTGTGTCAATATCCCATTAGTAGGTGGTGACATCAATTTTAAGAATGAAATAGAACAGAAAATATCGCATACATTGCATTTAATAAGGGTCTGCTATGTAGACTTTTGCTGCTGCTGCTGTTGTATGTGTGTGTGTGCGTGTGTCTGTGTGTGTGTGTGTGTGAGTACTGCGTCTAGGAGTATCTCTTACTGTGGGTCACGGGCACTAGGCTGAGAGTTACTTGAATGCCAGCATCTTGCCTCAATCATCTTTGTATACCTCAAGCCTGGTCCAGTGTTCGCACAGAGTTGACAGTCAGCAGGTGTTGGGTGAATGAAGGAATCAGTGCACTGTGAGAATCCTGCAGAAAGTTCTCAACACATGCTCAGGAGGCCAAGAGGAGTAATGACAAAACACTGAGGATTGTAGAACCCACTTGCTAGCCCCACCCATGTTTCCAAATAGTTGAAGCCAGGAGTCTGGAGTAAGTTATGCCTTTGTCTTCTGCAGGTTACAGACTCAGATGCAGCTAATATTTATTTAGCATCTACCTCTTTGCCACATACTATCTCATTTAATCTTAGAAAAATGCTGCAGTCATGATATTCCCTTTTTGGTTGGTAAAACCGAGGCACACAGAGGGTTAAATGTTGCTTCAAGCTATATCAGAAACTCTCAGTGAGGACTGTGCTTGAATTGGCATCTTTTGTCACCTAGGTGTTTGTCCTTTTTTTTTCTTTTTTGGTGAGGAAGATTAGCTCTGAGCTAACATCTACTGCCAATCCTCCTCTTTTTGCTGAGGAAGATTGGCCCTGAGCTAACGTCTGTGCCCATCTTACTCCATTTTATATGTGGGATGCCTGCCACAGCATGGCTTGATAAGTGATGCATAGGTCTGCGCCTGGGATCAGAACCTGTGGACCCTGGGCCACCAAAGTGGAGTGTGCAAACTTAGCCACTACGCCACTGGGCTGGCCCCACTATTTGTCCTTTTATATAAGGAGATGTACAAGTCAGGAGTGTGGCAGCTTCTGGAAGGCTGTGGAGGAGTGTTAGGGGGAGGAGAAGGGCTGCACAGGCCACTTGCTCAGTTACAGCACTGAGGAAACAGCCACATGGAGAAGAAAAACATTACCACACATTTGTGACAAAGACTGGTAAGGCCTGTGAAGAAGTGATTTGAGTAGGCACATCAAAGGTCCATTAAGAAAAGAGCAGAAGACACGGCTTTCAAAGTGTGACGGGAAGTATTTGTCATACAGTTGTACTGTCACGGATGGGAGCCACCAGCAGCTGTTGCATACTGCTTGCACATTAACCACCCAGTTGTGGAGATTGATTTGGGAGCCTAGTCCCTGAAGCCCTCCCCTGTCTGCCTTCACCTGCCTGCTCCCTCTTCCCTCACCCCTACCCCACTGTCTGCTCACCCCGCCCCCCAGCCCACCTCCTACTTCCATCTGGAAGCCTCAGAGCAGATGTGGACAGAGCCATATGTTCCATCGCTCTGACCAACACTGCTGTGCTTAGAGATTGGCTCAAGTTGGATTGTAATCAGTGTTTACTGCGATCATCATCAAATCAGATAATGGTGATGGTTGATTTGCCCAATATGAACCTCTGTTTATTAGCAACCTTGTACACAACGAAAGGAACTCATCAAAAAAACGAATGCAAAATATTTGTATTTATTCATCTAAAATGGGCAAGTACAAGACTGTGTCCTTGGCTCTGTCCTGCTGAACATTTTTATCAGGGACTTGGATCAAGACATAAAAGACCTGCTGATCAAATTTGCAGTTGGCTCGAAGCTGGGCAGGATGGCTAATAGGCTAGAGAAGAAGATCGGATTTTTAAAAGATCTTGACAAGTGAAACAAAAGGCCAAAACCAACATGGAAAATTTAATAAGAAGTTTAAGGTCCTGCACTTGGTGTAAAAAAAAAAATCTGCTTCGAAAGTATATAGGATGGAAGGAAGAGATCTATCTTTGTAGCAGTTCTAACAAAAATGACTAAGGGCTTTCAGTGGACTGCCACTACTCCAGCCCCATTATGAGTTAACCACAAAGGTGATGTAAATTAGGCTGTGTGAATGGACGCTCAGTAGGTGTCCATCCCAATGAGGCCTACACAGGTCCAATCACATCTGCAGGACCCTGAATGTCTGTCAAATTCAAAATAAAAATCAAAACATATGTTACTTATTGATTGATCGAAAATTTTTTTATCAAATTCCTCTTCAAAAATTACCAGAGTGACAAAGGTTAACTGCAGCTAATGAAATATTATTAGGTGTATTTAAAAAACCAATATTTTTCCTTCCAACATTCTCTAAGCCAGGTAACCCATGTTAATAGCCTGGGGTGCATCCTTCCACGCTGTTATTCATGTTGTTACAAACATAGCAAAACAAATATGCACGTGTATAGGATTTTCATTGGCATTGTTCGCTTTTTAAAAGGGGATTCTGCAAAACCCATTACTCTCCAACTTTCTTCACTTAAAGATGCATCACTGACACCTCTCCAGGTTAATATGTATAGATCTAAAGTATTACAAAATAATGCTTAATATTCCATAATATGGTTGTGATACCATTTATTCAGCCTTTCTCAGTGTCACATTTTAAGAGGAATATTGGTAAATAGAAGAGCGGATGACTTTCCAGGGTGGGATGGTGGAAGATGCACCTAGAAGCCATGACATGCAAAGAATGATCAAAGCTACTGAGATATTTAGCTAGGAGAATGGAAGGGGAGGGTTGGTTGGGTTCATTAATTAATGTTGGAGTTTTGCTCAGTGTGGGATTGAACAAGTCAGTGATTCTGTGTTTAGCATCTGGTTCCTTGTCAGACGGGACTGGGGAAGGGGAGAGGGTAGGGACTCTGCTTCCTTCCAGTGGTCAGAGGGATGTGCAAAACAACAGTTTTTGGGGTTAACAAGCCTGCCCCCACCCCATCCCCAGAAAGCTGGCGGGCATGGAGCAATCTCCACAGTAAGCACATTCTAAAAACATTAGGTGAAAATAATAAAAATAATGACATTAAGAAGAAAAACCACTGTAGAAACCAAACAAACCCAGCCCGAGAGCTGAGGCAGGCACCAGCCGGGATGTTGTTGGCATGCTTGGGAGAAATTTGATTTCGATGAATTTCATTGTCAGTGTAGCCGGGGCATGAATCACCCTCCTCCACCCTCTCTCATCATTTTAATACCACAGATTTAGGGAACATGGCATTAGAGAGATAAAGAGGTTCACAAACAGCATCAGCCAGGACCCCCTGGGCCCTGCGGCAGCACTGGACTCAGCCAGGAGGCAGTTTTCCTCTGTTATGGGCCCATAAATCTGAAGGCAGTTGAACCCCTGCGGGACTTGAAGCCGTCAACCCCGAGACTAGAGCTGTTGCTTTTTCCGCTCCCAACCTCTCCCTCCCCCCGCAGACCACCTGACTGAGGGTTGAGAAATGAGTTTTCTCATTCAGAAGCAAGAGTTCTGGGGGAAGCAAAGCTGGTGCTGGAGAAAATCAGCTCTCAGTAGGCTTCTAGGGTTTATTTCCCTAGTCCTGAATGTTCTCTCCTGAGGTGCTAGGAAAAGCCACCTGCCCTGGCAGAGAACAGGGATGCAGTGCCTGTGTAGGATCCGGAGGCGGCATTGGGGGAGATGCTGATGGCCTGGTGATCAACGAGTCCTTGACTGCCCTGAAAACATGCTGCTGTTTCAGTTTTTAATGAGCATGTATTTGATCCTTTACTAGGTGCCAGGCTCTTCACATGGATAATCTTGATCCATCCTCCCAACCCCTCTGGTAGGTCCTATCGTTGGCACACTGTGCACATGCAGAGGCGGAGGCTCAGGGAGGTGAAGTTACCTGGCCCAGGTCACTCAGCTGGTCAGAGGCAGAGCCAGGGCTTGAACTGCAGCATCTGTACCCTTTCCTTTGAGGGTTGATGATGGCACATTGTCATGAGAAGGGTCTTGGGGAAAAGTGAGCCTTCCTAAACCCTGTGCTTTCTCTCTTCTGACTATAAACCCGACCAATTTCATATGTTCCATTTCAAAACTGTCAAGCTACCTTCATTTATTTAGAGTTCATCATAGCCCTCAAGATTGCTTAGGGCTTGGGGGACCTGTTTTATTCTGTGCATCAGGCTATTACCATCCACGCAGGCAACTGAAACAGGACCTGGAAATTAGAATTAGAAAAATCCACACAGTACTGAGGGGGGATGCCTCACGGTGGCATCTCTCAGATAACAGGGCCACTGATGTCTTTCTTCATAGAGAGGCAGTGAAGAACAGTGGTCAGGAATATAGCCATTAAATTTGAATTCTGGAATGGAATGATTTGGTTTTACCTAATGCTTTGGGTAAGTTACTTAGCCATGTACAAAATAGGGAGAATAATAAGATGAAATGGGATCTTGTATACAGAGTGCTCAGCCCAGTGTCTTGCACAAAGTAGGTGTCCTGAAACATCATCTACTGTGGGTGTTATGTTGTCCTCTGGTACAGAGATGACACTGTTGAAGCACCGTCATTATGACGTGCACTTGGAGTTGTTTTTCCTGTAGTGGGAGTATGTCATAGGCAATCCATTTCTGCTCATAAATTTGGTATCTTTGGGGGAATCATTTGGGAACTTCATGGCCTGGGTAGAGAGAGGCATGTCGGGTAGGAAATAATTCCAGGCTCTGAGGTCCAGCAGACCTGATTCCCAGTCCCGACTCTGCCACTGGGCCCTTTGCACAAGTCATTCCACTCCTCAGAGCCTTTAATGAAGGCTCACAAGAGTCACCTTGCCTAGTTAATGTCCATCTAAAATGAGATCACAAATAGAAAGCAACCAGAGTTGTTTGGCCTCCAGAAGGTGCATGGTGGTCATTAGCTCCTTCCTGTCATGCCCTAACCACAAAGCTTCCCAGACCAGACCATAGGTGACTGTCCCCCAGACTTCCCCAAACCAGTTTAGGTCCTTAACAAGGAGGACATGACATCCTAAGGCACTCAGATGATCCCCCCCACGCAGGCAAACTGGGTTTGAAGATAGAAAATTCTGGTCATTAGAAGGGAATTCAATCAGAATTCAAGGAGGACTCAAACTAGGTAGAGGAAATCCTTTCATTATGTATTTAAAATGAAATCTGAGTTTATGCAGAAATAGTGACAGGGCTACCTATCATTCACTTCAGTTTCACAAATATACACCCAACTGGAGCTTTCTCCTCACTGCTCCCCAAGCACAGGCCCCATCTTGCCATTGATAGGGATGTGTGCACACTGGCAGGTCAGGGACCCCCATCCCGGATCTCAGAGTCCTCATCTGAAAATGGAAAATTGGAGTTGATGTTCTTACAGCCCCTTTTGGTCCCAGGATTATTCTATGGTTCATTTTCTCCTGCTCCCGAGGACTCCCCGTAAGAAGATACTCATCTTGAGAGTTTCTCTGACACCTCGCTCTGAGTCCCCACTCTGTCTGATGTACACTTCTTTCAAATCTCTGCACCTGATAGTTTACCCATATGGTCCCCCTACTAACCTGTGAGAACCTTAAAAGTAGGAATTACTGTTGTATTTAGTTCTTTGCTCCCAGAACCCAGCTACATGGCGATATCCCCAGTAACATGGGGATAATAAGAGAATCTCATATGATTTTATGAGAACTAAGTGAGACAACCCATTGTTAGTGTTTAGCACAGCGCCCAGCACATAGTCACCACTCAGTAAATAGTAACCACCATTATATAACCTAATCGACACTCCAATTCCAATATTGGTGTCCCCATTTTAAAAACAGAGAAACTGATATATAGAGGAAAATGGCTTGCCCCTGGGATAACCCAGAGGGCCAAGTATTTGAAATCTTTATTTCCTGTTCAAATTTTCAACTATAGTACTTAAGAGCCATCTGCCTGTAGGCCTGGGGTTTTAGACTTTGCTCAGACCTATTGTTCAGCAGGCAGAATTTGGCTGGGGCTCAGGCAGGAGGAGGGTGAGGAAGAATTGTCTGAGCTAGGGAGGAAGTAGCTCTTCTGGCCTTTGAGGAACAAATGAAAAGTACTCTTTACTCACGCTTTGACATGGCTTCCATATACAAATCTTGGAGCCTGTGGCTAGGGAGAAGAGAGCAGGGGAAGATATTCAGGAGGGAAATTATTTTACATAAAAGTAATGTTTGGCAGATATCTCAGCGTGCAAGAAATAAATACTTCTTAAGACAGAAGGCGAAGGCACATGTCTCTGGAAATTTAGAAATGTTCCTAAGAGTAATCTAGATGAAGAATATAGGGGAGGAGACATGAGAATACTCTGTATACAATGATTCATGCTGAATGTTAGCACAGAAACCCAAACCAGCTGTGGTCACAATGCACACTCAGGACACCTCCAAAGAAGCCCGTTGAATCATAGCTACGAGCCTAGAATTGTTGCTATCAAGTCAATACCACTGTCTCCATAGGTAGTCAACTTATAGCTTGGTGATTGCATCTAATTTTTAATAAGCTTGTAATCAATGATTTTTATGGTTTACTATTTTCATATAAAATTCCACAAAGGCTGGTTCAAGTAAGAAAAAATCCTGAAAGTTTCTCATCTAGAGAGTGTTTAGGTATATATAATTAAACGTATATTAAGCAATATTTTTTGATGAAAGTATGTTTTTCTCTCCTTCTATCCTTTTGTTCCTCCCTCCTTCCTCTATTTTATTCTAGACAGAATAGCATAGGTTTACCCAAATACCCCTTTCTCACTTTATCTGACTCATACATGTGTTTAATATAAGTACAGTGATTTTTCTTGCTTTCTTTCTTGTCCGCATCCTTTTGTGGATGTTTGGGGGATTGCACGGTTAAAGAATGCTTGAGAAGGACTAAGAATTCCTAAACAGATTACAGCTCTGGGAAGAGATCTCTTTCCCCAGTGCCTCAGGTTTCTACTCTCCACTGCTTACACGTGGTAGGAATGAACTAGTTCACATTCCGGACTAGGCTCCTGGGTCACTGGGTGCTTATGCTGTGAAAGGCTCCTCCTTCCCTTTCTCCAGCCACAACATGACACTCCTGAGGCACTTCGGAAGCAGTGACTGGGGAGACCAGCAGGTGGCACATGGGAACCAGCATACACGTGCCTTGGCCCAGGACAAAGAGATGGAGGAGACTGATCCAGTGCAAGTTCAGGTAGCTGACTTCCTTGGTCTTGAATGCTGTCCATGAGGACCACAAAAATCTGTAGGACCTAAATGATTAAAAGGCAGGGAGGGCAAGACCACGGCGACACTACAGGAAGAGGACAGCAGAGTCATGTTTTTAAGGTCTCCTAATCCTCTCTCTTAACTCAAGTTACCTCATGTGAGGATTGTAAACTGAAGGACATATTGTAGGTAAAGCAACAAGCCAGCTGTGAAGAGCTCAATAGTAGCTGTAAAATAATTATTATCTTGTTGAGTTGAACATAATCCAGTGGTGTTATTTAGACATTTCTGATCAGTATAGTGGTTTCTGATTCATTGATCTGTTCATTTAGTTTTTTCAACCAGTGATATATGTGGGGTATCTACTCTTTACCTGGCACAGGGCTTGGGCACATGGAGGTGAGTAAGACCCAGTTTCAGTTCTCCAGGAAAACAAAGCAACTCAGTTGGCTAAGTTGACCGTAGAGTGGGTGGTGGGTTTCATACAAAATCAACCATTGAGGCTGATAACCCATACATCTGGCAGAGTAGGCAGCTGTTGGAATGATGGTTTTGATGGTGGGGAAGCTGGACAGGAATGTGAGGAAGAAAAGGACCACAGGGCTGCTTATAAACCCAGAATCATTTCTAATATTAAAATAATTGATATGTTCACACATTCTATTGAACTCTCCTCTTTTAGCTGGATCTATGGTGGACTCTTTATCTTACAGAAAGCAATACTTTGAGGCTAATCTAACCATTTTCCAATAAGAATATATACAGTGTCTGAAGGGTTACTTTTACAGAGAACAATGCTGAGTTATTCCCTGTCCCCAGAGTATGAGAGGAGATGAGCTTTAACTAGAACAAGAGGAATATAAAGGATGTCTTGGCACTGAGAATTGTTAATCCCTGCCATGTTACCCCCAGAAGATGGGGATTGTTTTAGTTGAAGGCCTTTCAGAAAGCAGAGATTACCATCTATCTGGATTGGTTTAGATGGGGGTCTCTTAGGGAAAAGGATAAACAAGAGTGATTTTTAAAGACCTTGTGCATACTCATAATTAAAAGAATCTGTATCAGACATATAGATACAGAGAAAGAAAAGAAAGACCAGCAAGGACTTAATTATTGATTTTCAAATAAACAAAGGCTTATCAACTGGAGAGAAACTGCTAGATAGAAGAAAAAGAGAATTAAGCAAGAGTTCTATACTAGGAGGGAGGACCATTTTGACCCTAAAGATTGTGTGATATTGGGTAAATAATGAGAAACTATGGAATCTCCTTAGTTTGGGGGGCACAGGTGTTGAACACAACTTCAATATGTGCCTACAGGGCTGCAATTTAAGACAATTAATAGGAATATTAGTTTCATTTTGCATTTTATTTTTATAATCAGCAATAAAAATCTTTTTCTCATTATGAAATATTTCAGGCATTCATGAAATACTACATCAAATATGTATATCTCAAATATCTCAACTATCAAATACAGTCACGCCCTGCATAATGACATTTCGGTCAGCAATGGACCACATATATAATGATGGTCCCATAAGATTAGTATCATATAGCCTAGGTGTGTAGTAGGCTATACCATCTAGGTTTGTGTAAGTACACCCTGTGATGTTTGCACAATGACAAAATTGCCTAATGACAAGCTTCTCAGAACTTATCCCCATCGTTAAGCAAAGTGTGACTACACAGTTGTCCCCCATTATCCCTGGTTTCCGCTTTTGTGGTTTCAGTTACCTGCGGTCAACTGTGGTACAAAAACATTAAATGGAAAATTCCAGCAATAATTCATAAGTTTTAAATTGTGCCCCTTTCTGAGTATCATGATGAAATCTGCCACCCTGCTCCATCCCACCCGGGACATGAATTATCCCTCTGTCCACGCTGTATATGCTACCCGCCCGTTACTCACTTAGTAGCCGTCTCAGTTATCAGATCGACTGTTGTGGTCTTGCAGTGCTTGTGTTCAAGTAACTCTTTTTTACTTAATAATGGCCCCAAAGCACAAGAGTAGTGATGCTGGCAATTTGGACATGCCAAAGAGAAGCTATACAGTGCTTCCTTTAAGTAAAAGGTGAAAGTTCTCAATTTAATAAGGAAAGGAAAAAAATCATATGCTGAGGTTGCTAAGATCTACGGTAACTTTTATTATCGTATACTGTTATAATTGTTCTATTTTATTATTAGTTGTTGTTAATCTCTTACTGTGCCTAATTTATAAATTAAACTTTATCATAGGGATGTCTGTATAAGAAAAAACATAGTATATACAGGGTCTGGTACTATTTGCAGTTTCAGGCATCCACTGGGGGTCTTGAAACATATCCCTCATGTATAACAGGATGTTACTATAACCGTGTTCACACCAGATAATCTTTTCAAAGTTCCAAATTTTGCTATATTTCCCTCATACATTTTTTAAGAAACGTAACTTTACAGATCATATTGATGCCCCGTGTATACCCCTAGGATGGAAGTGTGTGCAGATACTAACCCCCAGCTCTCAGGGATACAGTAGGAAGAACTCCTGAGTTGGGTGGGATGGAGACAAGATCACCTCTAAGACCCTAACGCTTTGGAAACTTCCCAGAGGTGGGTAGAGGACCTCATTTCTGTGTTGGCAAGGAGGTGAACTCCCAAACGAAGTCTTTGAAATAAATGCACCAGGTTCTTACAGTCTCACCAATAGGCTAAAACCAAAGTTTTTACAAATCATTTGGAAATGATGCATCCAGCTATAGGTGTTTTTCTTAAGTGAAAATGGGTTACCTCTTATAGTCTACCTTTGCATGCCTAAACCAAGAGTGGCAGAAAATATCTTGGATTTTTAATTTAATTTAATTTTTTTTGCTGAGGCAGATGTGCCCTGGGCTAACATCCATTGCCAATCTTCCTCTTTTTCCGCTTGAGGAAGATTAGCCCTGAGCTAACATCTGTGCCAATATTCCTCCATTTTGCAGGTAGGTCACCACCAGAGCATGGCTGATGAGTGGTGTAGGTCCACACCTGGGATCTGAATCCACAAACCCAGGCCCCTGAAGCAGAACACACTGAACCCAACCACCAGGCCACAGAGCTGGCCCCTCTTAGACTTTTTATAATGTAGAGTGTGTATTTTACTCAGAGCATAGAGGAAAGAACTGCACAGAATTTAAGAGTCATGAAGTGACTTTTAGTAAATATCCAATTACTGTAAGAGAATTCTGATAAGATCCAAGGTAGGGAATTCAGTGTCTGAATCCTAAGACTGACCCTTCTGAGGGAATTGTATATACAAAGATCAGTAGCCAAATGGGGGAATAATAACCAGATTGATTAGTATCTGAACAAGCTTCCAGTTAGAAAGTTACCACCCCACCTGCCCTGTGTAAGGTATCTTTGGTTAAATTGAATTGAAGAATGTGACTTAGGCTGAAGGCCAAAAAGGGGCAAAAAAGCTTCTTCCTAAAGGAAGGTTCTGACTGTTCTGATCACCACACTGAGTTGGAAGAGTGGGAAGAGGGTAAGGAGACCCAGGCCTGCCCTTCGAAGGCTGGGCCTTCTTCAGTCAGCTGCAGCAAGTATAAGACACGGTGCTTTTCGGTGCAGTGGCCCTACCTGGTGAAGTCAGGCTCAGGAGAGCAGACTAGCAACTCTTCCTCCTGTGTAAATGGGCGAGTAACAGGGTGTGGAAATACGGCTGTGTATGTGAGTCAAGGCAGAAACAAGGGGATGGGAAGAAAATTCTCCCAAGCAAATGCCCTCCTTGACATTTCTATTCCCATTTATAGAATCCAGAGTACTGTCCGTCTGATTCATCTGACCATTAACTAATAATAGCTTCATTTTAGCAGGCTTAAATGAAAATGGACTCTGGATGGAGAATTTGTAATGCTTATCCCTGATTTTCTTTGTTGAGCTTTAAAATTCCTAAGTTTAATCCAATTTCAGATAAGGACCGAGGTTGAGAATAGGTTCAGAAGTCATAAGACTCTCTTCCAATTTCAATGCAGGGACATTCCTTCCCAAGCATGGCTGAGAGAAGTACATGCCACAGTGAAAATGTGAACTATAGAAACCCTAATGGCTAGGAACGAGGGTAAAGCACTGGGCTGAGACCTCTCTCTCAGTACTGCCTACACTGGCAATGACTGCAAAAATAGGTTTTAGGAAGGGCAAACCCGGTTTGTGTCATGCGTATCACAATCTACCAAACCATCTAACATTCGTCTTGCCTGTGATCATGACATTCAATTATCAAAGGAGAGGTTAGTCTAACAGATTGACAAGAAAAATAATGAAAAGTAGTCCAGGGAAATTGTGTCTTTATGAAAACGGAGGCTTCCTCTTCCTGGGTCATGTTGCCCCTTTTTGGTCTAGATACTGGTTGCCACAGTAGCGATGCTGGGCCCCACCATCACCACCATCACCATCATTAGCACCCGCAACACCTGGTACGTCAGTGCCTCTACTTTACTTGGGTAGATGGTACCAGAAAAAAAGTTAGTTCAGAAGTAAGCAAAGCTGCCTGGAAGAAGACCAAAGCTGGGGGCTCTCTCTGATTGATCTACCCTCCCTGAATCTTCGGTACAGGTGTCCAGGACCCCCCAGGCTTCCTCAGCTGTCCACGGACACCCAGGCCTTCCACAACCCCGGGCTCTCAAGGGCCAGCTTCCTCTGAAGGCAGTCACCCATGTGTCGTCCCTCCCCTTACCCCTACCCCACTGTGTGCCCATATCCATGTCCAGCTGGCCCTCCTGGCCCTCCCTGCTCCTCCTGTTCTGTCTGCTTCTTGTAGCTGAACTGCTGATTACAGACACGTGGGCTTCCATCCCAGCAGGCATCTAGGCAGCGTTAGCATTTTAGTCGGCTCACTTTTCTCCTCTCCACTTGGGCTTTGAGTTTTTCTTCTAGAATAATTTCCTTAGAGCAGTATTTTTGTGGGCTTGTTAAAAATGCAGAAATGCAGTGTCTTGACCTACTCAGAATCTCTGGTGATGGGGCCTGGGAATCAGCATCTTACCCTGTCCTCCACATGATGGAAATGTGTGCAGAGGTGGGAGAAGCATGGCCCTGGGAATGGCTGTGGTACCCCCCACCCCCAAGTCCATGTTCTGCAATGCAGGCTGCACCACAGTGACTAACGTAAGATGTGTTGGCCCCATGTTCTGGAGCTGAAGGGCTATTCCCAAACTCTTATAACCACCCCCCAGCCTAGGAGACAGACCATTTCTTGGGAGAAATATTTCTTGTTACTTTGACTATCCTTTCTCTCCTTGGCATTAGCTCTGAGTTTCTCTCTCATCCCAAGTGTTATGGACTGAATGTTTGTGTCCCCCCTATAAATTCATATGTTGAAGCCCTAACCCCCAGTGTGGCTGTATTTGGAGATGGAGACTCTAAGGAAGTATTTAAGGTTAAATGAGGTCATAATGATGGGCCCTGATCCAATAGGATTAATGTCCTTATAAGAAGAGACACCAGAGAGTTTGCTCTCTCTCTGCACACACACAGGAAAGGCCATATAAGCTTCCAGGAAGAAGGCAGCTATCTACAAGCCAGGAGGACAGTTCTCACCAGGAACCGAATTTGCCAGAACCTTGATCTTGGACTTTCAGCTTCCAGAACTGTGAGCACATAAACGTCTGTTGTTTAAGCCACCCAGTGTGTGGTATTTTTTATGGCAGTCTAAGCAGACTCATACACCAGGTATGCTCCTAGTAACATTTATTGGACACCTGCTATGTGCTAGGCAATGCATTAAAGGCTTTCCATGTCTCGATTTACTTATCCTAACAACTCCATGGAACAGCGCAGTTCCACATATGCTATCAATACGTCCATTTTTCAGACAAAAGAATAGGCTTAGAGAGGATAAGAACTTGATCAACTTAACACAACTGTTAGGTCATGGGGTTGGGATTTGAACCCAAGTTAGTCTAACTCCAAATTCCTTACTTTACTCTGTTTTGCTCTCTCTCCCAGGGGATCTGGATCATAACTACTGAGCAAATGGAGTCATAGAAATCTATAATTTTCAAAGCACTTTTAAGCCTTTTCACAACTGAAGATTCCTTATCTTATTTCTCCTCACCATCATTCATTAATGCATATTTTGCTAGATTACTAATCTGCAAATTGATATGAAATGTATAACTTTCAATGGCTTTTTGAAATATTGAAAATAACTCAAGAGCTTCTACTATTTCCTTTGAGCTCCCAGGAGTTTGAAAACCTAATTATCACCCTCATTTTACAAACGAGGAAGCGGAAACCCAGGGAGGATAGCGGCTTGCTAGTTACAGCGTTAGAAACCGATCTCAGGTTTCCTCCTTCCTGTCCGAGGGCTTGTTATCTATCCACCATCATGCTAAATCAGTCAATCCATCATTACTCGTCACTGAGCACCTACTTATGCCTGGTAGACAAGCCTATGTGGAGGGAACAGAAAAATGATAGCTATAGCTTCTGTATTCAATAAATTTACAGTCTATTTGGGGAAACAAGGCTTAGACATAAAAAGCAATTACATAAAATCACAAGATAGTGTGTTTCTAAAGCAGCATTTCTCCTCCTTGGCTGCATGTCAGAATCACCCAGGGAGCTTTCAGAATCTCCAGAAGCTTCCAGAATAAGGATTTTCAGAGGTGGGGGCCCAAGCATGTATATTTTTTAAAAATACCCCAGTCAGGGTTCAGAATCACAGTTGCAAAGCAACGTATTTTACAATAGGGACTACAAATGCTCTAGGAGTGCAGGCAGGGTCAAGGCGGCCAGAGTGGTCAGGGAACGTCTGAGGAATAAAGAGGCCTTGAGGTGAACAGAAAGGGTTTGGCTAAGAGGAGAGGAGGTGGAGGGAGACACTTGAGGGGCTCTAGGAAGGGGACAGAGGCTTAAGAAGAGAGAGGAGCCAGTGGGGCTGGTGAGTGGCCAGTTCTGCCTAGGGGCTTCTGTGAGGTAGGGATGGAAGAGGAGAGTGCAGTCAGAGTAGGGGGTCTTCAAAGTTAGTCAGAGGAGCTCATTTCTGAAAATAAGGAATGCTTGCATGTTCTTGGATAAAGATCTTATATAACCGATATGTGGCATTAACCGATCTGGGGGGGATTTTCTTTCAAACATCCAGTATATCTGGGTGATCTCACAGAAGCTACCCCTTGGGCTGGAGGGAGCCTATGGAGATCAGTTCATAAGGAGAGTCCTCACTCTCTAGAAAAAGGGAAGACATTGGATTCTCACAGGAGAGGAGTGGAGTGGGGAGAATGGGAGAACTTAGGAGAAAACAGGAGGCAGATATGACTGCTCCCCCTGGCCCCTGCAGTCCACGGTACCCCAGAGCTATGCGTGAGAAGGCTAGAAAGTAGGTGCATCAAAAGTGCTAGACACAGGGAGAGCAAAGGGCAGCTGTTTGGGCTGCACAGGGCAGGTCTCTGCTTGATGGTGGGTGACCAGGGTGCACCCCTGAGGCAATTCTGAACTAGAGAGCATAGGGTGAGCCTCCCGGGCCTTCCTGTGGTGCAGGCCTGGGTCTCCTTGCAGCTCCCACTGGGGTGTGGCTTGCTTGGAAGCAGCGGTGGTGGTGGCAGCAACAGCAGCAGCAGATGTGGCTTCTCTGGGAAGCATGCACATTCTTCAGGGGTCCCAGTGCAGTGGTGGCCTGGGGAGCTAGAGGCAATGGTGAAACTAGGGAGATGTCCCAGGTGTTGGGGCATCTCCATTTTTTGAACCAGAGGGAGAAATTTACAGGGGTCAAGAGCTATTGCTTTGCACCCTGACCATACCCCTTGGCTGGTGGTTGAGAAAAACTGTTGCAGAGACTAGGTTTATGGATGGTAAGTTTTGGTGACAGTGTATAATCTAGAATGATGGTGGTGAGACCAGTCTGGATGCAATGAAGTGATGAGGGCCCGGATGAAGACAAAAGGCAGAAGTAGGAAAAGAATCAGAATAGATCAAATGAGGAACACAGGCACGCACAAACCGGATGTAAATATCCATGTACGTTTACCAATGCTTTATACATTTGCTCAGAACTTCTGAACTCCACTGGCTCATAGGCCCCTGCAACGTGATGGACACTCAGGATTAAGAGTCTGCTGGTCTGGCTCAGAAGATCTCTGAACAACGATGGGGCAATAGAGGAGAACTGGGCCAGTTTTCCACAGCCGTGCCCAGGATGAGCATGGCATTCTGCTGCCTGTGTTGGGGGAAGAAAGGGGCTGGAGGAAGGAGAGCTGGGACACTGGAAAGGAAGAACATGCCGCACCTACAGAGGTGGATTTACCATGAAGCTAATAAAGCTCAAACTTGAAGACCTCTCACTTGAACAGCTTCATCCAAGGCCCTGTACTTAATTTTCTATTTGTAATTTTGTATTGTTTTTCATAAAGAAGGTCCTCAAATAATACAAGCCTCGTGCCCCTCCCCCCAAATCTTTTATCCACCCCTAATCACCCATACAGTACTGTCCCTGTTGCTCTCATTCCTCAAAATAGGATTTTACCACCCACTACTTTTTGGCATCCTTTATTGCTGTTAAGAACTCAGCTGTCAGATTAACCAGGGCTTCCACCCGCACAACTCCGGGGTCCCGTTCACATCCCAGTGTACGTGGTCAGGAATATATGTGTCCCTGGAGGTGTGCAATGTCTATGTGTCTTTGTTGCCTGCATTTTAGACTTTCTTTGTCTTTGATGGTCTTCAGTTTCATGGTGGATATCCAGGTGTGATTTTCTTTATATTTATTCTACATGGGATTTATTGGGCTTTGTCAATCAACAAATTAATATCTCTCATCAGTTCTGGAAAATTCTCAGTTATGTCTTCCAATATTGCTTCCACCCCATTGTCTTTCCACTTTCAGGAACTCTTGTTAAGCATATGTCAGGCCTTCTTCTATCTTCCTTGTATATTAACATCTGTTCCTTGTTTTGCATATGTTTCCATGCTTCGTTTTGAACCAGGGGTTGCCAAACTACTGCCTGTGGGCCAAATCTGCCTGCTTTTGTAAAAGTTGTAAAAGTTCTATTGGCACACAGCCACACCCTCTTTCCCCTGTATGCACTTTATGCCCTTGTGGTAACCTTGTTACTTGTCAATGTAACCCTCCTGGATGGGACGGTGCTGGAGAAACAACCAAGAATGACAGACCTGCATGCGGGTCCCAGAGAAAGCAGGGAGAGAGTGGAAGACTTTTCTCCCGTCTTGTTTTGCCCCTGCTATTCTCTTCATCTGAAGTGCCCTTTTCATCCTTCTTTACTGACCTACTTGTCTATGGGGACCCAGCTCAACTCCAGGAAGCCTCCCCAGATCTGAAGGCTGAGTTCAGTGTTCCCCCTTCATGCTCTCCTGCTTCATCAATTATACAACCCACTCTGTTACATTGAAAGTATAACCTCCTAGAGTGTGAGATCCTTAAGAGACTTAAGTTACTTATCTTTGTTAGCCTAGCACAGTTCTCAGAACACAGCAGGAATTTAGCGTGTATTCATTACCCAGAACATAATACAGACTTACTATGTATTTACTGAACTGAACCCAGCTGTCTAGGTTTGCCCTTTTAAAATCAGGTGCCTTTGATATCTGGGAACTTGGGCAATGATACCTCTGGGGCTCTTTAAATTTGCAATATTTGTGATCATATTCTCCAACTAAATTCAGTTGTTTCCAGTCATCTCGGGGAGAAGAAGAGATATAACCTGGGAGTTAAAATGTAAATCCCAGCTGAAATAGAAAACTAAATAATTTTCAAATGAAGAGGGAGAAATGAAACAATTAAGAATCTAGCATCTGCAATTCCATGAAAGGGTACTGTGCAAAGGTTGATTTCCTTGCACGGGCTGCTTGGATGAGGGAGACTCCTTCTTCCTGCAAAAGTCTGGGTCCCTTTCCCATCCCTCAGTCCTGCCTGACTTCTCACTCAAGCCTCCCGGCGAAACAATGAATGCCAAACCTTCCCTTCCCTCCTGGATGGGACGGTGCTGGAGAAACAACCAAGAATGACAGACTTGCGTGCGGGTCCCAGGGAAAGCAGGGAGAGGGTGAAAGACTGCGAGAGGTCCCTCTCCCGAGGACATAGAAGATAGGGTGCCCCCTCCAGTATGAAACTAGGCATCACTTACTTTCCTGATGTTCTGCACTGCCTGCTCTCTGGGACAACAAATGGGATAATTTCAGCCTTCCCCAGACAAACCCAAATGACAAAGCCGATCAAGTCATCTGGAGTTTCACAGGGTAGGATCCGAAGGATCCAAGCTGGCCATGTTATAGTTGGATGCCCTCTTCTTGAGGGCATCTTGCTCAGAAGTTGGGGCTGTAACCTCATGCTGGTCCCCAGAATTCATGGCACCTTTGCTTCCTCCTCGATTTACAGTTTTACGTCCTTCTAACCAGGATCGATTTCAGAGCTACAGTCCTTGGGATAGAACAGAGCCCAAAGTCTGCTGGGTCTCATGCATCAGCCAGTACTCAGTAAATGCTCATTGATAAGGTTAGCGATCATGAAATGGAAGAAAATACATTTTTTGGCACTATCTCGAATAGCTATAATCTTTACCCTCTACTAGAGAAAAACAACAATAATAATACAAGGATTCTCAGAAAGAAAACAAAGAGGTGCTAAAGACAGCATCTCCCTCAGGAAGATGCAAACAGAGACAGCTGCTGCAGAATTCCATTCCCTTTGCAGGACTTGTTGCCCTTTGAGCGAGATGATGGCCGATGTCAGCTTTAAAACCATGGTGAGGTCAGTTTGCCAGTAGAACGGCTTGAAAGGAATGGGGAGGGGAGAAAGAGTGTCCTTGGCAAAAAATGATCTGACACGTTGACGAATAAGCAAAGGCTTCTATGTACAGAGCTGCTCTTCTACACAGGCTCTCTTTTATTCCTGGAAACTGCTAGACATCCAGTTGAAAAAAAAGTCTCCCTTGTAACATGACCCATCACTTTAGATCAATCTGCCAACTGGCAATATTCCATTGCCACAAAATAGTGGAGGGAGGATTTGAAAGCAGAAGACCTAGGTTCAAGTGACTGTGCCATTTCTAGCTGTGTGATCTTAGGCAAGCCACTGGACCTCTTTGAGTCTTGCTTTCTTATAGCCAAAATATAGATAATAGCAATATATATCAGTCATGAGAATTAATTGAACTAATGCATGTGAAGGTGTATTTTGCCTCTAGATGATCATGCAGTTTAGGACATTCTGTCTTTGAACGGGCTGAGGAGGAGGAAAAGAAAATGCAGATAATGCTGCTAATGAATAAAGCTGCTTCCCAGCCCCACCCCACCTCTGCAAGAACACCCTAATAAATCCAGATTTATGCAGACTGGTGTCAGGGTCTGCATTCATTAGCCAATTTAAGTAACTTTATATCTTAAAATAATGATGGCATTTGCAGTACTGTTTTCCAACACATTCGAGGTCTAAAGCAAAATGCCCCAAAGACTACCACATGCACTCATTGCATGTATTTTACATTTTTAGTGAACCCCCTTGTCCCCAGCGCTCTGCTGGCATTCCCTGGCAGCCCGGTTCTGTTTTGTGTTCCTTCATGGGTACAGAGGACAGCCTGCCTGTCTTCTTGTCTGCACACGCATTTTAACTTCATCAAAAGACAGAGGATATGGAGAAGGTATCTCATCTCAAAAGGTTTTTCTTTCTTTCCCAAATTACCAACCACAAATATCTGGTTAAAAAAAAAGATGTAAATACAATAAAATAGCTAGATGTGGTTTGTTTCTCGAGAAAGTAAGCAGCGTAGCTTCTGCCCTGCCACTTACTTGTGATGGCTTTAGAGGAGGAGGGTAAACATTCCCATCCCTGAATCCACCATTCCTGTACTGCTCTCCGTATTCAGAAAGCAGTAGTAGAAGGAAAAGCTGATGCAAATATCCCGGGCTTCATCCAGCTTGAACAGTCCCATTCCTCACAACGATCCCAGAGGTCAGAGTGATTTAATAAAGATTGCACATAGTGTCACTGGTAAAGACTTTAGCAACAAGTATGGAACATATAACATGGTTATAGGACCTAGGACTGCACCACATAATCTTTGTTGAGGCTGTAACTGTTTTAAGGATTTTCCCATCTAAAGTATTATCCAATCTGAGCCCGACAATAATGCTCTCAGGACAGGAAGGCAGGCATTATTCCTAACAACGGCCTATGAGGCCCACAGGATCCGGCCCCTGCCATCTTAGACCATTCTTCACCTTGCCACTCTGCTTTCTATGTTCTATCCACACTGAACTTCTTTCTGTTTCTTGAACGCATCACTCTGGTTTCTGCCCCAGGGCCTTTGCATTGGCTGTTCCCTCTGTGGAATGCTCTTCCTCTGACTATGCTCTTCTAATGACTATTTCCTCACCATACAGTTCTCAGCTCAAATGCTTCCTACTCATATAAACCTCTTCTGGCCACTCTGAAGAAATACTGCCCTCACCCTATCCCTAACCAACACATGCTTCTATATTACCTTAACTTGTTCATTGTTTTTGAAGGTTTTATCAATCACTACCTTGATTTATTTGTTTGCTGCCTCTATTCCCCCCTAGAAAGTAAGCTCCATGAGGGAGGGATCTTGTTTGTTTGGTTCACACTATGTTCCCAGCATCTAGAATAGTGCCTGGCACAGAGTAGATGCTAAAAAACTATTTATGAGTGAATTTTAATTTGGCCAATGACACATGTGTATAGTGATGGATTGTAATTAGTCTTTGGGCAGTGAATATGATGTGATCTACAAAGAAATCGAAATATAATGATGTACACCCGAAATTTGTATAATGTCATAAACCAATGTTACTGCGATAAAAATAAATAAACAAATAAAAATAATCTGGCCAATGAGGAAACCAAGACCACAAAGATTTAGTGGCTTGCTGGGATCTAGTTAGGGCAACACTTGGACATCTCTTAACTTTCAGACGTGTGCTTTTATCTCTAGGTAAGGAAGTCCATTGCTTGCCCTTTGGGTGACCCAGAATTGACTTGTTACCCTTTAGCATGACCCAGGAGGTTGAGATTTCTTGTCTTCAGAGACGGGCAACATGCATTGGATCAATCCAGAGGTAGAGATGGACGGTCACACTGTTGAGATGTGTGTGCGTAAGAGCCTAACCTAGGACTCGATGGTGTTGTTCTGCCTTATTTTCCTGGGATTTGGGGGTTTGGGTCTCATCTGGAGTGCAATTTTGAGAAGCAGCCTGAAAGGATGGAAACAGACACAACCCAGCTTGAGTTCTGACCAAGCCATTTACAGCTAGGTGATCTTGGACAAATCTACTGACCTCTCTCTGAAATAAGGATAACTTAAGCTTCACGGCTGTCCTGAGCTGAATGAGCCTGCACGCATAAACCCAACCAGGGCTGGGTGTACTGGCAGGTTCCGGGGATACTTCAGAGTTTCTCCTCATCCAATTTTTTTTTTTTTTTGGTGAGGAAGATTGGCCCTGAGCTAACACCTGTTACCAATCTTCCTCTTTTTGCTTGAGTAAGAGTGGCCCTAAGCTAACATCTGTGCCCATATTCCTCTATTTTGTATGTGGGTCACTGCCACAGCGTGGCTTGATGAGTGGTGTAGGTCCACACCTGGGATCCAAACCGGCAAACCCTGGGCTGCTGAAGCAGAGCCTGCTGAACTTAACCACTGCGCCACTGGGCCAGCCCCACTCTCTCTTCGTCCAATTTTTGATTGAAGCTTCCTCCTTTAGCATGTGGGCTGAGTTTCTCTCTGTCTCTCTCTGTCTCTGCCTCTCTTAAGTTCTCAAAGTGTCTAGACACTGCTTTACCATAAACACAAGTGGTTTGTTGATATCTGGTGATTAATGACAACAGAAAGGAAGGAGGTGGATCTTGGGGGTGACTGAAACATTTACACTAGGTAGTTATCATGCTGAAGTTGAGTTATGTGACATTGGGGGAAAGAAGACTAAAAAGTGTGGCTGCTTCAGTGCAGTCATGTATAGATGGAGAGCTCTGCATGTCGCCAACACGGGCCTCGTGCCTACGGCTATCAGCACAGAGAAGGCCAGTCAGGACGGGCAAGGGGCTCCGTCATCAGGCCAAGATGGGACAGCAAAGCTAAAGCAGGGCATAAGAGGCAAAGGGAGAGATGTCAAGGAGGTGAGTTTAAATTCCAGGTCCCTGAAGTCAAGTTTGGCAGAAAAGCTTTCTTCTGCAGTTCTCCTCGTATGCCCTAGAGCTTTGAAGCATGGTGGATTTGGAATATAGCTACCACAGGGGAACTCTGGAATTCCAGGGTGAGAAAAGAGACAGCATTTAAGAAAATACTGAAGCTCTACCTCTATGAAAAAGCTTGATGATTTTAACATGGAGCAAATTCAGTAGATGTAATGGGTGAAATCCACCGGCAGGCTTCCCACTAGCTGCGCGAAGAGCACCTGCTTTCTCACAGAGCTACAGATCGAGTCATTACGGGAAAGTGTTTGTTAAACTCTCAGTCACTCCATGAATACTAAATGTTTCTATGATGATGATCTGGTTGTGAGAATGGTTAATGCACGAGAGATATCAGAACAAAGTAGTGGGCTGATCTTCAAAAGCTTGGTCCTGTGTTTGCTTCTGGCTCTCAGATCTCAGTTTATTTCCTCAGCTGTAAACAAATCCTGAGATGCTCTGGTTCAGCTCCCTTCCCTCCCTGCCCCCCTCCCCTTCCTGAAAATATCAACAAGGTGTGGGATGTAAACAAGCTGTGGGGCAGAAATGTGCTGAAGAGGTGAGAGACTTGTGATGCCCTTGGAAATTTCCTCTAAAGAATCCTTCTTAGAGGTACAGCTGTTAAAAAACGTCTGAGTATGAAATACACTGAATCAAACAGCAGAGGATCTATGGAGACTATTGAGGTAGGCCTCTTTCCTCTTTCCTCATCAACAACATGATCAGCAACATGATCTCTGATGAAAGCATTTATTTGACTAAACGGAATTCAGGGCAGAGAAATAAAACCTGCTCAGCTAACTGAAGGATGGCAGCAAGACTTTGTTCTGGCTCAGATCTTGTTGCTTGACGGTTAGCACGTAGATATACAAAAATAAAGACGGTCAAACAGAACAGTGTGATATATCGACTCAAATTGTGTAAGAGAAAATCTGTACCATTCTGGAAGAGATGACTGTCACTGCTCCAGACACCGCCGCAGCTCCTCCGACCACACCTCACATGACTTGATGTCTTCGTTTACCACCTCGGCCCTCTCATCATCTCCTCTTCATCTCCTGCTCTTGGGCTTAGTTCTGTGGCCGACATTCTTATTCTCTTTACTAACAGGCAATCAATATCACATCATCCAGTCCTCTGTGAGTCCTCTCACACCGGGAGATATATTTGAGCAAATTCCCCTGGGACTTGTTTTTCAAATCCCCGATGCCTGGCAAAGTGAAGGTATGAGAATGCCATGCAAAGTACTGAAATTTGATTGGACTGCAGCCCAGACACCATGATCGTAGCTACATTCTTACCCTCCCTTCTGTGAGCTGGTGGCTCTAAGACATCCATATGCTGTTACTTGTGCTTCCACCCGAGATGAATAAAGCATGAATGAGGGAGGAAAAAGATAACGAACTAATTAGAGTTGTCCGTTAATTAAAAGAGTTTGATGTGGCTAAATTACATTCACTGGATCATGTAACTATTAACATATGAATTCATTATTAAGAGGGCAGAACTTGAGGTGGAAAAATAAAGAGGATCACAGTACAGCACGGCTTCTCAGTCTCGGCACTGTGTACATTGTGAGCTGGATAATTCTTGATTGTGGGGGGCTGTCTTGGGCATTTTAAGGTGTTTAGCAGCATTCCTGGCCTCCACTGACTAGACACAGTAGCAATACCCCTGCCAAGTTGTGACAATCAAAAATGACTCCAGACATTACTAAATGTTCCCCGGGGAGCAAAATCGCCCCCCGGTTGAGGACCACTGATTTGACCCCTCTTTATGTCCCACATCATCCTTTCCTAGCAACCTACTCGACAGAAGCTTGTTGTAAAGCTACAATGAGAGCGTGATATTTAGATGGGAGGCTGAAGGGAGTTGATAGTTTAAGAAGGAGAATAGACAGTATAGCACTTCTTCAAATCATGGTGGCTTAACCATGTCCTGCCAAACATGAGGATGTCTCCTCTGACTCTGAACGTTCAGGAGAAAAAGAGACCTTGATAAAAGCCCAGCCACTGCTTCCTATGGAGGGGTTTTCAGCTGTTTCTTCAGGAAAATTGACCTTTAAAATTAATTTCTCTTCCAGATTTTTTTTTCCTTCTTGAATTAGTCCTATCTTGCCTTTCACTGCAGCAAAATGGCACTTAATGGCTCATTGAAATTTAATGTAGGATAATGTTGCAAGACTTTCTGAAGTTTAATAATTACCCTTTGAAACAATTTGGAAATAGGATTTGAGAGGAGAAAGGCTTTACTTTTGTTTTAAACATTTTCTCTACTATTTTAGTGGGCGAGCAATCTGATAGGCTTTCCTCTCCCTCTTTCCTCCTCTTATTCTTCGTGAAGGATAACTGAATTAATGTTGTTACGGAACTTCACACATGCTTAGCAGTTTATCAACCATAACCAACTAATCTACGGGAAGCAGGCAGCAGGGGGAAGGCTTGTTATTGGATCCACGGAAATGATCCCAGATCTTCCATTTTTGCTTCTGTAAACAGACGAATAGCTCTTGGCACACCTAGGTTCTCAACACACCTCTCTTGAATAAATGATCTTTTAGAGTGCTGTGATAAATCGTTCCTAACTTTTTACATCAGCAGACTCACAAAAATCCCTGCTGACCTGCAATATTTACACTAGTCCTGTTTCCTCTTCTTAAGTTAGGGCTGGACACAGAATATACACCTAAAAAAAATTTATCAAACAGAACGAACCAGAACACAAGCAGCTGCTCTGACCAGCGCCACTATGACTACCATCCCCTCACTAGTATAAAGGACACTGACATGTTTTTCTTACAACAACCTTACGCTATGGAAGACAGGAAAAGATGTTTATACCTCATTTGACAAATGAAGAAGCTGCCACTCACAGAGGCACAATAATTTGCCTTTATTCATAAGCAAGTACGTGTTGAAACTGGCATTTATTAGAGCTTAAACATCACTGTTCAAAGAGAGATACTGGGTCTCTCTCATGTTGTGGGTTTCAAATAGCTTATCAGCATTTTCTTTATCCTGAAAACATGCCTTAAAACCATTTCATACTCTTTCCTCTAATTTACTAGCCAGCAAGGAAGGTTATATTTATTAATTTGACTAGATTAGACTTTCCAAGAGGGCAGAAGTCATTCTGTCTGATTTGTTAGCACAGAATCTGGCACATAGAAGGCTCTCAATAAAAAATTGTTATATCAATTTGTTGAAAGAATTTGTGTATTGACGGAACCTTAGGAACTTTGATCTAAATAAAGAGGTAGCCTAGAGAGCAGATGCAAATAGTCACGCCCTGGAAGGCACATTGCTCTCTTCGTGTGAATATGAATAAACTGTTGACCTGGCTCCTACATCTCCCTCTGGTCGTCCTGAATTGCATTCACCTCAGGAGCAGAGACAAATTTATTTTTCCAGTTTGTAAAGCTGAGGACAGATCATGAGGCTTCATGCCTCTATGAGGCCACAAGGAACCAAAGCATCATTAATCTTTCTTCTCTTTTAAATTCAGCGCGCACACCCTAAGATGCAGATGTGAATTGCATATACCCTCTCCTCATCCCTCCCACCTCACCTCTGCCTTGCAGCCAAGTGGCTGGAAACCCTAGGGAGCTTTGGGAGGGGAACAAAATCCCCAATGAGAAAGATCCTTCTGAGGCCGATGCCCCCTCTCTCACACTCCAGGCCTTCCTGAGTGGATGATGGAATTCAGTGCCTCTTTCCCAATGAAGACTGTCTCCACTCACAGAAAGCAACAGACAGTCAGAGCAGTTGCAGCTCTGGGGGTTGCAGTCAAGCCAGGAGGAGAAGGAGGAAGACCACTGACTGCCCTATAATCAAGGCGCCCTTCCCCGGGTCTTTCTATCCCTGGTTTGGGCTAGGAAGTAAAGGTGGTGTCCTTCCTCTGGCCATCTTGTTCCTCTCCCAGGTCCCCATTTTCTAGGGTCTGGGGAGTAGCATCTCCTGTGGAGTGTAGAGTCCCATGCTGCCTCCCCTGCATGGCTGTGAGTCCAGGCTTGATTCTTGCTCAGTCTCCACTGAGAACCAGCTACTGTGAATAAAAACTGAAGCTGAGATGTGGGACTTTCCTTCCCTGACAGGTTAAGATTGAACATTTAGAAAGTTGTGTGGCCCCACTAAAACAGTAATTCTCAACCATGGGCAATTTTTCTCCCTAGGGGACATTCAGCAATGTCTGGAGACATTTTTGGTTGTCACAGCTGGGGCAGTGGGTATGCTACTGGCATAGGTGGGTAGAAATCAAGGATGCTGCTAAACGTCCTACAATGCACAGGACAGTCCCCCCCATGACATGCAAAGCAACAGAAAACAAAAAGGCAGGTCCAGGTAGATTAGAATTTGTTTAGGTCTGCTGAATGGACTCTCTTCAGCGTTAATACGGTCAAACAGCTTTCATTTGGAGGTCTGTGGTTTATACTGAATCCACAAGACTATGTGTCAGCAAGGGTAGGTATTTGGGGCTGTTCACTGTGATTTTGCCAGTATCTGTAGCACAGCGCCTGGCACGAGGTATCTTCATAAATATTTGCTGAATTAAGCACTGTAGTTCAGACTGTTGTTTCTATATTAGGAAGTGACTCAGTTGATTAGCTGGTAAGGAGGGAACAAGGAAAAGTGACGTCAAGAGTTAAGAGTGGGGGGGGGGCCGCCCGGTGGCGCAGCGGTTAAGTTCGCGCTTGGCAGCCCGGGGTTCGCAGGTTCGGATCCCGGGTTTCTGCTGACGCACTGCCTGTCAGCCATGCCGTGGCGGCGTCCCATATAAAGTGGAGGAAGATGGGCACGGATGTTAGCCCAGAGCCAGTCTTCCTCAGCAAAAAGAGGAGGATTGGCAGTGGATGTTAGCTCAGGGCTGGTCTTCCCTCAAAAAAAAAAAAAAAGAGTTAAGGGTGGGGCAGAGCCAGGAGGTCAGCTAGGCTGCAAGACTACACAGGATTGGCTGTCCAGAGAGTAGCCAAATGTCTAGAGATTTGAGGATCAGAACTGCAGCCACCAGAGGCAGCTCAACTCGAAACATCAATGAGCTGGAGGTCCCAAAGCACACAGAACTAGCCCTGACGCTTGCCTGCCCCTTCCTCTTTGGGGAGCCTCCCGCACCAAAGGTTCGGTACCTTCAGTGGCTCTTAAGGTGCTTGAGAGAGGGCAGTTCATCAGCGCTTCAGAAGCCAAGTTCTCAGATCAGAGCCTGGTCTTGACTGGGCCTTCCTTGCTATTCAAGTCTTTCTCCCCCTTCCAAACTCTCTACTCACTATTTCCAGGTTTTCCTAAGGTTAGTTCTGACATATTAACCCCTTATTGTACAACCTTCGACAACTCCCTATGTTTTACCAAATTAAGTCCAAACTCTTTGCTCATACCGGTGTACAAAGCTCTCTGAATTCTGACCCCATTGCCCCTTTTCTTGACCTGGTTTTCTCTGGTTACTCTCTCTCCTTGACCCTTTTATCACTTTCCATTCCATCATGACTGCCTCTTCACACACACCCATAGCTTCAGCCACACTCGACTATTTGCTTTTTCATGAACAAGCCCGTGCTTTCTCTCCTTGTGCCATTGCCCCAGACAAACAGTGTCATCTACTGGCTACCACATTACCCTGATGGTGCCTAACCTCGGTCCCATGCATTTCTCCTTTCACTGTGTTCATTTTTCAGGGGTCCTTCTGCTCCCATAAATATGCAAATCATTCAACACTAATGGAGTCAGAATCCCAGAATAAATGTCTACTTCCTATCTACTGCTTGCATAGGGGATGTGTGTGAATTAAAGAGATAATGCTGTCTTTAAAGTCCTTTCATCTTCCCAAAGTGAGCTACATTCCTTCAAAGCATTATTCAGAGTTCACGTTGGCTCCCACATGCGCTTAGCACAGCAAGGAAGAGGGGCCTCTGTGCTTTGCTGAACTGTGGTCTGAGGTAAGGTAGATATTTATATCATTGCAAATGCTTTTGAATTTATTATTTACTTTAGATTCAAGTTTTAAGTTTAATCGAATGTTTTATCTGCCATGCTGCTATCTTATGGCAGACACATTTCTACCTTCAGGAGGTAGAGACTTTGAGGGTGCTAACGAAACTCCAATTTTATGGGGACTTTGAATAGACAGATATGTCATCACCATGTTCCATTTTGGAAAGAAACTTTCTTTTGAATATGGAGAAAATAAATCAGGAAACTTCAGTCCTCAAAGAGAAAGTGTGATGGGTGTTGGGAGTGGGATATAATCAAGAGTCTGGATGGCTTTGTTCATCAAATCCAAGAACAACAGAAGTGGAATGAAAACTCCTCAAAAATGGAAGCACAATTAAAAGGCAATTTTGCCTCCTACATATAACGATTGCTTCTCTGGCCACACAGCCTAGAGTTAAAAAACAAAAGCAAGAAAGAGGAGGAGGCGGAGGTCACAATAGCAAGGAAAACAGTATTCTTCTACCTACAGCGCCCACCAGCCAATGCGGGATTTTCAAAACACTTTTGAAGCTCCCCTTTCCAACCCGTCTCCTGCTTCTGAAAGTTTCTGGGGCTATTTCATGTGCAATTAGGGCCCTGGTTCTTATAACTATCACGTTGTGTTCTCTATTTCTCTCAAGGCCTGTGGTGGGGCTGCTGATGCCTGCCACCACTGGGGATGCCTGCCCACGTGGGCACAGGGCCACCAGTCCCCAACCTGTGGCCACAGATATCTATCCAGAGGGCTCTAACTGCTGTGGCTAACCTTGACCCTCCTAAGCTACACCAGATTTTGAGCTGAAGGGCTGGGAAGGATTGCTCTCCCTAGGGTACGAATTACTCAGTTACTTGAATAACAAACTACATGTTTGTGTATCCAAAAATCAGTGAGGGCTTTGCTGTTGTTGTTGTTTGTTGTTTGTTTTTGAAAGCAAGCCTTCATTTCAATTCCCTCTTCGGAAGATTCAGGATAGGTTTTGCAACTGATGCACTACTGTGCTAAAATACTCAGCATCTCCTCTGTACTGGGCATTGTTTTTGGACCAAACTTGTATGCCTTAATTCTCTTTCACCTTAGGATGAATTGTTTCCCAGGAGGCAACAAGGCTCCTTACACATACAGACATGGTAGATTGGCCCCACCAGATGTATCTTGGAAAATTGGGTTGAACCGGGATTAAGCCTACACTGGGACTTGTGTTACATACAGAAGATAGCAATCTATGGATCTTTTAGTCCCAGACATAGTGTAGGCTAAAAACATCGAGTCATAAGGTTTATTACATTTAATCAGAACTTATTTGATCAACAGGAATGGGAATCCCCTTAAGCTCACCAACCAACAGTTGATATCACTGATATAGGCTCTGAGGACATTAGAACTCCTGGGAGCTGTGCCTTGGCAGCCTCTGGGCCCAGAAACTGCTTTCTCTGCCTCTTACAGGCTCTATGATCTCCTTTCTGCTTTTACAATCTCCTATCCCTCTTGCTCTCTCAACTCTCTTTCTTTGTTTACACACGGCCCCAAATGGCCAGCAGCCCAGGTCGATGTGTTTTCTATAGGTCCAGCTAAATGCAGCCCCTGTCAATTATAACTTTCATGGAAGAGAACGTGATCAGGCACCAGTGGGCCATTAGAAGGGTTGGTTTGGGTTTGGGTGTCCACCCTGCTTTAATCAGCAGTTCCTGGGGGTATGTCATCTATATAAATATTGTTTTTTCTCCTCCAATGGGGTTTTGAGAATGGGGCCATGGTAGGAATGGTTACTATGTTCTGGAGGGGCAGGGCTTGTGTTGCAAAGCATTTTCCCAAAGCAGAAACTCAGTAAAGGATTATAGGAAGAATGTTAAGTAAAAGGGTCCCTGTTGTCTTAGACCTTAGGATCCAGAAAGAAATCAGCTGTGTTATAAATTAGGTTCACTTTCCTATAGGATAATGACACACCAAGCCAGAAACCTGGAAACCTTCCTCATGACAAACTTAAAAAGTAGCAACGTGGCTAAGGGTCTATTCCGCTCCTGCCAATACTGGGTTAATAGATTTTCAGGCAAAATCTTCTAATCCTGGATGTAGTTTCTTTCTCAAGAGGGCTTAGGCACTGGAGGAATAAATAACACTCTGAGAAAGTCTGGGTTCCCTTCAACTGTTGCTGTGGCTTCACTGCCTTTTAAAAGTCACTGTGATGAACAGCTCTGAAATGTTTTTAATGAGCTTTTCAGTCTGGGTTTACATATCCTTGAAAGAGTTAAGATTTCACCCAGGAGGTTTTGAAACTGAATTAGCATGTGTGCTTATTACTGCTTGAATCTGCAGCAGCAGACTTACTGCGTTTTCAGCTGAGAGGCACATGGCTCTTAGGCTTAGGGCTTTGAGGGGTCTGAGCAGATCGGAGCACTAGGACGGCCGCTCTGAGGACAGGGTGAGCTCTGTTGGTCAAATCAGAGGGTGTGACATTAGCACCTTCTCAGATTCACATCATGGGCATTGAGCATCCTACAGTGGGCTTCATCCTACAGAGAAGAAGCCGTGCATACTCAGGTCGGGGGATGTGATGTATGCCTGAAAGGCACTTTTATCTCTTGATGGACATTTCTACCACAGGGCTTCCAGGAAACATGAGACTCCACTATTCAGAGTTAGTTTTCTTGATGTAAACATTCTCTTTCATTTTAAAACAATAGTCCCTGGGCAGCGCCATTTAATTAATTTACTTTAGAAACACTTATGTGGTGCTTGCTATGTGCCAGATACTGTTCTAAATGCTTTAGAAATATTGACTCATTTAATCCTTATAAATAACCTAGGAGGTAGGTACAATTATGCTTATTTTACAGATGAAGACACTGAGGCTCTGAGTGGTTAAGTAACATGCCCGAGGTTACACAGCCAGTTAGTGACGGAGCTGGGATTTGAACCCAGACAGTCTGGCTCCAGTGTCTATGTTCTTAAATCCTATGCCATGAGTAGTGATGCACAATGAATTACTGATACATTTATCAGGCTAAATTTATCACATAGCTTTTCAGTGTCTGCCAGATTTCAAAGCAATGAGTGGGCTGGTGGAAGCCTGAAAGCAGTGGGTCTTGACTGGAGGATAAGTGAGGATGGGAGGGAGGGGAGAGTAATATAGAAAGTTAGGTCAGAGATGTTCAAGGAGGGGAACTGAGGAATGCTATAGACATGATTTATTCACCTCACAATTTTGCCATAGCTCCTCGAACATTTTCACAGCAAAGCTGGACACACATATGATACTGAGAGAAACCTCTCAAAAGGGAAGCTATGTCACACAGCTAGATTAGCCACCATTAGTCCAGTGTTCCCTCCACTGGACCACACTGCTTGTATAACCTGTGCATTTTGAGATATAAACTTAGGTTTGTTCCCCTTTTGCACGTCCCTGTATACTTTGCCCTTCCTTCATTTAGTTGGTGGCATCCATTGCCTTAGAGAAGAGTTAATACAGAAGAGAGAGAGGGAAAGAGAGACTCTGAGTTTCAAGAGTCAAGGCATTTTAAACCAGCTTTATTGACCAAATCATACATATTTAAAGTGCACAATGAGTTTTGACACACGTATACACCGTAAAATGATCATCACGATAAAATAATAAACGTATCCTTCACCTCAATGTTGCTTTTTGCCTTTTTGTAATCGCGCCTTCTTCCCTCCCTCCCTGCCTTGTTTTCCTAGACAGCCTCTGATTTACTTGTTGCCATTATAGATTAATTTGCACGTTTTCAGGAATTTTATGTAAACAGAATCATACAGTATTTACTCTCTTTGTCTGGCTTCTTTCATTCAGCAAAATCATTTAGAGATTCATCCAGGTTATTGTATCAATAGTCTATTCCTCTGTATTGCTGAGTAGTATTTCATTATATGACTTCCATGGTTTGTCCATTCACCTGTCAATGAACATTTGGGTTGTTTCCAGGCTTTGGCTATTATAAATAAAGCTGCCATGAACATTTGTGTACAAGTCTTTGTTTGGACACATGCTTTTATTTCTATTGGGTAAATATCTAGGAACAGAATGACTGAATCGTGTAGTAGTTGCATGTTTAATTTTTAAAGCAACTGCCAAACTGTTTTCTAAAGAATCTGCACCATTTTCCATTCCCACCAGCAGTGTGTGAGAATTATATTTGTTCCACATCCTTGCCAACACATCGTAAGGTCAGTCTTTTAACTGTAGACATTATAATAGGTATGTAGTGGTTTCTGATTATGTTTTTAATTTGCATTTCCCTAATGATTAACGGTGATGGGCATCCTTTCTTGTGTTTACTTGCCACCTGTCTATCATTTTTGGTGAAGTGTTTGTTCAAATCTTTTGCCCATTTTTTAAAAATGATATTTTTTAATTGGGAGTTCTTTAAATATTCTGGATACAAGTCCTTTATCATTTGTGTGATTAGCAAATACTTCCCCCAGTCTGTTGCTTGGTTATCTTCTTATTCTCTTAAGTGTATTTTGAAAAGCGGAAATTCTTAATTCTAATAAAATCCTATTTTTCAAGTCTTTCTTTTACAGATAGTGCTTTTAGTACTGTATCTAAGAAATCTTTGCAAACCCAAGGTCACAAAGATTTTCTCTCATGTTTTCTTCTACAAGTTTAATAATTTTAGGCTTTACATTTAAGTCTATGATCTATTTTGAGTTACTTTTTCATGTAGTGAAGGTATAGATTGAAGTTCATTTATTTGCTTATGGATGTCCAATTGTTCCATTACCATTTTTGGAAAAGACTATCCTTTCTCCACTAAATTGCCTTTGTCAAAAATTACTTGTCCTGAGCCAGCTCTGATGGCCTAGTGGTTAAAGTTCAGTGCTCTCCGCTTCGGTGGCCCAGGTTTGGTTCCCAGTTGTGGAACCACACCTCTCATCTGTCAGTAGCCATGCTGTGGTGGTGGCTCACATAAAAGAATTGGAAGGACTTACAACTAGAATATACAACTATGTACTGGGGTTTTGGGGAGGAAAAAAAAAGAGGAAGACTGGCAACAAATGTTAGCTCAGGGTGAGTCTTACCCTGCAAAAAAAAAAACCCAAACTTGTCCCTATGTGATAAGTCTGTTCTGTTTCACTGTTCTATTTGTTTATCTTCACACCAATACCATAATGCCTTGATTTGTATAAATCTTGAAATCAGGTGCTATAAGCCTTCTAACTTTGTTCTTATTTAAAGTTTGCTTTTTTTGGTTTGTTTGTTTGTTTATTATTCTAGGTCCTTTGTGTTTCCAAATAATTTTTAGAATCACCTTGTCAATTCCTCCAGAAACGTTTGCTGGGTGTTTGATTGGGGTTGCGTTGACTCTATAGATAAATTTAAGAAGAATAGACATTTTAACAGTATGTGTCTTCTGACTCATGAACAAGATAAATGTCTCCCTTTTCTTAGTTTCCTTTAATCACTGAGCAATGTTTTATTGTGTTTGTGTGTAGACCTTCACATCATTTGTCAGCTTTATCTCTAAGTATTTAATATTTTTAATGATTTTGTAAATGGTATTGCTTGATAAAATGTCAATTTTTGATGTACATTGCTACTATATAGACATACAATTAATTTTTGTATACTTATCTTGTATCCTGCAACCTCATTAAGCTCACTTATTAGGTTTTACATAGCCAATCATTTCACTTGTGAATAAAGACAGTTTTACTTTTCCTTTCCAATAAGAATGCCTTTTATTCCTTCTTCTTGCCTTACTGCATTGTCTAGAAACTATAATA
The DNA here is from genome assembly GCA_031878705.1 of Tapirus indicus. Classification (NCBI taxonomy): domain Eukaryota; kingdom Metazoa; phylum Chordata; class Mammalia; order Perissodactyla; family Tapiridae; genus Tapirus; species Tapirus indicus. Next base: position 13,799,840 of record CM062933.1, read on the forward strand.
CAATGTTGAATACAAGTGGTGAGAAGAGATATTGTTGCCTTGATCCTGATCTTAAGGGAAAGCATTCAGTCTATCATCATTAGGTATGATATTAATTAGAGGTTTCTAATAGCCACCCTTTATCACAGTTTGCAGAGATTTTTTTCTTTTTTTCAGGAATGAGTGTTGGATTTTTTCTTGGACTTGGGGTTTGTTGAGCTTCTGGGATCTGTGAGTTTGTAGTTTTCATCAAATGTGGATAATTTCACCAACTATTTAATCAAATATTTTTTCTGTCCCTCCCCTTCTCTCCTCTCCTTTGGGGACTTCAATTTCATATACACTGGGATGCTTGAAGTTATCCATGAGTCCTTGATGCTTGCTTCACTTCTTCCAGTCTTTTTTCTCTCTGTGTTTCATATACAGATAGGTTCTATTGCTATATCTTCAAGTTCACCAAGCTTTATGTCTGTAATGGCTAATCTGCCATTAATCTCAGCCAGTGTATTTTTCATCTCAGATGTTATAATTTTCATCTCTAGAAGTTTTACTTGTGTCTTTTTAAAATATCTTCCATGTCTCTACTTAACATGTTTAGTCTTTCTTCTAGTTTTTTGAACATATGGAAATCCGTTATAATAATGTTTAAAATCCTTAGGCACTAACTCTGTTTTATTACTGAGATGGTTTAGATTGCTGTTGGCTTTTTTTTTCAAATTGCTCATTTTGGATTGTATTTTCTGGTTTGTTTGCTTGCATACCTGGTAATTTTTGATTAGATGCCAGATGTGAATTTTACCTTGTTAGGTGCTAGATATGTTTTTATTACTATAAATATTCAACTTTTTTCTGGGATGTGGTTGGGTTACTTGGAAACAGTTTGATGCCTTTGAGCTTGCTTTTAAGCTTTTTTAGGTAGGAACAAAGCTGCCTAACTAATGTAGCTAATTTTTCTCTACTACTGAGGCAAAACTCTTCTGAGTACTCTACCCATGCCCCATGAATTATGAGGTTTTCCCCTTTGGATGGTGGAAATAGGAACTACCCCCAATACTGTGTGAGCTGTGGGATTGTTTCCTTTGCTTCTATTGGTTAGCTCTTTCCCTGGCTTCAAGTAGTTTCCTCACACCTATACTCATCAGTACTCAGCTGAAGGCTTGATGGGGACATCTTATCTTTTGAGTTCTTACTCTGTGTAGCACTCTCCTCTGCAGTACTTTGCCCTGTGAATTCTAACATTTGGCTTTCATGAACTCCCAGCTCCATCTCCTGAAGTTACTGAAACTGCTGGGCTCCACTTGGATCTCCATGCACTTGTGTGTTACAGCGAGGAAACTGTCCAGGCAGCAAGCTAGTGCAATTGTATAGTAGTGCAACTGGATAAATTCTGTCCAGTTGTTTCCAAAAGGAAAATAGATCTGTTTCTGTTATTCCATTTTGCTTAGAAGTGGAAGTTTAAGAGCCAAGGCCTTTTATTTAAAAGAGCCTGAGTGTTTGACTTTCAAGTGCTAAGCCCTGAAAGATTCAGGGGATAAAGCCAAAAGTATGGATTTGGGAGTGTGCTTAATTGAGTGAGTCAGATTTCCTTTCCCAGATAAGTTAGGAATACCTGTGTGGGAGAGAGGAAGATAATTAAAGGGGAGGAAGAATGTTATATGCCAGTGAAGGTCTCTAAAAGGAGGCCTTACTCCTTGTTTCCTCCTCTTAAAACTGAGTCTTCAGTGGTATAATGGAAGAGTGTATTGATAGGAACCTCACTTAGGTGTGTAGGGATTCAGAACAGAATAAGCTTGCATATATTTTCCTGGGTGCAAAGCAAGGAGGTGGAAACCTTATGAATTGCCCCATGGACCAGAAGTAGAATAGAGATCACTATTTGGAGTGTGTAGACAGACCAGCCTGAGACCACCTTTCAGAATCTTCCCATACATAGAATGATACAGGCAGAAAATATTTATCAGGTGTCGAAAATATTTATCAGAGGGGTGTTGTGTAGATGAGAGAAATCCATACCTGGAGAGAGCTCGTGTTTGGGTCAGGTCAGCAACAACTGTGTAGACCATAACTGTCTAGTGGCCTGATAGGATATAATGTCCCCAGGGAATCTAGCAGTGATAAGTGGCAACAATCAAGGACCAATGGTCCCTTCACCATGTCTTGACCCAACAATGTCCACTAAAACATAAATGATACACAAGGGATAGGGCAGAAGTTGAGAGTGGGGAGGCCATGGTGGAGAGGCCCTGAATTGACTGGGATTAGAGTTTGAAATTGAAATTGAGTTTTAGAAAAATAGAGTTAATTATTTTTAATACCTGAGTTTGTGGCCTAAAATTTTTATCCGTTTCATGTTTACCCTATGGTCAAAGTCTCACAGCAAGGTAATCATGGGGCTTGTTTGGGTTTGATTTGCAAAGTGATTGACTAAGTTTTAAGTGAGTATACCACAACGTAGTGAAGATTGTTGAGGTGTATGTCAGAAGAACTTTATAGCATGTATTTTCTTTACCAAATAGAGTAAGTTACAACTGAAAAGTATAAGTGACTCCTTCATGAAAAAGCATAAGTGAATCCTTCAAGAACTTTTCACAGGGTGACAAAGTTGGGTCAAGATAGTTCACTTCCCATATGCCAGTGTCACAGAATTTTTAATTCAAATTCAGGCCTTTTGTTAGAATTTTGGAATTTCTTCCAAATTTGAAAAAAATAATGAGTGAACTCTGAATAATAAGGGTCTTCTCCATGTTTACTATTGAGTGCTACATCTTTCAAAGTATTCATCTTGAGGAGTTGTGCTCTCAATTCAAAAATGATACCTCTGCTCAAAATATTTGCAGAATTCATCTTCTGGAATTTTCTTCAGAGGCTACAGCACATTCTATTGAATCTTCACATTAATGACTGACCTTTATTCTTTGAGCAAAGATTTCATTTCTTTGGTAGCAGCCAAAATCATTTAGAGTAAGTCTAATGAATAAAGAATGGAGTTGAACTCGGTAATACCATTTGTGGTCAGAAATGAAATGTGACTAAGAAGAAATTAGACTGATTTTTCTTGGTAAAGATTAAAAAGCTGATAGATAGTCTAAAAAATCATTTTTTATTTTTTAAAACTGAGAAAACCTTTCTTGAAACAAACTTTATATGGAATTTTAAGCAAATGAAACCAGTAGAAGTAGAGCTGCTCTGATTAAGGTGCTGTGTGGAGCCTGTGTCCCTCCTCTTAGACCTTCTTCCCACATTCCTGAGATGCCCTTCACACTCCACACAAGAGTACAGTCAGAAAACCACTGCTTGAAATAATAGCACGTTAGAAATGTGATTAAAAAGTAGATTCAGGCAGGTCACCCAGAGCCACGTCAAATAGTAAATGGCTATTGTCAGAGACTTTTCTGAATCAGAAGTAGGAGGAGATACAAGGTGTTGCCTCAAAGTAATAAGTGAGTTATTCTCTATAATTGTAATAGAAGAGGGCTTTCAAGATAGCCATCCCAGACAGCTAAACTCACCACACATCACTTGCTATTCTGCCACTCTAGTCTCCTAATCTAAACAGGTGATGTCCCTTGTCTCTTTCCCACTGCCCTCCAGTCTTGTCACTTACCGTAAGGCCTAATATTAGACCCTAGAGCCAGTCCATATCCTCTGCCCCAAGCACTTAGATCAAGGGCTTAGCATTGATTCAGTTCTGCTCCTGGTCCCACCGACTTTTGGGCAACTCATTTCCCGCAGTGACCAAGTCTAGGCCAGGATTAGATGAAGGTCAGATTTCCTGCTCTACAGTTGCAGTCCCCTGTGATATGATTGTCACTATGTGGACCTCTGATCTGATCTGTTTGGCTCCAGTTTTTAAAGATTTTGAAATCAGTTTGGAACCTTAGCTCTGACATTGAATTGACCTTTCCCAAAGCCCCTACTCAATGCCAAGCAATGGTTTCATATTTGTTTTTCAGCCACAGAAAAACCTTTAACAAAATAAAATCTTAAATAAAAGTGTAATATATAAAACAGATAGAAAATGGAGATGCCCTGGTTGGAAAAAAGGTGAGGGCTCCCGTTTGCACAGTGTCTTGCCTGGCCTAGAGTCAGCACTCAGTAAATGCTAACTCTTAAATAATAAGAACAGCAATAACAACAACAACCATTAAAAAGCCTAACCTAAATGCTACTTTCTTCAAGAAGACTTCTCAGATTCCCTCCTCCTTTTCTAACCTCATAATATTTTATTTTGTACCAATTTTGGTAGAAATTTCCACACTATGTCTGATGTTACAGTGATTTTTATCTTTCCTACGAGACTTCAAGCTCCTGAGGAAATACTCCTCAACCGTTTCATTTCTGTACTTCCCATAAAACTTCATATTGTCCCTGGGGCAGACAGATCCTCAGGTGGCTCCCCAATGATCCCTGCCTTCTGGCATTCATGCCCTTGTATAAGCCCCTCCTCTTGAGTGTGGGCAGGACTGTGTCTTCTAACCAATAGAAAATGGCAAAGGTGATGAGATGTCACTTCCACAATTATTATATGGGAGTGACATAATTCCCACAATTATCCCACAATTATGTTACATTATAAAAGACTCCAGTTTGCCCAAATTCTGGCTCTAGAGTTTCTCTTGCTACTGCTGGCTTTGAAGACAGTTGTCATGAATCCTATAGTCTCAAGGAAATAACATCTCCAAAAACTTGAGCGAGGTTGGAGGTAGACCCTTCCCCAACTGAGCCTCCAGATGAGACCTCAGTCCTGGTCAACATCTTAGTTGCAGCCTAGTGAGACCCCATGCAGAGCACCCAGCTAAGCCATATTCAAACTCCTGACCCAGAGAAAATTTGAGATAATAAATGGATATGATTTAAAGCTGCTAAGTTTGTGGTAATTTGTTATGCAGCAAAGAAAAGTAATATATGTCTAACCTAAAATTTTAAGTTTCCTTGGTCCAAGATGACAGGTACCAGTTCTGTGATATTTAAACATTATTTGGTAAGTAATTTTAAAAGCATTTAAGAAATTTCTAAAATCCTATTGAAAAATCAAACATTTATGTATGGCAAAAACCAACAGAAGTTGGTGTACAGATGTAAAAATGTAGATAAGAACCTAGGAAAACAATTTAAAAGCTTATCTCAGCAAAAGCTTGATTTCCCTAATAGGTAAAAAGCTAATTAATTAATAAGAGAAAGACCTTAAACCCATTAGAAAACTAGGCAAAGGATATGAAGACAGTTCACAGAAAAGTGAGTGCAAATGGCTCTACGGCATATGAAAAGGAGCTCAAACCCACTTATGATAAGAAAAAAATTTAAAAAATTACAATGGGATATCATTGCCCACTTATCACATTGGCAAACATTTTTAAAAAATTGATAATACACTCTGTGGTCAAGGGGTGGATAATAAGCGCTCATATATTGCTCATGTTGTTATAACCTCTATGGAAGGCAATTTGCAATATTTATTAAAATTAAAAACCAAACACATCCTTTGACCTAGCAATTATACTTCTAAATATTTATCCTACAGTTATATTCATTGTCTGTGAAATGACTTATTTATTGCAGTATTGTTTGTATCAGCACAAGATTAGAAATAACCTGTTTTTTAGGTTATTTTTGTCAATAAAGGACCACTAAATGAATTTTGGTATAGTTATACAATGGAATATTCTATAGCAGTTAAAAAGAACATACTGATATGGAATGCTCTCTAAGGTATACTATTAAATGAAAAAAGCAAGGTGTAGAACACCCTGTATAATATTCTACCATTTGTGCTAAAAAAGTCTACTTTGCAGATCTGCCTGGACTATATCGAGAAGTAAGATTAAAACACAGCAGAAGTGGTTGCCTCTGGGACCAGGTAATTGGGGGACAGAGATGTAAAGAGACTTACTTTTCCCTATACATCATTTTATACTTTTTGAATTTTGTACCACAGACATGTATTATCTATTTATAAAAATTAAATTAAAATTCAGATTAAAGATGGAAACTAGACTTTTGGTGGTGAACACAATGCAGTCTAAACAGAAGTTGAAATATAATGAAGACCTGAAATTTACATAATGTTATAAATCAATGTGACCTCAATGAAATAAAATAAAAATTCAGATTAAAGTAAGAAAGCATATGGATATATATTTGAAACAAATAACTTTAAAAAAATGGATAGAGAATTTTAAAAAATGTATTATTCTCAAATAATAAATAGCAAATAAGATGCCCCAAATGTGAAGTTTTTGAATAGCCTATGTGGGTTTAGGAGTGGAAGAGATGAATCTCACAAGCCTGTGATAGATGAAATTTTCACAGTAGTACATTTCTTCCCAACCAAAAACCCCCAGGGAAATCAGTTGAATACCTTATACTACAATTTTAGTTTCTCATTTCATTGTGTAAAAACACCCTAGGAGCTTTGCTGCAAAAAGGAATTCCCTGGGATTTCAAACCAGCATGGTTTAGAGAAGTCCTAACTTCAAAGCTAGGTTCCCTATATACGTACCCATGGGTGGCATCTTTCATAATGAAATAATTGGAATTCGGTGGACGTAGTGGCAGCCACACCTGGGGTTTGGTGTTGGAACAGGCAGGAAATGCGGTCTGACACCTGGCGACACAAAGCTGTTACAGAGAGCATTGTCAATTGAGGGTGTCCTTGATCAATCCGAAACGATTTTCAAATCGAATCTAATATGTATATGCCTTGAGACCAAGTGTTAGGAACAATCTCACGAAGAGACCAGGGGATGGGGAGGGCACCCTTCCCACAGTGCTGAGTGGGATGAGGGCAGTGCCTGCCCACTGCCACTAACATCCCCTCCAAAATACCCCCATGATCTTGATGTGGAGGAGAGTGGTGGGGAGAGCTTCTTACAACACGCCTATTCTTGCAGAACTCTCTCCCTTCAATTCTAGCTGTCAGGGCCATGTCAACCTTGTCTACACGGGAGACAAATATCAGCTCCATTGCTTGTTAGTCCACGGCTCAAGCTTATTTGGGTCCCAACAGCTTTTCTGATCTCACATTTTCTCCTTCCCAGGAGGTATCACACCTTGAATTCTAATCACCTTAGTTAAGAAGAAACCCTGGAATTGGAGAGTAGCCAAAGACCCACATTGCTGCCTCTATCGTTTGCTGAGATGGGCCCTGGTCGGGCATCAGAAAATAATCTTCTCTACAAGTCAGCTTGGCTCAGGCACGAGAGCAGACCCTGACGCAACAGCTGGTCTGTTTTTGAGGTGCCCAGCACCCTCTGGGGCTCAGCACATTCTTACTGACTAACTCTGTTCTTAACTAATTGACCCTTCTTAAAAATGGTCATAATTAGTTTTCAAGTTCTGGAGGGAAGTTGTAATAAAGCATTCTATTTCCAGTGAGAGCCAGCACTTGAATTTTCAGAGACTCATCTTCCACCATTTACTAAGATTTTGCCCAGTTCATTGGTAAATCTCGGAGGAAGTGAAATAAGCGGGGAATGGAAGAAACTCGCCTTTGTCAAAACAGTTCTGGTAAAGGATTTTGTCAGCAAGTATTTACAACCACTTGCTTATAAGAGGCTTGAAATTAACTCTGGATTTAATTTATCTGAGCTATATATTTCCCAGTCCCCAGTAAATGACCAAGAATTGATTCTGGGTGGTGACAAATCTGATCACCGTCACATTTGAGTGCCCCTTGGGGATTAGGCAAGGCATTTTAATACCGAGGAACAAAACAGGTTCCTGCCCTGCTGCTTGCTGTGGCTGGCTACAGACACACACTGAGCAGGAAGGAGGTTACGGAGTGGGCCAACTGCCTGACAATCTGCGCTCCTCCGATTCCATCAAATTCAAGTGTAGACATACCTTCTGGTATTCACACCAGAAGGGTGTAAAGAGTCTACAATGATGCCTGGTTTGTCACTGGTGGTCAGTACCTCTCAGGACAGTGGTGAAGACACTGAACTGATTTGGAGACAGAAAAGATGAGTGTTAATAAAGGGTTCCTTTGTAAGGTGATTGGGTCCATTTGGGCTGCTTAATCGCCATAAACTAACCACAGCTTCTTCTCTTCCTCACATCAGGGCCCACATACATCCTTGCCACTGGGTTATGGTTCACGGCATTCACAGTAACACTTTCCAGCATAAGCGAGGATCAGCCTACAAAAGCTGACCCTGATTTCAGGTCCCCAAAGGGTGCTTTCCTTCTGACACTCTCCCATTTTCTGTATTGACTATTGCAGCCTCCTCCTTCTCCACCTCCTGACTTCTCTTTCTTCTTTCTACTCTAGTCCAATGTGGCAACTTTCATTTTCTTAAAATACTCAAGTAATGAATACTTTTTCTTTGAGCAAGTCTCAGTCTAGTCCCACAGTCCTTAGTAGACTTTAGCCATTCTTCTTCTTCAAAGCTTGGCATGGTCTCCTTTCATCCGTGCCCAGGGTGCCTTCCTACTCCCTCGCTTCATTTGCCATCTCCAAATCTAGATGGTATAATTTTCCTCATCTCACTCCTTGTAAACCCGGTATCTCTTTTCAGTTAGCAGCCTGGGTGCTCTTTAGAATCCCACTTCCAGATCTCCTTTATAAAGGTCCTAGAAACCCATCAAAATCTGACAGTTCTCTGCATGTCCCTGCCCCTACCCCAACACATTCAGGAGCCAGGAGCTGTGCCTCCAGTGCATTTTACCTCTTCAAACCTGTCACATTTCTTGAGCTCACTTTGACACCCCTAATGAGCAGAATGGAAGGATTGGGTTTGTGGAACTCTCAAGTAGAGAATCGTGCTGGCTTTTGTACATTCAGACAGAACAGGATGAAATTGAAGTGGCTGTGTAGACATTTTAGTCCCACTAGAATCCTTGCTCCATTAATCAACAACTTTAGGCAGTCAAAATTCCAAGTTTGAGAAAGAGGCAGGAATTTTGTCACGTGATGCAGCAGGTCTGTTTCAATTAGTTTGTTACATATTCTTTCCTTTGGAAAGGTATCCAGACAAACACAGAGAGATCCAGGCTTTCCCAAGGGTACAAAGATTGGGGCAAAGGGAGGGAAGGTACAAGGAAGAGAGGTGAGATTTGCCCTAGACCTCCACACCCCAAAATAGAGAAAGCCATAGATAAGTATTATATAGCATGCTGTGTGTTTGCGCACGCACACTGTGACTCATGACTCCAAAGTAACGCGGCAGATTGTCAGACGTGGTTTTGGGAATCTTCCTTATTACATTAATCTCTCAGCCTGCACATACGTGAATCCTATGCATATAAGCATACACATGCCCATACACATAAGCTCACAATGTAAGATCCGAAGTGCTAACATTAGAGACGCTGCAGTGCGATCGATGAAAAGTGAGCTTTGAGGTCTGTGTTGCATACGTTTACGTCAAGATTTTGAATCCAGGGACCTGCTGTTTTCATAGTCGCTGACGTTCTAGGAGCAGCCTGCGTGGAAATGCTCCAGTCCCGGGGAGCAGCTCCCTCATGAATAGGCAATGAGATGCCTCCTCCCTCCAGGCTGCGAGAGATGCTGCTCCTCTCTGGGAATTTTCTCTACTTTTAGAAAACGTGTGCTTAACTTGTAAATGTAGTTTCCAGGGCTGGTAAGAGTATTTTTGTTTTGAATGACAATCACGTTCTCTTCCAGAGCGTGAGGCACGCTGGCGAGGAGCGAGGAGCCCTCCCATCCCGAGTCCTCTCGCCGCGTTAGGCAGCGCCTTTCTCGAAGCCTTCTTCAGACACACCAGGCTGCACACCCGGCTCCTGAACTACGTAGTAAACATGATTGTTCTCACACTAAAAAGAAGAGGAACACAAACAGAGGCGCAGAGATGTTCAACAGTTGCCGGACCGCCATGGGGAGGCTGTGACGCGCAGGGGTTGGAAGGCTGCTGGGGCCCCGGGGCCTCCCTCTCACCAGCTAGGGGACCTTGGACGAGCCACTTAACCCCTCCTTGCCTCAGTTTCTCCCTCTGTATGGTGAACATCATATGATTGTTGGGCAGATTAAATGAGGTAACCCTTAAAAAAATGCTTAGAATACTACCTGGTGCATATAAACTCTCAATTCTGCTGCTGCTGTTCTAGAAGGCAGCTTTAGTGGGAAATGAGTCCTCCACCTACAGGTTCGAATGCAGATTTAAGCATAAACACTCCTCAGGAAATGCAGGGCTTTTTCTCCAGATCTCGCCCTGACCTCCTTTTCCTAGCCAGTGCTAGTTTTGGGGTTTTCTAAAATCAGAATTGAGCCTATTATAAGAAAATTCAATTTAAGAATGTCAGACCCTTTGGCTTGCTTAAAACCCTTTACCAGCTCCCTATCACCTGTAGGAAAAAATCCAAACTCCTTAGCAAGTTAAAAAAGGCTGTTTGCAATGTGGCCACCGGCTACTTCTCTGTTGTCATCCCACTAGGCACCTCTCTAGATGTATTTTATGCTGCAGCCGTCCCGAAGTGGCCATGGTTCTCTACCATATTATTTCATGTTTCCCGGCCTTTGCAGATGCTGCTCCGCCTGCATGGAATGCTGTCTCCCCCTCTTTGCTTTCCGGGACAACTCTGTCTCTCTATGGCGAGTCTTTCTCTCACACTCACATTACCTCTGATTAAGTTATTGCCTCCATCCTCTGTATCTTGGCCATATTTTTAGTCTTGTACTTATTACCTGGAGTTGCAATGCATTTATTTATTAGTTTGTCTCCCCCACTTGACTATGAGTTTCTTGAGGGCAAGGATGAGGTCTTATTCATTTCTATATTCCAGCACTGAACAAACAGCACAGACTCAGTGACTCAAAAAATGTTTGTTTCATGGTTAAATTGAAATAGGGAGTAAACATTCACATTATTAAAGCAGACACTGCAGAGTTTTTTGTTTTAATTTTTTGTTGCTTTTTTCTTTACAATAATGAGACCAGATATTATATTTAAAATATTTTGTAGAACAAAGCACATTTATATAAACAAAGAGTAGTTGAAGCAACAGCAAAGCTGGGGTTCCTAGGATTACTCTTGTTCGCTTCAACAAAAATTGCTGTAAGTGTCATGGGAAATAATGAAGATGGAGTAAGATACATTCTGTTTCCTCAAGGAGCTTTTCACCTGGAAGAGGATAAGACAAATATAGTGGAAGGAGAGCAAAATATATGCCATTAGAGGTGAACCGAAAAGAGTTCTGGAGGTTTGAAGGAAGAAGCAGCCAAATGCAGTTAAGGATTAGGAAGAGATGTTGTATGGAAGTAGCAATGTGGCAGATTGGCCTTGACATGTAGGTGGGGTGTACTAGGCAGAGATGGGCAGGAAGAGCAATCCAGGCAGGAGGGACAGGGTGTGTGAAGACCTGAGGGGGACGAGCGGGACATCTATCTGGAGATCAGCAACCATCCACCTGGCTCATCTTATGCTCAGTGTGGTGGTGGGGGGAGGGGTACCTCAAAAGCAAGTTTCTGGGCATTTTACAAAGGGTTCCGAGTACCAGAATGAGGAAATGTAACTTAATTTAATAGGTGTTGGGGAGCAATCAATATTTTTGAGCAGGAGAGTGATATAAATAGAAGAATGCTTAAGAAAATTCTGATTGTCGGTGCATATGGACTGCGCTGGAGAAGGAGAACTTAGCCATAGGGAGAGGAGATGAGAGACCATTGCAAGTGTGTACGTGGGAGGTGCTAGCCATCCAAGAGGCCTTGCAGAATCAAAACAGAGAGGACATGGCGGTCGTTCCGATGTGAGGATGAGTGAGAAGAGAGTCCCATGTGATGCTCAGGTTTAAAGCCTGGGTTTGAAGGGAAATGGTGGCTCTATTAAGAGAATTTGATAAATCACAAGAAGGAAGTTATATCCTTAGGAAAATTGTGAGTTGAGTTTGAGGACCTCTAGGTAGGTTTGAAACTGAGGAGAGAGTCAGCTTGAGAGCTGTGGTTTCTAACAGTCCCTGACATTAAGGGATCGATGTTGTCTTCAGGAGAGGAAGGTAAAAAGAGAAGAAAACCTAGAATATTAGGGAATTGCCTGCATTTCAGGAACTGAAGGGTAAAGAGGAGCTGATGAAGGAGGACAATGGAAGTAATAGGATCAGGATAGACAGTGTAATATCATGGAATTCAAGAAGAGGTTTCAGGAAGGAGGGACTCATTCCTGGAGGGGACTTGGGTTAGTTCACTTCCTGGCACAGTTTAGACATTTATCTGGGTTTCCACAGGTCTTTGAAGTGTGAGCTTCCTTTGTAATTATTTGTGTATATGTCTGTCTTTCCTTTCAAACTGGGAGCTCCTCCAAGGTGGAAATTTGTCCTACTTGTGTTTTTATCTCTAACACTTAGCAAAGTGCCCAGAATATAGCTCTGGCTTGATGAATGTTTGTTGAATGACTGAGAAAACAAACAAACAACAGAGAAGATGAAGACAAGGAAAAGCTCATTGTACTTGAGGAAAAGACACAGCTCCTGAAATGGCAGAATGAATGTCTGAATAATTTTCTGCTCTTGAGAAAAGAAGAAATAGAATCTATGAAAGGGTGGTTCAAATATGAACACAAAAAATTCCGTGTCCTCCACTATGGCATGAAATTCATCATTCCAAATTCTCATAGATTTAAGCTTCATGATTTGTGAGGTATTGCAGTGAGATTATCTAGGAAGTAAAGAGTTCTATAACATTCCAGCTGCCTGAATTCAACTGGCCACATGATTAATGACATTGCGAGGCACATCCAGGGCCTTTCATTTCCCAAGCACTTTACAAACATTGAGTAATCTCACAATACCCTTGTGAGATATTATCATGTTCATTTTCCATATGGTTAACTGAGCCAAGGAGGTTAAACGACTTGCTCAAAGGCCACATTGGAAGTCAATGACATCAAACGCTCAGAACGAAGGAGCTCCCAGGTCCCACACCTCACAGTAGATTGCTGAACCGAATCCCACTCCTTACACCGTTCAGAAGCCTGACTGACAGGCCACTGCTGTAATAGATGGTACTTCACAGCGGAGATAAGTGAGGATTAGCATGCTGTCTCTTGCAGGTCGGGGCCGGCCCCTGGAAAGAGAAAAAACAATGCTCTGCGAGACTATGTGATATAAGACGTGCCTGGAAAAGGAAGAGTGGAAGCAGACATGGGTGAAATCTCCTCTATGGATTTCTAAAGACCTTCACCAAGATGGGAGTCGGAGTGTGGGTGGAGAAAGGCAGGCTCAGGGAATCTTGGCTGATGAGCATCTTAAATCTGAACAACGATGCCCTCTTTCCTGTCTTACAAATATTTTTATTCTTTACCATTCAGTTTTGATGTTGTCTTTTTACACTTCTCCTATCTCCATATTTCTCAATCTGATGCTCCTTTGGTCTAAAAAAATGCCAAAATATTGTCATACTATCAATTCCTGTGCACATGGCCTTTAAGAAAACCATAAGCTTCTGATGAATTGATATGCATGAGGTGAAATTTGACAGTCTGTAATTGAGTAGCTCACTACGTTAGGATATATGTCTTTGATTTGCGATTATATATTTATAGCCAAGTCTTAAAACTTCTTTATGCCTTAATTTTCTCTAAATGAAGAAAAGAGCATGGAAAGGACGCTGTTGGTGTCTCGTGCATATTGCCCTGGCCTCCCTGTATGGGAGCTCCAGACCCAATGACTTCCACTGCAAGCACCTGTGACTCTGCCTGGGCTCTCTCTGACTGCTGGAGCATTCTCAGCCTGGGCTGGGGCAGGTCAGAAGCATGGAGAGCTAGTGCCCTGAGGGTAGACCTTGACAGAAGACTGATGGAAAGGGTGAAGCAAGACCTCAGCTTCCTCACCTCCCAGGTGTGTTCTATGCTGCCTCCCAGAGGTCCTCATCAGGATTGCACCTAGTTACTCACAGTAGCAGTAACTTGTTTGGTAATAGGCACCCATATTGACTTCCCTTCCCTGTCTCATTTCCCAACTCTTCCATTAGAGCTTCCTAGGATCACCATCCAAACAAACCACTTGCACCCAAATCCCTTCTCAGTGTCTGCTTCCAGGCCAGCACGACCTAAGGATTATAGCTATAAGAGTTATAAGGACATCAAAGGATCATGAGGCTTTGAAATCCTGATAATAATAAATCATGGGTACACAGCACTGTTTACAAAGCACTTTCATACTCATTTTCTCATTAGATTCTTACAACCACTGATGAGTTATTATGACTATTATTATTATTATCCCCATTTAATGTGGAGGATATTGAAGCTCTGTGGGGTTAAATGCCTTGTCAAGAGTTAAGAATTTGTGCCTCTGGTCTTTAATTCAGACCTCTGTCTCCAAATCGCCACCTGCTTCTACCTGTCACCATATCCTCAGGTACTGCTAGCCAAGAAGGCTCATAAGATGACTTCTAAGGCTTCTGCCAAATGTAGATTGCATTAGTGTAGTTAAATAGCTATTTAACCTCTACTTACATGTTAAATTTCATGGAAACATGTTAACTATATATATCCATTTGAGAACTTTGATTAGCCACCATTGTGTTTAAAGGTAAATTAAACATTTAGATTTAAATTATATCTTGATTCTCTTTAGAGAAATAAACATCATCAAAATCAGTTGTCCCTTAAACACTTTTATGAATTTTTTTTCTGTTTAGTCTCCTTTATTTTTTTTAAATTATTTTATTGAGGTCATATTATAACTCTGTAAATTTCAGTGTACATTATTATATATCAGTTTCTGTACAGACTACATCGTGTTCACCAATAGTCTAGTTTTATGAGTTATTTTTAATAATTTATGTATTTTTTCAAATCACAGTTTTCTAGAGTTGGAAGAGACCTTAAAATTTAGAGGGGCTGAAATCTCATCTATAGCATCTCCGACAGATGGTCACCCAGCCTCCACTGTCATGGTTCTTATAACGGGGAGGTCACTGTCTCACAAAGGGGCTCGTTTCATTGTTGAAAAGTTCTGCTTGTTTAAAATTTCTTCCTTTTATTGAGCCAAAATGGCTTTCTTGTAATTTCCCTCTCATCAGTGTGGTTGAGACCTCTAGAAATAAACAGAACAAGTCTAATGTGGCTTGGCTTGGGCTTCTTTCTACATTAAAATAATTCTTTAAGTCCATCCATTTTCCTGTGTTAGCATCTGTCTGTGTAATTTTGCTCCGAGTAGGTGGCTGAGCTGGTTATTCTAATGCATAACTAGTTCTTTGTTCTGCCGCAATGGTTCTCTTTATAGGTGATGTTTTCATTCCTTCGTAGTGGTCCCAGCATTCATGGCACCTTTTAGTACATTCTTTTACAATTATCATTTCCCCCAGGTCTCTTTTTTTTTTTTTTTTTGTGAAGAAGACCAGTCCTGAGCTAACATCCGTTGCCAATCCTCCCCTTTTTGCTGAGGAAGACTGGCCCTGGGCTAACATCCGTGCCCATCTTCCTCCACTTTATATGGGACGCCGCCACGGCATGGCTGACAGGCAGTGCGTCGGCGGGCGCCCGGGATCCAAACCTGCGAACCCCGGGCTGCCAAGCGCGGACTAAACCGCTGTGCCATCGGGCGGCCCCTCCCCCAGGTATCTTTTTAATCCATGAGTATATTAGTTTACCCTTGCCTGTGAGTTTTTGCTGGTTTGTTATTGGATTTTTTCCTTAGTTCTTGCTAATTTGCTCTTCTCCTTTGGTTTTAAAATTATATGTATTTATCGAACCCATATTTAGTTTGAGATTTGCTCTTTGTCTTTGAGTTCATCTTTCTGGATCTTGTTTCTCCTTCTTAAAGTTGTAGTTTTATGGGATTGATTTGTTTAGAAGGAGGTGTAAAGCACCCTTACTTTTCCATATTTCTGCCCTGGATATCATACTTAAAGATAGTTTTTATCCTTGTCCCTCTCCAAAATCGTCTTTCTTTGGCATCTCCAGAATGCAAAGAACATGGATTTTGGAGTGTAGGAAATATGGGTTTTAACTCCACCACTGTATTAATTTCCTTGGGCTGCCGTAACAAATTACCACAAACTGAGTGGCTTAAAACAACGGAAATTTATTCCCTCACAGTTCTGGAGGTCAGAAGTTTGAAATCAAGGTATTGGTAGGGCCGTACTACCTCCAGAGGTTCTAGAAGAGAATCCTTCCTTGCCCTTCCTGCTTTTGGAGGCTGTTGGCATTCCTTGGCTTGCGGCTGCATCTCTCTCTGCTTTGTCTTCACATCACCTTCTCCTCTGTGTGTGTAGTGTCTCATCTCCTTCTGCCTCTCTCTTCCATAGACAATTGTGATGGCATTTGGATCCATCCTGATAATCTAGGATTATCTCCTCATCTCAAGATCCCTAACTTAATCACATCTGCAAAGACTCTTTTTCCAAATAAGGTCACATTCACAGGTTCCAGGGATTAGGAGCTGATACCTGGTGGCCACCATTCAGCCCATCACAACCACTTTTATTACTATGATTTTAAGCAAGTATATGAAGCTCAATTTTTTCATCTATAAATTGGAACCAACATTGACCACTTTACAGTATTGTTTTGAGGTTTAAATGAGGTCAGACATATAAAGAACTTAGTACATAGCAGATGCCTCAATACATTTTAGTTACCTATCCTGTCTTCTAGTTTACTGACCTCTCAGGTTCTGGGTATATTTTTCAGGAACAAGCTCTTAATCTTTCCTAACTTTAGTTTTCTGAATCTTTATACTTAGGAATTAAAACACTTATCTCACAACATCTTTGGGAGGATCAAATGAGATAATAAATGTGAAAGTGCTTTGTCAAACAAACACTGCTATAAAAAGGTAAGTTGCCACCATCTTTCTATTGTTATTAGTTGATGTTAAAGTTGTAGCCAAGTGGAAGTCCCAGATACCCTTCCAGTGAACTGCCATTTAGTCAAGTCTTTTCCAGTTTATATTTGCTTAATTGATTTTTTGAAACCAAATATAGTATTTTATATCCTGTCAAATTTAGTCTTGTTTGTCTTGGGCCGGCATCCCGTCTGTCCAGTTTACTTTGAGTCTGTATTTGAGTGTTATTTATTGGTTAAGTTATCCCTTAAATCTTTGCGGCTCCTGCTGGCAGGCACATGTTAGATTACAATGCCTAATGTGGTCTAAGAGTCCGAGTTCTGAGTTCCCCACCTTCACCACCTCACCTCACCTCTCCTCACCTCCTCACTTTCCTCAATTTTAGAAAGTTAGAGAAACTCCCCAATTTAATCTAATTTTTGATTGAATATACATATTAGAGCACTAACTGCTCCCACTTCACCAGAATTTTCTAAGATTTGATGGCTCTATATACAGGGCTTGAAATTAAAAAAAAAAAAAAAAAAACCATAGTATATATACATATCCAGGAACAAAGCAATCAGAAAATTGTCTTTCATTTTCCTAATGAAGACCAGAAAAGCATTTGTTAGTGTCAGATGTCTAGATTTTTAAACACTTTGTACACACACACACAAAGATCTTTTAGCATGTACTTAAAAATGTTATGTATGGGTCTATAATGTTTTAAAGTTCCTATTTCTTATAACATTTGATTTAGCTAATGTTGGAGTACCTCCATTCCTTTTTAATACCATCCTTTTAATGATCATACGCACACACACAGAACATACACACATGCATAGACACAAGCAGAGCCCAATTAATGCAGTGTCTTCAGTGAGGATGAATTTATAACTCAGGAATGAACAGTTGAAGCTCCTATCACGGCTGGGCACATTTATGCGGCAACAGAAACTGGAGTGCTTCAGTCTGACCTGGGGTCTGGAAGCATTACAGTTTATTAGGCAAAGCTTTTACAATGCCCTCATTTACAGAGATGTTTCCGTCAGAGCAATACCAAAATGCCCTCTGAATGAAGACAATGGGAATAGCTCTGAACCTGTCAATCTTTGGTCTTTCAAATGTAGCAATTCACGATTTTGTTATCTGCTGCAGAACCTTAGAGAGGCAAGAGTCTGATGAATATCTTTCAATTCCTATTAAGATCAAACTCAACAGTCTGTACCTTATCAACTGTCATATTCATGAAGAGCAATAGATCACCTTTGAAACCGTTGAGCATAAGTGAAATGGTGGCTAGATAAAGGTTGTTGTGCAGCAGTCAAATATGTAATGGAATCTACTGGCAATTTAAAATAATGTTGCATTATAATATGTTCACTTTTTTCCCTTAGAAATGTAGACTGAGGTTGAGGATATAGTTGCAGAGCTGTAATCACTGCACTTGACATTGATGTGGATATGCACACAAATGAAAGGAAAATGAAAGACTTTTTTCCCCCAGAAGAGATTCCTTTTTGCCCATCACTACATATCAGACTGAAGAAACAAGGATACTTCTTCCCCAAACTTCATGCCATACCCTCTCCCAGCTAGTATCACATTCATTCAAATTAAGATTTAAAGACAAAACTCCAAACAGCAATCCTAGTCAAAGTATTATTTCAATCAAAAGATTTTTTGAAGGATGGATTGATGAAAGAACGAGTTTAGAAATATAAAGAAGTAGGAATAGTAAATTAAAAAATAATCCCCCTGGGATTTAGAATTGATACTTTTAGGGTCTAAAAATAAGAAAACAATTAAATATCAAGTACTCCAAGAGTGCAGAATTCTTAAAGACATTGACAATGAATATGGCTTTACTATTTAATTCCTCCTTGGACCAGCTCCATATTCCTCCCGGAGAGAATGATGGCTTCTCTTAATTGAAGGCAGAGTAAATGTGAGTTTTGGGGGTGGGGAAGAGAATAAACCAAAAAGTACCACCACCCCTCCTTAAAAAATATTCTTCACCTGTCCTTGAAATTTTAGGCTTTGCATTCATGTTTTACATTTATGTTTTAAATTGAGTCATTTTATCTCCCCAACGTCTCAGTAAAAGTGGATCTACCTGGAAATTCTGACACTCACTGACCCTGGAGTTCTCAAAGCTTGCCATGCAGAAGAATCCCCCAGGGAGCTCTGACGGTGGTACAGATCCTTGGGCCCAGCCTCAGGCATGCTGATTTGGTGTGTCTGGTGTGGGGTTTGCTTTTTTAACAACCTCTTCAGGTGAGTCTAATACCTAAACCACATTTTGAGAAACCCTGCCCTTGACTGTGTTAGCAGGCCACAGTCAGAAGCATCTTTTAGAAAGAGAAAGAGAAGTGGAGGAATAGGGAGAGTATAGCAAGGAACAGGAGATAGGAGGCAATGTGGGGAGCCTGGCTGGAGCAGCAGGGATGCGGGTGGAGGTGGGGGTGCGGCTGTTTAGGGCAAATAAGGAAACATTTGAGGGCCCTGGAAAATAGTGACCAATTATTCAACCAGATTTGTTTTTTTATAAAGGCTATGCAAATTACCACAGACATAAAACCTGACTCCATGGATTTATTAATTGGAAAGTTCCATCTGCACCCATATTACTCCCCACCTCCACCTACCACCACACACATACACACACACACCAAGCTCATTCCTGCAGTTCTTTGGCCCATTAGTTCTAATGTTCCCTTTTCCTTGGAGGGTCAACTATGTGTGAGGCTGTTCTTAAATATCGTGTCTATATAATACCTACTATCCAGCTGAAAGTGGGAATAAAATCAATGAAACTAGTTACTTGAAATTAGGGGGACAGCTCACACCACTCCCTGTACCCCCAAAAGTTTACAGATTTCAAGTTTTTTTGCCATTAATCTTTGTTTAAACTTCATTGTAGTTGACCTTAGGCAACAAATTACCCCAATATTGACACACTCAAGGGCGCATTTCTCCTTCTCCTGGTCCAGGTTTCCTGCTGAGTTGTGTTGATTCTCTTGGGGTGGGGATGGGTGGAGGAAGAAGGCATTTCTTAGCTCGTGACCTCAATTCAGCTAGAGCACCTTTAATTTTACCTTCTTTTTTTTTCTCATTTTGGTGAGGAAGATTAGCCTTGAGCTAATCTCCACTGCCAATCCTCCTCTCTTTTTTTTTTTTTTGCTGAGGAAGATTGGCCCTGAGCTAACATCCATGCCCACCTTCCTCTACTTTATATGTGGGATGCCTGCCACAGCCTGACTCGATAAGTAGTGCATAGGTCCGTGCCCAGGATCTGAGCCCATGAACCCTGGGCTGCCAAAGCGGAGCGCGCAAACCTAACCACTACACCACTGGGGTGGCCCCTAATTTTACCTACTTTATTTGAAATTATGCAACTTAAAAAAGTGAAAGTACTTCCAGATCGTAGGAAATGGGCGAACTGCATATTTTTCTTTCTAAAAAAAATTATAATTGCCAAGGTAATATAGGTTTATTCACAAATGAACAACAAAGAAAATAAATATGACAAAATAGGGGTAACTCCTGTTAGCCTTCAGGCATATTTCTTTTTAGTCTTTTTGTTTGTTTCTGTGTGTGCATTACATATATTTTAAAAATCAAAATGGCATCATACTTTACTTACAGTTTTAAAACTCGCTTTTCCTAGTTAACGATATATTGTGAGCATTTCCCTATGTTAATATGTGTCCTCCTATGACTTGTAATGGCTACATTAATTTCCCAGGCTGTGAATATAATATAATTTATTTAACCATTTTTTCTTCTGCTAGCTACGTAGTTGGTATTTAGATGGCATAATTTCTCCATATTGTAAATAATGCTCCAGTGAGCAAGGTGGTACATAAATCTTTGTGCATATCTCTGATTACTCCTTAGGGCAAATTCCTAGAAGTGACATTTCTGGAACAAAGGTTATGCATGATTTTATGTCTTTGAAACGTATTGTTAAATTGCTCTCCAGAAATGTGTACTAATTTACACTCACACCAGCAGTGTGTGAGACTGTTTTCCTGCACCCTTGCCACCATTGGAAATCGCTATCTTTAAAACACCTTTGCCAATTTCCACTTTTTAATATATAATGATGATGATTAATGCACTGAAAAAGGTCTCTTAAACAAATACATTGATTTCTAACACACATTGTCCTTGATAATTAAATATAAAACATAGTTGATTCTTGGTTTATCTACTAGGCTAGTGGTTGACAAACATTTTTGGGAAAGGACCAGATAGTAAATATTTTACATTTTGTGGGCCATATGGTATCTGTCATAGCCACTCAACTCTGCCATTGTAATGCAAAAGCAGCCACAGACAATACAGAAATCAATGAACATGGCTGTGGTCCAACAAAACTTTATTTACAAAACAGGCAAAGTGTGGGATTGGCAGGGAGGTCCGAGTTTGCTCGCCCCTACTCTAGACAAAATGAAAACTCATTATGTGTTATCTACTGTCCCAGAAACTGGAGAGGATCTGATGAGCAGAAATGATAACAGAGTATGACAACACTATGATAAATAGATGCCCAGGTGCTGAGAGAGTCAGAGAACAGGACAGAGCTGAGTCTTAAAGGCCAAGTTGGTGGTAGCCAAGTGAAAACAGGAAAGCTCTGAATGAGGGGCTAGAGAGTGGAATGAAGGGCATTCAAGGGAGAGAAAACAGTGTGTGCAAAGGCCCAGAAGAATAAGAACAAATTCAAGAAACTATGTGTAGTTTCCTATAGAAGGTGTATAGATCTCAGGTGGTATATTAGTCAGGGTTCTCCAGAGAAACAGAACAAATAGGAGATATATAGATACAGATATACATATACATATATGTGTATATGTGTACATGCGTGTGTGTGTGTGTGTGTGTATATATATGTATATATATGGAGAGAGAGAGATTTATTATGAGGAGCTGGCTCACATGATTATGGAGGCTAAGAAGCTGCACAATCTGCCATCTGCAAGCTGGAGAACCGGGAAAGCTGGTGGTGTAGTTCCAGTCTGAGCCCCAAGGCCTAAGGACCGGAAGTGCAGATGGTGTAAGCCCCAGTCTGAGGGCAGGAGAAGACCAATGTCCCAGCTCAAGTGGTCAAGCAGAGAGAGTGGATTCTCTTTTCCTCTGCCTTTTTGTTCTAATTCAGGCCCTCAACAGATTGGATGATGCCCACCCACATTGGGGAGGCAATATGCTTTATTCAGTCTACGGATTCAGTGCCAATCTCATCTCAGAGATAATGTTTAACCAAATATCTGGGTACCCCATAACTCAGTCAAGTTGACATAAATTAACCATCACAGGTAGAAAAGCAGTGTAAGATGAAGCTGAAGAGCAAGGAGGATTAGATCGTAGAAGGCGCTGTAGCCACGCCAACAGGTCTGCATTTATCTTGAAGGTGTTGAGGACTCACAGGAGAATTCTGACCTAAGAAATGACATGGTCAGATTCCAGTTAAAAAAAGTCCTTTGGTAATTGTACTATGGTCATGTAAGAGATAAGTATTAGGGAATGCTGGCTGGATGGTACATGGGAACTCTGTACTGATTTTGCAACTTCTCTGTAAGTCTAAAATTATTTCAAATTTAATTTAAAGGTTAAAAATATCCTCTGGCAGCAGTATGGAGCATTAAGTAGAGAAGAAGGCTGGAGGGAGTTATTGCACTAGTGATCCAGGGTGAGGAGGGTCTGAAATAGGCCTGTGGCAATGGGCATAGAGACGAGAGGGCAGATGAGAGAAATACAGAAGCAAGAAGAGGCAGAAGTCAGTGACTGGATGGGCTGGAGAGGAGCCATCACAGGGACAAGGCTATCGTTAAGTGATAATGTTCTTCCCTTAGTAGGAGAAAGAAGGCTAATTTTTAGGTGGATGTGGAATAAGACCAAATGTTTGGAAATGGTTAGAGAAATTGAGTGACTTCTTTCTAGCTGAAAGAGAAGATTTTCAAGTGAACTATGACTGTCTCTAACCTTCTATCACAAGGAAATGCACAGCATTATGGCTATTTCAAGACCAGACAAGGTGGCCAGGGCTGTTAATGTGTGCACCATGGATTTATGTGTGACATAGGAAGAGTATGGGGGGAGTCACCAGACCCCACAGGAATGCACTAATAGGCAGGCATGTGATGTTTCCTACTGCTCTAAACACTTCTTTGAAAACAGTTGAGTTTATATAGTAGCCTTAAAAAGATTCATGAAGTGTCATATTATCCAGTCTCAGAGTGGTAGTTCTCAGTGGCTCCCAGCCTTGGGTAAAATTCCATAATGGTTTTTCCTTTTATCATTTGATCAAATGCGATGACCCTAAAGATATCAGCTAGATTGAACAGAAGGTTATTCTTCCTCGGGGAACACATTTAGAAACATGCTTTACAAAGCCATTTCTGGAGGGTTATTTTTCTTCTCTGTTAATTCATGGTTGGCCACATGACAATAAGATGATTGGCTGAACATGAAATATTTAGATGTATGTTCCATATAATTTTTCAAACTGACTTATTTTATAGGTTGAATTTACTGAATTAATCAGTTATGTTGCTGTCATCCAATTATTTTGCTGTCACCCACTTAAAAGTATGAACTTTTCCAATAATACTCCTAATTCCTTTGAAAAGTTTGGTGCAATCTTTTAGAGGTGCCTCAGCGCAGTTAAGAGGGCAAATCCATATTAAAAATGTAAAGTCTGGATTTCACATTACATTATTAGATGTATTTTTGAAATGATTTAACATATTAGAGGAAAACTGCTTCAGAAGCTATCGATATTATTTCCCAAATCTTAAGTTTGGAAATGAGAAAAGAGTGAAACACAGCCAATTAAGAATGCTTTCAATATGCAGAGGACTGTAGATGCTATGGAGGAAGTAAGATAAAAAAAGAAGAAAGGAAAAATCAAAATGAAAGAAAGCATAGTCCTGGCCCTCAAGAATTAATAAACAGTAAGATGAAAGTGTAGATATCTTAACTTATCTATCTGTAGGAAAAGAAAAATAGGACTTTGATTTCAGGGTCAAGTAAAAGACAAATTGAATATTTGAAAGTGTTCATTTAAATGCTAAATAAGAACATGTTTATAAACATCCACAATAATGACGCCTTATTGTTTTCTGAGGTACAAAGAAGATGATGAAATGTAATCACTAAATGTCAGCCTGATGAAAGCCCCAGCCTCCAGGAAGCCTGCAGCCAAGCGATGGAGATTGGATTTCTCATCTTGTTTCAGGAACGCCCGACCCAGGTGATGGCTTTGATTCACTACTCAGTCATTTGAAAAAAGAGCAAAGGAAGTTAATCTGCTGGATAACATACTTGCTTGAATTTTTAAACCAGAAATGTCTGAGTCTCTGTTTCCTAAAGCATGGGCTTAAAGGAGACACTTCTTAGTCAATTATACTGATAGCTGTAGTATTGAAAGCTATATTGTCCTTTGGCTAAACTTTAAAATGAAATAGGTTTGGAAGACTAACACATAAGCTGGCCCCAAACTGGCCAGGATGATTGTCTCCCTATCTTTTTTCACCCGTTTATAGTCCAGCAAAAAGAGCTATAGGTTGCTTCTAGATAGAAAAAAAAAATGTTTTCTAACAGGTCATCACGTAACAGCTATGGTTTTAATCTTAGTAGACTAGGAGTAGCTTTAGTTGTACACTTTTGACTACTTAACTTAAGGCTTTCAAAAGGAAAACATTCAAAAGAACCCCCAGTGAGTCAGCAAAGACTTTGAAAAGATTGTGTATATTTTCTAAAGCATATTTTAGAAAATCACGTACAAGGGAAAAATGTAGAACATGTACCCACAAGAGCTAAATTTAAAAGATGTGCGTAGCAGTGAACACATGCATAGCATATGGATGCGGCTGACGGAAGAGTTCCTGGCCTCCATTCAAGACACCACTCACAGCAGATGCACCGTCATAAATTTGAGCTACACCAGCCACATCCTCACTGGTCAGGTTCCAGTCAGTTGTCTTTGAATCCAGCATGGTTGATGCACACTGGAACTTCAGCTTTCATTTTGGTTGGAGGGAAGAGAAATTCCTATGTGAAAAGGCCAAAACACACATATCCTGGAAAAATAGATACTCTCAATTCCTTACCTCTTGTAAGATACTGGCAAGTCAAATACCTGGCAACTTTTCTTTTCAGTTTTTTTGCCTAACAGATTTTGCCCAGCAATCTGTCACCTGATTCCACTAGCCCGGCAAGGATGAACAGCAGTCCTTGGGAGTAACCTCTGCAGTTTTTCTGAGATTAAATTATATTTCTCAAGCTGAGTAAAAGGCTCTGAGTAAAGCATCAGGATAACTCTTTTAACTTTTCCTTTCTTGGCCAAAAAAAAAAAAAGTATGGCACTGGCTTGGTGGCATAGTGGTTAAATTTGTGTGCTCCGCTTCCGTGACCCGGGGTTCATGGGTTCAGATCCCAGGTGCGGACCTACACACTGCTCGTCAGGCCATGCTGTGGCGGCGTCCCACATACAAAATGGAGGAGGATTGGCACAGATGTTAGCTCAGGGCCAATCTTCCTCACACACACACAAAAAAGTACTGCTTTTATTTATTTGCTGGTGGGGATTCTTGGGTGTTCACTTAAAATTTTGACACATTTTTAACGTATTTGTAAAATATGTAACTACTTTATAATTCAATATTTTACAAATCAAATAAAATATTTGAATCACCTCTATATGGACCTATATAGGTGCACTAGTGTATTAGAGTTCTCTATTGACTCAGTCAATGAGTGAAAGCTTTTATGATAAAAGGTGCAGTATTTAGCTGGACCAGCAACTGGCAAAATGTATCCTATCAACAAATTAGATACTTAGTCATCTTTGGTCCTTCACTGGATGGATAGAGCAGATGTTGGAAAGGAGGA
Organism: Tapirus indicus; assembly: GCA_031878705.1. Taxonomy (NCBI): domain Eukaryota; kingdom Metazoa; phylum Chordata; class Mammalia; order Perissodactyla; family Tapiridae; genus Tapirus; species Tapirus indicus. Next base: position 13,825,439 of record CM062933.1, read on the forward strand.
GCCTGCTTTGCAAAATCCTTTTGACGATAATTTGATAACTTTGGCAGAATTGAATCTGCTAATTTGATTCTTAGATTTCTAGGTGGTGGAACAGTACCAGATGCCTCACAAAATATTAGCATCCATGTTTAACTGTGCCTCATCACATCCTTTCACTCCTCTTTGGGGAGCTTCATATTAAATTAGATGCAGCTGCTGAGGAAAAGATTTCTTTCATGTTCCAATTTAGTATGAAAACAATAGCAAAAATAAACATCCAATTTCCTAACTTTTAGGAATTCTTCCTTTGGTTTTGACATTTTTTTGATGGAAGAGGATGCTTTGATCAGGGTACTGTTTTAGAGACAGACCATTTGACTAAACAGAGACAAAAATTCCCTAGAGACCTAGTCACTGCTCACACCCCTCCAGCAAGACCCACTAAATGTGCCTGAGGTGGTACTTTTTGCCAATAATTTGTCTGATTTCAAAAAATCCTTATGTATAAGGATTTTATGTACTCTAATTCTGACAATTTTTAATCATATTTTTCTTTATTTGATGCATTATAGTGAACCGGACATTAATCCTGCTTTAACTTAATTGTTCAAAGAATTAAGTTATCACTTGTTGGTTACTAGGTTTCGAAAGAGAAGAAACATAGGGGAAAAAATGGAAGTTTCATCCCTGGTCGGTATTATAGCTTCTGACATATTTTTAGATACCAACAAGTAATGTCAGAGTAACAGCTGTTAAAATGATCCTTATTTAACACCCACAAAAGGATGTATGCATTGTGTGCAAACCTGGTCTATGATCAGAGAAGTTTGATTGTCCTTTCTTTCTCCTCCTCCTCCCTCTGAGTTTTCTTTTCTTTTGTCATGGCCTTGCAAGTTGCAAAGAACTGCTGTTTTCCAGCTCCAGGCAGTGGAATAACAGGAAAGAGGAAGTCCCCTCTCTTTGTGCCATCAAGCCTGTGCTCACATGGCCCAGACTTTGGGATAACTTACTTTGGAGTCTGTTTCCCGAGTTACATTTGCCTGTAGATGCCAAGTGCTCTGAGGGGTAAACCTGGAAGAGGAAGCCTGGAATAGGGTCTTTGTTTGGGGGCCTTTTAAATCTCTGAAGTCATTAAAACTTTATTGACTACTTGTGGAAAAAGAATTATCTGGGTTGTCTGGTTCTAGCAAAAAGTGTCTTTTCCCTTCAGACCCATCTCAGTGGAGCTGCCATTTCCTGCTGACTCTGAGAGGCGAGACAGAGTGCCAGACTGTCATTTAGTTTAACTCCACGGAGATGAGGCGAGGCAGTCTGCCCACGACCAGACCTTTGTATCCAGCAAAGGAACACAGGGCAGTCAAGGGAACGCGCTGCTCTCCTAGGAGGACGGCCTGTTGCTGGGTTTGCAAGACGTGTTAGGCGGGCAGAGAGGGAGTCCCCACAAACACAAAGAGGTGACAAAAACTCTTATGATGCGTTGATTCAGGGCTTCCGTTATGCCAAAATTGAAGGCTCTTCCTTTAAAGAGGCTACCCTAAAGACAACTGTGGCTAGCTCTCATCACCAAGAAAAGGTAAACAGAAAAACTGACCCACCCCCCGACCAGAGGAATGACCCCACCTCTCAAGAGAGGTCTACTCAACTGACTATTCCCATTGTTTTCCTTTCCCGAGTTCTGTGTGGGTGTTGTGTGCACATGTGTACACAACTCTGCTAAGTTGCCTTATCCAGGACTTAGAGGAAAGAGAAATAAGCATCAAAGTAAACCATATGCCCCACCCCCTAGTTAATTCTTAAATTGCCTAGTTCAAATGAAACTATTTAAGAAGGTAAATTTATTTAGAGTAACAATAGCAATATTTTTTCATTTGTAAAATATCTTTTCAAGTCCATTATAAAAGCACATTTTCCATGTCAATCTTGCAGATATAAGTTCAAGTTCCATGGACTCCCCAAAACATTTTTGTTAGTCTTCTCACATTTTCTATAGTATGAGTAATATGGGTAACAATGTGGACCTGATCATTATGTGCAACTAGCCCTGAAGGCGCAAATTGTGGTTCTAGTCCTGTGGGTTAGATTTTAAATTTTCAGAAATCTTCTTGCTCACAGTCCAATTTCTATTAAGCACCAATTTAATTTCTTTCAGGTCTCAGGCCTGTGGCTTCATGCTAATTTGCCAGGCTGCTGGTGTTGTATCGATTAAGTAGTTATATTCTTAAGGACTTTTCAACTAATAGCAAATTTATATTTATTAGTGAGCTGGATGGGGTGAGAATACTCAGCATGTTGCCCAAGTTTCAGGTTAGCACTTCATTTTGCAAACGCTTTTACATTGCTATTTTTGTAAATTATTTCTCACAACAGTCCTGTGAGAGAGGCTAATGCTGTTGTCCGGAAGTTGTCTAGGTTTTAGAAAGGGGACATGATGTGTCCTGAGACAGCGGCAGAGCCCAGATTAGAATTCACAGTTCCTGGGGCTCAGGCAGCCAGGTCTTGTCTTCCATCTGATGTGTCCGCCGCCTTCCTTTAATATATTAAGTTTGATGCCATTGCAGAGTCACAGATTAAGACAAAATAACACAGTATAAATGGAAATGGAGTCCAGGGCCTCAGGACAAAATTGGGTCAGAATCAGGAAAAGAACCCAGGTGTCCTGAAGCTGGCTTCAGCACTCCACTCCCCAGACCGCCCTATTTCTCAAGACTGGCTCCCCAGCCACTTTCCACTGAGTTAGCAAGTGAACAGAGATATTAGTCAATGTCCACATGGCGTGAGTTTGGGATGTTTCCTGGTTCAGATAAAGCCTAGAACTTGACCTAGCTTGTAGGTGGAAGATGAGATTAAAGTCAAAGAATTGGTGAGTAATGTTTTCTATTTCACCAAGAATATTACTTGTTGTGTAACTAGAACTACGTCTATAAAACCCAGAATGAAATGGAGACTTCAAATTTTTACTGTAAATAGACAAACCAAACCAAACCAATTATCCAGGCCTCAGACGGAACTTTGTGGTCTGAATGTGAGGGATAATAATTTGTTAACTGAGTAAATTCTGTTCTTCATAATAATTGTTAATGAGTAAAAGTGTTGGGTGAGAAGACCCAAGTTAGAAAAATAAGCCTATGCAATATATGCTTTTGAAAATATATTCTAGGAACCAGGTTTCCCACACTCTAGTCATTCACGTACAACCGTCACCATTTTTACCATATCTGTGTGTTTTCATTAAGTTGATTTCCTAATATAAATAAATGTATGAAAAGAGGAAAACTGTTTAAACTATGAAAAATGGTAAGCCATCATTTGCCATGAAAAAATTAAAATAAATTATAAATTTTTAAAAATGTTTATCTGTGCCTGCATTAGAACCATTTCATGCATGATCAGTGGTGTGTGGACTATGCCTCGGGAAATGTTGATCTAGGTCAGCAGTTATCAATATTTTTTAGGGGTGGGTGGGAAGTAGTGACTCAGGAACCATTTATACTCCTAAAAATTACTAAGAACCCCCAAAGATATTTTATATATATATGGGTCATGTTTATAAATATTTGCTATATTAGAAGTTAAAATTAAGAAATGTTTCAAATATATATTCATTAATTAATTTAAAAAATAATAAAGCCATCACTGATAATGCCATCAAGTCGATGCTGACTCCTAGAGCCCCTGTGTACAGCGGAGCGGAATCCTACCCGGTCTTTTTAAGCCATCCTCTCACTTTCCCGCACTGTATCAGACAATGCTCTGCTGCTATTCATGGCCAATTTTTTCAGAAGTGGGTGGCCAGGTCCTTCTTCCTAGTCTGTCTTAGTCTGGAAGCTCCACTAAAACCTATCCACAACGGGGGACCCTGCTGATATTTGAAATATCAGTGGCATAGCTTTCAGCATCACAGCAACACACAGCTGCCACAGCATGACAACCGACGGATGGGTGGTGTGGCTCCCTGATGGGGAAACGAACTCGGGCCACAGCAGTGAGAGTGGTGAATCTTAACCACTAGACCACCAGGGCTGGCTAAACCCATCATGTGGTAACATAAATATCATAATTGTTATTAAAAATAACTATATTTTCCAAAGCAAAAAAAGTGTATTGAGAATAGTGGCATTTGTTTACATTTTTGTAAATTAATGTTTTCTTAATAGAAGACACTTGGGTTCTCACACCTGTGTCTGCATTCACCATGTTGTATATGCTGTTTCGGTTGAAGTATATGAAGAATATCTGGCTTCACACAGATAAGTAGTTGGAAATTCTTTCTACACAATTGTAGATATTCTTCTTTGCTACTGCACCAAAGCTCAACAAGATATAGAATCTGAAATCAAATCAACGAACTTTTATTTTAAAATCTATTGATCTACATTCCACTTTGAATGAATCTTTTATCCATGCATGATTTTGTGAAAGCACACCACTGGTCATTTGGAAAATATTTCAGAGTCATGCAGATCTTCCAAATTTGGGCACATTTCCTTATATAATATTTAAAAACCACATTTTTAAATATCACCACCAGTCACATCAGGAAAATAGTTAAGCATTGGAAAGCTGTTAAGCTCATGGTGACAGATACAAGTTTTCCAAAATTCCATTTTTGCCTGCAAGTTCCAATTTTATCATTAGTGACAAATCCTGAAAAACACAGTTTTTCCTTTGAATTGAGAGGTTCACTTAGTTCACTTTTAAGAAAATGTCATCAAATACCAATGTCCCAATAATCATTGTTTGCCTGCAATTCAGATTTCATCAAATCAAAGTTTGTAAAGTGTGTAAGTCTTACCAGTCAACTGGCGCTCCATGAAAATGGCAGCTAGGTCAGCTTGCAACTCAACCACACAAGTGCTTCTCCTTGAGACAAGCATCATCCTTTAGGATGAAGCAGACATACTTTGTGTATGCATATCCCATTTTGTCACAGAAAATATTAAAAATGCATGTCTCAAGTGTTGAGATTTAATAAAATTAATAACTCTTTCTTTATCAAGGACATTCTTAAATGAAATTGGCAATTTACTGAGTGTGTAGTGTTGAAAAATATGACAACTACAAGTTAAGTTTGGTGCCACTGCCTTGATCTGTGGTACGGGTCTAGTGTTTTTTTTACCCACCATTGCTTTAACACCATTGGTGCAAAAGTCAACACTGAAAAAAATCAAATAACGTCTTAGTCTTAGTATTATTGTGAAAATAGTTTTGCTCTCACAAATGCCTGAAAGAAGCTTGTTGACCCTCAGGGATCCATAGCCATACTTTGAGATCTGCTAATCTAGGCCAACCTCTAATTTGTAAAATTAGGGGAAAGAGAAAATCTCATATATATTCAGTACCTTATAAACATTGTATTATGGACTGAATTGTGTTCTCCCAAATTCATATGTTGAAGTCCCAATCCCCAGAATGTAACTGTATTTAGAGATAAGGTCTTTAAAGAGGTGATTAATATGAGGCTGTTAGGGTGGGGCCCTAATCCAGTATGTCTGATGTCCTTATAAGAAGAAGAGACACCCGGGATCCATCCGCCTGTGCACAGGGGGATGACAGGTGAAGAGGCAGCAAAAGGGCGGCCATCTACAAGTCAAGCAGAGAGGCCTCTTGGGAATCTAACCCTGTCAGCACCTTGATCTTGGACTTCTAGCCTCCAGAACTGTGAAAAAATAAATTTCTGTTGTTTATGCTACCCATTCTGTGGTATTTTGTTATGGCAGCCCTAGCAAACTAATACACATTGCTATTTAGTCATCATAAAGTCTTTGAAGTACATATTGTCATCATCATTTTATGGAGATGGGAGTAGAAGCTCAGAGAAGTTGGGTAATTTGCCTAAGCTCATGCAGTTAAGAGAGGAAAGAGCCAAAATTTGAATTCAGACATGACCTCGAAGTCAGTGGTCACAGAGCCAGTGCATGAGCGAGCTGATACAGGACCCTGGGTGCTCTGTCTCTGACAGAGGGTTACCCTGTAAAAATGAGGATATTATTTTCTACTAATGAGTCTAATAAACAGGAAACCTGAATTGTAATAAACAACTTCTATTACTAGTGCAATATAAATATTTCTCCTCATTAATGAGTTTGCAAAAATTTATTCTCCTCTATGGACACTGCAGGTTTTTAAAATTATAAATAGATAGAGACCAGCGTGACTCAAACACAGGATCTTATTACCATTAAGAACTACTAAACCAACCACATCCTACTTCCTCTAATAAACATGTCTGAGGACCAAAAACCAACAACCCAAATAAATAAATAAATGACCTAACACCTCCTCCTTGAACTTGTGGCCTCTTTCTGCCTGTCCCTGTAATGTGCTATTGATTGGTGAGTGGGAAGGGACACTGGTTCATTAGCATGCTGTCTATGGGAGGATGACTTCTTTCTCCACTTGGTGTCTTGGTCAACCCATCAGGAGGTGTGTCTGAAAGTTCAGCATCAAATGAGTTTTAACACTTAGGTTTCATCCTAGAATCTCAACAGTAATGAAGAAATTGTTTGTCCTGCCATAATAAATCTGAATCAAAGTAAAGCCGATGGTCCTTCCTTCCAGTGAGCACAGAGTATATTGGGGGTTAGGGGGATGAGAAGCCTTTTGTGCAGTGCCCTGATTGGAGGAGGGCTAGAAGGTCCATCCTTTGGCAGAGAGCAACTCTAAGTGCTTTCCCTGTGTTGCTTGCCATTTGCTTTAGAATTTTGATTGCTAAGGATTTTAAGCTTTGTTGGTAAATTTCTAATCCTTTCTTTCAAAGTTCCTGCTTCAGTTGATGTCTTATTTTTCATGCATTTAGAATTAATTCAACAACCACTAAAGAAAAAAAAAGGTGCACACTTACTAAGTACCAAGCACAGCATTAGACTTCAGGGGTCTTAGGATAAACAGGACATGGATTTTTGCTCTCAAAGAACTTCTAGTGCTTTTTTAAGGTTCTTTGAATTCAGAATGCCATTACATTGCCTCATTAGTCTATTTTATTTTATTTATAGTATTTATCAGTATAGATATTATCTTATTTATTTATTTATATGCTTATTGTGCATTTCCCCAACCAGAATAAAGCTCCATGGATCTTGTCTGCTTTGCTCACCACTGTGTTATCAGACCTAGAATAGTGCCTGACACATTGTAGACATCCATAAAGAATGAGTAATCTATAGTTAGCAAACGTACAGCACACTGAATAAGTATGAGTGGTTTGAGAACATTATGTCTTTTTTTTCTCTAAGGACACTAGTCTAATGACTGAGTTTGGAAGAATGGACACTAGCTCACCATGTACATTTCTATTTTCTTAGAAGAGATTTTGGAACATCTGTTAAAACCTCTCTGAAGCTGCAATGTTCTAATGGTTGGATTGATTTCCACAAAATTTCAGTGGAGTAAAATGCTTTCCCCAGAATCCCTTTGTCTTAGTTTGTTCAGGCTGCTATAATAGAATACCATTGACTGAGCAGCTTAAACAACAAACATTTATTTCTTATAGTTCTGGAGGCTGAGAAGTCCAAGGTCAAGGTGTCTGCAGATTCGGTGGCAGGTGAAAGCCCACTTCCTAGCTCATAGAAAGCCATCTTTTTGCTGTGTCCTCACATGGTGGAAGGGGCAAGAGAGCTCTCTGGGGCCTCTTTTACAAGGGCACTAATCTCAATCATGAGGCCTCCACCCTCATGACCTAATCACCTTCCAAAGGCCTCACCTCCTAATACCATCACATTGAGGGTTAGGTTTCAACATATGAATTTTGGAGGGACACACAAATTCAGTCTTTGTACCACTTCCTTGAATTCAAAATGTAGAAAACATTTTCATGTGGATGAGCCATAAACCAACTCTTTATATCCTAATGTTCAAAACATCTACTGTGACACTCATCTTGAATGACATAGTAGAATTTAAACAACTTGTTAAGCGACCCTTGATGAAAACCTCTATGGAGATTATCTCTACGATTTTGAGAAGTTCTACAATCAGAATTCGCTTCCACCTTGTACGTGACTTTTGTGGCAAAAATTCTGTCTCCTAAGACACCTTCTCTACACCTTCTGAGGAAGATACATCTTCCCATGATTTCTAGCATTGGAGTAAGAAAAACACCTGGTGTTGAGTGATACGATTATATATTCCTGGACCCTTGATTTGTAGTCTTAAATGCACACAGAGCATGTGGGTGCACACGTGTGCATGTGTGCACTGTGTGGGTGGGTGGAGAGTAGGGGTTGGCCCTTTGCAGAATGTGAACCTGTAATTTTTCTGCACTGGGCATTTCCTGTGTTTGGCTGACCCAGATGGTAAGAATACTCAGCATCTGTGCTGGCTTTGACTGCTGAGAATGGTACAGTGAGTGTCATTAACTATACCCTTTTTCTTGGACTGTTAAACGTGTCAAATTTTGTGTAGTTAAGAGGCATTCATAGAAAGTTTTTTTAAAGGTCTCTGCATGTAAGATGCTTCCATCACATGTCATATAAAAAATTTCCCATGTTTCAGTGTTGACAGATGGTGCCGCTCTGCAGTATAAGCAGCAATGTCCTCAGGAGACTATTGATTTTGTCTGTGAAATATAAATCCCTAAACAGTGACTGATGGGCTGGTGAGAAGTGCTTCTTTAATAATTCAATAATTTCATTAAATGATCTGGTCCTGAGTGAAACAGGAGTGCTGAGAGACCTGACTGTGGCCTGCATCTAAGTCTCATATAAAAACAAGAACATGGTCTCCTTTGTTCATGTGTATCTCTGTTACTTGCTTCAAGATAAAGTGAAGTCTTTCACTGTATGAATTCCAAGAAATAGGGCAAATGACATCAGATTCTTCAATGTGTCTCATAGCAGTCATTTTAAGCTCAGTCTGCCCAAATGCAAGGCAATGGCTTGGTTCATTTGCTTACTAGATAGGTTGGACATTGATTTATTTTGCCTGCTGCTATTTAGCTTTCTTTTCCCTTAGCAGGCTCTCATCTCAATAAAGAATGGGCTGTTGGTAGAAAGTAGAAGCCAAGATGATTCCAACACACAACTTTATTACAGCTAAGAATGACATATTAACCAAAGCCGCCGCCTTCGATGTGCCAGAGGTAACAACGAACAAACTCTAAGAAACAAATAACCTGAAACTAAATCATGGAAACTCCTGGAAACACAGCTAACATTAACCCAAGTCTATCTTCATGCATTTGTGTATTTATTATCTATGAAAGACAAAGTCCTATAGAATTACATTGATTTACCTCAGAAAGATTTAAAACATCAGCAAATTCATATATTATGCTTGATTTTACAAAGGAGTTATAAATCTAATGTTTTGTATACTTAATTTTTTATCTTAATTAGGGACTCCTAGATCGTCAAAGAGATGTAATACATCTTAAAGTAATACAATTAAGGGTCTAGAATAAATACATGTATAATTTATTCTTTTTGGCAAGTCTCAGAAAAAACAATTTTGATATGCTAATGGGTTCTAATGAGCAAGTAGCTATTAATTAAATAAATAACCCATTAGACTGAGAAGTGAAGTGTCAATACAAGGACAGTCTACTAAGATTGCTGAAACATAGTAATTAACTTATAGTCTTTAGCAGTGGCGTAGATATTTGTATTTCATTCTGCACATATTTGTGTCAGCTATACCAAGTTAATTAAATCAAACCAGCAACTATTTAGTAAATCTTTACAATTTTCACAGTGCTGTGCTAAAAATTTGGAATAAAACAAAAAAGTAGAAGACATGATCAAGATTCTCAGAGAAAATATAGTGTAGTTGGGAGAGGCAAGACATAAGTAAATTTAAAGTATAATGGTTGTACATGTGAACATATTAGGAATGTTTTAAGGCATTACATCATCAATTATTTACCATTTTCATTATTATCCATCGTGACTTACTAACATTTGTTGAGGACTACTAGGTTGGCAAAAACAATGCTGGGAGGGGGCCCGGGGATATTAAGAAGGTGTAAATCCTGGCCTCCACACAGGAAGCCAGTGATTTAATTTGGCAAATTGATTGCTAAATGAAATCTTTGCCAAAGCAGAAAGTCTCATGAATGGGAAAGGGAGAGACGGCTGAAGGCTAGGATGTTCTGACAAGTTTTGTGAAGGAGGAAAACTTGAACTTGAAATACAGGCTGAATATGGCTAAACAAAGGAGGAGGAGATGATGTCTGAGGTAGAGACAAAGGCTAGAGCCAGCATCATTATGGAGTGTTGAGACTGAAGCTGGAGAAGGGATTTATGTAACTGGGACCACACTGCTGGATTCTGAGGGTGAATTTGAACTCAGCCAACCTGAGGTAATGGACAGGATCCCTGGCTGGGAGGCCCTTGTGAGGGGGTAAGAAATGAGCGTGCCTTCCTGAAGCAGATCGTAAATATTGTAAGGCAAAGAACAGGACCTTGGTTTTCATTTGTTTGCTCCTTCCTGCACAGTCTAGAATGTATCATGCAATATAATAACCCCTTGTAGGGCCACCAACTCATGAGCTATCTAGACAGGTGCTGACCTTTGCCACTGATAACTCTATCTGGCCTCCTGGAACAAGGCTGCCTCATGAATAAAACAACTTAGAGAAACCTAAGGTGATTCCAGCAGAGGTCATTCTAGTGCGGTGATAAATTCTGGGACTATCGGGGTCTAGTCACCAGCAATCATGATTGAGTTACCTGGTAATAACCACTGGAGGTGAACAAAATACGCAGTCTAAGCACAATGCAAATGCAAATTACTAGCTTCCTGGAGATCTGATCAAATAAAACTTAGGTTTTAATTAAACTGTGACCAAGTTAATTGAAAGTTACTGTATTGTGTGGTAGATAATTATCAACTAGAATGATTATTCTGCTGCAGTATCCTGATTTCTTTATTTCCTCTTCCTTTTCTGAAAATCTAAAAGTCCTTTTAGCCTTTTAGTTACAGTCATAGGCCAAAAAATTATGTTAGCAGAATGTATTAAACATTAATTTAAATGAAAACACAATCATGGAACCCTGAATTTTTCTTTTTTCTCTAATTATATTTTAACTTCTTGAGATAAGTTTTATTGTGGCACATCTATTTTTCTTTCATGAGCTTTTTCTAAAATGTGGTAATAATAGCAACTAATAATGTTAACAATAATAATGATAGTTGTCATTTCTCTCCGTAGTCCCAGGATCATTTTGTGCTGAGTGTTCACAACTTAGTTAGAACTGTCTATGTGAAAGGATTGTTCCTAGGTTTTATTTATCTTGTTCAGCAAATAAAGAAGCCTTTTAATTCAATTGGTTCCTTGGCTGATTTGTCTCTCAGTGTGATTAATCAATGGGAACTAGGGGCCCAATTCACATTCTCACTTAAGTCGATAGAAATGTTGAGTGCAGTGGTGGTGGTTCAGAAGGGGATAAAATGGGGTCACTGACTTAAAGATAATTTCTTCTTGTTTTTGTCCCTTCACTTTATTTTCCCCAGCAGGCTTTCTGGTAACTGATTCTCCTGGTTATGGGAGCCTACGGGGAGAAGAAAGGTAGGTAGCAATTTCTCTTCAGTAGACAGTTTCCATTAATTTTGTTATTTCTCATCAACAACTGATATATACCCAAAAGTGAGCTAAGTGAAGGTAACTGATCAGCAATTTGTTTTACTTCATATCTAATACTTTCCAGAAAGCACTTGTGACCAATATCTAATACAAGTTTAATAGAAGCCTGAAGCTGGAAGAAAATTGGGGGGCTATGTTGTTCACCCCCAAGATCTTCTCCTCTCCCCATTCTAGTATTAGATACGATGGTACAACGTCTCTTCTTCAAGGTGTCCAGGCAGGACGATCCTGCAACAGCCTCTAGGAAATCTATTTCAACCGTAATATCCCTCATGACTGAGAGAGAAGTAATTTTGTTCAAATATAATCTGGTTCCTCCTCCTCTGGGTTGAAAGCCCTTAATGACTCGGTGTCGTCCTTCAGCAAGGTAGAGGGTATTCTGTCAAAATGCCATGATGGATTATGCGCTTGGTGACCTCTTGTGACTTTTTGCAAGGCAGAGAATGTAGAATGAAAGGGTGGCGAAGAGGCAGGGGAATACTCCTATTCGCCACGCCTGCCATCTCAGCAGCAGGAAGGCTCACGGAGGAAAAGCTGAATGAGACTGTCCCCTCCTCCTCCCCCACAATGTCCCCTGCCTCCAGGGAAGTATTAGTCAGCACTGGAAATGGGAGTAGTGCCGGTAGTGGGGACTATATCCTCCACTTTGAAAGCTTAATAGGAGAAACTCTTTAGAGAAAGAAGGAAACGCTCTGTCCCCCATGCTCAGAAGTCCCATTTTCAGGACTCTCACAAGCTTAATAAGAGGAAAAATGGACCTCATTCTTGTACATCTCCTATAGTACCTCCTCTGATATAGACATGTGCAAATTAGAAAACATTTGGTGTTAAATACTTGTGGCCATTTTTCTTATTTAAGTTTCCCCCCCACAAAACAGCTAAAAAGAAAACAAAAGAGTTCACTACATTTCAAGGGACTTAGTAAGAGGTTGTGACAACTGAGTCAAGGGTTTGCTCATGTGGAAACTGCTCAGGTAGAGAGAACAGCTCCTCACGTAAGGGGGCAGTGCTCATCAGAGCCACCCCACACAGAAAAGACGACTGTCCATTTGTCCTGCAGCGACCTCAGAATTAGAGACAGGGGAGGTTGCAGGCCACACTTTGTGGCCAGAGCCCAGTTTGGATTTGTAACACATTTATTTGCAAGAAACATCACCATCAAATCATGAAACAGCATATTTTAAATAATACAGTTTTAAAACATCTATATTTGTGCTATCCTACATTGGCGTTCCTGTCCGTGAGGTACCCTAACCAGTGTGTGGAGTGTGGTGACCACACCATTCCTCAGAATCCCCAGAACCTCGCGTAGTGTCTGAAAATGATGAGGCCCTGGTTAAACAATTCAGGAATGAAAGAATAAACATAGAAACTGCCTTCTTTCCAATAAGTTTATCCAGAAAGACTAGTCGATCCTTCTTTATAAGAGTTTTGCTCTAATAGCTTCTTGGAGGAAAAAAATTGAAAAAAAAAAATGTAGGTTTCATTCAAGACTATTTCTGATGAAGGCCACGGCACTTTACAGACTAAGAAAGGCAAGGAGAAGATGGGCTAGGAAATGTCAAAACACATGAACCTCTCTGGGGTTTTTGGGCTTTTGTACAGACTGGTTTCTGCTGGGCACTTACTGAGACAGATTTTGGGTGGGTCGATGAGTGAGGGTCTAGAGAGCAGTTCATTTCATCATTTAATATGCAGAAGACTGGAGATGTAAGGTACAAAGTCAAACCAAGGGGAAAATGCAAATGAAAACCATGTTTCCTTGAACACATTCTATAGCTCTTCATTTCTTATATTTGTGGCAGTTTTCTTTCTGGACCAATATGCCATTTATTTTGGTTCTACTAAGTCACACACCACTGGAATGCAATTGGTATTCTTACCAACTGAGAACCATCTGCTCTTTTCTAGACAACAGCTATTCTGTTCTGTCTCTCTCCGTCTCCTGCTTCTTTCAGTTTTCTCATATATTTTCAATCGTATGCATTCTTTTCTCTGTGAATAGGAGAGAGTAAGCGCCTGAGGAATTATCTCTTTGGATACATTTTTTTCTCAGGCATTGGAATTTTAAATTGTTGTTTGTTCCCTTTCAGAGTTTTGATCTTCTATATGTAAAATAAAATGTTTATCTGTAACATTGGCAAAGGGAACTGTAGTCTTCTAGAAAGCTTCTCTACATTCCTTAGATAAATCATGAGTCACCTTTTTAACTGCTGACCATTTAATGTCATAATATTTCCTCTGTTTCTCAAAAAATCTGGTAAAAAAGGTAAACAGTTTCCAGAGAAAGGGACAGGTAACAGATGAAGAAAAACAAAGTGATTTTGATGTAAACTCCGCCGCCCCCCCGCCATCTGAGAGGGCCTGATGATAGGCTCCTCAGCAATGTTCAAGGCCTGTTTAGTTGGACCCTCAGAGGAGGAAACTCATTCCTGGGCTAGTGTTTACCTAGAGTCTGCGGCTTTGACACCCATGTTCAAGTTTCATTTCTCATTTATTTCTCTGCATGGTTTAGAGGAAACAGTGACAGACTTAAAGTAAGGGGGTGAAGGTTCAAATCCAAATCCATGGCAAGTTATAAACCTCTCTGAACTTGAGTTTCCTCATCTATAAGATGCAACTGACACCTACACTACAATGCTGTTAGGAAGATTAACTCAGACAGCATATGGAAAACCTTAGAATCAGCTGCTGTTCAATAAATGTTGGTTGAATTTTAATCTGCAGTTACTAAATTGAAGTCCAGAAATGAGATCATAATCTAGATAATTCATCCTTGCATCAATTATATGGACTCTGCATAAAGAGAAGGGTTCAGTGTTTCAATTATCTGCATAATCATTCAATTCTACTCGACATCTTCTAAACAAGCTTAAAATTTAACAGACAATCATATCCTTCCATAGGTAATTACTTGCAGGGAAAAAGGGGTTAAGGAATTTCCTTTCCCATTTTGTCCAAAGATTTTGTTTTTTAATGACACTATTAGAAGAGACAGAATCTAATGTGACATGTCAGCCCTACATCAAAATTAACCCTCTGTTACTGTCCAAAATTCTCTGGGTTTATTAAGATGTTATGAATTTAATTAGCAGGATTTCCATCACCCCTCACTCTATTTGTAGTGACCAAAGCATAAAATATTGTTAAAGCCACCTATTAATTTGCTCTTCTACTTTTCAGTAATTGAGCTTTCCAGATGAAACAGTGTTATCAACTTTAACCCTTTTCTATTCAATTATAGCTTTCTTTTTACTACCTAGGACTATTTATGACATTTTATATTAAGACTGTTCATGCTGCTTCTGTTAATCATTAAAATCATTAAAATCATTAAAGGATGGGCATCCTTTAGTTCCCAGACTCAAGTCTTTATGCCCTAATAATTCTTGGAGTCATCTCAGGCCCTATGTAATCTTATAACTGAGCATTTTAATTTTCATGTACAGATTTGCTATTAACTTATTAATGACATAAAGGTGAATTATAAAAATATCCTAGCCCTCTAGCATCCATAATCCATAATACATCACCAGTCTTCCTGGCCTCTAAACAAGTTCTCCTTTGGCCTGATTTCATTACTTGGTCAATTTTAGGTATCACGATCCATTGAAATTAAATCCATTTGGTTGGAATCAATAAAATATCATATAGTTGCTGTCAAATTTTCTTTTAAAATGGCATTTTTATATAAAAAATTTAAGTGATATATTTTATATTTTTCCTTTTTCCCGTGTTTATTATAAAATCTCTCCTGAGGTCCAATATTGTATTCTTTTAGAGAACCAGTAGGAAAAAAATAATACATTCAAGTGAGGTAATTGAAAGAGTTTTAATAAATGAACTATGTAATAAAGTGCAAGCAGGGTTAAGGGAAGCAAAAAGGTATGAGAATGCATTCCAGAGCTAGCCACAATGGGGAGATATTACCCCTCTTAGGTGTGAAGGAGCAGGGGAGGAAGCAATTATTGGAACATGAAGAGAGTAACTGTGATTATGAGAGAGGACAGGAGCTATGTCTTTGTTGGGGACATAGTCAGCCCAAGGTGACCTTACCTGGAGGGAGCTGGGGAGTATATATTCTGAGTCCATTCTCCACTTGCCCTTCCAACTCCTACTGGGAGTCCCCACTGGCCAACCCAACCAGAAACTAGAGGCATGCCTTTTGATGCAGTTCATACAGGTCAACCTTCTGTGGCACAAAGTGGGGCAGAGAATGGTAGAGCATGACTCTGAAGGGGCAAAGGGCAAATATTAGGGACAGGTACTAAGCATATGGGTCTCAAACACTTTTCTTTTGTCATCCTTTAAATTGTTTTCATTTTAATTGAACAGACATTGGTGGAACATCTATTAGACGAGAACCATTTTAGTGGGTTCTGAGGCTGCAATGATAAGTAAGCAGGACTGGACTAGGGCGAGGCAAGCAAGGCACCCAGCGTGCACCTGCATGAACTTGAGAGTGGGCGCCTCCTTAAGGTGCTTCACTTACTTCATCCTGGGCTAAGCCCTACAAATAAGACTCCATCCTTGCCTTCAAGGATTCTTCAATGTAGTCAAACAAACATGAATAAAAAGAACTGTGACACACAACACTCAATTACAAGTGCCATGCTAAAAGTACAAGAAGTATTATGAAAGCCCGGATACCTGACCACAAAATCCCAATTCCCAATTCCAGGGATCTGGTATGGCCCCTCTGAAGGCAGGGCATCTAAGCTGGGTCTTGAAGGACAAGTAAGAGTTTGAGACTTATTTGTTCAACATGTATTAACTGAGCTTTTATTGTGTGCCAAGTGCTGTTTTGGATGGTAGGGGAAGAGCAGAGACCAAGACAGAGAAGGTCCCTGCTCTCATGGAGCTTATGTTCTGGTGGGAGCAAAAGACAATTAAAAAGTAAACAAACAAGAAAACATCAAGAAGAGAAAACATACTGGAAGTTCTAGATGTTCAGAGACAATTCTCCATGGATGTCTTGCGTTTCTGCATGTCTTGTAAGCAGAGGCACTAACCGTCCTCTTGTTCTGAACTGTCTTTTCAACAATGTTTTACGGCAAACAGCCCTGGAAGACAGTGTCCTCCTCTGGAGCACAGGGGAGTAGATTTGCTTACTGTCCAGTACAAAAGACTTGGGTTCCCTAAGGTCGGGGTTCTAACACAATCCAGTGTGTGTGCAGCATTCATGTGGGTCCCTACACGTTGCTCTCATTGGATTTGAGGGGCAAGGAGAAGTGACATAAACACAAAGCTCATGCCATTTGCTGTGCTGTGAGTAATAAGGTACTTTGTCTCCGAACCAGGTGTCTTAGTCCGTTCAGGCTGCTATAACAAAATACCATAGACTGGGTGGCTTATAAACAACAGAAATTTATTTCTCACAGTTCTGGAGGCTGGGAAGTCCAAGATCAAGGTGCCAGCACATTCAGTGTCTGGTGAGAGCCCATTTCCTACTTCATAGATGGTCCTGCAGATGGTCACTGTATCCTGACATGACAGAAGGGGCGAGGGAGCTCTCTGGGTCCTTTTTTAAAGGACACTAATCCCATTCATGAGGGCTCCACCCTCATGACCCAATCACCTCCCAAAGGTCCTACCTCAGAATACCATCACCTTGGGGATTAGGCTTCAACATATGAATTTTGAGAGACACAAACATTCAGTCTATGGCACCAGGAGTCTTGTATCTTCTGCTGGCATCCATGAAACTGTGGCAGGCTACCTTATTAGTGTGCAAGTAGGGTAAAATCTCAGACCCTTCATAGTTCTTGGCAGTTTTTAGCAAGAGAATAAGATGCTGACAGAGACAGGGCTTTCTGGAAAAGAAACGATGAGGACCTCGTAGGCCAGGGCTGGAATATGAAAGGACTCCCTGGAATCCAGCATCAAATACTTTTACCCAACTGGTGAGCAAGGTGTATGAAGGGGATTAGTAAGGGTCCCCCACTGTCCTACCTGTTAACGTATCTTTAGAGGCCAAGTGAAGAGAGGCACAAATAAAACAAGCCACCTGAATGGTGCTTTGTTTCTCACTTGCCTCTAGGTGAGAAGAAAAAATATTACAGCAACAATGGGGCAGCAAGTCCTGCAGCCAGAGCTGAAAGATAATATGGCTATAGCTATTGAGTTAATGACTCTCTGAAGCTGAAATAAATGGCGTCAACAATGAGAATATAGAGTTTTAGACAGATTAAAGCCATTAGAAGTTCATTTGGTTAGGCCACAGAGGTGGCTGCTTGAATCCAAAAGTAAATTCAAAGCTTGATTACTGGTGTAGAATCACTCTCTCTGTCTGCACCCCACTAATTCCTCCTTGTCCCTTGACCCTGACCTCAGCTGCTTTAGAGAAAATGATGACTGAGGCTGGACCAAGTCGACCTGTCCCCATGGGAGACTGGAGGCAGTTCATACCCATCTGAGTATGTCGGGAAACTTTGGGGAGGAAAGGACCTCAAATTTTAAGCTCTATTGGATATAACCACCAAGTAGCCATCCTACAAAGTCCCAATGATGGGTTTTGGGTAGGGTACACAGAGGGGAAGCTAATGTGACCTTGTGGATGGAGCCCTTTGGGCCAGTTCAATGGAATGTTTTTGTTGTTTCTACGTAGGAATCTAGCCAGCCCTGGTGGTCTAGAGGTTAAGATTGGGAGCTGTCACTGCTGTGGCCTGGGTTCATTTCCAGCTCAGGGAACCACATCAACCCTCTATTGGTTGTCACACTGTGGTGGCTATATGTTGCTGTGATGCTGAAAGCTATGTCACCAGATTTGAAATATGAGCAGGGTCATCCATGGTGGACAGGTTTCAGCAGGGCTTCCAGTTTAAGACAGACTAGGAAGAAGGATCTGGCCATACACTTTCAAAAAAACTGGCCACGAAAACCCAATGAATAGCAGTGGGGCATTGTCTGATACAACATTGGAAGGTGAGAGGATGGGGCAAAAAGACTGGGCAGGGTTCCACTTTGCTGCACACAGGGTCGCTTAAGGGTCAGAATCAACTTAATGGCACTAACAGAAACAACAACATGTGAATCTATAGTATAAATTGATGTGTTATATTCTTGTACATCCCTGTCCCATAGGTGTCAGCGGGGATCTTCCTGATCAGGAACAGCCTCATGTATAAGAACCTTATGTATTGAAGGGCTAATTGGACAAACTATCCTGACATTTGCCACCGGTGGAGCAATCAGGATTTAGCCTCTACCCTCTGATGGCTCTACCCTATTTTTGTAAATAAAATCCCATTGGGACACAGTCATGCCCACTCATTCATGTATTGTCTACTTTTGCACTGTGGGAGATCTGGTTACAATAGGAACCATACAGCCCATAAGCCTAAAATATTTACTATCTGGTCCTTTAAGGAAAAATTTGCCTGGGCCTTGTTCACCAATGGTTTGGCAAAGCTGAAACTCAATGATGTCCACTGGGCTGCTGCAGCTGTTCAGTTATGCAGAGGCAAAATGGACGTGATCTGTCCTTTCAGGGGGCAGAACTCAAGGCCTTCTCATAGCTCTGGCTGATATTCCCCTTGATGATCTTTTGCTATATTTTTAGTGACTCTTGGAGTGTTGTCAATGGCCCAGCTGTTTGGTCTACCACTTGGAAAACTACAGACTAGCAGATTAAAGACATCCCTCTACGCTCACTCATGTAGATCTCCATGATAAAGACCAGTTCTTTGAAGAGATCAGCTGGAATCAAACTGCTGATCAAGCCTGCACAACTGGGATTGCCACCATTGCTGCAGGAATCCATCATCACACCAGACATGGAAGTACATTCACCTCCATAGACTGGGCACAAAGGATTCAATGTTTTGAAGCTGCCACTGCAGGCTAGACTCATGACTCCTGCCATAAATTGACCCCTTTGTCTGGTGATGGGTTAAGACCACATTGCATGGGTTTAGCGTCTATGCTCTCCCAACTGATGAAACACATGGGATCTTTGACCCCCTCTCGGGGCTATCAGTGGTGCTTCACTATTGTAGATACTTTCTTCAGGTTACAGTGTTGCTGTTCAAGTCTGACCAGCTGACTCCAGGCACACCATTGCTGCCCTTGAAACTAAATTGCATAACGTGTTTGACTTTCTGGACCATTTGCAGTCTGACAATGGTGCACCTTTTATCAGAAAAACCACTCAACGATGGGCTAACAGTTAAGTTCTTCAGTGCTCCTTTCACACTCAGTACCATTCACAGGTATCTGGGATTGCTGAGCATTGGAACAGCCTCCTCAAAAAGTGACTCAGAAAGACTTCTGACTACCCTCTGTAACAGGTTGAATGGCGGCCCCAAAAAGATATATGCATGTCCTAATACCCAGACTCTGTGAATGTTACCTTATTTCAAAAAAGGATCTTCACAGATGTAATTACATTAAGCATTTTGAAATCATCCTGATCACCCTAGGTGGGTTCTAAATTTAATGACAAGTCTCCTTATAAAAGACAGAGAGGAGAAGAAACACACACTTCATGTTATACCTCACTGTGTGTGCAGTATCTACCTGGGCCACACTGTTCACCCCTGGGACTTGGGTAGCAGGAAGTACTGACACAAACATGAAGTTTATGGCACTTGTTGTGCTGTGTGTGATAAGGTCCTTTGTCTCCGACCCAGGAGTCTCCTGTCTTCTGCCAGCATCCATCCTTTCATGGTTCTTGATATGGGGAAGAAGATTCAATAGAGAAATAAGTGAATAAAGACTGACTAAGGGAGAGGGAAACATTCAACAAAGAAGTCAAGTAAAGGCTTTCTGTGAGAGGTGACATTTGAATGCTGACTAGGATAATGGAAAGGAACCAAAGAGCAAGACAGAGGCAAAAATTAATGCAAGGTCCCAAGGTGGGAATGAGCCTGGAATGTCTGAGAAAAGGCAGGAAGACCAGTGTGACTAGAAGACAGTGAGTAAGAGGGAAAGTGGGAGGAAATGGGACAAGAGGAGGGCAGTGGCTAGGCCATGTGGGACATTATGGGCTCTGATAAAGTTGTTCTTGCTAAGGTCTTTACTAACAACTGAGAACAATGAACTTCATTTCAGACTTTTTCCTCTCCAATCCATTCATCTCACTTTTGCTATAAATGCAAATCTGACCACATTACTCCCCTGCTTAAAACCCTTCATTGGTTGCCCAGTGTACGTAGGACAAAGTTCTAACTACTCAACATGGCACACAAGGCCTTCCCGGATGAGGCCACATCCCCATCACTTGCATGAAACCTATGATCCCTCCCAAAGCTTTATTGCACCAAGCCATTTCTCATCTGAACGCTTTCAATATGCTTCTTTCTGCATATGGGCAGAATGCGCTTTCAGTATACTTCTTTCCCTGGGCTTCCTGGGAAGCTCACACTCATCTTTCAAGACCAAACTCAAGCACCTTCTTGGTGAAGCCTTCTCTAATGACCTCAAGAAGATGTAGTGGCTCCTTCCTTTGAACACCCATTGTACTGTATACTCACCTCTATTATGGCACCTGTTTCATTGCATGGACATTACTGGCTTATAAGCCCATCTCCTCCACGAGACTGAGCTTGTTGACAGTAGAGACTATATCATACATCCATTAATCCTTGGCACCTAGGACAATTTTACCACATAGCAGGTGTTTGGTAAATACATATTTGATAAATGAATGAATTAATAAACCATATTCTATGATTTCAATTTCTTTTGGTTATCATATAAACTCTGTTTTTATTTTGAAATTGCATCCAATAGCACTAATTTTTTTCTTTTTACATCAATTTTTGGGGGTATAACACATAAAATAAAATGAGCTAAGTATGTGTTTTGACAAGTTTTGGCAAATTTATACACCTGTGTAACTATCACCACAATCAAGACACAGAACTTTCCCAACATCTCCAAAATTCCTGTGGCCTCCTTTGCAGTCAATTTCCCCACCACCATCCCTGGCCCAGACAACCAGTTACCTGCTTTTTGTCACTATAGATTAGCTTTATCTGTTCTAGAATTGTATAAATGGAGTCATCATTATGTGCTTTTATGTGTCTGGTTTCTTTCACATAGTATAATGTTTTTGAGATTCATCTAGGGCATTGAGTGCAGTAGTTCGTCTTTTTCTTGCTGAGTAGAATTCCATTGCAAAGGTATTTCACAATTTGATTATTCATTCACCTGTTGATGGACATTTGGATTGTTTCCAGACGTTTTGAGATTATGAATAAAACTGGTATGGATTTTCATGTCTTTTGTGGACATATGTTTTCATTTCTCTTGGGTAAATACTTAGGAATGGAACTGCAGGGCAGCATGTTAACTTCATATGATACTGACAAATTGTTCTCCAAAGTGATTGTACTATTTTACATTCCCATCAGCAAATGAAAAGGGTTCCATATTTCTCTACTACTTGCCAACATTTGGTTTTGTCAGACTTTTAACTAACAGCCATTCTAGTGCATGTGGGTATCTCACTGTGGTTTGAATTTGCATTTCCCTGGTGACTAATGATGTTTAGCATCTTTTTATGTACTTATGGGCTATTTGTATACCTCCTTTTTAGTGTCCGTCCAAATCTTTTGCTCAATTTTAAATTCGGTTGTTTGCCTTTTTTATTACTGAGTTCTAAGAGTTCTTTACATAATCTGGATACAGCCTCTTTGTCAGGTATGTGTATTGCGAATATTTTCTCCCAGTAAAATAGATTTTTAAATTGTTTTCATTTCAAAAGAGCTTACCTCGAATAAACTATATTTTGTTTAGTTCAAGACTACTGTTGTTCTTTCAAGGTTATTGTCACATGCTTTCGAATAGCTTCAAAGAACTGTGTATTTTATGTATGTTCATTTCTATTTAATGCACTAGTGTTTACTAATGTCCATCCACCAAAACACTTTGGCCAATCACATACCTGTGGCTCCAAATGCTTCTTAAATTTCCTGGGTTTCAGATCCCTGGCTTGGGTGAAAAATATTCTGATTACCACAATGAGGTGAAAGTCACATTAGCTGTATGTGGCAAGGATTGTCATAGGCTACCCCAACATCATTGTCAATTCCTCCTGATATTATCAGAGGAGGCAATGGGCTTAGCTAAAATACACTTCCCAGCCTCCTTGCAGCTGGGTGTGGCCACACAACTAATCCTAGAGAATAAGTTGTCACCTCCTGGTGGGAAATAAACAAAGAGAAAGAAAAACAATACTTTTTTTGTAGTCAGTGTCTTTAGGCTTAAAACAAAGGCCAATGGTCATCTCATACTAACGTAAAGATTTATTAGATGTTATGTTATTGTTCTTCCCCCTTTCCCTTCACCTTTCTCTCCCCTCCTTTCCTATCTTTCCTTCTTTCCCCTCTCTTCTATCCCCGTTCTTTCTCATCTCTCTCCCCGCTTTCTCCAGAATAAGAGCTTTATACTTCATGTGTAAGTTTATGATTATAATAGTTACACTAGAGGTGGTCAGCTGGTCTTAAATGACTTGAAACTGGGTGGTGATGCAGCAGGGTGCAGTTTCATTTTGATGTAGGGTCTTCCTTAAACTTCCATTCTAGGCTAGTTTATACATCTTCTCTGGCACTTAACTTCATTTGCTTTTAATAATCTACTGTTCCGTGGTTCTGACTTTCCATTGCCTCCTACACATCTGTTTGGACTGATATTCTGCTGTTCGTCATGCAAGCATGATTTCACTTTGAAAATGATTTCCTTGTGATGGATGCTCTGGCTGTTCAGGCAAGAATGGTCTTGTGTTCTTAACATTCTGTTAGCTGGGCTCAGCACTCAGCACTCATCCCTCAGGGTCTCAGGCTTTCACTCAGGCTAGCTCCAGACTTCTTGCTAATTAAATGCCAAAAATGTTGTATTCCTTGGATTAATCTATATCAGGGCTGGGCAAACTACAGCTGGCGGGCCAAATCTGGTCTCAGATTGTTTTCATACAGCCTGCAAGCTACGGCTGGTTTTTACATTTTTTATGTATTGTAAAAGCAAACCAAAAACAAAGAGTATGCGACAGAGACTGTATGTAGCCCACAGGGCCTAAATATTTACTATTTGGCTCTTTATTGAAAAAGCTTGCCTATGTCTGACCTGTATTAATAAAATTGTTTCTGTCTATGTGACATCCACCCCATCATGCAAAACAGGAAGCCATATGTCTTCCCAAGACTCTTTTTGGTATGATTTGACTTTGAGCATAAACTATGAAGACTATATAAAATATACTTTAGGGAGATCCCAGGGAAGATATCAGGAGATAGGGAGTATTCTCCCAAGGCAGCTGAAACTGAGACCCAGAGAGAGACTGTTTATGATAGAGTGAGACATACCAGACTAACAGTGGTTGCAAATATGAGCCCCAAATTGAAAATAACAAGGACTGATGCTCCAAATTCTATGAAGACTGAGCTGCTTCTCATTTGGCCTTCTCTATAGCAAGCTGCAGGGTGAGTAGCAGCACCAAGAATTTACTTATCTGATGATGGGCAATAATTTGCCCAAGAAAACTCAGGGGGAAGTTAGCCAGTATTAAATAACCCTGTCACTCATTCATACATTCGTTATTTATACAGCTCATTATACAGCAGAAAGGAACAAGCCTTGGTTTCTTGCCTTATACATTATGACACTTGCAATCAACTCAAACACAATACTAGTTATTTTTACAAAGAGAAAACTTTGACCATATTGTCTCCCAATCCACCCCCATTCAGCCTGTTTTCTCACTCTATCCACTTCATAAACTCCTTACCTTATACCACATACTCCTTCCTGTGCCTCTGCCCAGGTAGGTCTTCACCTGGAATATCCCTCCTCTAATTCTATTGAAATTGTTTATCTTTCAAGCTCCGACTGACTCAAATACCACCTTCATTAGGAAATCTTCCCAGAGCCCCTCAGTTGGAACTCCTCCCTCTGGGCCCTAGGATCCCAATAGCCCTGGGCCAACTTTTAGGCTTATTTCTTGGCCTGGGGCTTCCCCATCATGCAAGTAGTATAAATTCAAATTGCATATCCAAATGTATCACAGAACTTGGGTTTTGATTTCTGGTGACTGTTTTACAACCCAAAACCCCAGAAGGTGAGCAACCTCAAGGCTTATCCAGGATAGTGGGGAGATTTCCTGGCCCCTTTTGCCTAGAGCAGGCAGTGTTTCCCAGCTCTGACCTTCCTGCCCAGGGCGCTGTTAGGCTCCCAGCCTCATGGGGTCCAAGCTGAACTTCCTGCCCTTAAGTCAGCAGTCCCTAGGCCTCCATCCCAACCAATCCCTTTAGGGTACTGCTATGTCACACCACCATTGCACACTGCTCTGGCTTTGGCTTCTATCTTTGTGTCTGCTTCCTACATTTTAAACTTTCTTTTGTGCTAGGCTTGTATTGTCCTATTTTTTAAGAGATGTATGTAAGAATGGCAATGCAAGGAGGGAGCCTGCTCACGTCAGCTCATTCTGCCATGTTGCCTAATGATTACAGAAGAGTACAAAATTCTCTTTAATTATGGACATTGTCACAATTATTCATTTCATTTGATTTGAGTGAATAGAAAGATGCTTAATATGCTTATGTAATATCACTACTTCTCTAACGTCTAGATATCTGGAGGTCCCACACAATGTTGTTTCTGAATTTTTCCAACTAAAGAAATAGATCCTGCCGGGCATGGTGGCACGCACCTGTAGTCCCAGCTACTCAGAAGGCTGAAGCAGGAGGACCACTTGAGCCCAGGAGTTCCGGGCTGCTGCGCACTATGCCGATCAGGTGTCTGCACTAAGTTCAGCACCAATATGGTGACCTCCTGGGAGCAGGGGACCACCAGCTTGCCTAATGAGCAGTGAATTGTCCCAGGTCAGAAATGGAGCAGGTCAAAACTCCTGTGCTGATCAGCAGAAATAGATCCTGGTGAGGAAAGGTTAAGTGGCCAGAGATGACTGGGAGAAAAGGAACAGACCAGGGGAACTTTCAGATTAATGAACATACAGTCAATTCTCAATTACCTAGGCAGGTGGCACTTTGCCACGATGCAGATAACGAGGAATTCACTTCGTAGAGCAGTCAACTTTATGCCAAATAACGTTTAAATTGCAATTTAGCATTCTGAGTCCACACTTTGAGCACTTTTCATATAACTAAAGTGACTGTTACAACTGGTCAAACAAAGGATGATTTATATTGAAAACAGCTTGCATTATTTTAAGGCCAAATCTTATTTTACAGGTTGAATGGACTAACTTCATGCAATTTCAATCATGGGGAAACAATGGGGGAATTAAACATAGACTGATGGTTAGAAACCATATAGAGCATGGTATTACTTTATTTCTAAGTTTGGATCTCAAAAAATAAAGGGAACTTGATCAATTACTTGATAATGCTCACTTTTTAGTTATCTTATACAGTCATGTGTCACTTGATGACGGGGATACATTCTGAGCAATGCATTTTAAGGTGATTTCGTCGTTGTGCAGACATCATAGAGTATACTTACACAAACCTAGATGGTATAGCCTACTATACATCTAGGGTGTATGGCACCAATCTTATGGGACCACTGTCGTATGTATGGTCTGTCATTGACCAAAATGTCGTTCTTCAAGGCATGACTGTATATGTATTACATCTATATTTTAAAATGTGAAATAACAAGGAGCTTCTCCGAAGTTATAGCTCCCAGAATGAATCCCTGAATTTATTCCTGTAATATGCATGACTGAGAAAACACTGAATTAAATCTTTTTGACAGACAGGTTGTGTTTACTGCCAAGTCTCCATGAGAACAGATACTTAGTACTGTGCTATGTCAGCAAGGAATATAAAAGTGGAGCAGAAAACCAAAGAACTGGGAAGGGATCCCATATTTTACTCTACTTCATAGAGCCATAGGGGCTTATAGGCAGATGGGGACTCAGATTGTGAAGCACAGCTTCATCTGTTTTGCACACATGAAACTGGGCTCAGGAAAAGTGAAATGACTTGTTCAGGGTCACATGACTGGAAGCAAGGCTGCAGCTGGAACCCAGGCCTCTTCTCACCCAGCTCCTCAGAAACACATTCATTATTGGGATAATTTGAGGAGCTTTATGTAACAGCACTTGAAGATAATGGGCTCTTTTGGAGTAAATGTCTACATCTTGGCATAATAAGCACTGCCTGTGTATGTGTAGCTTTGTTACAGAAGGAAGCAGACACATAATTGGTATATTTTTTTTCTCGTAGCTCTTGATTCTAAACCATCTGAATGTTTCTAAACATTCTGTAATATAAGGAATTGCAACTTGTTTCTCATACTTTGTGCAGGGTGTGTGTGGTACTTATGTGGACAAGTCGGGAAGTGTAATGCAAAACTAAAGATGAATAGAACAATGAAAAAAGAAAGATACTTTTCTTAAGTGAACTTTGAAATATAACATGGTAAACATCAGAGTGTAAATTTTAAGGGACAGCTGGGATCCTGGCCCCCTGGGACATTCGGCAGTGCACTTTTTTCCAGATTGGCAGATCCACAGCCTCTGCATTTGACATTGCTGTTGTTTTGTAGCATCTTGTATAGTCCTCTGCTTGGGAAGCACTCACAGGAGACTTGTTGGTTGATTGACTAATTCTTCACATTACAGGACTGACCAGTTGTGAGTTCAAATCTTTATTCCACAGTTGGGCAAATAAACTAGAGTGAGGGTATAGCTTTAAACTCACAAATTGCACAGCATATCTGAGATACTTTCTGCAGTTCTAATATTGATCTAGGAGTGTTTTTAAAACATTACTATGGCAACAACCCCTATTCAGCGGGGGAAAGCAATGCATTATCTGTGCAAAGAAAGAAGTGAGAAGAGTGTTTCAGATGCTGCCTTTTTACACTCTGCAGATGTGCCCTGACCTCTCAGCATTATTTTTGCTGAGGACAGTGTCTGGAAAATAAAATTTGTTGAGAGTTACTCACTGACTCTGGAAGATATTATCAATTCAAACACCATGTCATAGAAAACATCATCTCACTGATTTAAGATTTTCCATAAAATGAATACTTTGACCATACTTGAAGTTGATGGGGTTATCATTTGAGGACACCATGAAAATAATATTTTTACCCAGTAGTTGAAAATTGCTGCATAGGATGCATTACAAAGATATAGCTGTAGGTATTCATGAATTTGTTCATGTGGCATTCACTGAACAAATATTTATTGAGCATAGTCTATGAGAAAGAAGAGTGCTAGATATCAATTCCATCAGCAAGAGTTATGAGTCTACTGATGCTTTTTGAACATTTAAACCAGATTTTGCTTTTTATCATTGAAAAAGTCAAACCTCTGCCAAGAATGATCTAACTCAACATTTCCTTTCTTTCTTTTCCACAGAATTTAGGAAGAGTAGGTAACCCACTGTTTATTATCTTTTTTTCAAAAATGAGAAAACTAGTTTCCTAGGCTGTCTATACAGCACAAATTATAGTGTAAATTGGGCAATTTCCAAAATTTACTTGCTGTTGATGGCCAAACCTGACAGAACACTTAAAATATATGTGTATGTATGCATACGTATGCACATATACGCATATACATGCATAGGTATACACACATATATAAGTATATGAATTACCTGGATTCACTAGGTAAGATTTACTAGGTAAGTAAATTTCTCAAATGCTATATGATTTGCTACTCAAGTATGGTCCTTGGACCAGCAGCATAGGCATCACTTGGGAGCTTGTTAGAAATGAAGAATCTCAGGCCCCGCCCTAAATCTACCAAATCAAAGTCTGCTGTCTAACAAGATCCCCAGGTGATTCATATGCAATTAAACTTTGAGAAGCATTGTTGTAACAGATTTTAACCAGCAAAGTGAGTTGAGAGTTGAGACAGTTTTATCTCAGGGGAAAAAACCTGTTTCAATTTCGTATATGATTTTTAAGAAGTGATTATTTGGGGGTAGAGGAGGGGATGGTCAGGATGTTGAATTATCTGGATAAGTACTTCGAATCTCAAATTTTTCTGCCAGTGTAGGTACTGCCGTGATGACTGTTCAAGGGTGATCATTCAAGTCTCTTAAATCCCTAATGAACTGGAAGATGCATAGTACAGCTCATCATTTAAAGATAAATTATTTATTATGTAAACAATGATAGTAATTTAAAAATTAAAAAGAAAATCCTAAATCTCATCATATGGCTTTTCAATGTCAACGCCTTGCCAGTATCTGTATACTCACATACGATGTTTACATAGTTGTATTTGTATACTGATTTGTTTATTCCAAGCTAAGGGATGAGCACAGACAAACTTGGGAGGTTCAATGGAAAGAATGTGATATTTGAGGCTTTTGTATTTATTCTTTTTCATTTAGTGCTATGTTGAACTAACTGTAATCATGATTATTAACAATTCCCAATTATCAAACTTCCTGATCAAGATTTGTAATGGCTGCATCACATCCCACTGAGTTGATGCACAAAGATTATTTAATCATTCTATTATATGGATTTCCATGTTTTGCTATTATAAATAATGCAGTAATAAACATCTTTGTACAATAATTTAATTCATTAAATTCATTTCAGTAGCATAAATTACCAATAATGGAATTATCAGATTCAAGTATATGTCCTATTATAGGGTTTTGAAAACTTGGGGTTGTTTTAGAAAATGTCTATAACAATTTATTTCAAAACCTGCGTTGTTAGAGCATTCCAGTTTCACCACATCTTGCCAGCAACAGAAATAATTATTTCCAAATCTACCAATGAGTCAGTATACAGCTTATGATTTTTCAGAATGAAAATGATTAAAACTATCATCAAAATTCACTTTTTCTCTCGTTTTATTAGAGAAAAATTTCCCAAAAGGTGTTCTGTGGCCTGAGAAATAAATGGGCTACAGGTGTGTTGAGACAGTGTGCTCTGTAAATGCCTGAGTAGGGCTAGAGGAGCTAAGTAAGGCCTCCCGGATGGTCACCCCCCACCATAAACGGGGAGAAAAGTTTGGGAAGTGTGGCCTTATGCTCACTGTTTCTCTACTTCAGTTTTCTTTCTCAGTTTCCTTTTTTTTAATTAAAAAAATTAATATACTTTATCTTTTGAGCAGTTTCAGGTTTACAGAAAAACTGAGCAGAAAGTACAGAGAGTTTCCATATGGTCTATAGGAACCTCCACCCTTCCTCCCCACCCCCAGCCCCCAGTTTCCCCTATTATTAACATCTTGCATTAGTGTGGTACTTTTGTTACAATTGATGAGCCCATATTGATACATTATAATGAACTGAAGTCCATAGTTTACATTAGGGTTCATTCTTTGTGGGTTTTGACAAATAATGACATATATCCACCATTACAATAGCGTACAGAATAGTTTCCCTGCCCTAAAAATCACCTGTGCTCCACCTGTTCATCTCTCCCTTCCCCTGAACCTCTGGCACCGTTAATCTTTTTAATGTCTCCATAGTTTTGCCTTTTCCAGAATGTTATATAGTTTGAATCATACAGTATGCAGCCTTTTCAGATTGGCTTCTTTCACTTAGCCATATGCATTTAAGCTTCCTCCATGTCTTTTTGTGGCTTGATAGCTCATTTCTTTTAATTGCTGAATAATATTCCATTGTACGGATGTACCACAATTTGTTTATCCATTCACCTCTTCGTTACTTCCAAGTTTTAGCAATTAAGAATAAAGCTGCTATAAACATTTGTATGCAGGTTTTTGTGTGGACTTAGGTTTTCAACTCATTTTGAGTAAATGCCAAGGAGCTCAATGCTCCTTGGTTGATACAGCAAGAGTATGTTTAGTTTTGTAAATACTGCCAAACTGTCTTCCAGAGTAGCCATACCATTCTGCATTTCCACCAGCAATTTCCATTTGCTCCACATCCCTGCCAGCATTTGGTGTTTCAGTGTTTTGAATTTTGGGTATGTAACGATATATCACTGTTGTTTCAATTTGCAATTCCCAATGGCATACAGGGTTGAGCATCTTTCCATATGCTTATTTGCCATCCATATCTCTTCTTTGATAAGTTGTCTATTCAGATCTTTTGCCCATTTTAAAATCAAGTTGTTTGTCTTATTGTTGAGTTTTAAGAGTTCTTTGTATATTTTGGATACAAGTCTTTTACCAAATATGTGTTTTGCAAATATTTTCTCCCAGTCTGTAGCTTGTCTTTTCATTCTCTTAACAGTGTCTTTCACAGAGCAGAAGTTTTTAATTTTAATGAAGTCCAACTTATCAATTTTTTCTTTCATAGATCAGGCTTTTGGTGTTGTATCTAGGAAATTACTGCCAAACCCAAGGTCCCCTGGATTTTCTCCTATGTTATCTTCTAGTAGTTTTATAGTTTGAATTTTACATTTAAGTCTAAGATTCATTTTGAATTAATTTTTTTGCATGTGGATGACCAGTTGTTCTTGCACCATTTGTTGAAAGGTTATCCTTTCTCCATTGGATTGCCCTTGCTCCTTTGTCAAAGATCTATTGATTATATTTGTTTGTGTCTATTTCTGGGCTCTCTGCTGTTCCATTGAACTTTTTATCCTTTTTATGGGGGGGGGGGCGGGCAATATTACATTGTCTTAATTACTGCAGCTTTATATTAAATCTTGAAGTCAGGTAGTGTCAGTCCTCCAACTTTGTTCTTCTCCTTTAAAAATATTGTGTTGGCTATTCTGGTTCTTTTACCTTTCTATGTAAACTTCAGACTCAGTTTGTTGATATCCACACACTGGGATTTTGATTGGGATTGCACTGAATTTACAGATCAAGTGGGGTAGAACTGAAAACTTGAAATAGTGAGTCTTCCTATCCATGTACATGGAATTTCTCTATATATATTTAGATCTTCCTTGATTTCTTTCATCTGAGTTTTGTAATTTATCTCATATAGTTCTTATACATATTGTTAGATTATAATTTTTTTATGCTAATGTAAATGATACTGTGTTTTTATTTCAAATTCCAATTTTTTATTGCCGGTACATAAGAAAGCAACTGACTTTTGTATAATTAACCTTGTATCCTACCAACTTGCTATAATTGCTTATTAGTTCCAGGAGATTTTTTTCATAGCCAATCATGTCATCAGCAAAGATAGTTTTACTTCTTCTTTCCTAATCTGTACACTTTTTATTTCATCTTATTGTCTTATTACATTAGCTAGGACTTCCAATATAATGTTGAATAGGAGTTGTGAGAGCAAACATCCTTGCCTTCTTCCTGATTTTAGGGAGAAAGTATGTAGTTTCCCACCATTAAATGTTATGTTAGATGTAGGGTTTTTGTAGATGTTCTATATCAAGTTGAGGAGATTGCTCTCTATTCCTAGTTTGCTCAGAGTTTTTATCATGAATGGGTGTTGGATTTTGTCAAATGTTTTTTCTGCATCTATTGATATGATCTTTTTTTTAGCCTGTTGATATGATGGATTACATTAATTGATTTTTGAATGATAAACTAGCCTTGTATACATGGGATAAATCCCACTTGGTCATGGTGTATAATTCTTTTTATACATTGTTGGATGCGACTTGCTAAAATTTTTTTGAAAATTTTTACATCTATGTTTATGAGAGTTATTAGTCTGTAGTGTTGCTTTCTTGTAATGTCTTTGTTTGGTTTTAGTATTAGAGTAATACTGATCTCACAGAATGAGTTAGGAAGTATTCTCTTCTATTTTCTGGAAAATACTGTAGAGAACTGGTATAATTTCTTCCTTAAATGTTTGGTGGAATTCACCAGTGAACCCATCTAGGACTGGTGGTTTCTGTTTGGGCAGGTTATTAATTATTGGTTCAATTTCCTTAATAGATGTAGGCCTGTTCAGATTGTCTATTTCTCCTTGGGTAAGTTTTGGTGAATTGTGTGTTTCAAGAAATTGGTCCATTTCATCTAGGTTACCAAATTTGTGGGCAGAGTTGTTCATAACATACCTTTATTATCCTTTTAATGTCCATGGGATCAGCAGTGATGGCCCTCTTTCCTTTCTGATATTAGTCATTTTTGTCTTTTCTCTTTTTTCTTAGTTAGCCTAGCTAGAGGTTTATTGATTCTATTGATCTTTTCAAAGATTTTGGTTTTATTGATTTTCTGTATTGATTTCCTGTTTTCAATTTCATTGATTTCTGTTCTTTTATTATTTATTTTCTTCTGCTTACTTTGTGTTTAATTTTCTTCTTCTCCTAGTTTCTTAAGGCGGAAGCTTAGATTATTGATTTTTTCATCTGTTTTCTCTTCTGATATATGCATTCAATGCTATAAAATTCCGTCTAAGCACTGCTTTCGCTGTATCCCACAAATCTTGATAAGTTGTATTTTCATCTTCATTTGGTTCAAAATATTTGTTTCCCTTGAGATTTATTCTTTGACTCAGGTATTATTTGGAGGTGTGATGTTTAATGTCCAAATATATGGGTGATTTTCCAGCTATCTTTTATTGATTTCTAGTTTAATTTGATTGTGGTATGAGAACATACTTTGTATGATTTCTAT
Source organism: Tapirus indicus (assembly GCA_031878705.1). NCBI lineage: Eukaryota > Metazoa > Chordata > Mammalia > Perissodactyla > Tapiridae > Tapirus > Tapirus indicus. The sequence goes on from CM062933.1 coordinate 13,858,438, forward strand.
TTTTAAATATCTGTTAAGGTGTCTTATGGCCCAGAATGTGGTCTATCTGGTGAATATTCCAGGTGAGCTTGAGAAGAATGTGTGCTCTGTTGTTGTTAGATGGAACATTTTATAAACGTCAATTAGATCCAGTTGATTGATAGTGCTATTCAGGGCAACTATACCTTTACTTATCTTCTGTTTGCTTGATCTCTTAATTACTTGAAAAAGGGATGCTGCAGTCTCCAACTATAATAATGGATTTGTCTATTTATCCTTTCAATTCCAATAATTTTTGCCTCACATATTTTGACATCCTATTGTTACGTGCATACACATTTAGGATGGTTATAACTTTTTGGACATAAATATATTCTACTTAGCGAGTCAAGAGTAATTGTATAAGATTAATCCAAGATTTAAATAATCAAATATAAGATGATCTTTCATCTTCAACCTCAAAACAGTATTCACAATTCCATCAACTGTATTCTATAGGTGAAAAAGGAAAAAAGGAGATGTACCACTATGTAGTCAACCGTCCTAAGTTTGGTGTGAAGAATTTCTTGTGAAACACTGGGAAAAGTGGGAGAATGTCCCTATCATGTTACACAATGCTCAGACAAGTTATACTGATAGTGGAGACTGGTGCCATCATGATGCTCCCTTTACAAATAAAGACATCTTCATTAAACCAAATGTTAATTTAAAACTCAGGTTACAAGGGTACCTGATTCATTTATTTTAAAGGTACTTAGAACTGATTATCACACAGTACTTGCATAAAAACCTGAATAACCCAGAATTGTGTTCGTAGCCGCCGCCGCGCCGCCGTCGCTCTCCACCGCCAGCGCCGCCTCCAGCTCGCCGAGCTCCAGCCGAAGAAGAAGGAGGGTAAGTAAAGAGGTCTCTATACCATGGCTCGTACAAAGCAGACTGCCCGCAAATCGACCGGTGGTAAAGCACCGAGGAAGCAACTGGCTACAAAAGCCGCTCGCAAGAGTGCGCCCTCTACTGGAGGGGTGAAGAAACCTCATCGTTACAGGCCTGGTACTGTGGCACTCCGTGAAATTAGACGTTATCAGAAGTCCACTGAACTTCTGATTCGCAAACTTCCCTTCCAGCGTCTGGTGCGAGAAATTGCTCAGGACTTCAAAACAGATCTGCGCTTCCAGAGCGCAGCTATTGGTGCTTTGCAGGAGGCAAGTGAGGCCTATCTGGTTGGCCTTTTTGAAGACACCAACCTGTGTGCTATCCATGCCAAACGTGTCACAATTATGCCAAAAGACATCCAGCTAGCACGCCGCATACGTGGAGAACGCGCTTAAGAATCCACTATGATGGGAAACATTTCCTTCTTTAAAAAAAAAAATTTCTCTTCTTCCTGTTATTGGTAGTTCTGAACGTTAGATATTTTTTTTCCATGGGGTCAAAAGGTACCTAAGTATATGATTGCAAGTGGAAAAATAGGGGACAGAAATCAGGTATTGGCTGTTTTTCCATTTTCATTTGTGTGTGAATTTTTAATATAAATGCGGGGACGTAAAGCATTAATGCAAGTCAAAATGTTTCAGTGAACAAGTTTCAGCAGTTCAACTTTATAACAATTATAAATAAACCTGTTAAATTTTTCTGGACAATGCCAGCATTTGGATTTTTTTAAAACAAGTAAATTTCTTATTGATGGCAACTCAATGGTATTTGTAGCATTTTTATCATACGGTAGATTCCATCCATTCACATACTTTTCTAACTGAGTTGTCCTACATGCAAGTACATGTTTTTAATGTTGTCTGTCTTCTGTGCTGTTCCTGTAAGTTTGCTATTAAAATACATTAAACTAAAAAAAAAAAAAAAAACCTGAATAACCCAGACCTACTGGGGGAAAAGCCATCTCAAACTTGGGACAGTTTTCTAATATCTAGAAATGATATCTAATATAATGATGTCTATTGGCCACTTCCCCCTAAATACTTGGCTCCATAAGGAAACTACTCTACCTACTAGTCTATTAATGACAAACATTCAGAGAAGAAGCTCTAGTCACTGAAGCAAAAGTAGTATTTGAGATATAGAAAATGCAGACTCAGAGCAGCTACAAAACTCGGTTCTCAAGATTAAGACCCAGAGCCTTGTCTGTGAGATCCAACCTCATCATTGCACTATAATGCAAAGTTGGACTAACTATTTATTCATAACATTCAGCTGGAGCTTTCTAAAGGTCTGAATTTCCTAGATTATCATTTAGAGAATATGAGCACAGGGAAGGAGTCCACTACATCCAATACTATTAAAACTTATACTGAGACTTTGGCTTATGCCAAAGATGGAATAAGAGAAACCAGTTTTACCCTGTCACCTCTAGCAACTCCCCCACCCCACTCCCCAAAAAACAGGAAACAAATATAGGAAACAACAGTTTTCAAGACACTGGCCATCAGGCAATGAAGTACATCATCCCTGAATGATGGAAAACAAATGAGGTGAGCCTACAGTTGCCTCACTATATTGTCTTGAGAGAGTTTCCAGTCTGTGGCATGGTGGGGTAAAGCCAGGCAGAGCCTGGTGAATGCTCTGAGTTGAGGAGATGGAGTTGATGTTACATAATGATAAACAGGTAAATCCACCAAGAAGACATTGTAATTCTAAATGTGTATGCACCAAACAAGAGTTGCAAAATGTGTGAAGCAAAAACTGACAGAACTGAAAGGAGAAATAGACACAATCCAAAATAAATATAATTGAAAATTATAAATATAATATAATCCAAAATTATAGTTGGAGACTCTCTTAACAACAGATAGAACAACTAGACAGAGAAATCAGTAAGGGTATAGAAGAACTCCACAGCACCACCAACCAACAGGATCTAATTGACATTTATAGAACATTTCACCCAACAGCAGCTGAATACTGATTCTTTCTAAGTGCCAATAGAACATATACCAAAATAGACCATATCCTGAGCCATAAAACAAGTCTTATCAAATTTAAAAGAACTGAATTCATACAGAATGTGTTCTCTGACCACAATGGAATCAAACTGGGATTCAACAACAGAGAGATAACAGGAAAATCTCTAAACACATGGAAACTAAAACAATACATTAATAAATGATCTATGTGTCAAAAACGAAGTCTCCAAGGAAATAAAAAATACTTTGAACTAAATGAAAATAAAAATACAATATATCAAAATTTCTGGGACATACCTCAAGCAGTGCTGACATGGTATTTATAGCACTAAAGCTTACATTAGAAAGAGGAAAAGTTTCAAATCAATAATCTAAGCCTGTACCTTAAGAACCTAGAAGAAGAAGAGGAAAATAAACCCAAAGCAAGCAGAATAAAATAAATAATAAACATATGAGTAAAACTCAATGAAACTGAAAACAGAAAATAGAGAAAATTAATGAAACAAAAAGCTCACTCTTTGAAAAGATCAATAAAATTGACAAACCTCTAGCAAGGCTGACGAAGAAAAAAAAGAGAAGATACAATTTATCAATATCAGGAATAAAACAAGGGATTTTATTACAGACACTGCAGACATCAAAAAGATAATAAGGGAATATTACAAAGAACTCTACACCCATAAATTTGACAACTTAGACAAAATGGACCAATTCCTCAACAAGCACAAACGACTAAAACTCATCTCACATGGAATAGATAATTTGAACAGCCCTACAACTATTAAGAAAATTGATTTTGCAATTTAAAAATTCCCCCAAAAGAAATATCAAGGCCTAAATGGTTTCACTGGAGAAGTCTCCCAAGTGTTTAAACAATTAACACCAATTCTATACAATCTCTCCCAGAAAATAGAAGGAGGGGAAATTTTCTCAATTCATTCTATAGGCCAGCTTTACCCTGATACTCAAAAAAGAGAAAGACTGTACAGAAAGAGAAAATTACAGACTAATATCCCTCAAGTATTTAGATTTTTAAATCCTTAACAAAATATTAGCAAATAGAATTCAGCGACACCTATAAAAAAAGTTATACACTATCATCAAGTGGGGTTTATTCCAGGGATGCAAAGCTGGTTCAATAGTCAAAAATCAATCAATGTAATCCACCATATTAACAGGCTAAAAAGAATAAAAATCACAAGATCATATCAATTGATCCAGAAAAAGCATTTGACAAAATTCAACACACATTTGTGATAAAAACTCCCAGAAAAACAGGAACAAGGAGAACTTCCTCAACTTGGTAAAACCTACAGCTAACACACACTTAATGGTCAAAGACTACATGCTTTTCTCCTAAAATTGGGAACAAGGCATAGATGTCTGGTCTCATCACTTATATTCAACCTAGTAATGGAAGTTCTAGCCACTGCAGACAGGCAAGAAAAAGAAATAAAAGGCACACAGATTGGAAAGAAAGAAATAAAACTGTCCCTATTTGCATACAATATGATTGTGTAGAAAATTCCAAGAAATCCACACAAAATCTCCTAGAACTAATAAGTGAGTTTAGCAAATTCATAGGATACAAGATAAACATACAAAAGTCAACTGTATTTCTATGTATATACAAGCAACGAACACATGTAAACTTGAATTTAAAATAAAATGCCATTCAAAATCACTGAAAAAAAAGAAGAGCCAGCCCCATGGTGTAGTAGTAAAGTTCAACATGTTCTGCTTCAGCAGGCCAGGTTCGTGGGTTTGGATCCCAGGTGTGGACCTACACCACTCATTAGCCATGCTGTGGCAGTAACCCACATATAAAGTAGCATAAGACTGGCACAGATGTTAGCTCAGGGCAAATTTTCCTCAAGAAAAAAAATACTTAGGTATAAATCTAACAAAATGTGCACAACACATATGGTAAAAGCTTTAAAATAAATAAGTAATAATTGAAGATAAATACCATGTTCATGATTGGAACATTCACATAGTAAAGATGTCAATTCTCCTCAAACTGATATACAGGTTCACCATAATCCCTATCAAAATTTCTCATAGATACAGATTATTCTAGAATTTATATGAATGGGCAAAGGAACTAGAATAGCTAAAAAAAATTTTTAGAAAAAGAAAAATAGAGTGGGAGAAAACAATCTACCCCATCTCAAGATTTATAATGTAGTTATAACAGTCAAGACTCTGTAGCGTTGGCAGAAGGAAAGACATATAGATGAGTGGAACAGAACAGAGAACTCAGAAATAGACCACCCAGATATGACCAACTGACCTTTGACAAAGGTGCCTATGCAATTCAATGGAGGAAGAACAGCCTTTTCTACAGACTCCAGTAACTGGACATCTATAGGCCAAAAAATAATAATAATTCTAAGTCTCACATTTTATATAAAAATTAACTCAAAATAGATCACAGACTTAAATATAAAACATAAAACTGTAAAACTTTTAGAAAAAACACAGGAGAAAATGTTCAGGATCTAGGGCTAGGCAAGGAGTTCTTAGACGACACCAACAGCATGATCCATCAAAGGAAAACTGATAAATTGGACTTCATTATACTTTAAAAATTTTGCCCTGTGAAAGACTCCATTAAGAGGTTGAAAAGACAAGCTACAGACTGGGAAAATATCTGCAAACCACATATCTGACAAAGGACTAGTATCTAGAATCTATAATACACCTATCAAAATAGCTAAAAAAGAAGTACCAAATGTTGGTGAGGATGCAGAGAAACGGCCACTCATACACTGATGGCGGGAATGTAAAATAGTACAGCCACTCTGGAAAACAGTTTGACAGTTTCTTTGAAAACTAAACATGCACTTAGCATACAACCCAGCAATTGTGCTCCTAGGATTTATTCCAGAGAAGTGAAAACGTATGTTCACACAAATATCTATATACAAATGTTTATAGCAACTTTATTTGTAATAGCCAAAAACTAGAAACAGCCCAGATGTCCTTCAATAGGTGAATGGTTAAACAAACTGTATTGTATTCATATCATGAAATAATAAACAACAAAAAAGAACACATTCTTGATCTACACACTATACTGAGTAAAAAAGGGTAATCCCAAAAGGTTACCTACAGTATGATTCCATTTATACAGCATTCTTGATTGATAAAATTATAGAAATGGACAATAGATTAGCAGTTCCCAGAGGTTTAGGAGGGGTTTGAGTAGCAGAGAAGTGGGTGTAGCTATAAAAGGGCAACATGAGGGGTCTTTGAGGTGAAGCAAATGTTCTGTATTTTGACTGTATAAATGTTAAGTCCTGATTGATATTTTACTATAGTTTTGCAAGGAAAACTGGGGGGGGGGGAGAATTGGGGAAAACTGGGTAAAGGTCACACCAAACTTCTCTGTATGACTTACAATTGGATGTGAATCTACAATTGTCTCACAATAAAAAGTCAAATTTAACAAACAGCAACTATATGTTGCTTACCAAAAACACAATTTAAATATAAAGCAACAATTAGATTAAAAGTAAAAGGATAGAAAAAGATATACCATGCTAATATTAGTCAAAAGAAAGCTGAATTTGCTACTTTAGTATAAGAAAAAGTAGATTTCAGTGAAAAGAATATTACCAGGGATAAAGAAGTTTATTTCAGAAGATAAACGGGTCATTAATCACGTGAATATAAAAATCTTAAATATGTATGCCCCTAATAATGGAGCTTCGAAATACATGATGCAAAAATGAATGGCGCTGCAAGGAACAATGGATAAATCCACAATTATGGTTAGAGATTTCAATACCCCCTGCTCAATAACTGATGGAACAAGTAGACATAAAATCAGCAAGGATATAGTTGACTTGACAAACACTATCAACCTAGTTGACCTAACTAACATTTATAGAACACACCACCGAACAGGAGCAGAATACACATTCTTTTCAAGTGCACATGATCATTTACCAATGTAGACCATATTCTAGGCCATAAAACTAATCTAAATAAATTTAGGGGCCACCCGGCGGCACAGTGGTTTAGTTCATGCTTGGCAGCCCGGGGTTTGCGGGTTCGGATCCCGGGCGCCCGCCGATGCACTGCTTGTCAGCCACGCCGTGGTGGCGTCCCATATAAAGTAGAGGAAGATGGGCACGGATGTTAGCCCAGGGCCAGTCTTCCTCAGCAAAAAGAGGAGGATTGGCAACGGATGTTAGCTCAGGGCTGGTCTTCCTCACACACACAAAAAATAAATAAATAAATTTAAAAGGTTTCAAGTCATACAAAATATGTTTTATCTGACCATAATACAATTCAATTAGAAACCAATAATAGAAAAATATCTGAAAAATTCCCAAATATTTGAAAACTAAATGCCACATTTCTAAACAACCCATGGATCAAAGAAGAAATCAAAATGAAAATTAGAAAATATTTTGGGAGATTTCTGGGAAAATGGTGGCATAGGAGGACTCTAAACTCACCTTCTCCCATGGACACAACAAATTTACAACTATCCGTGGAACAATTACCCCTGAGAGAGAACTGAAAACTGGATAAAAAGAGCCCCCACAACAAGGGACAGTACTGACTAGGTGGAAGAGGCAGAAATACCTTTCTGGAGAGGAAAAAGCCACATTCTAGCCGCAGCACTTCACAGCCAGGAGCAATCTTAAGGTACGAAGTGTTCCCTGGAGGAGCAGGGGAATTGAGCGGGAGAGCTATGCCACAATAAGCAGCTTTTGGACTCAGCACAATCGAGATGAGTGTCATAATATCTGGCTTTGATGGGTATTAACTACAATGGAGAATACCCCCAGAAAAGCTATCAGACAATAGGGGGAAAAGCCTACTTTTAAAAGGCCCATGCATGAATTCACCTGTTTTGGAAAGCAACCTAAAATCACCAGAAAGAAAGGTGTACAGTCCATTGGTGTAAAGAGACTCACCTGACAGACTCTGGGTGCATCTTGGTGAGAGGTGAGACCTCTCCAGGGACTGAGACATTGGCAGCAGCCATTACCGTGACCTAATACAGGCATGCTGACACAGTTGCTGGCATACACCATGGGAGTTCTTCCCTTGGTCTGTTAGCCCAGGGTCTGCCCCACCCACTAGAGCACCTATTTAATCCAGCTCAGCCAGGGCAGGCAGCCCACCTTAGGGACTGGCCCCACTCAACAGCAAGCCCTCAGGCAACTTGTGAGCCCGCATAGGCGGGGTGTGTGGGATCTCTGCAGCAGGGCAAATGGGTTGGCCTCTGCAGGGCAGGGTGTGTGTGAGGGGCGGGCTTGCACTGGTGGAGTGTGTGGGGCCTCTGCAGCAGGATGAGTGGGTCTGCTTCAATGAGTTGGGGCATGTGCGTGGGGCAGGACTACATGGACAGGGTGTGTAGGCCTGTGGGTGGTGGGGCTTGTCAGCTGCAGCAGACTTGTGCTTCTCAAACAGCCACATAGGGGATTGGCCCCACCTTCCAATGCCTGAAACAATTGTGTGCTGCCATGCCTGGGGCTGGCCCCACCCAGCTGCACTACTGAGAGAGCTGACAACAGCCTTGCAGGCCGGAGGCCTACAGAAATTGTAAGCCCCTGAGCCTAGCAACCAGCCGTGCTAGGAGCCTGACTCACTTAACAGTAAAAGAGCAGCAGGAATGTGCTATTAGACCTTGTAGCCAACTGTGCTGGGGCTCCCCACACCCAATAAAGTGATCAAAGGGACCATGGCAGCCACACACAGCTAAGCATTACTGGCCAGAAGGACAGCCTAGCCTCCTCATGCACCTGCAGTAAGAGCAGCCCTGCCACAACAGAAGGACACACAGAGCCCACACAGGGGACACTCCTGGAACATTTGGAACTGGTGACGAGAGGGAAGCACACTGCTGGGCCTCATAAGATATCTTACATAAGGCCACCTCTCCAAGATTGAGAGAGGTACCTGATCTACCTAATACATAGATATAAACACAGAGGAAGAGGCAAAATGAGAAGACAAAGGAATATGTTCCAAATAAGGGAACAGGACAATTCCTCAGAAAAAGAAATAAACAAAACAGAGATAAATAATCTACCTGATAAAGAGTACAAACTAACAGTCATAAGGATGCTCACTGATCTTTGGAGAAGAATGGATGACTTCAGTGAGAACTTCAACAAAGCATTGGAAAATATAAAAAAGCAACAATCAGAAATGAAGAATAATCATTCTTATTAATAAGAATGAAGAATTAATAAGAATAAATGAAGAACCAATCAGAAAAAAAAAATCAATGGAAATGAAAAATTCACTAAAGGGAATCAATAGCAGAGTAGATGACACAGAAGAGCAGATCAGCAAGCTGGATGAAAGACAAGAGGAAATCATCCAAGCTGAATAGATAAAAGAAAAAGAATTAAAGGGGCCAGGCCAGTGGCATAGTGGTTAAGTTCATGTGCTCCGCTTTAGCAGCCCAGGGTTTGCAGGTTCAGATCCCAGGTGCAGACCTATGCACCACTCACCAAGCCATCCTGTGACAGCATCCTATATACAAAGTAGAGGAAGACTGACAGAGATGTTAGCTTAGGCCAATCTTCCTCACCAAAAAAAAAAAGAAGAAGAAAAGAAAAAAGAATTAAAAAGAATAAGGACAGTCTAAGGGACCTCTGAGACAACATCAAGTACACTAACATCTGTATTATAGGTGTCCCAGAAGGCGAAGGGAGAGACATAGAGGCAGGAAATCTATTTGAAGAAATAATAGCTGAACACTTTCCTAACCTAAGGAAGGAAACAGACATCCAGGTACAGCAAGCACAGAGAGCATCAAACAAGATAAACCCAAAGAGGCCTACACCAAGACACATTATAATTAAATGTCAAGAACTAAAGGTAAAGAGAGAATCCTAAAAGCCACAAGAGAAAGGCAACAAGTTACATAGAAAGGAAACATAGAAACATAGAAAGGCTATAAGCTGATTTCTCAGCAGAAACCTTAAAGGCTAGAAGTGAGTGGCATGATATATTCACAGTGCTGAAAGGAAAAAACCTACAGCCAAAAATACTCTACCTGACAAGGTTATCATTCAGAATGGAAAGAGAGATAAACAGTTTCCCAGACAAACAAAAACTAAAGGAGTTTATCACCAAGAACCCACTCTTACAAGAAATGCTAAAGGGACTTATTTAAGTAGAAAAGAAAAGACCAGAAATAGGAATAAGAAAATCACCAAAAAACAAACTTTTTAAAAAAATCTCTGATAAAGGCAAATATACAGTAAAGGTAGCAGATCAACTACCTATGAAGCTAATATGAAGGTCAAAAGACAAAAGTACTAAAATCGTTTCTGTGATAGAGGGTAATGGATACACACACATGAAAAAGAGGTTAAACATAATATCAAAAACATAAAATGTGGGAGGAGGGGAGTAAAAGAGTAGAGCTTTTAGCAAGAGGTCAAACTAAAGAGACTATCAACTTAATATAGATTGCTATATATGTAGGTTATTATATATGAACCTCATGGTAATCACAAACCAGAAACCTACAATAAATACACAAAAAATTAAGAGAAAGGAACCCAAACATAATAATAAAGAAAGCCATCAAACCATAAAGGAAGAGAACAAGAGAAGAAGAAAGGAACAGAGAAGAACTACTAAAATAGCTAGAAGAAAAGTAACCAAATGGCAATAAGTACATACATATCAATCGCTACTTCAAATGTCAATGGACTAAATGCTCCAATTGAAAGACATAGGGTGCCTGATTGGATAAAAAAAACAAGACCCATATATATGCTGCATACAAGAGACACTTCAGACCTAAAGACACTCACAAACTGAAAGTGAAGAGATAGAAAAAGATACTCCATGCAAATGGCAATGAAAAGAAAGCTGGGGTAGTAATACTTATATCAGACAAAATAGACTTTAAAACAAAAACTGTAACAAGAGACAGAGAAGGGCACTAAATAATCATAAAGGGAACAATCCAACAAGAGGATATAACACTTGTATATATCTATGCACACAACATAGAAGTACCTAAATATATAAACCAACTATTAACAGACATAAAAGGAGAAATAGACAGTAACACGATCATAATAGGGGACTTTAACACCCCACTTACACCAATGAATAGATCATCCAAACAGAAGATAAATAAGGAAACATTGGTCTTAAATGACACAGTAGACCAGATGGACTTAGTAGATACATATATACAAAAGATTCCATCCAAAAACTGCAGAATACACATTCTTTTTGAATGCACATAGAACATTCTCCAGGACAGATCACATATTAGGCCACAAAACAAGTCTCAATAAATTTAAGAAGACTGAAATAATACAAAGCATTTTTTCTGACCACAATGGTATGAAACTAGAAATTAACTACAGGAAGAAAATCGGAAAAGCCACAAATCTGTGGAGATTAAACAAAATGTTACTGAACAACAATTGGGTCAATGAAGAAATAAAAGGAGAAATCAAAAAATACCTGGAGTCAAATGAAAATGAAAATATGACATGCCAAAATTTATGGGATACAGCAAAAGCAGTTATAAGAGGGAAGCTTATAGCAATACAGGTCTACCTCAACAAAGAAGAAAAATCTCAAATAAACAATCTAACAGTCCACTGAAACAAACTGGAAAAAGAAGAACAAAGCAAGTGCAATATCAGTAGAAGGAAGGAAATAATAAAAATCAGAGCAGAAATAAATGAAATAAAAAAAATAGAAAGAATCAATGAAACCAAGAGCTGGTTCTTTGAAAAGATAAACAAAATTGACAAACCTTTAGCTAGACTCACCAAGAAAAAAAGAGAGCAGACTCAAATAAATCAAATCAGAAATGAAAGAGGAGAAATTACAATGGACACCTCAGAAATACAAAAGATTACAATAGAATATTATGAAAAGCTATATGCCAACAAATTGGATAAGCTAGAAGAAATGGATAAATTCTTAGACTCCTACAACCTTCCCAAATTGAATCAAGAAGAAATAGAGAATTTGAACAGACCAATCACCAGTAAGGAGATCGAAAGAGTTAAAAAAAAAAAAAAACCTCCCCCAAAATAAAAGTCCAGGAACAGATGGCTCCCCTGGTGAATTCTACCAAACATTCAAAGAAGATTTAATACCTATCCTTCTCAAACTCTTCCAAAAAATTGAAGAGGAGAGGAAGCTTCCCAACTCATCCTACAAGGCCAACATTACTCTGATACCAAAACCAGACAAGGACAACGCAAAGAAAGAAAATTACAGGCCAATATCACTGATGAATATCGATGCAAAAATCCTCAACAAAATACTAGTGAATCAAATACAATACTCTAAAAAGATCATACGCCATGTGGGATTCATCCCAAGGATGCAGGGATGGGTCAACATCTGCAAATCAATCAACATGATACACCATATTAACAAAATGAAGGATAAAAATCACATGATCATCTCAATAGATGCAGAGAAAGCATTTGACAAGATACAGTATCCATTTATGATAAAAACTCTGAATAAAATAGGTACAGAAGTAATGTACCTAAAAATAATAAAGGCCATATATGACAAACCCACAGCTAATATCATTCTCAATGGAGAAAAACTGAAAGCTATCCCTCTAAGAACAGGAACCAGACAAGGATGCCCACTTTCACCACTCCTATTTAACATAGTACTGGAAGTCCTAGTCAGAGCAATCAGGCAAGAAAAAGAAATAAAGGGATCCAAACTGGAAAGGAAGAAGGGAAACTGTCACTATTTGCAGATGACATGATTTTACATATAGAAAACCCTAAAGAATCCACAAAAAAACTTTGAAAAATAATAAATGAATACATTAAAGTCACAGGATACAAAATCAACATACAAAAATCTGTTGTGTTTCTATACACTAACAATGAAGTAGCAGAAAGGGAAATTAAGAATACAATACCATTTACAATTGCAACAAAAAGAATAAAATACCTAGGAGTAAATTTAACTAAAGAGGTGAAAGACCTGTACACTGAAAACTATAAAACGTTGTTGAAAGAAACTGAAGAAGACACAAAGAAATGGAGAGATATTCTATGCTCTTGGATTGGAAGAATTAACATAGTTAAAATGCCCATACTTCCTAAAGCAATCTACAGATCCAATGCAATCCCTATCAAAGTTCCAACAATATTTTTCACAGAAATAGAACAAAGAATCCTAAAATTTATATGGAACAAAAGATCCCGAATAGCCAAAGGAGTCCTGAGAAGAAAGAACAAAGCTGGAGGTATCACACTCCCTGATTTCAAATATACTACAAAGCTATGATAATCAAAACAGCAAGGTACTGACACATAAACAGACACACAGATCAATGGAACAGAATTGAGAGTCCAGAAGTAAAACCACACATCTATGGACAGCTTATTTTGACAAGGGAACCAAGAACATACAATGGAAAAAGGAAAGTCACTTCAATAAATGGTGTTGGGAAAGCTAGAGAGCCCCATGCAAAAGAATGAAAATAGACCATTACCTTACATCATACACAAAATTAACTCAAAATGGATTAAAGACTTAAATCTAAGACCTGAAATCATAAAACTTCTAGAAGAAAACAGGCAGTACACTCTTTGACATTGGTCTTAGCAGCATATTTTCAAATACCATGTCTGACCGGATAAGGGAAACAATAGAAAAAATAAACAGATGAGACTACATCAAACTAAAAAGCTTCTGCACAGCAAAGGAAACCATTAATGAAATGAAAAGACAACCTAACAATTGGGAGGAGATATTTGCAAACCATATACCTGATAAGGGGTTAATATCCAAAATATATAAAGAACTCATACATCTCAACAGCAAAAAAACTAACAACCCAATTTAAAAATGGGCAAAAGAAAAGAACAGACATTTCTCCAAAGAAGATATACAGATGGCCAACAGGTACATGAAAAGATATTCAACATCACTAATTATCAGGGAAATTCAAGTGGAAACTACAACAAAATATCACCTTATGCCCATCAGAATGGCTATAATTGACAAGACAAGAAATAACAAGAGTTGGAGAGGATGTGGAGAAAAGGGAACTCTCATACACTGCTGGTGGGAATGCAAACTAGTGCAGCCACTATGGAAAACAATATGGAGATTCCTCAAAAAATTAAAAGTAGAACTACCATATGATCCAGCTATTCCACTGCTGGGTATTTATCCAAAGAACGTGAAAACATGAATGCATAAAGATACATGCACCCCTATGTTCACTGAGGCATTATTCACAACAGCCAAGACTTGGAAACAACTTAAGTGCCCACCAAGGGACAAATGGATAAAGAAGATGTGGTATACATACACAGTGGAATACTATTCAGCCATAAAAAAGATGAAATCCTGCCATTTGCAACAACATGGATGGACCTTGAGGGTATTATGCTAAGCAAAATAAGACAGAGGGAGGAAGTCAAATACTGTATGAATCCACTCACAAATAGAAGTTAACAACAACAAACAAACACATAGATACAGAGATTAGACTGGTAGTTACTAGAGGGGAAAGGGGTAGGAAGGAAGGCAAAAGGGGTGACTAGACACATGTGTGTGGTGATGGATTGTAATCATCAGTCTTTGGGGGGGTGAACGTGATGTAATCTACACAGAAATCAATATATAATGATGTACACCCGAAATTTATATAATGTTATAAACCAATGTTACTTCAATAAAAAAAAATACTTTGAACTGAACGAAAACAAAACAACAGCATATCAGAAATTGTGACCTAATGTTAAAGCAGTACTTAGAAGGAAATTTATAGCACTGAATGCCTACATTAAAAAATACGAAAGGTCTCAAATCAATGACCTCATCTTTCATCTTAAGGAACTAGAAAGAGAAGAGCAATCAAATCCAAATTAGGCACAAGAATGCAAATAAAAATCAAAGCAGAAATAAATGAAATAGCATAAAAAGAGAGAAAGTTATTGGAATCCAAATCTGGTTCACTGAGAGTATATCAATAAAATCGATAAACTTTCAGCCAGACTGAGAGAGAATGCATCAATTACCAAAGTCAGAAATGAAAGAGGTGACATCACTATGGATTCTACAATTATTAAGTGGATAATAAGGAAATTATAATGAACTATTATGAAGTATTATGTTAATTATGAAAATATTATGAACAGTGTTATCCCTGTGAATTTCACAACAAAGGTGAAATGGATAAATCCTTGGAAGATACAAACTACCAAAGCTTACTCCAAAAGAAACAGATAACCTGAATAGACATTTATCTATTAAAGAGAAGGAATTTGCAGTTAAAAATCTTCCCATGGAGGGGCCGGCCCGGTGGCGCAGTGGTTTAGTCCGCGCTTGGCAGCCTGGGGTTCGCTGGTTCGGATCCCGGGCGCCCGCTGACGCACTGCCTGTCAGCCATGCCGTGGCGGCGTCCCATATAAAGTGGAGGAAGATGGGCATGGATGTTAGCCCAGGGCCAGTCTTCCTCAGCAAAAAGAGGAGGATTGGCAACGGATGTTAGCTCAGGGCTGGTCTTCCTCACCAAAAAAAAAAAAAATCTTCCCATGGAGAAATATCCAGACAATAATTCACAGGTGAATTGAACCAAACACTTAAAAAGACAACAATGACAATTCTACCAAACTTTTCCAGAACATAGAAGAGGAAAGGATATTCCCAAACGTGTTCTATGAGGCCAGCATTGCACTGATACCAAAACTAAACAAAGACAATACAAGAAAAGAAAACTACAGACTAATATCATTCATGAATATAGATGCAAAAATTCTAAACAAAATATTAGCCAATTGAATGCAACAATATATAGAAAGGATAATATATCATGACCAACTGGATCTCATCCCAGGAATTCAGGGTTGGGTTAACATTAGATAATCAACCAATATAATTCATCATATTAACAAACTAAAAAAATTATCTCAATAGACATAGAAAAACCGTTTGACAAAATCCAACATCCATTCTTGATAAAAAACAATTCAGGGGCCGGCCCGGTGGCGCAGCGGTTTAGTTCACACTTGGCAGCCCGGGGTTCGCCGGTTCGGATCCTGTGCGCCCGCCGATGCACTGCTTGTCAGCCATGCCGTGGTGGGGTCCCATATAAAGTGGAGGAAGATGGGCACGGATGTTAGCCCAGGGCCAGTCTTCCTCGGCAAAAAGAGGAGGATTAGCTACAGATGTTAGCTCAGGGCTGGTCTTCCTCACAAAAAAAAAAAAAAAAACAATTCAGAAAACTAGGAATAGAACAGAACTTCCTCAACCTGATAAAGAGCAACTACAACATACCTACAGCTAACATCATACTTAATGGTAAAAGACTGAATTCTGTCCCTCTAAGATCAGGAAAAAGACAAGGAGATCTGTCTTCACCACTTCTATTTAACCTTAGATTGAGGGTTGTGGTCACTGCAACAGGGCAAGAAAAATAAATAAAATATACACAGAGAATGAAAAAAGTAAAAGTGTCTTTATTCACACATGGCATGACTGTCTATGTAGAAAATCTGAAGGAATATATAAAAAATCTATTAGAACTAATAAGTGAGTTTAGGAAGGTTGCAGGATACAAGATTAATATATAAATTTTATTTTTTTTATATACTAGCAATGAACAATCAGAAATTGAAATAAAAAATAATACCATTAGCAAAATGATTATATATGAACTACTTAGGGATAATTCTGATAAAAGATACAAAAGATCCATATGTTAGAAACTACATAACATTGCTGAGAAATATTAAAGAAGATCTAAAGGGATTTACCTTATTCATGAGTTTGAAGGCTCACGAATGATAAGAGGTCTATTATTCCTAAATTAACCTGTAAATTCAATGCAAGCCCAAACAAAATCTTAGCAGACATTTAGTTGGAACTGTCATGATGACTTTAAAATTCATATAGAGATGCAAAGACCTAGAATAGTCAAATAATTTTGGAACAGTAGAACAAAGTTGGAGGACTAAAACTACCTGATTTCAAAACATATAATAAAACTACAGTAATCAAAACAGTGTGATAGAGGAGTAAAAATAGGTCAGTGGAAAATATTCTGAAATAGACTCACACATATATGGACAACTGATTTGTGACAATAGTGCAAAGACAATTTAGCGGAGAATTTTTTTTCAACAAATGGTGCTAGGACAATTGAATACCCATATGTTAAAAAATGAAATTCAATCCATTCCTCTGCCAATATATAAAAATTAACTCAAAATGGATCACAAATCTAAATATAAAACATAAAAGTTCTAGAAGGAAACATATGGGAAAATCTTTGCAATCTTGGAATGATTTCTTTGATAAGACACCAACCAAGATCCATAAAAGAACAAATGGATAAACTGAACCAAATAAAAATTTAAAACTTGTGCTCTTGAAAAAACGCAATTAAAAGAATGAAAAGCCAAGCGACAGACTATAAGAAAATATTTGCAAAACACATATCTGACAAAAAGACTTTTATCCTGAATATATAGAGAACTCTCAAAGTCAATATTAAGAAAATAAACCAATAAGAAAAATGGGCAAGAGACTTGAACAGACACTTCACAAAAGATATACAAAAGGCTAGTAAGCACATGAAAAGATGCCCAACATCTAAAGGAATTAGACGAACGCAAATTAAAACCATACTGAGATACTTCCATATATCTACTAGAATGAATGAAATTTAAAAGCCTGACCATAGCAAGTTTTGGCATGGATATAGAGGAATTAGAACTCTCCTACACTGCTGCTGGTAATGTAAAATCACAAACTTACTTTGAAAACAGTATGGCAGTTGCTTACAAAGTTCAACAT
Source organism: Tapirus indicus (assembly GCA_031878705.1). NCBI lineage: Eukaryota > Metazoa > Chordata > Mammalia > Perissodactyla > Tapiridae > Tapirus > Tapirus indicus. The sequence goes on from CM062933.1 coordinate 13,876,134, forward strand.
ACACTTAACAAATGATTCAGCCATTCTACTCTCTGCTATTTACCCAAGAGAACAGAGCATATGTCCACACAAAGATTTGTACTAAAATGTTCATAGCAACTTTATTTATAGTAGCCCCAAACTGGAAGCATCTTCCCAATATCCACCAGCAGGTGAATGGGTAAACAAATTGGGATATATCCATACAATGGAATACTACCCAGCAACATAAAGAGATGAACTATTAGTACACACATGACAACATGGATGAATCTCAAAATAATTTAGCCAAGTGAAGAAAGCCAGACACAGAAGAATACATACTCTATGATTCCATTTATATACAACTGTAAAATAATACAAAGTAATCTAGAGTTATCTGATCTATAGAAAGCAGATCAGAGGTTGCTTGGGGACAAGGATGGAGACAGGGAAGAGGAGGTGATTACAGAGCAGATGAGGAAGTTTTTGGAGTGGTGAATGTGTTCATTATCTTGATTGTGGTGATGGTTCACAGGTGCATACATACACAACAAAACTTCTCAAAGGGTACAACTCAGATATGTGCAGTTTATTGTATGACACCATATGTATCTCAATAATGCTGTTTTTAAAAGTCTCATTTTGGAACAGATTATTTACTAGCATCTCAAAACATCCAGTGTATTTATAAGGTATGTATATGCGAGTTTGGGGAAGTGCAAAACTTTTATTTTACCTGCTTCTGAAGCACTGTTCCTCAGAATGACCCTCCTACGCTATGCCAGTTGAAAGTAAAATGGAAATCGTAAGATAATATTTTAGGAGCTTATGGTGTTTAGTGGTCCCATGCAAAACTTCTTAACAACTTTAAAGATATCCAGTTCTATGCTTCTCCTCAGCTTACACGTGAGAAAGGTATAACAGCTCCTGAATACATCGAAAGATCATACATTTATTCATAATATATATAATATTACACATATATTATATACATATATAATATATAAAAATATGTAATATACTACATATACTTTAAATTATATATAATAAATATTTATAATATATAATATACATTATATATAATACCTAATATAATATATATATATACCCTAAAACTATGGAAATTGTAACACACTGTGGGGTTTGTGCTGTGATGGTGCTACGGAGTAGAGTTAGAGGAAGAACTATAAAGAAACTTGAGATTTGGGGGGAAAGTTTGAGTTCAGAAATTAGGACAGTTTAGGCTTGTCACCTGGGAGTCTGTGTTCAGAAGGTGCAAGATGAGGGACACATCTATTTTGCAGGAATTTGATGAACAAAACAGGAAAGCAGTTAAGTTGGGTTTGGAGTGGGTATGGGAAGAGCAGTATTGAAATGGAATTGTGGGATAGACCTTGTTCCTCAGTAACCAAGGGAAATGAGAGTACTTGTTCTTATCATGGATTCAAAAATCAAAGAAAGAAGCACAAGATAGGATCACAAAAATTGCAGGGGAAACTCAAAGATCAGGGCAAATTCTGAAATTCCGTTTTATGTATTAATCTGGGGCACATGTAGCTGGGTGGGGCTGTGCACATATAACCTGAAAAATTACCGACAGGGCACCTTATGCAGTCTTAGAAAATGTGGCTTAGACAGCCCTAGAAATAGAGGAATTTGGGAGTACCATATGCTTTCTATCAAGACTTATTCACTATGTGACACATTCCTTTCACAAAATGCTGAGCACATTCTCTAGAATACTATTTAATTTTCACGGCCTTTTCAACTCTTGTTATTAAAATAGAGAAAGAACATCTCTTGGGTACTACTCTTCCCTTACACCTCCTAAATTCTTATTGCCTTTAAGAAGGCCTCTAGAAAGAGAGGCCTTTGTGGGCAGCTGCATTAGATGACAAAACAAAGGGGTGGGAGAGGCTGAGACTGGAACCAGAGCAAGAAGCTACTGAACATGTGATAGCCTGAGAAGCGATACTGTGACTATTTGAAACCACTATTCCTGCGTACAAAATTCCAGGGGGCTTCCTATAGTTTCTACCACAAAATTCCTCCATTGTGTAGCAATGCTATAGTTTTAAGTGACGGACAGAGAATGAGGGCACAGAGAATGGGTAAGGATGATCAACAAAAAGATAGGGGAGAAATTCTGCTCTTAGAAACTTGCTCCAGGAAGAGAAAATTCTTTTCCCTAAAAACTGGAAATAAAAGTGTTTTGAGGGCCTTCTCTCTGAGGGATTATCATGGGGAATGCTTTTTACCAATTCAAGCATATTAAAGCCAAAATCGATTTATCTCCCAGACACCTATTTTCATAAATACAACTGTAAAGTAATGTTAGTAACTGTAAAGTAATGTAATGTTATAGCAATACTCAGAACATTACATTAACTGGATGTACACATGCATTTTTCATGCATGTCTTTTCACTGGCAGTGGTTTTCATTTTCTAGCTTTTTCTGTGTGTGTGTCATCTCAAGCTGCTCACTGGACATTTCCACTTGACTTCTTTGATACCGCCAACTTAACCTGTCTAAACAAAACATCTAAAGTCTCTCCCAGCTCCCTTCATTTGCTCCTCTCCCTCATCTCTTAGGCAGCCAGTCACTCCATTTTGTTAATCCTTCCTTTGTAATTTCTCTCATCCATTTCTTTTTCCATTATTATGGTGATTCTTTATTCAGGCCTTTATTATCTTGTGTTTATATCACTAAAACTTTAAATTGGTCTTCCTTTTCAGAGTATGAGATCCTCTAGGGTAGATAAAGTGGAAGCCAGATAAAGGAATGCCCATGAGCTCAGGAAATGCCATGAGCTCAGGGTAAACTCAGGAAAGGTCAGACCAGGATAGGTGGGATAGGTTTGGGTGGAGTGGGGCAGAGAAGTCACAGAAGATTGGGCTCTAATCTCTGCTCCTTGGAAACTGGAGCTCGCCGTGGAGATGCTTATTGCCTGGCAGGGTGAAGGGCGCTGAGTAAACTGAGGTGAGGCAGGTCAGAGGAGTAAATCAGGGATAGAGAGAGGTTGGAATTCCTGGTCCTTGGTATTCACAGGTCAAAGTAGGGTCAACCCCTCTGGATGCCCTGCCCTTCTGGCTAAATATTTACCTCCACTTATGTGTGACTTCAATTAGAAATAGCATAAGTTTGTTGAGGACAGATATACTTTTTCTTATAATTTATCAGTAACAATATTTTATAGGTGATTTGTATTATTGCTAATACAGATATTATTTTAATCTTCTTTATTTCAGAGTCAAGTCTTTCAGCTCCTCTTTGAGACCTTTAATCTCCATTTGAATTCATTCTGGAGTTGTTTGGTCATTAATGTTTCCTTGAGCTAACTTACATACCTTAGAATTTATGGGACTCCCTCTGCCCCCCCAAAAATACTATCTTCAGGAACAGATGTCCTAAACTGACTTTTGAAACATTCAACAATGTTGCCTGTGACAATACTATAGATCTTCTTTTTAAAGTTTGTGTTTGAAACTTGAGTATGTGTTACTTATTTTTCTCAGCATTTAAAAAAGAAAAATATTGACTCTTTCATTTGGCCAGGAAACAAAGGTCTCTGTGTCTCAAGATCATCTCTAAATTTCCCATTTTAATCCCCCTCAGAATCTTGTCAGGCGCTGTAATATTTTATATTTTAGTTGAAATAAAATATTCCCAGAGACTAACACGAATTTGAACTTTAATACTGACTGTTTTTAGCAGTTGTCTTTTCCTATTTTCAAAACTAGAAGGCTTTGTGAGAGAAAAATTCAAATAAAAATTTCTACTATTGTTTCAAGTAATCTACTTTTCTTACAAATAAGTAGATCTGAAGACCCTCCTATTACTTTTTTTTAGTTACTTACCTGTTAGTCTACTGAGGCTGGATATACACATGTTCCAAAAGCCAGAGTACATGCCTCAAGTTCTCTTGAGGTTACTCTTCATTCCATGTGTCATACCAATTTAGACATTAAACCTCAAAGTATGGGATAATATCATGTAGAAACATAGTCAATGAGCTTTGTTTCAAATTCCAGACATAAATCCATCGAACCGTTTATTCGTCAATATTCTTACTACCATATTGTAGTTATTAGATCAAATCAAACTTGGAATAACAAGATCAAAAATTTCAACCCTAATTTTTCTTAGTGCTTGAACTCTTGATTCTCCATCACCCCACTGAATGCATCTTCATTGCTAACTTTAAATTATATGAATCACTAAGCATTGAACGAGCATTCCGGAGATCTGGTTGTGAGATCTTGCTTTGCAAATGATTTGTTGGATGATTTTGGGTGAGTCAGTTAATCTCTCCAGTTCTTAATCTCCTCACTTAAAAATGAGGGGCTAGGAGTATTAGACAACTTCTAAGCTCCTTTTTGACTCAAAAGGTGTATGATTCCATTCCCAAAGAAGAAATCTGAATTAATTAGAGCAGACTTCTTGAAATTAACACCATCAATGGAAGGAACTTACTGAATTTCATTTCTTTCTGTGACATAATTAGACATATTGATATTGAATACCTTCAAGAAGGCAGTGGGGAGTGACACTTACCTCTAAGATTTTCTACTGATTCATGTAGGAATGCCAACGTATTCTTGCTTCTAGTTTGACTCAACCTCAGTAAAAGACATGACTCCTTTTTAGTAAAAGAATTGATTCTTGGGTTGGCTTAGTGGATCATTGTCAGAGAATGACTTCTTAGGGCTCCATCCTTGGCCCATTGCCCTTTTTAACATTTTTGTTAGTGACCTGAAGGAGAAATATTTTCCAAATCGAACTTGGGAGAAATATCTAATATGTTAAGACAACAGAATCAGGATTCAAAAGAATCTCAATGAGGCTTTTAAAATAGGCCAAAAGCAAGAAGATCAAAATTAACTGGGCCAAAGGCTAAGTATGATATTTGATCCCCAAAACATGAGCTATCCAAATACAGAATGGAGAAGAACTAGCTTGACAACAGTTGCAACCTCCCCTCTTCCTTCCTCTCTTCCCACTAGCTCAACCAAGCCCACGTGGAGCTGATGGCGCTGCACAAAATCTTAAAATGCGACTACATGCTTGAGCTCCATTAACAATAGTGTTCGGATGAAAGAAAGAAAGTGCGCCCCTATATCCTCCACAAATCAAGCCTCACCTGCAGATATGGATCTGGTTTGGGGCATCATACTCACTAAGCCTAGGCCCAATCCTTTTTGATACGTGCATATTCTGAAAATTCCGCACAAGGAATTTGAAACCAAGTCACTCGAAGAGTGCTTGAGGGTGTAGGGAGTCTGTCTGGAGAGCAGTAAACGCAAGAACGACGAACTTTTAGAAGACAGCAGCGGCGCGGGAAGGCCACAGCTGCGGGCCGCAGGCGGCTCCCCGACAGGAAACGTGCGCCCGGACGCGGGAGGGGAGCGCGGCCCGGCGCCGTCGGAAGGGCCGGCGGGGCGCACGCAGGCGGGCCGCGCACGTTCCACGGCGCCCGGAGCCCAGGCGGCGGCCGCGCGCCCGTGACGAGCCGTGACGCCTCAATGGTTGCCGGGCGGCGGCGCGGGGTTCGGAGTCGGGCGGCACCTGTCTTCTACGCACCTCTGGTCGCGGCGGGCGGCTGCGACTGCGCCTTGGGCGGCCGTCGGGCCGAGAACCATGAGCCCCGGGGGCGCGGGCTGCTCGGCCGGGCTGCTGCTGACGGTCGGCTGGCTGCTCCTGGCCGGCCTGCGGGGCGTGTGCGGGGCCAACTTCACGGCCGTCCAGGACCCCGGCCTGGGCCGCGAGGGCGAGGGCGACGGCGACGGTGACGGCGACGAGGAGGCCGAGAGCGACGGCGAGGATCAGAACGAGGCCGAGGCCGAGACCGAGACCGAGACGGAGACCGAGGCCCAGGAGGATGGTGAGGGGGAGGCTCCTGGCGGCGACCCGGAGGCACCTGTTGAGGGCAGAGCCGGGCTCCCTGTCCGAGGACAACGAGAATTATTCTGTTAACATCTGCCGAGCTCTCTCGCAAACAGCCCCGAATTTATACATTTTTCACGCACCTAACGGCCTTGGAGAAAGATGTGCTAATTCTCCAAGGCCACAGCAAGATAAACAAATAAGCACATACTATCCTATAGAAATTGCTGCAGAAATGCTGTTGAGTATTGCTCTGGACAAGGGAAATGTGCTTTTTTTTTTTAAGGGCTAGCAGCCGGGGAGTGACCTCCCACCACTGCAAATTATTTTGACTTGCCTTGCAGTTATGTTTTTCCTTCCCATTGTAGTTTTTTTTTTAAGTTCCAAATTGCTTGAGGTCTTCCTCCTTTACACATTTGCACTTTGCGTTGTAACTCAATGGAATTCAGAATTCCCCTCATTGTGGCACATCTAGACCAGTATGCTGACAAAACTGCCCAGAAGCCCCCTCCTTGAGCACCTCTGCAGCGTGGTAGAGTTTTATTCGTAGGTTCAACTTCCAACCACAAAAGAATGGTGGCGTAGAAAACACCAATCAGGGGATCCAACTAGTGGCTTTGTTAGATGATAGATAGGTGTTAACCAAGGGAGACCGAGCCTGGGCTTGGTGCACAAACTTGCCTTATTCTGCTGCTCATTAAGCAATAAAACTTGACAAGCTGTTGTGCATGTTGTATTGATTGTGTGCTGGTAGGTGAAAGGTCAGCTGCAGGTGTGAATGATTCCCTTCCCGCATAAATGACCCAGCTGAGATTCTTTTAATATCCTTGGCAGTCTCATGTCTCCTATACATATAGAGTAGGTGCTGTATTTATCAGCCTTTCTTTTATTTCCTGATGACAGATAGTGACCCTCAGCGACAGAAACAAATTGACTATCTGAGGTTAGTGGTGGGATGGAGGTTTGGACTGCCTTGATAACATTACATTGCAGAGAGCTTGGAGAGGTCCTTGACTTTGGAAATGTGAGAAAGAGGACTGGGAAAGAAAAGAACATGTTCTAAAGGACGGTAGCTATTGCTTCACTCTAGTTTTAAAAGTAATTGAATTAACAATTTTAATATTGAACTGTCAAGGGATAGTTCTAGCTGTAAAATGCTAAATAAAGTTTAGGCTAAACCCAGGCAATGGAGTTATTAATGCCTTAGATTCAAATTCCAATGTAGGCAAGTTATTTATTTTCTCAGGGTCTCAGTTTCCTCATCTGTGAACTTCATAGAGTCTGTGCACCTTCTGGGATTTTAAATATATAATTTCACGCATAGCTGCTTTTTCCTCGGGAGACTGAGAATCCAGAACTTTTTTTTTTTTTTTTTTTTTTTTGGTGAGGAAGACCAGCCCTGAGCTAACATCCGCTGCTAATCCTCCTCTTTTCGCTGAGGAAGACCGGCCCTGGGCTAACATCGTGCCCATCTTCCTCCACTTTATATGGGACGCCCCCACGGCATGGCTGACAGGCAGTGCGTCGGCGGGCGCCCGGGATCCGAACCCGCGAACCCCTGGCTGCCAAGCGTGGACGAAACCGCTGCGCCACCGGGCCGACCCCCAAGAATCCAGAACTTTAAAAAATCTCAGGTGTCTGAGATCAGAAAATTTCCAGAACCATTATTAAAATTTGGCAAAGCCCCTCTTAACCCTCAGTGGACCAGTAAAAATAGTGATCACCATTTACTATCCAATTAGTAATTGGACTCGTTTTATTGTTTTTACTTCTAAGGCATTTTACAAATAATTTACAAAAGAATAAAGGGATAGTGATGACAACTTATTTGAAATTTTAATAAGAATTTAAACATGAAAAATTCCAAATTTTTGTTCCATATTTCCTAGTTTTGAAATGTATGTACCCTAAATAGGCAGATTACTTTGAATGCAACTAAATGCTCATCAGCTGTTATGCATGAATGTGGAATGTATCCATCTTGTAAATACTGATTCCAGATTTCAAGTACATCGCTAATAGATTCTAGCTTATCATTACTCTGGTTCTTTTTGCACTTGAGTTGTCAAAACACAATACTTTTGAAAACTTGGAAAGCACATATTTTGTTGAAGAAAAGACTGCCATCTTCTTTGCTCCATAATTGCAAAACGTTTTCGTTTTAAATTTATAAACACCAATTAGAATGATTGGTCCAATGAATTTTATGCATTTCCACATCATCTATTTTCTTTCAGTCACCTTTGTATACACACCTGCCATCGTGATTTGTCCATTTACAAACCTTATCAAGTAAGTTTTGGTGTATAAACAGCTTAAAAAAAGGAAGAATACTGTCCATCTTCTTTTAGTAAAACAGTGTGGCCCAACTTATTTTCACAAAATATTTCCAGATCAGATCCTTCCTGTTGAAAGACTACCTGGATGAGAATACCATATACCGTTTTAGCCTTAGAAATATAATGTTCATTCATTGATTCTTGAGTTAGAGAAAATTCATGTAGGATATTCCTCTAAGATCATCATCTCGCACTCTTTTTGCTTATGCAATCAATTTCACCGTCATCATTAGCATCTAAAGTGCTGCTATCTGTCTTTCTGTGTTCATCTTCTGATTCATCCAATAATTGTGAGATTTTTTTTTGTCAATTTTCTTCTCTTTGCCATTATGGACAAAAAATATGTTGTAAAATCTCAGCTGTGGTCAGTGAAAGCTGAAAACAGACTACAAGAAAGGTGGCTCTAGACTTTTATCTTTCTGAAAGATGATGCAAAACTTTGGGCAAAGCAACAAGAAAACAAAGGATCATGTAATAGCTATGATTTATTTCACAATTACATCATCTTTCTAGGCAATTCTGACCTTCCATTTTATTATTTTAGTCTTTTTAAAAACATAGTTGGGAATAATGGGTAATAATGAAATCCATCATTATGGATGATGAAATAAAATGTTTCAAAATATAGGAAAAATGGCTAAGATATTATGTTAAGTTTATACTTACACCTTTTATATCTGTTATATACCCTTATACATTTTATATATCTAAGAATAAAAGTCATGAACTATCAACCTTACAAATCAACTCTCAAAAAAGAAACTCAAAAATTAAAATTGAACTCTGATGGTATATACCAACAGTTAAAGTGTGCTGTCCAGAAGTCAAGAGAACATTCCAGGATCTGGCCAGAACAAAAAAAGAGCAGGCTCATTATCTGCATCATTGTGGATGCCAGGCTTTTATCAGCACAGTCTAAGACCCACTAGATTCTTAGGGAAGCCTCATCACACTCTTGACTCCTATTGAACTCGCCGCACATTTCCACCTGTTCTATCAAATTGAGACACCCTATCCAGTATTTGGAGGACAGCTGCCTTTCAGCTCTACGTGCAAGACTTCTTATTTCTCTAAGCTTTCATTTTGTTAGAATAATGTTGCCCATTATTCCACCCTGTCATTTTTAGATCCAGAATTATCTGCAAACATATTCAAACATGTTTGCTATCCTTCCTAGTTTTGCAGAATCCCTGGATTCAGTCAGCATAATATCAGTATTTTCCAAGTCATTAATAAAAATGTTGAACAGGGCAGAATCTTATGACATATCACTCCTACCACATTGACACCAACTAATGAAATAGCATCAGTAGATCTTACTGTTTAACAAGTTATACAGGAAACTTTACTGACATTCAGACCATATTTTCCCTTTTTACTTATAGGCATAGAATGGAAAATTTTGACAAATCCCACAATGAAGTCCAGATACATGTAATTTCCCTGACCCACCATTGTAGGATTCCCGTGAAAAAAGAGAGTCATTGAATGACCTGATGGGTACTCAATACTCAAAGCTGAAAGGGACTTTAGAGACCATCTGATTAAATCTCATTTATTTTTCCTGAAGTTAGAACTTAAGTAACTTTCCTCAAGTAGTGTAAGTAGTGAGTCGTAGAGCTGATTGATTGTTTCTTGAAAGGTTTTTGAAAAGAGGTTGTATTTAAAAGTAGTTTAGTACTCATTCTCCTACTCATGTGCCAGCAGAAAGTATCCAAGCATTTCAAGAAAAAATGTCAATTCAAAATTGATCAGCATGGTAGTCCGAAAAATTTATTTAACAAAGTCAATACTGATTTACTTAACATATATACATGAAGTGTCACTAGGTATTCAAGGCACTGTATTTGGTGCTTGTAAGTATAGAATAGAAGTGTTTATGAAAATATTGTCTTATGGTAAGTAAAATAGGAAAAAAATCTTAGAATTACTTGAGATTAATAAGTATAACATGAGTGCAAATGAAGTTGATATCTTAAGCATGTTTAAAGTGCTGAACAAGTTACAGAATGCTTTCACACACATTATCTCATTTAATTCTTACAATAATCAAATGAAATAAGTTGCCCTTTCCAAATTTTATAGAAGGGTTAACTAGGCCTGACGGAGTTTAAGTAATTTGCTCAAACTCGAAACAGCTAATTAGTGGTGGAAGCAATTTGGACTCCAACTTTGATGCACTTGCCTATGTTCTATCCTTGCCTCAGGATACAATGCCTTTTAAAAATTATCTTTTAACACCTCATTTAATAATTTTTTCTTTTGAGATTTTAGTCCTGATCTGAGCTATGAAGAATTGGTTATATACTACAGCTAGTGGAATTCATGCCAAACTTCAGAACAATTAAAAAAAGAGAAACATCTTATTATGTGATTTAAAACCAACAATATTTAGCTACTCAAATACTTGTATATTTCTAGATTATCCTGCTAAATAAAGTGTTGCAATAAATTCTTAGGAATAATTTACTATTTTAACCTGAGAATGAATAGAAACAATCTATAACATAAACACTTGGTATAGACTTCTTTTTGGATGGAAATAATGCACTCAAATGTTTTAGAAAATAGAGAATAGAAAAAATTGGGCCTTATAATTGGCAGTCTTTTTTGTGTTTTTCTGACCTTCTATAGAACTTTAACTCACCATGTATTAAACTGATGAAAAAAATACTTTTAAATTACATACAAGGTTTAAATATAAACCTTCTTTGCAAGTTATTTCCTAATTTAATTCATTAAAGTTTAGGTTTCTTTTGATTTAAACCATAATAGATATTAGGAATAGCATTGCTTTTCTGATTTAATAAAATTGTCTGCTTCCCATATGATAAATGCTTGTATCCTCCATCTCCAAGTAAGAATTTTCCACTTAGAAAAGTTTTCATATGATTAAATAATGTATCTTTGCACTTTATGTTTAGTTTCAAATAGGACAGTAGTCAAAGAAGTAGAATTTGGCATGTGCACCGTTACATGTGGTAAGTAGCATACAGCAGATAAATGAGCATATTGTCATTTTGCGGGGAGGGAAGGTAAAAACTGGCAATTTTTATTTGTAATTTGTATACTCTCATTCATCTCTCATTGATTTCTAATAACTGATTTACTCACAAAACTCAAACCGATTATTTTAAAAGGAAGGATAGTTTCAGTTCATAACCTCTACATCTTATTTTAAGCCAGCTCCCTATGTTTTTTTTGGCACATAAACTGCCTTCACCAAGGCAAAACTTTATCTCACAGATGTTCAGAAGATGAAAGATCTTCCGATGCATCTCACAGATGTCTTCCCACATACTGTGTTGGCAAATCTATCAAGAAATTTGCTTCTTTGTAATAATCTATTCTAAATTCTACATTTCTCCAATTTAGATGTTATGTCTTGGAGAAAAGAGGTATTGGCTTTGTGGGAAGATAATATTCAAAGACTGTGATTTATTTAGTACCTTCCATGAATAGACATTGGACATAAAATTCCTTACATGGGGGTGGAATTAGGGCCACATGTGCTATAACAGACCAGTGTTTCTCAGACTTAAATGTTCATCCCAAGTGCCTGAACAGTTTGTTAAAACACAGCTTGCTGGGCCTACCCCAGAGTTTCTAACTCACTAGGCCTTTGGAAGGCCCTAAGAATTTGTATTTCTAAACAAGTTCACAAATGAAGCTGATGCTGCTGGTTAGAAAACCATCTTTTGAGAACCACTATAGACTAGTGTGCTGAGAAGACAACAGATAATTCACAATGAAATTAAGTTTATTCTAAATTGAATCTGCCTTGGAAAGAAGACAGTGACGGGAGGGAGAGACAAAAACCAGAGTGTAAGGAGACAGAAAAATCCATGCAGATCTAGATAGAATAATTTTTTTTTTGGTCAAAAGTTACACCTGAATTCATTTTATTTGAGATACCAATTTTTTATTGTGGTAAAAGATACCTAACATAAATTTTACTATTTTAACCATTTTTAATTTTAAATTTAAATTGTACATTCTTAAATGTACAATTCAGTGACATTTAGCACGCTCACATTGATGTGCAACCATCACCACCATCCATCTCCAGAACTTTTTCATCATCCCAAACTGAAACCTCCATACCCATTAAACACTAACTCTCCACTCTGCTGACCTCTCACCCTGGCAACCACTATTCTCCTTTCTGTCTCTTGAGATATTTTTAAACCTGTTTTTCACCTTAACTTCTTAGTGAGTCAGAGTCAGAAAATTAGAGGAATCTGTATAATAAACCTGTGATTATTCATTTGCAATTTACATCTTCTGCTTACTTGAGAAATTTTTATAGGTAGAGATTATTTTTATGACAGTTCTAGTAATTGATATTGTCTTACTCTATTATTTAAAGATGTGTTTCAGAAATTATATATTTGTTCATTCAACAAATGATTTTCTGGGTTTTTTTTGGCAGGGGGGATTTTTTGCCTACTATGTGCCAGGCATTGTAGGTGCTGAGAATGCAGCAGTGAACAAAGCAGAGAAAACTCTCTGCCTTCAAGGAGCGTACAATTTTAGTAGAGGCAAAGAGAGAAATAATATGTAAAACATGTAATATGTCAGATGTTGATAAGTTCTAAGGAGAAAAATAAATCAGAAAAGGCACTATTTCACATCTAGAATATTTTTTAAATAGTTTAAAATCTTTTCCACCTAGAACTATTTAGAGGAAAAAAGTGCTTTAGTGAAAATTCTGTTGAACTCCCAAACAATATTTTGTAGTCAAAAAGTTTTCTTTTCCTGGAACACATTAAGTGTTACTTGGACTTACAGAAAATCTCACACCTACACACATCATCGCAATGCTCTATATTTGGCTAACTAAATAAATACATAAAACACCTGCTTGGAAAATATTTATGTGTTTCAGAATAAGGTTGTACTTCTAGAGAGGTCCCTTCCGTAAATTCAAGTGGAGCCATACTGCAGCCATTCTTAGGCATCTCTCTTAGTCAGAAGAGACTTTTTCTATTCTAACCTTCCATCTCCTTCTCTCATGTGCAGTCCTCTCCCTTGGTACTCAAAGTTTGGTCCACAGACCAGCTGCATCAGCATCACCTAGCAGCTTGTTAGAAATGCAGAGTTTGGGGACTTACTCCAGGGCTACTGAGTCAGAATTTGCATGTTAGTAAAGTGTCCAGGTGATTTACATGGACTCTGAAGTTTGAGAAGCGGTCTTGCAAGCCATCTCTAGACTTCAACTTTCCCTTGCCCTTGAGGATGGATTTTATGATTAACATCTTGTAGGGGCTAAGAGACAGAATCTGATAGACAGGAAATCAAGGTGGACTGTTCCTTAGCCTGTGACCACACAGTCTTATCACAGGTCATTTATCACATTTTCAGCATGTTGCTGATCCAGCATTTTATCATCTCCCTCAATTCCGGTGATGAAAAGCAAACTCAGTGGAGATCTGAGATCAGTTAGTAAAGACTTGATTTCTTGTTATAAAAAAGTGTGGCACATGGACAAAGAGAACAGATTAGTGGTTACTAGAGGGGAAGGAGGTTGAACGGGTGGGCATAAGGGGTAAAGGGGCACATATATATGGTGACTGACAAATAATCATGTACAACTGAAATTTCACAGTGTTATAAACTATTATGACCTCAATAAAAACAAAGTGTGGCAATTCTAAAGAGAGTATCTTGTTGGAAATGGAAATTTGGCCATTAATAGTTTGTGCTGCTATATTTAATACAGAGACTTTGCCAATCTAAATATTAAAAAGCATCATTATGTTAAAATGTGATTCTGGAATTTCCTCCAGAAGCTCTAAATCCCCCTCCTAAAAGTTCCATGGTCAAAAAAATTTGGGAGATCCTGTGTGCTACTGTATTTCCTCAAATCTAAGACCTTATTGGCTGTAAGAAGCACATTTTATGCACTTCTAAAAAAGAAAATTATTGCCAATTTGTGACATGCTGTCAATTCTAGGATGTTCTCATTTCAAAGATGTTAAAATATAAAATTTTTGCATCTTAGATCAATGATAATTTACACACAATAGCATATTAATTTACTAGCATATTAAAAGTTCCCCCAAAATTCTATAGTAAGAGATCCCTTTTCAATTTGTATCATTTTCAAATGTGTACAGTCATGGAATCCTTTTTCTTATGGTAACAATCAGAGGAACTAGTGTCTCATGTAACTCACTTTGGGAAATGCTGTTTTATGAAATAATTCAAGTGAGGGGCCTAAAAAATTTCTAAATATTATCACCCTGAATTTAAGAATTTAATTTCTGAAATTAGGAGAAAAGTCTCAGAAAAGACATAAGTGGAAAAGTAAAGAAACTCTGGAAATAGTTTTTCTTAACATTTGCCAATTTCTTTTACTGAAGGTATTGGTATTAGAGAAGTTATATTAACAAATGGATGCCCTGGAGGAGAATCCAAGTGTATTGTACGGGTGGAGGAATGCCGGGCGGCAGTCGACTGTGGCTGTGAGTTGGACTCTGTCGCAGGGAGACTGAGGGGGCAGGAGTTTACTCTGGGGAAATATCCTTAACCTCAGGTTGCCATAAGTGGAAGGAGATGATCAGTTGATATACTGAAAGGAAATTTTAATAAAACTTAAAATTCCACTTCTCTAGACAGTTATAGCTCTGAGTGACTTTCTGCCTTTGCTTTCCATTTTGCTGTGATGTCTGAATTTAACATATATTTTCTATAATACACTGGAACCTTATTGTACTCAGGGTCTGTGGTCGAGGCTGTCCTATAGTGAAACACTGTTTACACTTTAGTCATGACATTTTGTCAGAAGATTGGTAAACCCTAAATTGGGAACTTTGAGAGCTGTTCTGTATCAAATTACTCTACTGAGATTTCCTTATCTCTGGTGGGGGTCCCTAACCAGTAAATTGGAAGCCATTAGTAGATCACAAAGTTTAATCTAATAGATCGCTGAGTTGGTTGCCCTTGCTATACCTCTTGTCCACAGTTTATTCTGCAGAAGGGGTGGACAGCTGTGGTGTCTCTTACCTGCTTCCTTCAGTGACTTTATCTTTGTATCCATCACTCCTCTGCTCCACTGCACTCAAACACTCATTAATAAATTTGATAACTTCCAGCATATAACTGATTTTTAAATTAGAGGTGGCTTTTAAAAGTAGTATTGTGTATAAAGCAATTTACAATGCTCAGTAGTATATATGTATTTAATTTTTCTTTTTTTCAGGGGGCAAACCAATTTCAGAAAGTCTTGAAAGCGTTAGTCTGGCATGTATTCATACATCTCCTAAAGATCGTTTCAAATATATGTGGAGACTTCTAAGGCCAAACCAAGTGAGTAACAAATGTGTGTAATTTGGTGCTTTTTAGTGAGTGATAGAATTTGTTTCCCAGTGCTTGATGACTATCAGAAAACTTTCTCTTTAAAAGCAGTTTGGGGGCCGGCCTGGTGGCGCAGCGATTTAGTTCGCGCTGAGCAGCCTGAGGTTTACAGGTTCGGATCCCGGGCGCCCGCCAACACACTGCTTGTCAGCCATGCCGTGGCAGCGTCCCATATAAAGTGGAGGAAGATGGGCACGGATGTTAGCCCAGTGCCAGTCTTCCTCAGCAAAAAGGGGAGGATTGGCAATGGTTGTTAGCTCAGGGCCAGTCTTCCTCACACAAAAAATAAATAAATAAATAATAAAAGCAGTTTGCAAAAATGAAGTTAAAGTCATACAACTTTATTATTATTGGGATTTAAAATTTTTCATTATTTAGTGGGACTAAGATTTTGCATATGTCTTGGGGCCAGCTATTGTCAGAACTTGAAAACATCCATTTTATATAAAGTATTCTATTTTGGAAGCAAAGTTTTCATTTGTTTACATATATAGGAGTTGTATAATGATAACTGTAGCTAACATTAATTGAGGGCTTATTAAGTGCCAGACTACATCAAGTGCTAGAGTTTCTTTTAACCCACATGACAATCCTATGAGGTAATTCCTATTATTGTACCCATTTTACAGATAAGTAACTGAGATGCAGGGAGTAACTTGTCCTGGGTCACACAGGCAGGAAGTGATGGGGTTGGTACTTAATGTCTGGATGGTCTGACTCTAAAATTCATGTGCATAATTAATTACTGTCCTAGACTGAGAGAGAGTGACTGCTGTTTTGGTACAGGAAATAAGTTGTTTCCGAATCTTAAATTTACGTAAAGAATGTTGATATATTTTCTTTTCTTTTCAAATAGCAAGCCATTGTGCTTGAAAATGATTCAGCCATTTTGGAAGTGCGCAGGGAAACTCGCCCCTTGGCTTTCCAGTGTGACACCTTGGATAATAATGAAATAGTAGCATCTATTAAATTCACAATCTATACAACAAATGGTAAGTGCTCAGCAACGTTTGGTTTGTTTATGTCTCAAACTTTAAAGAGCATCACAATCACCTGGAGGCCTTGTTGAAACACTGATTGCTAGCCCCACCCCCAGAGCTTTTGATTCAGGTAGATCCTGGGTGGGGATGGCACAAGTATTTGCATTACTAACAAGCTCCCAGGTGCTGCTGGTCCAGAGACCACATTTTAAGAAGCACTGGTTTAGATCGTTTACCCTTTTCTATAAGGTAGTGCTTAATTTCTTTTTCACAAAGTAGAGTCAGATGTGCCTCACTCTTGGAAACTGGTCCTCTAACTTGAATTATAGTCTTACTTTTACTTCTATCACAAAAGTGAAATGGATATATGGAATTCTCATGGATACTTACAAAAATTTTGATACAGTAAAATAAATAAAATTAAGAACATTATGTCAAAACATGTCTCTAAAAATTATTCATTTGAAGGAAATATTTTTTGATGAAACAGTAATACAGTCCTCAATGTATGTCACAAAAGGCAAATCTTGTCCTGAACATAATTTTACATGTTAGAAACTGTGCTTCCCTTGCAAAATGGATCCACGTGCATGTGCTTTCCATGTAAACTATGATGTCTTCTATATCCAAATAATTATTTCCTTTGGTTCAGTTGCCGTTAACCATTTTTATTGTTGTTGTCATCTTTGTTGTTGGGGGTGTGGCAGGTCTGGTCACAAGTTCTTCTGAGAATCCAATCAGGGCTCAGGAGGCTTTTCCCAGAAAAGTGCCCACGTATACAGAAGTGCCAAAAGGGACCTGTAATTTTAAGGGAGTTCGTGGATTTCCTGAAGTTATTTCTCAATCCCAAGTAGAGAATTTATGCTGTAGTCTAGAGATGCCATCCAACATAACACCCTTTATTGAAATGGAAACAAGCTAAATGTTCTAGGGTTGATTTTTTAAAATAAACTATAACTTTCTTTGATGTGTTTGTTTAGTGTCTTTAAAAAACATCTCTATGGTGGAAGCTAATAATCTTACTCCTATGTTGGGATGTCAGGTGTTATTAAAAGGATAATTTCAATAAAGTGCTATAAAAGGCAAAAAAGAACCAAACATCATCAAACTGAAAAACATCTCAGTGAGTCCTAGTTCTGGATATTAAAGGTTTTGGGGGCCATTCTCAGGTTTTGTTCCCACAGCCTGGTCCTTGTTAGGACCGGTAGGAGGTTAGCTCTTCCTGCAATTAGAAGGTAATAATGCATTTGATAACACGTAAGCTAAAGGCTGGAACGCAGAACCCAAAATGTCAGTCATGAGACAAAGCAGACTTCTCCGTCTTGTAGCAGTCCAGGCCTGGTGGGGTAGCTCGACCACCTCAGCACATGCACTGGTTAAATAACAAAATGTTTTCGGAACACTGGTATCTATTAGTTTCTTTTAAAAATGACAATTGGGTGCACCACTGCAACAGACCCTTTTGGCTGTTTAGACATCAAACAAATGTTTTGGCTATAAATGTCCACACAATATGGTCCTGGCTTGAAACAAATACATAATTGAAATATTTTTAGGGTAAATATGGTTTCGTTAATGAAAATTTCCCATCCATTCCCTTATATATCAGATTTTTCACTTCCACAATAGTTGTCTTTCATAATTAGGCATTGTTTTGGATTA
The DNA here is from genome assembly GCA_031878705.1 of Tapirus indicus. Classification (NCBI taxonomy): domain Eukaryota; kingdom Metazoa; phylum Chordata; class Mammalia; order Perissodactyla; family Tapiridae; genus Tapirus; species Tapirus indicus. Next base: position 13,894,320 of record CM062933.1, read on the forward strand.
AATTGCATGTCCTAAAAAGATACTTTCGAGTCCTGACTCCCAGAACCTCAGAATGTGACTGTATTTGGAAATAGGGTCCTTGCGGATGTAGTTAATTCAGTTAAGATGAGGTCATACTAGAGTAGAGTGAGCCTTTAATCCAATATGACTGGTGTCCTTTAAGAAGAGGGAAATTTGGACTCAGACACAGAGAGAGAGGAGAATGCCATGTGAAGACAAAGACACAGGACAAAGACAGCCTTGTGACAATGGAGACAGAGGTTGGCATTATGCTGCCACAGGCCAAGGAACATCTGGGGCCACCAGAAGCTGCAGGAGGAAAGGAAGGATTCTCCCCCAGAGCTTTGAGAGGGAGCATGACTTTACCAACACCTTGTATTCAGACTTTCAGCCTCCAGAACTGTGAGATAATAAATTTCTATTGTTTTTAAGTCACCCAGTTTGTGGTACTTTGTTATGGTAGCCCTAGGAAACTAATATAAATGTAAGCTTAGTTTTTCTAAAAAGTGAGAGCATTGAAATTCAGCCTATTTTTCATTAGAAAATTTCAACAAGAAATACAGCCTATTTTTAAAATTAGACACAAAATAAGTAACCCTTGCAAGAAGACTACTGTTGAAATGAACTAAAATCTTTATACCTCTCATTCTTCACTTAGCTAGTATTGCAGAGTGGTAGATAAATGGAAAGGAATTTTGCATGTCTTCTTATCAGGTTTTAATCCTAAAAAGTGTCTTTTATTTGAGCTTAAAAAATCCCACTGCTTCTATAAACCTAAAATTTTTAAAATAAAAAGATTTTAAAAATCCAACAATATTGGAATATAAATATGATGTAATTTCTCTATCATATTTGGAATGTTTAGTGAAATCACTAAATTGAGTTTATCACTCTAGGATTACTAAGGAAAATGGAAAAATTATACTCCATGGTATTTAAAGAGTAGGAAGAAAATCCAGACTGGATTTTCTGGATGTTGGTTTACTCCCTGGATGTTGGTTTACTCATCTGTATAATTCAGTAGTTGCATCAGATCATCTCCCTGGTCCTTCCCTACATGAATCTTTTGTGATTCTATGATTTAGGAACCAAGAAGAGCCACAAGAAAGCTATATAATTCACAAAGTAAGTAATACTTGATGTAAATTGGCTTTTCACCAATTTATAATGTAGCAATGTTGTAACACGTGGTAGGGTGGCTTTGTCTCTTTAATAGCCTTATTTGCAAGAAGAACAGAAAGTTATGGGAGAGAATGTCTGATTTAAAAGTGGTGTGTGGATATTTCTGTGAAAAAGAATGAGCTTCAACCCCTACCTTACAGCATATACAAAAATTAGAGATGTATCATAGTCCTAAATGCAAAAGCTAAAACCATAAAGCTTTAAAAAGGAAACATAGGAGAATATCTGCCTGATTCAGTAGGCAAGAGTTTCTTAGACATGACTCAGAAAACAATCACCATCAAAGGAAACATTGATAAATTAGGCTTCATCAAAATTAAAAACTTCAGTTCATTAAAAGAAATCATTAGAAAAATGAATAGGCATGCCAAAGTCTGGGAGAAAAAATTCACACAACTTGTATAACTAATACGATCAGTTTGGGAAAATATCAGTTTGGGAAAAGATCTTGCAGTTTCTTGGAAAACTAAGCGTACCTCTACCCCGTGACCCAGCAGCTCCATTCTTAGGTATTTAACCAAGAAAAATGAAAATGTGTGTTCATAAAATGACTTGTACAAGAATGTTCTTAGCATTTATTTATAATAACCCCAAACTGGAACAGATTAGGTGTCCATCAGTAGGAGAATGAATAAACAAATTGAGGAATACTGCTCAGTAATAAAGAAAAAAACTACTGTTACATACAACAACATGGGTGAATCTCTAAAACATTATGCTGGGTAAAAAAACTTTACACAGAATAAGTGTTTCCATTCCTATGAAGTTCTAGAATAGGCAGAACTAATCTATGGTGGAAAAGAAAATCAGGGCAGTAGTTGCCTCTGGAGGATGGGGCAGGGATGAACTTAGAGGGACTTGAGGGAACTTTCTGGGGACAGTAATATTTTGTGTCTTGATAGGAGTTTGAATTGCATATGTATGTTTACATTTGCTAAAACTAAACAAATATGCATTTAAGATCTTTGTGCAATTCATTGTCTGTAAATTTTACCTCAGAAGAAAAAGTATAAACAAATATTGAAATCTAGTTAATGAATATTGCAGGAAGTGTGCAGACATCAGCAAATTATGTTGAAAAGCATCAAAAAATAAGATAGATGAGTGGATTAATAGAAGGATGGATAGATGGTTAGTAAAATGTTGATGGTAGTATGTAGGTCGTCGGAATACAGGATGTTCATTGTCAAATTCTTGCAACCTTTTTGCGTGTTTGAAAAGGACATTTCAATTGTGCAGAGCAAGTTCATTAACTTTTTTCCCACTAATTCTTTCTGTATTTTTCTAGAGTTGTTTTTCAAATATAAAGTTTCCATTTAGATATTCGTTTCCTTTTTTTCCAGTGGTAATAATCATCAGGTGTGTGTTTTTTTCTGTAGAAATGCAGATGAAAAGATCAATCCGACCAGACACTGATGCAGTCCTAGTTTTTGTGCTAACCATAGGAGTTGTTATGTGTATATTCGTGATCTTTGTGCTGATCTTCATAATTATAAACTGGTAGGTGAAGGACTGAAACTGAGTCATTACCCTTGATTGACGTCCTCCTCGTCTGCCCCTCCCTTGTCCAATGAATCCAAAGCCCTGTCCACAATGCCTCTCACATGTGTCTTGGAACTGTCCAACTCCCTTCCTTCCTCCTGTGACTATCCTAGTTCAGGCTACCTGATCTCGTGACTTGCTCCCCAGCCAGGGGAGAGCTTTTAAATGCAGTTTTTACCATTTTACATAGTAGTTACATATATCATAACGTAGTATCTTACATAGTAGTTACGTCACTAAAAAAAAAAGTTTATTGAATATTTGTGTTGTCCAGTTGGTGGTTCTCACAACTCTAAAACTTGGTTATTGTAATCTATGAATTCATTTATATGAGAATATTTCTAATACATATATAAGTATTACACCCTAGTACATCTGAGGGCTCATCTACTATCACGATGTAGCTGATGCACCACAAACCAAAAATAAATCATGACTAAGGAGGCACTTCTATATATAGAGAATTAAATATAAATCTATTTGGTTTTAGTTTTCATTTCATAATAAAATTTTCTTTTTGTTATTTCTTCCAGGGCTGCAGTCAAGTCTTTCTGGGGGGCAAAAGCCTCAACAACTGAGATACAGTCTGAGCTGAGTTCAATGAGATACAAAGATTCAACTTCTCTTGACCAGTCACCAACAGAAATACCGGGACATGAAGATGATGCTTTAAGTGAATGGAATGAATGATGTATGGATGACATATAACAAATCAAAGGAGATTAGGACATATCCGATTCATTATTGTAAAAAATAAAATATAGAGAGAAACACTTTAATAATATTGCAGGTAATTTACCATGGTCTGAAGGTAATGCAATATGAGAAGGGACTGCTTTAATCAGCGCATCTTTGTGGTAGAGTTATTGAAAATTATTTTTAATTTGTTCTCAACATTTATCATTTCATTATAATTTCAGGTAACATTTATCTAGAGGTACCCACACACAAAATCTTCTAAACACATTTTTGATCACTTCTAAGGTGATTTGCCTGTTCTGTCCCAAACAAGAAAAATGTAATATAGAAGATGCCTTGCATATTAGACTTTCTCCCCACTAGGAGCACTGAATTGAACTTGCTAAAGCAAATCCTACTTTAGAATCTCTGCAAGGCATGTGACACACAAAGCATCACTTGAAAGACGTGAAATAATAATAGTAATAACGATAACAGCCAGCACTTAGTCAGTGACTACTATGTGCCAAGCATAGCTCAAGCATTTTACATCTATTCGGTGAATTAATTATGATTGTATATAGGAAATATGTAAGGAAGAACTAGAGAGGAACTTGGAAGTGGCTGAGTAAATGACATGAATTTAACATGCCCTGTATTTCTCACAGAAACAGTGAATTAAGGACTTTTGAATGACCACTGATAAGTATCTTCATTGTGCTTGGTACACAGGTGATAACATCTCAGAACCACAGTACTTGTTTCTGAACATCATCACTGCCTTTTTGTGCTGTGTTATGTGATACGGTTATGGCCAACTATCAAACAAGATATGAAGACATTAGATAATTTGATTTGGTAGACTTCATCAGAAATTAATTTTCAGAGGTTATGATAGTAGCACTAAATACACTTAATTTTTTCTTTAGTTGGATTCTCTTCCAACTTTATTGCTATTATTATGGGATTTACCTGATGAAAGCATTAACTCTGCACATCTGTGAAAAAGACGTTGTAAATGGGCATTTATGGCACACCTCTCTCTAGTAGCCTAGAAATAGGCTGTATTGTGGAATTATCCATGCTTTCTGTTATATAGCATTTGTATTTGAGAGAAGCAATGAAGAATTGGCTGGAAAATGATTTTGTTCTCTGTTTTGGGAATTCCACTAGAGACTTTAATTGAAAAGAAATTGTTTTCATAAAATCTTCCAAACGAATTGTTTTTGTGGCACCCTTTCTCCCCACAGATAAATGTGAAAAAAATCAGCCTTCCATTTCTTATTCCTGATTTAGTATGGTCATGTAACTTTAGCATAGGTGCTAAACATTCTTGAAAAGTAATTATTATCAATCCTTTATTTTTAAAACAATGAATAGCAGTGATTTCCAACTGTACTTCAATCACCATTAATATTCACTCAGGTTAACAGGTTTAGTTGTCAGTGCTGCTCACTGAATATTTCTGGCTGTCTACTTTCCAGGCATGTGGTAGGATAGTACCTCCTTAGCCCCTTGTGGTTGGGTGGGGCCATGTGACTAGTTCTGGCCATTGAGTTATGAACCAAAATTCCAAGTGTCACTTGCAGACTAGAATATTTCACTGTGAGAACATCCAGAGCTCACCTCTCTGCTAGAGCAACCAGAAATGCTTAGATGGTGACTGCTCTACACCTTGGATCCCAGAGTGAGGACCACATGGTGCAGGATCGCCAGTCAATCAACAATAGATATGTGGCATGAGAAAGAAATTAACCTTGTGATTTTAAGCCACTGAGAGTTAGAGGTTGTTTGATACAGCAGCATTACTAAGACTATCCTGATTTACACATAAATGTTTTCTGAAAAAAAAGTTTTCTTGGTCAAATGAGTTGAAGGCTTCTTGAGTACAGGACTTCTCATCAGTGTGCTATGCACATTGTGACTCTCCAAGAAGGGGATTTGGTGCAATATTTCCCAAATTTATTAGTGGTCTGTGGAACAAAAATGAAAGCAGGTATGAATGTTAATGGTATACCAACTCAAAAATACACTTTGGGGCAGGACTGTCTGATAGTGAGCTAGTCTTTCATAATGTATGACACACAGCAAATCAGTAATACACCTTGACAATAGCAGCATTTTTCCTGTTAGATCTCTGGATGTTACTTAGACGTTCCACTGGTCCAGACGCACTTTGATGACCTTTCTTGAGATCATCCTACTCCCAAGACCAGGGTCTCCTCTCTTAAGTACTATGACCACAGTGCATTAGGTTAAAATAATCAATCAATCTTATGTTGAAGTAGATTATAATGTGCTCCAGCTCCCTATGAAGATGCTCTGTCCTTTGCCTCTTGGTCATAGACTGTGTGTTGGGGGGATCTCTCCCTGCCATGGTCCATGAGGTCTCCATTGCACACCACTGAAGATTAATGGGGCCAGTCATTTCCCTCTCCAGGAAGGCCAGGCCAGAGGCATCTTCTAACTCCTATCTACTCCTAAATTCCAGGCATCCGTTATTTCTCTGGTCACCAAAATATCCATGGGAAATTTTTGAGGTTTGTGTCTGAAACCTTTATGTATCAAAAAAAGGCCTTCTTTTTTGGACCCCAAGGCATTGGTCTCTGCATATGCAGCAGCAGGATTTTGTGAAGTGTTCAGATAACACCCTGCTCACCGAGAGAATCCTCCATTCTTCAGTTCATTCAACTAACATTCATTGAGCTAGTCCTATGGACCAGGTACTGTACTAGGCACTAGGAATACAGTTTGTGCAAAAAAAAAAAAAAAAAAGATCAGATCCCTCTTCTTTAGGAGTTTGTCATTTACCCAAGACACAGACATTACAATTAACCACAACGATGATAAATATATTGAAGGAGACCTGCAAGTTTCTGTGAAGCTGTAGTAGGTAAAATGACACTTAAAGGAGACGTAGAGCCTGAATAGAAGGTACCCTGATTAACAGGAAGGAGGGCCAGGGCAGAGGAAAGAGCAGGTGAGAAGCTATCAGGAAGGAGCATGGCACACCTGAGAGAAAGCTAGCTGAGCTGGAGTGTGGGAAAGGGGAAAAGAGCGGGAGATGAGGCTAGGGATGTACGCAGGGGCAGGTCTGTGTGTGTGTAAATATACCTATAAAACAATATAGCCAAATGGCCCAGGAATACGTATTGAGGGAGTCAGTGTTGAAATTGACACTTTCGATTTTTTGCTACACTGTGTTTTCCCGTGCCCTCCTGGAGGTCATTTACTATTGGCCTTTTGACAAATGATGACTGTTGATCCTTACCTAGATAAGGTAGTCTATACTTTAATCTGGGTTCCTTTGAGTCCTACTGAAATGCAAGATATCATTAATTAGACCTTAATTCTGTTCCATAATAGTTCCTATTCATTCTCATGCAGCTAAGAGCTAGATACAGGGGATTCAGTTCCCAACAATGATCAGGGTTGGTGGGCATACCTCTGGGGTAGCAGCAAGCGATAAGGTGGTTGATAGATACAGCAGGCTGCAGTTTTCTATAACCTTGGACATGACGTGGAATGAAGCAGATAACATTACTCATCCTACTGAAGCACATTCCAATTTCCTTCAGTTAGCATACGCATAATGTTTCAATTCAAAATGGTTTTCTTCCCAGAATGACTCTAATACAATCTATGTGTTTGATTTCTGTCTTGATCTCTTAAAAATTGATGTGATTTTTCTATTCTGGCTCCACTTTACATTTTAAATCTACTTCTCCAATCATTTTTTGTTATATTCTGGAGGACAATCTTTTTGGAATTCATAATCCATCACTGTTGTGATCCACCATCTGTCTCAAAAAATATAGAACCCATTTACATGGTTATTTAGACTTTGAGGTTTGTGCAATTTTATTATCTGTGATCAAGTCATTTGTATGATGGAAAACAGTTTGTCTTTGACAGTTTTCTGATTCTTGTTGAAAATGAAACTTGGATGTCGAATATCAAGGGTTTTTTTTTTCCACCATTTCATTTTGAAATGACATGCAAAAAAGGAACACATCTTTCTTTGATATTCAACTTCTACATTTTGTGAGAATATCAAGTGCATTTAAATAAATGATAGGTGTTCGAGTCTTTTTTTCTTGTTAAGGAGAAAACTTATGATTAAGCAGCAATCATTTAAATCATGCTGTTAGAGACACATATACTAGTTTATCATTTTTCATACCTGCCTATGTATTTATAAATATAGGCTTTATTTGAGATTAATCCTCTGGGCTCTGTAGTGAGGATTTTCACAAAAAATGAAGTACATTAGTCTCTCTGCTAAGTGAAACTTGCAGGAGCAAATGTTCAAAGGTGGCAATGCAAATTGTTTGTGTATCTGATGACTCTGAGGATGTCCTTGAGAGATGTTTCCATATGTGTAGAGGAGTTATACTGAGCTACCTATAATGTCCACTGAATTTCTTTTGCACTCAGATATACCTTTTTGGTGTGCACTATTTGTTGAGGACAATAGAAACATCACAGCTTCCTTTCTGTACATTAATCTTCTCCCTTTTCTTGACAGATATGGTTTTCTTCCAGGCATCACTAAGACAAAACTCAAGGTACTTTTGGACAAACTGGTTGAGTTAAGCCCTCTCATCCGAGAGGCATTGTGAGATTTGTATTATTTATGCAATACCCCAAGGTAACACCAATAAGTGCTTTACAAGGAACAGAAATCATCTGACAGTAATCTAATCATGTTCTTCCAAAACAAACAGTATAAGGCCCTGGAGGTAATAGGGACAGGAAAGAGTACAGTACAAGCAATACTCTTTTGTATACTCTGGGGGAAAGCAGCATGCAGCATACAGTTATTAGAACTAGAAAGCTTCATAAAGGAAGTGGATATGCTGGGTTTCTTTGCAGCAGGAATAGGAGCTGTGTTGACGTGCACGAGTTGGGAGGTCTGCGGGGGAGGATGACGTCGGGTGTTGGCCTGAAGTTACGAGTGCCTGAATCTGATGGTTCAAGATGCCAGAGGAGATGACAGGGCCAGAGGAAGGAGTGGGGGTAGGGGCTGTAGGAAGAATGAGGAAGAGTTGTAAGCAGGTGCAGAGTCACGGGGAGGCTGGAAGGTGAAGAGACGCCAAAGCAGAGTGGGAGAAACATAGTCTGAACAGCAGGAAAGGAAAATGGACTTGGCAGTAACATTTGGCAAAGACTGGAGTAGGGAACCGAGGAGAAAGAGGCCAATGAGAAGGAGTTTGTGTAAATCAAGGCAGGATGTGATGAGTGTCTTGGCAGCAGAGAGAAATAAAAAAGAACAGATTTTAGGGAAAAAAAGATTTTAAGTAAAGTTAGACATGAAGATATACGGATAAAAAGAACATGAACCCAGGAGCCAAGTTTAATCTCTTTCTATAATTACCTCCCCTCTCACCTACTCCTATGTCAATTAGTCCTATTTTATCAAAAATCTTTCCTTGACCTTTAGTAACACTGTTTTCCTGTTTTTCATCTGCCTCTGTCATCCCTTTTCTTATGGGTTTAGTCTCTCTTTTGGGTGCCTCTAATTATATATCTCCAGCCTGAACAGACCCCCAGAGCTTTCATTTTTGCATTTCTGCTGTTGGATATTTTCTCATGGGTGCACTGCTATCATCTCAGAGGATATAAAACTGAAGTTTTCTTCCTATGCAAATTTTTACAAGTACATCCTCCGTGGCATCCCATCCTCTGGTCATCCAGGCTCAAAACCTCGCCTCTACGTATCCAAATAGTCACCACGGCCAGCAAATGTCTCCCTAGAATCGGTTCTTCCTTTCCATCCCAGCTCAGACTCATCTTTCCTTAACTCTCCTGGGGGGTCTCTCTGCCAGCTGCCTCTAGCCATTCAGTGCCCTTCAGACAGGTTTTCTATTAAAACGTTGGTCCCATTTCCTATGCAAAGAATTTACTTTACATAGCTTTTATTCATGTGTTTCCACAATTTGGCACAAACCCAACTTGAACTTTGTCTTCCATCCCTCCTGTATGTATATCTTTAGCTTCAACAAAATCAATCCATCATCTCCTTCTCAAATACGTCAGGTACTGCATCCACATCTTTGCTCATATTTTTCTTCTTCAGGTGGGACTTCTCATTTTAATTCTCCCTCCATTCCTCACTTTCACGTCCCTTTAATCTAAATCCTAGCCACCCTTCAAGCCATTTTATCAAGAAGCTTCCCTTTTACCACTGTACCATTAAGACACTATAATAAAGAGACTAAAGCATTTACTAACTCAAATAAGAGATTTATTTTCCTCTACTCTGTAATCTAGAGTTAGGCAGGCAGTCTGGGATGGCTAGGTCACTCTTGTCTAGGAGATGATTCAGAGATCTTCTATCTTGTTGCTCTACTCATCCACATGGTGAGAGCTTTAGTAAGGACAAAAGGCACAGATCCAGGTTCCAGCCTACAGTAAAGGCAAAAGAGAAAGTTGAAGATAAAGCAGCTTCCTTTGGAGGGTGTGACTTGGAAGTTGCACACACCATTTGCCACTCACATCTCATTGGGCAGTACTTAGTCACATGACCACACTTAGCTGCAAGGGAGGCTGGGAAATGTAGTCTCCATCTGGGAGTCTGATCCCAGCTAAAATTCAGAATCTTATTACTAAAAAGAAGGAGAGGAAATGCTGAGGCGTGGGAGGTGCAGAGAGTGCTAGGGAGAGGGGAGGGGGAATTAACATCATGTGCTACAACCTCCAAGCCCCCAAGGATCTCTACTGCCTCTAATCTTCTGTACTGATCTGCTTACATTGAACTTATGCTCCTTTCTTTATTTCTTCTTTTGCATTTTCCTTACCTCTCCATCTAAAATATAAGCTCCTTGAGGACTCCAACTGCAAGATATAACCTTTGTGTCTCACTTACCTAGCACAATACCTGGTACATAGTGGGTGTGTAAAAATGATCATTCTCGCAATTATGGTGATGATGCCTTTTGGATCTGAATATGATTGGAATTTGTGGCACAAGCTGAGGGAGAAGAATCTATTCTGGACAGTACTTTTGGATGGGAAGAGCATTACAAACTCCAGGAGAGCTGAAGATTGGGTATGCCACTGCTCTCTAGGGGTGGATATTCTCATATAATGAGGCTTAAAGTGGGAAATGGTGGGACCCAACATTCTCTATGTCTGTCTCAGTTTCCCTGTGCCCACGGGGAAGTTTTTCTACACACTTAGAAAGTGCAAACAGGGGTCGCCCGGTGGCACAGCGGTTTAGTCCGCGCTTGGCAGCTCCGGGGTCACAGGTTCGAATCCCGGGCTCCCGCCGATGCACTGCTCGTCAGCCACGCCGTGGCGGCATCCCATATAAAGTAGAGGAAGATGTGCACGGATGTTAGCCCAGGGCCAGTCTTCCTCAGCAAAAAGAGAAGGATTGGCGAAGGATGTTAGCTCAGGGCTGGTCTTCCTCACAAAAAAAAAAAAAAAAAAGAAAAGAAGTGCAAACAACGTACTCTTTTGGCTGCCATGTCCAACCTAAGGGCTGTCTTGGGTGGTCTATTTAATGGCTGACTTCACAAAATAGAGGTAGTTCCTTCTCTCTTTTGTACCCAACCAGTGGCAGCACCAAAGGGAAGACTTGGGGTACATGTGGGGGCCAATAAGACTTTTAGACCCTCATAAACTTCACCATCTCCATCAATTCTTTGATTTGAATAACAGAAGATTCCCCAGTGCTACGCAAATGTAGCTCTCCTTATCCCCCAACCACACTAGAATGCTGCCCCTATTTCTGCTTTTACAGACACTCTAGAGCTAGTATGCCCAGATAAGGAAAATATTAGAGCTTCCCAGATGCAACGGATGGCAGGATAACAGGGGAAGAGAATGATCTGATTGTAAGGCATATACTTTGGACACATATTAAAGTTTTTACCTAAAAGTGCCTCCATGTCATTTGGCTAAGCTTCTTCATGCTATATGAAACGTCCTTGAGTATAATGATAATCAATAGACCTGAGGAGTTCATGTCCAGGTTCATGATCTCACTACATCCTTACAACATCTGTGTGAAATCAGTATCAGCCTCCTTTTAAAGATGAGGAAAGTAAGGCTTGGAGGAGGCTGAAGAACTTACCCAATATTACATTATGTTAAGGGATAGATTTTAACTCTGGCTTTCTGACCTCAGGTCCGGTTCCGTTCCCACACACCGCCAATTTATGAGCATGCTACATTTAAGATGGCAATAAGATAAGCAGAGATCCTGAACATAAATAGGGGTGATGTTTTTAAAAAAGAAGGCAGAATTTAATGGGCGAAACCGTGGAAATTAATGAAATCGTACAGCCCACTGTACTCTTACTTAGAAATTGGGCAAGACCTAGCAGAAGCCTTGTCGTACATAGCGTTTTAATGTAAATGGAATAAAAATCCCCCATTACTTCAGAAGGCCAAAGGTCATGGCTCTGGATGCTGTATGGCTATAGACAAATTTCAGACCAATACACAAATCTGTCAGCTAACTGAAAAGCTAAAACGAGCAGTGCAAGGTGGCCATGGGGGCAGGGCAAGGGTGGGAGGATTTCAGAAAAAAGAAAGAAGGGATTATACGTGAATAGTCAGGGGCTGTCATCCTGTTGGTAAGGGACTAGGTCAGGATGCAAAACTACAGAGAAGGGCCAGGGGTTGTGTGAAAGGAGTCATGTAAATACAAGGAATTGACCTTCTCAACAAGGGAAATGGAACCTAGGAGCATGGGAAAATAACTTACTACAGATGGCCAAGAAACCATTTACATCATTAATAAACACTGCCACTTTGGATGAAATTGGCAAAACCCAGCTCCAAGCTCATTTCACACAGAAGTAAAAGAAACGTAAGGTACAGAGATAATTGTTTAATTATTTAAAGGCTTCTGGCAAAATGGAGGGGTCAGAAGAGGCTGGGTGACAAAAGAAGTTTTTGAGGTGGCAATTTTAAACAAGGGACCACAGCTTTGAGTGGTGCTAATTTCACCGAGACACAGCTGAATTCTGGATCCCAGTTCCTCCACCATGTCTGTGGGAGCACACAGAGCTTTCTGCTGCGTGATGAAGAATGGCTGAAATAGCTTCAGTTTTTTTCACTAGGAAAAAATTAAGTGCCTTTATGTCATTAAATTGTTTATTAACTTATTGATATAATTCCATAACAATGTCATAAATCTGACATTATTCTGGTCCAAGCGATCTCCCACAGAGATTTTCTTTCCAGAGATTTTCTCCCAGGATGTTGAGAGAAATACAACCATCAACGTTTATTTTGGAAAATTTGATAGAATCAATTGCTTTTTATTTTAACAATGGAGATGATAACATTTATGGTAATGTCAACAATATATTGCCTATGCCTCATTTTACAGGGTGCTGTACCTGAGATTGGACCCTCCATATTCCTTGACAGGTTGGAAATACAAGTCTGAAACTCCTGTGAGAGGTGGAGATATGAGTTCAACTTTTACGAAATTGTCCTTTTTTGTATTAGGAAAATGTCTGTTTTAGTTTTACGGATGAAGCAAAAAATATATTTTTTTAAGTGATGAAAGTTGGGGGGATGAGTTCCATAGCCCAGTCCTATTTGTCCCCTTGTGAGAGGGGTCATATTCCAACAGAAGCTGCTCTGAGTCTGGGAGTGAGAGGGTGCCTTCCAGGGGCTGAGGGTTGGATTGGGCGAGGAAGGAAGGCCAGGTTAGCACTGGCACCTGTGAAGAAGGTCATGACCTGAGGAGAGAGATACCAATAAGGGACCCTGTAGGGACATAATCTAGGGACCTTGGGCATCTTTTAGTTTTATATTAAGTTTTTTTGTTGTCCTTGTTTTGTGAGGAAGACTAGCCCCGAGCTAACATCTGTTGCCAATCCTCCTCTTTTTTGCTGAGGAAGACTTGCCCTGGACTAACGTCTGTGCCCACCTTCCTCTACCTTATATGGGACACTGCCACAGCATGGCTTGACAAGTAGTGCATAGGTCCACGCCCGGGATCCAAACCCGCAAACCCCAGGCCACTGAAGCAGAGCACGTCAACTTAACTGCCATACCACTGGACTGACCCCTCAACTTTTAAGTTTTCTGCACTTTAATTCTCTTTTGTGATTTCTAAACCAGTAGTAAGATTTGGTTAAACATAGTTGTCTGACCTTAGCTGTGCTTTGGAGAATTGAGAGAGAAATCTGTGCTCATACTTGCCAGAAGCAGTGAAAGGAAGGGAGCAGCAGTGTGAGGAGACACAGGGGTGGGTGAGGGGTCGAGAGGTGATAGGGCACAGCCAGGACAGGTTTGTGGAACTTGCAAGCATTCCTTGTGGCTTCTAGAAATTAGCAGTGATGGAAGCCTTGTAAAGGGCTGGACTCTGGTAGTCAAGTGGATTGAGAGCTAGAGTCATAGCTATACAGGCTTTAGAAAGAAGTGCCATCATTGAAATGCAGAGAGATAAGAGACCGCCAGATTAAACATTTGACAAAAAAATGCCAAAAACTTTTCCCCTCTGTAAAAATTTTGCACAGAAATGTCAGTTCCAATCATCAATTAAATAGATGTTAATAATTCTTTGCTCTTCTGTTCAGATTAGTTCATATGATGTCTTGAGACAACCCACCTCCCATCCTATTTCCTTTTTCTGCTCTGTTCAAACCAAGGGGCTCATTCAGGCATTGGCTGGAGTCAGACTCTCATCTCCTTCTCTTCAGGCTGGAGCATCTTCCCCTGGAATTGGTGGGTTTCCCTTGGGTCAAGCCAGACACTTGCAAGGCTGAGACCTCTGAAGCCAGGTTCCCCTTTCACACCAATGCCTAAACCAATATAACCCCTTATCTTTCATCTGCCACTTTTCCAACATTCTGGAGGGCAATCAGAGACTTATATTTCAGGGACAGTAGTGTGGAAAAAAGTCTTGTAACCTCAAGGACTCAATCCCTCATTTAGTAGTCATGGCTCTTTGGGAAACCTCAGGTAAACTTTATAAAAGATAAAATTTCCTTGGTGAGCTAATTTTTGGGAGAGTTCATTGGCCAGATGGCATCTTTTATGCAATATTTCAGTTCAAGGGCAACTCAAGAAAGGGAAACCTTCTAAAAGAATTGTTAGCCAAAACCAATTTTTGCTTGGCCTTCCAGCTCATCAGGCCATATGCCAGAAGGGAACAGCAGAGGAGGGCTGTCTGATGCTACCTAGGTCAGGCGCATCATTCTCTCTGATGATCTGTGTTTATATCATCACAGATGAGCTCCTCATGGAACTTTGGAGAAACTTATTACCTAAATTTTATCCACCAGTGGGACTCGAAATCTAGAAAAGAAGAAAGTCCTCCTAAACCAATCGGTTGAGATCAACTGAAAGAAAAAAATGATGACAGAAAAGTCATTATGTAAATATCAGGTAATCCAATAAATTTGTGATTAAAAAACATCTTATACTGAGGAAGGAGGTAGTCTCAAAGGTTTTGTTAACAAAAATTTACTTCCTATGCTATTGTTCCTGCTTCCGCTGTTGTTTTTAACATTTCCTGTTCTGTTTTGGTAGTAGAAAATAGTAGGCTTCTGAAACCTTATTAACATTTATTGAGAGACATGATATGGGATTGAAGTTAGAGAGACGTGGAAATGTATTGTGCCTCTGCCACTTTTTTTGCTGAACAAGATTCACTGTGAGTTAACATCTGTTGCCAATCTTCCTCTATTTCATATATGGGTCGCTGCCACAGCATGGCTGACAAAAGGTGTATATCCACGCCCAGGATCCAAACTCGCGAACCTCGGCCGCTGAAGCGGAGCGCTCTGAACTTAACCACTATGCCACGGGGCCAGCCCTCTGCCACTTATTTTTGGTGTGAACTTGGGGAAGTTATGTGTACTCTCTGAGCTTATCTTTCATTATCTGTAATTATACCTACCTCATTGTGTTTTGGGAGAGGTAAATGAGATCCGAGTATAGAACACCTAAGGTGCTATCTGGTACTTATTAGACACAATACATTGCAGCTGTCACTATTATTATTACCATAATTTTTGTAACTACTGCAGCACAAATCCCACACTCACAAAATTAGAACAGTGGAAGTATGACATAGTGAAATCTTAGAACCGCATTTGCCCATTATAGCAACTTATAAGTATCAATTTTATTTGCATGATTCAAGTTCCTAAGAAATATCAGAATTTCCAAGACACAATGCATAGACATTCATATTCACAATATAACTCTCTACTACAGACGATTGAGTAAGAAGACAGCATCCCCTGATCACCAGGAGCTGGCCTGACAATCAGCTAGGCCATTCTGTTCTGCTGAACATAAATGATTTCATAGAAAATCATGTTCAGACAAAAACATGAACTTTGTCCAAACCACAAAAATGAGCAAACATCCCCCTATTCTGTCTAATATGAGTGAGTGCTGGTTCTTTACCAATCACAGCTTTAGCCTTGCTTCATTCTTCCGCCCCTTAAGATAAGAATTATTAAGGCATCCAAACAAACACAGCTGCTTCCTGACAGCCTCCAATCCAAAGAAAAGCCCACTTCCTTAAAATCACCACCAATTCTTAAATATACTTTATTTCCTTTAGAAACTTGTAGACACTGATCTTTCATTTATGGCATTAATTATTACTGAGGTCAAGCTGATTATTTCTGTCTCTTCGGAAACTTATTTTTCTACCTGTGGGTGAACTTAAGATTCTTTTTTTTTTTTTGTCCTTGAAGATCAGTCATTTTATCAGGATATAGTTTGATGTCGATTATTCAGTATCACTTTTCTGGGGTTGAGGTTTTTGTTTCAACCTAGAGATTCAGTTCTATCAATTATTCCAGAAGAGTTTTCTTCTCTTGTACGATTGAATACTTTTCTCGGTTTCATACCTCCTTTCAGAAATTCCGTTCATGTGCGTGTCGAATCTCCTCGGTTTGGCAGATTGGCTCTTATGTCCGTCAACCTCCGTCAAATCGCATTACCTGCTCGTCCTGTGGCCACTTCCAGCTGCCTGACACAGAGCCAAATCTTGTTCTTCTAATTGCAACATCCTCGGATGGGTCTTTTTGGACAGTGACACTTATTTTTAGCTCATCTGTATTTTGTCAGAGGTCTGAGGAAGTGCATGTTATCTCTCAATGTCCGTATTTATTTTGACCTCAAATTTACATATAATGTTTGGAAGATATTTTATAGCATGTGATTTGGGGGTTTTGCCCCCTCTTTTTGGTATCCTTTTTGTTATTTTGAGTAAGTTTCAAAAGAAAGAAATTTCGTCTTTAGATAAAAATATCAGAGTTGTTTTTAATAGTTGTTATATAGTCCTGGCACAATGGTAGTCTGGTTGGAAATGACAGTTTTCTCCTTGATGCCATGTATAGACTTTGTGCAGAAAGTCAGATGATTGGGAGGATGACCTCATTTTCAGGGCATGGCATATCCTTGAGTATGAGATTGATTCAAGATTGGACACGTGACACTGAGATGTGAAATGAAGTTTGCAAAGCTTCTGGGAAATATTTTCTCCATCTTGAGAGGGAACACAGGAAAGGACAGCTTTTTTGTTCCTCTGTTATTATCCTGCATGGATGTGAGGTCCAGAAGTGAGGCAGCCACCCTGATTTCATCCTAAGGATGAGGCTAACATAGGGTATATTCAGAAACATAGAAAGCAAAGGGCAAAGAAATTGGATCCGCTAACTCATACTAACCCTCACTTTGGACTTCTGTATTCTACCAATGCCGACATATTTCCTTATTGTTTAAACATGTTGAGTTTCCAGATTAAAAGCATCCTAACTAAAAAATACAACAATGTGGTTCTTGTTCTACTTCAACCAGGCATGCATCGTGTGACTGGTGTTTCACCGCAGTTCAGGTAACTACAATGGCAACAAATGCTAAGCCTACCTTGGATGTCTTGGACCATGGTACATGTGCTGAAATGTCCCAGTGGGATTTTTGTATTTCTTTTCATCATAACAATTACAAGCAAAATAATCATATATCAAAGCCCTCGTTGGCTCTATCTCTGTGATTTTTAGTAATAACTGTGATTTACTGATTAAGAAAAATAATACTTCCAGAGGCAAAGCCTCTGTATTAAAGTACAAAGCAACCTACAGAATATAGTTTTTGCTCTGTTTCTGGAAATGTTGAATGGAAGTGATGGTGTACAATAGAGATTTGGGGGGACTGTAGAATGATTGAAGCGTGATGGAATGGACCACGTATGGCTAGAACAGGGTCTTCATTCCGGTCCATTTGTTCCCATTACATCTGATCTTATACTGGGGATAATTTTGTTTAAAATAAAATAATTTAATTTAAAATAAAGTTGTTTTTTCCATAATAAAAAGGAAAAGACTCACTTGTAGTTCCATCTCTGAACTTTTGAACCAACTAGCTATATTTTTATATATAATTATTAATTCTTTTGTTCAATAGCCATCTATTGAGCACTATTTCTTGTCACATTGCCAGACACTAGGGGTCAATGGGAAGTTAGGACAAGAGGACACAGGATGACTAAGTAGATTCTCAGTCTTTGGGGACCACCCAGTCTCTGAAGATACAGAGGCAAAAAAACAACCCTTTAGAAGGTAGTAAGAACAATAACATAGTCAAGAACCCAAGGGTGAAAATGGTAACTAATCTACTGCCAACTAATTTATGCTAATGTGTTAATGCTTTTCTGTGTTCATTCCAAGGGTATCTTTTTTTGTAAGAAGAACTTCTTGGATACCATGTTTTAGTTCTTAGCAATGGTGGATAGTAAAGAAGGATTTTGAAGAAAAGAATCCTCAAGTAATATGATGCAGAGAACCACTTCCTCTGTACGGGTATTCTAAAGACTAGACAAAGACATTAGCATTTATTTTTAGCAAATGGAAATAACAGTGAGTTTGAATTACTGTTTATAATGACAGGCATCAGCTGAACTGGGTTTTCCTATTGCAAAAATTTTTTCTACTCTTCGACAAATTTGGAGGATATATCCATTTCTTCAGGTTATTCAAATGCTAACCATTAAATTAAGGCTACAATGTTGTACTCAAACACCAGGGATCCAAAGGTGTTAATTCTGCTTTAAAAGGTACCTGAGTTATACTCAGGAAATAGCTCAGAATATCTAATTCATATTTATGCATGTGGTTTGGAACTCTCTTTGACAGGTTAGAACATATCTTCAAACTCTATCATCGTGAACACAAGTGACTTGTTAGAATGGAATTTTCAGGGCAATGATTATTATATGTCTAGCTTTTGGATTATTTTTATCTCAGAAACTAGCACAGCTTTCCCTCCCATGATTAGCAGTGGACATAAAGCAATGGTGTTCTGGAGAGGAATTATATCTCTTGGAAACATCTTGTAATGGTAACTGGCATTTGGGGCAATGAATTCATCAATAAATGATTTGTAGGAATTTTACCCTGGAGAATTAGTTAGAGCTGTCACTCACAAGTCACAGTGAGAAGATGATGGTTGTATGCTGTTAGAGAATTTTCAATCCTAGCCCCAGATTTTTCCATTGAAAATGAAAACTCACAAAAGAACTGTAGAATTAACTTAGGACAGCCCAAGGATGTTTTTGTGGGAGTGCTGACTTTGCCTTCTTTGTGGCTGAGCTCACGGGCCTGCATCATTCCCAGCTCTGTGAAACTAGGTGCAAGCGGAGAGGAAGCACTAGTTTGGGGGCTTCGTGTCCCTATCTGCTGCCGTATTTTCCAGTCTCTTCTACTAGATGTGATTTTCAAATGCTTAATAATTTCTGGGCATATTGGGAACCAATTTCCAGTCACAAAACCACACAGGAGATCTGTTAAATGTAGGTCCTCTCCCACCTAAGGTGATCCGACACAGAGCTGTCTCCATCCTATTGGTAAGTCTCAAGGCGTCATTAATGAAGGCGGTCTCCTAACTAGGTCCAATGGAACACATAGTTCTGATTGTCAAACTGAGTGTTCCCCAACTTCCTACCCCTAGCCCAAAGACTCTTAAGAAGCACATAATGTTGAGACAATTTATTTCCTCTCAATACCTCGAGCCAGGCTGTCTCTGGGAATTTCTGTGTTCTGCTGAGGAGTGACTCCCTTTGACCACCTGTGGCTGCAGGGAACCTAATTTCACTATTCGATGCCCTTGTCCCCATTCTTCATCAGCCTTTTGATACGAAGACCAAAGAAAACCTGAAGTTTGTCTGCAAAAGTGTGGAATACAAATAAAAGAGCCCTTCCATCCCACCAGCTAAACTGAACCTGTGTACAAAAGACACCCACATCTTCTGCTCTACGCAGGAAGCATTACAGGTCTGATTTTCCATTTGAGCAAAGGCTTACGCGTAGTAAAAGAATAATCTATTGAACCGGAAGAGCCACAAATATCACTGGTTCATGGTTCAGGCAAACTTGCAGAATATCCACCAAAGGCAGGGGATCCAAGAATATGCATCCTTGTCCAATACTGCCTTATATCCTTATGCTCCCCATGTCCTGGTCCAACACTATTGAGCTTTTGATGTTTCACTGAACATTCAACTGACTCTCAGAACTTTATGAACTCTATGCCTTCACTTCCAGAAAATCCCCCTTCTCTTGCTTCTACCTGGTAAAGTTACACTCAGCACTAATGTTGCATTCTTCTTGGTGTAGGCTCCTCTGCTCCATCTCCTGGCAAAATGAACTGCTCTTTTCTCTATGTCCCCTGTGGTACTTTTGCCAAAGATTACTACATAAATGTTTTTATGAGAACCCCTTCTTCATTGTCTGTAAAGCTTTGGCTGAGAACATTATCCATTGGACCACTCCCTGCCTCCCAGGCAACACCCGTGTGAAAAATTTCTCTCAGTTAGACAAGAGGATAAGCTTTATTCCTTATGAAGAGTTGGTACACTTCCTCCTTCCAAGTATTGTAGTTCCTTCTTTGCCTTTATTGCCAAGAAACTTAAAGCTAGGTTCTATATTCCTTCTCAATAATGGTAGGGGCTTTAATATCTGCTTTGCTCTCATAATGTATTCCTTCTCTGTCTTTATTTCCATTTTGTTAACTTTTTGTATTTATCATTTTTGTGAACAAACTCGTTATTTTTATAAATAGATATGGCATAAACAAAGACAAGACCGAAGTGTTACATTAGGATGATTCTTGGAGAAAGTATTTATGTGGATGGGTATAGGAATTAGGTCCAGGTGGTCAGCCTCCCTAGGACCAAATTTAACTTTGTCCACTGATAGAGCTTTGAGTGCCTGGGAAAGAGAGAGAATATCCCTCAAATTATTTTCCTTACAAAACCATTCTCTTAATTGGTTTTTGGATAAAAGCTAAATATTAGATGGTTTAAATGAAGGTATTAGGAGCTTAAGCAAGTTGAGTGGAAGACAATGTGGATCTATGACTTTGGGCCAAAGTAGAGAGAAGAGACCTAATTTGGGAAACTGTGCTTGAGCCAAGTGATTTGACAGAGTGGTCCCACACTGAAGCGTCCCTGGATGAACCCTTACTAGGTAGGGAGGGAGGCTTATGCTGTGAAATTCTTCTTGCCTCAAGTTCAGCGGTAGGTGCCGAATCATGTGGGAGTCGCAGGGATGGGGTGGAATGGGGAGAAGAGCTCAGTGGGCTCCCCTCTGGAGAGTGGAGACAAATAAAGGCAAGGGAAGCAAGCCTGGGATTGGACATATAGACTCCATGCTTGCGTTTTCCTTGACAAGTTTTCTAACACCAGTACCTACTTGCAGTCCAGTCTAGTCACACACTGTCCCTGCATCACCATTTTTTAGCAGGAGCTAACTCTGAGTCCAAAGGAAACCAAGAGCAGGTGGACTCCAGGGACCAAATATTTCCCACTGTCCTCATAAAGCCCCAAGTAAACTGGCCACAGCCCTCACACCACCTCGTTCTGGCCACTGCCACCTCATCCCTACCAACCACCTCCAAATCCCCCGTCAGGAGAACCCGGGGAGGGTCGAGATGTGGACCTAGGGGACTCCTTTCTCTTTCAAGGCTGCAGTGTCAAATGTAGATGGGAAAACGGAAGACAGGGAAAGGAGAGGCAAGCCTCATTCCTAGTAATGCTTTAAGGTTAGGTATGAACTCTTCAAATTACAATAATTTTCTGAGAATGCCAAGTACTTTTCAGAAAAGTAGGCAAAACTTTTTCTTTTTCTTAATTACTTTCCTGGCCATGACAATGTCAAAAGAAGCAGCCTTAAAGCAGAGGACTCTCCAGCCAGGAATGTCAATTTCTCTTTGCGGAACTTTCATTCCTCTGCCACCGCCAATGACAGGAACTGCCAGCTTCCTCACTCCTCAATTTCTGTTTCAAGTTCTTATCTCCAAAGGGGGCTTCAACACTCACCATCTGCCCATTTCTAATCTTGGAGAGGAGCTCCCAGTGGAGATGCTGCCACAGAAGGTGATTGTTTCAACCCCAGCTTCGAACGGAGATGGTGATGATGGTTCCCTGAAGGTTTCCATTTCTGACTTGTCTACCTTTCCTCTGCCTGTGTGTCAGTCTATCTCCACCATCAGCTGTATCCTCTCTGTGTCTCTGGAAGTGTCCCTTTCCCTGACAGCTGCTGGGTTTCTCACCAGAGGACACATAAGCCAAAGCTATCTTCATCTGCCACAGAGGTCTCCTGGAAATCTGCTCTTTTCCCACCCTTTCCTCTCCTCAAAATCCATTAATATTTAAGTGAATTATTTCCAAAATCAGCCCAGGTAGAAAAAACCTATAAAGCATTTATAATCTCAATAGATGCATAGTTCAGGGGTCAAATTTTATCATTAACCTCACCATGGCTGTTTTTTTAAAAAAGTTTCCTACAACATCTGAAATTAGAAATATTTCCAAATTAAAAATTTACATAAGTATGTATTTCCTTAGATTAGCTTTCATGTTTACTTTGGATAAAAGAAAACAGTAGTATCTTGAAAACGTACCATTTACTTAACTGGATACCCAGAAGACAACCCTCTGTCCTCTTCCCTATTCGACTCAGCCGATGCAAGGAACTCAGGTGAGAGGCCAGAGAAGAGCAGTAACAAGTCTTAATTACGTAAAAGGCAGATTGGAGGTCGTCTCAAATTGGATATTCACTGCCAACTCTTTGCTCTCTACTCTGGTGTTTTTTTCTGGATTGCGTCTTGACATTTTTGCCCAATGTGAATGCAAATAGTAGCAATGACACATCCACATAGTAATGCTCAAAAATGTCACTGCAGCTTGGTCTGAAAAGTAAAATATAGATACTGGAGGGAAAAAAACCAAAATTTATATTTATTCTTTGAACATGGTGCATTTCAGTGGAGGCCTTAGGATGAATCTCAGGGTCTTCCTCCATTAGTCTATTTTTCCCTGAGTCCATCTAGGATGTATTATAATAGATTTCAATGGTGAAAAGCTACTCTGGTTTGACATAGTGGCATCAATGGAGTTCACTCTGGATATTAAATAAAACTGGAGTGTAAAAAGACCTGTGAGGAAGGAAAGGAATAAACATTCTAATCCTTAAGTATCTATTTGCTGTGTGTCTCTGACAATATGACAAATGATTAGACAAGTTTGAATTCTTTTCTAATATTGAAAAAACATTTTCCCCCCACCACTAGTATGATTTTGTTTTTTCTTGTGTAAAGTTTTCCACAGGTATAGCATATAAAACTATAATTAAATACACAGAAAGACATTTTGACGGACTCAAAATCTGTCCTCAATTTGTTGCACTGAGCATGACAAGTCATTTATGAAACACTCTGATTTCATAAACATCAAATTAATTTACTGCATATTCAGTTTTGATTATAATCCTTCTAGTTCTAAAGCAATTCTATAGTTCACACTTATGTCACTGGCAGGACACATTCACGTCATACTGTGGCAGATAGAAGGATACCAGGAATTTGGGTAATATGAACTATAGATCTGTTGTAGCTTATTATTTAGGGTAGGTTTGAAATATTTTAGTTTGTTAAACAAGTAACTTCTCAGTATTCCCGTTTTTATAATCATCTGGGGTTGTTCAATCCTGTGGAAAAATCAGGCATAGTCTGGTCAGGCACGTATTTGACATTGGGTATGGAATGGGAGGAAGGAATTGGATGGGTAGGAAGGGAGAAGTAAACTTGCCTATTAGAGTGGGGATGTCCATACTCACTACTACTAGTTCTATACATTACTCCTACTAATGTCTTATTAGTGAAGAACATGCATATAAAGTCGTTGACTTGATACAAGGATGGATTCTACATGTTCTGCAGAGAATACAAAAAACCAGTGAAAAAATACCAACTTTCTTCAATTCTAGGACGTTCATCAATTATTCTTAGAAAATGTTAAGAATATTACATTAAATGAATACATGGTTTATAAGACACATCCTTATTTAAGAAATGTTAAAATGTGAAAAAAAAGTTTTTTTAGAATCTAAACAATATATTATCATTTCAATGCTTGGCATTGTGCCAAATGATATAGGAATATAAGAAACATAAACTCTACCTGAGTAGATAAGACATAAACAATGAATCAATTACAAAAACAAAGACTTATCTGGCTTTTATACCACAAAATCGTTATATATACAAAAAATCATTATGCTATCATTATACCATTGAAATTCTGAGATTAATGAAGAAAATGAAAAGAATTTGAGGAGTGACTGGAGAAATGAGATAAGAGAAGATATTTACATTTGAAAAGGTAAATTAAAAAAAACTAGAGCCCTTTTGACATAACTTTAGAGAAAACATTCCCCTTAATCTCCTGTTTATAACAGGAGAAAGACTTAGTTCCTCAAAGTCACATGGTGAATCTAATAACGTATTCTAATAACGTAAAATAATTTTGGTCTCCAGACAATCATTAAGGTATAGAAAATAAGATTTAAAGGGAATATATTGAATAACAAAAATCCATTATTCTCTCTCTGCCTTTGTGAAAACTGATTAATTTCCAGGGCTTTCTGATGGTTCAGAATAAGTATATGTCTACATATGTTCCCTTGGGATTCAGCCATCTGGGAAACTCGAGTACGTTCTTGGGATACTGTATCTCAGCTGCAGTCTAAAGTATTTCTGTTTCTCTATAACCTACATTTTCAAGTTATAATTGCTAAACTACTCAGCATATTGTTTAATGGTTTTGAAAATACACTTGGCAAGACCACCAGGTGGCTGGGTGAGGTTGGAAACAATAATGCTGCCAAATTAACTCCATTTAAACTTAAAAAAAAAAACCAAAGGCAGTGAAATTTCAGTGTTTTGTATTAGAAGACACTTTTAAATTCTAGTTTTGTCCAATAGCAGCAGAAGAACTATCAGAAGCTCTGGAGGTGGGGTCTGGGCTTCGGTACTTGTAGAGAGTTGCCTAGAGGACTCTAAAGTGCAGCCAGGATTGGAGAACACTGGTATAGCTCAATGTTCTTCCCTGTGCATGAATTCCTTCTATAACATCCATAATAAAGGATCTTTCATTCTTTTGTTGTTGTCGTAGTACTGGGTTTGTTTTTAGTTAGTTTTATAGATGTGTAATTTATATATAATAAAAGTTACTAATTTAAAGCATACTATTTGATGAGTCTTGACAAATGAATGCAGTTATGTCCCCATCACCAAAATCATGATACAGGTGGGGCCAGCCGAGTGGCATAGCGATTAAGATCGCACAGTCCACTTCAGTGCCCCAGGGTTCCAAGGTTTGAATCAATGTGCATCAAGCCATGCTGTGGAGGCGTCCCACATACAAATGGAGGAAGATGGGCACAGATGTTAGCTCAGGGCCAGTCTTCCTCACCAAAAAAAAAAAAAAAAAATCAAGATACAGGATAATTTTATATTCCCCAAATGTCCCTTTGTGCTTCTTTACAGTCTGTCCCCTACAGTCTCCCTTGGCTCCTACTTTCCGTAGAACTAACCAGTGAAACTACCTGAGCCAGAAGTTTTCTTTGTAGGAAGGTTCTAAGCTATGAATTCAAGTTATTTAATAGATACAGAGCTATTTAAGTTCTATATTTCTTCTTAAATGACCTTTGGTAATTTGTGTCTTTCAAGGAATTTGTTCATTTCATCTAAGATGTTGAATTCATGGGCATAAGATTTTTTACAACATTTCCTTATTATCCCTTTAACGTCTGCATAGTCTTTAGTGATGGTTCCTCTTTTATTCCTGACATAGGCAATTCATCTCTCTCTCTCTCTCTGTCTTTGCTAATAATTCTGATTAGAAGGTTAGCAATTTTATTTCTCTTCAAAGATACATCATTTGATTTCACTGATTTTATATATTACTTTTCAGTTTTCTATTTCACTGATTTTTTTCTTTTACCTTTATTATTTACTCTGGGTTTCATTTGCTCTTTTTATTCTAGTTTAGGTGGGAATTTGTTTCACTCATGTTGGTCTTCCTTCTTTTCTGATATAGGCATTTAAAGCTATAAATTTCTTTCTAAGCAGTGTTTTAGCTACATCCCACACATTTTGATGTTGTGTTTTTATTTTCATTTCGTTAAAAAGTATTTCTTAATTTACCTTGTGATTTCTTCTTTGACCTAAGGGTTATTTAGAAGTGTACTGTTTAATTTGCAAATATTTGGGGATTTTTAAGGTATTTTCTGTTATTGATTTCAAATTTAATTGCATTTTGGTCAGAAAACATACCTACTGATCTACTATGATTTCAATACTTTTAAGTTTATTGAAACTAGACCCTGTTGGTCTAGTGGTTAAGATTTGGTGCTCTCACTGCCTCATCCCAGGTTCATTTCCTGGTCAAGGAAACACACCACCCATCAGTCAGTTGTCATTCAGTGGCAGCTGCATGTTGCTGTGATGCTGAAAGCTATGCCACTAGCATTTCATATACCAGCAGGGTCACCCATGGTGGACAGGTTCCTGCAGAGCTTCCAGACTAAGACAGACTAGGAAGGACCTGGCCACCCACTTCTGAAAAGATTGGCCATGAAAATCCTATGAATAGCAGTGGTGCATTGTCTGATATAGTGCCAGAGGTGGGAGGATGGTGCAAAAAGACCAGGCAGAGTTCAGCTCTGCTGTGCACAGGGTTGCTAGGAGTTAGAATTGACTCAACAGTGCTAACAACAACAAAGTTAACTGAGACTGCTTTATCCCCCAGAATGTTTTATCTTGATGATTGTTCCATATACACATGAAAAGAATGTGTATCCTTCTGTTGTCAAGTAAAATAGAAATCCTTCAAAAAATATTAGCAAATCCAATCTAGCAATATATAAAAAGGATAATATAGAGCCAGCCCTGATGTCCTAGTGGTTAAAGTTTGGCACTTTCACTGCTTTGGCAGCCCAGGTATGTTTCCCAGTCATGGAACCACACCACTCATCTGTCAGTTGCCATGCTGTGGCAGTGGCTCACAAAGAAGAGCTAGAAGGACTTACAATTAGGATATACAACCATATACTGGGACTTTGAGGAGGAAAAAAAAGAGGAAGACTGGCGACAGATGTTAGCTCAGAACAAATCCTTCCCTACAAAAACAAAAAACAAAAAACAAAAAAAAAGGATAATATATCATGAGAAAGTGGGATTGATCCCAGGACTGCAAAGTTGATAATATTCAAAAATCAATTGATTGATCATGGTTGAGAGTGTTGGTAAAGTCTTCTATATTTTTAATGATTTTCATCTACCTGTTCTGTGAGTTACTGAGAGAGAAGTGTTGAAATAGCCAATCTTATTTGTAGATTTTTCTATTTTTCCTTTCTGTTCTATAAGTTTTTGGCTCACATATTTTGAAACTCTGCTATTAGATGCACACACAGTTGGGATTGTTATGTTCTCTTGATGAAATGACACCTTTATCATTATGAAATGTCTTTATCTCTGTTATATTCCTGTTTTTGACATCTAATTTGTATGATATCGTATAGCCACTCCTACTTTCCTTTGATTAGTGTTTGCATGGAACTTCTTTTTCTATCCTCTCCCATTAATTCTATTTATCTCTTTATAGTTTAAGTTGATTTCTTGTAGACAGCTTATAGTTTTCTCTTTCTATATAATGTTACAATCTCTGCTTTTAACTGGAATATTTAGACCATTTACATTTCATGTAATTCTTTTATGGTTGAGTTTAAATTTAGCATCTTGCTCTTTTTTATTGTGATAAAAAACATGTAACATTAAATGTACCATCTTAACCATTTTTAAGTGTATAATTCAGTAGTGTTAAGTATATTCACACTGTTGTGCAACAGAGCTCTGGAAATTTTTCATCTTCCAACCCTGAAATTCTATACCCACTAAACCCTAATTCTACCCCTCCCTTTTCTTTACCTCCAGCCCTTGGCAACCATCTTTCTACTTTCTGTGTCTATGCTTTTGACTACTTTAGATACTTCATATGAGAAGAATCATACAGTATTTGTCCTTTGCTATTTGTTTTTTATTTTCCTCATAATTTGCTGTCTTTTTTTAGATTAAGTGAACTTTTTGAATTTTTTCTCCTTTATTGCCTATTATCCACACCTCTTTGTTTTATTTAATATTATAGTTGTTGCTATAGTGCTTATAATGTACATCTTTAGCTTATCATAATATACATTCAAATAATGTTATACCACTTCATATATAGAGTAAAAACCTTATAGCAGTACACTTTCACTTCCCCCCTCATCCTTTATGCTTTTGTTGTCATATATTTTACGTCTATATGTGTAATAAATTCTAAAATGCATTGCTATTCTTTTTTTACTTTAAACAATCAATTATCTATTAAAGAGATATATATAGGAAAAAAGGTCTCTTACATTTACCCATATTTTTACCATTCCTCTATGTAGATCCATCTTGTATTATTTTCATTCTGCCCAAAGAACTTCCTTTATCATTCTTTGTAATGCATATTTGGTTCCAATGAATTCTCTCAGATTTTTGTCTTAAAAAGTCTTTATTTTGCTTTCACTTTTAAAAGATATTTTCTGTGACATAAAATTCTCAGTTGACAGCATTTTTTTCTCCAATACTTCAAAGATGTTGCTCCACTATCTCCAAGTTTAATTAGCTCCTGACCAGACATCTGTTGTCTTTCTTAACTTTTTCCTCTGTACATAATGTATCTGATTTCTCTGTCTGAATTCAAGATTCTCTCTTTAGCAGTGATGTTTAGCAATTTGATTTTGATGTGACTTAGTGTAGTTTTCTTTACATTTCTTCTGCTTGAGATTTATTGGCTTTTTGATCTTTGGGTTTACTGTTTTCAAGAAATTTGAAATTTTTTCAGCCATTATTGCTTCAAATATTTTTTTTATATCCCCATACTCCCTCTCCCCTCAAATTACATATATATTTGACTACTTGATAATGTCCTACAGGTCATTTTTTTCCTCTGTGTGCTTTATGTTGAATAGTTTATCTTATTATATTTTTAGCTTCACTTGCCTAAAGCTTGGGCAGCATCTAATCTACAGTATTTACCCTATCAAGTGCATATTTTAACATTTCAGATACTGTACTTTTTATCTCTACAATTTCCATTTGGGTTTTGTCAATCTTCCATTTCTCTCCTCATCAAATTCATCCTTTGCTGAAAAACCTACAGAATACTCTAAATCATGAGACTTAGTAAAACCTATGGAATTTCCAAATAAGCAAATACATTTGTTCATCAAATACATTCCTCCTATTATGAGTCATGGTCATATTAAAAACCTTTAAAGATTTGAAGACAATTATCACAGCTGATCAAAACCTTTCTTGCCTCCACGCTAAAAGATTATCCTCTCCTTATGTGTCTCTTTTTCCAGAGTCTTCCTCCTCTTTTTCTTTTTCTAGATACTCCTCTAGGTATCTCTCCAGGTTATTGGCAAACAACTTACAGTGAACCCTCAACACTGAACACGAGTCTTCAGGTCCACTCTGAATATATCCAGACAGAGTAGGATTGTCTTCTTTCATATTCCAAACTCTACTTACATGTAAATGTAATTTAGGATTTTATTACTTTCTTTTTCAATCTTATCACATCATGAATTACACTGCACTTTAAATAAACTAAAACGCTTTACCCTTTTCCACATATATAGTTATTTGGTAATTTCTCTTGTACCTTGTGTTTGTGCTTTTGAAGTTTGTTTATTCCTATTAAATTTCATCCTTTTCAATAGGCCCTATTAGTTTTGTTTCTGTTAAGACCAATTTGATCTCCAAGCACTCCAGATAAGGTTGGTTCCTGTTGTTTGTGATCTATCAGACATCAAATACCATTGACAGCTCACCAAATTGGCATGTTATCTCAGTATCTATTAATCTGTAAGATCCCTGAGATTGGGGACTGCTTTATCTCTCTTTTTTTAATAAATCTCCAGTTCCTATGAATGTGCCAGACACATAGTATGTGCTCAATAAAAGTTGTTTGTTTACTAATCCTGAAAGTTGAGTCATTCAAGGCAGGGGAAAATATCATTCAAAGCAGTTAAATTCTTCTCTTTATGTTTGTTTGCTTACCTTGGGCTGCAATTCCCTCATATCAATGTTAATTTTGCCCTTTCCCATCTGGTTGGCATTTCTTCCTAACAGAGAAGACACAAGCAAAATAATGAGGTGAGATATTTTACTTTCTTTCTGTCATTCATGCTATTTCATGCCATTCATCCAAATCAATGAAACAATGTTTTGTTTGTATTCTTTGTATTCTTGCTCCAAGTACAACTTTAAAAATTCATTTTGGTTGTAATGAACAATAATCTGCAGGTCTCAATTCATTCCAGTCTTTTGCCTTCTTTATGCTTGTGGTAGATTGAAGATGGCTGTAAATTCTTTGTCAATCCCACCAAGACGTGGAATATATTTCTCAAACCCCTTGAAACTGGGCTAGACTTGTGACTGCTTGGATCATAGGGTCCCCATGGTGATGATAGATTACAAAACTGAGACAGTTTGGGTCCCTGAAAATCGTATGGGACAGATTCATATACCCTCAAACATTTGGACTTTTAGTTTAGAGTGAAGCAAATATATTTTGCTATTTTGAGTCTCTGTTACATGGAGCTGAACCTAACCTAATGGATAGAACCTCTTTGTTAATCAACATTAGATCCAGAATAGCAATTTCTAGGTGAATTTCTTAATTTCGAATGTTATTGTTGTTCTTTCATTTTATGTATGTCATTCAAACATTGAAAAGGGGGTGGAAATGGGATGTAGAATTGACTCAGAAAACAACCTGGCAGATATGCCTCTGGAACACAGGACTTGAGATCTACTGTAAGCATTCTAAGGGCTCCCTAATTTTCTTATGAGAGAATTATGATTTTTATGTCTTATTTTCCTTTAACTTTTCTCTGGAAACCATTAAATCTTATGTAGAACACTAGAACCAATAGCACAAGGATTTAGTGTTATATTTTCCTCTAATTATTTCTTATGTATTATCCTTACTTCTCTAATATAGTAAGTGGTAGGAGGAAGGAGAACACATGTTACAGTTTCTATAGTATTCATAGTATTGAGAACTCTGCAAGGCACATAATAAAACTGAATTATGTTCAAATATCTGATATAGAGTCTTTGGAAATATTGTCATTAAGTTGGCTTATGTATTTTCCTTTATATATCTCCTTCTAATGTTCAATGATTTTTGTTTATGACATATTCATCATTTGTAGAAATCTTTTTCAAAGATTCCTCATACATTTATAATCCATTTGAATACATTTCTGTGACACTTATTATCATTTCTCCCTCTAGAATTGTGAACATTGTAATTGGCTACATACAAGGAAGTCATCATAATATGCTGATTAAAAATTATATTTCCTTGAGAAAGGAATTACATTTATCTAAGAATTTTTTAAATCTCATATAAAGTCATACACTTTTAAAGCACCAAGTGACATGAAGAATCATCTAGTCTAACATCTGTATAATACAGACAAATAAATGGAAACTCAGGGCATTGTCCTCCAGCAAAATAGAGTATATGATTAAGAATATGTGGAAATCATGTCCTAACCAAAATTATGCATCATTTAAAAACACATTTATGTATGTAATTCTGAATTCATCCAAAATCTTAAAGAAAACCTCAATAGAATGAAAAAAAGAGAGATTTGAAAAATAGGATCATAAATGCTTTGGGTTGCTTTTGGTGAATACTAAATAATCAGATCCTGTTCATGATTAATATGTTAAAATGTACTGCAGTAATGTTAGTGTTACAGCAAAAACAAGCTTGGCTCATTTTCCTGATTATTATTCATTATTTTTAAAAAATCAGCCTCACAGCAACAATTGGTATTGTGGAAGGATATATAGTCACTGCGGTTGACGTCACATAAAATAAAACCTGGTCTACAGATTTAAGCCTATTAGATATAAATGATAACAGTCAAGTTAATAGAACTAGTAAAAGTAAAAAAGTTTAAGTTCTGACCACCTTTTCCCTTTTACATTAAAATATTTCCCTTTATGAGCACTGTCTTTGGAATTACTGGATTGTAGTTTGTGAACTCATTCAAGCAAGAGATTGCACCTGAGGGCTGGAAGGTTAAAAAATTAGGTTACTCTTTTCCCTTCACCTTTTTTGAGGCCACAAGGAATTTTGACTCAATTTCTGTCTGTGTTTCTACTTAATTTCCACAATCCTTCACCTCCTGCTTCCCCATCACCATCTCCTGGGGCTTCCTTTGCTCCGATCACATAAACTCTGACCTGGCTGCTCCAAGACAGTGTTAGTCTGACCTTTGTGTTTTTGTGACCTGCTTGTAGCTGAGTTAAGAATCTATGTTGTGACTCCAGGCACAATTCAGTTCATTAAATAAAAGTTTAACATTCAGTTTCTGCCTCTTTTATTCCCTTTTCTCCCTCACTGTTTATCTCTCCTAACCACATTGTCTCCTCTAAGAATTTAGGTCTTCAGTGTCTTCCTACTTATAGACCCTCTTTCTATCCAAATAGGTATCAAGTTACTTACATCTTGACCACCTAATTCACACCAATGGTCAACACAGTTCTGCAAATTAAATTCTTTATCTGTGGAATAAAAAATTTTGGCCTTGGTTAAAGAAATTCTGCCTCCTGGGAAAGTGCTGTGGTGTTTTTTCCAGCTAAGCAATCCTGCAATTTACTTTGAAAGTTGAAGCATTTTCGAGTGACTGAGGAAGCCAAGTAGAGAGGACCAGTTGGTTCCCAGTCTCTTTCTTTCCTTGATTCATTTTTCTTATTGCTCTTACCCTATGCTCAGTTCTGACTTCCAGGTACCCATAGTCCCAAGCTCAGACTCATTGGCCCTCCTGGCTTTCCTTGTGCCGCTTCTGATCAGTTTCTCACCACAATCTTCCCATCTCCTATTTGAGATCGCTTTTCATCTATTACACTGTCCTGCCTGGAACACCTAGCTTCATGTCCTCTGTCCCCAAAGTCTTTCTGTAGGGCTTAAGCAGAGAGGACTACAGAATCCATTAGGTTGGGGATAAGAAAAGGAACAGTCCTGGAGAAAGGGAAGCACAGAGCCCTATATCTGACTGTGTGCCAATGGTGGTGATGGTGGTTGGATGATAATGATGATTATGGTCATGATACTCAAAAAACAGCATATGTAAACTCTGGGACCTTCTAATAATGAGGCTGGATAACTGACAACATGAGATGAGAAGAAGAAAACTAAAAACACTATGGTGGTATAAGAATACAACAAACACTCAGCTGTCTGGAGCCAGTAAGGATTAATAATAATGGCAATTACTTAGTGAGCAGTGGCCAATGTGGTGGACGTTGTGTTACCTTCAGGATAGAGCAGCAGATGTTAACTATATCTGCCTGTAGTAGCTTCTATCCTGCTGATGTGCTAGGAATGGAATAACAATGATGATAACTGTTGATGTTTACTGAACTTTTATTATGGCATTGAGGTAAGTAGTGTGCATTGTCTTATTTAATCATAACACCACAACCCCTGTTCGCCAGTAAGGCAGGTACTATTGTTATCCCCACTCTGAAAATGAGCAAACTAAACTTAAAGATGTTTAATAAATTATCTAACGTTGTTCAGCTAACAAATAGTAGGCCAGAACTTGAACCCAAGGTCTGTTTGATTGCAAAGCCCATTCTATGATGCTTCCAACTGCCACATGGTAATACATAAGACAGCAGGCTCCAGGGCTTACACTGGGGTTGAAGAACAGGGGTTATGTGGTGAATACAGTGGAGGTGTGGTTAAAAACATTGCTCCAAGACCAGGTATTGCAATTAAGATAAACCTGAATTTTAAACTTCTGGCAACGAAGTAAAAATGGAATCGTGCTTTTTTTTTTTTTTTTTTTTTGAGTGGGAGCTCTCTTTGATTGACAACAGCCCAGAAAGCACATTAAATATTTCATTCATTCAAACACAATTTCCGTGAGCCTGCACCGTGCCTATTATTTTGTGGGGCAGTGAGAATAAAAATAATAAGACCGAGTGCCTGCTCTGAAGGAAAATATAGCTATGTAAACAAACAATGTGAATCTAGTGCGATAAGGCCAGCATTGGTGTTTTGGGAACATGGAATAGGAGGTCATAGGCCATCCTGGGGGAGTCAGGAAGGTTTTCAGCAAGAGGTGATCCCTGAGTTGAATTATGAATGACCAAGTGGATTTTCCAGGCAAAAAATGGAGTGAAGAACATTGTGAGCAGAAAAGCCCAAGTGAGAAGGTCTGGATTTGAAACTGTGGCTTATTCTAGGACATGGCAGAAGCAAGGTATGAGATGAGGGTGAGGAGGTAGGTGGAGAGCAAGTTATAGAGAACTTTTTATGTAATCCAAAATGTCTAGATCTTACACTAAGGACACTGGAGGAGCCACTAGAAGATAACAAGGGAGTGAATAATCAGGTTTTTGCTTCAGAATGCTGATTTTGGAAATAGTGTGGAAATGGATTAAAGAGAGCAGAGCCATGAAAATCGAGTTAGAAGTCTTTTGCAGGCATCCAGGTGAGAAATGATGAGCCTGAACTCAGGAGATAAAAGTGAGTAGAGAAAGGGGAGGATGTGAGAGATAGCGAAGAAGTAAAACTTAGAGACCCAGTTGGTTGTGGTGTGAGAATGTGGAAGGCATTGAGGATGACTCCCAGGTTTCTGTCTTAGGCAGCTGGAGATGACATTCACCGAATCAAAAGGAGCGTCGGATCCAGGAGAGTGGGAATATAAACGAGTTTAATTTGCACATGTCGGGGCCCAGGTGCCAGTGGCACAACCAGGCACAGCTGTGCCATAGGCTCAGGAAAGAGACCTTGGCCCAAGACACGCATTTGAGAGTCACCAATGTGCAGGTGGTAGCTGAAGCCATGTGATGGACATTATTTCCAAAAATGGTTTCACAGATGATATGAAGCTGTTGGTCACACTTGTGTTCCTACATTCACCTTCAAAAAAAGGTGGCAGCAGAACATAAATCATAATTGTATAAAGATATTTCTCCTAGGACCTAACATGATATAATTTAGTTATGTAGTTTTCTGTCATCTAAAATACCTGGCTGCCCATTAGAATCACCACAGGTGCTTCTGAAAAATTCCAAGATGTTCTAATTCAGTTATTCTGGGGGAGGGGGCCCAAATTTATAATATATATATGTATATATACACACACACACACACACACACACACACACTACATATATATATGTAATGTAACTCTACCATGCAGCTAGAAGTAAAGAATTGGCATGGTGTCCCTAGACAATTCCTCCTGAATATCAGTTGTCTCAGCTGGGTTTTGGACAAGAGCTCTAAAGCAAACAATTCAAGGCTAGGTGAGTCATACACTTCAGATTCCAAGCAGCTTGTTAGCAAAGATGATATTTTTGCATAAAAATTAAATTTCTGCCATGAGTTCTTGCTCAGCCAGATGGAGAGTGTCCCTCTTCTGCACAAAAGTTCTGGAGTGCAGAGAGAAGGACAAGACATTTCTAAGACGCAGCTTTAGACTTACTCAAATGCTTATACGGCAGAATTGATGCTTCAGGGTTGTGCCACATAAGGAAAGGAGAGAAGACTGACAGGACTATTTTGAAGGCAAATTCTCATATACACTACTCACAGATTACCTATGAAATGAATGAAAACTCATTAAACATCTTTTTTGTGTGTATGAGGAAAACCAGCCCTGAGCTAACATCCGTCGCCAATCCTCCTCTTTTTGCTCAGGAAGACTGGCCCTGGGCTAACATCCGTCCCCATCTTCCTCCACTTTATATGGGACGCCGCCACGGCATGGCTGACAAGCAGTGCATCGGCGGATGCCCGGGATCCGAACCCACCAACCCCGGGCTGCCAAGCGCGACCTAAACCACTGCGCCACCAGGCGGGCCGTCATTACACATCTTAAACACTAAAATTATTCTTATTTAATTCAATCTTTGGTGGTTCAGAAGATACATTAGGATCAGAATGCGCAAAGTTAGTGCTGTAAACGTGAGCTATTGTACTGAAACTGCATGACAGTGCTGGTTAAAAATATATGTTAACAAAATCTACTGTATAAAATACCACTGAAACTTTTGCTTCTGGCCATAAGGAACTCTCTTGCAGGAGATTAATTCTTCCACCAAGAACAGGTAGAAAAAAGCTAGATAAAATACCAAAAACAAAACGTCTATTTGAAAGTCACCAGAAAGGTGCCAAGGCCACCAGGACTTCAATTTCAAGATCATGGAGAAAAGAAAAACTCGAGGCGAATTCAACATTCTACATTATTTTTCCCTTCAGGAATTCACTGATTCATTAGCGGCATTGGTGGAGAGAATGAAACAATAAACAGAAAGTAGCTGCTAAGCACAGAGAATACGAGTAGAGCTTTCAGCAATTTTACAGGACTAAGAAAATTAAAATTCAAGGCTAACCAGGGGAGAGGAGACCTGGAAAACACCCAGGCTTTCAATCGACCCCAAAGGAGAATGACATATGCATCTGGCCAAACTGGAAACAGACCAGGCCTTGTGAAGGTAAAACCAGCTTCAATTAGCTCTGTCGCTGATTGGATTAAGGTGATTTTCTCCTGCCCTAACTGCCACCAGAAGCTAAAAAATAAATCCTCTCCAGATGTAGAGAACATCATCCAGGTTTGCAGTGTCAATAGAAGGTAAATACGAAGAAAAATACACTTAAGCTGAAAACCGAAGATAGAGATGATAGTAGAAACAGCTAGAGAAAAAAAGGACACGTTGCCTTGAAAAGTGCAACATATAAAACTTAGCATTGACTTTGCAGTAGGAAAGATTGTCCAGGAGACAATGGAAAGATATGAGTGATGTGCTGAAAGATGATAACTGCCAACCAGATTTTCTTAAACTATAGGGAAGTGCAATGGGAAAGTATGATCTTTTTAATAAATGGTGTTGGGCCAATTGGATGCTCACACTGAAAAACAAATTTTGACCCCTTCCTCATATCATATGTGAAAATCACTTCCAGCTGGGTAACAGATCTAAATGTGAAAGGGAAGTATTTTCATGACGTTTGAGTAGGCAGATATTTCTTAAACAGGATACAAAATGCACCAACCATAAAGGAAACAATTGACTGTACTAAGTTAAAATTAAGAACTGTTTATCAAAGGCCGCCATTGAGAGAGTGAAGGGTGAGTCACAAAGTAGGTGAAGATATTTGCAATAATTATGGTTGAAAAGGACTCATATCCAGAAAATATAAAGAATTCTTTCAAATAAACAAGAACAATCCAAGAGAAAAATGAGCAAATGACTTGATTGTCACTTCACGATTGTGGATATTCAACGGTCAATACTCATGTGAAAAGCTTCTCTACCTCATTAGTCATCATCAGAAAAATACAAAAAAAAAGGCTCAATAATATATGGACAACCACTGCCTAGAATATCTAAAATGGAAAAAAAAAAGAGAGGGGCAATACTAGTTGTTGACAGAAATATGAAACAAAGGAGCGCTTTACCCAGCTGGTGGGGGTGTGAACTATTTGGCGGTGTAGAAGACAGTGTTGGTGCCCTCTCTGTGTCTTCTCAGCATTCTACACTCCCAGGCACACTAGCCTGACAGTTTCCAACAGCAAACACCCATGACTCTTTGAGGACCTCCTTTGGGTGCCATAACTTGTTTGATCTGCACATGGGGCAGGCCAAAAGAGCTGGGGAGTTAATATCCTCTGGGAGATGGCCTCAGTAAATGACTGCTGGGAGTTAATAGATAAATATCCCTACCCCTCACCCTCAGTTGGGATCGCTCTGGGGTTTGTCCTACATTGCCTCCCAGAGTTTCACAGTGGGATGGAGGCTCAGTTGTCTGCAGCAGGAATCTGCTCCCTAACTCTAGAGGGATTTCAAATTCACTTCTGCCTGGGGTCCAAGTAGTTCACTGATCCTGGACTGGTTTCTCATGTGAATTTTTTGGCTTAATATTCCTGTACCATATAGTATTAATCCAGACCCCACATCTACATGTGGCATAGGCCTGGGGTTTTCATTTCTCATGGACATCTTGCCCCGCCTCCTCAGCTAAAGCCCTGGACAAACAGCAGGCTTCTTTTTGTTTCTATGAGTTAGTGGACACAGTTTTTTAGATCCCGTCCTATGAACAAGGCAGATTTCTGGCTAAGGGCTCTATACAAGGAAATCATTTCCAGCCTCACACAGGCCCCAGTTCATGTCTTTAGTCCCTAGCCCCTAGACTTTAGAGCCCATATCTGATCTGAAACTCATTGGGCAGTAATTCACTCCTTGCTACTGCTTTGACTTTGATTTCTCTCTTCATTTTTGCCATATAGAGACTTTACTTTCTTTTTGGAACTCAGCTATTATGGTAGATGCTGTTGGCCCATATCGTCTCAGCACTAGCTCTACATGCAGAAGGCTACCTATTACCCTCACTTCTGACTCTCTGCCTGAGAGCTTTATATTGGATGTGAGCACACTCAGCTTGCAGCCAGGTCAAGTCAGAAATGCCAGAGAATTAATGCCCCTCATCCACCTCTCAACCAGTGACAGATGGGTATTTGGTATATAAATACACTAGTTTCCCCACCCCTCAGTTGGGATAACTCAGACACATTCTGTTAAGTTCCAGTTGCTCACATTGATAACTTGCATGATAATGCACTTTAAGGACTTTATTTCATTTCCTATGTCTCCATTTCCACCACCAGTGCCTCCTAGAATTACTGCATAAATAAACTATTGGCATTCAAGTCTTTGTCTCAGGAACTGCTTTAGAGACACAGGCATCATCAACTAAAGCTGATCATGTGTATAACCTGTGACCCAGAATTCCTCTCCTGAGTCCATGTACAATGGAAATGCATACAAATGTATGCCAAATGACATGTACAAAGATATCTATAGATGTATATTCATAATGCTCCAAGCTGGAAACAACCCATATGTCCATCAACCATAAGATGGATAAATAGATGGCAGTATATTCATCAAAGGGAATACTACACATCAAAGTGAATGAATGAACTGTCACTGAACATAACAACGTGGATGAATCTTGCAGACATAATGTTGAGCTTAAGAAGCCAGACACAAAAATACATACCCTGTTTAATTCACTGGATCTCTACATCATAGTATTGGTGCTATATTGTTACTGGGGGCAATAACATGCAACCCACAGTATAAACTATATAATAAATGAAAAATGAAATATCTTGTACTATAATTTGAAAAAATAAACAGTTAATTTGGGTTTTCTTCTCCTTGAAAATTATCTACATTGTTAGGTGATCGTATATGTGAGGATATTTATTATTTTACAGCACAAGGTTTGACAATCCACCATATTCCCTTACTCATTGATGTGCTTCATAATGTTAATATCTTAGTGGCCTTTTTTCTTCAGTATCTGATTAATTACATGCACACAATGACATCCATAGTATGGATGTGACTCATTTTAATTGATGCAATTAAAAATAATGTGGCACAGATTTTTCAGGTTTAACAAGTAGAAATTAATAAATGGATGGTTTGCATTTTAAGTCATCAACATATCAAATAGCAACCAAGGCAAGTGCAGGAAACCTTTGGTTGAGACAATTGGTTCGCTGCTCCAAATTGAACCCTTTGGGGTCAACAATTTCTTTAGTAACCATATTAGCATATTTTAATACCTGTTGAATCTAGAGACTCACTAATATGTTTAGTAAATGAAATTGCTATTTATAGTTATTAGCATATTCAATCTTCATGCTGGCCACAAGACTCTGAAAGCATTATCAAAATCCCACTGCAGTAACAGAATCTCTGTGAGTGTTTAAGATCATTCTGCC
Source organism: Tapirus indicus (assembly GCA_031878705.1). NCBI lineage: Eukaryota > Metazoa > Chordata > Mammalia > Perissodactyla > Tapiridae > Tapirus > Tapirus indicus. The sequence continues at coordinate 13,933,922 of CM062933.1, forward strand.
GTAGAGCAAGCAGGAAAATATAATCCCTCCTTTTGGAGAGAAGCTTTTCCTTTTCAGCATGGGCTCCTAATGTGGACCTCCTGAGAGGCAGTTCGGTGTGGCCCTGGAATCACATTGCATAGCTTTGAATTCTGGCTCCATTTCTTAGGAGTAGGGTAGCCTTGGGCTAGTTATTAATCTCTCTGTGCCTCAGTTACCTCATCTGTAAACTCAGAATAATAACAGCACAAGTTATTATGAGATTAAATAAATGCAATGCTCTTTGAACTATACTTGACATAAAGTTAGGTACTTGCATTTATTCAGCTAATGTTTATTGAGTACCCACTATGTGCCATGGACTATCTAGGCACTTGGATATATCAGTAAATAAAACAAAGATTCCGCCCTAATGGAGTTTATTTATAGTCTAGCCAAGGAGACAAGCAACAAACATAATAAACATCATATATATTGTATGTTAGAAGATGATGGGAACCACAGAGAAAGGCACGTGCAGAATAGGGTAAGGGAGGTCAGGGTGCCAGTAGGGCCAGGCAGGTTGCAGCAAATAAAGTGCTCAGGGTAGGTCTCACTGAAAAGCTGAAATTTGAGCAAAGGCTTGAAGGAGGCAAGGGGGTTTAGCTACTGGATATCTGGGGAAAGAGAGCTTCAGGAAGAGGAAACAGCTGGGCCAAATGTGCTTGGCATGTAAAGAATAGCAAGGAGGCCAATGTGGTTGGGGCAGATAGTGTGGGTGGTTGTAGAGGCGTGAGTAATGGGCCTGGATCTTATAGGGCGTAGTAGGCTATTATAAGGGCTTTGGCTATTGCTCTGAGTGAAATTATTGTTGTTGTTAATTATCACTACTCTTTCCAAGACAGAACATCTTTGCTATAGATATTGTTTGAGGTATTTCTGTCCCAGGTCTTTGGTACCAAAGTGACAATCAGTGAAAGGTGTTATGAGATTGACCATTGCTCCTTTCGAGGTCCCAGGACTTACCAAGACTGCCAAGGATAAAAGTCATGAGTTGTTTGCCCAATCAAGGTAGTGTTAGACCCAGCCTATGTGAATGTGTGTCCCAGGGCAGGATCAGCACCATCGCTCAGGAGTGGAGGCAGTGGTAGCAAATGTTGGCTGAATTTATCTCTCTTCAGAAGCATTTCTATATTGGTGTGAGTAGGCCAGTCACCAGCGCTGAAGCTAGCAATAATTCAAGGAGGAAATCACCTCACCAAGCCACTTCCTTAAGCTACATAGGGCTTAAGTAGGGATAGGAAATCCACTTAAATGGGGAAAAAGGGATATGGTGTGGGAAAAAGGGATATGGTGTGAGAAAAAGGTAGAAAGTTCTTTGTTCTGTCTCCTCTCTGTGTGTTCCAAATCCCTGCCATCTTTCCAAAGCACATTCCTAGCATACCTACAGTGTGCATGGGTTGTGGTGTGTGTGCAGCATGGTATATACCTGTGTGTCTGTATGCCTGTGTGTCTGTATGTTTTTGGTCACTTATCAGTGAAATATATTAGCAATGGTTTCAGCAAATTATGGGAATGAGTCAGATAGAGTTCACAGGAGTCTCCAGAGGGCATAGAAAAATTTAATTGCCTCTCTTGCCTGTGCCGGGCTTTTGGAGAACAATTTCAGCTGCTTTTTGAATAAGAAGCATTCCCGGCTTCATGATTCTCCAGGTAACCGGCCAGCTTCCACTGCTGAACTGATTTTGTTCCAAGTGTTCTGTGCATATTAATAGGACGTGGTGACTCATTGTCTCCCGAGTTCTTTGAGGTTCATAACCAAGATAGATTCTTCAGCTCGCATCAGCGTGACTCTATTCCCTGTCTCTCCATGCTCATGGCTACGTTGTCTTTTTGTGCCCTGGGGGCCACACATCTGGAAAACTGTGTTCTTCCTCTTAGGCCTCCCTGCCTGCATCCCGCCCTCCTTCAGGAAGTTGTGGAGACATATTGCCAAATGTGCATGGATGCAAGCACCAAAGCATTTTTGTTGTCTCAGCCATTCACAAATAATTTAACAGCCTACAAATTATTTAAAGGCAATCTAGCCAGCGTTCTCAGAAATTCCAATCATATTTTAGTACTTGCTGCTATGACATTCTTTGGGCATATTTCTCACCCCTCTGAGCACTTCGTTGACTTTTCTCTATTATCGTCTACATCAAGTTTATGTTGGCCCACCCTAAACGTTGTGGAAAACACGATCTTTCTTTCCTCTAGCTTTCCTGTTCCAATCCGTAGAATGCCACTGAAGAAGGCTTTCCTTTTGCAGCTCCTTCACCTTTTTCTCGACTGTTCCCTCCCTCATGATAGTTACTGAGCACCCACTCTGTGCCTGGTGTTCTCCCCTCCAATCTTCAGAACAAGAAGTCTTCAGGGCAGGCACTGTTCACCTTTTGTTACCAATGAGGAAGCCGAAGCGTGAAGGAGGCAAGTTATTGGCTTGAGGCCACACAATGACCAAGTCAAAGGGCCAGAATTTGGGGCCCGCCTGGTGGCGCAGCAGTTTAGTTCACACTTTGGCAGCCTGGGGTTCATGGGTTCGGATCCCGGGTGCTGATCAATGCACTGCTTGTCAGCCATGCCGTGGCGGCGTCCCATATAAAGTAGAGGAAGATGGGCACAGATGTTAGCCCAGGGCCAGTCTTCCTCAGCAAAAAGGGGAGGATTAGCAACGGATGTTAGCTGAGGGCTGGTCTTCCTCACACACAAAAAAAGGGTCAGAATTTGAATCCAGATCTTCTGCTCCACAGCGTCATTCCATTCCTTGCCTTGCCTTTCCCACCAGATGGCTCCTTATTCTCAGAAGATCCTCTGTCATGTATCCATAGGCTGTTTTCGTTTACTTTTTCTAGATTGCTAGGCTCAATTCTTCCAGAGTCTACTCTAGCCTGTCTCAACCATATTTGTGAGTGCAACAAAGGGGAAGAATTTATAACAGTTGATTAGTGTTGCATTTGTAACAGTCTTACAAATGCAACACTAATCAACCCCCCTCTAGTGAAAATTCTGGTGTATCTCGACGTGGCTATGCCAATTGAGTTTACTCAAGAGGGCACTTGGCCCAGTCAGATCTTAAAGATTGGATCCTCTCCTTCCCATCAGCACACGATTAGCTTTGCACTCTCTGGAATGCAGGAGAAAGACAAGGCTTCCTTTATTTCCTAAGTCAAGGTCTTAGGACTTCAGCAGTGTTGCAGGGCGAGAGAGAGGGAGGGTGGTATCTATACCAGTGGAAGGTTGACAGGAATGTCTTTAAACGAAGGAAACCCAGGCAGAAATCTAATTTCTCATCTTCTACAAGCTCTCCATTTTAAAATTCTTTACTTCGGTTCCAGTGGGAGCTGATCTCTTTGCAGAGTATATGTGTGTGTGTGTGTGTGTGAGGGAAAGAGTGTGTGTGTGTGTGTGTGTGTGTGTGTGCATGTGTCTATGGTGGCAGCTCTCTCCCTAGAGAGTGGAATTTGTGCAAGTCCAACAAAAATTGGGCAAACTCAGACCAAATCTGTGGTGCCTGTCTCTTCACTCATGCTCTTCATTTTCTGTTGACTCATGATTGAGACCCTCATTTTCAAGGTACCCTTCCTTCCTCCACGCTCCAGTCGACCTTGCCTCATACTTAATTGACCCACCACCCTTTCTCTTCCTAGCACGGTTGTTTTCCCCTCTTCCTTGTACATGTCCTCCCTATCTTGAAAATGCCTTTATTTGTGACCCTGCCACTCTCTCAGCACCACATTCTCTCTCACTATATTCACAGCCAAACTTAAAAAGAAAGTTGTATACAACTCACCACACCTCTCCTCTTCCCTCTCAAATCAACTGGAATTGCCCTTTCAAAGATGATCATAACCTCCTAGTCACCCCCCCTGATGGTTCCTGCTCATTCCTCCTGGACTTTCTGCAGCTTCAGAACCTTGACCATGCTCTTGCCCTTGTCTTGAGAGTCTCTTCCTCCTCGCCTTCTAACACTCCCCCTCCCTGCCTCAGATCCATCTGTGTCCCTCTTCTATTCTCTGAGACTCCGGCTTTATGTGAATCTCTCCAAGAGACTCAGTCTTTCTCAAGAACTCAAACAGGATTGCTACGCAGATGGCTTTGAAATTTATATGTCAAGTTCTGTCTTTTCTCTTGGCTCCAGCTCTGCAGGTAGAACTATTAAATATTTCCACCTAGATGTCCCATGATCACCCTAAAGTCAAAATGTCAGAATGAAGACATCATCATTTTCTCCAGAGTGAGTCCTTCCTGATGTCCTTATATTTGGTAATGCACTATGGCCCTGCAAATTACTACAGCATAAAACCCAGTCCTCTGGTGTTTTTCCTTATTCTTCAGATGATGTGGATTTTCATCTTTTCTATGAATTTTCTCTCTTTTCTATGAATATTTTTCTTTTTATTCTCATTCATGTCCCCTAGTTCTTCAATGATCTGTCACTAACTATGTTCCTTTTAGTGCTAAATTCTCTGTACTTTGGGTACGATTTCTGCCCACTTTCTTTGCATGTTGCTAGCAGACTAATCTTCCTGAAAGACTTATCTCCTCAAATCCTTTTCTAGCTCCTCATTGCCAACATAATGGAGCCCACACTCCTTAGCCTTGCGTTGTGTCCCCACCAATGTGAGACTGTCTCCTCCACCTTTCCAGCCTTATCTTCCACTTCTTTCCCACATAAACCCACATACCTGAAGTTTCTCTGCTCTCCACTTTCCAAAATCATCTCCTCACCTATCTTCTTTCCTACCTTCATGCCTACCCCTTATCCTTATTCTTTCCTTTTGAAATACTACCACACCCTTTTATCTTACTTCTCCTAGGAAACCTTCCATAATTCCCCCAGCAGGAGTGACCTCAGCCCCCATGTATATCCTAGGGTACTTGGTGTCTCCATCTCATGTTCTTAATACACGTGCTTCAGTTCCTTCCTACGCGCTCCCATACATTGGTTATTTGTAAAGGTGTTTTTTTCTTTCCAACTACACTATAAGATCATGTTTACATTCTCCATAGAATCTTTCACTTATTTATCAAATAGCAATAGTCTCTTCTGTGTGTGGTGTGGTGTATGTGTGTGTATAAGAGTAGGAGGAGAGGTCGTGGGAAGAAAATATTAGAACTTCAACATATATTTATTTATTCCACATTTATTTTAAGTTTTTATTTTGTGAATGTTTTATAGTGAAATAATATTTGAGTACAGGACTCATCATTTGAATGTAGTATTCATTATAAAAATATCCCTGAGGATTGTCTTTGACTGGATTCCTTAGAAACAGACTCTGAGGTGAAGAGTTGCATTCGGAAGGTGACTGGGAGTGCTCTTGAGAGATACACTTGCCAGGAAGGGAGGGGGCAGGATCGGGCAGAGAGAGTTGACCAGCAATGTGTTTGCAGCTGAGGTCTCAGCAGATCCTACTGTGAGCTCTGGAGCTGGGAAGGCCCTTAGGGTTTTCCTGAATTAAGGTAAGGGGGCTGGGCCTTCCTACCTCCACAGTGGCCAGTCGTTAGTCATGGGACACTCCCTGGGAGGAAAGAGTACCTGGAGTGAGGCAGTTCCCTTCAGCTGAGGGCAATTCCCAGTGAAGAATGCAGCTGTGACCATCAGCAACCGCTATTTCCCTCAGCAGGGGATTACATGCATCAGTCCTGAAGAGGGGATCTCAGTGGAGTACCACAGTATCCACTACAACGGCACATTCTCGTCTTTGTCATTCTTCGTCTCTCTCTTTTTTCTTTTAACTGATGGGAAGGCCATCAGAAAAATCTTTGGAGACCCCTGGACCAGAGGAATGACTGAGGGAAAGCAGAGTAGGGAAATTAACATTGCTTTAGGGCCTCTCTGCTTTTAGGCATTTTGCCAAGTATGTACTTAACATTCTCTTCTGCTCCGTTTTAAAGTGTAAAGGGCAAAGAATAAAAAGTGATTAACATCCTTCATGCATGTTTCATCCTGTCAGGAAAGTGGACTATGCATCAAATTTGGTTTTCTAAAGATGAAGCTACATGATTCACAAGGGGATGACTCAAGAATGAATAGTATTTAAAGGATGACCTGCCCATTTCAATCAATGGCCACCTCCAAAATTGTGAGGAGACAATTCTGCCCAATTATATTTCCTTTAACTTTTGTTAAAGGTGTCATTCAACAAAGCTGGTTATTTCCACTGTGTGGGGGAACAGATATTGAGCAGAAAAATCTCTTCCCCGAGAGTTTGTTTTGAACTCTTATGGGATCCTTTCTTACTAATGAGTAACATCTTACCTTATCTCATATCCGCAATCTCTTCTAAAATTCTCAGAGACTGAGAACATTCACCTCTTCATCCTTTTCTCTCTGGTCCTTTTAATTCACTTGACTCTTCCATTCCTTTCTCAGTCCATATTTGGAGGAGACAGTGCAGCATCATGGTGGAGTGGAGACTCCAGAATCAAACAGATTCGGGTTTTCTTGTCCAGCTGGACATCCTTGCGCAAGTGTCTCCTAATCTGTAAAAAGGAGAGAAGGTTAATACCCATCTCACGAGTACTTTATTATTGGAGATCACTCTCATGGGGTTGTGGTAAGAATTCAAGAATAAAAATCATGTCGGAAACTAGACTTTTGGTGGGAAAACAAGGCAGTGAATTCAGAAGTTGAGATATAATGATGTATACCTGAAATCTATATAACGTTATAAACCAACGTGACCTCAATAAAATAAATTTAAAAATTAAAAAAAAAAAGAAAATCTAAATAAATGGAGCAATATATGTGAAAAAAAAAGGAATAAAAATGACATAAAGTTCTTAGCCCAGTGCTTAGCTTATGGAATGTGCAAATTAAATATTAGCTATTTTAAAATTTCTGATTTTTCCTTTTTTTCTTTGCTTTTCTCACACTCTTCTATTTTTCTCCCTGTTCCCCAGGCGACTGTGGCATCATGAAATCTCAGGTTAGGAGGAACCTGAAGACAACCAAGCAGCATTGCCCATCTCTATCGTTAACTGCCTTTCAGCACCCTTTAAACTTGGCTCTCTGATTTCCCCCTCCCAATGCTATTTTTAATAGCTTCCTCTTTTACATTTTCAGTTTGACAAGAGATTCTCGCATATTGAGGTATATGGGGCAACTACTCGGGTTTGAAACTGATTTGGCTTGAACTAAAAAGCCTGACTTATGGCCTATCAAATATACATTGTACATCTGCTTAACCATTGAAGTAAAGAATACACTCTCTTAAGAGAAGAATGCACACTTCCCCTCCTACACCCTATTGGTAACGCCCTATTGGTAAGGCCCAAATTAGTCCCTTTCTGGACATCACAGTCACGTTGACCTGCTAATTTGCAACTGAATACCTCTTTGAGATTTTGATGAAAATGTATCCTGGGTGTGTTTAATGTACGTTCTTTGTTCTAAAAAGCTATAAGACTACTGAAAACCATGCTTCTCCAGAACGCTTTCTAAGGCCTTCCCGGTTGTAATCCTCACTTTGGCTCAAGTAATCTCACCTTATTTCTCTTATCTGTAGAACAGTCATTGGTTATTTTGCGTGGACACGTTTGAGCACCAGATTGCACCAGGGATACATTTCTGTTTCCTGAGAGCCTGAGGACACCCAAAGGCTGGCCCACTGTGAGGTGCCAAGCCCTGGGGATGGCCGTCTGTGAGAGACCAACCTGCTCGCTTAGCCACCTGGTGAGGATTAAAGCTTGGTCAGTGTCTGACTGCCCTGCTTAGAGCCCTGCCAGCATTAATCCAAAATGAAACAATTTTGATCACTGCGACTGTGTTTCCTAATGCGAAAACAGCATGGGCTCAGGCCAGGCAAAAGGGAACCCTTCTTCCCAAATGCAAAGAGAAAGTGTTAAGGGGGCAGCCATGTGAGCCAATAACTGTATGTTGCTTTGTGCCCCAAAGCTATGGGTATAAAATTAGTCAGTCTTTTTAAGGTCCTGATTATTGATTCCTTCTCTTGGTTGCTGACAACTGCTGAACTCCTTGCTCTACAAACACCGGAGTTGGCTCCCCCTCCACATTCAACTTCATGCTTTCATTTCTTTGTTTCCTTCTTTTTGTCACAAAACCAATAGGCCAAATCTCCTCTTGTGTTGTTCTTAGGCCAAGTTTCCAAGGAAGGCAACTTCCTGCCAAAGTCCACAGCTCACATAACACACTACAGTACACACACAGACACACACACACACAGAGCAATCCCCCAATCATACCTCTCTCCAAAGGCAAAAAGGCCTTTGTGTCCACTTGCTCCTGGAGCCACTCTTCTGCCTGCATCTGTTTTCTGCACCCGACTCATCTTGCTCCTCTTGCTGCTTTGTTTTTGGAGATCCACTCTTATTAGAGCCCATTCCAGGAAGACTTCCTCAGGCTCTTCGCAAGCACCAGATTGTTTCCAAGATCTCTCAAAGCCTGGATTCCAGTAGTCTACAGGAGTTTCCCTCTTGAGCCTCCCCAAGTGACCAGCAGCCCAGTGACACTGACAAGATTTCCTCTCCTCCTGGTTTATCGAAATTCCTGTCAGGTTCATTCAGGTGCTGGGCAGGAGGTAGAAAACTCCCAGTGCAAAGAATAGGTGTTAACCAGTTCTCTGTGACCCCCTTCTGGCCCTAACTGACCCCAGAACACAGCCCATAGAGGTGCGTTGTGTAGAACTAGCATTATGCATTTATCGTTCTCCCAGAGGAGACTTTCAGATCCTTTGAACCAGGAAATAATCATCCATATCATTTTTTCCTTAGTGGTAGCTTTCTCATACGCACTTTCTGTGTAGCATGTATACCTTTTCCATTTGTGATCATCTTACCACTAATTAGAACTACAGTAACACACAATTTTATAGTGCCCTTCATGCGGGAATCTCATTGCTCTTTATAAACAGTAACTAATTGGAGAGGGACTGCTGTGTATTTATTTAATAATACAGTTGTATCTTCTGTTTTAACAAAATGTTCAGTTCTTTACTGTTTATTGTCAGTGTAATTTCCCTCACATAATACAAATTAACGAGGAGAGAAAAAAACAAATTTGTTTTTCATTAGTTACTAATTTAAGGATTTCCAAACTGATTAATCAGAGTTCTTCCAGCCCATCCTCCCTGGCTCCCTTGCACTCAACTGATCAACCATTTTTCTTCCTAAGAATCTTACTTGCAGTTAAATATTTGCTTTGATTCCTTAACCTATACTAATTTTCCATTTGCTTATACATCTGCATTTCTCCCAGTTCTCTCTTCTCTTCCTCCCTCTCCCACAGAACACGTGCCCATGATACAAACACATACACACCGTCTCTTTTCCATTTCTCTAGCAACTCCCTCTTTTTTTTATCTAGTCTCTCAAAATTATGCCTTTCTTTTTCTTTCTTTCTTTTTTTTTTTTTTTTCACTACCTTTGAATTTAACTCAGTGGCCTCAAGGGTGATATCTTTCAATTTGGAGTTATCTCCAGATACACACACAGACAGAGTTGATAGCTTATTGCTGCTGGGAGATTATTAACTGCTCATATGACTTTATCACAGGATTTTTTTGGGCCTGACAGTTGCTTGTAAAATTTATATTTTTCTTCAAGTTCTCCAACAGCCTTTCTATCATCATCACATGCCTTCTCCTGTATTGGGCCCACAGGCAAAACCCAATTATTAATTGTGAAATAAACAGCTCTCCAGCAGAGAGAGACCCTCTCTCCTTTCATAGGAACTTCCCAGCAAGGCCATTTTCAGGGGCGGGTGACCTGTGAAGTTATACAAGTTCCCACACTTAGAAGGGTCCCATGCTTGGTTTAATGCTTTGTTGCTATTGATGGGGAGAAAAAGCATTCTCTACCCACTCTGGGTCCTTTCTGGCTGGGCTACAAATTAAATTGATATGAGGCTAAATAGCAGGAGAAAATCAAACAAAGCTGTATAAAACATGTACATGGGAGAGACCAAGGAGTGTCTCTCGACAAAATGGTGGAGATTCTCCTCTTATATAGACAAACGATTTCTGGGGGGGGACTTGGGAGTGTCGGCCATGAGGGATTACAAGAAGAGCACAATAAGGTTATTATGCAGATTTAAGGCCTCTCCTTCCACACTGACCAGTTTCTAGAGATAAGGTCATCCACCTCTCTTCCCCCTACAGAGAAGGAGATATCTTTACTAATGTAAATGTTTGGTACACAGAACTTTGATAAGAATGGGTGTAGCAAAGACCCTCCCAATTAATCAATACCCAGAGTCTTCCAAGGTAAGGCTTGTCCTTGGGCCCATCCCAAATTCCTTTAGACAGTTGGGAGGGGGAAGTTCAAATGTCCTTTAGAGCAAGGTAGAGAGAGACACACCTTGAGGTGGCCAATTCTGATCCCCCACACTATGCTCTTGAAATTCCTAACTTTGTTTTTTTTTTGTGAGGAAGACCAGCCCTGAGCTAACATCTGTTGCCAATCCTCCTCTTTTTGCTGAGGAAGACTGGCCTTGGGCTAATATCCGTACCCGTCTTCCTCTACTTTATATGGGACGCCGCCACGGCATGGCTGACAACCCATGAACCCTGGGCTGCCAAGCGCGAACTAAACCGCTGCGCCACTGGGCTGCCACAAAATTCTTAACTTTTTAACAAGGGGTCCTGCATTTTTGTTTCGCACCAGGCACCACAGTTATGTAGTCAGTTCTGCTTTTTGCTTCTTCTTTCTATTTACAGGTCCGGGGACCCTATGTAAAATCAAAGGGGTCTGACCGGCCCCTTGGTGCTTATTATTTCAAGGAAGTGGACACAATAGGCTTTTCTCACCAGTAGGAAGCTTCCACCATCCTGTTCACCTCCACTAAAAGAATCTCCTCTGAGTTTCCTCGATCATTTGGTGCCTTTTACTCCAATGTCTACTTCTCCCCAGTCTAAGACCTCAATTTTTCTCCTCCCAGGACTCTCATCTGAACTTTGTCTCATCCTCTTCCACCTTCAGGTGACTCATGCTGATCAGGTGATTGGGGTGACAACCCTCAGTAATTCAATGGCAGAGACACAGAGCCTGGTATCCAAGAACCTCTAGACCTGAAGTCTGAGCTCAAATATTCAGCATAGCCTGAAGGGCCTCTCCTGAGAGTGACTAAAATGCTGTCTAGAAGCAACAACCAAGAGGTGGCTGAGGGGAAAAAAAGGAAATAAGTGCTTTGAAAGAGATTAAAGGATGAGAAGAGAATCAACAGGAGTAAAACAATAACTGAGTCTAGAGAAGAGGCACTTATTCAACACTTATGAAGATACAGCAAACAAGTTCGCACAATCAAGTGAGAGGAGACAGGGAAGGTCTCCCCGTGAGTACAAAACTGATTGAAATGTCAACTGTCATCTGTTACTTAAGGGCCCATTGTGAAGGAGAAGCTGAGACTGTACTGGAAAACAAATCTGACGAGAACTGAACCATGTCTTTCTCTTGAAAACACACACACACACACACACACACACCCCAACAACAACAGCAGTCATCACAATATTATTTTATTCTACCCTACTTGTTCCATTAGACAACGGCTCTTAGAGATGAGGTCTTTATCTTTTTTTCTTAGGCACTGCCATTTGTCACAGTATCTCGTACTTGGTGTGTGTTTTCAAAATACTAGATCAATGATGACCCTCCTTCTTTTAGTACCTATGAGTTCTGCACTGGTGATGACATTTAATGCAGATTCAATTAGATTTGAGGAGTCACGGGCATGGAGTGTTCTGCTTGGACTCACATTCCTGACTTGCTGTTGTCAGCTCTGTGACCTTGGACATGTGTCTAAACTTCTCTATGCCTCAGTTGCTTCATCTCTAGACATATTGTGAGGATTAAAAGGGTTAATATGCTTAAAGCACTTAGAATGCCTGGCACTCAAGAAACATCAGCTGTTAGTATTGTCGTTGACTTCCCTCTCTGCCTTGTGAGACAACAGAGCTGGACTGTGCTAAGTGTGCAGTGAGGCCCTGCTTTCTGGAGCTCTGGAGCTACATGTCCTGCCCCAGGCAAGGGTTGTAATCCTCTCAGGGTTCCATAGCATCCTTATCTTTTATGGTAGGAGCAAGTCTTGTTGTGAACGTACAGCTCAGGGCCTTCTTCCTTCTCTTTCACCTTCCAGGCAAAGGTGACACATTCCATGTTTATTTCCTGAGGAGTTTCGCCAGAAAGACTGTTTCTGACCATTCACATCCAGAGCCCACTATAGAAATATGACTGTGCTGTGTGGGTAGTGTTATTTCCAGATATTGATAAAGCTGGTGCAGTGGTGAATGAGACAGCTAGATGAGGATGAAATATCCGATGCATCAGTAAGAACAAAACATATTACGCTTGGGGAAAACATGTCAGGAAAACCAGTGGGACCAAGAGGTGGACGTACTAACATAAGTGATAGGACTACAGCATCTGAAGAAAAGCAGTCACCTTTCCCTCCACATCTCTGCAGCCCCTCGAAAGCAATGCAATCAAACACTTACACAATAAAATATTTAGAACATATTATTGAGTTTAACCTGCTTACACAATGATAGACCTTGGCATTTTCTGTTGCTTGTAGTTTCTTTGTGTAAAGAATTCACCCTGTTAGGTGACAGCTGTCCTTGATACTAAAATAACATTCAATCTCTCTTCTTTTTTTCAGATGCAAACAAGGGACATTTGTGACTTGCTTTCATAGTGTCTAAAGCACTTGGGTTTTTAATTGATTATTTTATAGAACATCTAAGCTTGCCATTGGAGATTTCTTTGAATTTTCAAACAAAGCCCAATGCCACAGAAATCCTGCAGAGTCCCAGAATAAAGCAATATTATATCCCAAAGAAAACATTTGATTTCAGGAGCCCCCGTGCTGACATTCATCAACAACATCCTTCACTGCCCCCAGTAGACGCACATAAGCGGACTCCTGCTGGACAAGATTGTCATGTTCTGCAACCTTTCAGTTTTCTCTCCACACAAGTATCAGGTTCTCAGACTGCACTTACTGATGGGAGTCAGAGAGCCCCCAAAGAAGAAGTCTAATTATTAGAAGGTAATAGATCTATATAAGAGCCAAAGGAAAAGAAAAACAACCTTTATGTCCCAAGCTTGTTTCCTTAACACCTTCCATCTGAAGTAGCTATGTGAGAACATTGGGGAGATTCTGACAGCAGGGGTAGAATCATCCAAGTCACCTTTGCCCCCTGAAGCCCATGCATTGTCAACAGTTGAATTGCCAATTGCTTAATCTAAGCTTTTTGAGTGTTTTTCACTGGTAATAATAATAATAATAATAATAGGTTAAAAGAATAGCTTCCTATCCTAACGTTTCTTCAGATCACAGCTGTGTGGCCTTTTTGTTCTTTTTGGTGCAGCAGCCCATGAGCATGAAGGGACAATAGAGATATAACATGCTAGAAGAATGTACTTAACCCAATGCATGGTGACACTAATGGAGTACATCTCAGACATGGTAATATTAAACTATTTGCATTAACTTTCCCTTGTTGCTGGCAATCATGCTGTGACAAATGTCATCTTCAACAAGAAGATAACCTTAAACATTCAATTTTGGCACAAACATCTTTTACTAGCAATGAGTGATCCCAGAAAAACAAATACTCCTACCTAGATTTCCCTTGTATGCACTGACCTAAGGTAAGGAGAAAACAAAGCCTGACTAATTAACAAGATGTTTTGAAGCTACTACTCAGGAGTGCCTATCCTTCTGACTTCCATTTGTAACTATTTTCTTTTTTCTCTGCTTGTAATGAAATTTGAAACCAGTAAGGCTTTCAACTGGCTTTGGAAGGTTTTTTTTAGGGGGGGCAGAATTTTCCTCAATTTAGTGTGAGGATCTGACATTTGCTCTTAGTTTATTCAGAATGTGTAATAAAATGTTTGATTTAGGATTATGTGTACATTTGCACTATCTAGTCTATCAGCATTTCATTAGGGTTCAAAGATTCAAAGGGTTTGATCTCTCTTCCTATGTGGAAGATTTGGGGTCCAGCTATCAGAGGGTTTCTTATTCTCACTTGAGGTCTTCAAGGTAATGAAAAATTTCTAGTCCCCAAAGGGATTGTAGTCAGAACCAGGGAAAACAGTTGGAGGCAACTTACTAAATCCAAACAAGTCTTAACAAAAAAAAGCCAAGACGCAAAGCCAAACATTTCAAGAACTAGGGGAATTCAGTGAAAGAAAAGATTCAAAGTGGAGGAAGGAAGGTGAGTCAAGTGAATTCTCTGATTTGGGATTCTGATCCCCACTCTTGCTTTTTTAGGGTATGCATGACCCCTGGACTTGGTGTGTTGGAATGGGCCGAATCCAAGCTGACAACGTGACTGCCTTCCATACGTGGGTTTTGTTATTTTTACATGGGACCCAGACATCTCAGAGCTCACTTGCATTTTTGACAGTTTTCACCCCATGGAAAGCCTAGAGTATAACACTATGGGTCAACAAAGACAGAAAAGGCACACAGTTTCTATGACGGGCATATCATCCTTCAGTAGAACTACAGATCTTTAAATCATTCTCTTGTAGTTTAAATTTGAGCTATCTTCCTAATTTCCTCAATTCACTGGGTGGAGCATGATGTGTGAGCACAAAAGGATGGAGTTGAAGCAGAAGGATGTAGGGTGGAGATGAACATCTTCTTGTGATTAGGCAAGAGAGAATGATTCCTATGGGCAAAGGAGGCTTAGGGTACGTTCATGAAGTTTAAGAGAGAGCTTAGAAGACAGCTGGGTGGAAAAGATAGCTTAGTGTACTTGAAAATGGTAGATATTCATCAAAATACTCAGGAGAATGATGGAGATGTGGGAGAGAGGAGTGGAGCAAGGTAAGATCCAAGGGAATAAACCTAGGCCTAAAGCCCACAAAAGAGCAAGTTGGTAGTCTTATTTTTAGGACTACCTGGAAAAAGCCCATCTTTGCCTTCACCAGGTATTGACTGAATCCCTCAGTTTGCACAACATTAGGCTAAAACTAGAAAACCTGAGTTTTTCAAACTGGTGAGGCAACTTACTATCCATGAGCACTTAGGTAAGTCTCAAACTATTTCAATTTACAGAGTTACCTAGTGTAAAAGGGCCTTCTACCTGGCTAACCTCTCTTGTAAGTTATTAGGTGGATCACATGAGCAACATATGAGAGTGTTCTAAAAATCTGAAGCGGGACTTTCAACAACATGGAAGATGGAGAAGCTAAGGATGCAAATACAAATCCCATTACAAATGTAAGTGCTGGAAAAATATTTCTCCACCAATTATTTAGTACATAGCTCAGCTCAAAAAATGAAAAGGAAATCCTAAGTGTCAGAAATTAAGAGAAAAACTAAAACCAGAGCAGTAAGTAGGAGCTGGTACCACTTGCCCAAGTGGGTTTCAGATCAGATGTGTACCTGGAGTCCACGGGTTGAGCACCAGAAACGTGACCTTGGATCTATGTGAGGTTGGGAGGCTCAAAAAGAACTCTGTGCATAGAGCTTGGAGTCTTAAAAAGCTGCCCTCTTTGTCAAAAGAGATCTAGAAAAACTTTTCCTACCAGCTCAGAAAAACAGAAATAAAGCTTACTATTTGTCCAAGGCCTTGGGGGGAGCGGGTAGCATTGCTTATGAGAAATTTAAAGACAAGTGTGAGTTGTGCTGAATGTAGCTGCAGAGTCTGAATTTATCCTACAAGGGTGATACAGAAAACTTAAACCATGAAATTAGCATCGGAAGCTGATTTAGGACTATCGAATGACTTGAAATCCCCAGTGAAAAGACATCCGAAAACTCAAAAGTGTTTTATTTTTTCTCCCACATCCAAAGCTATCAGGATCTCCAGGGAAAAACAAGCCCTGCAGAAGATGAGTTCACAGATTAAAAAATTACAAGCCACACGAGGAAATGAATCACCATGAAGGAGAATCAAGATACAAAAACAAATGAAAATTAGCTACCCAAGTCTTGAAGATAATAAATTTGAGACTATGTAGATCTTGGAAGAATTAAATAGAACTTCCAGAAATGAAAACAATACTGACTAAAATTTTTAAATGCTGAAAAGGATAAATATTAGCATGATGAAAGATTTACATCAGAAAGAGATGTTTTATTTTATACAAAAATGGTAAATATTATGAGAATAGGAAATTTTATACAATATTTACTAATGCTGACTGTAAAGACCTATGTTAAGTTCTGAAGATACCAAAACAAATCAAGACCCAGTTCCTGATCTCGTGGAGCTCATATTCTAAGGAAGACCATACTAGCGCAAAAAAAAAAAAAACCCAATAAAATGTTATAGATGAATAGGGTACAGTGAGGGCATAAAGGAGGGAGT
The DNA here is from genome assembly GCA_031878705.1 of Tapirus indicus. Taxonomy (NCBI): domain Eukaryota; kingdom Metazoa; phylum Chordata; class Mammalia; order Perissodactyla; family Tapiridae; genus Tapirus; species Tapirus indicus. The sequence goes on from CM062933.1 coordinate 13,950,211, forward strand.
GGTCGAGTCTATTTACTGGGGTTGGGCAGAGGGCCGTCAGAAAAAGCTTTGTAGAATTGGAGATGCTTGAGTTGCATCTTGAAAGACGGGTGTTTTCCAGACCCATAAAGAGGAAAAGCCGCTAGAAGTAGAAGGTGCATGGTGAAACAACGTGGTATGTCTGGGCCACTGGGTGTGAAGGTGAAGGAAAGGGTGGAGAAGTAAGCAAGGGTGGATCATGAATAGCATATCTTGATTTTTACAGGGACTTACAAGGAAAGCACAGTATTACAGTAGTTAGGAACCTGGAGGCAGACTTTCTGGTTAAAATCTTGGGTCTGCAACTTACTAGTAATGTAGCCTGTCTCAGGGTTACTCAATCTCTCTAGATCTCAATTTCAATTGTAAAATAGGGAAGAATAACAAAATCTTCAGTAGAGTGTTATGATAGCTAGATGAGATTATGCATGTCAAGAGTTGGCACAGTTTCTAGTATGTTTTAAGCACTTAATGAACATTAGCCCTTGTTCTTATAACTACTATTCTTATTCAGATAGGATTTTGAGAGATGGAAGCAAACAGCAAAGTAATAAATATCACAGTATTTATTGTCAACAAATATTTGAGACACTGTGTAATGAACAAGCCTTATTGCACTGAACGAGACAGACTCCTTTCCTCAAGAAACTTACAGTCTAAAGAGGAAGACAAATATTAAAAGAAGGCAGAGAAAAATGCATTGTCTTAATCAGCATCACCTGGGAACTTATTATAAAGGCCAATTTTCAGATTCTACCCCAGACCTACCGAACTGAAAACTCTGCACGCGGGGCCTAGCAATCTGTTTTAACAAATCCTCCAGCTGATTCTGATGCAAGCTACAGTTTGAGAATCACTGCGCTAGGCTTTTATTTCTTTAAGTTTAACGGAGGGAGCTCTTCATTGCAGTTGGAAATATCCTAGCAGCACCTGGAATTGAGCCATTGAAAATTACTTGGCTCCAGGTACTCTTATTGTGCCTTCAGCTTTTCATGGGTTTTTCTGAGGACTAATTTAGATTTAAAGACCTTGCTTTAAAATTGAATCTTGGTAAAATCTTAAGAAAGAAATCAATAGCTAATTATAGTCTATTTGGTTTCCCCTCTTCACTATCCTCAGGGAGATAGAATATGGGCCTGTTGTCTCCAACAGGGGGCTCCATGATCAGCCAAAGGAGCAAGGAGAGGGTCCCCACCCTTGACCAGGAATGAGGGCCAGCCATTCATACGGGCTGACTTTGCCAAGAAGACAATCTGTGGATCGTGCCCACTGTCCAGCCACGTGTATGCTACTTCAAGTACCTAAGTGACCGGTCATAAAGTACCTTCTAAAGAAAATAGATTCAGTTAATGCAGGGCTTTTAATTTTGTCATTGGGCATACAAATTGGGACAACACTACCTGTGGCCTTCCTTTTCGACCCTCCTCCTCAGTAATACTCAACCTTTATCTAAATATTTGTTGAGAAAATATTTAATGAAAATTCATTCCAAGGGATGCCATGTCAGGCCAGAACATATGGGCAGTTCTATGTCACAGATTATTGAGAGACAGGCTGGTGGTGAGTTCTTGGTCCACCTCTGGGACTGTCCACCTGAAAGGAAAGTCAAGCTGCTGACCTCACTGGAAGTTTAAGCAATAGTTCCAGATAAACGCAGCATCTTTGAGGCTGAACCTCGTCTAGAGGTAATTTTCATCCCTAAAGTTTGTTTGTAAGGTGGTGTTTAGCATTTGGAGGAAGTTTAGACATCTTATTATCCACGGTCATTAGGCAACCAGGTCAACCCATGCTGCGCCTGTAGGATAACATGAATAGTGCTACTTTCAACTAGACAGTAATTATCTATAAAGGACCAGGAAGAATGCATTTGGATGCCAAGAATACATCCAAAAGTAGGGTCACTGAAAGCAATATTCGGTGACTCAGAATTGCCCTGGGGGAAGGGTAAAGAAGGAGAAAGGAAGCTGCATTCTTTCAATAAAAGTGTAGCGCTCTTTTGCACTTCTACAACTCTATGGTGGAATCAAATATAAGAAGGCCTCTCTTAGTGTTCTGCACTGGAGACTGCAGGCATTTTGATGTGTGGGTGGAGATAGAGGGGCGGATTGGGCTTCTGGTCGTTTTAAAGCCAAGGGGTAGGGGTGGGGCTGCCTTTTGGCAGCATTTGAAGGTGGTACTAAAGTGAATTCCCAAGTGGGAACACTGACCTTTTCTTTAGGTGAAGAACAGCAAATTGATTGACAAATGGAAAACCTTTGGTGTGTGTCGCCAGAATATTGGAACCAATATGGGATCCCTAATATTCTAATGTAAATTTAGTAGCATGCCTGGAGTTTGTTTTAGAACCAAACCACGATAAAAGAGCTCCTGATGACACTTTGCCAGGAGTGGAGGATTCCATAGGTGCAACGTCCCCCTTAGTATCTGTCCAAAGTTAGACCATGTTGGGTTGCGGTTGGTTGCCACAGAGCCAAGAAATACCCCATAACACAGGTGGAAGGCACATATCTTAAAAGATTTTTCAGTATAGGAAACTGGTTATTTTGGGAACAGATGTTGAAGATAATAAGGAAAGATGAGAATGACCGGTTTGTAAGCTTCAAATTGTTGACTCATTGCTCTTTATGCATAGTTTCTTACGAAATCTCAAAAAGATACAACGGAGAAAACCGGAGTTAGAGCGAGGTTAGGTAACTTGCCCAAGGTCACTAAGTGGTAGACCTGGGTTTTGAATCCAGACACTTTGATTCCAGAACCTCTACTCTTAATCAGCTACACTTCCATAAACTTAACTGCCTCTGTGTCTCTGGATTCATGGACAAAAGGATGCACCAGACTTTGCAGTCTAACCTGCCGCAGGTAGAGGCGCCTCTGTATTCTAAACTTTGCACTTAACCTCAGTTCTTCTGCAAGTTCAGATACACACGCAGTGAGATTGAGGGAATTTTCAATGCCTAGGTTTAATTTGGAAGAATTCCTTTGGACTATTTCTCTCCCCACTAGTTTCCACTCATTTCCCCACCTCACCACCTCTGCATCATTTAAGGAGGATATTTCAGTGGTTAGAACACTTTAATTCCCAGATCTACTATGTATTTGTACATGACCTTAAAGAGAAGGAATTCTCAGGTGACTCTAGTATGTACATTTGTAAATAGCAGTATCTACATCTGTAAATGGCAGGTAATGGCTCCTGCCTGATAGGTTTTTAAAAAAGCAATTTGTTTGTAAATGACTTCTGGCTTCTTGGGTCAAAGAATTGCATCAATTAAAACAGAAATGAAAGATTCTAACATAACACCAGTCACTACTGGGAAATAGGAAAACGTGCCTACAATAAGAACAGTGGAGATCAAAGGGCAAATGCATGGAATTGAGTGAAACTAATAAATTATTGGAAAACACTTTTCAAGTAGAAGACAATGACATATGTATGAACAACAGCATTGTTGCTAACTTTAAAAGAATACAGAACTTCTCGCGTCGCAGCCCATCAAAATCATCTTTCAACCATTTTTATTCAGAAACAATGACTTACTATGATGTTTTTTGAGAAACTGAAATTCCCAATGCAGAGTAAGCACTTGTTTCATTGAAGGACCTCTGGAAGCTTAAAAGGCATTAGACTGAGGTGGTGAAAGCAGCCTACAGGCCTTCTCACAAATGAGATCAAGACGTGCCCCGGAGAATTACCAGAAGAGCCGATGTCCGATCTAAAGGGGAAGTTGACAATAGATCAGAATCTGCATAGTAGATATTTATTATTTAAAACTTAGGCTTTATATAGTATCATAGATTACAGGGTGTCCTTCCTAAGTAGCAGAACCATATGGCTTTTAAATATGACTAGTGACACCATAACAACTGATGAAGAAAATTCCTCTCGTTGCATATTCAGACACATTAAAAAAATCCAAGATTTCTTGGACCCTCTGGTTGTACAAAACCTTCCAACTTTCTCCAACTACTTCATGCTCCGAAATTCCCTATCCTATAAAATTGCCAAATTAAGTCTCAACTTCCTTAAGTCAGACATTCCCAGCTCATGTGCCAGAAATAGGTTGCAAGTGTGTTGAATTATTTCCATCTTCAGTCCTCAGGGTGGCCGCATAGGCTGTGGTTTCCAGCCATGAGCAGATTCAACAGTTTGCTCTAGTGTAACATATAAATATTATTTTCTATGCATGCTGTGACATTTTAAAAAAGTTGAGGAAGAACAGTCCTGAGTACTGCAGATGGATACTCTCATTATGAGATCAGCTAATACTGATTTAGGAAATATTTAGAATAGTGCCCAGTACATAGTAAGTAAAAGTGCTTATTAAAACATACATTTAATTGAAGCTATTATTTTAAAACCTTTACGCTAAGGAATAAATGCTGATAAGTTCAATGTGTCATGAGGACACTGAAGTCTAATAAAGGTCTTGTTAATCTGAATTCATTTCTAATTGGAGAAATCACAGCTTCTCTTCCCCTAGCAATCACTCATTCCCCTCATCTGTGGGGTCAGCATCCTCCACCTTTCCCTGCCTTGAAAACTTGTCCTGTATGGTGTCAAATGCACAGAATCAATACTGTTTCTTAGCGGGAAGACTTGTGTCACCTATACTTCTCTATCTGAACACCTTCACAAGTGACTTTACATCTCCTGGGACTTGGTAAAATAGTCATTTTTGGAGGGAGAAGTGAATGTTGGCAAAAACCTAATGGATGTTCAAAGTCAGAGAATTATAGATTCAGGATGCAGAGGATCGCTTATATACTATAAATTATCACGGAGCCATATAACCTCCAAGGGGCTTTGAGTTGTTTCTCCAGCACAGGCAATAGATTTGCACAAGTTTTGTTGAATGAACAACATATAAATCATCAAATAATCAAATTCTGTTTGTTTCATGTCAAGTATCATTAAGGAACGAGTAAAACAATTTGGTCTCTGCATAGTGCTTTCGCCTGGCTGAAAAGTCAAGGACAGTGTAGCAATAAGCACTTATAGCAAAACACCATAACGTAATATTTGAGAGCTGGGAATCATGGTGCAATCCTGTTTTTGAAAGTCAAATGTACAAGTTTTTAAATCTATATTCCCAAAATTAGATCTCAAATCAGTACTGAGATAGTGGTATCAGCCACCTGGAGAGGTTTCAAATATACCTCTAAATCCACTGGGAATTATCTGGGTTTCTTTTTTTTTTCAGTGCCTTCAATTTTTTGCATATACATATGATCTTTGGGAAAAAATAATATCTATTGCAAAGATTTTGACTTTATATGTGAATTCTGTGCACAGAGATTGACTGTTACTGAGTCCCCCAGGAGGCTCTGGGGAGAGCTAGGTGGCGCTGAATTTGATCATAGAAGACAGAATAATATTTTAAAAAGAATTCTTCCAGCAATTCAGCTATATAGCACAGGTTTACTACTTTTCTTTTCAGTGTTGGCTGCAAACACCACACTCCCCTTCAGGCTGTCAGCATCTTGGAGGTAGATAGAGAGGTTTTCACCTCTCTATCAAGGGATGGGCTAGAATCAAGGGATGGGCCCTAGCGGAGGCTTGTGGAAAGACACCATCCATCTGACTACTTGCCCTGCTGGCTCATTTTCTAAACCCTTCCGAATGAAACCTTGCGTTAATACAGCACTTTGCAGACTTAAGGTGTGGCCACAGAAATGATCCCATTTAATCATAATTCTAGCCCATTGGCCCTGGAAAGCAGGGGAAGTGTTGTTGGGGCCTCATATATGGGACAGGGAAGAAGTATAGCCAAGATCGAACTCAGATACTAAGTCAGTCCTTGAACCGAGACCTGGCATCCTTTCCACTACAGCACAGCAGCTTTGCTGGGTCGCTGCAGCTTCGGGGGGCCGCTGTGTGAGGAGGCAGCCTGCCAATGATGGCCATTCTGGCAAGCCTCAGGAGAGGGTCCGAGGTACCATGCTAGGCAGAGGTGCTTAGTCTTCTTGGCATCCGTGGACGTGGACAAAATCATTGCTAAATAGAAGTAAAATCCCCCCTGGCTTGCTTCTACCTAGTTTATGGTCTTCTCTTTGTTATTTAGGAGCTAATTACGCAGTCTGCTGAGTGTCTCTGCTCCCAGACCTTGTGCTGCCTGCTCTCTGACCATTTGCCTGCCTGTTATTTCTGTCAGCAGACAGAGGTCAGTGAGAGAAGGCATCAGACCTTAATCAGCTTCCTCTCCCAGTTGTTAGCATCAGTGGAAAAATCTTTACAGAATGTTTCATATTTGGCTATCAAGGATTTGGACCTCTGGGGATTATTTATGGATTTCATTACTCACTTGATTCCATTCACTGTTATTGTGACTAGCTGAGGTTTGCCCACATCCCTAACACAATTTCAGATTTGCAGAGGGTCCTAAGCCATGAAGACCTGGACATGCTCAGTTAATCGTATCTACCCATGGCCAACAATCCTGGGCTGCAGAATACGGAAGTATGCAAGAAGTGCTTGTGTGGGATTAGAGGGTAGGATGGATGAAAAAAATTTTAAATATAAGAACATCTCGCTTTGAACAATAGAGCTACTTCTGAAAATTTTCTTATAAATTGGATTTAAAAGCATTTAGCTACATTTTAAATCTGCCAGAGGAGTTGATAACCCAAGGCACACCCAGTGATGAGCTCTTTTGCAGGTGTGAGGTATTTTTGTGAGGAAATGATTCTCTCTCTGTTTCTCTTGTTTATGAATTTGAATATATCAAGTTGTCTTAAAACACCTGTATAGCTAAATCTGCCAAGATGCTTTTCATTGACTACCTGGTAGATGAACGGACTCATTCTCTCACAGAACATTAGAACCTGTCTGGCTGTTTCCACTTTCAAGGCTGAGAAATGCTTGTTGAAAATTGAACATAGGTTTTTAATGGGCCACACCTGATTAGATTCCCACACTCAAACACTCATTCTCTGAACATAGGAGAGAAGCAAACGGACCAGTTCATACAGCCGGGTTTAGAAGCTTCTGCTTCATGTAATGTTAAATCTATGAGTTATTGAATTTACACATATTTGAGTAAGACCTATTTGTTTTTAAGTTTCTAAATCTAGCATCTTTGCAAATACTTTAATTACTTGCCTACAAAATTTTCATTTAGACCCAAAGAGTTGGAATAAGCTCATTTTCATTTATGAATTTCATACTTTTTTCTGCTGTTTATACCTCGTCTTTGCTCTTCTCTACCTAGACAAAAGCTAATGTTTTTGGCTTGCATTTTCCAGGCGATTGCTCTGTCTTTGCTGTCATTTGTGCAAACGGCTTCAGAGTTCCAGCACAAGCATATAGTGCATGAAAAATAAGTCAAAAAACTTCTTTAAGTGTTTAAAGTATAGTAAAGCTGATTTTGCCTACAGTTTTAGTTTCTCTTGGCCCACTGCCTGACATCCATTTGGTACACTCTGAATGTTCTAGCCTTGGACACAAAGGAAAGAGCTTGCTTTTTAGACTGGTTTATACTATTTACTGTCAGATGTGATAGCCAGAAGAATAATGGCATTAAGCCTTGTTGTCAAGCCCCTTGGTTCAAAAGCCCCTGGCTTTGGAATTCATTCTCATCTTTGCATCTAAGATGAGAAGTCATAACTTGGTGACATGCCTAATCATCCTTAGAAGCAGACCTGGAGGCACTTCTGGTTGTCCTTCAACCTTAGGAAGGCTAGGTATATGCCTTTTAGAAAAGGAGAGCCATGGAAGCAGATTCCGTTGGTGGGCACTGCATTTTAACCATAGCATTGTTTATTTCTAGCTTTAAACTACCAAGGGTCGTCTGTTAGTGTGCACACGAAGCCTCAAGAAGCTTCCTGCTCTACTGCAGGCATCTCCTGAGGCCACCCTGTTAAAGAATTTACTTTCATAATCAGTTTTTCAGAATCAATACTTCTTTTCCTATTTCCCTCTGCTTGGACATAATGTGATTTGAACAAAGAGCTCTCATGCTTTGGGACTTATCAGAATTGTTGCTAAAGAAAACACTGTCAGACAGTCCTCCTCTCACATGTGAACTCCGCTTTTCCCCTTCCACTTGGACATCATAATGGCTATGAGATCCAGGGAGCTCAACCAAGCAGGCTTGGAATTGGGGCTCTGGGGGAAACAAATGTGCCCCCATCTTCTTGAAGGGGCCTCTAGAAGGAGCAACTTGTGCCAAGATCTTTGTTGATCCATGTTCACTGTTCTCTCCCTGGAGGCTGTCCCCCGGAGACAGTGACATTTGGCAGTAAGTGTGACCTATTTTGGGTCATTCCAAGGACATTTGTATTTATCTAATTTCAGTGAATAATGCTGAAATATACAGGGGTTTTCCCTCTGTTAGGAAAGGGAGGGCATTTTCTAAGACTTTACATCTCTAATTCCTCTATCAGTGGGACAGGATTAATACTTGAAAATATTTACATTGGATGACCAAGTAAGGTAAATTGCTCATAGCCACCCAGGTTAGAAAGATTGGGATTTAACAAGACAAGCAATGAGAGGCTGATCTGAACAACTAAAGGGCCTCTGTCCCTTTCTAGAATAATCAGAAGTTTGAATGAGACACAAACCAGAAAAATTGTTGTTTGGTTCATAAGTGCAAATAATAAAATCTACCAAAAAATGTATGGCAAAGCTCCCCTTCCCTTAAAAAAGATACAAAATTTCTTTGTGTAGAATTTGTGAATATGTATATGGTGAAATCTTTACAGAAACTGTGAAATATTCAACTAATTTGGAAAAGAATTAATGCCAGAATATTTTAAAGTTTTACTCCCTTCCCACAGCATTACTCGAAGAGGTTTTCAGGTTTTTCCTAATTTAAAAGCAGTCTGTGTTATTCAATAGGAATGAAATAATTACACTTTGGTCAGGTGTGTGGTTGGGTGGCTTTGGACACTTTTAAGAGAATCTCCTCCTTAGTCCTTGTCTATTCATTTCCTGAAGGATTTCTGTATCTCTTCGGGCAAATCAGGCAGTAGCAGCAGCAATAATCTTATTTACAAAGGGGGCAGGAGGGCAGAGGGTTGGAGGCCCCAAGGGCTGGCATTCAATACCACCCCTGTCATCCCGAGATTAGAGGGTTTGCCCCGGCCCAGGTGAATAATGACCAGGAACACTTTGTGACTGATGACTGCTCTGTTTGGGGAGCTAATTGATGTCCCTCGGTTCCTAGTGAATAATGCTCTTTCTAGCAGTGACAGCAATGTCATCAGGAGGGAAAATATGTGGCCAGCTAAAGAGGAAAAAGGATATGGGGCCCCCACCCCCACTCCTGGGTGTTCTACTGGGCCAAGTAGGAAGCGATGCTTTTACGTATGTCTACTGTGATTTGTAAAAATCTGTTTGAATTAGCAGAACTAGGGAAAAGGCTATCTAAACTTTGACCTTTTCTGACTAATATTATGAATCTGCTCAGGCCTCTTAAGTCACAGTGCAGGCCCTCCAGGAACAATGAATCCCCTAAGCATCTATGGCCCTTGGTGATCTGTCGTCTGGCCCTCATCCTCATTACTCTCCCATGGGTACCATATCCCAGTGACAGGAGAGTAAGTATCACTCTCTGGACATATCATGCTCTCTTAAATCTCTCACCTGTCTCCCCCACCCCACCATTATTTCTCTCCCTGTAACATCCTTTATCTCCATTTTTCCCCTTTCCTCTTTTCCTGGCTAGCGTCTATTTGGTCTTCAGTACTTGGCTCAGGTATGACCTCCTTTTCATAAACCAGTTGCTTGTGCCCTTTCTGGCTTTCATAGCCTCCTCTATTCTAGCATTGATTGCATTGCATTGAGATGATCTTTTGAAGTGTTGACCTTCTTTCATTAGCTCTTAAGTATTTTGATGACTTACCACGGTAGATACTCAATAAATGTTGCTTGAAGTGAACAGAATAAATGCACAGTTCAGTTTGCTAAATGGAAATTGGCTTGTGGTTATCAACCCAATAACGTAGCGGCTAAGAGCAAATCCGAATGCTATCACTTACTAGCCGTGTGACATTGGGCAGGTTACTGTCTGTCAAATGGGATAAAAACACTACAGACTGGTTGTGGGGTTTAAATGAGATGATGCATCTTGTAATAAATGAGATAAATGCTACCCATTATTATCAGTACCAAGTACAAGGCAGGTTCTCAGTAAATATTTGCTAAATTATATTTTACAATTTTAACAAGTTACATTTCATTGACTAGTAGAGTATTATTCCTAGATGGCTTGCTCTACGTCCAAGTTAGAAATAAAAAGCAAGGTTTTTTTTTTTTTTTAATTAAAGGAATTAAAGTGAAAACTTGCTGTAAGGAAATGGCCAAAGAGCTAGAAAAACAGCCACTACAAGTGGGATCAGGAATATATTTGTAGCGCCCAGCTCTGGGGATAAAATAAATCAAACTTCTCCTCAGCCACTGTTTCAGCTACCCAAGGTGAGTGATGACTCATACTAAGCAAGTAATAAAGAACACAAATTTAATTTATTTTGACATCCAGATGGATTTGATGAAGTTTTCAAATTGCTGCTGTCTGGAGAATCAAGGAAGGAAAATGCAAGTATCTGGTTAGAGCCATACACCTCATCACACCCCATGCTCCCTTGCAATGCGGTGTGATTAAAAGATCCAGAGTTTAGAGTCAAAGGACCTGGGTTTGAGCTCCAGACATTCAACTCACTGCTGACTATCCACGGGAACTTGGGCAAGATTCTTGGACCTACATATGTGGAAATGTACTGCAAAACACTAGAACTTTGGGCATTATTTTCATTAGACATTCTGGTAGGTAAGGTGGTGTTCTTTATCTTTGTATTTCCTAGCACATGGGAAGGTTTCCATAAATACTTGCGGAATATATGGCTTTAAGTGAATAATGAATGAATGACTGGAGGCACCGTAGTTTAGTAAAAATAATATGAGCTTTGGAATCAAGAAGGCTTGGGTTCTAACCTTAACTATGTGGTCTTTACCTTACCGAGCTTTCATCTCACCTATAATGTGAAGGTAATAATATAAATATCATAGGGTCACTTGAGGATTAGATTACGTATATATATCATATATAGTGCTGGTACAATGCCTGCCACCCAGTAGGCACAACAAAATATAGCTTCTTTAGTCCTGATTTTTAGCTAAAGGATTGGTGTAGACATTAACTGAAGAACTAAGATAAAATGAATTATTTGAACATGGATTACTTCTAATACTTTACATTGGTATAGTCCTTCACAATTTTCAAAGCTCTTCAAAACACTTTACAGCCTTCGATGCTACTGATATTTTCAGGGTTGGCATTTGCACAGATGAGAAAACCAAATCCAAGTTTGCAGCTTGTCCAAGGCCAAACAGCTAGAAAGTGACTGATCCAGATCTACATCCTGGGTCTAATAATTTCTTCTCCACTGTTCTTTCCAGCACAATAGCTGCCTCTGTCAGTCAAAACTGGGTATCTTTGACATTTGTCATGATTCTGATGTTAGCCAAAAAGATTATGTACTGGATAAGGAGTATTTGAACATTTTCAGATGGATCAGGCTCACCAAAGATGTTCAGAATTCTATTATTATTATTAAAATAAACAACTGAAGTGCTGCATTAGTCACCTTTTCCTTCATGTTAAGAGAATAATTATTTGTTTGCTCTATAATTATTTGAGCACCCATGTTCAAATGTTCAAATGAACAAGGTGCTGCGATTAATACTGGGGAGTCCCAGAGTCTCATTTTTCTCTTAATCCGAGACTACAACTGCATTCTTTTAGCCACTCATCCCATTCGTCAATTGCTTCCTGTCATTCTCTTTTCCTTTGGCTATGTCACAGGGGACTATGTATCCTATAAGCCTATATGTTCATTACCTAAGTTTACCCAGAAACTTCTGAAGTAGTTAACATGGTAGCAGAGCGACCTGTGCTTCTGAGATGTTCAGAGACAACACATTCCACACATTTCATTGCCCCTAAGCTAATCAGATAGGTGCACTCCAAGTTTCCCTTACCAGCACTCCAGGGACAGGGAGTTGAGGAACAGTGGTGCTGTGTATTGTTCACTTTCTGTTTTCCAGTATGGAGCCAAGAACTTCACTTGTATCCCCTTTAATCCAGGAGAAACTATTATCATAGAATACTCTGGAGGTAAGGGTGGAATATTTCCAGTCGGAACCATGTATATGGGACACCGTGGAACTTCTTAAATACTTCAATTGGTTTTCTATTTCTACATCGTTCTAAGTGTATATTTCAGTATAGATGGCAACACATATTATTGATTGCAGATCAGTTCTGAGTTTCAAGATGCTATATGAAGATACTGAAGTAAGTATCTTATTCCCATCAAGTCCCAGTATAAAATTTAAGAACTGAGAACACATGTTATTTGCTTTTTGTTAGAAGCATTCAGCTTATGGAGTTAACCACAGTGTTTACTAAAAGAGGCAGAATGATGAATTTTGATGATTAAAAAAAAATCTATTTTCAAATATTTGCCAATTCATCATTTAAAAAATTTAAAGCCTTCTCTCAAAACTGACTGCAAACATACTTTATTTCAGACAATAATAATGTGTAAACTCAATTATAATGCTTTTTCGACTTCATTATAAATTTGTTAAACTGTTCGCTCTTTTGGTTCAAATAAAAATTATATGAGTTTTTACAAGTTATATTGAAAAGTAATTATCTCTTTCACATGGTTCAGAATATATGACATTTATAAATTCTTTAGATTTATATATTTTACTAAATCTGCTAAGTTCCAATTTAATTTACATATTGTGAATAGTACATTTGTTTTAATTTACTGCAAAACCATTAAACTAATGAAATAATGCTTTAAAAAGGTATGGCAAGCTTTTTTCCTTTTTATGTAAATGATGGCTTTCCGCATGTTTTTCCTATGTTAAAAATGACTATTTTAATCCAATCTGTGCCTATTTCTCAAATAAAGTCATAAGTGCTTTTTGGGAACAAATCAGTTGTTCAATAATCTTTTAGAATTTAAATCCCTAGTGTTTTAACATCAGACTGTGAAATAAGGCAGAATTCAAAGGCATTTTATGTTCTTCATGATAATCTAGAGTTTTTATTTGATTCCAGGTAACTGAGGACAATAGACATGATGGGATGTTTTCTTTTTGAATAAATAACAATTTAATTACATCATTGAAATAAAATATAGTGTGGGCTTAATACATTGTAAATATTACAGAAGTACTACTTTGCTATAGTAATTTAATGACTGAAGCTACATTGAATAACAATCTTACCAGTACTTGTGTACAAAGTATTATACAGATTACTAACAAAGATAGTGCAGCAGTTGCAAGGAGGTTACCAGCTCAACAAACATCTAACAATACAATATTCTTCTAAGAGGAAAAGTAATAATGTTAGATTTACAGACAAAAAAGAGTTACATCTTCCACTTGAAACATTGGAATTAAGAATCCAGATAATCCGGTATCTTGATTCATATTATTACAAGAAAAGGTTTCCTTTCTTGGGGACGGTGATCCCCAGCAGGCCTAGTCCACTAAGTTCACGTGAAGATAGCTTTTAGGATGCCACAGCAATGTAAAGAAACTCTCCTATCTGAAAATTACTGATTTGTAGGCCACTGCTTAAACATCTGACTTTTTTGAAACCTATTTACATACATTCAGCCCAAATCAGTAGATAAAATGTTTTGTCTATGTTACAATAGGCATTGTTAACATTTCATCAGAAGTCCAGTGCAAGACAATTGTTAATAGCCAGTGCCCAGCATTTAGGAGATTTTAAGATATCATACAAATATACAGTTAGATTGTGAGAAATCTAATTTTGTGCACGATGTTGGTAGTCTCTTTTACAGACATGGAATGGCAGAAATTAATCAACAGGACAGTAACTAGATGCTACTCATCCAGGGCCTAATTCTCATCTCATCTCATGGTTGGGCCTACTTTCACAGCATGGGTTTAGGTGGCCAAAATTTCTTGACACCTAATGCCAGACAGACCAGACTCAAAGTGATGGGAAAGGTTGGGAATCATCTCAAGTGAAGGCATATGTCTGCAGCTTCTCCCAGATCCATGCTCCTTTTATGTATATTTCACATATACTGGAAAATTAAGGTTCTTGGAGACAGCCTTCCTTGTCTAAATGAAACTGTTGGTCTAGGACTGAAAGATTCAGATTCAATTTCTCTGAAGAAACTCAGCAGGTTGGGAATATGGCCCTTTCTGAAGACATTTGTGATGGCGAAATATATGGTCAGGACAAACATGTTACCCTCAGAGGAAAATAGGTAAGTCTGAAGTTGGACCTTATAAAACTTACTGAAATCTAAATTATATTTAAATTAATGGGTCTAATTAAGGGACTAGTTAATGCATGATACTAATGAATTGTAATTCTAAGGAGTATATTCACTGGGGAGAACATCTGAGTCACTTGGGTTAGGAAACGATATTAAAAGTGTCAAAGTGAATGAAAGTAATTTAAACCTTTTAAAATGAAGGTGGTATAACACATACATGATATTTCACAGATATTTCTTAAAATATCAATAAGCACCAAGTTTAGTGCTGTCAGCCCCATTGTCCCTTAATTTATTATATATGATTTAGATCTTGAAAGCACAATACACTGTAAAATCTACATTGCATACACACAAATACAGTTTCAAAAATGAATCTTGGAATTTTTCTACCAATAACAAGAATTTCATCTTCACCAGCTTTTCAGAGCTGTGAGAAGAGAGTTGGTACTGCCTGGTGAGCTTTGAGACATGTGGATTAGTATTCGGAACGATGCAGGACAACAGAGGGACAATTCTTGAACGGAAGCTAGACCCTGTTGAGTTTTTCCATAAACTTTTCTCTTTCTAAAGAGTTATTATTAATCCTCTAGCACCCTGAGTCCCCATCCACATATCGCAGAGAGGTAAAGTGAGGGAACCAGCAAGTGGATTTGAGCTGTATCGTAGACAATTAAAAGTATTCCAGCTTGGTCCACAGGCCACACTCAGCCTTAGACCACACACTGCGAGAAAGGACACTCCCCCATTAGGCTTCTCAGGTATCTAGATAGCTAGATAAATGCTAGCTCTCCACTTCACTTCATGCTATGTAGGCCTCCAGGTCCTATAGGCGCCATGCTTTATCCGTATAAGGAGGAGAGAGTTTGCAAGTAAAATTTGTCAGTGGCTTCTTAAGCAATAGCTTACTGGGCAAAGGCCTAATTCTGAGCTCCCATGGCACCATTAAGGAGTATAAGACTGGGGCATAAGATGAAAGAAAGCCATGCTCATCTTTACACTTCAGCAGATCTTGCTACCCATGAGAAGACGTCTATTTCTGAGCCCAAACCTACCCAGATAAAGCCAGGTGCTGGGTTGTCACCAATGACATCTGGGCAAAGCACAGAAGCAGCCCGATGTCATTCAGGCCTCAATCACGAGTGTGTTGGCTCCTCACTGTCCTTTTCCGTCTCACCCACTAAGGAAGGGTGGGCTTCCTTAGCCACAGGGCTGGATCTGGTGGTCCTACTTCAGCAAGCGGTGTACAGTGCTGCTTCAACTGGGATCACACATTCGCCTACACACACGACTGAAAAATGTTAACCACTGGGGGTCTTTTAGAACCACTTCCCTTACCGTGACTTACATCTCCACGGACTTGATCGAGATTAGGTGCTCAGAAACCAAACACTCTCATTTTCCGACATTAACGTCGTAAATACAGACCTTTACTTGAATGTTTGTCATTGATTATTCCTTGCTAAATAGTGGTCTTACAGAACACCAAAAGGTCAATTTGGCAATACTTGACCCAATGTCTTAAAGCGGAGAGGGTTCTGAATGTTTGTGGTCAGTATTTTTATCAATAGGATTTTTGGAAGAACTCAATTTTAGAAACTGAATTCATGTGCTGGAACGCAGCAAGCGGTACAGTTCATACTTGGTCACAGTTTTCTCACTTTAGGACATTACTGTAACAGTTACTGGATAGAAACACACACATACACACATTTATATTCACACTCACACACAGTATAATTTTACTGATCCAGACAATACTTCTTTTCAATTAAGAAAAAATGAAGACTGTTGTTTGGCCACCCAGGCATGAAATCTACTTAAACCTGGAATATAAGAATGCGATACTCTTCAAGTAAACAGCAATTGCACAGTGATAACAATATACATTAAGATTGACACATGCTGTCTTAAGAGGCCTAGTAATAGCTAAACACTAAAGAAAATCAGAGATGTCAGCCAAAAACGTCAATATGCCTTCTCTCTTCCGATCGGATTGTAATCCATCACCCAACAGAACAGCTATAGTCCAGAAGATAATAAATGTCCTCGTATGAAAATGCAGGGCTAATAAATTTTTAAGTGTCAATGAATTCTCAATACTTTGGAGAGTCTTCGAATTCTTCTTGTTGTATTAACAGAAAAATAAACCTTTATGGTTATTTCAGTGTCAAATTTAAATAGAAATATTTGAAAAAATATTAAGGTTTCTAAAGTTATATCACGGGCAAAAATTTTTTTAAAAGTGGTCTCACTGGCATATATCCACTGCTTGGGTTCCATTGTTCTCATAAAAGTCTACCTTTCAGTTTTGCTGAACTAGACAAATATAAATAACACGTAGTAAACACTGATACACATCTCACAGGACACAACACATTTTACAAAATAGCTCTACTTTAGTACTATAATTGTTGTAAAAATGGACATCTCTGATACTTACGGACAAACACATTTCACATTATAATGAAAGTTGTGGTTACAAAGGCATTACTTATTTGATGGCATTTTTCTATGGGTACTTCGACTTCAAATTGTATAGCCAAAGGTTTCTCTCCTATTTCATTGAGACTTTGAAGAACCTTTCAGTCACTTAAGCAGCAGGCTTTCTTCACAGTAAACCCCTGGAGAACTGAGTTTGAGTATCTACACTACCGAAACGTTAGAAAACTGATAACTGACCATGGTGACAATCACCTTTTCACCGAGCATGGTAAACTTAAAAAAATATAACCGATGAGACGACAGACTCTTCTAGATTTTGAGCTTAAAAAGAAAAAAATGAATTTCTTTTCCTGTGCTGCCAGGGAGGCGTCGGGCTCACAGAGCCTCAGCAGACGTGTCTGTGGACACAGACATGGTCACCTTGGCAATCTTGACCGTGCTCTTGATGCAGCTCTCCGCGGCCCGGTGAACGCTGGCCGTGTTGTTCGCGTGCTTGTGCGGGCAGTCCGAGTCCCCCATGCTGTTGTCGAGAGGCTGCGCGGTGCCTTCACACGAGGGGAACATGCTCCGGAAAGCATGTCTCAGGTCCTTGCTCCGCAGAGCATAGATGATGGGGTTCACGGTGGAATTCAGCAGGCAGAGCATGCTGCAGAATGCAAACACCGTCTTAATGAGCTTGTTCATCTTCCCAAAGACATCATACACCATGATGGCAAGCAGAGGGCCCCAGCAGATAATTAAAACCACAAGGATCAGGACCAGGGTCTTGGCCAGCCTAATGTCCATGCGGGCTTGGTCGGGCCGGGTCACCTGGACCTTGCCGTCCTCTGACGTGTGGATGATGATGCTCTTCTGGGTGCCACGCTGGATCATGCGGACTGCATGGCTGTGGGCCTTCCAGAGAATGTACATGTACGCATACACGATAAACAGCAGCAGCACACTGGTGACCCCGATCCAGAACATCAGGTAGGTTTCATCGATGAGTGGGAAAATGTCTGAGCAAACGGATTGCAGTTTCTTGCAGTTCCAGCCCAGGAGGGGCAGCACAGCGATGACAATTGCGATGGTCCACATCAGGCAAAATGCCACCACAGCCTTGGGCCTGGTGACGATCCTCTTATAGGCCAGGGGCCTGTGAATGGATATGTACCTGTCAATGGCTGTGAGGAACAGGCTGCCCACTGAGGCAGTAAAGGAGGCTGTGACCCCACCCAGTTTGAACAGAAACACATTGGGGCTGTCTTTGCGGTGGAACACGTGGAAGTCCACGAAGCTGTAGACAAAAATGACACTCCCCAGGAGGTCTGCCACTGCCAGGCTGCCGATGAAATGGTAGGAAGGCCTGCAGCGGAGGCTGCGTGAGTGGAGAATGACGCAGAGCACCAGCAGGTTCTCCAAAACCGTGAAGGTGCCCAGTGTGAGTGACAGCACGGCGATGGCCAGCTGCTGGCTGGGGTTCAGAATCATGAAGCACTCCATGTCCATGAAGTTCTCCCCACACTGAATGTTCTCCTCGTTTTCCTTGTAGGACGAAAGCGACTTGTTGTAAAATTCGGTGATGTTCACCTGGTCCGCTGGGACTAACTGGGGGTTGTCTCCCGCAGTCATCTTTTCCTGGAAGGGACTTCCCCTGAAGGAAGTTAAAGGAAACTTCTGCGGGAAGTACCCTAATTTGGATGCCATGTCACCTTTGATGTCTTCGTACTGAATGTCATTTGAGCCCATGTAGAGGAGGTCTGTGGTGATGGTGCGGAATGTGGTATCTGCCAGGCCATCTAGGATCGACTTCATAACCTCCGTCTTCAACTAGGCCAGACTCAAAACGGCTGAGGAAGAGCCCCGCAGCAGGGAATCCTAACAGGAGGGAAAACAAATAAGCTGAATGGTGAGAAAACCAGGAGAATTAAAAACAAAAAACAAAAAATCCCTCCTGTAAACATCCTAAACATGTACCATCATGCTATTTCATTCTTGTCTCTGGACATAGGTAAAATCCTTGCCAGATTCGGTCAATAAAATGAGTTAGTCGCTTAGTTAGAGAAAAGCCACCCAATGTTGGTGATGTAGTAGCATACAGCAGAAACATATGTTTCTTTCATTCCAGCTTTCTGCACAGATTTAAGTCACTGTGTGAGTCCTGTATGGACCTCCAGGGTCTGACAGCCAAGCTGAAGGAAAAGTGTCTTGGGTGTGGCCTGCATTTCACAGTCATGTTAGGAAGTGTTTACCACCTGGCTTCTGCCATCGTATACACACAGTGTCCTCACACAGGGGAGAGCAACAACACGTCCCACGGTCTCTGCTCTTGAAGACTTTGATCACCTTGTCCCACAGGTAAGACTGAACGTACAAGACAACCAAAGGACAAGACAGTGTGGAATCGGGGACTGAGCTGTGTGGGCTGTGTTGAGTGTAAAGGGGGAGGAGGAGACTGCTGAGAACCAGAGGGAGCATGCGGCCGGGGGGCAAGACCCGGGGTCTAGTTCTGACTCCATCAGGCAAGTTTCCTCACCCAGAGGAGACGTTTGGACTGAGCCATGGCTGAGATGAACTTCGAAATTGTCTACACGAACCAAGAAAAATGTCACGGTGAGCCGACTTGAACTGAGGCTCCAGAGAAGACCAAGCTCTTTAACACTGGAAAGGAGTGATGACGGACAGCACTGCCTGACAGTGCCCCCCGGAGACGTGCGGTGACACAACACGCCGGAAGACAGGAGACAGGCCTGATCATCCAAGGCTTTCCACGTGGACGGCACTGGACATAAGGACAACTGAGAGGAGGGGGCCAAATTTTAAGGGCTTTTCATTTCTAAGCCAAGCAATTTGGTTTTGTTTCTAAACAAACAGCCAGAGAATTGATTTGACTATTTATAAATATTTGTTTAAAATGAGGCTATTAGGCTCTTTTGCTTACAAAAACTATTAGAAGTACTGAGTGATATCTATAATAATTAAAATAATCATAAAAACCAATATTTTGTTTACCAATTATCTTTTTGCTGTTCCTAAACAGATCACAATGTACTGGGGGGAAGAAAAGATAAACCATCTTTTATCTTAGAACAAACTAAAAAGTTCTGAGTCCTCCTGGTAAAATACAGAGATTCTCTGTATCTGAATTAATAATTCATTTTTTCATCCATTCAACAAATTATGGAGCGCCCACTATGTGCCAGGCACTGCACGGGGCACTAGGGACACAAGAGCATCAGGAAAGAGTCCGTCTTCTGGAAGCAGAGCACAGGTTACCCTGAGCCTGGCAAAATGGCACTCGAGGCCACGAGCAGATACACCAGCCCAGCGAACCCAGCTGTCTTTTTCCATCTGGCTGTGGCGCTGCTGACAATTGGCCTGGTTCTTCGTTTATGAAGTCACCTCCACCAAGTACACGCGCATTGTCTACACAGAGCTCCTCGTCTCTTTGGCGGCCTCCCTCTCCATGGGCTTGAAGTCCCCTTCTTGTTGCTCTGGTCGGCATCTACATATGAGCTCCCAAGGGTTCCAACCAGGCGGCTTCCCTGGATCCCTGCTTTTGTAAATTAATTTTTCACTATTGGTAGAAGTGTCCCACCTGCTGCTCGCAATAAAGGCAGATGTGTGACAAAAAACAAACAAACAAACAAAAACGAGTCCCAGACCACATGAAGTACAGTGTAGCAGAGGAGACAGGCAGCTGACGCCGTAATTCTGAGACAGCGGGATGACAGCCACGACTGGGGACACACAGGATGCTGTGGGAGCTGCCAGCCTAGGGGCTTGAAGGAGGCTTCCCCAAGGGAAGGATGTTTATGCCAAGAGTCTGTAGGATTAGTGTGGGTGGAGACAGGACACGGAGGCAAAGAAAACAATTTTAAATTAATACCTTAAGTGTCACGACGTGTTTTTTGTTCTGTTTGTTAGTAATTTGGAATAGGCACAACGTGTTACATGTGGCCCACCTTTCCACATTCTGCCACCCCTAAGTCCAGGCCACCATCACTGCTCACCAGAACGAGAGCACTGCCTGATGGCCGGTCTTCCTGCCCTTCTCTGGACCTAGCCCCTTTGATCACTTGCCAAACAGCTGCTGCAGTGGTCTTCATAAAATACACGGCTGACTGTGTGACTCCCCTGTTTCAACCTCTTTGCCCTAAAGACCAACTTCCAATTCGTGCAGGTTTCCCTTCAGGCCCATACTCTGCAAACTCATCACGTGCAGCCCCTCTCTTCGCCTCTGTGTCAGCCCAGCAGAGCACCTTGCAGATCTGACCCTCAGTCACTTGTCCCCAGAGTTCTCCACATTCTGTTTTCCCTGAGCAGAAAGCTCTGACCTCCACCTCCACCCCCACAGGAAGAAAAGTCCAGTAAAGCCTTCCCAGGGTGATTGGGCCCGGCCTCTCTCTCCAACCCTCCTCTCACCACCCCTGGCCTTACCACTTGGGCCGGACCAGACTCATGAACACACCAAATCCATTGCTTTTCCACTCAGTGCTTCTGCTCCCACTGCTCCTAACGCTTTTCTGACCAAACTCCCTCTCTCTCCCTCTGTCTGGTCAACTCCTCCCCATCAGTTTGACGTCACTGTGCCCTGTAGCTCCCCTGCTCCGATGGTCAGAGGAAGGGCCCTCGTTGGGGTTCCTAGAATATCCAAATTGAATTCTATCATGGCACTTATAAATTTTCTAATATTTCTCTGTGTTTGCATCTGTTCCGCCCCATCCTCCTACCCACTAGAGAGTAAGCTCACTGAGGGAAGGACTGTGTCTATTTTAGTATTTATTCATAGCATTTAACATAATGCCTGACAAATAGAAGGGGTCCTAAAAAAGCTGGTTGATTGAATATATGTATTTCAAAATAGGGGAAAAAAAAGCCTTTCCTATCCAAGGTGGGGGAGGGACTCTTCTAATTATAATGGGAAATAAAAAAGCATGAAACTTGAATCAAGGTATCCAACCTAAACAGCTGCCCAATTCATTTGTGCTGGAAAAATGCTCTGTATAGGTGAGGTTATTGATATATTTTTTCTTATTTTATTGAGGTCATGCTGGTTTATGACATTTTATAAATTTCAGGTGTACATCATTGTATTTTGGCTTCTGTATACACTGCATTGCGTTCACCACCAAAAGTCTAGTTTCCATCCGTCATCATACATATGTGACCCTTTACCCTTTTTGCCCTCCTCCCACCAAGAAAGCTGCTGATGGAACGATGACCTAGCCTAAATACTCATGGAAAGAGCCATATGACATGGGCAACTTTGGCTAGTGAGAGGCAAACAAGAGTCCTGGCAATATTTTACCAGGTAGTGAAGAGAGCAGGTGTGATGGGTAACTCAGGAGCCCCTTTGCCCCTCCAGGGGCCTGCAGCCCTTTCCTGTGATCGGTGTAGCCTGTAATGACAGAAGGGAGGCACCACCAAACCCAGGGTCCCGAATCCTCCATGGGTAAGTTCTGGCATCGCTCGGATAATTATAGCTTTTTCCTCAGTCTAGGGTTTGAGCCGGTCTGCACCCCCTCCCAGCACTGTCCTAGAACAAGGCCCAGGGGTGCTGGGAATGGCCTGAGCAGCGGCAGGAGTACTAGTGGACAGACCACAGTGCAGGGAGGCTCTTAAGTCCAAGTAAGTCAAGACTGTCTGGGGACGTGGGGAGCTGTTGAGGACAGAAATAAAGGATGCAGCAGTAAAAGACCAAAGTCCAACAGCCACGCTGGTTGCCTGGGCTTCCTGGTTCCTTAACCTAAAATGTCTCTTGAGTGTCAAACCTCAGCCAGGCTCCAACTGTTAACTCCCAAGGGTCCTTAGCTTCCCTGTTTGGCTATCTGTTTGTCATACCCTTTCTCACATCCTCTTCTCTTCCAGAAAATGTCCTGTGTGCCCCACCAGTGGGCTGTCTCCTGAGTCAATGTTGCTCTTTGCAAATTTACATTTGCTAAACAACTCCATTTACTTATGAAAGTATTCCCGTAATCAGAGGGACACAGAAGATAGCCACAGTTTGGGAGAACTGCTAAAGATCCTGGCATATCCTCAAATCTAACTTTGGCCTCTCAACTCCCACCCAAACTTAAACACACAGCATCCTAGCCCCGAGATGACTAGCTGCTCCTTGAATCACATTTGCACTCCTTCTTCCTTTCCTCCTACCCCTCCCTCTGTCTGAAATACCTATTTCTAAGCTCTCTGTTAAACTTCTCTTTCAGGGCCTAGTGTCAAAGTAACCTCCATTTCTGAGACCTCTTTGACCAGCCCTTCCCACCAGGCAGAACTAGTTCCCCCAGTTTATCCCTCTATTATAGACTTCATCATATCATTTAATCCTGAGTTTACATATGTATTTCCATAACTAGAACGTGGTTTCCAAGCACAGGAGTGGTGCTTTTTTTTCTTACATGATTCACCAGCCTGATAACAAGATAGCAGATGAGAGAGAGAGGGCTGTTCTCCCTCAGAAATGTCCACATGAACTTAATAGGTGGCAGTTTAATTTTATTAACTGGTGCACTAAAGCAGTGATTTAATAATATTTGCCTTTTCTTAAAATTAGAGGAGAGAAAGGTAAGTAATTCAATGGATATTTGGCCTGAAAACCAAAGCTTGAGGCCAACATTTCCCAGCAGCTACTGGGAGCCAGTCCGTGACCTCCATCCCGTAAGTCACCTTCTCTCAAGTAACTAACTCCCCCTTCACGCTTCCCAATTAAAAGCTAATGTATTTGAAATTTTAATCATTTGTATGCATATATTACATTCACAGGATTCAAAATTCAAAAGTACCCAAGGATATACAGCAAAGCGTCAATCTCTCTCATCCCGATGTCCCAGCCAACCAGTTTTCCTCCTCAGAGGCAAGAAGTTTCTTGTTACTCTTCCCAGAGATACACCATGCATAGCCAAGCAAAGATATACATTCACTCCCTCTTTACTTTCTTTCTAACGAACACTAACATACTATACATACTGTTCTGCACCTTGCTTTTACACGTGAAAGTATGTGTGAAGACAGTTCCACATTAGTCCACAAAACCTCCCTCCATTTAGCAGCTGCCATAAGGATCTGGTGACGAATGTGACCAGCCTCCTACTGATGCGGCTTTAGATTATTTATCATCTCTTGCTATTACAAATAACGCTGCAGTAAATTACCTTCAGTCATGTCGTCTTTCACATTTCTTACAGCATTGTGAATAATCTTTCTAATCACCCGAGCTCAGACCTTGGACTTACCCTGGAGGCCTCCTCCCTCTTGGCCTCTATAATCAGGTAGACTACCAAGTCTTGCTGATTTTCCCTTTTTAAGCACTTATGGAGAAGTTATTACTGGCAGGTGGCACCGTGAGACTCTTATGTGTATCAAACTGTTTATTTTCACAATGGCCCTGCGAGGTGGGTGCTGTTATTATCCCCATCTTACAGATGAAAGGCACAGAGAGGGTAATTTGCCATTCACCCAGCTAGTAGGTGGTAGGGCCAGAATAAACCCAGATATTCTGCTTCTAGAGCAGTGCTGTTCAATAAGAATGTAATGCCAGCCACATATGCAATTTTAACGTTTCTGTATCTAGATAAAAAGAAAAAGGTGAAAGGGGGAATTAATTTTAATAATATATTTGATTTAACCCAATGTATCCAAAATATTATCATTTCAACATGTGGAACTAGCCACATTTCAAGTGCTTAACAGCCACATATGGCTAGTGGCTCCATATTGAACAGTACAGGTCTGGAGCTGCTTTTAACCTTTACGATACACCATGCTTTTAACCTAAGACAGAGATGCTACCACCACTGATTCCAACCAGTTAAAGCATCAGTAATGGAGAGAACATTGAATGAGGAGTTAGCGGACCAAGAGTAGTGTCAGACCTGTACTTGGACAAGTAGCTAATCTTTCTAAACCTCAGTATTTTATCTGTAAAATGTGGTGGAAAAGTAGGAAGTGGAGGAGGTGGAGGAGGAGGAGGAGGCCTAAATCATAGAATTGTTCTGAAAATTAAATGAAAAAAAAAGCATTTAAAGCAGTCAACATAGTGACTAACACAAAATTTGTCTTCAATAAATATTAATTATTGTTACTAAGTACTATGGCTCTTTGCCATATATTATTAACTATATTTCAAGATAATTCATTGCTTTAATTAGGTCATAGGCTGTTTATTCAATTTTTACTTTTGTCTCAGCACTTAAAGCATGAAGCAAATAGAAGATACACACATGGATGAGGGAGGAGGAAACTTTATTGAATGTCTATTATATTTCAGGCATTTAAGAGACTACGTATATTCTATCATTAAATTGTCATGACAATTCTATCAGGGACTTGTTTATAATACCATTTCATAGACAAGGAAATGGAGGCTATTAGATGTTAAATAAATTGTCCAGAAAAATGAAGAGTTTGGAGCTGAACCCATGTCTCTCAGAGACTCCAGAGCTTCTGTTTTTGGACTTCATGCAGTGTTTTAAGGATTAACAGTAACTAGGATAAAGCCATTTTGCATCTTATGTCA
This sequence comes from Tapirus indicus, assembly GCA_031878705.1. Lineage (NCBI taxonomy): Eukaryota > Metazoa > Chordata > Mammalia > Perissodactyla > Tapiridae > Tapirus > Tapirus indicus. The sequence goes on from CM062933.1 coordinate 13,975,451, forward strand.
TATTCAAGTTTTCTAGCTTCTTACATACATGAATTAAGGCATTTTGTTAATAGTAATTAAGAGTACCTCCTATTAAATCACTATTTCCTATCCCAGCCCATCTAGGTAAATCTGCCCACGGTCATGGCCTCAAGGATTAAAATTTTAGTATCTGGAAGAGCTATAAAACTTCTTCAGTGAAGACAAAGGATCACAGACCTTATTTCAGTAACGCAAAACATTCGTGCCTGTGATTGACTCTATATTAAGGTCACTACATATGTGATCACAATTTCCCATTTTAATGCAACCAAGCATTTTCATTAAAACAAACTAGCTTGTTAAATCTGAGCCAGGGCATGGTGTGGTTATGATATATAGTAATTTCTGTCCAACAGAAGCCAACTTTAATTAAAGTATACACTTTAAAAATATACTTGGATTTTGTGCAGTTCAAGGATCTTAGTAATGTCAAAATACCACTGTGCACAGGCTATTTTAACAATTAATGGGATCATGGCAGGAAAACTGTTCTCTGAATTTCAGTGATTCTTTCCTTTATTTCTGTATTCAGATTATTACAGTAATTTCCACCTGATTGTTTTTTGCATTGAGAGTTTTCTTAGTAATAAGTTTAGGCTTTGGGGGGGTGCAGCTGCCACTAATTTTGTTTTTGTTTGCTACTGGGAAAATCATAATTGGAAATTTCTAGCAAGGTGTGTAGATGTACCCATTAAAAAGTAAGTTTTTATTACAGTTATAGTAAAAGAATGATTGAGTGACATTTAAGGGGATTTTCCTAGAATTCTGCTTTTAAGAATTTAACCAACATATTCTAACAATTTAAGCTGTAAGTCACAATAACTTTATAAGCTTTATAATAATAAAAACATTTTGATGTGTTGGATCTATTATTTTTTAAAAATGTCAACATTTTAGAAAACCATCACCTGTTCTTTTTGTTCATCTCTCTACTTGCACACCTGCCTCTCCATCCTCCACCCCCAAACTTATCCATCACCTGGCAGGCTATGGTGTCGTCAAAGAAATTTTATGGGTATGGCAGCAGCATGGAGTTTTTTAAAAAGTCTACCCAGAGTCTATATCTTTATTTCTATAACCATTAAGGGTATAAAACATCCATGCTCTGATTAGGGTGAGCATGCAGTAAGTCCTTAAAACAAGACTTCAAATAGAATATTTTCTATAATTTAATAGTAGGTTATTTTAGTCTTCATTGCCCTACTGAAGACCTTCTTTGTTTTAGAAAGGCATTTTAATAATTTAGAGATTTATCACTGTTGTATCTGGAGTCAAACTCTTGGCAGTTTTTGCCTGTGCAGCATCTCTGGGGGAACAGAGAGTAGGCAGTATTTGCTTCCTGCAGGATGTCATGTCCAGGAAGGCAGACAACTCTTTAGAAGCATCAAAAGCATTGATGCTCCCAATATAGTTACAGACTGTATCAGCCCATTGGCTCCTTCTCTAATATTCTGAGTTTATAAACGCTTTAAGGAGACAATGCCAAGCTCACAGTTTCTATCAATAAGAGTCCCAGATATCGAATGCAGGAGTCCCAGGCCCTTGCTTACCCCTGTTGTTTTCCCTACTTTCTTCATTGTTTCTGTGTCATTCTGCTTGGCTAGCCACGTACGAGAGCCCTGTGAAGGGTTCAAGAGAATGAGGGTGCCAGTGGATATATTTGTTCGTTATTTTCCATTTATTTCTGGAAACAAGTCTGGTTTCTACTAATTTGATCAAGAAAAATAACTCGCTAATGTATTTTTCTAAACTTAGTAAAGAAAATTTTAGTTGTCTCTTATAATTGCATTATGTCTAAGTAACGTCCTCGATATACATGGCAGATCTCATGGGCCAACATCATATCTTGATGAACAATATTTCTGCTACAGTTGCATGGGCAACTGAGTCTTTTCTAACTCTTACTTAACCATTAGAGTTTTGGAATTATTAAAGTAGTTTGGTAACTTTTTGTATCATCTTCTATGGCAAGGAGAAATAAAGGATTGACTTAATTATCCTTATAATTCAGGCAAAAAGACATAATTCTTCTTCCTTGTATTAATGTCAGTTCCTTTTCCCATACATAAAAGAAAATTCCATTATGCTGGTAATGCTTGGTTGGTTCTCAAAGCTTCAGCTTTTCATATATTTTGTAACACAGAATAGAACTTATTAAATGCACTATTTTCTCTAGACTATTCTTACCAACAATATGAGTCAGTGTCAGATTTTTCATAGCAATGCATCAATTAATATGAACTAAACATTAAAACACATATAAGGCTATATTTCTGTTCGTATTTAGTCTGAAGTATGCCTAATTATTTAACATTTAAAGATTTGTTAAAACTTAAAAGAATTTCAGGGCTCAAGAAATGATGCCTTTAAATGACTTCAGATTGAGCACACACCATTAGGTGGTGATGCTAAAGAAAAGCCTATCACAGAGGCAAATTAATTATACAAATGAAATGATTTGCTGACTTTTATGACCAATCCCATTTACCATTTAATTTTCCTCCACTGTTTTGACGTTTCCTACTAACAAGTGTCTTTACTTTTTCCTTTCTTTTTTTTTTTTTTTTTGGAGAGATACCTTTTCTACATAATCTGTAAAGAAAGTAGTCAAGCATAACTGAAGCAGCCTTCCCTTGAAATACAACTGCCATGTTTTCAATTCAACAGAAGCCTGGTCCATATATAAAATACACCAATAAAAAATTGTCTTTATCTTGCATATAAGGTTTGGTCATTAAAAGCTAAAAGCAATATATTACTCTTGGATTGTGTCCACAATATACATAGAACCCAGCAGACAGGTTTTCTTTACAGTTCATTATCAAGGACAGCAGTAAAGTGTGCTACGTGTTGTCCAATGGGGCAGCATACTTTTCAGTTTCTTCACTCATTCTTCAGTGAAGGGGTATTTTCTCTTTGAACCCATGAGCATACAAATTAAGTCCAACTAAAAACCAAGTCTTGTTTCTCCAGGTTCAAATCTCAGAGTGATTGGGTGATTTGGGTGATTAAATGCGCAATAGAAAAAATTCCAATTCCCAAATATTTTCAATAAGAAACATTTGAATGTTTATGTGTCAGGCATCGTGCTAAGCATATATATTATTTTTGTTTAATATTTCCATGAATTAGGTGCAATTACAATCCCCATTCTACATGTGAGAAAATTGAGGCTTAGAGAGGTAAAATGCTTAGTCCAAGGTCTCTACCTAGAGGGGGGCAGAGCTGGAACATCAACCCAGGTGTTCCTGCTCTTAACTCCAAGGTCCAGGAACTATTTAATAAGACACTCATCTTTCCATTTCTAAAAGAGGGGGAAGAATTGATTTTGAGAAAAGGAGATAACAAATAGTACACGATCATTTTACACAGTGAACAGCTAAAATCTGAAAGAATGATCTGTTGACAGCAGAAAGGTTGCCCACAGCGCGTGCAAATTATCCTTGCCCCATGGTCTTCAGGGACAATTCACTATAAACTATAAATCCTAACCCTGGATTAGCACCTTATTTGCAGTGACTGTCGGCAAATAATAAATAAAATTTAACTTGCCTTTCCCACTATTTTTTAAAATTAGGTTGATTTTTCTTTTCTTCAGTAGTCAATAGTAAGGATTGTGGACACTAACGACAGTTTCCACAATACCAGCGAGGAATGGGGAGGGCACCTTCTTTACCTCTGGATGAGACATGATGGCTGTTTGCTAGTAAACAAAAGCTTGAAACATTCATTTCCCATATGGAGAAATTCAAACTCATTTGAAATCACTCAACTTCCCACATGAGCAGTGTGGTTTTCTTAGACCCAGAGGGAAGAAAACTCTCTGTGGCCAGTTCCTAAGCCTTGGCTGGAATCAAGGCAGAAGAAATTCTGTAAACCTTAGTAGGGCTTCAGCAAGAAAGTGTTTGTGACAGACTCACAGTACCCAAAGGACACAGAGCAAAGCGGCTGATGGATGTAAAGTTATAGGCCCTCACATACTTCATGTAACACACTTTTATTGTGTATATACTCTGTGCCTAGCACTGAAAACAATAGACATTATCTGTGTAGTGGATATGGGTCAATGATACAAGGGAAATGATTCTCCATTCTACCCCACCCCATCAAATAAAGGTGACCCATCTGTCCTTCCCCTCCCACAGGTGACAGAATAGAAAAGGGTATGAAAACATGTAATAGGCATATGATTACTGGGTTGTATGAATCCCCTTCCTATACATGCTTTCCGGTTTTCTCCCAGGAGAGGCGGTGGACACTGGTGAGTCATCCTGTAGCAGTCTTCCTTGTGTCTAAACCCCTCAGATCATGGACAGACTGAGAGTAGGGAGCTGTCTTATATGGCCTTCCGTGTCCTCTGCCTGGTACTGTGCCTGGCACAGGGTAGGAACTCAACACCTGTTTCCTAAATGAATGTTGGTGTTGCATCAGCAATGGCAGATCTATCTTAGCAGAATGGCTTTTAACTGGGGATAGTTGTCCTTGGCATAACGTCAGTTGATCATTAGGGAATTAAACCTGAGTCTTGGTCTCATACAAACATCCATCTGAAAAAAACTGCCCAAACGTAAAAGCTACATAAAAGGCATCAACAATTATTTATCCTAGGATCTTTTACCTCAGTATCAAACAGAAGTTACATTGACGGCAAGTGGAGGTTCTGGGCAAAGATCAGGTCTTTACTTTCTATCCCAATCCTTGTTTAGCCTGGGTGTGTATTATGAACTTCAGTGTTTAGCCACATAACAATGACATACAAAGAGATCTTTGTGACACGCACAACTTGGAATGAATCCTAATTATATGCTGTTGATAGACCTTTAAAGACAATATGTGAAATTATGATCATAATGGACTTTTTCCTTCCCTCAAATGCATGTTATTATGCATTGATCTTTCCCAAATGGGTTTCTCCATGTGCAAGCGTGTTTTCAAAACAATTTGTCAAAAGAAGTTATGTGAAAATTCAACCACTAGATGGAGTGGCTTTTTTTAATAAGCCCTCAGGAATCAATTTGTTATTCTATTCAGTGGACACAGTTCACGCTTTGGTTGAACAACTTCTCCTGCTACAACATTTTATGCATTTTACAACTGAATTAATTAATATATAAATAAGAAAATATGTTATGGAGGGTTAAAATGGGTTATTACTACTGCCTACAAAAACTAAATTTCTAATTGCTTTTCTGGGGCAAAAGGGCATTGAGAAAACTTAATATATTGATAAAAATTAATTGTGAATATTTGGAATTCTGCCTCAAGAAAGTAATTAAGAATGAGTAAAGGAAAGCAGTTCTATGAAAAACAAATGATATGTTTATGCCAAGAGATGCTAAAAGTAAGATGAGAACGTCTCAGGAGCCCAAAATCAATTCTAATAACAAACTCAACTCATTTCTATTTTATGAAACATTTAGCTTTCCAATTTTCAAATATGAAATCACCAACGTGGTCACATAACTCAGTGATACAAAGAACAGAAAGTTATTTTCTATTATTACAGGGCTAAAATGGAATATTTCACAAAAGAAGTGAATATTTGTTCAAATACTCATACAAATCAAGGATATGGCAGCTTTCTAAAGAATTCAATTTCCTCCCTATTGTTTTCTCACTGGAATAATTTAAAACAAGTTTTTTATTATTGTGTAAATCCAGGGTTCCCTTCAAACACGATTTTGAAAACTAGTTACTTATATATCACCTACTTTAGTTGAAATGTTAAAAAATTTTCAGTGTGTACTAACAATGGAAGCTATAAACAGAAAAATATGCCTTCAAGATGCAAATAATTATATACAAACAGAACTGGAAGAACTAGGTTTCAGTAAAGATGCTAAATATGCTCTGGAAATGTAGTTATGATTAAGAAGTAAGTATGCAAATTGGATGCAAGTATAGAATGTTCATGCCATTGAAACCATGAGGTAGTTCTACTGTACTCATTCAAGGTCAAACCCTTCCTAGGATTTGTGTGGTCAATTAAGTGATTTTGAACACAGCTGAGGAACTGAAAATATTCAGAAAAAGTGATGTGAAGATAAAGAATTAGGAAATAAGATAGGTGAGAATGGGCTGGAAACTCCAGTGTACATCTCAAAGAAGTGTCTGAGAAGTCACGTAGTGGTTTGTAAGTATGTGCAGAGTTATTTCATAGGTCAGTGGTTCTCAAAGGGTGGTCTCCCAACCAGCAGCTTCAGCATCTCCTGGGGACCTTTGAGAAATGCAAATTCCCAGGTTCCACCTCAGACCTACAGAATCAGAAACTCTAGGATTGGGGCACATCTGCGTTTTAACAAGGCCTCCAGGAGATTCTAACACACTGTAAAGTTTAAGAACCACTGTTAAAAATTATGGAGACCTACGAAAAAGACTAAATGAGGGAGGAAAATAGAATTAACCTTTAAGAAGAAATGAGGTTAGATAGCAAAAAAGAACATTCTATGCGTATAGGTTTTAGGATCAATGAAATGGATTGCTAAGGGAGCCTGTTCATGATAAAGTAGTCTCCCCAGAAGATCTTTAAAACCAAGGTATTTCTATTTGGTTGGAATAGAATATGTAGTCTAGCTTGAAAATAAGCAGGAGTGGGGCACTTCTAAGGTTTTTCAGCCTACAGTTCAGGGCCTCTCTGCACTTTTTCAAGAAACTTATTGGTATATATTTTGTCCAGCAAGAAAAGTGGCTTCAAGATATAATATGTGCATACCTAGTGCGCATACTAAGAACTCCACACCATTTTCTCCTACTTCTATTTACAAAGTCTATGCAAAGTTTTATAGGCCTGCTAGCTATTTCTTTCAACACCATTGTGAGGGAACCCATGATTACTGAGCATGAAAGAACAAGAGAAAAGTAAAAGTAGTTAACATTCCAGCTTATTTTTTCAAAGATGGAAATGTTTCTGTTTCTGTTCTTCTTTTCCCGAAACTAAAATAATGTATCACGGGAGACGAACCCAGAAAACGACAAACTAAAATGGAAATTTTGTAGTAGGCCCACGTCATGCAGATCCACTGCAAATTATCTTACAGGATTACCATGGTAATTATGCAATTTACACTGCTTATAGCTGGCAAGTATCTTTCAAAAATACCTAAAAGTTATAAATATATGGAACTGTATCCCAAAGCACTTAAATATATGACTCCGGGCAGACTGTTCCTTCTCTAATTATTTCATCAATAAAAATGGGTCATAGATTACTCATAATTAGTGTCCTTAGCTGGGGACTAAAATCATTCCAAGATTTCCCTTTTTTTAATTTGTAAGAACTTAGATATAATTTTCAAAGTAGTTCTACATTTCCCAAAGTCAAATTCCCACATATGCAAAGATTTGGAATTCTTTGGACACTCTTTTGCTTACTTTGGTTATGTGTTGTTTAGCTTTCCTTTTTCTCTACATGCATATTGCTTACTCACCACAACTTATACAAAAGCTAGAGAAAACATTTACAAATTCTGGTAGCAATGCATTAAAATGAGTTGAAAATCTGGTCCATTTAACAAGCCACACTGGAATAAACCAAAATACACAGATCATAGTGGCATTAAATTAAGTTTCTCTTATAAAGAATAAATCAAGTTGATCTATTTTTTAAATATAGTTGAGTAAAAAAGCAAACAAGGGTAACAAAGGCACACCACTTGTGATACTTGCTTTATTAAAACATCTTTTTTAGCCTCTTGACCAATAGAAATCAATGTTTTAAAATTTCCTAGTACAAATGTCCATATGTGAAAGTAGAAATTTGTCTTTAAAAAAAGCACACTGGAATTTATCACCATTTAAATGTAAAACTCCTTACAGCTTAATTCAATTTACAGAACTCATATTGATTCCAATTTTCTTCTCTAAATATATGATCTAAAAGAACAGATGAAGAAATGATGAAAGAAAGAGGGGAACCTTCCAATTTGAATATAAATTTTTGAAAAACATTATTTCCTTATTATATTTTAATTATATTTAAATATACTACTGACATACACAGTTTGTGAAAGCATTTGCCAGTATATTCAACTACCACAACAGATTGCCTGGCACATCTCTGAAAAATGCCTCTGCTTTTCTTTAAAAAGCAATAGCATGGAATTTGCTAGTAGGAATAAAAAAAAACAGATATTACACTGTCAAATTTAGGAAACTATACTGCACTTTATCTCCGGAAGTTAAAAAAAACTTTTAAATGCTCTTCAGAGTTGATAGTGGTGGTAAGGAACCAAGCAAAAGATATCAAATTTCTACTCAATGAATCCAAACTCTGAACAAGTAAGAATCTAAATGAGTGGAAAAATAAAACCTTAGATAATAAAATACCGTACTCTTAAGGAAAAATGATTTGCCATCTGTGTTAGGAGAAAAGAGAACTTAAATTCCCTCTTTGCATTCAAAAAATTCAAAATCTACTTTAGGAATCTTAAGTAAATTCTTTAGGAATCTTATATTTATTGCATTGTATTTAAATATAATGCAATAGCATATGGGTTAAAAAAAGAGTTGGCTAAAAAATATTGATTCCTATCTAACCAATCTCAACTCACATATTCAAAAACATAAGAAAACAAAACAAACAAACAAACAAAGCAAAGCTTTGAAAGCTTTCCTAAAGTGCAGGTGTGAAAATTTCTCCAGCTGGGGCTAAAACAGAATTCATAGTATTCCGGAACAACTGCTGTGACTCTGCCAGGCCTAATTGCTCAGGTTTGGTGAATAAACAATTCTTCCCTTAAAAACCCATACAAACACAACTATGGATCTCAAGAATTGCATGCTCACTAGGTTATGAAATTAACCTGTCCAAGTGAAACTTTTAAATTAGAGGAATCCCCCAATTATTCATTTATAATCTATACAGAAAATACTTCAAATATATAGAAAATATCAATGAAAACTAGATCAAGAATATATTTGTAATTGAAACTGTCCTAGAAAAACTATTATAATGCAATGTACTTTATTTTCCATAAGGCATCCTGTTCAGTGAAGAAATATGACCCAGGAAAGCTTTTAGTAAATATTTTATGTTAAGAACTAGAGGTAATCACACTGATGACTTTATGTAATGGCTTTGACCTATTATTACTGATATGTCATAAGCCACACAGGCCTGTTGGAGATAGAAGTTCATCTAACATCAAACCACTTGAGTAGTAGCAAGAGAGGCATTGGCAAACCACTAAACACAACTCTTCCTCTTTCCCCCTCACAAACTTCCTATAGTTTTAACTAACTTGTGATAGCATTAGAACTTGTTATATATAAAAAATATAACTATGTAATATGCATTTTGTGATATAGTAATAACTGTATATCTTCTTCCAACTTTCCTTCAACTTTTTTCCCAGAAATAATAAACAATTAGCAAGATTGGTGAGAACTGTGTTAAACCTATCAATTAGTGCTTATGATAAAACTATAATCAAATGTGGTTATGCCCATTCTGGCATCTTTGCAAGATTCTTAGAACACATGAGACAAACGAATTTCCACTATGCTGGAAAATAAGAACAGCCTTGTTTTGATTCAAGGTGGATACTTCCTTTTGCCTTGAGTCTTCAGTGTCCATCTGCACAGCTGCCCTGAATTTGGACATTTTCCCAAATTTGTAGTACTTATTTAAGATCTGCATTATATGTTCAAATATAGACACATGTCTAAATTTTTATTTCAGTCTTGCTACACATCTATGAAAAAGTTTGTTCATACATACGTATAAATGTGTGTTTATACATCCTTATCTAAAATTATGCAGCACATAATTTGATATTACATATATTCTGGCTCATATTCATTGTTTCTTTTAGTCCAGAAAATATTTGGGAGAAATCTAAGTTGATCTGTGTTACAAAGTTAATCTAAGAATATACAGATAAGTGAATTAAATGGTTATCAAAACATTAAACAGCAATTCAGCGGCAAAGTGCTGAATCCCCCAACCCCTCCAAAACAACATTCATGCAGTTATATTATAAAATTAATATTATTATGAGAACGAGATGAGGAAAGAGCTGGAGATCCAGGGCAGGGGCGGGGGGGGGGGGGGGGCGGTGTGGAATAAGAAGTTAAAATTTTGCCAGCACCAAGCACACCAACTGGTTTTGATTTCCTCTTGTTCTTTAACTTGTCTCCCAATCTTCAGTCAAGAAAAGAAACATCAGCAGAGCTTTTGGTCCCTCAAAATGTAGATATGCAACATATAAAGCTGGCCCCAGCACAGTTTTTCAAACAATGTTGAGTCCAGTCTGTCTCAGAGTCACAAGCAGAATTATAAATAATTTAAACCCAAAGGCTGGTTTCATTCTAATTTGTCAGTTCAATTAGAAAATGATGAATACAAAAATAGAAGAGACAGACACACTGGTGAAGACACGGCATCCTTTTTTGCAGGAATGAAAGCTCTCATCTGCGTTCTTCAGGCAACGGAGCTAACATAATTACCCCAACAATAACAGGCAGCAACCTAAAGGACAGGCTCCATCTTACTAACCAAATTCAAGACGCTATAACCAAATCTTGTTTTACTCATCATGTGTTGTTAGGTACTTCCAAATTCAATTTATTACTCTTTTTGCAGCATTCCTGGAGAGCTAATTATGGGAAATAATCCCTTTCCTTATTAGGCCAACTGTTTTCTGGCAAGAAACATTTGGTAAGCGTGGTGAACTATAAATTGCTATGATAAATTCCATTTCATAATAGTTTATTCTTATATAGCAAAGTATTCCAAATCTAATTCCAAATACTAATATGCAAGACAACCAAGAAGGCTTTCTAAATTTCCGGGTGGTTAATGTTAATTCTGAGTCAAAGCAAAGAAGACTGTCATACGATTGTTTTGAAAGAGTTTTCCAAGCTTTGCCTTAGTATTATTAATAGGCTGACACTGCATACTAAACACTTATCAACACAATCAGTGGGGCTGCTTCCTCCTTGAGAAAATAGGTAAACCAATTCAAGGAGTCTTCTTTTGGAATAGGCTGTAACATGCCAAAAATATAGTGGTTCTTCTGGAGAATTTCATTCCGGCAGTTTCATCTTGGTAACATTTAACAATTTCACTATTTTAACATTTTGAAATGCCAAAAAGAACACGCTGATCCCACAGCCAGGCTTATTAGAGAACAATCTCACAGGCGAGACAGGGAGGCACACAGTCCACCGGGAAAAGGGTAACAGAAAAAGACAGAAAACAGTGGATAACAAACAAAGCCGAGCACTACTCCAACATGAGACCAGATTTTCGCCAGAATGTAAAACTTTACAGCAAATTAAACACTATCACTTATGGTTTATTTAGGGGACTAGGCACAACACTCTTTTTAAATGCACATACACTGATGCTATCTATTAAAATTAGGGGGCATGAATATCTAATTTGCCTTCCTAACAACGAGTATGCAAGCAGAGTCATTCTACTTTTGAAAGGTCAGAACTGAGCATTCCCCCCCAACCCGTGGCATTATTTTACCCCCACAGAGACTTGGGAACACAATGAGACCTCTCCCCAGCAGACACTCGATACATACCTCAGCCAAGATTGGTCCTCGCCTGGAGTGGGAGACATCTTTGGAACAAAAAGAGTCCGTTTACAGTAAGTTCTCTTGATAAGGTAAAATGGATTAGTTTTTGAAAACCATGTCCATCATCAAGTCTCTTGCCTAACTCTGGCAATTGCTATTGCGCTCACAAATCACAGCCTGCGGTATGCAACGTGCAAGCCTCTGGAGGTGCGTGGATTCTGCTCATGTATGGATACAATCAGAAGATAATTTGTCTCACTTAAGAAACTATGCACGGCCTTATTTTGATAAAATTGCTCTTGCTGGGTTAGAGAGTGGGAGAAGGGGAAGGAGTACCAGGAAAAAAAGGAATAGGGGACAGAGAAAAATCAATCAGTGTATCTTCCCTTGCAAACTGTCAGTAAGGTAGGATTAGAAAAGCAACACTTTAAGTCAGATAAAGTCCTAGGGGAACCTTAAAGGTTGGTTGCTCTGAGCCTCTCAATATTCTGCAAAATAGATGGATGGCAGTGGTCACTCTACTGATAATGTCCACTGAGTTTCTGCTAAGAAACTGCATTTCTCCTATTGTTCAAAAAATGTTAACTTGGTAATAAAAACAAGGAGAAGTTATGGGACCCATAGAGATATCTTTCAACACCTTTAAAACCAGTAAATCTGTTCTAATCTCTTATTGGATTAAATGCCCGAGGACGCTTAATATGTCAAGAAAACAACAAAGGCAAGAATAGCACTTATTTGAAGAAAAATAAAAAAGACGGGAGACAAAATGATTAATAGGTTACTAATTTTTTCTTCTCATCTGTTCAATTTAAAACTAAAATTAGGAACATGCATGTTGCTTTTAAACTTTCAAACAACCAAATGACTGTTTCTCATATCTATCCCAGCAAACATATTTGCATGCAGGAGGCGAGCCATTTCTGATTGTGAGCCTTAGAAGAAAATGTCCTTTAAAAACATATCAACTTTATTCACCTAATGGTTAGTTCTGGTTCCATCAACATTCAAATCCAGATATTAGTTAAATACACATTTATTGTTCCTCAGAAAAGAGTGGTTTCTGTAGCTATACTTTTTTATATCAAAAGTTTATTTGACTACGTTTCTTTATACGACATTTACATTTTACTTGAGACAGTTTCTAGGTTTGGTGCAGAGATGGATGTATTTCTCTGGGAAGACTTAGTCGCTGATATGGTTTATAGACATTAAGCACCAACTCAAGCGCCTGTTTTTCAAACATGCACAATTACACAGTTTCCACATACAGACATCAGTGCATACAGAGAGCCAGGTGCACACACATTCAATAACTAGTAAATGGTAGAAACCTCCAGAAGTAGCACAGACCACAGTTAACAGGCTGGGGCTCTACAGCTAAGTAAACACCGACGCACGATTCGCTCACACGGAATAAGAACTCCACGAAGGACACTTGGGGACCACACTGGTCAGTACCCGAGGGGGCGGGAGGTGGAAAAAGTAATTCCAAACGCAACTCTGCCAGGTCTTACCCTTCGCATCCCCCGGTCCTCAGGGAGAAGCTCCCTCGGCACCTCTCGCCCAGCGCAGGGGCTGCTTCTCCGCCAGAACGAAATGTCCCCCCTGACTCTACGGAGAGCTCTGCAGGGAGCCGAGGCTCCCCGCCTGGGCCACGAGAAGGCACTGGCGCCGCGGGAGCCAAGAAGAGGCAGAGGCGGAAAAGAAGTGGAGAAGGAAGGGGTGGCCAAGGGAGTAATGGGAGGGAGGTGGCGCCGGCGCTGAGATGCGGGCGAGGCGCGGTGGGGTGGAGCGGGGTGTGCCTCCGTCGCTCGGTCAATAAGTCAGTCGGTCCGCGCGCCGGCGTTCCCTGCCCCTAGCGTCCGCCAGCGACAGCGAACGAGACTGGCGCCCCCTCCGCTCCCGCCGCCCGCGAGCCTCTCCCCTTCCCTGGGCTCTTTACTGGGTCCTCCCGCTCGCCCCTCCTGGCCCGGCGTGGGGCCACCCGTCGCCGCCAGCTCGGGCGCCTGTCGCCTCGCCCGGCGCGCGCGGTCCCTGCCTCTCCCTCCGCTCTCGCTCTGTCTCTGGCTCCCTCTCGCTCCAGTCCCATTTATGAAGCGCGGTCCCATCACGTGTTAATGAGCCTTTGTCCTGTCGTGGCAGCGGCGGCGGCACAGACCCCGCCGAGGGAACTGCGCGGGGAGGGACCCGCGCGCCGTGCAGCGCAGCACCCGCGGCTCCAAACTTTGCTGGCGCGGGGGACCCGCCGCGGCGCCGGCCCCGGGGCCAGAGGGGACGAGCCTCTCCGGCCCACGTCACCTACTTCTCTTCTCTTTCGCCGCCGCCGCGGTCCCGGCGGTCCCCACTGCCATGACCTGGCTCTCCTCCCGGACACCCTCACACCCTGGCTTAGCCAACAAGGGGCTCGTGCCAGTGCCGCCCCCGACCTCGGGGCCATTAATCACGCGCGCCCCGGCTGCGCGCAGAGCCAACACCTTGCGCGAGGGTCACATCTGGGGCAGCGGGCTGAGCCGGAAGGGAAAGGGGAGCAGAAGATGAGAGACTGAAGCCCTGCGGGCCCGGGGGTGCGGCCTCGAGCCCGACACCCCCTACCCTAGGCCGCCCCCGCGGCGGGCAGCAGCAAGCGGGGCCCGGGGGCGGGCGAAGCCTTGGGACCGCGCCGCACAGCCCCCGAGCTGTCTGCTACCTGGCGGCGGCCGCGCGGCCACCTGTCCTCCGCCCTCGGGGCACCGCCTGGCTTCGCGCTGGGCTCCTTCTCCAGCCCCCTCCGCCCCCGCCCGGCGCGGACCACTCGGGCGCGCCCCACCCGCCCGGCCCCGGCTGCAAACAGTTGGGCTCTGTAGGCGGCTGGCTCTGAGCCTCCCTGCCCAGCGCGCCCCCTCCCCAGCCGCCTGGGGGCCCCGCTCCTCGCACCTTCTCGCTGGAGGAGGACGCCCCTCTCCACGGCCGGGCGGGGCGCGTGCGGGGTTCGGGGGCAGCCGCCGCAGGCGCCTAGGGATCCGCGGTGAGCCCGGCGGCCGCGGCAGAAATTAGGGGACATGCTCGTTAATTGGTTCCACTATCAGCCGCCGTCTGCCTCCCGTTTGCACGGATCAAACCTTAATTGGTCTTTACATTTATCATGGTGAATTGCGAACCTACAAACAAGCCCCAGCCGCCGCTTCAGCGGAAAAGGCGCTCCTCCTCCCCCCCCCCCGGGCCTGGGCAGGGTTGTGGCGGCGGCGGTCGTGGTTATTTAGACATTTTTCTCTCTCGTGAGTTGGGTCGAGGGAGAATTGCATGGTTTCCACCTGATGGAGCCACGTCACTCCGGCCCCAAGAGCCCCGCCAAAGGAACTTGGTTCGGTTCCCAGCCCTTCTCTCCATTGTCGCCTCGGCGTTCGTTTTATGACACCTCGCCGCCAAATTGTGTCCCAGTCCTCACCCGCCCCCTCCTCTGGTACCGACCGCCCCCCCTCTACCCAGCCCAGAGCCCGAGTAATGGTAACAGATCTGGGCCCCATATTTGGACTACATGGCAAGAATCCGGAAAAGCTAGCCTCTCAAAGAAGTGGAAGATTGGTGGAGAGGAAGCCCAAAGTTGGTGGGTCCAGAGCTCTGGAGGAGGGAAGGCAGTAAGTGCCTTTTGGAAACATCAGGCCAAATCATAGAAAGGCTTCCTGTAGAGCGCTTGTTCTGTCTTTGAAAATCCCCCTAGACTGCTTTAGGTTAGATAACGTATTTCCCATTTCCCCATCAGGAAAATGGCCATTTGAGATAGAGTCCACGGTAGCAATGATCAATTTCTACTAGGTAGGTAGACGGAATAGGTTGTAATTTAAGATTTGATGGGCCCATCTACAGATGGAGGGATGATTGACAGATTGGTAGGTAATTGTGGAATTAGCGCTGGACATTAAACCTGAGGCTTAGAGCAGGCTTTACTCCCAGCAGAAGAAGCCATCTTCAGCCCACCTCCAACAGGAGAAGTCTCCATCCAGAGATTTAAAAGGGGGTGGAGGAGGCTTCACACCTATTGCTTTTTTTCTTTTAGAGGTCATGGTTGTTAAATTATACCTTCAACCCACACCCTTGGCAGGAGAAAATATTAGCAAAGTTTTGTCCTCTGTGTGACTCCCCAGACTCTAATTTCCCAAGTGGCCCTGTGACTTGACAAAAAGTCTTGCCACTTCTGGTAGCACAGGTTCAAATGATTGCCAGTAATTAAAAGAAAAGATCTAAACAGCTCCTCCTCTCGCTGTGAGGAGGACATCTTTCAGGCGACAGGAAAGGCTGGGGGGCTGGGCTCCTGGAGCACTTTCAGGCAGCGAGATTTCACATGGGTGCTGCCACCCTCCCCTTAGCTGGGTGATCTGTGCTCTTGGGGTGGCCGAGGTGTTTAGCATCCCTCAGATACACAATTCTGACATGTCCTGGGATGCACTTTATAGGGCATTCTCCCACTCATCAATCGACCCCTTGGTGGTAAACATCAAATCTAAAAGTGGGAACCATTTACAACCTATGGAAGGTACTCCATGGAAATCTCTTATCTCAACTCAGCCACACCCACTTTTGCTTTTTCGTAAAGAGGAGTATCAATATCGTAAAGTTATTGCAAACCTCTTTTGATTGATGGTGAATTTCTTCACTGAATTCTATGAAATTCCAAGCAGAAACCCAGGATCCAAATGGCCTGAAGTCTATTTGTTGAGTGACTGGCCGAATTGACCTGTGGACAGAGCCAATCATTGAGAATCTAATCAAGCAGTGACTCCAGCAGCTCTAACTGTTTAGCCTGTCATTCTGTTGTTCAGGGTGGGGGGAAAGCTGGAGCCTGACAGCTGGTGAATTGTACTGACTTTCCATTTAGAGCTCAAGGATAATGCTTAGTAATGGAGTCAAAATTTGACTTGTGACCTGGTATTTTATCGCCACAAGTGAATGTTTTGTTGAAACTGAGAGAGTTATTATGTTGTTTAGAAAATGCTGTTCTTGTGGGCATGCTTGCACATCTTTAAAATTTAAAGTCTGTCCTGGGTTCATCAGGGTGTTAGACTGTCAGTCAAAGCTGCTATAGTGTTCCCCCAGAGCTGGAAGGGGGCAGACAGTAGACAGAATGAAAGCAAGATGCTCTTTAGTGCCTCCGTCCAAGTTCACATTTTGCAAGGATTACCTTTACATGGGAGGAAATGATTTTATTTCCACATGTGGTTGGCCATCCACTGTACTCCTGAGAGAGTCAGCAAGAATGACAAATGCAAGCTGTCAACATCCCTATTAGGGACGTTATGTTGAGGGCACACATACATTTAACACAAAATTTTGAATGGTCCTTGGTCACCACAAACCTAGGTTGAATTTGAACCCATGACCTTCTGGGGAAAGACCCTGGCAGCCCCTTAACAGGCTTCACTAGTCGTCACACTGCTACATGCGAGGCTGTCTGGTTTTTTAGTTCTTTATCCTTTTAAAATTAGAACAGGGCTATGATGAGCCAATTTACTGCCGTTCTGTGTAATTTAGGTTATTCACTCAGTGAAATGTAGAGGATGAGAGCGCAGTTAAGGCTGCATATTTCAACTTCAAAGAAAGATCTCAATTTATTTCTGCCAAAGTTTTAATAGTTATACTGGACGCAGAACATTAGAGAAGCACGTCCTGGCTCCCTGAGATAGCTGTTGATCCGAAGGGAGCTGTACTTCAAGGTTTCTTTTTTTACTTGTTGTGCTTGGTCATGCGTCTCTCCCACTGCCCAATGGAGTGGTCTGTTGGGAATGATGAGTAATGTCCTGGTTTGGGAACTGGTGCAGCAAAAACATCACTCGTCTCAGAGTTTTGGAAGTTCTATCCAAGTTTGGCCCTCATATTTTATTTCGTATTTTTGGTGTGATGCTTGCACCACAGGGCTGGAACGCTCGCTGATTAAAGACATTTTTGGAATGATATTAAGACTACACGATTTCATTCTAATTCAGAGCATTGCTTTAGAGTTTCCACAGCTGTTATTGGCTCTCCTTTGAAGCATTAAAGCATCTTTTTTTTCCCCAGTGGCTCTGTATTGCTAGATGGGATTTGCTTCTTCATTCCCAGGCTAAAGGGTAAGTGTCAGCAACGCTGTGCACCCAGCTGGGGCTCTGTCATCCCAAGCTTGAGATCTGAAGTGCTTGCTCAGGAGATGGTCTACTAGTGATGCAAGTCACCTAAAGAACCTCCCACACCACGGACTGTTTCTCAAAAGCTACAAGCTGGGGATGGAAAACGACATTCCCTTTACTCCACAATCAGAAATTAAACTTCATAAAATCTGTTCAAGGTGGAGAAGCTGGTTGCCAGGGAAGGGAATGAATGGGTGAGGCAGGAAGGACGATGGGCTTCTTTGACCTTAGGGATCTCTGCGTTATGTTAGGCACAAAGAAAATCACGGCCGCTTCTCAGTGATCTTTCCATACAACTAAACACATGCTCATTAGGGCTTTTTTTTTTTTTCACCTTCTCACCTTCTTTCATTAAACCCCAGTCTTTAACATCCCAGCTGAGCAGCAGCAAGGAAGGCCGAGAAATGACAGGAAGACATTTTTCCTTTGTTCGTATGTTTTGTTTTGTGTTTCATCACCAAGCAGAGGCTCTGTAATGAGGAGATGGATCATCCTTTCATTTCAAACCATCTGAGGAGTACGTTCTACCAGATAATAAACAAGCACATGGTGCAAATAAGGGGAGGGAGAAAACAGGTTAATAAAGCTTTTGTTCCTTCTTGATTAAACTCTTGCAAAATAGTCACCAAAATTCTATAATTAAAAAGGCTACAAACATTACATCTAAATATTTCATTTTTAGAAATGTAGGGCAAGCAGCAGTATTATAATGTCAAAATATGGCAAATAATAGAAAAA
Source organism: Tapirus indicus (assembly GCA_031878705.1). Classification (NCBI taxonomy): domain Eukaryota; kingdom Metazoa; phylum Chordata; class Mammalia; order Perissodactyla; family Tapiridae; genus Tapirus; species Tapirus indicus. The sequence continues at coordinate 13,993,878 of CM062933.1, forward strand.
TAGTATTAAAATACGTGTTTCTTAAATAGTCGCTTGGCCTACCTTCTGAGGAAACTCTTCCTTGTGTTCTTCATGGTTTTTTCAACTTCAGGTAGGAACATGAAAAAGAAATGACCATCTGTCTTGGGTTATGAGGATTAAATAAAATAATAAACTCAAAATTCCCAGCCTGGTGCCTGGGACTTGGGCTCTCCATAAGTGGTAGTTTTTATTTCTCCCCCAACTACTTCTACACTGTAGCTGCATCCTCGTTGAATATCCAGAGAGGACCTCAGTATGTCTGCGGCGCTTTAATTGCCAAACCAGAGGGCAGCGGCTGGTTCCTAAACCAAGTGCTCACATTTTGAGGGTTTCTGAGGGCTCGGCTGTGACTTCTTCGTTGTCTCTCCCATTCTAAACAGACGCCGTCGATTATCTGCTCCACACAGTGGTCTGGATGTACTGATACCTTGAGAAGTCCTCATTGTCTACTCCCTGCAGTTCGCTCGCTTTTCCTTGAGGTGCAGCTGCCAGCAAAAATGAGAATTGGCAAAAGTCAATGGGGTATATGATCAGTCTGTGTGTTTGTTGTGTTGTCTATTGTATCCAGAACATGCTAAAGAAAGAGGTACAGCTCAGACTCTATTGTTTCAACAGCATTGAAGAATGGAGCGTGTCACATTGTTTTCTAATTTTTGTTTAAAGAACTATTGATTTAGATAGGATGTAGGTGAGATTTGGGAGCAGAACATCTGGGGATATAGATTTTTAACCCCCAGCTGTGGGGCTATCACTTACCGTTTCTAGACTTCACTTTTCTATTCTGTGAGATGGGAGTAACACAAATCTGTCTAACTTTTTTTACACAGTCTTTGAGAATGTCTAATAAGATAATAAAGGTAGAAACACATTGGAAAAAGCTTCAAGAAAAATTCAATGAAAGATTTTATTACCATTAATAATTATCTGATGTGAATGGTCCACTGATTTCTCAGCTGTATCAAATTACATAGAATATGTTAATTATTCTGCTCATTTCAAGAGAAAACAATAAATAAATTGTGAATCTTAGAGCTTCAAAGGTATTGATTTTGTGTCTAAGGCCCAGAGAAGAGGACAGAGCATGCTAATAACCAAGTTGAAGACTCTTAAGCAAGAATACTGGACGTACGTAATGGATGACTGTATATATTGAAAGGAATTTCCGTTCGTGGCGTGATGATATAGGTCTCTCTGAGATGGTAGACTGACTGATCCACCTGTAGTTATTGCTACTGCATGCTACAAATTGTTGCCCACTGGGGGTTACTTTTTCAACTCAAGGGGACATAGTTTCCTTATACATAAAAATCTGGAAAACTTGCAATTTATCATTCCTTTAAAAATATCATTTTCCTCAAAACTGGCTGCTGAGTGTTAAGGCTGCATAACTCATGTTCTCCCTATAGTAAGTAGTGAGTAAAATAAGGGTAACTTCATCTCTAGGTAGTGTGTGCTTCCCAGGCATCAGAAGAACAACCGTAAGGGTAGAAATCCCATGTGCGAAGTTAATTTAGAAGCTGTCAATAATTTCCCAGATCTGATCTCATGTATCAACTCAGCACAATAGTTTAGAAAAAGAAACCATGTGGCGATTTTGTAATGTCAAAGTTGTTAAATATATAGGCGGAAAATGAACCATCAGAAAATGTCATTTTCAAAAAACTTCAGTTGTGAAGTTTTCTATCATGATCTGTTATGAGGAGAATCCTAATATCAAGGCCACGCACGCCTCCAGTACTCTGGAATATTCTCTCCTCTGTCATCTTCTAGAGGAATGCTTTCTTTCCCCTTTCTCTAATTCTTTCTCCCTTTAATAGATGTTTTTGTTAATAAGGAGCCCATCGGGTGGGTAGGTGGCAGATATAGAAAAGGAAAAATAAAGAGAAGGAAAAAACAAACAGGAGGAAAGTAGAAAATAGGAAAGATTTCTCAAGAATATTTATATCTCAGAGTCCCTTAAATACTAAAAATGAGAAATCTGAGATGGCATGTGAAATTTGTGATCTGACACTTTGCCTAATATGAAGCGATAATAGTGCTCAGCTTTCACAGGCAGCCCCAAGGGTCTGACTTTGGAGAATTATTCACATATTCTGCGAGGGCATTTCCTGACTAATTCATTTCTGCTCTAAAAGACCTCAGAACAATGAACTGGTCTAGGAATAACCTTGAAAGTTAGAGCACGCTGAGACAAAGTGTGGATCTTTAGTTTTATTTGAGTAAAAAATGATTCAAAGATAATATAATGTCAAGACAACATCTTTTAGTGACATCACAATAATGTGTTGGGGCTAATGTGCTCAATTGATTGGATCACTGAAGCAAGCCATCGGTTCAATACTCAAGATCATTTGATTCTCAGCCTTTATTATTTTTTGAGTAAAAAGAGCACGTAAAAACTACTGCTTTAATAAAAGTGAGACATACTCATCATAATGAAAAATTATGTGATAGAAAGTAAAAAGTCAAAGTTCCCACCTCACACCCCCATCTCCCAACTCTTTACCCAGAGGTATTTGCTGTTGAGTGATTATGTGCTTTTATACATTGTTTGTATATGTAATCGGTTGAGTGAATTAATCCCTAGAAATGGAATTTTGCAGTGAAAGTTTTGTGTATTTCAAATGTTGAAAGAAAATGCTAATTGCATACTGAGCCCTTTAAATGGACAGATCAACCCATATAAACACATTGCTGGAGTGAAGTGAAAACCCAGTCTGGCCCCATCTCTAAGACAGCACTGGGCTAGCTCAAAGATGGTGACCAGTACGGCCCCCAGGGGCTTTGGAAGTTTGTAGGAAAGGGGGTATTCTGTTGTCACCATGATTGGGAGGGTGGACTAAGGGGTTGAGATGATAGACATGCTATAATGCATAGGGCAGTCTCACACAATTAAAAATGGTCCTGTATCCCATACACAGTACAAATGTTTTGGTGGGCATTCATGTTGGTGAAGAATATTTATTATTCTGGGCCCAGAGCCTAACTACATTTTACATATAAATCCATCCAAAATTTTCTCCTGCTGTTTTTTTCTCTTTGTCATGTTTTTAATATACATTGAATTTTCCGGGAATACAACCACCATGAAAATTGAGAGTTAAACATTTTGGAAAGTTGCATCACTGTGGCATTTAAGTCCTAAACTAACATATCTTTATTGGTCTCTATTTATAACCAGTGCATCCACAGTGATTCTATGTATAATCCGACTATGCCACCACGATGCTCAAGCTTGTACATCATGATATATATGTATATTATATAAATTACTTTCCTTTTGGTTCTTTTTATATTTTATTTAGGGCATGATAATTTTTAAAAAAAAAATGCGTGTAGTAAATCATATATTACCTATGAATTTTATTTCACTTTAGTTAAGGTTTTACTACAAAATATTTATTATAAAAGAGGCACTTGTGTCTGACAGGGCTGAAACCCACTGTTTTAGGGAACACTCGTGTTCCCCAGTTCAGATGGGAATGCTGGCTCCTGTGGCTTCTGGTTCTCGGACTGTTCTTGACGTGCTCAGGCCCGAGTCCTTTCTTCACTCTCCAGGCCCCAAAACCCACAGGTAGAGTGTTACTGCAATCTTAACACAGCACCTCCGGGGAACCAACCCAGCTAGGACAATGCTGGCCAGTGCTCTCCAAAGGGACAAGCAATTTGTGGGCGGAAGAGCTACTCTCTCGTCCTAGGAGAAAGCAAGTTGGTCAACCTAGTGACCATGAAGCACACTGTAGAGGAGTAAAACCGTGATAATACTCGCTCACTGTCCTGAGGCCTGCCAAGTATCTAGAGAATGTATACCTCAGGTCACCCAGGGGACAAGAGGCTGCATGGATAGGTGAAAATTCTCACCAATACTAGAAGTAGGTCGATAGGAAAATCTTCATATACAAGCAGAGAACATTGTTGTTGCTATTATTATTCTTTTCTTTTCTCCCCACAGCCCCAGTGCATGGTTGTATATCCTAGTTGTAAGTCCTTCTAGTTCTTCTATGTGAGCTGCCACCACATCATGGCAACTGACAGAGGAGTGGTGGTGGTTCCTAGACCAGGAAACGACCCCAGGCCATGGTGACAGTGCCGAAGTTTAACCACTAGGCCATCAGGGCTGGCTCTATTATTATTATTTTCAATTGGAAATACTGCCATAGATTTTTTTCTCATTATAAAAGTAATGAATGCTTATCATAAAAATTTAGAGGGTATAGAAAAGTATGAATAATAAAATTAAAAGTAATTTATAATCCCATTACCCAGAAATAATCATTAATATTTGGTGTGTATTTGTCCAGACTGGTTACTCTACCCATGTGCATAATTATATATGTGTATTTTATAAGTATGGGTAATATCATATGATCTGATTTCACTTTAAAGGGAATACATCATGTAAAAATACATCCTAAATAGTTTTATAATTATATGTATTAATGCTACTAATCTACTATGCTACTATGTTACTTTTTCCCTTTATGGTTAAAGTCCATCTCATACTTATCATACTCCTAAAAATATTTAAGCATGTTTTTCTTCTAATTTCTCTAAGAGCACATTTTCAGTGCAGAGAAAATTCCTTTTTATTTGTTACGCTCCACTAGAACATAATCTCTCACATGAGAGTGGGAACCTTGCAACCTTAAAGCCCAGAATAGAGCTTGCTAGATAGGTGCTCAATAAAAGTAAATGAATTAAAATATGTATCCATCTATTCTCCCAAATATAAGATATAGGAACTTATATAGGAACATAAGGAAATATTTTTTCCTTTATTTCGTATAAGAAAAAACTTTTTTTGTCATGAACAAATTTACGTTGTATGGAAATTTCAGGATTTTATCTGAGAAAGTTAAAAAACCATGATGTGGAAGGAGACTGAATATTCAGGATGGCAGCACCCTCATGGAAGTCCTGTGGGCTATAGTCTGACCCTTAGCTCTGCATGATGAGAAATGCCATCTTGTCACTGGGTCCTTCACTGATCTAGATCCAACTAAGAGATGCTGTCTTATGGTAACCAAACTCACAAGAGACTGATGTATGTAAGCTGAAATGACAATGAATGATGAGAACTGCATACTTATGATTCTTTTGACCAGCACAGTCTCTCTCAGTGCACAGAAAGTTAAATTACTATCCGAAGGTAGTTAGTATGCATGAGAACAGAGGAAGGAAGGTTGGTGACCTTCCAGCAGCTGTCATGAAGCTAAGGGAGCCTAATACATCCATCTCCACTACAAGAATCTCCTGTTGGAGTGGTGCAGCCCTGTTAGCTGCTCAGGGCACCTCTCTCCTGGACCACAGTCAGAGTCAGTTCTTGTTCAGGCCTCATGCAGCTGTCCCATTTCTTGGTAACAGAAAAAGAATATATGTGATATAAGTAAATTATGAAGCATTAATAAAACAAATACTTATGAACATAACTACCCAACTTAAGAGCCAGTAAATTTCTAATACTTTTTAAAATGTGTATTTGTGTTCCTCATCTGTCCCTTACACTGTCTTCCCCATCAGAGTAACTGACATCCTGAAATTTGTAATTATTGTGCCTGGCTTTTTTTCTTTTAAAATAAATTTTATCACATATTTGTCACCCAAAATACTGTTTTCTATATTTATAAAAATGATATTGGACTATAGATTGCTTATTTAACTCAGTGTTATGTAGACAAGATTCATATTGCTTGTTTTTTTAATAGCTGTGTTTATTTTCACTTCTGAATAGTATATACATTTTTGTGTGAATATATCACGATTAATTTAATTGTTTTCTTTTGAGGGACACTTGTAGCTGTGGATATTCTTGAGCATGTCTCCAGACAAGAGACAAGGGTTTCTCATGGATAAATATACCTAAGAATGGACATGCTGGGTTATAGTGTAGGGGCATATTTGACTCACGTTTGTAATGCCAAATTATTTTCCAAAAATTCCTGTACACTTTACTCTCCTATCTTCAGCGTAGAATATTCTGCTTGCTTCATATCACCATCAAAACTTGGTGTTGTCAGACTTTATTTTTTTCTAATTTAGTAGGTATAAAATTGTCTCTCATTTGGATATTAATGTAACTTTTCTTGATAACCACTGAGGTTGAACATCTTTCATAAGTTATTCATATTTCTATTTCCACTTCTGTAAAATTCCTGTCCATCTCTTTTGCTCATTTTTATTGTATATGTAGAATATAGCTTGTTTTTTCTTACTGATTTGTTGAAGAGAGATAATGAGAGAGAGGGAGAAATTGATTCTAGATAATAATGTGTTATTGGTTACATATGTTGCAAGTATTTTCTCCCATTTTGTTGCTTGGCTTTTTATTTTCTTTACAGTCTTTCAATAAACAGAAATTCTAATTTTATCCTTCTTCTACAGGAATGTCTTGGCTATTCTTCTTTCTTTGTTTTTGATAGAAATTTTAGAATCAGCTAGTCAATTTTCTCTATATACTTTGTCGAGATCTTGAAGAAATTACATAGATTCTATAGATTAGGGAGAATTAACATCTTTATTATATTGAGTCTTCCTTTCTATCAACATGGTGTATAGTTCTATTCATTTGTCTTCTTTAATATATTTCAATGTTTTATAAAGGTCACCATAAAGGCCTTGTACATTTTTTGGTAGATTTCTTCCTGGGTATTTTATACATTTTATTGCCACTATAAATATCTCTTTTTTTCAAAAACGTACTTTTTCTGTGTATTTATAGAAATGCAATTAATTTTATATATTGATTGCATATCCAGCCCCTTTGCTAAACTTTCTTATTTAGTCTAGCAATTTGTCTGTAGCTTCTTTTGGATTTTCTATGTTAGACAATCACATTATCAGCAAGTAAGGGTAGATTTGTTTTTTTCATTTCCAGACATTCTGATTTTATTTCTTTTTCCTGTTACCATGCTAACTAGGATTTCCAAATCAGTGTTGAATAGAAATGTCGAAAATGGGTACGCTTGCTTTTTCCTGGTTTTAAAGGGAATACTTCTAACTTTTCACCATTAATAATGTTGGTCGTTATATTTTTGGTAGATACTCTTTATTGTGTTAAATTTTATCAAATGCCTTTTCTCTATCAATTGAGAAGATTGTATGGTTTCTCTCTTTAATCCCATAATTGAATGAATTCCATTTAAATATTTTCTAGTGTTAAACTACACTGGAATTCTTGACTCAACTTGGTCATCTTGTATTTTTTCATACATGTCTGAGTTCATTTGCTAATATTTTCTTTAGAATTTTTGCAATTATATTCATAAGTAAGATCGTCCTATAATTTTCTTTCCTTATACTGTCTTTATCTTGTTTTAGTACCAAGATTCACTACATTTGTAGGACGAGTTGAGAAGAATTTCCTCTTTTTCTATCCTCTGAAAGACTTTATATAAGATTGAAATAGCCTGTTTTTTGAACAATTTCCTTAAATTGTCTGTAAAATCATCTGGGCTTGGTGTTTCCTTCGTGGGAAGATTTTAAACACTGATTCAATTTCTTTAACGGTTACAGACATTTCTGGCTTTCTGTTTTTTCTTGAATTGGATTGGTTAAGTTATATTCTTATAAGAATTTGTCAATATCATATGAACTTCCAAATGTACTGGCGTAAAGTTTCCATATGTTCTTCATCTTTTTAATCTCTTCTATAGAGATTGCCCATTATTTCCTAGTATTGTTTATTTATGCCCTATTTCTTTTTCCCCTGATCATTCCTGCAAGAGATTTGATCTGAGAGATTCAGAGGCCAGGAATTTTTAAAAATTCCACAGAGAGCATCCGTGTGCCGAATCATTGATATTTGCTTTGGTTCAGTTGTTTTTATTCAAGAATTTTCAACTGGTCAACCAAATGATCATTATATAGCGTACTTATGCTATGAACACAACAACCTGTTATATTTTTGTTTGTTCTTTTTCTCTTTTTTTTTCCCTTTCTTCTTCCTCCTCCTCTTTCTTCTTCATTTGTTTAATGTAAAAAGAATCTTCATTATTGGATAAAATCATTTTTGGATATTTTATTGTGAAAAAAATATTGGACATAGAAAAATTTAGAGGTATAAAATGAAAAATCAAAGTCTTCCTCTTTGTTCCATACCCAGTACCAATCTCTAAAAACAATTATCATTTGTTGTCTCTTTAAGGACATTTTTATCTTTAAAGACATTTTATACATAAAGATGTATAATTTTACTTCTTACACAATCTTCATCATATTATTTATGTGATTTTTCACCATGCTTTTTTTACTTAGTAATAGAGTGTAGAGATTTTTCCTTATCAGCAACTGTAGCTTTATTTATTTTTGTGTCTATCTATACAATTTCATCGATTTCTGTTCTTATCTGTATTGTCTCTTCCTATCTACTTTCTTTGAGTTTACATTTTTCAACTTCTTTTAAGTGGATTCTTAACTTCTTAATTTTCAGCCTTCTATTTCTAATATAAGCCTTTAAAGCTATATATTTCCTTTGAAATACATGTCCAGTGTACCCCATAGGGATAGATATATTGTGTTTTCATTTTTTATTATGTCCATGTGTTTTAAAATACATATACATTTTTATTTCTTTTCTGCACTCTATCTTTTTAGAATATTGTTTAGTTACCAAATATTTGCATGGAGACATTTTCAAATTGATCTTTTTTGTTATGGATGTCTAACTTAATTACACTGTGGTCAGAGAACATGATTATATGATATAAACTCTTTGAAATTTGTTGAGACTTGTTCTATGAGTAAGAACATAGTTAATGTTTGTAAATGTAGTAACTGATGGGCACATTGTACTGCATAAGTGCAATAGACCAAACTTGTTTATTTTGGTCTTCAAATTTTCCATATCTTTATGAATTTTTTGTCAGCTTGCTTGTTAATAATTGAGAAAGGTGTGTTGAAATTTTCCACCATGATGATGGATATATCAGTTTCTCCTTAAAATTCTCTCAATTTTTAATTTTATTGTGGTAAGGACACTTAACATGAGATTTACCTCTTAACAGATTTTTCGGGGCACAATACAGTATTGTTAACTATAGGCACAATGTTGTACAGCAGATCTCTAGAACTTATTCATCTTGCATGACTGAAACTTTATTCCTCTTGACTAGCAAGTCCCCATTTCCCCTTCTCCCCAGATCCTGGCAATCACCATCCTACTCTTTGCTTCTATGAGTTTGACTATTTTAAATACCTCATATAAGTGGAATCTTGCAGTATATGTCCTTTTGTGACTAGCTTATTTCACTTATATAATGTGCTCAGGGTTTATCCATCTTGTCACATATGGCAGGATTTTCTTCTTTTTTAAGCTGAATACTATTACACTGTATGTATATACCACATTTTCTTTATCCATTCATCTATCAGTGGACATTTAGGTTGTTTCCACATCAGGGCTATTGTAAATAATGCTGCAACGAACATGGGAGTACAAATATCTCTTTGAGATTCTAATTGCAGTTCTTTTGGATAAATATCCAGAAGTGGGGTTGCTGGATCATATGATAGTTCTATTTTTAATTTTTCGAGGCCCCCCCACCAATACAGCTTTCCATAGTGACTGCACAATTTTGTATTCCCACCAACAGTGTATAAGAATTCCTATTCTTTCACATCTTCTCCAACACTTGTCTTTTGTCTGTTTGTTTGATAATAGCACCAATAGGTATGAGATGATATCTCATTGTGATTTTGACGTGCATTTCCCTGATGATTAGTGACACAGAGCATCTTTTCATATACCTGTTGGCCATTTGTATGTCTTCTTTTGAGAAATGTCTATTCAATTCCTTAGCCAATTTTTAAATCAGGTTGTTCAGGATTTTTTGCTATTGAGTTGTAGGAGTTCCTTATATATTTTGAAAATTAACCCCTTATCAGATATATGGCTTGCAAATATTTTCTCCCATTCCATAAGTTGACTTTTCACTCTCTTCTTTCCTATACTGTGTGATGAAGTTTTTTAGTTTGATGTAGTCCCACCTGTCTATTTTTGCTTTTGTTGCATGTGTTTTTGATGTCATATCCATGAAATCATTGCCAGGACCAATGTTAGGAAGATTTCCCTATATTTTCCTCTTTTCAGGTGTTATGTTTAAGTTTATTGTCCATTTTGAGTTAGTTTTTGTGTGTGGGATATGATAAAGGTCCAATTTCATTCTTTTGCATGTGAATATCCCATTTTCCCAACACCTTTGTTGAAGAGACTGTCCTTTCCCCAATGTGTATTCTTCACATTCTTGTTGAAGACCAGTTGACTATATATGTGTGGATTTGTTGCTGGGCTTTCTGTTCTCTTCCATTGGTCTTTGTGTTTGTGTTTCTGTCAGTACCATACTGTTTAATTACTGAAGCTTTGTAATCAGGAAGTATATTGCCTTCAGCTTTGTTCTTCTTTCGTAATATTGTTTCGGATATTCAAGGTCCTTTGTGGTTCCCTGTGAATTTTAGAATTGTTTTTTCTATTTCTATTAAAAAATGCCATTGGGATTTTGATAGTGATTACATTGAATCTGTAGATCATTTTGAGTAGTATGGACATTTTAACAATACTAAGTCTTCCAATCAGTATACATGGGATTTCTTTCCATTTATTTGTATCTTCTTTAATTCCTTTCATCAATGTTATGTCATTTTCAGTGTACACATCTTTCACCTCCTTAGTTTGTTCCTAAGTATTTTATTCTGTTTGATGCTATTGTAAAGGGGATTGTTTTCCTAATTTCCTTTTCAGATAATTCATTGTTAGTGTTGATTAACACTAGTGTTGACACTTGATTTTTGTTGATTTTGTAACCTGCAAGTTAACTGAATTCATTTATTAGTTCTAACAGGTTTTTTGTGTGCAGTCTTTAAGGTTTTTGGCAAACAGGGACAATTCTACTTCTTTCTTTTGGATTTGGACGTCTCTTATTTCCTTTTCTTGCCTAATTGCTGTGGCTAGGACTTCCAGTACTATGTTGAATAGGAACAGTGAGAGTAGGAATCCTTCCCTTGTTCCTGATATTAAAGGAAAGCCTTTCAGTTTTTCACCATTGAGTATGATACTGGCTGTGGGCTTTTTATATATGGACTTTATTATGTTAAGGTAATTTCCTTTTATTCCTAGTTTGTTGACAGTTTGCATCAGGAAAGAGTGTTAAATTTTATCAAACAGTTTTTTCTGCATCTATTGAGATTGTCTTGTAATTTTTATCATTCATCTATTAATGTGGTATATCACATTAATTGATTTTCATTATGTTGAACCATCCTTGCATTCCAGGGGTAAATCCCACTTGGTCATGGTTTATAATCCTTTTAACATATTGTTGAACTCGGTTTGCTAGTATTTTCTTGAGGATTTTTGTGTCTATGTTCGTCAAGGATCTTGGCCTATAGTTTTCTTGTCTTGTGGTATCTTTGTCTGGCTTTGGTTTCAGGGTAATGTTAGTCTCATAAAATGAGTTTGGAAGTGTTTCTTTTGGAAGAGTTTGAAAAGGATTGGTGCTAATTCTTCTTTAAATGTTTGGTAGAATTCACCAGTGAGCCATTTGGTCCTGGGATGTTCTTCATTAGGAGGTTTTTGATTACTGATTCAGTCTCCTTATTTGTTATTGTTCTGTTCTGGCTTTCCATTTCTTCTTGATTCACCCTTGGTAGGTTGCATGTTTCTAGGGATTTATCCATTTCTTCTAAGTTATCTAGTTAGTTGGCATACAATTGTTCATTGTAGTTTCTTACGATCCTTTTTGTTTCTGTGGCATCAGTTGTAATGTCTCCTCTTTTATTTCTGATTTATTTATTTGTGAATTTTCCAGTTTTCCTTCTGTTATTGATTTCTAGTTTCATTTTATTGTGATCGGAAAAAATACTTGGTTTGATTTTAATCTTCTTAAATTTGTTAAGACTCATTTTGTGACCTAACATGTATCTATCCTGGAGGGTGTTCCACATGCACTTGAGAAGAATTTACATTCTGCTACTGTTGGGTGGAATGTTCTATATAAGTCTGTTAGGTTCATTTGGGCTATAGAGTTGTTCAAGTCCACTGTTTCTTTGTTGATTTTCTGTCTGCTTGTTCTCTGCATTATATAAAGTGGAGTATTGAAGTCTCCTACTATTATTATATTACCCTCTATTTTTCCTTTCAGATATGTCAATGTTTGCTTTATAGATTTAGGTGCTCTGATGTTGGGTATATATATTTATAATTTTTAAAGCTTCCTGATGAATTGGCCCTTTTGTCTTTATATAATGTCCTTCTTTGTCTCTTGTGACAATTTTTGACTTAAAGTTTATTTTTTCTGATATAAATATAGCCACCCCAGCTCTCTTTTGGTTACCATTTGCATGGAATATCTTTTTCCATTCCTTCACTTTATGCCTATGTGTGTCTTTAAATCTAAAGTGAGTCTTTTTAAGACAACATATAGTTGGATCTTGTTTTGTTTTTGACAATTCAGCCACTCTATGTCTTTTGACAGGTGAATTTAATCCATTTACATTTAAAGTAATTATTGATAGGGAAGGATTTATTATTGTCATTTGATTTCTGTTTGTCTTGTAGTTCTTTTGTCCTCTTTTCCTCTCTTGCTGTCTTTTTTGTATTTTGTTGATTGTTTGTATTGATATGCCTTGATTTCTTTTTCTTTTTGTGTAACTGCTATAGGTATTTTCTTTGTGGTTACCACGGGGCTTACATGAAATATCATCATTATAACAGTTTATTTTAAGATGATAATAACTTAACTTCAATTGCATACAAAAACTACACATTTACTCGCCCCCCCAACTTTATGTTATTGATGTCATAATTCATACCTATTTACAGCCATACACTACATAACATTTCAGTCAGTGACAGATCACATAAATGAGGGTGGCCCCATAAGATTAGTACCCTATAGCCTAGGTGTATAGTAGGCTATACCATCTGGGTTTGTGTAAGTACATTCAATGATGTTTCCACAGTGACAAAAATCACCTAATGATGAATTTCTCAGAACATATCACCATCGTTAAGTGATGCATGACTGATATTGTGTATCCGTCAACATATTTATCTGTCATAGTTATTTTTCATACTTTGTCTTTTAACTTTTATACTAGAATTAAACTTGATTTACCCACTACCATTACATTAATACAGAGTTCTATATTTGTCTATATATTTATGTTTACCAAGGAGTTTTATACTTTCATATGCTATTGTTTTGCTGTTTAGCATCCTTCCATTTCAACATGAAGAACTCCCCTTAGCATTTTTTGTAAGACAGGTCTAGTGATGGTGAACTTCCTCAGCTTTTATTTGTCTAGGAAAGTCTTTATCTCTTCCTCATTTCTGAATGACAGTTTTGCCAAATATAGCAGTCTTATTTGGCAGGGTTTTTTCCAGCACTTTGAATATATCATACCATTCTCTCCTGGCCTGCAAGTTTTCTGCTGAAAAATCCACTGAGAGTCTTATGGGAATTCCTTTGTGTATGTGACAAATTGCTATTTTCTTGCTGCCTTCAAAATTCTCTTTTTGTCTTTGACTTTTGACAATTTGATTATAAAGTGTCTTGATGTAGATTCTTTGGATTCATACCAAAATTCCTTAGGCTTCTTGTATCTGGATGTCCATTTCTTTCCCTAGATTTGGGAAGTTTGAGGCCATTATTTCTTTGAATAAGCATTCTGCCTCTTTCTCTCTCAATTCTCCTTCTGAGACTCCCATGATGCACATATTGGTCTGCTTGATGTTTTCTCATAAGTTCCTTAAAGCTTTCATCATTCTTTTATCTTTTTGCTCCTCTGACTGGGTTATTTCAAATGACCTGTCTTCAAGTTCACTGATTCTTTCTTCTGCTTGTTTTAGTCTGTTATTGTTTTAGTTTGAACCCCTCTGTTGAATTATTCAGTTCAGTTATGTTCTTCAGCTCCAAGATTTCTGTTTGGTTCTTTTAAAAATTTTCTCTCTTTGTTGAAATTCGCACTTTGTTCATGCATTGTATTCCTGAACTTGCTGAGCATTTTTACAATGGTCATTTTGAATTCTCTGTCAGGTAATTTATATATCTCCATTTCATTAGTGTCAGTTTCTGGAGTGTTACCTTGCTCCTTTGTTTGGATCATGTTTTCTTGTTTCTTCATTTTCCTTGACTCTTTGTGTTGGTATCTACACATTAGAAAAAAACTGCTACCTTTCCCAGTCTTCATGGATTAGCCTCATATAGGAGAAGACCTTCTCTAATCAACCCAGCCAGAGCTTCTGTGGGCTTCTCAAACCTTCATGCTAGTCCAAACCACTGTCTTTGTTCTTACCAGCTCCTGGGCATCTAGAGTATGCCAGGTTCTGTTTAACACTCTAGGACAGGCAAGATAGAAGACAGTCCCTTGGGTAGCACCTAGAAAAGTTGAAATGTGGATATTTGGTCCAACTCTTTCCCTTTTCTAGGAGAAATGAGGAGCTGGAAGTTTCCTCTTGATCATATGGTGCTGTGCCGGGGGTGGGGATTATAGTGAGAGGATGTCTCCAATTTTCCTACCTGTTTCAATGTGGCTGGTTTTAACTTGCCCAGGCTGCAGGAGCCTCTCAATTAGTTTCTGGATTTCTCATAAAGGGAATTGGGTTGTGTATTACTATTGAATTCGTGTATCCAGGGAGAAGCAGAGTTCAGGGCTTCCTAGTCTGCCATCTTGCTGATGTCACTCCCTGCTTACTCTCAATTTTTGATTTATAAAAATCACAGCTTTTTTATTAAGTGCATTCATGTTTCAAATTGCTATATCTCCTTAATGAATTAAACTGATTCTATTAACATTATGTAGTGACCTTATTTTTAGTAATTGTTTAGTAATTATTGTTTAATACTTTTTCTTTTTCTGATATGATATAGATACCTCAGTTTTCTTTTGGTTAGCATTTTGCTGGGATATCTTTTACTATCCTTATTTTACCTTCTGTTTCTTGTAGATAGCATGTAACTTTTTCTACATCCAGTCTGAAAATTTATGTCTTTTAATAGGTAAGTTTTGTCCATTTACAATAATTGCAATAATTGGTATATTTAGACTTGTTTCTAACCTCTTACTTTGTATTATCTATTTGCCTCTTTCCATAATCCCTCTCCTTTTATTTTTATTGTCTTTTTAAAATTTCATTTTCTTGACTTCTGTTCCAGAAGGTATCCATTCTGTACATTTTTTTTTCCCAGTGGAAGACCTGCCTACAAAACGCCTTGTGCTATTTCACATGAGGCACTCCCTGTGGACAAGAAGATTGGAAAAAAGGGCATCTAATATATTTACTGATTTCTTTGTCCATTATTTATTTTTGCATGTCAGATCTTTCTGGTAATATTTTCTTTTGTTCTGAAATACATCTTCATTTAGACTTGTACTTAGCCTGGCTTTAAGCCCTGGAACTAACTATTTCTAGCTATGTAACCTTGGCCCTTAACCTCTCTGTAAAATGTGGATAATGATAGTGCCTACCACATAGGATTATTTTTGAAGATCAATTGACTAATAAATATAAGGAACTTGGAACAAAATTTGTGCTATATAAATTTTAGGTATAGTTTAGAAATTTAAAAGTTCCTTTACTGAAAGTCTACTTGTGATAATTTTCTCAGTTTTTGTTTGTCTGGAAATATATTTATTTCACTTTCATTTTTGAAAGGCAGTTTTCTTGAAAGATAATTTGGTTGAAGACACAATTCACTTATAAGTAACCAGACAGAAGAGATAAATCATTTAAGAGAGAATGACAACTAGACAAAGCACACTTCTCAAAAGCAATAATGGAAGCCAGTGACAGTATCATTTACCTTTAAAGATTCTCTATTTTTTTTTATATGTGTATTAGTCACGGTTTTCCAGAGAAATAGAACCAATAGGATTATAGGAATTGGCTCATGTGATTATGGAGGCCAAGAAGTCCCACAATCTGCCATCTGCAAGCTGGAGAACCAGAAGAGCCAGTAGTCTAATTCAGTCTGAGTCATAAGTCTAAGAACCAGGGGGTGGGGGTGGTGATGGTACAAGTCCTGGTCCAAATTTGCAGGCCCAAAAACCAGGAGCACTGATGTCTGAGGGCAGGACAAGTTGGATGTCCCAGCTCAAACAGAGAGAGTGATTCATCCTTCCTCCACCTTTTTGATCTATTCTGGTCCTTAATGGATTGGATAATGCCTGACCACATTAAGAAGGACCATCTGCTTTACTGAGTTCCATAAATTGAAATGCTAATCTCTTCCAGAAACATCCTTGCAGGCACACTCAGAAATAATTTTTGCAGGTTATATGGGCATCCCTTAGCCCAGTCAAGTTGACAGATAAAAAAATTAACCATCACAATATTCTACACTTTCACTACCATATTTCTAGGTATGGATTTATTTTTATTTATTTACTTATTTATTTATTCTGTTTAAATCATGCCCTTTTTTCTGTGGGTTCATGTCTTTCATCAAATATGGAAGTTTCTTCAACATTATCACTTCAAACATTGTCTGTCTTCTATGATGTCTGTTCTCTTTCTCTGGGAGTCTAACTAGATGCAAGTTAGATTTTCTTATTCTATCCCACAGGTCTCTTAACTTCCCTTTTATATTTTCCAGTTCCTTGTTTCTCTGTGCTGCATTTTGGGTAATCTCCACAGATTTGTATTTACGTTAACTTATTTTCTCTTTAGCTGTGTCTAATAGAAAGTGTAGCTCATTCACAATCATGTTTTTCATTATAATTTTCATTTCTAAGCATTGTATTTAGTTTTTCAAGTATACATGGTTTCTTGAACAGTGTCTTGTTCTTTGCTCATTTTTTATTCCACTTCTTTTACTTAAAATATTAATCATAATTATTTTACATCTGTTATCTAATAATTCTAATATCTGAAGTCTTTGATGGCCAATCATCTTTTATGTGTTGTTTTGTTCACTTTCACTCATAGCACTTTGTTCCCTATGGCTTGGTGATTTTTTTTGTGTGTGTATGTGTGTGAGGAAGGTTGGTCCTGAGCTAACATCTGTGCCAATCTTCCTCTATTTTGTATATGGGATGCCGCCACAGTATGGCTTCATGAGTGGTGTGTAGATCTGCGCCTGGGATGCGAACCTGGGCCACCAAAGCGGAGCACGAAATTAACCACTACGCCACTGGGCCAGCCCTGGTGATTTTTAATTGACAGCTCATATTCTGTAGAACTCAATCTAAGGGAATTTTGAGGACCTAAATTGAAGGTGCTTCCCTTCAGAGAGGATTTGCTTTAGTTTTTGTTTTTAGTGGATGCCAGGGGATGCTACTGATTTAGATCCACTTTAATCCTCCTCTAAAGTCTTGGCTTAGTATGAAAATCTTGAGTTCTGCTTTCCTGCCTTACAGATATCTAAGATTCATTCTTCAAAACTTAAAGTTAATATCCTCATATATATATATATATGTGTATATATACACCCACACACATATGTATATATGAAGGAAATATATATGTACATACATATATACATGTACACAAATGTACATACATACATACGTGTATAATAGAGAGAGAGAGAGAGAGATTGAGAAAGAGAGGTAATTTTCCTTCAACCTATGCTATGTAACTGGTACTTGTTGCAGTGTAAGTATGGAAGGGTTGTGCAAGTGCCAGATATATATGGTTTACCATACAATGTGCTAACCATGGCCCACACTCCCATATTTTCAGAATGAACTTAACTATTGTGTTGAGTTACATAATCAAAATATTATTCAGTTGCACTTTAAATATTTTTCAGTCTCTCTCTTATTCTCTTAAGATGATTTATTACTGTTTACTGACTTTCTTTTGAAATAATGTGAAAATCCTTTCTCCAAAATGTCAACTACCTGAAATATTACCACAAGTCTCTAAAATTTAAAAAAAGAATTAAGACATCTGCAATCATCACTAAAATATCAGCTCCATCCACCAGAATGCAAGTTCCATGTGTGCAGGGTTCTATATATTTTGTTAATCATTTTAGTCCCAGCACCTGGAACAGTGCCTGAGAGGTTCTCAATAACATTTCTTGAACTAAGGAATTAATACATTCTATAAAGAATCCCTTCTTTCTTTTGAGATTATAGAGAGATGTGACAGATGTTACTCTCATTTCACCATGCAACTATGTTCAAGTTTCAAAGGTCAGAAACCTTTTTGTACAACCTTGTTTAACCCCAATCTACTAATCTACTCTAATGATCGTGAAGACTCAGTATTGTGCTGGATCAGTTACACAGGAATATTTCACAGAGTTATGCATGTTTTTCGAGATGAGTATAATCTAGGAATGATGAAATCCCTCTGACAGCATTTCATTCTTTGTTTTTCAGTCTTTCTATTAAAAATCAAATCTGTTACAAGAGTTTCTCTTCTAAAGCAATGTGAAAAACCAAGTGTCTTTCTGTTTGTTGTTATTGATAAGATCGTATTGCAGTGTTTCAGAAGTTTGGTCCATCAGCTTTGTCACTTGTGTTCAAGAGTGCCCTAGAGTGTGTCAGGCAATTTTCCCTCTGCCTCTGCCATAACTGGTAGTTTTTGTAGTTTTAGGTATGGAAGGAAAGAGCAAGTAGCAGTAGACTGATGACTGGACAATGTCCCCAGCCTGCTCTGCTTTGTCAAAGGTACATATTTGAAAAGCTCGTTCTCTATCCCTCTGGTAGGTAACATATCCCACAGAATATTACTCACTCAATCAAAAAGGTTCATGTAAGGAGATTGATTGATCCTAATAGAAATGGAAAATGACAGGCACTCTTCCTGTGTTTCTTCATTTATTTATTCACTCTTTGGGGGATGTCCACTGAAAATTATATATTCTCTAAACCTTTTACTCAATTTCAATCTTGAAATAACCATCATTTTACGAACTGAAGTAGATGCAAAAATAAGTAAGATGGAGTTCCTGGCCTTGACGATTTTACAGTGTGGCAGGGGAGATACACATGGATGCAGAAACTTACATGCAATAGAAGTCCTCGAACTGGGTATAGAGTGCCATGGAAACACAGAAGAAAAGATAACGAATTCTTCCTGGAGTGAGTGTTGGAGAAATGGGAGAAGATTAGGACAAGTCTCTCAGGAATGATATTTGACCTTGGCCTTGAAGAATAAAAGGCAGTTCGACAGACATTCTCATCATAGAAAACACCATATATAAGGCCCAGAAGTATAAATAAGCATGACATATCTAGCAAATGGAAGGTTTGGAGTACCTAAAGAGAAGAGTATGGGAACAAGGCAGGAGGTGAGGCTGAAAAGGGAAGTTTGGGAACTTTTCTTATGGGGTATTGTATGTTGGGGTAAGAAGTTTGGACTTAAGCACTTATCAGATTCATCATATGGAGGATGGTGTGGAGAGCAGACAGCCTGAAACATACAGACCAGTTAGAATGCTTTGGGGAAAGCTTAGGAGGAACAATAACAAGGGCATCAACCAGGGCCTTAGACTTCAGCAGAATTCAAAAGCCTGTAGGGCTCTGCAGGTAGCTTGAATGAGTAAGGGGTTGGCTATAAGACAACAGAAAGTTGTGGGGACTCCAGTGACAGACAGATTCTGTGCCTAAAGGCACTCAAATTAAAAGTAACAGCAATAATATCTTTGCTTATGAAATAAAGCTCATCCACGGGGCAGATTTGGACTGCAGGTGTCAGTTTGCCACCCCTTGCTCAACATAGAGGGATCTATTTATTCTCTTTTTGATGCCCTTTTGGAAGAGAGAGCTTCCTCATCTTCTCGGGTAGACCGTGCTGGTGTCCAGTCATTCCGAAAGTCACAGACTTTGGTACTTTCTCAACTTCTGCTTCTTGTTTAAACTCACTTCTTTTTGTTCCACCTTCAGTGCAACCAGAGATCATTTGGGTTTTTTTCTCCCATTCTTGAAGTCTTGTATTCTTTACCTTCTAAATCAAAGAACATTTGGTTTAAAATCAGTGCGATACATGAAATTATGATAATAATCACAACTTAGATTTGCATAGCACTTTATGGTTAAAATGCACTTTTATCCCCTTCTTTTGACCTAGATAAGGCAGATTTTTCACATAAGAAAACTGAGACTTTGTTTAAGTGACACGCCCAAGTCATACGGTTAGAATGGTGGAAATGGGAAATTGGTCTACTCTCACAAATCGGTTTGCTCTTTTCTTGACACCATCGGGCCTCCCATGGCCTATTTGCAAGTCTGATGACTCATCTGCATATTTGTTCTCTCCAAGTACAGAGAGGAAGAATATTGATTCAGGACTTAGAAAACAATGGCATTTTAATAAAAATGGCACTTTGGGACTTAAAAACATTAAATTAATCTTTTCTTTAAACCCACAATTTTGTTGAGTTGACAGTGTGTTAAAATAATGAATATTTAAAAGTTTGATTTTTTTCATATGGAAATTTCTCTCAGGAACTACTTAAAAACTCTTGAACTTTGAACTCATTCATTCATTCATCCACCCATCAAAGCTTTTCTTTTCTTTTTTTTTTTAACAGATATTGTGCTAGAAACACAAAGAGGAATAAAATATGGTTTCTGCCAGCAACTCAGGCTCCAGGTCATTTCTGACTCCCTCCCTGTTGGATTCTACGGATATCTTCTGAAGACTTTTTCTGTTTATCTCTTTAATCCAGACCCTGGTGCCCCTCTGTAAGAAGGATTTGGACAGAAACTCACACCAAACTCTGATAGAACCTCCCTCAAGTTTTATTTAGTTGTAAGCAAAAACTGGGATGTATAGAGCGCCCCCTGAATAATGGGTAAACAGAGAAATATTGTATTGCCTGCAAATATATTTTTAAACAAAAGAAAAGTAGGGGGTAAGCCAACTCAGAAAACTGCCATTTTTCAGTAAACTGTTTTGAAAAATATCTGGTTTGTCTTCTCATTAAGATTCAAGAGAGAATTGCATTTATATAATTTGAATGAACAGTTATGAAGTAATGAAGGATTGCTTGAATTTGAAACACATGACTGCCAAATTTAAGAGATGGAAGCAACCAATAGAAGGGGAATATTGCAGAAAATCAAATAGTGAAGTAGAAAAGAATTTGCAAAACTCTCCCAGAACACAGAAGAAATGGATAAAAGATTGAAGTGATGAGGGAGATAATTTAAAAATATGGGCAAAAATCATGGAGATCCAACCAAGGAATGTAGAATTCCTAAAGGAGAGAACTGAATAGATGGATCAGAAACAAAGATCAAAGAGATAATGGAAGGGGGCCAGCTCCGTTCCTGCGCTCCGCTTCGGCAGCTCGGGGTTTCGCAGGTTCTGATCACAGGCGCGGACAGATGCACCGCTTGTCAAGTCATGCTCTGGTGGCGTCCCATATAAAGTAGAGGAAGATGGGCAGGGATGTTAGCCCAGGGCCAGTCTTCCTCAGCAAAAAAGGAGGAGGATTGACAACGGATGTTAGCTCAGGGCTGGTCTTCCTCACAAAAAAAAAAAAAAAAAAGAGTTAATGAAAGAAGATCGGCTGATCCAAAGAAACTCAGTCTAAACCTCAAAAGTATGAACAGTATTCCCAGGCAAAGTCCATAACAAAACAATGCTCAATAATACTTAGCCATTTTCAGTTATTAAGTGTATGTAAAAATCCGAAACATTTTCAGCACCACCATCCCCCCAGACACACACAAAATAAAACCAACAACAGCCCATCAACTTATCTACTGTGTCAGTTATGATCCCTGCAGGAAACAGGAACCACACTTCTGATGGTTCAGTGAAGAGACTTTAATAAATGCACTAATTACAAAGCAGGTTCAAGGTGCAAACAAGCAAAGTGAGGCACCCGGAGATTAGCACCAAAGGGAAGCTGTCCTTATCCCTTGGGCCAAAGCAGTGAAGGGAGAAAGTGGAGGTAACAAATCAATGAGCTGGAATCCTGGAGGAGGAGCCCTGTGTGGGTTCTAAAATTGCAAAGGGACACAGCTACTACCAGAGATGCTACAGCACTGAGCAGGAGGGAATGGGAAAAAGGTAACTTCCACCTCTCTCTGCCCTGCCGTCTGATCGCCTGCTAGTACCTCCCATTGGCTGAACTCAACCAGGAGCCAGTCAGAGTGCCAACAGAAGCAGAAAACAGCTGTCAGTCTTAGTGGCCAGAGAAGGGTAGAGAAACATGTAATGGATCTGGAAGGTGGGATGGGGGCGTGGATAAGGAGAATAATCGGTATAACCTACAAGGATCTAACAACTAGTTCAATCGAGAAATATCCAATTAGCTTTGGAGGAAAAAAGACTGTAGTACGTGGATTCTATATCCAATACTTTGTTGTTTATGTGTGAATGAAGTAAAAAAAATAGTCCAAATATGAGCATAGGCTTAGAATCTCCTTCTAGGGGAATCAACGAGTACTAGACAGACTCAGTCTCTGCTGTCAGTGAGCTTGTAGTTATGTTAAAATCAATTTGTAATAAACAGTGCCATGTGTTTGGAGGAAACACTTCTCTACCAGCTTAAGTCAGACTGATCAGGGACCTGCAAATTAACTGACAATAGAAGGATTAACAAGAGATAAATTTATTAAGCATGCAGGATTTCCCTATATAGATACTAGTTCCCAGAACAGCTAGGGGTGAAAGTTTATATACCGGTTTAATAAAGGCTAGGATGGGGGGTGGAGTTTAAGGGCTTCAAATGATGGAAAGTTCTGATGAGGCTTGTTGACACAAATTTTTTCGTGGAATGTCCGGTGCCCAAGGTCAGTGCGTCCCTAACTGGAGACCTCTCTAGAGGGAGGGATTTGTTGCAGCTGACTTTCATAAAGCTGTGTTCTAGTCAGATAAGGGAATTTTGGGTGAGAATTCTTTCTGCATCTTCTGTAGCTCAGATGTTTTCACTTTGAAGTAATCTCAATACCAGTTTGGTAGATTTTGGTCTCTTCACTTGGCTATGGAAATGGAAGCACAAGGCACTATGGGAACACTTTGGAACGGAACAACCTAGTCCAGTGTGATCAGGGAGACTCCTGGTCTTAGTTGAGATTCCAGGTCTTAGTTGAGACTAAAGGATGAGTAGATGTTAATGAGGCAAAGCAGCTGGGAAGGAATCTAGGCAAAGGAATCAGCTGTATGTACCATCAGGTTGGCACTCAATAGGTATTGAGCAACCATGATACAGGGATTAATGAAAACAGCCTAATTAAAAATCCTAAAATTTTCACAGAAAACTGTCTTAGTCTGTGTGGGCTGCTATAACAAATTACCAGAGACTGGGTGGCTTATAAACAACAAATATTTATTTCTCACCGTTCTGGAGGCTGGGAAGTCCAAGATTCAGTGTCTGGTGAGAGCCCACTTTCTAAACAGCCATCTTTTCACTGTAACCTCACATGGCAGAAGGGCTGAGCTAGCCCTCTGGGGTCCTTTTTATAAGGGCACTAATCCCCATCAACAGGGCTCTGCCTTCATGACCTAGCCATCTCCCAGAGGCCCCACCACCTAATATCATCACATTGGGCATTAGGTTTTAACATACGAATTTTGAGGGGGATATAAACATTCAGACCATAGAAGGAACTGATATCATGTTTGTATTTAAGAAGCATTTACTGATTACTCACTAAGGAGGTGGAACTGGGAATACAAAAACAGTAAACTACATTTGATTCCATGCCTTTGACTAAGCAGTCACACAGGAAAGCACATAAACAGAATTAGAGCAGCTTTTCCCCCCAGTTTTATTGAGAAATAATTGACACACATCACTGTGTAAATTTAAGGTGTACGGTATGATGGTTTGATTTACATATATGATGACATGATTACAATACCTTTAGTGAACATCCATCATCTCATTTAGATGCAATAAAAAGAAAAAAATTTCTCCTGTGATGAGAACTCTTAGGATCCATGTTCTTAACTCTTAGGATCCATGCCTATCTATCATATGGCAATGTTAACTATAGTCATCATGGTGTACATTACACTCCTAGTACTTATCTTATAACTGGAAGTTTTTACCTTTTGACCACTTTCCTCCAAGTCCTCCTCCTCCTCCCCTCCACTTCTGGTACCCACAAATCTGATCTCTTTTTCTATAAGTTGTTCGGGTTTTTTTTAAATTAGTTTCCACATTAAATGAGATCATATGGTATTTGTCTTTCTTTGACTTATTTCACTTAGCATAATGCCTTCAAGGTCAACCCATGTTGCCACATATGGTAGGATTTCCTTGTTTTTTATGGCTGAATAATATTCTATTGTATATATATATATACTACAGCTTCTGTATCCATTCATTCATCAATGGATACTTAGGTTGTTTCCATGTTTTTGGCAATTGTAAATAAAGTCATGCACCACCTAACATTTAGGTCAACGACAGACCACATATACAAGAGTAATCCCATAAGATTATTACCATATCTCCTAGGTGTATTACCTAGGCTATACCATCTAGGTTTGTGTAACACGATGACAAAATCACGCAATGGCGCATTTCTCAGAACATATCTTTGTCATTAAGTAGCGCATGACTGTAATGTAGAGCAGCTTTTGGTGAGAGCTGTGTGCTCAAAGCACCCTGGGAGAGTGCGGATGCTGGGAGGCACCTCTGTCTTCTCACTGACCTGCTGCCAAGAGGTTTGATTTGGTGTGCTGTACTCGGCCTCTAGATCAGCTGTCCTCAGAACTTTGGTGTTACGTTTAGAGGGACTCTGAATCAAGTGTTACTAGTAAATTTCATGTTAATATCACCCTTGTCAATGAGAATCACATACTCAAAGATGTGTCAGCAAGTTGACAATATTAACTCTACTGTCTCCACTTTTTCATCTCTTTTTCACTGGGAAGATTTATCACAATAAGAGAAATAATGCAGCTAACACTGTTTCCCAGAAATTTGAATAAGTAAAGTTACTGAGAGAATGTTTTGTTAAAAATCTTTTTTTTAACCATTTATTCAAATGAAGAAGACATTTGGAGTTCTCCAAATAATCCTACATAAAAAATATATCTTAGATTGGCATGCATTTTAGTGGACATTATTCTTGACAAGACTTTAAGGGACATACAAAGGAAAAAAAGGCACAAAGAAAACAAATAATTACAAAAATGTACTTGGTAATAAACTACCTATAGCCTGAAATTCAGATCAGTAATTAATTAGAACTGTTCAAAGTTACTTCACCCCTGGAAAAACAACACTTCTATTACATTTATAATTAAATTTATAATTAATACTCTATGCATGTCAAGTATAAAGTCATGTTTATACAATGCAATTTTAATCATTTTTTATATTATTTCTCAATAAAAATAAGAAAAATGCCAGAGAGCTTTGATGTTTACTACACAGAATCTTAGCTCTCACATGCTGTCAGTTTTGTGGGAAAACATAAACTGGTCTGATAAGACATATGTTGATTTGGCTTATTTTTAAGTTACGAAAATAGTGTGATTTTTTGGTAGCTCTGAAAAGAGAGTAATCTATAATGAAATATATGCATGAAGGGAGCCATTAAGTTATACTTTATCTTTTTTATCTGGGCTTGTGATTAAATGTTCACTACAGGTAAAGAAAAAGTGCTGTGAATTGAAGAGCTGAGCTCTTTCTATCAAGGGACTAATGATTCTTCTTTTAAAATGTAAATGAAGCAGTCTTGAGTGCTTTAAAATTTGTGAGGAAAGACCGTGGAACTGTCATGATCGTATCATTACTGTGGCTCCCCACGGCAGCGATTGTAAAGGAGCGGGGTGGGGGCTGGTGAACTGAATCTCTAAGTGCCAGGGACTCTTCCTGCAGAGTTGAGCCAGTGAGGAAGAAAGCCTGGCAGGGTCAGTGAGGATTCGGGACAGGGAAGTCAGGAAGCAAGAGCGGGAAACGCATTTTAGAAGGTCAGGTTGGAGAGAAAGATCGAGACTAAGGGCAGAGGCCCATGGCCACTGGCTAGGTGGGCCGGGAGGGGGCTTAAAAGACTGATCTTTTTGGAAGCCAACCTGGATCAGCCTGGGGCTGTGCTCCATCCGGGAGGGACTTTATTCTTCCAGCAGCAGAAAGGGGCTCAAAGGCATTAAGTTGTCCTTGGACTGGGGAATAAAAGTGGAATGAAATGGAGTAGAGGTCCATGGCCCTCTGAAATTGTATTTAAAAATGGTGTATCTCTGCCTTTTTTTCTGGAGAGAAGACCAGATCTTTAGTAGGCATCAGCTTCTCAAAGGGATCAATGACTCCTCTCCTCCCTCAGCCCTCCTCCTCCACCAAAATCAACAAAAAAATCACCGACCTAGAAATGAAGCTTTACATTTAGGGAGTTCTTATCATCTGAAAGTGAAATGTTAACAAGCACCACCTGAAAGATTTTTTTTTTTTCAGATTTGTGCCAAGAGAATTGATTAATCCAAGATTATATTTGTGATTCCCCCCACCTTGACTATGTTGTTTATTCCCAAATTCCTTCACACTGTAGTGAAATTTAATGGTTCACTTTGAAATGAATCTGTGTTAAACTAACGGATAGGATGGAATGAAGTTGTATCTTCTGAGAAGAAATGAAAGTCCAGGGCTCAAAGATCAGACCTTCAATCTACTCCTGCACCCCTCCTCCTCCTCTCTCACCCCCAGTCCCCAAGCCCAGATGTGATGTCAACAAAAGCCAGCTTTTTCCTGCCAAATTCCACCCACATTCCTTTAATCTTTACTTGTGAGATTCATTTTCCATTTGGATACACATATTTGGACACTTCTTCCTCTGTCCACATCCTATTTAATGTAGAGTGACAAAACCTGGGTACCACACATGAGCAAGATGTCATTGTCGATGTGGCACTTGCTCTCCCTGTCGGGTTGGGTTTGCTAGGCGGCTTGCAGTCCAGGAATCTGACGACTGCTCTTTGTGCAAGTTTAGATCCACTGCAGTTCTCAGCCATTTTCTCAGGAGGCAGGTAGCATCAGAGGCTGCATAGAAATGGAAATGGTGGGCACTGAATTTGGTGACTGGGCTCCTTTTAGATTATTTAAGGATTTATTCATCGTCTAGCTGGAGGGGAAATGTGTACGTGTTCTCAATAGTTATGAGTTAAACGCCAAAATATAGGCACACATTGCTGGCAGTCCTTTTAATGATAGGATGAAAAGCTTTCAGAGATGAGAAGGTAATGGTGGGGAGCAAGAGACTGTGACAAAAATAGAGACTTCATAATTTGTCTCTCCTCCACACTCTTGAATTAGAACGTATGGGAAATTGACTCTGGGGTAAAGCTATTTCTGCTCTTCTCTGCTCTCATCCATTTGAAAATGGATGAAAATGTATTACACAGATGAAAATGCTGAAAACTTATGAACCCAGAAATCTTAACGTACCATGATGTAGCAGAATATAAAAGAAATGAAGAGGGATGTCTAAAAGTATTTTACTTGATACAAATCTGATAAAGCCAGGAAATTTGATAAGGTTGGAAATTAATCATCTTATTATCCTGGAAACAAAACTAGTTAGGCTAAAGATGTGGTGTATAATACAGAAAAGAAGGCTTTTTCCTTCTCTGGAAATACTGTTTTTCAAGATAAGTATTCAAATTTTTAAAGATGAAAATTGACACTAGAATTTGAATTAGGTGTATCTATTTTCAGTGGCATTACACTTTTCCAAAATCATTTGTAGTATATGCACTTTCTCTTTCTGTTTTATATTTTTATGAAATATATTTGTTTTTTTCTCAAGATGATTTTAAAATAATTTTATATTATAGTCAGTTCTGCTCTTCATAAATTCACTTGTAAGATTTTGAATATGCCTTTCAACTGAACAGTTTGTTCAAAGGAGGGACCTCATATCAGAAGAACACTTGTTAGGTGGAACTCTTTTCTCACATATTATCTCCTATTATTGTGGTTTGAAGTTGAGAAGTCTTTAATAATGTCACTCCAAAAGTATATGTTAAAATAGTCTGTTCTAAAAATCAAATAACTTGAGTAAAATAGATGAAAAGCAATTACCATATTTGTTTATATTCTTAAAATAAATGTGTTTTGTATCTTAACTCTACTGAAAAGGCCTAGAAACAGTGACAAACTCGATAGCAATGAACACCTCTAGTACCAAGATTGTGGTCTCTAAACAGCCATTTCCCACTAAAAGGAACCAAGGTTTGTTGGAGAAATAGCCAATTTCAGGTCAAGAGCAAGATGAGCCTGGCATATCATATGTGAAAGATAGGAAGCTATTCAAATCTATTGGAGTCAAGTCAAAAAAGCTCCAGAGTCAACTTGAAGAGGCCCCCACCCATCCACCCACCCATGCAAAGATGAGATCATTGGAATATCAAATATGTTAGATGCTCAAAATAAAACATATTAAATATATTTAAATTCTTAAGTTCTTAATGACATGGGGGAAAAAACCTCATTGGTCAACTTTGGAGAAGACCAGGGTATCAATTCATTATTTGTGAAAACTAGTAAATAAAGGGAAGTCAAGCAAGTCAATTTTCTGATTTTTCTATATAAACTGTACCACTGGATAACCAAATGTTTGAAGAAGGTTAAGTTTCTTTTTACAAAATTGCAAACAATAATTGTAGAAGGAATAGTAGAACATCACCATTTTGCAGTCCCTAATGATCTAGGTAATGATAACCATGAGCTGCTGACATCACAAAATAGACAACCAGACGTTGTGTGCCTCTCGACAGAAGTAAACGTCACCAACCAGGAAGTCTTCCTGCCAAAAACAGCACTTGAATCCAATCAGCTTCTACATACATCTAGCAAACTGTAGGAAGTACAGAGGGTTGAGGAATGTGTTAAGCTGCCCTACAAGGATGCAATCAGCTAATCCAGAAACTCTACAGGACAAACAAATAAACCAAAGCTCTTTTCAATAAATAAATTGCAAGGGGAAAAGAAAGAGAAAGCGTCTATAAAATAAATGAGATCTGAGATGTCAGCCAACTGCAGTGCATGGAGCTGATTTGATGCTGATTCAAAAAAACCATCTAAAATTTTTTGAATAAGAAGAGAATTTGAACCCTAACAGAATATTTGGTGATAGTAAGGAATTATTGTTAATTTATTTAGGTGTGATAATAGTATTGTGGCTACACTTTTAAAAAGAGGTCATACCTTTTCAAATTATATATTTACAGATAAAGTTTGCTTCAAAACAATCCAAGTGGTCAGCAGGGATTGGAGAAGTGAATGGGGATAGAGAGGAAACAAGTTTGGCTGTGAGTTAATGATCATGGAAGATGGGTGCTTGTCCATGAAGATTCACTATTCTACTTTCTCTACTCTTGCATATGTTTGAAATTTTCCACAATTGAAAGTTTAACAAGTGTTGAGCTGGCCCTGACGCCCTAGCAACTAAAGTTTGGCAGGCTCCACTTCAGCAGCCTGGATTCAGTTCCCTGGGTGGAACCACACCACTCGTCTGTCAGTAGCCATGCTGTGGTAGTGGCTCACATAGAAAAACTAGAAGGACTTACAATTAGAATATACAACTATGTACTCAGGCTTTGGGGAGGAAAAAACATTAAAAATAAAGAGGAAGATTGGTAACAGAGGTTAGCTCAGGGCAAATCTTTCCCAGCAAGAAAAAAAAGTTTAGTAAGTATTGTGAAGATTTTTCTTAAAAATTGTTCTAATACCTTTTCTGACCTATCTATATGGAAGTAAAAAAAAAAAAAATGACAAAGTAAGAGGATGATCTCAGACAGAGATGACTCAGAAATCTTACGTTTTTAAATTCGTAAACAGTTAAAACTAAGCTCTATTTCTGAAACTCTTTTTCCTCTGCCAAGACTTCTGTCAGTCACTGTCAACCCGAGAAGTTAGAGAAAGTTTGCACTTTTCCAAAGGGAGGTAAGCTCAGTTGCAATAGCAAGCTCTCCTGCTGCAACATGAAACATATTCTTTTACTCTTGGGTTGTTTCCCAGGACATACTGAATAGTAAAGATAATAGTTTAATAATCTATGTACACTTAATAAATGCCCATTTACTTAAAAGTCTTCAGAAGAAAATTTTCAGAGGGAAATATAAATATGTAAACTGAACTCAAAACTTGAAAATGTCATAAAGGAAAACTTTGTTTATGTATTTATTTATTTATTCATATATCTAACCACAAACTTTCTTTAAGTACCTATCATATTGGTAAACAAGACAAAATCTCTGTCCTCAAAGAATTCAAAGTCCTAAAATAAAAAAAATCAATGACTGCAACTTACTGTTATAAATATTATAACAGTGTCTGCCTTTTTCACCATTTACCTTAGCACCTAGCAATATTTAGCATGTAAAGAAACTAAATAAGTATTTTATAGATGGATGGATGGATGAATGGTGTTATGGAGAGGTGTGGTGGAAGATAAAGTAGGAGAGCTAGATGAAGGTCAGATCAAGAAACACCAGGAATACCATGCTAGGAAAATTATCTTTATCTTGAAGACAAGGGTTTGTTTATTTTTAATAGACTTTATTTTTCAGAGTAGTTTTAGGTTCACAGCAGAATCGAGCAGAAGGTACAGAGATTTCCCATATAGTTCCTGCCCCTCCATGTGCACAGCCTCCTTCACTGTTAATATCCTGCACCACAGTCCTACATTTATTACAGTTGATGAAGCTATGTCATTATCACCCAAAGTCCATAGTTTACCTTAGGCTTCACTCTTGGGGTTGTAGATTCTATGGGTTTTGACAAGTGTGTAAAACCATGTATCCACCATTATTGTATCATGCAGAATGATACAATACTTCCCTAAAACATCATCTGTGTTCTGCCTATTCAGCCCTTCCTCTCCTAACCCCTAGCAACCACTGATTCTTTTACTGTTTCCATAGTCTTGCATTTTCCAGAATGTCACATAGGTGAAATCATGCAGTATGTAGCCTTTTCAGATTGGCTTCTCTCACTTAGTAATATGCATATGTTTCCTCCATGTCTTTTTATGGCTTGATAGCTCATTTCTTTTTAGCACTTAATAATGTTCCATTATCTCCATTCACCTATGGAAGGACTTCATGGTTGCCTTCAAGTTTTGACAACTATGAATAAAACTGCTGTAAAAATCCATGTGTGGGTTTTTGTTTCAGATGTAAGTTTTCAACTGATTAGAGTAAACATCAAGGAGTGCAATTGCTGGATCATATAGTAAGAGTATATTTACTTTTGAAAGAAACCTGCAAACTGTCTTCCAAAATGGCTGCACCATTTTGCATTCCCGTTGGCAGAGAATGAGAGTTCCTGTTGCTCCACGTCCTCACCAACATTTGGTGTTGTCAGTGTTTTGGATTTTTGCCATTCTAGTAGGTATGTAGTGGTATCTCATTGTTGTTTAAATTTGCAGTTCCCTGATGGCATATGATGTTAAGCATCTTTTCATACCCTTATTTGCCATCCATATATCCTCTTTGATGAGGTGTCTATTCAATCTGTTGCCAATTTTTTAATCAGGTTGTTAGTTTTCTTATTGTTGAGTTTTAAGAATTCTTTGTATATTTTGGATAACAGTCCTTTATCAGATGTGTCTTTTGCAAATGTTTTTTTCCAGTCTGTGCCTTATCTTCTCATTCTTTTGACATTGTCCTTCACAGAGCAGAAGTTTTTAATTTTAATGAAGTCCAGCTTATAAATTATTTCATTCATGGATCATGCCTTTGGTGTTGTATCGAAAAAGTTATCTCTATACCCAAGGTCATCTAGATTTTCTCCTATGTTATCTTCCAGAAGTTTTATAGTTTTGTACTTTACATTAAGTTCTACTATTCATTTTGAGTTAATTTTTGTGAAGGGTGTAATGTCTGTGTCCAGATTCATTCTTTTTGCATGTAGATATCCAGTTTTCCCAGCACCATTTGTTGAAAAGATTTAGGAGAGAATTTTTTTTTTTTTAACTTTGAGAACAAGATGACATCTCTTAAGAAACCAAAAGAGAAACTTTTAAATGGTCTTTCATTTAATGTTCCAGGGAGAAATATACTCTGTCATAATCAAGGGACTAACTTACCAATATTGGGCGTTAAAGCAATTAAGTTCTCTATCTCAGGCCTCCCCAAATACTTATTTATATACTCTACTGTCCTCAAAACAGAGATGAACTTCACAGTTTTCAATTGTTATACTGGGCTGAAGCATATTATTATGAATTTTAAATATATAATTGAATTAATGAAGAAACAATCACATAGGAGATCTCTAACTCAAAACAATAAAAATACTTTAAAAATTTAAATAAAGGAAAACTGGATTCATAACATGATTGTTTATAATAACTGTTTCAAATAACAACATGGGATTTTTATCTTATCTTTTAAGTAAAAATGCA
Organism: Tapirus indicus; assembly: GCA_031878705.1. Taxonomy (NCBI): domain Eukaryota; kingdom Metazoa; phylum Chordata; class Mammalia; order Perissodactyla; family Tapiridae; genus Tapirus; species Tapirus indicus. The sequence goes on from CM062933.1 coordinate 14,026,158, forward strand.
AGCTGTAAAAGAGAATTCTTTCTAATAAAGTTGTCACAATTAAGAGCATAGAATTGTTGGTGCCACTCAAAAGCTACAATAGAAAGGATAATTCCATTGTACTAAGGAGAGACAAAGACAGACATTACCATTACATACAATTCATATGGTGCCTTGTACCCAGATTGCGAAACTTGAAGTTCACATTTTACAGTAACTCTAGATGCAATATAGATAGAGCTAGTTCACCAATATGACCAATTTTTTCCACTAAGATTTGGGAGCAAAAAGGAAAAGTAATATTTATTCATTCATTCAGTATTTATTAAGTCCCTGCTACTGCTAAGTAAATGAAGAGACCGTATCATAGTAGATACAAAGATGTACTAGACAGAGTTCCGCTCTCCAAGAGCAAACATTCTGGTAGGATGGATGAGAACCTACCAAAGTGACTTACAGTTAAAATAGAAAATCATCTGGAGATAAAAGAGGCACAAATTAGTTGCTAGAGATTTCAGGGGAGAAAAGAATTATTTTCAGCTGGGAATATCAGGAAATACTTGATGATGCAGAAAATATTTGAACGAAATCTTAGGAAAGAAAGAGATGCTACCATCTCCCACAGCTCTTTCCCGCAGAGCCTGCTTGGTTCACAGATCTCACCCACATCGGTGTGAGGAGGTGGGGTCGGGGTCCTCTGTGGCATCCCATTCTTGCTAATTCTACACCATTAACACTCCCCCATCTTGTAAAAGCTCTGTTCCTCTGAGGTTCATGTCAATGGACTTTCCACCCCCTCCCCCTCTTGGTTGCTGTCAACCAACAGCCTCTAGTCACTGTCTTTTAATCCCTGCTGACCTCGATTCCTGGAACATCTTCTTCCTCTTCACCCTGACCTCCTACTGTTCTTCCTGGATTCAACACACATATAGACAGTGCTGCAGCTTAGACTTGTACAAGTCTGGGGGCCAACTCCATTGTCTCTACTGTTGATTTGTATAGTTATTTTGACAAATTCTGGCAGATGATGGTAAAACATCTATAGGAAGAGGTGCCTTTTTCTAATTTGCACAAACTCACCCTGTTGGCTAGTGGCAGGGTTGCATTTGGATGGTTCATTCAATACCCTGTCCCCTTTGTTATTTGACCTCCTCCCCACCAATTACCTTGACCATATGGTAATTGGTCATGACCATTCCACCTCAGCCATATGATCCCAGAGTCACACCCTGGATTTTATCACCCCCAGAGACTAGACTACCTCACGATGAATTTAGAAACCCTGCTTTCCTACATTATCCTCCTGTCTTTTTAGCTCACCTGCTCAAGTGTTCCTTTGAAACAATTTTCCTATCTAGTTGATACCATTAATTCATTTTCTCTTCTATTTTCTCTCTGTTCATTAGTTCCAGTCATCTTTTATTCTCTCCTATCTAGCTTAGATTTCATGATCTTTCATTGGAACCATTCTATTACAAATACTCTCAATGTCCTTGCCCTCTCTCCCTCTTTTGCATTCTCTAGGGGAAAAATAAAAACAACCCTGGACAAACCCAACATGTGCCTTCTCTGGCTGGCACCCATGCAACTGAACATTGCTGGAGAAAGCCCACAGCCACCAGATCCTTACCTCCCACCCCATCCCATAGCAGACGTCCCCCCACTCATGCAATTCCAGAAACACCTTTTGATAGAACCTAAAGCAAACTGAGCTCTGTTGCCTTTGCACACCCTGTTCCCTCTTCTTGGAATGTTTTTCCCCAAATTCTTTTTTTTTTTTTTTTTTTAGGTTTCTTTAATTTTTTTTTTTTTATTGATGTCTTAGTTTATAACACTGTGGGGTTTTAGTTGTACATTTTTGTTTGTCCATCACCTTGTGGATGTAACCCTTCACCCCTTGTGCCCCCCCCACCCCCCTTCGCCTTGGTAACCACCAATCAGTTCTCTCTGTCCGTGTGTTCACTTATATTCCATATATGAGTGAGTTCATGCAGTGTCTGTCCTTCTCTCTCTGGCTTATTTCACTTAACATAATACCCTCTAGGTCCCTCCATGTTGTTGCAAATGGGACAATTGTGTCTTTTCTTATGGCTGAGTAGTATTCCATTGTATGTATATACCACATCTTCTTTAACCAATCTTCAGTTGAGGGACACTTGGGTTGCTTCCACTTCTTGGCTATAGTGAATAATGCTGCAATGAACATAGGGGTGCATACGCCTCTTGTGATGGTTGATTTCATGTCCATTGGGTAGATGCCCAAGAGTGGTATTGCTGGATCATACGGTATTTCTATTTTTAATTTTTTGAGGACTCTCCATACTGTTTTCCATAGAGGCTGCACCAGTTTGCATTCCCACCAGCAGTGAATGAGGGTCCCTGTTTCTCCACAACCTCTCCGGCATTTGTTGTTTTTTGTGTTGGTGATTATAGCCATTCTAACTGGTGTAAGGTGATATCTCAGTGTAGTTTTGATTTGCATTTCCCTGATGATTAGTGATGTTGAACATCTTTTCATGCGTCTATTGGCCATCTGTATCTCTTCCTTGGAAAAATGTCTGTTCATCTCCTCTGCCCATTTTTTGATCGGGTTGTTTGTTTTTTTGTTGCTCAGTTGTATGAGATCTTTGTATATTACTGAGATTAATCCCTTGTCAGACAAACGATTTGCAAATATTTTCTCCCAGCTGGTGGGTTGTTTATTCATTTTGATCCTGGTTTCATTTGCCTTGTAGAAGCTCTTTAGTCTGATGAGGTCCCACTTGTTTATTTTTTCTTTTGTTTCCCTTGTCTGGGTAGACATGGAATCTGAAAGGATCCCTTTATGTCCAATCGCAATTAGTGTACTGCCTATATTTTCTTCCAGGAGTTTTATAGTTTCAGGTCTCACTTTCAGGTCTTTGATCCATTTTGAATTGATTTTTGTATATGGTGATAGGAGATGGTCTACTTTCATTCTTTTGCATGTTGCTGTCCAATTTTCCCAGCACCATTTATTGAAGAGACTTCCCTCTCTCCATTGTATGTTCTTTGCTCCTTTGTCGAAGATTAGCTGTCCATAGATGTGTGGTTTTATTTCTGGGCTTTCAATTCTGTTCCATTGATCTGTGTGTCTATTCTTGTACCAGTACCATGCTGTTTTGATTACTGTAGCTTTATAGTATATTTTGAAATCAGGGATTGTGATGCCTCCAGCTTTGTTCTTTTTTTTCAGAATTGCTTTAGCTATTCGGGGTCTTTTGTTGCCCAATACGAATTTCAGTAGTTTTTGTTCTATTACCGTGAAGAATGACATTGGGATTCTGATTGGGATTGCATTGAATCTGTAGATTGCTTTAGGTAGAATGGACATTTTAACTATATTTATTCTTCCAATCCATGTGCATGGAATATTTTTCCATTTCTTTATGTCCTCCTCAATTTCTTTCAATAGTGTCTTATAGTTTTCATTGTATAGGTCTTTGACCTCCTTGGTTAAATTTATTCCCAGATATTTTATTCTCTTTGTTGCAATTGTAAATGGGATTGTCTTTTTGAGTTCTCTTTCTGTTTTTTCATCGTTAGTGGATAGAAATGCAATTGATTTTTGTAAGTTGATTTTATACCCTGCCACTTTACTGTAGTTGTTGATTGTTTCTAGTAGCTTTCCGATGGATGTTTTGGGGTTTTCTATGTATAGGATCATGTTGTCTGCAAATAGTGAGAGTTTCACTTCTTCCTTGCCTATTTGGAGTCCTTTTATTCCTTTTTCTTGCCTAATTGCTCTGGCCAGAACTTCCAGTACTATGTTGAATAAGAGCGGTGAGAGTGGGCACCCTTGTCTTGTTCCTGTCCTCAAAGGAATGGCTTTCAGTTTTTCCCTGTTGAGTAGGATGTTTGCTGTAGGTTTGTCATATATGGCCCTTATTATGTTGAGGTACTTTCCTTCTATACCCATTTTGTTGAGAGTTTTTATCATAAATGGATGCTGGATCTTGTCGAATGCCTTCTCTGCATCGATTGAGATGATCATGTGGTTTTTATTCTTCATTTTGTTAATGTGGTGTATCACGTTGATTGATTTGTGGATGTTGAACCATCCCTGTGTCCCTGGTATAAATCCCACTTGATCGTGGTGTATGATCTTTTTGATGTATTGCTGTATTTGGTTTGCCAATATTTTGTTGAGGATTTTTGCGTCTATGTTCATCAGCGATATTGGCCTGTAGTTTTCCTTCCTTGTATTGTCCTTGTCTGGCTTTGGTATCAGCATGATGTTGGCCTCATAGGATGTGTTGGGAGGTATCCCATCTTCCTCTATTTTTTGGAATAGTTTGAGAAGGATAGGTGCTAAATCTTCTTTGAATGTTTGATAAAATTCTCCAGGGAAGCCATCTGGTCCTGGGCTTTTATTTTTTGGGAGGTTTTTGATGACTGTTTCAATCTCTTTACTTGTGATTGGTCTGTTCAGATTCTCTATTTCTTCTTGATTCAGTTTTGGGAGGTTGTACGCGTCCAAGAATTTGTCCATTTCCTCTAGGTTGTCCAATTTGTTGGCATAAAGTTTTTCATAGTATTCCCTAATAATCCCTTGTATTTCTGTGGTGTCTGTTGTAATTTCTCCTCTTTCATTTCTAATTTTATTTATTTGAGTCTTCTCCCTTTTTTTCTTAGTGAGTCTGGCTAAGGGTTTGTCGATTTTATTTATCTTCTGAAAGAACCAGCTCTTCGTTTCATTGATCCTTTCTACTGTTTTTTTGGTTTCAATTTCATTTATTTCTGCCCTGATTTTTATTATTTCCCTCCTTCTGCTGATTTGGGGCTTTGTCTGTTCTTCTTTTTCTAATTCTGTTAGGTGCAATTTAAGGTTATTTATTTGGGATTTTTCTTGTTTGTTAAGATGAGCTTGTATTGCTATGAAATTCCCTCTCAGGATTGCTTTTGCTGCATCCCATGTGAGTTGGTGTGGTGTATTTTCCTTTTCATTTGTCTCCAGATAGCTTTTGATTTCTCCTTTAATTTCATCAACGGCCCATTGGTTGTTCAGTAGCATGTTGTTTAGTCTCCACATCTTTGTCCCTTTCCTAGTTTTTTCCTTGCGGTTGATTTCTAGTTTCACAGCATTATGATCAGAAAAGATGCTTGTAATGATTTCAATCTTCTTAAATTTATAGAGGTTTGCCTTGTTTCCTAATATATGGTCTATCCTTGAGAATGTTCCATGTGCACTTGAGAAGAATGTGTATTCTGCTTTTTTTGGGTGGAGTGCTCTGTATATATCTATTAAGTCCATTGTGTCTAGTTTTTTATTTTAAGTCCATTATTTCCTTATTGACTTTGTTGTCTGGATGATCTATCCATTGATGTAAGGGGGGTGTTAAGATCCCCTACTATTATTGTGTTATTGTCAATATCTCCTTTAAGGTTTGTTAGCAGTTGTTTTATGTACTTTGGTGCTCCTGTGTTGGGTGCATAGACATTTATAAGTGTTATGTCTTCTTGGTGAAGTGTCCCTTTTATCATTATATGTTGCCCTTCTTTGTCTCTCATTACCTTTTTTATCTTGAAGTCTACTTTGTCTAAGTATGGCTACTCCTGCTTTCTTTTGTTTGCCATCAGCTTGGAGTATTGTTTTCCATCCTTTTATTTTGAGTCTGTGTTTGTCTTTAGAGCTGAGATGTGTTTCCTGGAGGCAGCAGATTGTTGGATCTTGGTGTTTAATCCATCCCACCACTCTGTGTCTTTTGATTGGAGAATTCAATCCATTTACATTTAGAGTGATTATTGATATATGAGGGTTTAATGTTGCTATTTTATTGTTCATTTTCTGGTTCTTTTGCATTTCCTTTGTTTCTTGTCCCTTGTGTTTCGGACTGCAAATTCAATTTGGTATTTCTGCATGCTCATTCTCTTGGTTTTCTCTTTATTTGTCATGTGTGGTTCTCTTCTGGTTATTTGTTTAGTGGTTACTGTGAGGTTTATATAAGCGATCTCCTGGATAAGAAAGTACATTTTCAGATGCCTCCTTTTTCCTGAGGCTGGGTCGATTCAATGCCTTACCTCTTCCCCTCCTTATTTGTTATCTCTTTATTCCATTTTGTGTCATGAATGTGTGTTTCCAGTGATGAGCCTGAATTAATTTTTGATGTTATCCAACTGTAGTTTGTTCTGGTTTAGTCTCCATGCTGAAATCTTTGTATCCCCTTTCTCATTTGTTTTTTTTTCAGGCCTGAGGGCCTTCTTGAACATTTCTTGTAGTGGGGGTCTTGTGGTGATGAACTCTCTTAGCTTTTGTTTATCAGGGAGAGTTATAATTTCTCCATCGTATTTGAAGGATATTTTTGCTGGATAAAGTATTCTTGGCTGAAGGTTTTTGTCTTTCATGATTTTGAATATATCATTCCAGTCTCTCCTAGCCTGTAGAGTTTCTTTCGAGAAATCAGCTGAGAGCCTGATGGGGTTTCCTTTGTATGTTATTTTGTTTTTTTGTTTAGCTGCCTTCAATATTATTTCCCTGTCACGGGTATTTTTCAAGTTTGCTACTATGTGGCGAGATGATTTTTTATTCCTATTTATGTATTTAGGTGATCTATTGATTTCATTCACTGTTATTTCCCTCTCGTTCCCTAGGTTGGGGAAGTTCTCAGCTATTATTTCTTTGAACAAACTCTCTGCTCCTTTTTCTCTTTCTTCTCCTTCTGGAATGCCTATTATCCTTATGTTACTTTTCCTCATTGAGTCTGATATTTCTCGAAGAATTTCTTCATTTCTTTTTAGTCTTAGCTCTCTCTCCTCCTCTATCTGGAGCGTTTCTGTGTGGCTATCCTCAATAGTGCTAATTCGTTCCTCCATATTGTCAGTTCTGCTCTTTAAAGACTCCATTTTTTCCACTATCTTGTTGATTTTGTTTTTCATCTCCAATAATTCTGATTGGTTTTTCTTTATGGTTTCAATCTCTTTTGTGAGGAAATCCCTGAATTTATTGATTTGTTTCTGTGTGTTCTCTTGTATTTCGTTGAGTTTGTTTATGATAGCTATTTTGAATTCTCTGTCATTCACGTTATCAAATTCTGTGCCTTCAGGGTTGGTTTCTGGGTGTTTGTCATTTTCCTTTTGGTCTGTAGCCCTGACATATTTTCGCAAGGATCCGACGGGGACGGCTTTATTTTTACCCCTCATGATTAAAGTTAGTCCTGCAGTTTCCCCCTGCTGCCACTAGATGGATATTGCGAGTGGTTTGCTCTGAGGCGGCTGCAGCCCCTGGAGGGATTATGCTAAAACGCCGGGTGTGTGGGGGGAGGGGTCCTCTCTTTCTCCTGCTTGACCCGGGGGTTTCCTTTCTGGCTCTCTTAGGATGTTTGCTACACTCCCTAAGCAGTCCGTCGTCGCTTCCCAGTGGGGATCTCGCGACAGTCTGTGAGAGCACCTGGATGGCGATAGTTTTCTCCCCCCCGCTGTGGGCCGCCCCTCCCCCCTCTGTCCACGAACCGCGCTGTTTTTGCCGATCGATTGGGGAGGGGGAGTACAACCTCCTACCTCTCCTCCCGTCCTCCTGGGCTTCCCGTGCCTCCACCGTCCGATGTATGGCAGCAGGGGTTTCTCAGAAGTCCTTCGTAGTGTTTGATTGAGCTCTGTTGGAATGTGAATGATGTTTTCGTTGTGTCGTAGGGGGCAGAGATTCAAAGAGGGAATCTCACTCCGCCATGATGCTGACGTCACTCTCGCTTTTCCCCAAATTCTTAGCATGGTTGATCCCTACTTGGCCATCAAGTTTCAGCTTAACAATAATAATTAGTAGCTAACATTTACTGAGTATGTTCTTTGTGCCAGGGATTTTCTATAAATTAGTTCAATCTTCTCAATACCTTTAGGGGTATTTGGTGTTAATATCTTCTTTGTACAGGCCAGAAAATTAAGGATTAGAGAGGTCAAGTGACTTATTCATGATCATACACACTGAGAGTGGTAACTGTAGAATTTGGCCCCACGCTAGTTGACTATGGGGCCTGCGAGCTTAGATAACCTACTATTCTGTTTCCCTGTTCTTGCTTCTCTCCCCACTCTCTCCTCCCAGATATATCTTCCCAATGACATTCTAAAAAATATTTTATAATAATTTCCTCAATTTGTAATTATACATTTATTTACTTGCTTATGCCTTGCATTTTCATTGTCTCCCTCCTCTGACTGGACTTAAGCTCCATGAAGACATGTGTCCATTTCACTTACCATTGTGTCCTCAGGGCCTAGCAACGTGGCTGACCTGGAACAGACATCAGTCAGTGGTTGCTCAATAAGGACGAGACAAGCAGAGTAGAGCATTCCTGGCAGAGCTGGGCATGGGCAAAGGCCCAGCAGGAACATCTGGGACGCGTTCATGTGATGGCCTCATGTGGTTGTGACATGACAGACTTTCCACCTTGTACGCTGGCGTTGGTCAGATAAACAGGCTAAAGAATTGGCAAATACCACATAAAACTAAAAAGTGGGAGGCATCTTATCTTCCAGGGCACAGGACCGGTTGTGAGACCACTGTCATAGCTGGGTGGGGAAGATGGGGCCAGCTCACTCCACGAGTTGTGGGCTGAAGTGGCATCAGAGTGTCCTTCTTCAGCCCCCATGTGGGTTCCTGCTGAGACTCAAGGGCACTTTCCAAACAAGTAAGGATCGAGCTATCAGGGCCCGGATGGCCACAGTGGTAACTTCTGTAGAGCAGGCAGGGAGTGTGAGATGGATAAGAGAGGCAAGATAAGTAAGGGGCCATAGGGTAGAATTTATTACATTTGACCAAAAGTCACTCTAACACACTTAACACAGCAAAGAGCAGGCACATGTAATCTTGAAAATAACTTACAAAGATCAAAACGGAACAGAGCTAACATGAAATTCTGAGTGTATGGAAAGGTAACATTTACAGCATTAATTTTATGAGGGGAAGATTCGAGGCATGTGACTGGGTCATTTTAACTGCAGTATCTAACATAGCTTTAACTTGAAATTTTAAAGTGTCAAGTGCAAAAAAAGAATCTTTAAAAGTTATGCACACATTTATGTGCCCCAGTAAGTTGCTTATCTTTTCTGATCTTGTTGAAGAGTTATTATAGGTTTACAATGTCCCCAAGAAGCCTGCAGCTTGAGACCATATATATAGGGCAGAATAAAAGGTGCTGAGGAGGTGTGGGCTTCACAGGGTGAGGAAATTTAGAACTGAACTCGGGTTGTAGCAAATATTAAGGCAGGAAAGACAGCAAGATGGTCTCATAATTGACTAAAGCAGAGTTCCCAGATTTCCACATTCTGTGCAGGGCAGCAACTTCCTCCTTGGAATCCAGAGCTCATCTTGACTGCCAAGACTGTCTTCTGTGACAATGAGGTCCACAGGGTGCTAATTTGCCTTGGCTTTCAGGAGGGGTTTATGAAGAGGAACAAGAAGCTCCAGGGTCTGGGGAAACAGCACGGGTCTGCCCACCTGCTGCTGACCCCTGAGCACCATCGAGGGTGGACAGCTGCTCCTGCATGCTGCCTCTGGCTGGTGTGTACTGGAAGATTACATCTGGAGCACAGAAGACCCCATCAGTGTCTGACCACAGCCCCATGGGGTTTTATTCCTGCAAGCGTCTGTGACCCTCCATACAGGAGTGTGCTTGGCCCACACAGGACAGGCTGAAGCGCTGGGGAGCAAATGCCTATGGGAGCAACCCTCAAGCAATGATGGCTGAGAGCTGGTAGACAAATGCCTCTCTCTGGGATATCACTGAGGTGTGTTGTACTCCTGCAGGATTGAGCCACATGCACCCCCAGCGGTCCCCCCTCACTTCTCTGTGCTGGCTTCCTTCTGTCCCTGTCTCACTTCCCCACTGCCCCATCGTGCTCTCTGAGATCACCTCCCAAACAAACAACCTGCACTCGAATCCTTGCCTCAGGATTATAAGGGCGCTAATCTGACTCATGAGGGCTCCAGCCTCATGATGTAATCACTTCCCAAAGGCCCCATCTCCTAACACCACAACATTAGGGGTTAGATATCAACATAGGAACTAGAGGGGCACATGTTCATTCTATGGCAGTACCTTTCCTTCTTTCTTTTCCTTTCTTTCTTTCTTTCATAACCTCTAGGTTCTACTTCGGTTGATTGGTAGTAGCCTGTCATCACTGGAGCAAAGTCAGGGTGGCATTTGTTTTGATAGTTGAGGGTCAGGGTGATTTTCAGAGGTTCCTAAGCGAGAGTTGCAATAGCTGAGGGGTATCTAGAGCAATTATGGTAAAAAGAAGAGAATCTTACAAAAATTACATTAATCCTCTCCTCTCTCTCAGGTATTACTATTCAGTTTTGCAAACATGGAAACTAAGGCTAAAAAGATAATGTAACTTAACTTTTTAAAATGGCTTTCTTGAGATATAATGGACATACCATACAATACACCCATTTAAAATGTACAATTCAATGGTTTTTAGTATGTTCACAGAGTTGTACATCCATCACCATAATCTAATTTTAGACCATTTTTGTCACCACCCCAATGGACATTGTTTTGCAATAATAAAAAACAAATATATAACCTGTGTGTGAGGTCCTGTGCCAAGCACTGGACCGTGTGTGGAACAAGAAAGATACATTCCGACCCTCATGCAGCTTAAACCTCAGTGGAAGGGACAGATAAATATGTACAAAAATACACTAACAAGGGGCTGGCCTGGTGGTGCAGTGAAGTTCGCACGTTCTGCTTTGGTGGCCTGGGGTTTGGTGGTTCGGGTCCTGGGCACGGACCTACTCACTGCTCATCAAGCCACACTGGGGCGGCGTCCCACATAGAAGAGCTAGAAGGACCTACAACTAGGATATATAACTATGTACTGGGGGCTTTGGGGAGAAAAAATACGGTAACAAGACAGTTGTAGGCTGTGGTGCATACTGTCAAGGAAATCAACAGGGCAAATGAGAGAAAAAAATGAGGACAAAATTTTATGTCACAGCTGTCAAGGAAAGTCTTTCTGATGTAACATTTAAGTGACCAAAAAATATTGAGGAGGCATCAGGTAGATGCAGACAGGGCAAGAACATTCCAGACTCAGCGAACAGCAGAAGCAGAGGCCCTGAGGTTTGGGTGTAGTATGGCTTAAATTAAGATTGGAGAAATAGGAAGAAGGCAGATCCTGCAGGGCTTTATATACCACAGGAAGGAGTCTTGGATTTTATTCTAAACACATTGAGATGCCACCGAAATATCTTAATCGTCAGGTGTCATGACCTAATTTATGCTTTTAAAATATTTGTCCAGCTGCTCTGTGGAGAATGGATATTAGGCAGGCAAGAGTGGAAATAGGAAGACTGGATAGGAGGCCACTGCGATTGTCTAGGCAAGAGATGATGTTGACTTAAACCTGGTGGTGGCAGTGGAAACAGGAGGTAGACGGAGTCAAATCTATTTCAGAAGCAACAGGAGGTTAGAAAAACCAATCAAGTATGTAGGGTTTGCTGTGAAGGGGAGCAGAGGAATGGGGTGGTAAGCTGGAGTCAAGGGAGGGATGTTAGAAAGTGAGAGGTGCTAGAGCATGTTTGTGGTTTTGGTGAGAATAACAGAGTGGAGAATGCGAGAGAGTGCTGATGCCAAGAGGGAGCAGGAGAGAGCTGGAGTGGGTGGGGTCCCAGGCAACGCAGCTGGTCAGTGACAGGGCTGGAATGGAACCCAGTCACACCGGTGGCTGTCAGTGTTCTCTGAGGATGCCTTAGAGACCCTCCAACCCATTCAGAGGGAGGCTGAGCAAGGAGGACTCTGGCGACCCTACTCCCGCTTTAACTAGAGTAGTTCTTGCTTTGTTTATTTTCTATCTGAGGCTTATGCTTAAACTTTCATTTGAAGAAAGTGATCTGGGCTCAGTGAACTTTGAGAACTACAGCACTATACTGTGCTTCCTGCCAAGGAGCAATTTGTTTGGCAAATATCTCTGACTTTGAAGGCGTTCAAAGTTAAACCTAGAGAAAGCAGTGCTTCCACCTCCTTTTGTTGTCTAGGCCTTACAGATTAGCCAGGAGGGGTGCAAACGCAAGTGTGTGGCAAAGAACTCTTAAGGGCCCATGAGACCAGACTCCAGGCAGCTGGGTTTGTTGGATGGACTCAGGCTGACAAGGTTGCTGGTGTCTCTGGCCAGAGGTGCAGGTGGGGTGGGCGGAGGCTGGGGTGACCTCCACAGGCAAGCCATGGAATCCACTTTGGAGATCCATAGTCCCCTCCAGGAGATTTTTGACTCCCTGATAACTCTTTCAGCCAGGGATAGCTCTTTCCAGAGGCATTCTTTTCCAACATTACTGAATTGGCTTCTGCTCAAATCCCTCTGTAGAGGTGAGGCAAATACGTGCAGGTCACTGGGGGTAGTACTGTCACCTTCTAGAACATCCTGACATTGACTTGGACAGCCCAGTTAGGGACTCTGCTCTGCCCTAGTTCTGATGCCCTTCCACCCCCATGCTCTAAAAGAACCTTGTCCTGGCTCTGCAGGCATTATCAGAGTATCCTGCTTGTTCTTTTCTTCAATGCCATGAGGCAGTGGGCAACTTACACAAATCCTCTGCACACATCCACATACATCCCAGCATGGTGGAAAGAAACAAAACAAAATCTCCTTGCGATAGTGGATGGACAAAGTTTTATTAATTTTATTATTAAATGGTATTATTTAGCAAGGAAATGTTTAATAACTTATTCAGTGAATATTTAAGGAGTATAACATTTGCCAAACACTGCAAGGAGCTGGCATAATAAATAAAAATAGGATTCCCCCTGTCTTCTGGAAAAGACAGATAATTATGGTAGTGTGTGATGCATGCTGTAATGGAATTAATTATAAAGAGTTATAGATGCAGAAAAGCAAGTGAATAACTCTTGTCACAGAATCTCAGTGATGGCTTCATGGAAGAGGGTTGACTGAGAAGGACCATGAAGGATGCATAGGAGTTTGCTAGATAGAAAAGTGGCAAAAGTGTTTCTGGATTTATGAGGAAATGTACAAAGCCATGGATTCCTTAAAGAAGTCTGATACACAAATGCCCTGGGTGTGGGGCAGAGATAGGTGGGGATGAGGCTGGGAAGGGAGTTTGGATTTAGATCATTGCTTTCTATGCTAAGGTTACCACTGAAGATTTCTAAGCAAAGAGAGAAGCACAATCAGACTAGAATTTTAGGAATATCTCTGTAGAAAAAGAGGCATACAGTGAAGCTTGGGGCTCTTAGGGACACCTGTCACAGTGGCCTGAGAGGGACATGAAGGGCCTAGGTAAAGCAGTGTCAGGGCAGCAGGAGAAGGGAAGAGAGAGTTTGAGACCCGTGGGGGTTAGAATTGAAAGATCTGAAGAAGATTGGATATGGAGGGTGAAGGAAGAATTGAGATTGACTCTAATTTTCTGCTTTGGTGACTTACAGTAGATCATCATCATCTTAGTTGCCATCAACTATGAAAGATGATGAGGGAAGAGGAGCTGGTTTAAAGGCAGAGAGGAAGACAGGTAGGATTTAATAATTATGTGTGCAAACACGAGAGCACACGTGCTTTTGTTACTGTCTACATAGATACTATCGAGACATTTACATTCACCTCGACAGTCCTTTTGGCTACCATTGATTTTCAGTTCTTTTTCTAGCAATGAAGATAGATTTGCATTGACTCTTCTACACTCACCTGTCCTTCCCCTTTTGTAATCACGTCTGTAATATCTGGGACCAGTTGAGGGTTGTAATCCACAGAGAAAAAAATCACCATGTGGGATGGAACCCCAGTCTTTGGAGGCTTCGTCAGTATCCCGTCACCAGGGGTTAATTGACTATGGATAATATCACAAGCAATGGATTCCTATTGCCACTGGATTTGAAAAAAAATACGCATTCTGCTATTTCCACATCAAAGCTGATAAGAAATAAGCTGTAAGTGGGTTTCACACCATTTAAGAAGCTCCTGACATTTTCGAAGTTCCCCTGGGGTTTACAATGAGAGTCTTTCTAGGAATATGGATCTCTAGGAAATGAGAGGGAAATTCCTTGCGAAATTTTGTCTGAATGAAATAACAAAAGGAGCACTTGGTATTCAAACTCTTCAAAGGAATTGCATTTTAAAAAACATAAAAGGATAATAGCGGCTGCAGGTTGCAACTTGCTTTTTGCTTTTGATTTTGTGGCAATGTGCATGCTGAGTGGGGAATTTGATGAAGAGGGGTTGAGCATAATGAGCAGAAAATTGGGAGTGATGGATCTGTTATATACATTATCTCAGTGCCTAAGTGAAGGAGAGAGTGGTGAAATTATCCTTTGAATTCAAAACCATGCTAATCATCAATCTAGATAATTTTTCCAGTGAAATGTTTTATTTGCTTAATTATCCAAACTGGCCATCCAGTGACTTCAAATCCATCATGAATGGCACAGCCCCCTGCTTTGTTCTTGTTGGATAGACAAGTATTTCATCTTTCTTTTTAAACAATGATGTGCTTTTGATATGCTAACTTAATACTTATCTGTCAGCGTATGATTGAGTAGACAGAGAGTTTACAATGTTTTATCAAGTCCTTGAACTAGAAAAAATGTTGAGAGATCACATAATTCATCTTTGGTTTGTATCTGACAAATAGATTTGTTAGTTTGCTAATCATTTTTCAAGAAAAGTTCCTGAAAGTGACTGTGGTGTTCATCACTGTATATCCTGCACTTCACACAGGGCCTGGCTCATGGTAGAGCTTCAGTAAACCTTTGTTGAAGGAATGAAGAAATGAATGAATGGCGATTTGCTACTCCTGCTCTCTACACCCTTTACGGCTCCAAATATTATCACCAACAGAAGATGTCCACTTGTTGATTTCCTTCACATAATGTCTTAATAAGGTGATCATATAATTTATAGCCCAAACCAGGACACTTTTGAGAGTGAAAGGGACATTGTTAATAACTACGCTAGGACAACAGGAGTAAACTGGGACCATTTCAGGCAAATTGGGACATATGGTCACCCTACACATAGAAGACAGTGAAGACACTGGCAGACCAGATAACATTATTCTTGCCTATATCTTATGTCTTGTCTGTTTTCTCAATATCAACCTTACTTGGCTTGATATAATTGATCTGACCTTTGGAGCTGTTACTGAGTGCTCCCTAAATCCAAGAGTTTTTCTTTATTTGCCTTCCAATTGGGATTTTGCACTAAAGTGGCAGAAAAAAAAGCTCTATGAAGAGAAGTAAAGAGCCTTTGGGGGCACTGTTCTAACTCCCATGCCTAGCTGTGTTTGACACATGGTTGGCTCAATAAATGCTTGCTTAAAAAAGAAAAGAATAAAGTCCTGGTTTCAAAATGGTAGAACATTGAACTAGTAAACACTACTCTCACATAAAATTCATACAAATGATTAAAAAGACATATTAAAATCTATACAGGCATAAAAAAATTCAGGGGAACTTTTACTTGACAAGAAACTAATGAAAGCTTGAAAATGGAAAGCGTATGGCTTAAGATGAAATTGGAAAATCACTTTTCAGAACACATATAGGAATAGTACCCGAAGAACTCCATCGCCAGAGAGGGTTAGAAGTAGGGGACAGAAAGTAGAACAGAGGCAATTAGCAAGGGTGCCAGAGTAAGGGTAGCCAAATAGCTTGACCCCTACACATGCACACACAGGCACGCGCGCACACACACACGCATGCGCACACACACCAGGAATATCTATCTCTACCCAGGAGCAGTGGGAGCTTGGGATAGAGTGACAGGGCGATTCCCCCAGGGGTTTGCAATGCCCTAGAGGAATCAGGTGCGTCTCCACCTCACCGAGTGCCATGGCTCACCCTTCCTATACTCCCTGGAACCAGAGCAAGACTTAGCAGCAGCTTCCTCTTCCCCACTGGGCAGGGCAAAGAGAGTTAACAGAAAATCTAATGAAGTTCAGCTACCAAAATAAACTCATAAGAAAGATGAAAATATTCTCAAAGTTTAAGGAATACCAACAACTTAAAGGGGTGACTTTTCTCATAAAACCAGAAACTAGACAAATAAAAGAATTTACAATAGTGGAAGAAGTGGAAGACTGTAACATAAGCTTATTTTATACCATCAGGGAGATAAGGAAAACTATCACATTCAAAAAACTAGGATGAGTGATTATGAAAAAGAACCACTTGGAAGTTATAGAAATGAAATAAATAGACCTTTTGAAATAAAAAAAAAAAAAACCCTCAAAACCAGGCTGAATAGCGGAATAAACAAAATTGTAGAGCAAATTAGTGATCTGAAAGACCCCACCAAGAAATTATCCCAGAATGTAGCACAAAGGGAACAACACAAAAGAAAAGTTAAAAGACAAAACAAAACATGAAGAACAGGACTGGAAATCAACATCAATCCATTAGGAGTCCAAATCAAGAGAATATGGAGAATGCAGAGGAAACAATACTAGGTGACATAAAAGTCACAAAAATTCTAGACCTGAAGAAAGACTTAAGTACTAAAACTGAAAGGGCTCACCAAGGAATAAACATAACAACAATGGCAACAATGGTGACAAAACCCAATTCTAGAACTTTCATAGTAAAGTCAAGCCTAAGTGGAAAATTCTAAAGCTAGGAGAGAGAAAAAAAGTCAACATACCTACAAAAAAATTAGGATCATATTGACCCTATACCCATCATCAGCATCATTGGACATAAAGGAATATTGGAGCATCATCTTCAAAGAGCTGAGGAAAAATAGCCCTGATTCTCTGATTTTATATGCAACAAAACTCACTCAAATATGGGGGCAGAATAATACCTTTTCAGACATACAAGTCCTCAGAAAGCTTATTACCCTATATAGATCTCTTCATTAGAATTATTAGAGGATACACCCCAGGAAGAAGAAAATGAATTCCAGGAGGAAGCAGTTGGATACATAAATTATGTAATTTAAAATTGATAATAAAAATGACATTTGTTTCTAGGGAAGTAGTGTTTGATTTTTTAAATTGTAAACATGAACTTAGATACAATTGGAATTCTGTAATTTGCTTCAATCATACAATATGTCACAAATCCATAAAAGTACAAACTGAGGCCTGGAATAATCAGAGGCCTGGAATCCTGATTCACCAGACTGTGGCCCTGAGGGGAGGCCCCACTTGTCCTGATGCCACAAGATGGGGAGGCCAGAGGCCAGAACCAAAGCCAGATCTAAACTCCCCTCAAAGATATGAGAGCCAACATACCACAGAATCGCCAACACAGCGCCACCTCTAACCTTTAATGTAGCTTCTTGAAGATCTATATTTCCAATTTCTGTCAACAATTAGATCTTTCTCTGTGCCATTTTCAAGGAGTCTTCAAAGGTTAGCAGGATTTTTACGGAAAGAAAATCTGATAAGTCAAATAAAATTGAGTACTGTATTAGCAGAATACTGAGATCCCAGCAAAGCTCTGACTTGCACTATAACTCTTTATCTAACTTTCCTTACTCTTTCCAAGTCACAACTTAAGGAGCTCTGAATGATATAAGTTTTTTACCCATGGGCATGGCCCCCCCATTATCCAGGTGGCAGATGGCCTCAAGGGAAGAGAGTTCTTTCTCTTGGCAGATCAGTATAAAAGCAAAAGCTTGTTAAATGAGGTTGCTTGTAATTACTACCTAAGTCAGGAGAATGTTAGGTTTCCTTTCATTAATGTCATGCTTGGCATCGTGCCTCGGGTGGACATCTGTTGTTGGGACCGCCTGGCTCACCTCCATCTTCCTGGAAGCACTGCCCCACATCTTCTCCCTTTCCCACAGCAGGAGCTGCCCTGATCCTGCCTTCCTGGCCTCAATGATTGGCCCAGGAGTTGAGCTCATACTTTGTGGACCAAAATTCTTCTCCAGAACTTTCTGTTCACCTGTAGAATTGAGAGAGATGGGGACCCTTCCTCTCTGTAAATCTGTGAGGATGTGATCTTGATCATGACCATGTCCCTTGTACATGGAAGAAGAAAGTTTGCAGATGGAGGGAATGAAGTCAGATAGACAGGGATAAGGGGCAATGGGATGGAGTCCTGGTGGAATGGGCCTGTGTCTCCTGTGGCACTAATCATACTCCTACCCATCTTGGATCCTGGGCCAGTAAATTCACATTTTTCCTAGCTAGGTCAAATGGACTTTCTATCATTTGCAACCAGAACAGTCCTGTCCAGTTTACTGCCTTCCTCAGAACAGGTGCACAATAAAGGTCACTGGACCCAGAGGAGCAGGCCAAGAATTAATTCAGCATGAGATCAGACTCCGGAAGGGGGAGGGGAGTGGGCCAGAGCATGCTTGTAGGGTCAGAACACGTGTGTGGGGGCAGGGGTAGACCATGTGGGAGCAATTTTGCTAACAGGAGGCAAATAACCAAGCACATGGCAGCATCTCATGCCAACAGAACACAGCAGAGGTGACAGTAGGTCCCAGTAGGAAAAGGTCCTTTATCCAGAAATTGAAAATGACATTTGGGGAGTTCTGTTTTGAGTATTGTAGGATTTGGGACTGCTGTGATCTTTTTGTGATCTAATACTTGATATACATTGGTTTTCCTCTCTTAATAACATTGACTTTTGTTACGTGTGCCAACATACTTATATGTGAGATTATGTGTATAGTTCCAGAGGGGAAAGAGAGAATTGACGCGTCAGCCTGTTGGGCTTCCTAATGAAGAGATATTCTTGGGCTTCCGGGTATGGAATCAAACCAAGAAAAGTGTACCCAAAAAGTAATCCCAACCCTTGAAGTCACAAGAATCTCTGACCAAGGGTCACCTCTAACCTTTAGTGTCATTTTCTTTGGAGCTACAGTTTTCATCTGTGACAACAACCAATACTTCCTCTATGCCAGTTTCAGGGATTATTCAATGGTTAGCAGGATTGTTATAGGCGGAATTGTATGAATCAAACAAAATTGACTATTAGCGGACTGTTTAGACTCTATATGAATTTTGACTTATATATTTCTTATGCACTTTTTTTGGCCTCAGTTTACTCATTTGTTTACAGATGGTAATCAGCTGTGACCTGAACCAGGAGCGTGGTATAGAAATGATGAACAGGATGTTAGGATGGGACTCCTTCTGTCTCAGTTTGACTGACGTATCAATAGAGAGTCAGAGTGAGTGTGAGACAAACGCTCATCTGCAGAATTTATGAAGAAAATGATGGAGAACTACTTCTAGCATTCGTGGACACCCAATCAAGTCAGAGATATAAATAGAGAAAGTGCTTGAAAAGGGGAGAAAATTTGGTGATGACATCTCTTTGAGAGAGCTATTGTCACTCTGTGAGTTCCCTAAGAGAGGGGGATGGGGTTCCATCATCTCAAGCTTCACGAGAGAGACTTTTATGGGAAGACTTGGAGAACTTTGAAATGTGTTGGGAGTTGGGAGACACAAAAACTGATGTTTGAGAAAGTTAAAGCAGCCCTGTGTCAACAGGGCTAGAGGTGGCTGCACTGGGAGCAGCCTGAATTTTCCAGAGTTTGCTGAGCCAACAGATACCTGAGTGTTTCCTCTGGATCAAATATGAGTCATGTGGGAGACAACTACTGTGGCATCATCTTACATCCTGTCCTAAAAAGCCACACAAATGATTGGAGGGTTGTCGGTAACAAGGAACTGGAGGGGAATTCAGAATTCTTAGGGGTTGTAG
The DNA here is from genome assembly GCA_031878705.1 of Tapirus indicus. Lineage (NCBI taxonomy): Eukaryota > Metazoa > Chordata > Mammalia > Perissodactyla > Tapiridae > Tapirus > Tapirus indicus. The sequence goes on from CM062933.1 coordinate 14,045,768, forward strand.
AGGAGTTGCAAGTGGCAGCCTGAAATAGAGAGGCGTCCACCCACATCATGAGAAATGCTGTCAGAGGAACCAATCAGGGAACCTCTGAAGAGACCATGAAAACATCTCCTGGGAGAAAGAGTTGACTTTTCTCATCAGCCAGGCCCGTAGAGCATGAAGCCAGCTTACAAGAGTACCACTGTGAATAAGACCTTTTCTATTCCCCTACCACTTATGCCCCCTCCCCACTTCTTCCTCTAGAGGGGTCAGGAATTGGCTAGTAAATGGGGTTGAGGGAAGAAGCCCAATGTGGAAAAATGGAGAAAACTCTATCCTGCCCCCTTCTACAATGCAGGCTTCCAGCCTGAAGCAACTCCAAGCTAAAGATGGGAAAAAGATTTTAATTTTAGTGCTAAATGAACTTTAGTGACTTGAATAATATCTCAGACTGGATATTGTAGTTATTGAATTAAGATTGTTTTGGGGACTTCAAGTGACCGTACTACTGTCTGTTACTTAAGAGTGAGCACAAAAGCCAGGGTTTCTGATCAAGTTTCCATCCTCAGCCAGGCTAAAATTAACCCCACTTAATGCATTTAAAAAATAAAGTTGCATTTTGAATGCATCATTGCTTAAATTTGTTTAACATGGCAGTTGAAGCAACATGTATAAAATCAAACAATGTAATGTTGACTGAGATATGTGAGCAATTTTGTCAATAAGCATAAAGAGTTAACTTTAATTATTTTCAGAATTAGTCAGGAATTCTTTCAGATGTTGTATTTACTCCTGAGCTTTGTAACTTAAATCACAGTTTGCCTTTAGGAGTATGATGAAAGGACAGAAAATTAAGGCCAGGAAATAAAGCTAGAGGACTTGCTTATTTAACAGGGAGAAATGAAACTTCTAATGCCACTGATTCTTGAAAATTTTTTGTGTCTCCTAGAGTTAGAAGCACCAAAGCAATGCATCCATGTGTCATAGATACACTTTAACTAAATTTATAATATAGTGGTACATTAAATGATCCAAAGAGCTCCAGGTATGGCAACAGCAAGGAAGAAAAATCATAGAAGAGGCATCAAGTATCTAAGGATCGTAATTGACAGCTTGTGATGGGTTGGTCTCCAACGTCCATTAACTGACATCATTGAGCAACCCATTATATGCCAGGCTCTGTAGATAAGGAGACAGAGAGGTACAAACAGACCAAAGAGTCAAAAACAAATAAAAATGGATACAAGAGGGATGAAAGTCACTATGGGCACTGGGACAGCAGTATAGGGGAAGCTGTCTTAATCCACTTCTATTTAACTGAGCAGCCAAATTTATAGACTGTTATTCCCTCTCCAAAACATACTGACTGAGGCCTTCAGCACTCTCAGATGTTTTCAGCTACTCTATTATGCCTGTGCACTTCTGTTCTCATCTGTTGAATTTTGGTTGTTGTTGACCAAGAGTTAGTTGTGTTCATTTTCCAAATTTATTTATGCCAATTATATTTTTTATTATAATAAAATAATATAAAAATAATACATGATACATTGCAATGTATGAAAATAAGTATACTTGTTGCTTTTGAAAATTAAATCGAATGCTTTGAAAAGATACAATGAAGACTAGTCATTAAAAAAAATCCCTATTTAATAATCCAGATTCTTTGATAGTTCTTGAAAGTTTATGACTTAATGGCAGCATGTACCTCTCATTCTATCATCTTTTCTACCTAAAATGCTATGTGAATGAGCCAATTTTGTAGCTCTATTCAATGCGAAAACAATAAACATTGGCAGAGAACACACAGTCATTTTCTCACATAGAGGAGCACTGTCAATTGCAAAGCCATTGTCTTGGCCACCAGCTAAGAGAAGTAATAACCTCCAGAAATTCTATTATTTGTGTGCCAGTAGGGCCATATGATCATTTCAGGGCAAGTCTTTCAGCATCACCCACCCCATACTTCATGTCAGTTCCTTCATTCATTCAATTAATATTGATCGAGCTCCCACAGGGAGACTGGCAGAGAGACAATGACTCATACTGAATGAGCAGGAGAGAAGATCACGTGATTCACCTGACTCTATCAGTATGCTTCCAAGGAGGAATCCTGAAAGAGAATATAGGTTATGGTGTCCTCTCTCTTCTGGACTGGCTTCCGGGATTTAGCACTCAATTATTTATATCTAGTCTGGCCTGTCCCTGGTGGGACGATAGTCTCCACCGTAACACAGTGGGGTGTTGATTATACATGGGCTTATAGACCCCCATGAGTGGCCCCCGGCCTGGCTGGTAGAGCAGTCAAGAAGCTCAGCCCAGGTAGTGGAGAGGTACCTTGGTGACTCTGAGTGTGCAGGGAGACAGCTGATTCTTATGCCTAAAGCAAACTTTATCATTGATTTCTATAGTATTGGTCAGTTTCTACTGAATATGCTAATATTCAACAACATTCAAAAAATTGAATGTTAATTTTCCAGGACATTTAATGTTTATGAACTATTGAAAAATTCTGGTATATATTCATAATAAAGGCTGTAAGATTACTGACTTTTAGGTTACTCTGCTTCTATTTCTAAGATGACTTAAATATCACATAAAATTATACATCAAACCCTTTCCTATCTCAGAAGGATGTTTTAAAGACTGAGACCTTATTCACATGGCACTTATAAATTCTTTAAGAAAGGAATTAAGTAAATGAAAGATAAATTAATATAAGGATTTGTAAATATTCTTGATAAATTTGGGAATTTGAAAATAATTCCCCCTCTGTGGGCCATAAGTTTTTAACTATATGAAATACAATGTCTTAAATAGGCATTCAGGATACATCCTATTTATCTCACATCATGTGGCTATGAGTTTTCTTCTGAGCAAACACGATTAGGTTAGACAAAATTAGAATGGATGTTCCACCAACTCTGTGTGTTGTCTCAAGTTACCTATTAGAGAAGAGTAAATTGAATTGTCCTGATGTTTCCTTACTATTAATATTAATTTAAAATTCTCTTAGTGTTCTTTCTCAGTTTGGTGAATGCCAATCTTTATAAGAATGAACTTTATTTGTAATAGCACTGAATTCTTACCAAACATGTATTTGGTGATGGGATTGAGGAAAGAGTGGGGATATCCAGACACTGGATACTCCTGGTGATTGGCAATCTACACTGGCCCTCTTATCTGCTCATTAATTGACTGGTTCTGTGCAAGTTGTTGCTTCAGGAAGAGAAATAGAGGAACTGAGGAGTTCTTCTAGCTCATTCCTGACTCAGTGCCTCCAAAAGCAGGATCAAGAGGAAGAGCATGCAAGGATGATCACGGAAGGTTAGGCTACCTTTGTTCTGATGGGGCCTTGCATGTCTGCTTGCCTTTGCCCTATGTCTCTCCTGGGTAGCATCAAGGTTACTGTGGAAATGCAAGAGTTCCTAAATTCCTCCCTAGCCCCTCTTCTAGATTCTTCCTTCCTCTGGAGTGAACTTAGAGGTACTTGCCATGGTACAGAGGCTGGGAAGGGACCCGGGAGGGCATGTCTATCCATCAACTTTCCTTTAATGGAGTGGACCATTCTGATAAGAGCATGTGCCCCTGCGATACACACACAAGACATGGGACTGTTGATCAGGAACCCTCTAGCTAGACAGAACTTGATTATAGACAGGCAATTTTTAATGTAGCTGTGGAAGTCAACAGCATTTGCAAATGAGAAGAAATAACATATAAAACTACCATATAGGGACATCTGATAGATGCCAGCAACAGTGGTACATGTATTATGCACACAATCTCATTCTGTCCACACAACATCCCTGTGAGGTTAGTAATATTTTAATGGCCATAAGGAAACTGAAGGCCAGAGAGTCTACATACGGCCCTATAACTAAGAAAAGGAGACTATCTGAATTCAAAATCCCCATTATTGACCTCTACCAGGGATTACAACTAAATGGGAAGGACTCCAAAAGCAATATTCATTCTTAAAAAGATTTTTCTAGTCTAAAGCCATAGAGGTGTTTATTAAGATGAAACATACAAAATGGACAATATTCCACTGTTTGACCTACAAAAATGGCAATTTCATGTGGTTCAGTCATATCTATTTATAACTTCTTCTGCAGAAGACATTCACAGACAGGGGACACACTTCAGAACATATTTATATGGAGGAACCCCTCAGATCTTTTATGAATCACAGACTTTTATTGTGTAACATAAAAAGGAAAACAACCATAGCAATATAAATTCACTTAATTAAGTCAATATAATTAAGGCAGAAAGTTTCTATGCATTAAAAATTAAAGTTTTACCATTTGGAGGTAAAAACTGGGAACTCTTTGTAATCAAGACATCAGCTCTGATAAAAGCTGACAGTTGACATGGAGTAGCCCAGAATACCAAAGCAGAACATAAAATAACATGATCTAAACCAGGCCTAGGAGAGGGATGCTTCTCTGGCCACTATTGGTTGGAGTTATTTATCATTTACTCTGCATTTGTTTATGACTAACTTTACCGTTTAGTGACCATTTCATTACATTTACCTACTTAATTTCAGCTAATGCTTTCTCCTTATGAAATTCCGAAGTAAAAGAATCCTTTCAGGTACTGTGGTTGTCATTCATGCTGCTGGCCAAATATGTTCAGTTTCTCTCTCTTTCAAACACAAGAAACAGGAATGGCATTTCCAAGTCCCCTGTGGCTGGGTGAGCCCTGTGATCAGTTCTGGCCAGTGAGTTGTGAGCAGGAGTAACATATGTCACTTCTGGGCTAAACACTGAATTGCTGGTGTGAGACCTTCCAGAGCTCTCTTTTTCCTCTGGCATGGTGGTTGACAACATTTGACACAAGGGCTGCTTTCTCAGCCTAGATCCTGGGAGGAGGAGATTTGGAGTACAGCTTCTAGCCCAACCATAGTGGATATATACAGAAGAGAGAAATAAACTTTATTATAACAAGTCACAAAGACTTGAGGGGTGCTTATTATGGAAGCATACCTTAGCCTATCCAGATTATACACGTGTTTTGAATGGCCCAACTATGCTTTTCACCCCCATTCTGAAAATTAGGGTTGAGTCTATCTGGTTCAGATATTCCCACTGGTTCTGATGGACAGGCCAGGTACCTGACTTACAAAATGGTGCCTGAAAAGGACATTTTTCAGTGTGGGTGTAGCCACCCTTTCTACCCAAAAGTAGGATCCTTCATGTCCAATGACCAGTTCCCTGAATGAAGTACTCATTGATTGAAGCAAAGCCTTCACAAAGGTAAAGAGTAGACAGCTTTTTATGAAACACAATTTCAGAGGAAACAGAAGCTCCAACTGAGAGGGAATATCACCCCTACCCCATCTACCATGAAATCAGATTACCTCTATCCACATCTCTTATCTAACCTGCAACCTCGTTACCAGAAGAGTGTGACAACAAAGATGATGCCTAGAAAGGCTGAGAATCCATCATAACCCGTTAATTTATTAGCAAGAATTGTTTATTAACTAGAAATCACAGAGCATAGAGGGAGTAGGATATCTTATAGATAAATCTTAACGCATGAAAGAAGCACCAAAGGTGGGAAGCACCAGGGGACTGCCCAAATGGACTGACACCACTCTGTGAACCACAGCACGGGAGATGTGGGGGAGCAGGAAGAACTGATTTGCCAACTTCATGATTTCATCCTGGAGAAGAACCAGTTTTAACACTGATTCCAAATGAGGTTTTCCCTGAGAAAAATCCTCATAATTGGAGATGTATATCAGTAATATGTTATAAAGGGGGAAACAAGTTTTCTGTTATGATCTCTGAGTCTCTGTAAATAAATTTATGCCTTTTTAGTCTACTTGGTAAGATCTGCCTATTTATCAACTGCTGCATTTATTCCAATTTATAGAAAATTTCTATTAAATGTGTAGCTTTAGGCTTGCCTATGAAGCCTCCTCACACTTCAGCAAAACAGTGAGTCTTGCAATAAGGCCTTGATATCTGCAAGATTCAAAGGACTATTATGGATCAGGCCTTGCCTCGCAATCATGTGATGAATTGAAGCATATCATAAATAACAAAGTATGTATGAAGACAACGTTCATCTCAAAAACAAAAGTATGGGATAAAACATGACAACATGTTTCATTGACAAGAGAAATAGCCTCGCTCTCTCTTCCTCAAGCTCACCATATCTGCCAGCAGGGATCTTTGAAAGAGCTGGCCTAGGCAATAGGTAATTTATGCAGCTCTTGTAACACCCAGACACAAATGCAAATTCCCTACTTAAGAATGCTGACCTTCCCAGCACCAAACCAGGGCCCAACAGCCAGAAATTTCCCTTCAATCTCGCATGAAGGAGTCACGTTTTAAAGCCTGTCATCCTGCATAGGGAACTACCATTTAACTGTCATTAATATGGCTTTTAGAATTTAAATTGAATAGCATATAAAATACTTCTTAGCAGCAGATAATTGTAGTTTATAATTTGTTTCCTCCGTTGAATGTTCCACTACGAGATTCTGAGCCCTACGCGTTGGTTTTGATTGTGAGTACTAGGTTTTGAGGGATTGGTCAAGAAATAAGGTTTTATAAATAAACAAAAGTTAAACCTTTAGGTCCTGAAACTTTTGACTTAATCACATTGAATTTTTAAAAAGGTATTACACTTGTTTTTAACTGTCTTAGTGTCTTAGTTTGCTATGGCTGTCATAACAAAATACCACAGACAAGATGGCTTAAACAACAGAAATTCGTTTTCTCACAGTTTTGGAGGCTGGAAGACCAAGATCAAGGTGGTGACAGGTTTGGTTTCTTCTGAGGTCTCTTTCTTTGACTTGCAGATGGCTACCTTCTCACTGTGTCTTCACATGGCTTTTTCTCTGTGCGTGCACACCCCTCGTGTCTCTCTGGGTGTCCTAATCTCCTCTTTTTATAAGGACACCAGGCAGCTTGGATTAGGGCCCAGCCTAACAGCCTCATTTTAGCTTCATCACCTCTTTAAAGGCCCTGTCTCCAAATAGTTGCATTGTGAGGTACTGGGGGTTAGGGCTTCAACACGTGAATTTGGGGAGGACACAATTCAGCCCATAACACTAAGCAAACAGAATATAATGTAGCCTTTTTCTTGACCACTAAAGGCTTGAGTTTTGGACATTCATATATTTTTCTATGCCATCAGCATCTCTAGAGAGAGTGAGGGGGTATGGAATGTGCTTCTTAGAGAAGTCCATAGAATCACTTTGCCCCCTGCAAGCCCTAGACTTCTGCTCTCCAATACAGTAGTTACGAGCCATGTGTGGTTATTTATGTTTAAGTTAATTCAACTTCAATAAAATTAAAAATTCGTTTCTTTGTTTGCATGAGCCACCGTTCAAGTGGTCAGTAGCCACATGTGGCGAGTGCCACCATATTGGGCAGTGCAAATGTTGAACATTTCCATTATCACAGAATTCTGCTGGACTATCGCTGTTGTCCTGTTGACAGGCGCTGACTGCTCTTGGCCCTGTGATACCCTCAGCATCACAGCCGGAGTCTTCAAGAACTGCGCTGTTTAAGCTGTTGTTTCTTTCCTTTCTCTTCACCACCGTCATCTCAGTTCCTCACTGCCACTGTTTTGGGGCACTGTTTTTACTCTTCATCACATTTTCTCCTAATTCCACTCTCTTGCCTTTTAATTTCCCTCTTTTTCTTTTCTCCTCTCCACCTTTTTCTTTGACTTCGTCTTTTCCTATCCTTTTCTTTGTTAGAATGGTGAACTTTTCTCTGAAATGTTTTCCCAGACAGTGAGAAGTCTCCTTTCTTCTAATCAGTAAATGCCATTAATCTTCATGTCTTTGGCCACTCGACATTTTTATTGGTGTTTCACCAAGACATATCTTAGTGTAAGAGAGTCTGATGCCTGAACAGTGGATAAAGTGGAGCCACACAGTCTGTCTGGAAAGCATAGCAATCAGAGGAAGTTTGTTTCCTGTTATTCATCTTGGGAGGTAGTCAAGGACTTTGAAGTCAGCCTGCCTAAGTTCAAACTATGGTGTCATCACAATTAGCTATTTGGCCTTGACCAAATTTCTTAACTTCAGTTTCTTCACCTGCTTATTGTAAGTTTTACAATTTCATATTTTCCTGCTGCCTCGACATCCCCACAAGCAGGCTGTGAGCACCTGCCCAGGTGACCAGATGCACAGTGTGATAAGGCTGGCCTCTACCACAAGTTCCCTTTCATGCCCTCCCCTGAGTGTGGCCTATGACATTCAAACACACCAGTGAAAACCCCTGTGCCTTTGGCTCATGTACCCCACCCCAACCCCCAGTTAAGTCACTTGCCCACGGGGTCTCACTCTCTCTCAGTTTACCACCTGCTTAGCTGAGCCTGTCCCCTGGGTGCTCTCTCCATGTGGCCCCTTCACGGTGTGCAGTGACTCTGTCTCTCGAGGACCTGCGTGCATAATAAACTTTGTTTTTCTGCACCTCTCCTGTGTCTCTTCTTGTGGCTGCACCTGAATGACCATAAGCTTTTGGAAAAAGAAGTACTGACTTTCTCTTTCCGGAACCACATGAAAGGAACTTCAAAGTCACCACTCCATCCTAATAAGTAAAGAGCTAAACAGACTGAAAACTCGACAACTCTTTTAGGATCTGTAAGAGAGGTGAGGACACAGGGCAAACCACTGCCACCAACATTGGAGAGACAAACAAGTGAATACAGAGAATAACAACTTACCAGAGCAGAGAGACCACCCCAGAAACCAGTGCCAGGAAAGGCAAACCTGAACTATTATTGATGAATTTGCTAGAGGCTCAGTGTGGGCAAGTCTAAAAGTTAAAAACTCCAGGGGGACCCAGTTATGGGCAGGGGGGCACAATATTGTGAGATTTACCTCTAGGAGTTCAACCAAATTCCCATGGTGAATATTGGAGAGCAATCCCTTGGTGCTTCCGACAGGGGTGGGGACCATTTTGAAATATGCCAGAGCATTCTGCTCTTCATAACAAGACCTGCCCTCAGGAGAAACTAGTTAACCAGAAACTAATCTGCTGCGACGTTATCTGAACCTAACTGTCCTGAGGAAGGGAAATAGCCAACCCCAACCCACTCTAGCCAAACTCTCCCACTAGTGGGGGAAAAGTACTGAGAAGAACTTGTGACGTTGACAGTCCTGAGACACAGCTCTCTAAATGACTGAGACCTAATCGCAGGACTACAGAATGTTTCCGCTCTCCCCACACCTCACCACCACATTACTAAAGGCCTATTTACAGCAGTTTCTTTTACCCAGCACATCATGTCCAGCCATCAGGAAAAACATTACAGTCCATACCAAAAGGTAAAAAACCCCACAATGTGAAGAGACAAAGCAAACATCAGAACCAGACATGGAAGTGATGTTAGAATGATCAGATTGGGAATTTTAAATAACTGTGATTAATATGCTAAGGGATTTAATGGATAAAGTAGACAGCATGCTAGAACAGATGAGCCATATAAGCAGTGAGATGGAAATCCTAAAAAAGAACCAAAAAGAGATGCTAAAGATCAAAAGCTCTGTAACAGAAATGAAGAATGCCTTTGATGGACTTATTAGCAGACTGGACAAGGCTGAAGAAAGAATCTCTGAACTTGGGGCTATCTTCATAGAAACCTTCAAAACTGAAAAGTAAAGAGAACAAAGACTGAAAAAAAACAGAATAGAATATCCAAGGACTGTGGGACAACTGTAAAAGGTGTAACATACATGTAATGGGACTACTAGAAAGAGAAGAAAGAGAGAAAGGAAGAGAAGAAATATTTGAAACAACAATGACTGAGAACTTCCCAAACAAGTGTCAGACCCAAACTACAAATCCAGGAAGCTCAGAGAACACCAAGCAGGATAAATGTCAAAAAAAAACAGGGGCTGGCCCAGTGGCATAGTGGTTAAGTTCACACACTCTGCTTCAGTGACCCAGGGTTCATGGATTCAGATCCCTGGCACAGACTCATGCACTGCTCATCAAGCTATGCTGTGGCAGCGTCCCATATACAAAATAGAGGAAGATGGGCATGGATGTTAGCTCAGGGCCAATCTTTCTCAGCAAAAAGAGGAGGATTGGTAATGGATGTTAGCTCTGAGCCAGTCTTCCTCACAAAACAAAACCAAAAACAAACTCCACACTTAGGCATATCATTTTCAAGTTAAAAGATAAAGAAAAAACCCTGAAGGAAGCCAGAGGGAAAAACACCTTACCTATAGAGGAATAAAGGTAAGAATTTTCTCTTACTTCTCTTCAGAAACCTTGTAAGCAAGAAGAAAGTGGAGTGAAATATTTAAAGTCTTGAGAGAAAAAAACCCAGCAACGTACAATTCTGTACCCTGCAAAATTATCCTTCAAAGGTGAAGGAGAAATAAAGATCTTCTCAGACAAATAAAACTTGGGGGAACTTGTTGCCAGTAGACCTGCTTGTAAGAAATGTTAAAAGAAGTTCTTAAGAGATAGGAAAATAATACAGGTCAGAAAGTCAGATCCACATAAAGAAAGGAAGAGCATCGGGCCAGCCCGTGTAGTGGTTAAATTTATGCGTTCCACTTCAGCAGCCTGGGGTTTGCCGGTTCAGATCCTGGGGGCAGACTTACTCATCGCTCATCAAGCCATGCTGAGGTGGCGTCCCACACAGAAGAGCTACAACTCTACAACTATGATACACAACCATGTACTGGGGCTTTGGGGAGAAAAAAGAAAAAGAGGAAGATTGGCAACAGATGTTAGCACAGGGCCAATCTTCCTCAAAAAAAAAAGAAAGGAAAGAAGAGCATCAAAGAAGGAATAAGTGAAGGTTATTAACGAAGAAACAGTCTACAAACTGAAAGCAAATAGAGACAATTATTTAGGGTCTTAGGAATTGTAATTTGAAAGACAGAGATTTGGGTAGAAACCCAAATGTGCACCGAAGTGGGCTGAAAAAGGCAAGAGTTTTTAAAAGCAAAAAAGAGAAATTGCAAAAAGTTTTACATAACTGTTTTGAAAGAATTATGATTGGTGCTGGCAAGCAGAAACTACATTTGTCTACACATTGTTGATTGCTAAACTATCTCTAAGTAAAAAAAGTAAAACAAACAAAAAAAGATCTATTTTTTGTTTTCCCAGGTTGTATGGGCTTTGCAATAAGGCAAAGTTCAAAAGTTCATATTCCATATGGGTGGGGACGTCCATAAGCCATTCTTCCCCAATGGCTTCCTGGCTCCATTTTAGAGCTCCCTTAACAAGAGAGGCTCCTCTAGAGATTTTCTTTTCACAAAGTAAAATAAAAATTTTTCTTTTTCTTAATTGATCTAACATAATAGTGTGTTCCAAATAATAATAGCAACAATGTATTTGATTTTGTATACTCATGTTTACATCTTATATATGTGTACGCTTGTGTATACTTACATACAAGTGAAGTGAATGACAGCAATGATACAAGGGACAGGAGGGAGGAACTAGGGTTATTTTGTTAGTATAAGGTACTCACACTGAAAAAAAAAGAAAAAAAGTACTGCTTCATGTGACCTGGACTCATCGAGAAAGTTTTGGAGGCTCAGTGAAGAGAGAGTTTTCTCCTGGAGAGGAAAATGAGGAGAAATCATAGCCATGTGAGGAAGGTGTTGAGCCAAGGTAGAGAGACAGGAGTGAACGTGGAGGATGTGAAGAGTGAGGGTAGGAAGGGGGGCCTTTGGTGAGAAGAAGCTCTGGGTTGGAAAACAAGATAGATGAATGGGGGTGACTGATGAATGGGCAGACTGGCAGGTTTGGAGTTAAAATCCATGTGAGAATCAGAGGGGGGCATTTTAGTTCTCTCAATATGTTTAAGTGATTTTCTTTAGAATTTATTTTTTATAATATATACTATAATGTACTTTTGATTGATTTATTAAGCTCACTTTCAATGACTGCCTCCAAGTTAGAGCTTTTCAAATTCTCATCTCCCTTCACATTCCTAGAAATGACTCCATCTTAGCATCATCCACATACTTCAGGAAAATTCACCTTGTCAAATATGTCATTAACAAAGTATTAAATTACAGTGAAACTCCAACTAAAGTAAATATGAAATAACCCCTGTGTAGAGGAAGATTTAATTGTTCATGGCTCTTCAAGGTGAGTGTATGTGAAGAGGGATTCAAGCAATCCCTCTTTTATTTCAAGTCTACATTTATTTTGTGCCCACTATATACTAGAGAAATGTACCTGGCATTTTCAGGTATATAACAGAAATATAAGAAATATTTTCACCTTCATGTGGTAATAGCACACTTAGACAAAGGAAAACAACTAAATAATATTGAATAGTTTCTGTTTAAATGACAAAGTGAATAGCATAGTGTTAAGTTATATAAAAGCTTATTAGTAGGAGAGATTAATGGAGCAAGAAATAGTTAGAAGTGTTGTCATGAGAACTACTGATATTTGAGTATATCTTAAAAATGTGTAGTACTTAATTAAGTGAAAAGAAAAAGACCACTCTCTTTGGTAGGGAAAAACATTGTGAGTAGAGTACAGGAGCAAGAATAAGCCAGGCATATCCTGGACAGTGTGAAAAATAGAGGACAGGGTCACATTGAGAAATCCCAGATGATAAAATTTTGGATGGGACGTTAAAGGGGGAGGGGGCTTTAAGGCCAGATTAATATTTCTTTCTCTGAAACACAAATCCTCAATAAGTATTTAAACCAGGTGCCTAAACATGACTCCCTGGCAAAGTCAGAAACATTACCAATGATTCAAAATGTCTGTTGTAATGCAGAGTATAAGAGTTAGGCACTGCAGGTTTTTTGTTTGTTTGTTTGTTTTGTGTGTGTGTGAGGAAGATCAGCCCTGAGCTAGCATCCATTGCCAATCCTCCTCTTTTTTTGCTGAGGGAGATTGGCCCTGGGCTAGCATTCTTTCCCATCTTCCTCTACTTTATTTGGGACACCGTCACATCATGGCTTGACAAGCAGTGCGTCGGTCCGTGCCCAGGATCCCAACCTGCGAACCCCAGGCTGCCAGAAGCAGAGCACACGAACTTAACCACTACACCACGGGGCTGGCCCAGGTATTGCAGTTTTTTTAACAAGTGCCACCTCTCAAAATTAGTGGCCCGGGATGAAGATTTGTACCTACTAGAATATATTCCCCTCAATGGCACCTCAGATACCAGTTAGTTTTACCCAATTTTGCTTTATCGTAACATTTTTCTTAGACTCTCATCTTTTCCAGTTTTACTTTTCTATTTTTTCTTATCCAACTGCCTTTTTACCATATGTCTCTCCTAGCATCTAGAGATATCCAAGGGCATTTTTAGCTCCAAACTAAAGAAATTCCTTCTCCCTGATTCATTTATTCAGCAAATATTTATTGCACACCTACGATGTTCTGAGAAACTGGTCTAAGTGCCTGGATAGTTCATTGAACAAAATAGACAAAAATCCCTTTCCTCAGAGAGCTTTCTTCTAGACAAGTAGAGAGAGACAATAAAAGTAAACCTGGGAGATACTCATTATTATCTTGTTTTACAGGTAAAGAAACACATTCAGAGAGAGAGGTGAATTTCCCAAGGTTATACAGTTACTGAGTAGTAAAATAAAACTCAGCTCTTCTGTCTTCAACCAATTATTGCAAAATAATTGACTACTAAAATGTAGAAATACAACTCTTCAGTTGGCTTTTGGCATCTGAGATGCACATCTTTTGCCCTCACAATTCTACTCATTTTCTGTGTCTTGGTTTTGAAAGACTGGAACAAGGTGTGTTAAAGATTCAGTGGGAAGCAGCATGAGGATCTCTCAAGTTAAAGTCTATTAGTAATCCTTATCCCTCTGGAAAAGGCACATATTGAGAACAGGTAGCATTTCGATCTCTGATCATGAACTCATTGCCTGTTTAACTCCACACTTGTCCGCTCCTGGTTATCAGCACCACGGACAGCTGCTCTCTAGCTGGGCCCTTTCAAAAGGATTCTACGGTAAAACATTGCACACTGTCGTCTGTTCCTCTGCATTTTAAGTATCATATGGCTATTATGAAAATTATATAAACATTTCCCTATAATTCATCATCTAGGACATTTACTACCTCTATATGCTCAACTAAGAAGCATCAAATAGTATATAAGAATGGCATTTGAATTTAACATCTCAAACAGAACATCTTCTGGTTTTTGTGTGTGTGAGCCAAATAGTAAAATTTACACATTCTATAAGACATTATGCTATATCTTCATTGATACACTATTTCTATTTATTGACCATGGCTGCCCTAAATGAATTATCAACATATTCAAGTTCAAAAAATATTTAAATGTGGAAATCAGATGCCAAGAAAATTCCTTGCTCTAAGTATACTCTACAAAAATGAATGTTCTCAGTATCGTCTCATTTGCTGACAAGATTATGATGTAGGTAACTTCACTATAGTGAGAATATTAAATAAAGCCACTTCAAAAGAGAGTCCAGCCTCCCAAAGTAGAAAGAGCTGTTTACAAATAAACTCATGCAAGATAATCAGTTTTCTTCATTTTGAATTGGAGGAGGGGAGAAATACTTCATTATTTATATGTGGAGAAGTAGACTTTCATGCTGGCATTTTTGATAAATAATAACTAGTGGCGAGAAAGATTGTGAATGCCAAGCAGGAACTTCTATCAGTTACTGCATTGTCATTCGTTTCTATAAGGAATACTTTTCTGAACAACCCATGCTATGGTCTGACCTTTGTAATTGACTATGGTATGGTTTATACACAGAAGAATTAACATTTGTAACTTTTAGAATCATTCATCTAAAGGTACACATTCACATTCACCTTCAGGTACACATGTATGTAAGTCTTTGCTAAAACATAGGATAAATAAGCTAGCCAATGCAAAAGGAAGGAAGGAAAAGGAGGGAGGAAAGATCTTACCTTCCATTATAGAGAAACATTAATAGCAAAATAAATGAAATCAGTTTTCTGATTTCTACAGTGTCACCTAATTTCATCTGCGTTATATGTACAAAAATGATTTTAAGTACCAACATGTGCTAGGCACTGTGCAGAGCAGTGTAAATGTTGTATGTGACCTACAATTTTTTTTTTGAGCCCTGAAATCTCAGTTTCTTTCCTGTACTGGTTGTTTTGATAGAGTTGCCAGATAACCATTTCCAAGGCTGGTGATGTCCCTGCATATGATCAGCTTTTCAGAAATGGTCTCCAACTGTTCCATAACCTAGAGGGGGAACCTGACCATGAATCAGCCATGGGATTGGGCACTACAGTGTCATGACTGTCATGACTTGAGTCTTCCTGCAATTAGTGCCAGTGACATCTTGCAACAATAGCTGAGAGCAGAAATTAAAGAGAATCCAACATTCAAGCAGTTCCAAGTGCAGAAATGTCATCCACTGACCCATGGCACAGCACTGGGGGGGGCGCAAATATGGACAGGAAAAGTCATGTAGAAAGAGCAAATGCCTTTGGCTTGTTTGAAATCATAGCACTGTTTCTTCCTAGCCATGGTCCTTTGACAAGGCATTTAAACTTCCTGAGGCCTCAGTTTCTTCACCTGTAGTATGCTGATAGTCATACTTACCTCAATACGTCACTGGGGGGATCACATAGAACTGTTTATGTGAAAGCACTATGTAAATTCTAAATCATTCTAGATAGTTCCTGAGATATAGTATATGCCTGAGAGATGAGCAGTAAGGCTAAGATACATATGGTACAATATTTGTTTGTATTTTTTGTTTCATTATAAAATGCAATGCAAATCTAAGGCCTCCACTTTTTACTGTGGCTTGTATACAACATGCAATATAGGTGGAGAGTTCAGAAATGTCAGGATAAATATCCATTACAGATTTTTGTTAATGCATGCAGTGGAGAAAAAAATGGAATAATAGAATTTTTCCACTGAATATCTTCCACCTATTTATCTTAGGCTGACAAGCAAATGTGTATAGAAATGCATGTGTGTATGTATCTGATGTGTGTATGTGTGGTGAGTGTATAGTATATGTGTGTGGCTGTGTGTGCATAACTATGTAGTGTGTGTACATATGTGTGTCTGCTGTGTGTGTGATATATATTTGAGTAGTTGAGATATGTGTGTGTGTGTGTGTGTGGTGTATGTGTGCCTGGGACATGTGTGTGTGTCTTTGTATGTTTCTGAGGAGGTCTGTATGTGGGTAGTGTGCTGTTGTTTGTGGGCATGTCTGATATGAGTTTCTGGAACTGATACTTTAGTTGAACTCAAATGTTTTCCGGGAACAGAATTGCCATGGATCCACATTATTTTTTATTCTGGCTTCACAACTTGAATTCCACTCATTTCCCATGTCCTTGGTCCTAAAGTTGCCTGGTCCAACAATAGTAAACAGGCAACCTCTAAATTAAACACAAAAGTTTGATCTTTCTTCTCCCACTCCATAAAGGACATATAAGAGCTAAATACTAAGATCGTGGGACTAAAAGCTTTTCCAAGAAGCAATGCTGATTTTGTGTACTTACATAATTTTCCTAAATGTTCCTGTAAAATATCCTAAATTTTTATCATCTTCAAACTATAGAAGATTTAAAATACTTAATTCATGAAATGTGAAAGACAATTGAGAGAATTTAGCAGACATTTGTTTAAAATGTGTTATTTTTCAAGTTTCTACCAAATAAACATTAAAATGATATATAGCACTAACTCTTCCAGTGGATCATTTCTTTTTTTATTCTTATTCTCTGATTTATTTCCTGGAGTAAATAACTATTGATTGATAATCCTATAGCATGAAGTAGTAAAATGATGCACTTCCAGCATTAAAGAGATTAAAGTTGTTTTTTTTATAATAATGATTACCCCTTTTATTTTAAAAGTTGTATTTCTGAAAATTATGTCATTCTGATCTCAAGTGGCATCCTATTCAGCTTTCATGCAACGGTAAGCACCAAATCGAGGTAGAAAGTACATGCACAGTGTTTAGTTTTTATTAGAGGTTTTAAAGGGCACTATAGGAAGTGTTCAATGGAAAGTATGATTTAGACTGTGCATTTGTTTGAAACATTAGGCAAACTAAATGAAGGTGTTCTGCTGATTTAGCCATTGCATAGACTGGTGGCTTTACCTTTACTATATTTCAGTATCTAAGATCATACATTCTTGGGTAACATTGTACCAGTGACTGATGTAATATTTCCCAAGCAAGGTCAGAAAATGTCCTCAAAATAGGCCAATGAAAATATTCCTTGCCTAGGATTCCCTTTCAATTATTGCAGTGTATATACTCATTAATACATGTTCATTAGGAAATCAGATATTTTCTATGTGGAGTTGTCAAGAAGAAAGGCCAAAAGATCATATTCCTTCATCCTAATGCATTGCTGATTGCCAGCTTATTGTGTGTGTGTGTAAGTGTGTGCATGTGTATGCACACACATGCATGTGTGTTTTGTTGTATTATTTCACCCTTATTCTTTACTCTGTTTCTAATTACTACTATTGCCAAAGACATCTTGAGGTCTAAACTCATTTTCCAAAACAAAAATGTTTCTATATCTTTTCGTAAACAAATTGATAACCCTTTATAAATTCAATGAGTGCACTTTTGTTCCCTTATTTAAACAATTGATTAAAGGGTTAGAACAACACAAAAGGGCTTGATAACCTGTGGTGTGTACACTAAAGTTGACGTTGTGGCTGGTGAATGGCAGAAGCATTAGCAAGTCCCATCAACAGGGCAAAATGTTCAAAAGGGAAAATGTTCATTACTTATGCCTGGTAGGCACAGATAAACAATGTAGGCCATTGAAAAACACTAAGTTCATATGTTTTTCATACTGGGCAGTCTAGGAGGTACTTTCCTACCCCCTGTCCCCTCTGACTGCTCCTCAATTTTGCCCTCAAAATAAAAATCTAATGATAAGTACTCATAAAACTGTTGGGAAGGTAGTAAATGAAGGTGATCACAAATACCAAGGCACAAACGTAGAGATTTGTCCTGTGGTAAACTGAGTGATGACTCTGGTTGCCAAACATATTGTATCAATGCCCTGTTCTACATATACAAATTTTATAATTTCCATGTATTCATACTGAGAGATGCTGCTTTGATATTTTTAATGCCTGGAGATTGCAAGTGTTATGGAGATTATGACATAATTATTGGTTAACTGTTAAGAACAATCAATTCTTTCTCTCCCACCCCCTTATAGTTTCCCCTAAATTATGTGCACACACTTCATTCTTTTCCTAAAGGACCCCCATGGCAAAGACAGACCAGCTACCCATCAAATCCATTTCCTTTTTTGGGCTTATGGCTCAACTGTGTTTCTCAGCCTCTCTTACAGCTAAATAAGGTTATATGACTAAACTCTGGCCAAAGGAATGTGGGAGAAGTGATGCACATGGCTGTCAGACATGACCCACAAATACCTTCAGCATGATCCTCCACTCTCTCTCTTTCTCTCCATCTGCTAGCTGCATGTTGATCTCAGGTCCATCTGGGAATCCATGTGTTAAAAATGGCAGAGCATTTGCCAGACTGGGTCTCTGAATGCCTGTGTGGAGCAGAGACTCTTTTCTGCCGCAGATTAAACTTCACCTAAGCAAGAAATAATTGTCTATTGTATTGAGACGTCAGGGTTTACTGTAATAACAGTTAATATCACCTTAACCCATAGAATGGACCCACAGTGAAATAAAACTAGTGAATGGTTCACCTAGTGCTTGATACCCAGAAGATGCTTTATAAATTAAAGCTATTATTATTGTTATATAAATATTGAAAAATATTATTTTACCTATCTTGTTTGTACAAGTCTCTATAAGAGTGTAACATACTCTAATAGTAGGGGACAGAGGCATGCAGCCACATGGGATTCTGCTTCAGAATCCATTATTCCTACTGGGAAATAGATACAAATGGGCATAGTCAGGCCCTTTCATAACCAGCCCCTTCAAGGTGCCCTTCATAGAGTAAGGTCATAATAATTGCTTTCTCACTGCACTGATGAAAACAATAATGAATGCCTCCATTGTGCCCCTCGTTCCTTCAAGCCATTAGGTTGTGATATAGTAACTTCTGCAACAGACCACAGAGAAGCCATAGGCTAGGAGCTCAACTGAAAGCAAGGGCTTCAAGGACATAAAAATAACTTTATATTAGTAGCAGAAAATGGTTGACTTTTAAATCATATCTAAGGGTAAGGCCCCAACATATAAAATAATAAAGTAGTAATTGAGAAAATGTCAAAATTCATGGCTTATTTTCACTTGTGATTGACATTTTGCCAAAAAAACTGAAACACCTCTTTGAGGTTTGGTTGTGTTAGATCTCTAACCTAAATTCACACAATGTGAGCATTCAGCGTTAAAGTCTCCATTCTTTTCAATGAATTACATTGGAAACAAAGAGCAGCCATTATTGTCTTAAAATACCATCACTGCACATTCAAACAGCGGTATTAGACAATAGCCTTTTTGAACAGAAGTCTTAGATGCATTGACCTGTTAGATGAGAAGATTATTTTGGACAAACCAAGATTTTTCACTTAAATAACAAAGCAATTAGCAAACGGGCTCCTCAATTAGGCCATAAGATGCATTATTTACCATTCCTTGACATATGATGGATTCCCCAAAGGAAAATAACATGCTGTTGTTTGAATTTGTTACAATGAACATGTATTTCTTTTTTGTAGTGTAAACTTTTTATTGACATATAACACATATACAGAAAAGTGCACAAATCATAAATAAGCACCATAATGAATTTCACAAAGCCAATCCACCAGTGTAACCAGTACTCAGATTGAAATAGAGGACATTATCAGCATCTTTGAAGCTTATACGTCCTTCCAGTCATGAATCCCTGTGTCCCAAGGATAACAACTACCCTGATCTCTAACACTATTACTGCTTTAGTTTCTTTTGAACTTTATGTAAATGGCATCATACAGTAGCTTTAATATGTATTGACAGTTTTCCAAAGTGGTTGTACCAAATTATACTCCTGTCTGCTATTTGTGTGAGAGTTCCAGTTGCTCCTGTCCTCACCAAAACTTGATAGTGCTTGTGTATTACTTTTATAATAATAATAATGATGATGGTTAATAATTATAAAACCATCACAATTCAGAAGAAAAAATATGAGGCCTATACCATTGACAGGAAAAAAATGGTAAAAATCATACACAAGACCCTATTTTATTTGAATTTCTAAAATTTTTATTATAAGTATGTTTATACATACAGAAAATTAGAGAAAATCACCTATATTTAATAAGTTAACATTCCTCCACAATGCTTCAACTTTTCCTTGCTGAAATATTAAAGAAAATTACAGATGTCAAGACATTTCAACCTAAACATTTTGGTGTACATCTCTAAAAAGTAAGAATATGGGGGCTGCCCGGTGGCACAGCGGTTTAGTCCGCGCTTGGCAGCCCGGGGTTCACAGGTTCGGATCCCGGTCGCCCGCCGATGCACTGCCTGTCAGCCATGCCGTGGCGGCGTCCGATATAAAATAGAGGAAAGACGGGCACAGATGTTAGCCCAGGGCCAGTCTTCCTCAGCAAAAAGAGGAGGATTGGCAACGGGTGTTAGCTCAGGGCTGGTCTTCCTCACAAAAAATAAAAAAAAAAAAAAGTAAGAATATTTTCCTACAGAACCACAAAAATACTATGACATCTAAAAAATTTACAGTAAATCCCTCATAACATCTAATATCTAATCTCTATTCAAATTTCCCCTACTTATCCAAAAAATATCTTTGACAGTTGGTTTATTTAAACCAGGATTCACTCGAGGACCACACATTCCATTTGGTTGTTACGTTTCTGAAGTCCTTTAATCTGAGTCTGTGCCCTTCCTCCTTTTTGAATGACATGACTTGATGAGTGAATAAGAAGTGAACATCCTCTTGCATTTATTGCCTGTACAGTGGCCTTCACACTCAAGATGTACAGACATTGGCTGCTGGAGCAACCACTTTCTTCACCTGTGACAGTGTTGTCTAAAAGCAATTTATTTTACAAACGCGGAATGTGTCAACTGTTAAAAATAGTTATTATTATTAGTTCCACAAGAATATCACCCTCTGATGGGACCAATAATAATACAAAACATAATAGCATAAAGAGGGTTTTTTGTAAAATAATGTTTCAATAGTTTGGAATAAGTCATAATAGGAGGCCAGATTCCAATTCTGCCAATACACATGAGCCATGCAATTACTCAGTGAGTATTTATCTCCTTGATGCACTGTGTCACTTCCTGATGTTGTTTCGTTGTCCCACGAGGCATATTACTGGGTCTCAAGGGTGGAAAAATGCTAGAAGAATATTTAGCCTAGACTATGAAAGATGGACATTCACTGTGTACAGAGCAGCCTGGAAATTATTGTTTAATATTAATTTATTAGATGATTGCTGAGCCAAAGGGACATAATATCCATTATGTAAATGTTCAGTCATGGACACTGTGCCCCAACACTTATTAACTCCAAGCTGAATACTGAATGGCATGTATCCCAAACTAAACACGTTTGAATAGACAAGTACTTTGTCATGAAAAAACAAGGCCACTCAGTACATAGTACATTATGTCCTACAAATGAGAGAGTTCTTTTTCTTGAACAACATTGAAGGCTCAAGCCAGAAAAAGTGGGCACTCAGGGAAGAAACAAATAACGTAGTGGGAAAGGAAGAGCATTTTGTTGCTACACATTCGTTCACATTTTGTCCTGCCTCTATTTGAGCAAACGTCTTAAAGGTGCAGTGCAATTCTATGTGCAGAGGGCTTGCAATTATACTTTGCAAGTCTTTCAAGGGTTTAGAAAGGGAATTGTCCTTTTTGTAATGTTATGCATGACAGTAGGTGACTAGTATAATTCGTTGGTTTATCTGCTCAGCTTAGCAACTTCAAAAACAAATTTGTGACTCTGTGATGCAGTTTTTGTGGAGCCTCGAGTTTTATAAGTTGATCTGACAACCTTTTATATATAGTAGCCCACAGAGAATAAAGAGATTTTTCTATTTTATGAGTCTTCCTGTGACTCTGAGGGAGTCCCTGTCACATAGAATTGCCTTCATTGCTTCAAAAGCCTGTACACCCTTTAAAGGACCAGTGTGAGAAGGACTTTTTGCCCCCATTTCCCATCCCTGAGGCTTATCTTTCTTTTCAGATCCTAGCGCAGTGTTTAGCATGGAACAGATGTGATTGTTGAATGAATACATGAGAAAATGAATTATTGTAACCTGTGGATAAGGGCATGTGTTCTGGGCAAGTCTTGAAGCTTAGATGGGAAGACTGTAAACAACATGGCCAGTTTAATCATTTCCTGAGCTACTGAAACTATTTAATCCTTCCAATGATAGCTTTCTGTGGTAGTGGGGGCAGGGTGTATGAGTAGAGCACCCTAAGGAAGCAGTCTTTATAATTATGCTCTTTGTCTCTTATAAGGAACCATTGCATACCTGTGAATCTCATATGGACAGCATATGTTTTCAGAAAATATGCAGCAACATGTGACCTAGCAGGAAGGAGCAAGCAAGAGCATTTTTATTTGTGGAAGAGTTGATTAGCAGACATAGCAGCTGTATGACTTCCTTGTTTCTCTCATATTTTCTGGGGAGGAGACTCCTGTCCCTGAAATAGAGTCCTTGACACCTGCTGCTTTGTCTCTTAAAGGCAACTGACTTCTTCTAGTCTGCAGTCAAACTCCTGCGGCATCATGTCCTACCTCCTGGAAAAGACTCTCTCCTGTGGCTTTCACCTCGGTCTCTCCAGGACTGGCTGCCTCCTTGTGGTTCTGCTGAGAGCCATTCCAATCATTTCCCACAGTCCAGATCAGTCCTTTAGGTCTTGGCCAGCTCTCACCTTTCTAGATGGCAAATTGGCCAGGATGGGAGATAATGACCATTTCAGGAAGAAGCTACACTGTCACTATCTACCTTACATGGGATGTAATTCCTACCTGCTGGGCATAAACCTCAGCACTCCACTCACTGTGCTACACCACCTGACCATGTTCACTGGACCCTGACATCCCCTGCTGAGCCTGCCGTCCCTCAATCAGTGGCACTCCAGGGGCTCCACAGTGAAAAGTGCCCTAATCTCTTCAGGACCATTTGGGTCCTACCGTCACTCAGCACAGCAGGGGTGTTGGATTATGAATTAGGTTTGTCCTTCAAATCTTGGATGTGATTATAATAAAACCAGCACTTTCTGGAGACCAGCCTTCCAAAACAGTCAGGAGCAGAGGACAGAACGTAAATAAGGAGCCCCTGAACACCCAGAAATAAATGACAAATTCAAGAACCAAAGGCCTAAATATTATAAACACACTGCATGGTAAAAGACAAATCTCCTGCCCAGTGGCCAGTGACTCTAGGAAGTGAAACTTTGGGTGTGAGCCCAGAAGTAAGAAGTAGATAGGAGAGAAGCAGGCAGGGACAGAAAATGAGAATAAATCAACAAAAAATGAGCAGTAAAGGCTGTAGTGACATCAATTAGAAATGGTGACAGAGGCAGTGAGAAGGGACCGTCCAACCATTGGGTGAAAGAGGGCTAAAGGACAAAGAGAGAGAGTTAGGGACCACTCAGGCTGCAACTTGGAAGTCTTTGAGGAGAGGGCCAGGGCAATCTGCTAATTACATGGAAAAAGCTGAAAATATATCTACTTCACAGGATACAGAAAATAAATTCGACATGAATTAAGGACTCTAATGTGAAAGACAAAACTTTAAAACTTTTGGAAGAAAATATAGGATAAAATTTTTATGACTTCAGTGCAGGGAAAGATTTCTTAAACAAGTTCTAAGAAGTGTGCAGAACTCACCAGAATAGATTGATAAGTTTTACTCCATTAAAATTAAGAATTTCTGTTCCTTGAAAGACACCTAAAAGGGGAGTGGAAAGGTAAGCCACCAACCGGAAGAAGGTATTTACCATACATATAAATAAAGGTGTTATTCAAATTATTTAACAACAAGTATAGCATCACCAGTTAGAATGGATGCCAACCGTAAACTACTATTACAACATCATCAGTACATTCCAGCTCGATATCACTGCATAGCACAAAGGATTAGTATCTAGAATATATAAAGAACTCATATATACATATTTACATGATACACATCCAAATAGCAAAGCGAGCAAAATACCTAAACAAGCATGTCACAGAAGAGGGAGCACAAAACACCAAAATAGTATATAAAAAGACAGCCAACCTCATTAACGATCATGAAAGTGTATATAATGACCCATAATAAAATCCCACGTCTCAGCCACCAGACTGGCAAAAATGTTTAAAAGTTTAGTCAATTATAGTGCTAGCATAAATGTGGAGTCATAGTAACTCTTTTGTGGAATAGAACTATAAACTAGTACAATCACTTTGGAAAACAACTTGGCATTGCCTAGAATATTTGAACCTCCACAGCATTTCCATTTCTAGGTATAAACCCTGGAAAAATTCCTGCCCACATGTACCAGGGTACATGTACAAAACTGTCCTTGAAAGCATTGATTGTAATGGAAAATGGAAACAATTCAAATGCCCATTGATATTAAAATGGATAAATGAATCATGGTACTATATATTTATACAGTGGAAGCTCTACATACAACAGTGAAAATAAATAAACTATAGATACCTAAAAGAGTCTCAACAACATATCACTGAATGAAAAAGTAAGTCATAAAAGAATATACACATTCATTCCATCTATACAAAGTCGAAAACAACGAAAACCAAATAATAACTGTTTAGGGACATGTACAAAAAACCAAATAATTTAGGTCAAAAAACACAATTGGGATAGTGCCTAACTCTGGGGAGAGCAGGGCGGGGAAGGGGATTATGATCTGGAAGCAGCACACCAAGAACCCAGAAACTAGGTAGGGAGACAGTGTGTTTTACTATTATTATTCAAATCTACATATATGATTTTTTTCAAATATACATCTATATGTACTTCAGAATGTTCACATTTAGAATTGCTCATATTTTAAAAGTAAAAACAAGCAAAACAAAAAATAAAAGGGTGGTTGTAGAAATCTAGATACAGTGTAAAATCTTAGCCAACAAGTGGATCAGCATGAAAACATGAACAGTAATGTGTACTCGCTAACCTCAGAATACCAACTACCTCGGAGAAGGGAGGGTAAGAGCATAATAGGAGGGGGTAGGTACAAAATCTGTAAGATTTTTTTTCTTTACTAAACTCCAAAGGAAATACGGGAAAATGTTAAGATGTTTAAATCTAGAAGTGTGACCAGATTGATGCGTGCTACGTTATTTTCTGAAATTTCTTTATATTTTAGTAAAAAAGAAATAGTTCTAGTAAATAAAAGCCGACATGTTGACATTTGGCAACTGAACAGTTAAGTCTCAATTTAGAAAACTCATATATCTAGAACAACTGATCAAGAGACCAGGCAGACAGGTGGGGGAGGTAGAGGATAGTTCTGCAGGAAATCAATTCATTTTAAAAGGCAATATATATTTCATCACCCCCTACTTAGAGTCCTGAGTTTAAATAAAATGGCAGTTGGTTGAATTTAAGAATTCTGTTTGTTTTACACATATTCTCTTGATCCAAACAACCAAGGAAGCATGAACACCGTTAAAATCTGATTTGCACTATTAGTTGAAATATGTCCCCTTTATCTGTAGTTTGCCTTATCATTAATCTCTTTTATTATAATTTTGATTATAATTTAAGACAAAATTTTTAAAGTTTTATTTAAAGTTGTTCTTTCTATATTTTAAATAAGGAAAATAATTTTTAGTTTTGTGCATTGGGTGATTTCAGTATTTAATGCATACAATTATATATGCTATATAGTTCATTTATGCATGCAATATATAAGTAAATATGTTTAATGCATACAGTCATATATACAATTAATTTAATGCATACAAATATATACAAATATGCTCTTTTTTAAAGGCTGGAATTTCTCAGTTATTCACAACTTTGTGTAAACATTTAACACATTTGTTCACAACTAATATAATTACTTTTAGCTTAATTTAATTTAAATTTCTGGTCTTGAATATTTCATTGTTTTTATGAGATACTTTAAAGTTGGATTATTTTCAATTCGTTAAGTAAATCCATTAAAAATTTGAAATTAGTTTTAATACTTAGATAAGTTTATTTTCCAACAGATAACATTCTTAATCTTTCTGTATTCAAACATGGAGTAAACTGGCTTGATATAAGATGTTCAAATTGCAAATTGATTTAAGTATGAAATTAACATTTACTACGTATCCATTAAAGTATGCTTAAGAATCAGTAAGGCAATTATTTCTGAATTATTATAAATCGAATAAAAATATGTAGACCTATGTCTAGAAACATCCTTGTAATAATGTTTTTTCCACCTCACAAAAAATAGGTAAAGAAAAATAAGGCTACTTGTATTGCTCTAATAAACTAATATTTTTGAATTTTAGTTTTGATCTAGGATGGGGAGAAACTTTATAGTGCCCTCAAAATTTGAATGAGTTTATTTCACATTTCTGGAAAATATTAGTTTAATACTTTGTAGGTGATTTACAATTTTCAATATGCTAAAAGCATAGTATGCCATGAAATACCCCCATTTTAGTTTACGTATGGTTTTCTTTTTACATTTATGAGACAGACCATTTGCAATGCAGCGACATTGTTATATTTCATTTTTTAATGTTTTTATGATGAAAAGGCAATGATCATTGTGTTCTCAGTTTTTTCATTACCAGGCAGGTAATTTTATTCCTGTGTTCAGCATAATGTCTCTTCCAGAAGTGTTGAAAAATTGTCGTGTTGTACATGCATTTCATTCTTACTAAGTCTGGCATTTGGAAACTCCGGAATATACTGTAAATGAAGCTATTATCAAATGCAGAATCAATTCTCCATAGAAACAGATTGAGATCTGGGACAAACGAAGGAAAGAAGACCTAGGAAGACCCACTGTATGGAAATTCAAATAGCCTCTGAAAAACTCAACAATGAAACAGCTCAAATTACACTCCCGGGCAGAAACACCACAAATGGCTCCTGGCTGACAAAGAAAATCAATCCAAGAAGACGCGCTGATTTACATAGCTGATATGGCTGACAAATGGGCATGGGGAGAACATAGCTTTCAATACACAAAAAGGCAGGTGAAGAATTAGATTTGTACAAGGAGATGCATAATGGAGAGGGAGAGCTCTTCAGAGTGAGCTCCACACAAAAGAGACCTGGGTCTGGAGCAAGGGCAAGGGCGGCTCTGCCCGTGTCCCAGCCCAAGAGCTGCTCCAAGAAACCTCTGGTGAAAATGATGCTTTAAGAGGGATTCATTAAGTTCCGTAATGGACGCCCAGGGGTGATCATAAACTTGCAAAGAAAGTCTGTCACTTAGTGCTGTCTTATTACAGTCTCTGCTCTAGGTGTTATGCAATTTCCCATTCCTCTAGCAGATTGAAAAAGCACACTTTGATGTACTTTTTATTAATTTCACTGGCTTTTAAATTGTCTGAACTGTGGAAGCTCACTATAACAAATCAGCCTGTTCATTGCAGTTTTTGTCTAGTCACAGTTTCTGGAGAATGAATGAAATAACCCAGAAATTGAAATATGTATGATTTTTAAATTACGCACGAGGGTAGTTTGCCTGTGTCAGTAAATGTACAGGGGCATATATGCAGTGTGTTTGTGATTCCAGGGAATGGTGAAGCTGGGAAGATCCCCTACATTTTTTGAAGGCACACATCCATCCCGATATTTCTGGAAATCCCAAACAGTGTAACAGTCATGTGCCGCATGATGACATTTTGATCAACGAGAGACTGCATATATAATGGTGGTCCTATAAGATCAGTAGTACCATATAGCCTAGGAGTGTGATAGGCTATACCATCTAGGCTTGTGTGAGTACACTCTATGACGTGCACACACGGATGAAATCACCTAACAATGCATTTCTCAGAACGTACGCCCTTCATTAATTGATGCATGACTATAGTGGCATTTCTAATACCCTTTACATAACTCCTCTTTGGTTTCCTTTTTCCTTCTCTCCTTGATAAAGGTGAGAAGTGGTGGTAATTAGAGTTGGTGAAGACCACCACCATTTCCAACACAGCCTCTCTATCTGACACTCATACTGTCATCAGTAGACCAAAAGCCACAGGCTCTGACTTCATGCAATCTAGGGATGAGATAGAGCAGTGCCCACACGTTGGAAATGAAGCAAAGTTCCACATCCATAGACCACAACCTCATAGCATGATAAAGGTCCCTCTGCATTTTCTGACTTGGGTTCAAGTGCTAGCCCCATCATTTACCAGCTGTGTGGCCTTAGGTAGACTGCCCAGTCTCTCTAAGCCTTAATTTCCTCATCACTAAATGGCTAAATAATCAGCATCCACTTCAGGGTTTCTCAACCTGATCACTGCTCACTTTGGGGCCAGATAATTCTCTGTTGTGGGGCTGTCCTATGCGTTGCAGGATGTTTGGTGGCATCCAGGGCCTCTACTCACTAGATGTCAGTAGCATCCCTTCCCCAGTGTGACAATCAAAAAATGTCTCTAGACATTGCCAAAAGCGCCCCCCACCCGGGACGGGGCGACAACATCACTCCTGGTTGAGAACCACTGTTCTACTGAGTATTTTGATGAGCACCAGGCTCTTTTCTGAAAGCTAAGTGTTAATCTATCTATTCTTCCCAACATAGAGGTCAGTACTATTATAATCTGCATTTCACAGGTGCAGAGACTGAAGCACAGAGAAATTAAGTACCTTCCTGGAGGTTACCAAGCTTTGGGGAGCTGAGCTTCGACAGCAAACAGGTTTTAGGCTCCAAGTATGTACTCCTCACCTCTACTTTCTCTTACCTGGGTTGACGATGGCACCAGCCTCTTTGGGCTGTTGTGGACATTCAGTGACTCAGGGACTGTGCAGGCCGCCACTGTTGGAGTTGCTGTTGTCACCATCAAGAGCACAGCTCATCCATTCTGCAAGGCAAGGCTTTATCCCATGGATCTCAGAGCCAGCTCAGCCAACTACTGCCCCATCACACCCCCAGCCTGGGCCTCAGGGGAAGGAAGGAGGCAGCAACCCCGCTGGCCTTCCCTCTCCACCTACCTGCTAATTCCCTCTTCAAGTCAGTCCCACCATCCCATCTCTGTCATTGTATGATTCGAAGATTCAGAAAAGTCAAAACAAACTTCATATTCAGAAACAGAAAGAGACTTGATATAGAACCAGTGGTTCCCAAATCTGGCTGCACATGATAATTACTTAGGGAGCTTGACAATACCAACTGGTGCCAAGGACCCTCATCCAGAGATTCTGGTTTAATTTGACTGGGGTAAGGCCTGGAGGTCAGGATTTTTCAGGTGGTTCTAACGTGTTGCCAAGGTTTGGAACCACTAAGACACCTTTTTTTTGTAATAATCTATTAGTTCATATGACTTTAATATAGCTTACTAGTTAAGTATTGTAGTTTACTGATTAAACTAAGGTGGCATTTTATGCCACCATGAGGTAACTAACCTAAAATATACTCAATAAAAATAAACTATAATCGCTTGGCAACCGAAAGTGTGTAGAAAGGAGTGAATGCAGGAAAGGAGAATTGGAGTTTAGATTTGCTATTTTCATGAACGCAGCCCAGAGGGTGATCGGATCCAATTCCAGATGACAGAAACCCAGCAACAGAGGACTAAGGAAGTCCACCAGGCTGAAAAACTAAACTAGAGTCTTTAACGTCTAAAAGGAAGGGATTGGCTAAATAAAGTAAAGGTCATATTATGAAATGCCATGCCTCCATCAAGGTGATTGTTCAATGTGAAATAAATATACTGACACAGAAAAATGCTCACAATATGTTATCCAATGAAGACATAGAATTACAAAATAGTACATACACAAACACCTGAATTCCTCCTAAAATAAAAATAGATATACATAGAAAAATATCTAGAAGGATGTATCCCAAAATGTTAAGAATGGTAATTGCTAGATGGTGGAGTTAAAAGGCATTGTTTTCTTCTTTCTGCCTCTTAATATCTTACAACTATTCTACGATACTTATGTATGACTTGTGTAACAAAAAATATAATAAAAAATAGAAATCCAACTCTCTCGTTCTAATTTTGTGCTCGTGAAAGCATTCTTCTGGTCTATAATCTGGTGGATTTAGTGCATATAACCTCAAACAAAAAGGCTATTTTAGCTGGCTTCAGGCATCCAGTCTCAGGTCAATTAAAACTACTAGTTTTTAAAGTGAATTTCTGCTGCAGCCAAGATCAGTACAAGTCAGCGAATGAGGGTCTCATCCCCCATCATCCCTGGTGAGGCCTCTCTGGGAAGCTGCCCTAAACAGCCAGGTGGCTTCACCCTGTCCTCACACACATGACCATACGCATGCGGCTTTGCATGTACTTTCATTTGGAGACCTCGTCTCAGCAAGCGTTCCTCTGGTTGGGCCATTTGAAGATTCAGGTCACCTCTGCATGAGGTTGATGTTGAGCTAGAGCTGGGCTTTGCTTTCCTGTTAAAGAAAATCGTAAAAGCAGCTGAAGACACATTGCTGGAAGCATATAGACACAATCAAAATACAGAAAGCCAGCTTTCACATTACAGTCTTTTATTTTGAAAGCAGGCGCCTAGTAAAACCACATCACCAACACAGAGCTTTCTTTCATTTGATGAATGAATAAACATAATCAAAAGCCATCCATGTAGAATGAAAACGAATCTTACCTAGTGGGGCAGGCTTCTCAGTGAGCAAGGCTTATCTTTTTTTGCACTTTTAGATTCAGACTTTTTCACAGATGAGCGACACATGGCTCCTGTGGTTAGGAGCAATTCACAGGCTCCTTGTTCCAGAGTTCATATGATAAGCCATGTGAAAATACCTTCTGAATGAAAAGGAAATGTGGATAAAAACCCTTCCTCTACAATACGTGCGTTTGCGATATTGTTACATCCTTTTCAGAAGCCATTTTTGGGTCTGCTACATTAACATGTATTTTCTACAATATTGGTTTAGTCACCACATTCAGGAATTAGAACTGTCTTCAGGAAATCATTTATTTCATCCAACCCTTT
The DNA here is from genome assembly GCA_031878705.1 of Tapirus indicus. NCBI lineage: Eukaryota > Metazoa > Chordata > Mammalia > Perissodactyla > Tapiridae > Tapirus > Tapirus indicus. Next base: position 14,076,790 of record CM062933.1, read on the forward strand.
CCTTCTCCCCTATCTCCATGAAGAAAAACACCTAAACTCCTTACACATAATGTCTGATCAAATCTCAGAGACTACCAAGGAAGGAGATCCGATCATTTTTCTTGGTAACCATTTCCAAAGTCTTATTTATCAAAGTGAAATTAAGGGATTATTAATTTGATCCCAGGTATCAAGGTTTATAGTCATCATAATATGTCATCATTCTATTGAAAAAACTAAAAATAATTTTCTTAATATAGTCTTTCTAATCTGAGTCAAATCTAAAATTAATCATCTATAATTATCAAACCTAATTTAATTAAAACTAGCTGTTCACCATCTGGTATTATTTGTATAAATTTAAGAATCTACCATTTCATAAGAAATTCCTCTATTTAACCAATTATGTTAAGCATAATTATTATGTAATTAATCTCAGTTCAAATTACATTTGTTGTCACTTGACAGAAAAGTAATTTATGTGATAAAAAAGCAGTTGACCGTCTAATTACTCTGCCAAATTGGAGTCTTTTATCTCAATGTCTCACCATTGTTTTTAAAAAAGATATTTTATAGGAAAGCATTCTTTTTGAAACATGAGACTAGCTATTGTCAGTGCAAAGTGAACAGAAGAAATAATATTTGGGATGAATCATTATTATGTTTTGTAGTTTCAAGACCTTTATCTGGAGAAATTAGTAAGCAAGGGAATAAATTAATGGTGGAAACAGAACAAAAATTATAAAGCTAAATGCAAGATAAGTAAACCGAGATAGTTCATAAGGAAATAGGAACTAGGTAAGAATGTGTGTACTCCCAAGAGCAAGCTTCCTACCATGTTCTTGATTGCCACGACTTTCTCTCTTTGTAATTGATAAACCTGCTAATAGAAGAGATGAATAGTTACTGATTATGAAAAAGATACCTTTATAAATAATGCTTATTTTTATGCATTTCTTTTTGAAGACTTCCAGAAAATCAATGATGCTATCCTAAAGACTCTAAAGAGTACATGTTGTTCACCTAGAATCTTATTATATGGGAGGGAGTTTAATCATTGAAGGAGTGGGTGAATTTCTGAATAAGAAGAGACAATTTTAAAGATAAGACTGACTTGCCTGAATAAGGGCTGGGAAGGGAAATCAGAGAGTAAAGCAGAAAAAATAAAACATTTAGGATTCTTGCTCTAGCTGCAACCTTGCACTAGATAAGTGAGGCCAAAAAGAGAAGGAAAGAAGTAAGAAATTTACATATGCCCAAATCTGAGAAACACTTTGTAGGACAAAGGCAGAACTTCTTTCTATAAACTCAGTAAGTAATCAAGTGTACAGTATTTCTCTGTTCATTCCATACATATTCTATGCTACAAGTTGGGATAAGTGTACTGGGCATACAAAAGTTGTGAAGTTTCCATAGAAGAAGAGGCTGGATAGCAAGAAGGGCTATAAAAAATTTTACCAACCTAATTAAGGGCAGAAACATGGTGGAAAATTTCTGTAACTTTAGCATCAGTTTGAAGTCTTCAAATTATGAACTGCATGTTAGATAATAGTTTTATATCAATGTTAAATCTCCTGAACTTGATAATTGCACTGTGGTTATATAAAAGAATGTCTTGCCCTTAGGAAATATACATTGAAGTATTTAGGGGCAAATGGGGCACAATTTTAAAATTAACTCCCAAATTGTTCAGGATAAATATAGAGAGAGCAAATGTACCAAAATGTAAGTCATTCATGCATCTGGATGAAGGATATATGGGAGATCTTTGTCCAATTCTCATAATTCTGTAATTTGAAATTATTTCTGAATAAAACTTTAACAAATAAAGATGATAACCTTAAAGAGTTGTCTGCATCTAAAAATCTAAAAATTCCTGATTAGTGTATTGGGCTAAATCATGTATGATCTTTAGCTTCTGCAGTTGGAACAATGGTTCTCACCTCCTGTTTCTTCTACCCAACCCACATCCCAGCACGGCTCCATAGACTGTAGAGGGCTTCGTAACATTTCTGATGAAACAACTCTAACAATGAAGGTATAAGCTATGAGAAAATTTGATACAAAGAACACAACAGCTGAGGCTCTGTCCCTAATGGGAGTGGAAAATGTTCAATTTTTTTCCCTCAACACACGTCTCAGCGGTAAAACATAGACCCCCCACTTTTCCACCGGGTTCCGTGAAAACCAGATGGCATCTCTCAGATAGAATACTCATGACTACAAAGGTGGCATATGGGTCAGTGCCAAGATGATCACTTACACGGCATCTGCAGATGGTGGTCCACCACATCCTGAGGCAGGAATAATGAGAACAACATCCACTTCATCATCATCTGAATATCCAAACAAACACCAGGGGAAAGTTAATGAAAACAGCACCGGGGCATGTCCCAGGAGGAGAAAGGGGGTCGGCTGGTTTACCTGAGATGAAATGAGATCTGCAGCAAAACATATGCAAAATATTGAGTTTGGCTTTTAATTGAGAATCAAGGATGATGGAGCTAAAAAAGAGCGTTATCAAAGTGTAAAGCACTATACAAAAGGAAGAAATTATTTCTGTCCCTGAAGCTGAATAATGAAAACAAATGTTTCTCAAATTTTGCAGAAGTCAGTAAAACTTCTCTAAAATTAATAATAAAAAGGTTTCATCGAGACAGGATGGATTTAATGTACTTTCAGAAACTGAAAGGGCAGTTTCCATAATGTATATAAGTAATGCAAACGGTAAACAGAAAATGTTATTAAATTAAGCTTGATAATTATAGCTGATTATCTTTGGTTCTGAACTGCAATGTGATAAACTAGATGGCTACCAGGACCATAATAAATGATGTAATTATACAACCTCCAACTTGCCTGAAATTACACACTTAAATGTATCCTTGATTTCCGTACTATTTATTCGTGCCTTCTGATTATCAGTAAGCAATTAACTTTTGCTGGGGAAAAAGAATAAAGGGATTGTTGGATGGAAGGATGAATGGATGAATGGATGGATGAAGGGATGGATGGAAGGATGGATGAACTGAAAGATGAGTGGGTGCTAAAAATGAATGAATGGAAAGATGACGAGTTGATGGGTGAACGGAAGGATAGAAGGATGGATAGATGAAAAGATGGAAATATAGATGGATTAAAGGATAGATGGAAAGAGGCTGGGTTTAACTAACATCAGCACAATGAAAAGCCTTTGGATTTTGACAAAGCACATTTCTTTGATGAAACACAGTTCTCAGATAATCCATTGTTTCTACAATAATAAAATTGGATTGGCAGTCAGCTTATCCAAGGGGAATGGCTATTGGTTTAGTAGAGGTTCTGCTTTTATCTCAATACTATTTCAATTTCCATTTTCCTTGGTTCTCTTTCAGTTATTCAAATAATTTGTCTAATATGACGTTGATATACTGTCTTTGTGCAAGTTCTATACCTGTATTTTAATTTCTTCTGTTAAAATTATCCATTCATTTGTTCATCTGCTGTATTTATTCAATAGACATTGAGTGCCTACTCTGTCCTGGGCACTGTGCCAGGCATGGAGATATGAAAGTAAGTGCTCAAAGTCATCACTTGCCCTCACAGAGCTTAGTTCTAGCAGGGGCGAGAAAGAGGACTAACCAAATAATCACATATATAAATGCTTAGTTACAAATGGTGATAAATGCTATGAAGAAAGGGCATATTTAAATTGGATAAGGTAATAGGTTTCTGAGAAATCTGCTTGAGACATCAATTCACAATTAATCAAAAATTGTTTTTTAACTGAATTTACACACCAGTTGAAATGCTAAAATCACTTGTGTTTCCCAGGGCATTATGTATTACTGTGGTGTCTTCCATGATTTCATGATGGTTTAGGCATATTTGATTCATAATCATGAAGCTATCTTAAGTTTTTTGGTCTCTGAAAATAAATATGTTACGATCAGCTTGGTCAAGTCAATATTATTGTTTCTTATGGTGTCCTGGAAAGATCATCCAAATTGTCAAATGTGTATTTTGTTTTTAACGTTTGGCCCTCATTTTCCCCTTGAAACTGAATCTGTGTCTTATTTTTTTCTGGCTTTTCCCACCTCACCTCGGCAGGACCTCCCTTTTAAGACACTTCCCACACAAAAAGTTCTGAGAGCCATCTCTTCTCTCCCTAGGGTTTAAGAACATTTCTGGCTGTTTTCCTCTTATTGTTTTCAGGTCCAAGCTATAGCTAACATTTGTTTCTGTTGACTTGATTTTTTTCAAAGATTAATGTCTCCCCAGTATCAACCTCTCCCCCACCAACTCCAACCCCCGGGCATTGCTTCCTACTTCAGGACTCAGCCTACAGATTTCATAACTAAAATCTGCCTTTGAATGGCGTGATGGAAAGAGTGCAGGATTAAGAGTCTAAAGACTTGGGTTAAATCTATTAGTAAATCTTTATTAGCCACTTAACCTCTCTAAAACTTAGCTGTCACATGCAGATAATATCAGTCCTCTCATAGAGCTATTGTGATAAATAAGGTAAAGTATCTTCAAAATCTGTGAAAGGAAATATGCTAATTTAAGACATTTAAAATGTAATTATGATCTGCTTGTATTCCTTTCCACTGTCTTTGCTCATTTTGATTAAAGTGATTCAGCAGTCTTCAACGGAGCAGCACAGCGCCTACCACACCACAGACACTCAACAAGTACTAACTTCCCTCCTCCTTCTCATAAAAATTTAAAGTGTCAACTTTAATGTAGAATAAACAGAGATTAATAGAGTTGATAATGCTAATTCCCTTAAGATATCCTCTGGCTGCAAATTGTTTTTTCTTCTGGCAGGTAGGTGGATAAATATGGTCTTTGGCGATAGCTAAACAGAGTAGTTGCTAGCATACACGGCACTTTAGTGTAAATATCAAGAAGGTGTCTCTTCCTCCCGCTCAGCTCTGTGCCAGATGCTTGACTGGATTTCAGTGTCACCAACACCCAGGTGAGCCTCCTTTGTTCGGTGCACAAACTGCACAACCACAGATGGCAGCCCTGTAACCACCTGGAGTTGGGATACAGTTCCATACAGCCATCACGATAACATCATTCAGGCTGAAAATATTGGCCCCGTTATTCCTGATCATACAGATTTTTCACAGACTCCTCTCTTCTACATCTGTTGACTTAAAACCATGATATTCATATATATAGATATATCATGTATATGTATGTCTTCTAAGACAAGATTGTCCCATCATGGAACTGTATTTTTTAAGATATTCCTGTCACCACTTTACACTATCAGAGCCATCAAAATGGTGCATTATTGTTGAGACAGAATTAGCTGAGATTAACAAGTGTGCCTTTCACTTGATTTTTCTTCCAAAAAGCGAAAATATCCCCTCTATTAAAATAACACAAGAATTTGCAGTGAAGGAATATTGCATGGAGACTTCTAACTTACAAAGTTCCCACTGAAAAAATTAACTCATGTGTCTGTTTGGTCTGTGCTGGGGGGAGGGGTTTCCTACCCCTGAAGTTTTTGAGGGGGAGCAGACATCCTAAGCCTTTTAATGACTTCTTCTGGTCCCTCCCCACATGACCTGGAGCTCCTTGGAGCCATGAGAGAGACATTTCCACATCTCCTTACGGAAAAAGAGTGGCCATCAGAGCAGCAGGAGTGGATGGGATTGTGCCACAAGACTTACTGTTTTCAAGAATTTATTTTCAAGCACTCACCACAGCCCAGGCAGGAAGTGTAGGTTGAATAGAGAGGAGATAAGGACTCTTAGAGCAATGTGTCCTAGGTGCAGGGCAGACGGCGTGTGGATGTTCCAAGCAGCCATATTTCCTTCTGATCGTGCTCTGGGGACGTGGAGAGGACACAACCACCTCTGAGGCTCCATGAGTCCTTCTTCCCGTGTTCCAGCAGAAGCACAAATGATCCCCGAGCCTCTTCAGTCCCTCCTTTTCCTACATGGAGACACTACAAAGTGATTAGGGTCCAGGACCGACTTGCAAAGCCCAACATTTCAGTTACTTTTGGGTAAAGTAGTCTTTACAGAGGACTTAACCACCATTTATAGCATTGTTTCCAAGGAAAAATATGTTACACATTCCAAAAACTAACTTACAAATGGAGCACTAATTTATAACCACAGCACATGAGTAAATTGGAATTTACTTTCAAAAATAATCCCCATTCAGGGTGGAATTAAATAAACACTTGAATATGATTATGAATTTATTTGCTATTCCTTACACATTATGTCTGTCAAATTTGTTTTTAGACGTAAGTTTAACTAAAAATGCTAACTTTTGGTTCTCAGCACCAAAGAAATTTAATACTTGCATAGATAATTTCGGGTATTTTTATTTCATGGTGCACTTTGACATATCTGAAATTTTCACAACTGTTTGAACTGGGTGACTGTTGTTATTCCCATTTTATAAGTGAGGAAACAGAGACTCAGCAAGTTTGGCTTGCTCGGTGTTATATAAACATTAAGTGAGTAGAGCTGGTACTCAACCCCAGGTCTGACGGCAAATCCCATGTGTGCTCTTTCTACAGCGTCCCACTGTATTGCACAAACCGTCTGATGATGAGAGAGTGAGAGAAATCAAATGATGCTGTTTGTCTAAAGGAAAGTCCTTGATCACTTTTTCCAACCAGAAGATTGTTAGCAGGTTGCTTCATTAACTAGCTGGAAGCCTTCCCCTTTCCTTATAATCAAAACTTGGCTGGCTCCTGTGCCACATCCTTCCCTTAGGAATCAGCAGCTTGCCTTTGATGCAGAGCTTGGGCATTTTCTGAAAGCAGTATATTTTCAATAATGAACTATTCAAAACAGCATTTCAACCAAAAACTTAGGGTTTTTAAACAGAGTCTTAAAGCCACTTACATCCCTTTGAGCAGTATCCATATCTTTCTCTGGTTACCAATAGGCAAAGAAAATAGAAGACTTTCCCTCCAGCAAATGTACTCAGCGGTCACCCACAGCCATGGATCCCAGGGTGAAAACCAATTGAAACAAGACAGACTAAAGTAAATGGATCGGTAGGTCCATTGAGCCTTACTGGCATGATTTTGTTTTGGTCCTGTACCTAGTGCTTATTTCATGAATAATCAATTTAAAATGTTTAAGAAAGGAGACCTATAAGCAATTGTAAATATCCCATTCCATTATTTGACAGATGTTGCCACCAACAAGCTCTTCTTTACTACATTTATTTCTCTATGAATAAAACCGTATTTCTCAGTCTTTTTATCTGTGAAGTGAGCACATCAGAAAGTCAGAATCCTTCTTTTAAAAAAAGTACTTGATATTCCTTTTTTGAAAATATAAGAATCTTTTATTATCCTCTCTTTGTCTCCGCTGACCTTTGTCTAGCATATAGCATGCACCTGATAAATGAATGTTGATATTATTTATTAATTCACCAAGCATTTATTCATATGATACTATTAGTACATCCCATGGGAGATATTGGAGTCAGAGAGAACAATAAAAAAGTAATTGTTACAGAAACCTCGACTGAGTGATGACAATGACAGTCAATGAAAGTGAGAGATATTGTGAAGGCAGAATGACTTGACAATTGAATCTAGGGAGCAAAGAAGAGAAAGAAATCCAAGATAATCAATCGTTTTGAGCCTGAGTGACTGGGAAGGCAGTGATACTAATAGTAGAGTTAGGGAACATAAGATGAGAAGCGGGTTTTGTGATGGGGAGACAATTATTTTTAAAGCTCCTTAAGCTTAAGGTCCCAGTGGGACATCCAAGTAAAGAGTCTAGCAGGTCAGTGTGAAAGTGGAGCTTGGAAAAGCAGTCAGGGTAAGGCCATGATTTGGGCCTAGCTTCACTGAGGTGTCTGACGCCCCGAAATTGTGTAAGATAGCCATGTGAAAGAGTGTAGAGACAAAAGAGATGGTGACACCGATGTTGTGGGGGCAGCAGGAGAGAAGGAGCATTCTGAGAGGGTGGAGAGGAAACAGCAGAGCCGAGGGACACAGAAACCAGAGGAGACAGACATCTCCAGGAGTTGCTAGTCAGCAGTGGCCAACAGGGAAATGAGTGAGAAGAAAACCACTGGGAAAGAGGCCCTGGTGGCCTTCTGCAGAGAGATCTCAAGATAGAGGAAGCTGAAACAGAAGACAGGGAATTGAAAGTGAGGAGGTGAAAGGAGAACATGTAGACTCTGCTCCCAAATCATTCAGAGATTCAGGGAAGGAGATAAAGGCTGCTCAAAGATATTATGCCAGAAACCTCAGTCACGTTGGTCATTCTAAAGATTTGCTTCTCTAAGTCTCCGCTATAAGTTTTATTACTTCCACTTTTTAAATCTTTTTTTAAAGACTCCTCTTATAATCCCTTTAAATTTCCCTCTTTTCTGTTGTCACCATTCCTTCCCTGTAGTATTCCAAAGTTACTTTCTTCCTCCTCAGCCTCACAGCCAAGACATTCTTCTGCCCTTATTATTTCCTCCCCTGAATATTGCAACCTCTACTCTATGATTTCCTCCTGCTCCAAACTATTTCTTATGAAAATCCATCCACTTCAGGGATGGATTCCGCTTATAACTACACCCTTAGTTAAATCTGGGCTTGGTTTATGTATTAAATCCTACTCTTGACCCTTCATAGTTTAGCCTAAAAGCTCTAGAAAATGGTAAAATTGATTACTGACCTTTCTAATCATTGTGTTTGTTTTCTAGACTTCGCAGAATCAGCATAATAAATATTTACCAGAAATAAAGTTTAGGCAAACACAACCTCACAAATGCATCACTGGTAAGCTTTGAGACATTCCATGTTTTCTGAATCATCTGACTTTATCTCTTTAAGAATTATTTGTAGGAAAATAAGGCCGCATGGTAGTATTATCTACTTCCTGGATGTAGTGTAATTTTTAGATTTAGTGTTTAACTAAAAATGCTAACTTTTGGTGTAATTTTTATCCATTCTTCTTTTTTTTTTTTTTTTTTTTTTTTTTTTGCTGAGGAATATTTGCTTGGAGCTAACATCTGTGCCAATCTTCCTCTATTTTGTATGTGGGTCCCTGCCACAGCATGGCTGTCAACATGTGGTGTCAGTCCACACCCAGGAACCAAACCTGGGCCACTGATGTGGAGCATGTCGAACTTAACCACTAGGCCCTGGGACTGGCCCCCTATCCATTCTTCAACCAAAGAATAAACTAGCAGACTTACTAATTGAGCAAATAGAAACTTATCAATCCATCAGTACTGAACTTTGCAGCATATCATTTCTTTAACTTCATACAGTCCTTCTTTAAAGACATATGCATGGACTGTGTATTACCAGACCAGAAAGATTGGGGTCAAATTTCTACAATTGAAGTAGTTAGTACTTCGAACTTTCTCTTCCTAATAAAAGTAATATTTGAATTTTGCTTTTAAATAATAACTTAGTTTACTATTCATCTTTTATAAGAACTCATGATTTTTTTTTCAGTTTTCAGTAGATTTTCGGCCAAGACATGGATAATGATGATTAGATATAAACAACCTTGAAATATTAAAAGGATGATATGGATAGTGAATGCAGTATGTTAATAAGCACAAGGAATGGCTAGACTGTATCCATATTATGTAAATTCAGAAATCTTTTGTAAATTTTATCTCTAGGGAAAATTTCACTAAAGCACTCTCTTCCTACTTTGGATTAGCACTTAATTGTAAAAGTTGATTTTTCCCTTGTAAATGATTCAAAAATCTTCCTTACTTTTGCAACCCTGGGGATAGAAAAATGTTTTATTAAAAAATCAGCTGTAGAATTTATTCCAGACTAATTATGACTGCAAGATTTTCTGAAAAGTAACTTGCAGCCAGGGCTATCATTGGCTTATAGTTTGCTCTTAGCATAAGCTAATGAATTTGAAATAAACCGGGCCCAAACATGTTAAGAGACAAAGCTCCATTGTTACCCAGCTCTAAGCTATCATTTATTCACTGGGAAAAAAAAAAAAAAAAAACTCGGGAAGAAGCTTGCCAACAAACCAGATGTCACCATCAGTAGACAATTATGTTCCACAGTTTGGCACCTGAGGCCCACAGTCATCATCCAAGGAGGAGGAGAAATAAAAAGTAGAATATTCTGGTGGACTACAGACTAAAAGATTCCAAATGGCTCGTGAGGAAAATGGAGGCTGAGGGTTGCTTCATTAATTCTCAACAAGGAGACCCCATGACCAAAACCTGCTCACGTTCTACTTGTCGAGGATGTCATGATTGGGACAGACACACCAGAGTCTAAAAAGATCTCTCATGCTCACGGGGGCTGGCACTGAAGCTGGTACGACAGCGTTTCGTACACTGGAAGATTTGCCACCTCATATAGAAGTCATCTTCTTTGGGGGTAGATTATCAATAGAACCTACTTTGGTTCCATTTCCTTCTTTGGTAAATTGTAAGGAGTGAAAAGGAAAGAGTTATGATGGGGAGCTGGTTTCAGTGAAGTACTGCCCAAAACGTATGGACTGTACGGCATAAAGCAACTCTCCACAGCCTGTCTCATTCCATAATTAATGTCCGATTAAGGAATCAGTGACTGACATGGAGAATCTCATCAAGACCCCCCACAGGTTCAGTTGAGGAAAAGAAAATAAACTTCCTCTTTTGATCACGTTTCAATCTAGAATAGACACCTTACAATTCTATCATGGCTCCAAATGAATACCTAGATGACCTAATACATCTTTTTTACTTTTATGTAATATAAGAATTAAATAAATGAATGAAAGGCGAGAGCACTCACTTTCCTTAAGTTTTGGCTAAAAGCTTCTTGAGGGCCGCCCGGTGGCACAGCGGTTTAGTCCGCGCTTGGCAGCCCGGGGTTCGCGGGCCCGGATCCCGGGCGCCCGCCGACGCACTGCCTGTCAGCCATGCCGTGGCGGTGTCCCATATAAAGTGGAGGAAGATGGGCACGGATGTTAGCCCAGGGCCAGTCTTCCTCTGCAAAAAGAAAAAAAAAACCCTCTTGAGAAACATATCACTTTGCTTTTACATGGAAACTGCTCACAGTCACGGAAAAATGAAGGGTTGACATTAGATTTATTGGTTCCGTCTGCAAGTAAACAGAACAATCAGAATCCTGGTCAAGTGGAAACTCCTTTTTCTATCTTTTCCTGCCTTTATAAGTCACCAAATCCAGGACAGCACAAAATAAAGTATAAAATACTTTAAATATTATGTTTTTTGTGCTTATTAGATGGATATCGTGTAGTCCCATGATCAAAAACAGATTTTTATAAAACCGAGGAAATATTTTGTTAGTTTTGAATAGTTCTTAACGTTTTGTTTGGATAGAGCTGACTAGCTCACTTAAATGAGTCTATGAATCCACAAATAGTTCTTTTCCACAAGCAAACCTTACCATATGTTTAAAGTGTTCTACATTTTGGGCAAGGGGCAAGATTTTTCTTTATGTATGAAATATATAGTGTTAAGCATCTAGTTAATTAATATAAATATTATGTGTAAGTATATATTATATAATTAATGTAAGTAATATAATCGATGATACATTAATATATGTCTAACAGTTGTGGTTCCAGAGTATCTTTCAGGCTTTCAACAGTTATGTGTGTTATTTCATCATGAGGTAGCACACTGGTTTGTTCCTGGAAATGCCATGCTTTTAAGGCAGCGGTTTTCAAATGTTTTGGTCTGTGAATCATTTCATCAAAGATTAAAAACAAAGCAATGGGCCACAAGCCCCACTGCTACCGCTGCCTCCTGCTTCCTTTGCCATCAACCCTCCTCACTGAAACCCTTCGTGAGCATTACTAGAAAGAACACTGCCATGTATCTAAATGATACACATGAATTATATCATAAATGATTTTCTAGTTTGCCTCTGATGTGAATCAACATGATGATTCTCGGGCGGTTATAAACATTAATGCTGTCAGCCTGTGTGGCACTGTTGATGGGAAATTGTTTTCCTAGTGACTGGAAATAACAAGCTGAGAGTCAGAAGTCCCCAGTCCTAGTGCAGGATTTGCAGGATCAGGTGCAGACCTTCTCTGTGCATCTGAGTTTTCTCAATTTGCATGAAGAATTGCTGTTTCTGCCCCTTATTCCAGCACAGAAATAATGAACTCCATTCTCAGGGCTGTGGAGAGCCATGGCCCTTTCACAGACCTGTGTAAATGAAAGAGCGTTAGCGACAAGCTGCAAAGCAGTCCCTCGGTCTTGCTGCGGAAGCCTCACACCCCCTACACCCACTCCCTCTGACACCTGTCTATCTATTTCTAAAGTGGCAGGGTAAATGCCTGGAGTTAATGGCCACAGTCATCGCCAGCTCCAGCTGAATGACTCTTGGAATGGATGGAAAAATAAAGAAAGAATGGTTTCTCTCCTCCTCAGCTCTAGTGGGAACTCTGTGGCACTTTCTCAAGGTCAAGGAGAGTACAGAAGTGGGTGGAGAATTTCTGCAAAACACTTCAAGGCCCGTTGAAAACTGAAAAGGACATACTTTTATAATAGTACCTTGAGTATTGTAAACTCCTCTGCAAAGTTTCTTGACAGAAATGATGACTTTGATTGCTAGATCTCTGATATGTAGTCAAGAAATGGTAGGAAAAAGGGTAAAATAAAAGAGAAAAATATTTAGTCATTAATGTCACCTTTTAAAAATTAGTACATATAATCTTTGGTTTAGAAAATTTCTACCCTTATTTTGAGGCCCCACAGTGAATTTCTTCATATAATTTACAATCCAAAATGCTATTAGAAGTTCTGCTTTCATATAGCCTGGTATTTCTCAGTAGAGGAGGAAAGTTTTAAGAATCTACATAGAATTGTATGGTACAATGTTTCCTGACATTAGGAAGATGAGTTCCTTAATTTCTCAGTCTCTTACCCTGTAGAATGGAAGTAATTCGTTAGGGTAAATGCAGGGGATTCTTCATAGTATAGTGGAAACTAGTAGAAATCAAGAGACAAGGATTTTCCTTCCGGCATCGTCATCGACTATCTGTATGCCATTGGGAAAGCCATATAACCTTTCCAGACCCTAGTTTATTACTCTGTAAAATAAGTGGCTCATTCGTTCATTCATTTGAAAACATTTGTTAGGCACTCACTAGATTGAGGCACTGTGCTAGGCTCGGGATAAAAAGCCAAATAAGATGCTTTCCTTGCCTTCTAAGAGCATGCAGCCAAGCAGGAGGTGACAGCAGCATAATTAAGAACAGGAAAGAGACAGATACTCCCATGGAAAAGTTGTTGGGGAGCCAGGGAAACCAACACGATGCATTGGTTGGAGTAGGCATGGAGTAATTTCTAGGATTATTGAGTCTAAAGCCAAAGTTTTAAAATAAATAGGATTAGTCAGGAGAACTGCAACAGAACAGTGAGTTGGGGGATGCCAAAGGACTTTGCAAGCAGAGGAAGCAATAAGACAAAAAACCGGGAGGTATGAAACAGTGTGGCCTGATAGGAAAACCACACAGGTTCAGTGCAGTCAGACAGGAAGTTAGGAGGCAGATGGCAGAGCACACTAAGGAGTTTGGGTTTTAGTCTATGGGCAAAACTTTTCAACAGGGCCACCAGAGCAGATTTGTATTTGGAATGATAACTCTAGCAACAAAATGGAGAAGACTTGAAGGGAGAATTAAAAGGGGCATGGGCTTACCTTGCCCACAAGGAGGGGGCAACCCTTCCGGGAGAAGCTGCCCCACCCACTGCCCCTGCTGAAAACAAATGGGCAATATTATCTACCATGTGACTCCACCCTTCTCTAGCTACACGTGATTGAACGAGGTACAGGCACCGGATCCAAGAGTGGCCAATCTTGAACCTGGATGAACTGGCTTGAAAAGATGAGCTACATTGCAGGTCCACTTTGGCAAAATTCAGAAAACACTGTTATAAGTATTCATGAGGATGTAGAGAAATGGGAACCCTGAGGCACTGTGGATAGAAATGTAAATTGGTAAGCCTTTCTGGAAAGTAAGTTGGAAATATCTGATAAAATTAATTGTGCACATGTCTAACAATCCCACTCCTATATGTATATGTAAAGCAGAAGATTAATATCACCCATCGATGAATGGACATATACGAAGCTGTTGTTGCAACATTGTTTTGGAAGCAGAGAGTTGGAGGCAACTCAAATGTCTATCACTATGAGAATGGCTAAGTAAATATTATGGGTGCATATGCTGAAAAAGCCTGCAGCAGTCAAATCTAGGTGTATATACAGAAACACGAATTTTAAAAACAGTGGTGAGTGAAAAAAGAAGTATAAAGAAAGCAATCATATAGCATCATTTATATAGATTTTAAATGGAGACCTACACAAACCAACATTACATATCTTTCAAAGAGACAAAACACCCAAGAACATATATATAGTATGCATATTAGAATCAATGCTTTTAATGCATTTCCATCAAAAGATGGAAAGATTGAGGATGAGAAATGAGAGAAAATTAAAACAATTAATTTGCCCTTTCATGAACAAATTATAATGTGTTTGAGTATGATTAATTCTATACACTAGAGGTCAGGAAAAAAGGTAAAATATGAGTTTAAAGAGTCATATTCTTGTTTCAGAAACTAAGAAGTAAGGCAAAAAATTGCATTTCTAACGTGTTAGAAAGGAAGTGTGACTAAGTCACATTCATGATGGGCATCAGAATGAAGATCTGCACACTTGCTTCTGGCCGACAGAGCCTTCTTACATGCGGATACAGCCTCCATCTCCTGTCTCCCCGAAGTCCAACCTGTTGTAGCTTCTGTTTCCTGAACTATTTTGAGTAGTTCTCTGTTCCTGCTCTCAAAAGACCAAAATAAAATAAAAATGTGCACGACATGGCCACAGTCAGGGATAGCTGTCAGGACATGGCTGACAATCCAAGGAAGTCATGATGAATAACTAAGGAGAGGGGTCAGAACCAGAGACACAGATTTGGAAATCAACAGACTACAGAAGATTATTGAAATCCTGTAGGAATGAGTAAGATCATGGTTATAAATATGGAGAGGAGAAGAGATTAGTCTTTCAAGGAGTGTGTAAAGAGAGGGACAGCAGCAAAAGACACTGAAAGGGAGTAGCTGGAGAGAGAATAGAAGCGAAAGGGAATACCATTTTGGAAACCAAAATGGGAAAATATGTGGCCAATTTCATTATTTACTGCTAAGCTGTCCAGTACATTGAGAAGTGGAAAGGCTCTATTTGTCTTCCAATTGCAAGGTCATGGTGACCTTTTCCAGAGCAGTTTTTGTGCTGTGGTAGTGGCAGGAGTCCACTACCCCGCAGTTCAGGGGGTCAAGAATAAATGGGAAGTCACTCTGGCCAACACCCAGGATGAGGTTGGCTTACCCAACCCCAAAGGGCAAAATCCAGCCCTCTGGCTTTCCTATGATGACATAAGGAAAAAAATAATTTAGGGCAAATAAAACTTAATGATATTAAATTAAATAAAGAGATTTTTAATTTAAAAAAGAAATCAGAATTATTTTAAGTGTAACTAGGAGGTAAAGCATTGGAGACAATAAATATAGACTGTCCATTATAGTATTTGGCTAGGAAAGTCACACTTGAACTGTAAGTTTCTCCCAATTCTAATAGTCTATGATTATGGCTCATAAACTATAGTTCAAGAACATGAAAATGACCTTAAATATGTTAAAGAACTAAAACAATAATTTACTTCTTTATTTCAGGATGCTTGTTGTAAAAGGAATACCTGCTCATTGAAAATTTAAGCAACACAGAAATAAAGTCAAAATTAAGTTCCCCCTTCCACCTCTACCCGACCCTAATCTCACTCCTCAGAGAAACCACATTTTCAAGGCACACACAAACATGTAAGTATATGCATGTGATATTTTATGAAATGGAATCACTCCGTTTAAAAATATAATATGTACAGGCATGAGGGATATGAAGAATGTTTTTAAATCAGGTGACGGGGCGCTGACTGACGGGAGTGGATGTCAGCTGTAGGCAGCCTGGCTGCCCGGGAAGCCGTATTTTCTTCAACGAGTCCCAGCAGAGGCGCCGGATGCCTGGCACGGTGGCGAGAGCTGCAGCTCAGGGTCTGGTCGTGGTGGTCTCCCGGCTGGAGCTGTTCTGCCATGTGGTTAGCACATGTTCCCGACTGCACAGCCTCCAAGCTTCACTCTGGTTCTCCAAGATTTTTCTATGTCTTGCATGACATGGTTTAACAAATTCCCTTTCTATGTAAATTAGCCAGAGTGGTTTGGTTTTTTGCAAGCAAAAACAGAGATATATTAAGAGAATTAAAAGACAGATTCTCATCTCATTTAAACCAAGAGTTTTGACGACCGGCAAACTTGGCCATCTGTGGCCATCTGCAAGGAAGTGACCAGATCCCCAAGAAGTGAGCCTCTCTTTCTTTTCTTTTCCACATGAAGAATTGGCATGTGGCAACTATTGACTACCAGGCCCTAGGAGGAGACTGATCTAGGATCGGGACAGCTATTTTGAATAAAATAATCTCTCTCCTTTAGCTTTAAATTTTTTTAAAATACATATTACCTTATTTTAGATTTTTCTTTTGTAATTTAAAAAGGAAAAGCAATCAAGAGAAAAAATAAAGTAAGATCTTCATTTGCATGTGTCTGCTCTGAAGAAAAACATACTCTTTTTTAAATTTTCTTGATTACATCAGCAAAAGGCATTCAGAACACAGTGTTTTCAAATTACTGCCTCAGGTCCTGATTATTTTTGAAGTCTCTATGAAATATCAGTTAAAGAAAAAAATGAAGAAGGAAAATTTCCAGATTTTCTCAAATATACCAGCTACACATATATTCATGCTAAGAAAATAAACTTTTTAATTTTTGATGTAATATAATACACTGAAAATTGTCCTATATATGAAGAAAAGGGGAAGGGAACATTCCACGTGCAGAAATATATTTCATATGTTCATTGTCTTTGGTTTTGATATATTGCGTTCTAGGAGCAGCTAATTTCCATATAAAGTGTGGCTACTTTCAGTTTTACTGTGTCTTGTCTGCAGTGGTGGCTTTGATTTGTGTGCCCCGGGCTAGATCAGAGCCATGCATAATTTTCTTTAAGTTCCTTCTGTCGTGCACAATCGGTGAGTTCCAGCACCGACTATAACATGGGTGTTTAGAAAGACATTACCCAAAAGGGGAAAAAAATAAGATAAATGGCATCAAGAAAGGTTAGCAAATCAAAGAAAAATGATCAGAGAGAACCTGATGGCAATCCTCCCAAATTTTATGCATTTGAGCATGGGCCCACATGAATCTTGGTCTGTTTTGGTGATTATAACAGCTATTTCAAGCCTAATAGCAGAAGGGGAATTCTGCAGAGTCATATCAAAGCATCTGCCATCATTGGGCCCTTGTGCGATGGTTACTGTGTGCTGGTAAGAGTCTTCTTTGTAGAACTGAAGGTGGTGTGCTCGCGGAATGGCCAAGTTGTGCGAGGTGTGATTTGTGCAGTAGCACCAGACCTCACCTCCAAATATTTCCAAGTGGCATTCTTTCACTCAATTTGCTCCTTCGGTTCCCTTTGAAGATGTGTGCTTTTGAAGTAGATTAAGGAATTCTATTACCTGGAGGGATAAAATCAACCAGTCACACAATATCAGCCTATGCCATAACCTAGTGACTTTTTCTCCTTACCATTTAATGGAAAGAGCTCCAAACTGGGAAGCAGGAGATCTGAGTTCTAGTCCCAGCTCTGTGACTACGCACCTGTGAGCAAATCATTGCTCCTCCTTGGTTCTCAGTTTCTTCTCCTCTACAGTGATGTGATGACAATGAAGATCTCTTACAGTTTGGAAATTCTGACTTTGTGACTAGATTACCGCCCGTGTAACTTAGCACCCTGAAGGAAGGGGAATCAGAAGAGTTCAATTTTGATGGATTTGAGGGTGAAAGCAAAAATAGGAGGAGAGTCAGTCCGACACCAGGAGTGAGTAGGGATTTGTTAGGGAAGAGACAAAAACATTGAAAAAAATAAAATTGGAGAAGAAAACAAACCTCCCTTGCTTCTATACTTTGAGTCATCATGTATGTTTGAAGTACTTTTCCTTTTTGATAACGTTAAAAATATTGGAATCTGGTTGATTTTCCTTTTGAAAAATCTTTATTGGGTTGGATTTGTTAGTATTATTATAAAAATTAAAAAAAGAAACTGTGTTCTCCCATCCTAATTATTGTAATCCTACAAGATAATCATTCTTAACAGTTTGGTGTTTCTTCTTGCAGACTTTTCTTCCTGCCTATATAATATGTAAGGAAATTTAAATGTATTTCCACACCTCCCCTCCCATAACTTGCTCCTTTTCCGTTAATACTACGACAGTATGATCCTCTATGAGGATCATATGAGCCTATGACAGTATGAGCCTATTACAAGGAAGACTGCAGGTGAGCTTCCCTGTATGTATATCTCTGACACATTTTAGTAAGCTTGTCCACAGGAGAGATTTCAGAAAGTGAGATTGCCAGGCAAGGCACATACTGGCTACTACCTGCCTTAGCCTGGTTTCCACAAAACTCGAGACACAGGCTTACGTGTTAGTACTTTCTGAGGAGTGTGGTCCCAGGGAGCAGGAATGAGAGAAGGGAGTGAAGTGGGGAACGAGAGAGAGAGCTGATGCTAAGATGCCTTATTGAATAAGCCACTGCTCCAGGTGGCTGGTTGCTTAAATCCCCACAAATTTCTGAGAAGTCCTGTGAAATGTATTTCAGGACCATCCATTTGGGCAGGAGGCAGAGAGTGTGGGAAAGGGAGAAACATTTATCCATCAGTGCTGTCCCCCACTGGTCAGAGATTTGCTTCACGGGATGTTCACTCCTCAGCACTTCTGGTTTGCACAGGGGTCAGCCCTTGTGCACGTTCCTGGGAGCCCTGAGTGGTGGGTCATCCAAGAAGCTATGGTGTGGGGCAAGAAATAGGTCAACTTGTGAGGCCCACCTGAGCCACACTCATTCACCACAGCTGTGACTGGAATAAGATACAGGTGAGGTCAAGAAGATCTGAAGTGGCTCATAAAAGGTTTCAGATACACTAATGACATCACACAAAAACGTACCAATTTACACTTCCACCAATCGTGCAGAAGTGTCCTTCCCTTTAACAACAGTGGATCTTGTCAGTAATTTTTGCCAGTGTGGTAGGTGAACATTGGTATTTTTTCCTTTTCTTTTGCAATTCTGTGTTACTGAGGTTGAATATCTTTGCGTAGGTTTATTAGCCTTTGTATTTCGTCTTCTCTAAATGGTCTATTACAGTTTTTGCCTTTTTTTCTACTGGATTGTTCTTCAAGGCCTCATTTTTTTTAACCACGAAGACTACTTAATGAGGTTCATTTTCATGGAGCTTTGTAAGTACTCTCCCTTATCATCTAAAATATGAATACACTGCTTCCCACTTGCCCAATTTCTAGCATTTAGTGTGAATTGATGACAGTACTTAATCACATACACATTTTTCGTATTAGTGAAGTTACTACTATACTTTTTTTCAGTATTAGAATCAGAACACATCATATTTCATATGTAATAGCAGATATGGTTTTTATTTAAGGATGAATGCATTTTACTTACAGATGCTTTTTACTTTTCTGGAACAAAGTAACAGTTTTAAGCTCCTCTTTATATTCTTTGTTCCTTGGGATAATGACTGCATATCCTTTTTTTTTTCCTCTCAGAGAAATCTATTATCCTGTCATAGTCCAACTCCACTCTTGTTTGCTACTTGTTAAATGGCTTCTGAAAGAATACAAGGACTTTCTCTAACCTGCTCATGATTTCACTTCAGATCGAACAGCGCAACTGCCTCATATGATCTTGTCATTCAGTTATCAACCAACCAAGCAAGGTCTTCTTGGTTTTATCCCGTGTTCTACAAACCTAACATTTTGTTCTCTTCTGCTATTTCCACTGTCACAGTAAAGCGTTAAGTGCCTGGAGTTTCAAGTAAAGCACACTTCTTGCAGTAATATTTAAAAGATAAAAACAGGAGGAGCTACCATATGATTTTATAGACTCTGTGTGTGTATGTGTGTAATTGTAGGAATACTATAAGATGAATCTGATGTCCTAACTACAAGTTAGAACAAAACACTAGACTGAATAATTATGTAGGGGCCGTTTTAAAAAGGTAAGAGCATCCCAATAGCCCACCTCCTAGGTAAATCTTTCTTTGATAAACAGGATCTATGAACAATTCCTTTTCCTGGCCTAAGGAGGTTGATGGTGACCCAAGGGAAGATGACCCCACCTCCAACTCCAGGTGTCACCCTGTTGGTGTAAGGGTTAATTCCATCTTCCTTGCCTGTTCCTGGTTCAAGAATGAGCTTGTTTCCTAATTCTGACTAATAAGACAAAAGAGAAGACATGCTGAGGGACTGCTGGGAAAAATTTCCTCTTCCCTGAGAAAGAACCACAGGAAGGTACTTTCTCTCTTTTTCTCTGTGCACTGTCAGGTCTGGATTTTATGCCTGATACGGCTGCTGTGGGCTTGCTACTGGTCTGAGGATGAAGCCAATACTGAGATTAGCAGAGTAGGGCATGGAAAGAACGTGGGTCTCTAATGATGTCATTGAGTCACTGACTCAAGTGACCTTGAAAGCAGCATTACCTCTGGATTTTCTGTGAGATAACACATTTTCTTCTTGCTGGAGCCAGTGTGAGTTGAGATTTCTGTTTCTTACAACCCAAAGCACCTAATTAAATCAGCTCCCTTCCACACTGGGTTAGAGGGATGTAGGATAAGTCTGGAGAAATATCTAGGTACCATTTTTCTTTCAGGTCCAGAGAGACCGTGTAGTAAAATTGACATATCACAAGGCTTGCAGAGAATAGAGTCTTCAGACTTTGCCAAAATAAAACCATAAGACTCATACTCTGTTACTAAAGGGCCGTGTTACCTTGGGCAAATCACTTTAAGTCTCTGAGCTTCAGTTTTTTCAATTGCAACATGGACATAATAATCATGATAAATATCACTATTATTTATATATTATTTATTTTATAATCATCTATAGCATATTATGTATTTTATATATGCTATGATTATTTCTCAATTGCAACATGTGCATAATAACTATAAATATTATTATTATAAGATTATAATAAAGTGGCAGGTATCAAAAATGTCTTACAAATTTGTTAAGAGGATCAAATAAAATAATGTATGTGAAAGAAACATACAAACCCAAAGCATTTATAATAGTTCATTATTAATATCATTAATAACAATACAGTGTTTCTTCAATTCTAAAATTCCATCATTTATAAGGCACACTATTAAGAAAGAAAAAATGCTGCCAATTAAACTATGCCTTTCCATTGTGCATCCGGCATCTTTTGGCTTTGACTTTTTTTTCATGTATTCCAATGGATTTGGCAGTAGCTCCTTCAGTCGCCCTGGTTGGCATGTATTAGGCAATCCTTTTGTATGTGTCTCAGGAAAAAAAAATACTTAATTCAGCTTCATCTACTTATGGGTTCTTCCTTCTTTAAGTTCCATAAAGCACTTGGTCGATGATTTGCAAATAAATGGGATTGTGGTTATTTCTTCAACGATGAATGTTTGCTTCATCGATATCAAATTTATGCCCTACTGTTTTTGTTTCCATCCATTTATCTGTACACAAAAACCTTCTATTTCCATCTTAAACTATAGTACAATCTTTTAAAATACATTTAAAATTACAAACTCAACACGTATAGTGCCAATTGCACACTTTCAAGAGTAAGATGCCAAATGTGAAAATGTATATCTTAGAATTGATGAAATAGGGTATTCGTGCAATGACTACAAGAGAGGAGGGGCTAAGTATCAGGGAGATATTCAAGTTTTTTCTGTTGTTCATTTTTTTGAGGGAGAAGATTTAACTAACTGTCTAAAAATTTTAAAACAAATATACATAAATGATAAAAGAAAGGCAGTTTAAAGAAAGATATCATTTTTCCCTCTACCAAACTAACAAAGACTCAGAAAATGAAAAAATATTCAATTTGGTGCAGAAAAGGAGAAACAGACCTTTCTATGTGCCACATGTATTAATTTTTATGGAAGAAAGATCTGAGGGCCCGCGTGACTTTATTTCTTTTGTACTCGGGTACTCGACAGAATAATTTCTTTGACCTTAATTTCTCTCTCTGATAGAAAATACAGAAAAGTAGAGGTAATGAGGTGGAGAAGAATATTAACAACTGGCACCGATTCTCAGGGAGAGAAAGGTCTTTGGAAAGGTGCACTAAGAGATGTGTGTGACAGAGGTGCTCCCCACCCTCCCCCCAGGACCTGGGTGTGGGCAGGTGCTGCGGCTTTGAAGGAAGGGGAGGCTACTCTTTGTGAGGCAAGGAGAGGAATTTTTTATTTGTTCTTGAAGGGAGAGAGAAAGGGGCAGACAGAAGAAGACAGAGAAAGGAGAAGTCAAAGAGGAGAGCCAGCGAGACGGAAAGCAGCTAGAAGGATGAAACTCCGCCGTTGTGAGAACACAGCATTTTAAGAATGAGGATGACCGGTGTTTGCCCTGAAGCGGGTTGCTTTTCCTCTCCACTTACTCCAGGAAATTCCCACTAAAGTCAGCTAAACCCACAAATGCGTGCTGTCGGTGATTTTTGATTGCAGTTTTTGAGAAAACTGAAAAAGAGCCCTAGCACTAGGGAGTGCCGTGGTGTGAGCCAGATGCAGGACAGGACGAGGGCGATGAGGAGATAAAGCCCACTGCTCCACCACCACCACTACACCCCCGCCCTGGCTCCCACCAATGGTCAAATCTGCAGAAATTGGGGATTGGGCTTTGCTCTTCTGCAGGCTGTGCTTTGGGCAGGAGGTCAACTCATTCACTCAATACTTACTTATTAATCACAAGCTATGTGCCAGGCACTGTTCTGAGTACCAAGAAGGGAGCAAAGGAGCTTCCATTCCTGTGAGAGAGACAGATAATAAATATAATCTAGTGTCCTGTTTTCACAAGTGCTATACAGAGAATTAGGCTAGGATCAGAGAGTCGAGGTTGATGGGGGGAGAGGGAATGCCTCCCTGGGGAAGTGAGCATTTTAGACATGGACAGCAAAACCCCTACAGCAGGAACCACCTGATTGATGTGTGTAAGAGGAAGGTCTGCACGAAGGTGTGCAGGGGTGACGGGTGAGAGAGAGTAGGAGGAGACAGGTCAGAGAGAGAGTCAGGGGCATGTCACTGAGGGTCTCATAGGCAGACCATGGCCATTGGGTTTTACTCTGAGTGTAGTGGAGGCATTGGAGGAGCAGGGTGATGGGGTCTGATTTACTGTTTTAAAAGACCACCCTGATGTCACATGGAGAAGGGACCTAAGGGACACAAATGGAAGCACGAGGACCAGATAAGATGATAAAATGATGGATTAGGCATGAATTAAGGCAAAGGAGGTGGTGAGAATGCATATATTTTTAAGGAGGAACTGACAAGACTTGCAGATAAATTAGATATGAGATATGAAAGAAAGAATCAAAAATGACACCTAGATTTTTTAAGAGTAATTTATGGTTTTAATTACAATTATAAAAGCAACACATGTTCATTGTAGAAAATTTCAAGAATGCAGAAAAATTTAAAGAGAAAAATAACTCATAATCCCAGCACTTAGAAATATTTTAGTGGATAACATTATGTATCTATATGGTTTTATATATATATATATAATGTATGTATACATGTACATACATATATATGTATACGTAGGTAATCCTAGTTTTCTAACTATGCATACATATGTATGTACATATATACATAGTTAGAAATTTGAGATAATATGTGATATATTATTTTATAGGCTGTCTTTTGAAAACATTTTATTTTGAACTAATTTTAGACTTATAGAATTAAAAATAGTTGCAAAAATTCTAGAGTTCCCAGGTACCCTCACCCAGCTTCCCTGAACATTAATATCTTACATACTATGTTATTAAAACTAGGAGATTAGGGGCTGGCCCAGTGGCATAGAGGTGAAGTTTGCACACTCAGTTTCTGGTGGCCCAGGGTTGCAGGTTCGGACCCTGGGCACAGACTGACACACCGCTTGTCAAGCCATGCTGTGGCAGTGTCCCACGTGGAGAAGAGGAAGATGGGCACAGACGTTAGCCCAGGGCCAATCTTCCTCAGCAAAAAAGAAGAGGATTGGCAATGGATGTTAGCTCAGGGCCAATTTTCCTTACAAAAAAATTTTTTTTAATAAATTTTAAAAAGCTAGGAAATTAACATTGGTACAATGCTATTAATTAAACTACAGATCTGACTCAAATTTCATCAGTTTTTTTTCACTAACATCCTTTTTCTTTTCCAGGAGCCCACACTGCATTTAGTTGTTATTTCTCCCTAATCTTCTCCAGTCTGTGAGAGTTCCTCAATCTTTCCTTGCCTTTCATGACCTTGACGCTCTTGAAGAGTACTGATGAGTTATTTTGTAGATGTTCCTCAATCTGAGGCTTGCCTGAGTTTTCCCATGATTGAAATGAGGTTGTGCATTTCTGACAAGAATGACACAGAGGTGCCATGGCCTCCTTCTCAGCACATGGCGTCAAGGAGTTCACGATAATGATACATTTGTGATGTTGACCGTGCTCACTTGGTGAAGATGATGTCTGCTGGCTTTCTTCACTATAAAGTTACTGTTTTTCTCTTTGTAGATAAAAACCTTGGGAGTGTTACTTTGTAAATAGGATGTAAATCCTATTTCTTCTCAAACTTTTACCCATTAATTCTAGCATCCATCAGTGGATCATCTCTGCAAAAATTATTACTGTGGCATTTGCCTAATGGTGAGTTTCTATTTCTATTCTGATTTTCTATTTTCTTCTTTCCCTCCATATTTACTCATTGAAATTCTTCTGTAAGGAAGATCTGTTCCTTCTCCCCCATTTATTTATTTATTTGATTATTTATTTATATCAATATAGAGTCATAGATAATTATTTTATTATAGAGGTTAAAATTCCATATCAATATTTATTTTATTACTCAAATTATTCCAACTTTGGCTATTAGGAGCTCCTTTAGATTGGCTCCTGTGTCCTTTAAACAAGCCCTTAGACTACTCTTTAAAATTATAAAATATTTCATATGTACAAAAATAATTAATAATATACACAATATATATGATATAAATAATATAATGAAAACTTGTGTACCCAAATCCTAGATTTTTAACCTTAGCAATTGAGTGAGGATATAGAAAAATGGGAGATGAGCAGGATGGGGAGGAAATTCAGTAGTTTGGTTTCAAATATGTTGAGTTTGAGATGCTTGTTAGTTACCCGGTGAAGGGTGCTAAAGAGGGAGTTGAAACTCAAGGCAGTTGTCAAGGCTGGTCAACAAAACTGAGGGGCCCAGGCTGATATAGGGGTCTCAGAAGGAGAAAAATATCACACACAATCCCACCACTCAAAGATAAATGCTCTTAATGAACATTTTGGAGTAATTTCTTCCAATTCAAGTTTTTACATGACTAAGATGTATGCAATTTTGCATTCTTTTTTTTCTCACTTAACATTGTAACATAAACACTTTCAATTTTTTTAGGATATATGTATATGACATAATATTCAAACATGTTCACACACCATAATTTATTCTTAAAATTCAAAAATTTTACCCCTAGAGGCCAGCCTTATGGCGTAGTAGTTAAGTTCATGCACTCTGCTGCGGCAGCCCAGGGTTCACAGGTTTGGATCCCAGGTGCAGAACTACTCACCGCTTATCAAGCTATGCTGTGGCAGGAATCCCACATATGAAGTAGAGGAAGATGGGCAAAGATGTTAGCCCAGGGCCAATCTTCCTCAGCAAAAAGATGAGGATTGGCAACAGATGTTAGCTCAGGGCTAATCTTCCTCACCAAAAAAAAAAAAAAATTTACCCCTATATCTCTTGGTTTTAGATTCTTTCCTCTAAATTTTCCTGGCTCTGGTGGCCCTTTTCAGGCCCTTTTGTCTCGGGGCTCTTTTCACATCTGAAATGTCCTTCTCTAAGAGCTTGCATTATTGCTTAGGCTCATTTTCTCTGTGTTCTTCTTTGGATTAGTCATTTGGATTCTATCATTGTGTTTTTAGATTCCTTTAATATATATATCTCATCTCATCCACATTCTTTCTATCTAAGCCAGGACCTAAGCCTGTTAGCTTTCTATCAAATCCAGCCAGCTTTTCGTTTCAACTCTTCAGAGACACCGTATCTTTTTGTATTCACCTTTCAGCCTAGTAGAAGTATTTGGAAAAACTTTTTTTTGTTTCTTGTGGCAAATCATTTTCAGAGATTTGTGTTCTTCCTCTCCATTTTTAGGTAATGCTCCCTTTCTTAGAAGCCAGGTGTTCTTCTTTCTTTGATTCTTTCCTTTTTTCTAATATCAGCAACATCTTTTTAAAGGGGTGGGAAGTCGCTATATAAATCTAATTCTGTCAGCAGACATAGCCCATGAATTGTCCTCGGTGCCACTGAATGCTCTCTCAGACACAGAACGATTGATCTCTAAGGTATATGCACAGCCTCTCTCCCAATTCTGTTGATTTGCAGGCTCTGAAAGGCTGAATTAAATCTGCCGCTTTCTGGAATCTACCATTAGAAGAAGAGTTCCTATGTTACAGAAGCTGAGATTGTCTGTATTTCTTCTTCTAAAAAGCACTGAAGATGTAAGTTGTATAATTAATACTATAAATACAAATATGAGTATCCATAAACAGAAAATGTGCCCTTGTTATTAAAAAGTATAAATAAAAGCCATATTTCCAGGTTCTAGTTTGATATATGCAGTTTATTAATAATACATTTTTAAACAAATATCTCACCCTCCTCTTATGATGTCTTATGAGATACTTTATAGGAAAGTGTAAATTCTTAAGTATTATTAGATATAAGGTACAATTAGTACTGTTATTATTAAATACAAATTTTTAAGATGAGTAAAGCAAAAAGTTACATGGCAAATTAGTGATGAAATTTGAATGAAATTCAAAGGTAGAAGCCGAGCTGCTTCTAAGATTAGAGTAACAACCCTTGTTATGCAGGAAAGGGAATGGACTCTTTTAACCTGTTTATTCTTGACCAAGGGTTTTCCCTGAATTCCTTAGCAAAGCAGAATTGAAAATTGATATCAGAACCCAACTTTATATAGAAGTTATAATTTCTGGGATGTAATTACACTATAATAAACTGTATTAATGGAGGTTCACTCATTCTCAGGTAATCATTTTTCTATCTCCTTTCTATGCTCTCATTTGAAGAACCTCACCAGGTATTTACAGACATCTAGGCTGAGAAGAGCCTTTCTGAGTTTTCCAATCAATATCCTGGTGTCCCCACAGAGATTTCTAAGGCGGCTACAAGTTGCACCTATCCATTTCAATACCTCAGAAAACTGTAGTTTTTAAAAGCAATGCCAATTCCTAAAGAGCATTTCACAGCAAAACTATGCTGCTTACAGGGAGATACAACAAAAGAAAAGTCAGGCAGCCAACATGATGGGGAAAAGAAAGTAACATAACCCTGATGTATTAGGGACAACTTTTTCCCTTGAAAATCTTAAATTTTTGTCCTGTGGAATCTAAATCATACATTTCAAAAATCAAATGGCAACAACCAAATAATGACAACAACAGAATCTGAAATCACTCATCCAGAAATGCAGACCAGGAGATAAAATGACACCCCAGGAAAGCAATTTCTTTTATCCAAGAGCTCTGCCAGCTGAGAAACAAGATCAAATCAATAAGATACAGAGAAGTAGAAATTGCACACACTGTTTAATTAAGCACCTAGCAGAAAGCTCTTGATTCTCTGTGCAAATTAAGGAGAGAGAAGGCAGTCCACCATTAGTGATAAATACATTATTTAAGAATTCCTGAAGATCTCTTATCCCGAGCGCCTCTAACTCTGTACTAACTCTGTTCTAACTCTGTTCCATAAATGTTCTCAATGCCAATGCTTCTGCTTAAGGTACTTAAGGCTTCTGGTTAAATGCAACTATATTAGAAGAAAATCAAGAAAAATTTTATAACTCCTTCCTTTTGTCCCTCCCAGTTGTTTCCTAAAAGGGGTAACATATTCAAAAATTATCTTCCTTTAACCTCTTAGTTTATCAAGTTTGCTGTTGAGTCATCTATCAAGGACCTGAAGGGATGGAGCCCTAAAGAGAAAACTTTTACATACAAAAAATCACATCAAATTAATGCATGATGTGGTTAAAATAAAGAAAAAAGATCAACAGTACAGAAAGGCTTATAATAAGAAGAGCAGCTAAATTTCGATGGAGCTCTTTGGAGAAATAAATGTTTGGAGTGTCCAGACAGCAGCCTGAGCACCCTACAGCAAGGTGAGGAGAGACTAAACGGCAATAGGGAAGATATGTTGAGGTCATATTTACCTACTCTGCCATTTTGCCTGGATCTAGCTTGTAGAGAGAGAAATAAGGAAGTTAATTTGTTGTTGTTTCATCTGTTTGGTTCAGTCTTCCCTAATTAGATCTGTGAAGTATTGTTTCACCTCTTCTCTTACTCTCGGGTAGACGTACTAATCTGGAGCAAGATGATCTCAAGGCAGCCAGGTAGGCAAGGAGAGGACACAGAAAAATGCCTGTGGTTACCCGGTGGAAGCAGATGGTGCTCTAGCTCTTACACCAGAGTAGTGCCAGCTCAGTCCAGGGACAGCTGAGTCTCCACCTACACCTGGCATCCATGAGGGAGAATGAGGTAGCCCAAGGTGGGACTAATTGGCACTCTCCTCCCCCCATTTCCAGAGCCAGCCAGGCCCAGTGGGGAGGTGAGCCTCCACTGCCAACCTGCATGAACAAGATGGAAAGAGGAGACAGTATTCAGTCCTCTGCTTCCTTCCAGAAAGAGGTGGCACAACATTTCTCAAGTGCTGAAAAAAAGAACAATAAACCCTGAATTCTATTCCTAGCAAAAATATCCTTTAGGAATGAAGGAGAAATCAAGACATTTTCAGATGAAGGATAACTAAAACTGTGTGTTGGCAGCAGACTTGCCCTTTAAGAGTGACTAAATGAATTTCTTTAAACATAAAGTAAATAACAGAAAGAGACTGGGACTTTAGGAAGGGAGAAGGAACAATAGAATGGGAAAAATAGGGGCAAAAATAACAAACCATTCTTCTCCTCATGAGTTTTTAAAATACTGAGTTTAATGGTTGAAACAAAGATTATAACATCATCTGATGTGGTGCTCAATATATGTAGCAGAAATACTTAAGACATACTTTAAAAGTGGGGAGTGTAAAGGAACCTAAATGAAAATAAGATTTCTATACTTCACTTGAAGTGGTAAAAAAAACCTATGCCAGTCAACTGTGACATGTTACATATGTATATTGTAATACCTAGAGCAACATCTTAAAAAAACTATTAAGAGATATATTCAAAAGCACTATAGATCAAAATGGAATTCAAAAAAATGTTCAAGTGGGGCTGGCCTGGTGGTGTAACAGTTAAGTGAGTGAGCTCCGCTTCTAGTGGCCTGGGGTTCACAGGTTTGGATCCTAAGCATGAACCCACACACTGCTTGTCAAGCCATGCTGTGGCGGCGTCCCATATAAAGTGGAGGAAGATGGGCATGGATGTTAGCCCAGGGCCAATCTTCCTCAGCAAAAAGAGGAGTACTGGCAATGGATGTTGGCTCAGGGCCAATCTTCCTCACACACACACACACACACACAAAAATTGTTAAAATAATCCACAAGAAGACACGAAAAGGGAAACAGAAAGACAAGAAGCAGAATGAACAGACAGAAAACAAATAATAAAATGGCATAAGTAAGTCCTAACTTAGCAATAATTACTTTAAATGTACATGGTATACCAATCAAAACAAAGATTGGCAGAGTAGATTTAAAAAACATGACCCAACTATATACTGTCTGTAAGAAACCCCTTCAAATCTGACAACATAGGTTATTAGAAGGTAAAAGGATGGAAAAGGTTATATCATGCAAATATTAACAATAAAAAAGCAGGAGTGGCTGTATTAATATCAACTAAAGTAGCCTTCAGAGTGAAGTAAATTAGTAAGGACAAAGAAGACTATTACATAATGATAAAAGGATCAATCCACCATGAAGACTTAGTGACTAAATATGTATGCACCAACAACAGTTTCCAGATACATGAAACAAACACTGAGTAAGCTGAACGAAAAGCACACATGGAATATGAATGGCTGTTATTTGAATTTTTATTATTAATTGAAAATAATGCAGTAATGATAAATTGCAATGCCTTTTGTGGCCATGGAAAGTTTAACAAGGCTTTAGCTTCCTCATCTGCAGAAGTAGACCAGCAATTATGATTTGGACTAGACCAGCAACGGCATATCCCTAACCCACGTATTGCCCAACCTCTTCCCATAACCAAACCAGATATTGTGAATTTATACCTTTCACTTATTTGCCAAGTATTTGTGGAGTACCTACTGTGTGTTGGTGGTGATGCAGTGGCACCTAAGGACACAGGATAAGTGCTATGAAGCACATAGCAGAAGGAAAAGAAGAAAGAGGTAAAGAGGATCCTACAAATTATCATGTAATATATGAGAAATCTCTGAGGACCAGAAGGCTTTAAAAACCAGGTGGCTGAAGAAATGCCCACCTGGGACAGAGAGATAGTATTGTGAAAGAAGAAAACAGATTGCGGGTGAGCTTTTGAGTTCTGTTCTTTTCTGTACTCCACATGGCCTAGGATGGGTCCCAGTTCCATCCCTCCTATGAGAGAACTAGCAGCAGCAGTCCAAATCACTTAGTGCTGGTGTCGATGGGGAGTAACATCAGGTCAACCTGATTCAGGTGAGGAGCTGATTGAAAAAGTTGCCTGCAGGGCAGCCAGCATTCTCATCTCCTCCTCCTCCATACCCCCAGAGCTAGCAGATCAAATCAAAGGAGATTACACCTGATAGTGTGCTTTCTCAATGAGTTTGAGGGAAAGTCCCTAAAGGACATGGTCACTGAATAAGATAACATCTAATATGAGTGTTGAGTATCTGAAGCTCTTTCTCCAGGAGCACATCCA
This sequence comes from Tapirus indicus, assembly GCA_031878705.1. NCBI lineage: Eukaryota > Metazoa > Chordata > Mammalia > Perissodactyla > Tapiridae > Tapirus > Tapirus indicus. The sequence goes on from CM062933.1 coordinate 14,107,767, forward strand.
TTCCTTCCTCCTTAACCTCAACAGGAGAGATGCAGGCTAGGGCTTGGACTATACCAGCAATGACATATGCTGAGGCACATCACCTGAAAGGTTAGCTAATGCCACCAGGGGAACATGAGCTCATGGAAGAAAATAATTAGACACTGGAGGATTGCAGCCAATGTGAAAGAAAAAGCACACTGATCAAACTCTTCCACCAAATAGAAATAACAAAACAGGAAGATCAAGAATTTAAACAAAACATAATCTTTACCCTCAATAACAAAAGGAAAGATATTAGTAAGAAAAAGTACTAACAAGAAGTCATAAAGATGAACATGAAAATACTGCATATGAAAAATGTAATAGGTGAAACAATAAAGACAATAGATGGGCTAAATAGCATTATGACTACAACTGGTAAGCCGAATGATCAGGTTGAAGAACTGACCCTAGAAGGCAGCAGGAGGGATAAAAGATATAATTTTTTTAAGAGATATAGGATAGAAGTAGAAATATCAATAGCCAAATTAAAGGAATCCCTAAAGGGAGAGAAGAGAAAGAAAAACACAAACAGACAAAGGGGAGGACATAGACAATGATAACCCTCTCAGAAATAAAGATGAAGAACGTCAAATTGGAAAGGTCCAAAGAGTGCCAAACAGGATAAAGACATACCTATCACGGACTTGTTCTGATGAATTTGATCATCTCTCTTTAGAGTGAAATTTAGTGACACCTAAAAGCTTCCAGAAGGAGTATATCACTTCTAAAAGAACAAGAATTAGATTGATGTCTGACTTCTCAATAGCAACACTGAATGCAAGAGGACAATAGACTATTTTTCAAATATTAATGAGAAAGAACTTTGAACCTAGAATTAGTATCCAGTCTAACTATCATTTAAATGCAAGGATATGTTTAAAGAGAAATATGTTTGATCTCATTCATATGTATCAGTTTATTCCAACTTAATCTGGAGTCTTAAAAATTTAAGGATGCATGTATAAATTATCTCAAACTACATTTGGGCTGACAGTCTTATTTTTTCATGTTAAATACTGATAAATAGATGTTTAATTGTTGCCAGCCACTGAATGAAGAAACCATGTCACCTATGGCATTATCAATTATTGTAACTAGTTTAGACACTCATTGATCACTAATCTTCCAAATGTCTTTTTCTCTGAATACAGAACTAGCAATATAAAGGAAAAAGAATAAGCTTAAAATTGGTAATCTCAGTAGGATATTCATTCTATATTGTTATTTATACTATCTAATTTGACCCCATTGGAGCTTCCACAAAATTAATTTTAAGTGGAAAAATAAAGGAAAGGATAAATATCAGGCATATAAAGCTTCAAAGCTTGCCACATAAAGACACTTTTTAAAAACACTCTTTGAAGAAGTCTTTCAATAATAAGAGAAACAAATTCAGAAAGATGCCACAAGAGATATGAGGATTCAAAGGAATCAAGTAACTTAGAAAATCCATTGTCTAAAAAAAAGGATCAAAACAGATTAAAAAAAAAAACAAGTAGACAAAAAAAGAAAAAGGGCATCCATAACAATCTAGAACTTATGTTCTAGATGATAACATCTGGAAAGAGGGGTTGGTAGAGACACCAAAGGAGATGATAGGGTGTGAAAACACTCGTCCTGCTTGAGGAAAGAGAGAAGATAGATCTATTAATTCACTGATACATTTAAGAAATTAATTTTTAAATATGCATAAGTATAAATCTAAAGTAGTTAGCCACAAATGTCAGAATGACAAAAGTAGAATGTATAGCTTTCAAACTAAACAAACAAAAGTTGATCTATCCAATGGAAGGTTTCAGGGAAGAAGAAAAAAATAAAGTAGAGTAAGTGTAAAATATGAAGTAAAACCATAGGAATAAACCCTAATCTAACAATAATTAAAATAAACACAAATGTGTTAAACTCTTTCCGAGAACACAGAGAATCTCAGAATGGATTTAAAAATAAGATCCAGTAATACGCTGTCTATAAGAGGTATACTTTTATAAAAAGAACATTAAAAAAGTTGAAAATCAAAGGATGGCAAAAGATATACCAGACAATTATGAAAGGTAACAACTTTAGTATGTGACAATAGAATTCAAGACAAATAAAAATCACAAGAAACAAAAAAGAAACATCATTTTGGTAAAGGAAACTGTGTTATGGGATGTGAGGAAGGGGAGACAGGACATGTAGATAACTTGGGAAGTTTGACTCTAAAAAGAAGGGGAGGATTGGGTGGTAACTGGAGGGAGAAATGGGAGGGTATTTTTAGTATATAATAGTGGAAGCTTCTTGAAAAGGAGATAGAGCCAAACATAACACTTCCACAGTAAAAGGAAAGAAAGAGAAAAAGACAGGGCACACAGAAATGAGCCTACAGATTTGGTAGTGAAAGAGTGACGTCCTCTGTTCTTTTGGGCCAGGGTGGGCCCTCACATTCCTCTCAGCCCAGCATTTAGTTTGCAGATAGATGAAACCTATGTGTCATCCTCCGTGGACAATCGTCCATTGTCCAATTTAGAACAAATCTAAATTGTTCAAAGATGATCTCTAGGAGTTTAAATTACTCCTACATTGCACAAGGAAAAGACAGAAAAAAAAGTTTTATATTCCACAACTAAAATGGTTATCACATCTCAAAAAAAACTCACAAAGCTTGCTTTCATTTCTTATTTGTATACCTTTTCCCCATCACTCTGGTCTCTATATGTTTAAAGATAGAAAAGGGGAGTGTATTTTGGGAGAGGAAAATTTTTTTCCTCTACCCTTCTAGGTTTTTCTGACTGGTCTACGAATTAAATCGTCATGAGACAGATTAACAGGAGAAAATCAAATTTAATTTCATACATATGAGGGCTTCATAAGAATATGAGGCCTACCGGCAGTCAGGCAATTGAAGCTTATATGCCATTCTGAGCTAAGGAGAAGGGGATGGGGTCTGGGACTTCAAAGAGGAGGAAGACAGTTCATAGGAAGATAGAAAGAACAAATGTTTGGTAAACGAATGTTTGCTATGCCAGGCACAGAAGCCTTTCTTATGTAAAACAAAGTTATCTCTGGTGATAGCTCCCTTCCTCGTTCCCTATCTAAATTCTTTTGAGTAGTTAATGAGGTAAAAAGAAAAACTTCTTGAATCTTCTGTTTCTTAAGAATAATCAACCTAAAATAATCCTCATTCCAAAGAGACATATTTTGGGGTGGCAAACTTTGCTTCCTTACAGTATAAAATGTGGGCTAAGTCAAGAAGTATAAAACATGTCACTTAGATTTTCTATCTAGTTTTCAAATCCCAGAGATTCTGGCTAGCTTTGAAAGCTTGGATATACATGCGAACTAAGCCTTTGAAACTTTCAATGTTTGCCATCTCTGAGGGAAATGTCTGCCTCAGGAATGTGCCTTTATTACACCGAGAATGAAAACCATCCATTACAGTAAGCAGCCTGATGTCTTCATGAGGGACTTTAAAATACGTAAAAGAAAATCTTGCCCAGTGAGCCACAATAATGGAGCGTCCAGTGCCAGTGCACAAACAGAGTCAGAGACACAGAAGGTTTGGTCAGGCTTCCTTCCTCTAAGAAAATAATGGAAAGGTTTTTTCCTGGAAACAAAAAACCGGTGCAACATGTTGTGCCTGGAGGAGAGAACAAAGGTTGCTATTTTTCCTTAATGACAGCACTGGATTCTGAAATTGAGCACAGCAGGTAGGAAGAGCGTGTATAGATTTCAAAAGATATCTAAATGTTACACAGGAGCGTCCCTTAAGAATGAGCAGCATCAAATATGTTAGCAGTTTTCTTTATCTTTCAACCAAAAACAAGACATTCGGAGAAAAAGACCCCTATTCTTGCCTCTCTGCCTTGATTTACTGGCAGGAAGGAGAGATTTGGCTATGATGGAAGTTGAGGTCTGGGAAAGGATAACCTGTCTGTTCTGGTGACTTCCCACCTTCAATTAATTCGCAGCCTCAGGGGATCCTCTCCCAGCTCGTCTCTTTGTTTCTATAATTGTCATTATTGTTTGCTAAATGTATCCCTATGTACTCTTTACTGCAATACGCTGTGTCAGGATCATAATGGATTCCTCTACTCCGGGACATTTCACAAACAACTCATGGAGATGGAGAAGCCCTGTCCCCCAAGCCTGATATTATTTGATGCATTTGTAAGAGACCCTAAGAAAGGAGGTTTTAAAAAAGCATTCATCAAATGTTCAAAGTATAATAAAAATAGGCAAATAGGTAACATTTTTAAAAGACATTTGTGACAAGGCCATTTGATCTGCAGAAATTAAAGATTAGACATAAAAGAAGAGAATGGAATTGGAAAGGTAGGTACAGAGTAATTCAAGGAGGATGTGAAAGTCCCAGTCACTATTGGATATAAGAAACCAGAGGCTGGACCCCAGCAGTGCTTCAAAGACTGTACTGATAGTTGATGAAAAACTAAAGATGAATATTCAGTGCTATGTCATGATTGGAAATGTGAATGTGGCTCTAAGAGGCCTAATTCCAGACGTTAGACTTTTAAGAAAGGATTCTTTCCTTTACCTATTTATGACTAGATCCACAGACACGTGATGTGTTTTGTAGGAGGGAAGAAGCACGTCAAGTATTTCACCAAAAGGTGTGGCGGACAGGGGTTGTGAATGGTAAAGGAATGCAAACCTTCATGGTTAGGCTAAAAGAGCAAACCATTCTGTTGAGGATAAAGGGGAGAAAGAGCATTCTCTCCCCACTCTGGGTCTATCCTGGCTGGGCTACAAATTAAATTGACTTGAGGCTGAATAGCAGGAGAAAATCAAACAAAACTTTATAACATGTATACATGGGCGAGACCTGGGGAAACTGAGTATATCTCTCCAGAACGGTGGAGGTTCTCCTCTTATACAGACAAACGAGAATTTTGGGGGGGTTGGGGGTGTCAGTCATGAGGGATTACAAGAGTATGCAGATTTAAGTTTTCGCCTTCCACACCAACAAGATCCCTAGAAATAAAGTCATCCCCCCCTTCTTCCTGGTACAGAGAAGGAGATACCTTTACAAATGGAGATTTCCCTTACAAATGTAAACGTCTGGTAAACAGAACTTGGATAAGAATGGGCCCAGCAAAGACCCTCCCAGTCTATCGATACCCAGAGTTATCCTTAGTGACCAGGGACAGGACTTTCATCCCAAATCCCTTGAGACAGTTAGTGGGGGCAGGGAAGGTCAAAGCCTCCTTCAGTGCTTGAGGTGGCCAATTCTGGTCCCCACAAGGAAATACATAAACAGAGGTTTCCAAGTTAGGATGGATTAATTTTTGCCACACTCAGGTGAAATTCAACCATGAAAAATTCTGTTTAGGTAAGGATGCGGTGAACAGCAATAAAATATGAGGACAGAAAAACAAGTGGATGAAGCAGATACCAAGATCACTGAGGTGCAGGGATTAGAATGACTGGAGATTTCTATCACGGCCTGACAACTGCATTTGTGCGATGGTCTAGTGCTCTTACGGTAAGCTTCACTTCTCTCCTCCACCCCCAAAAAAAGTAGGAGGGAAGTCTGAATGCCTGTGAAATTCTTACAATCTCTGACAATTTTGTGACCTTTGTGTGCACAGAATTACTTATTTTTCTCTGCACTGCAGTGAGAAACTCTAGACATGTTGATTTTCTAACCTGAAGTTTATGTCCTCAGAATGGTGGAGCTCATTATTCTGGGCTGGCTGTCTCCGGCTGTGTGGGCATTAATTACATCTGTAATCTGAACTGGGGGAAAGGGGGTTGACAGGGGAGATGTTTGAAACAGTGCACAGTGGCAGAGCAAGAGGAACAGGGGTATTGGATCTTCAGGACAACTCTTTAGGATAATTTGTCCCCCTCTATGTTACCCTGTTTTCTTCTTTGTCTGTGAGCTTTCTCAGATGAGGTAGGCAGATGATATATTGGGAGATGGGCTGAAATGAATGGAAAAAAAGTGGGTAGTACTTCAGTAGAAGGTGAAGGAGAGACTAAAGTGGACCAGATTCCCAGTCTCCAAGATATCATATTGGCAGCATCTGTTTTAAAATCAATTTCTTTCTTATTTCTTCCTCAATAAGACTTTGTTGACTGCTTTCACTTTAGTGTTTAAGTGAAAAAAATAGCATGTGGGTTAGCTAGTGCCTTACCTTAATGAAAAAATATTGCCTTTAATATTTCCTCTGTGTTAACTGACTGGCTTAGTTCTTGATGGGATGAAAACAGATTATTCGAAGAACAATTCCACTAAAAGCAGATATCATTGGACTGAGTGTCCATTCTAATGATTCAGCAGCTCCGTTTGCCTCAAGCAGAGGTTAGAACACTCAAAACAAAAAGAAAAATGGTAGTGGAGATGGGGAAACAATTATAGCTCCTGCCCCATGGTTGAAATTTCTCATAACACTATCAAAGGAAAACTGTTTGCTAGGGTTATGACAATAATATCAAGATTTAGCTTAAGACTGGAAAATTACAATAATTTCTCTTCTTCTCTCCCATTGCTCCAACCCAGGAAGCCAGCTGGGTAAACACTGTCATCTGTAAAGCAAATGAAGCCTTCTGAGGGAGACAAAAGCCATAGAGATGAGTAAAGGACAAGGGGCCAGGCACCATGCAAGGACAGGGCTGCCAGTTCAACGGAGGGAGCGTTCTCTTATTACTCTCACTAAGTAATCCTCACAAGCTGGCCTTCGGTATCCTGTTTGAACACAGTGCAATTACTGTGATTATGACCCTGAAAATGACTTCAAGTACTATCTTCCCAATACCACCCGTCAATTGTACAATGCCAGGGAATAGAAATCTCTCCAGTAACTGGCCTTGTTCAGAACTGAATTATTTTTCTATAATTAGTTTACCCCCTGTATTAGGTTCCCAGGGCTGCTGTAACAAAGTACCACACACTGGGTGGCTTAAACAATAGAAACTTATTATCTCACATTCTGGAGGCCAGAAGTCTAAGATCAAGGTGTCAGCAGGGTTGGTTCCTTCCGAGAACTGTGAAGGGGAATCTGTTCCATGCCTCTCCACTAGCTTCTGGTGGTTGCTGGCGATCTTTGGCATTCCTTGGCTTGTAGATGCATCACTCCAATCTCTGCCTTCATCTTCTCATGGTGTTCTCCCTGTGTTTATGTCTCTGTGTTCAAATTTCCCATTTTTATAAGGACACCAGTCATACTGGATTAGGACCCACTCTGCTGACATCATTTTAACTTAACTCCATGAAGACCCTACTTCCAAGTAAGGTCACATTCTGAGGTACTGGGGGTTAGGACTCCAATGTATCTTTTTTGGAGGACACAGTTCAACCCATAATACCAAAGTTAGTTGGTGATAATTCAGCTGGTTTTTTCAGCTGTCCTTAAGTGAGAATAACCACCTGCCCTAAAAAAGAGAGTAACCCTCAAGGGTTCGATATCAAGCTGGTCTTTCAAATTACTGGTTCCAAATCCTTCCAGAACGGAGCCATGCCTCTTCTGGACCTAAGGAGCAGAGATAACAATTATAGTTATTTAATCCCATGCCTCCTTTGGAGGTTGTTACCACGGCTGCAAGTTCCCTTCCAGTGACTTGCCTTTGCTGACAATCAGAGCGGTGTGACAATCCACCTCACAAGGCAGTGGTGGCCCCCCAAAAACGTGTAGTGTCAGTCATAGAAGACCTACTTCTCCCACCAACAGTGTCACTCCACTATTATGGTTTTTCTCTTGAGGTTGGAGAGACCCTCAGTGTGGAGGGAGTTTACCCAATGGCATCAGCTCTTGGAAATCTTAAAAGGTAATCCCCTTCCTTCAGCTTACTGTCCACTTTACTGAGAGTAGGGAAAAATTCCCAGAATTGGGACTGGGGATAGTTGAGGCTATCACTTAATGTCTCTCTTCACCTGATATTATGATTCTAATGCAATTTTCATCATGAGGCTCTTGGAAGCACACCCATTACAAGTAGCCTGATAAGCCACATCCGGAGGCTTGGACTTACAATGAAGGAAGATGACACCAGAGTTTCAAAGATGATTGCATGATTGCACAGGGGAAAAGGTGTATGACAGCACAAAGTAACTATTTAGGCATCAGATTAGTCGTCCCTTTATTATTGCACATAACCCTCCTCCTGTACTTGGGCCTCATTCAGAAACCTGAATGCTAACGAATTTGAAATAACCATGGTCTTCAGCTTCCACATGGATGCCTCACCTGGGTAGCACATTCTCATGTGTGTCCCAAGGCCATTGATTGCAGTTTTTCCTTTAGCTCTTTACCCACCAATGCTCAGCCACACAAACACTGAAAACACCACTGTGGAGACTTGGCATCAAACAATCCAGGGATTTGGGAAAAAGGAAATCACGATGGAAACCTCAGACTGCCAGAGGGACTATTTGTGGGGTCACAAATGTTGATTTCTTTGATCACTTACCTTTGATAGTAATGTGTAACTTGAGTTCACCCAACACAGTGGCGATGAGGGTGCTCTGTAGGCATGTGGAGGAGTGTGCACAGGCATTCTGGAAACCATAGTAATAAAAGTCAAATGTTCTTCTTTATAATTGTGAGAAGAAGGAGATATTTCTTGACAAAAATGGCAGCATTCCACTTCTATTATTCTCTTCATGAGTCAGATGGCTATACCATGTGAGTTTTTAAAAAAATAGAGAGAGAGGTAATTAAAAATGATATTACCAAGAGAAGAAAGCATTTTTCAGCTTCGGCTTTTTAAAGCCCTATTGCAACACATACATTTTGTTTTTATTATAAACACAAGGCCATTATTTCTGGCAAAAGGAAAAGAATGCTTACTATTTGTAGTGAGACTGAAATCAAGTAAGAAGGACTGAATTGTATTATCAATCAGTGAAAATTTGTTGCTTCTCTTATGGACATAAGAACTTTTCCTACAATCGGTTAGAAAGTAACTTGAAATCAGTAAAATAAATAAGCCGGGTTCTTAAGTTGATAGCAGAAGGTTGAAAGTTGAGTTTGTTCACTGCTCAGATACCATCTATTTTCACTGTACTTAGCATAGATTCAGTAGGTACCAAAAAAATAAATAAATACCTTTGTCTCAATGATAAACGAAGCAGAATAAGTTATGCAAGGAAATAAAAGACGAAAGGCTATGCTGTGGAGAGTACAGAAGAGATGCTCTGGAACCAGGGTTTTTAAAAATATTCACTCCGATACTTCCTGAAGGCTGCTGAAAACTGCCTATTGTCCATGTCACCCCTGAACACAGAGGCCGGACAATAGTTACTAAGATTTCCTGCCTTGGGAAAGGGGAGCTGTAGTAGCCTTATTCTTTGTTCCTGTCACAGGAGAGAAGGGTGATGATAGGGAGGCCTGCATGGTGAGAGAGTGAGAACAGGAAAAGCTGCACACCGCAGGAGGAACCCCTCCCATTGCCTACTATTGACAAGGGGAAGAGTGGCCAAAAGTGAAGCTTGTCTTAGGAAAGTGCTGCAAATCTGACATGGTGACTGAAAATCAGAAATCCTGAGAGCTAGGTCAAGCTGTCTTATTGCCAGTCATGTGACTTTGGGCAAATCACAGCCGGTTCTGAGTCTCAGTCTCCTTCTCTATAATATAAGCATAAATCACTGCTATTAGAAGTATTGGTGAGATTGGGGTGATGAAGATTTGCAGGAACACACACACACATGCACACAAATAACAGAGGCAAACAGGAGCAGAGACCATTTTATTGTTAGCTAGGCTAGTGCCCAGGAGCAGAGACCATTTTATTGTTAGCTAGGCTAGTGCCTGCACCCCATAGTAATCTGGACTGCAGCATGTTGCTTAAGCTCAATTAAGCTTAATAGGTTTTCTCCCTCTGCTAGAAGGCCAAATCTTACTGCCAACCAGTCCCTGGAGACAGGAACATTCAGCATTTACACGTGAAGAAGAAAATAAAGCTAAAGAAATGGCCAGCCTACTTCCCAAATCCAGACATTGGGCAAGCTTGCCCCACAAGGCTCGATGCAAAAGGTCAAAGAGAGAGGATTCCTCTAATGCAAGTGTCTTTCAAGACATGGTTACCCAGTCAGTATGGAATTTGGAGATGAGGGAGGCAGGAGATGGAGGGGGCAGAGATTTCCCTTCCACCTTCATCCACCTGCCTACTTTTCTCAAAGGACTGTGAGAGGACTGTGTCTCAAAGGACTGACTTACTCAAACGGAAAGGTGAAATCCCTTTGTAAACATAAAGTAATATAGAAATATCATGGGTTATTATGTTAGAGGGAAAGCATGAGTGAGATTTTGCTAATGAGCCACCCCAACAGACCATCATGACAGAAACACGTCTTGAAATGTCTTTGAGTCTCCCACTTTGGGAAATACCAATCTAGTCTTAGTGATGAGCCTCTAGAAAACGTTGCATTTTCAATTCTATTGAACAAAGTAGAAGTAGGAGGTGATTGCTTGAAAGCCCAGCTCCACACAGTGACATTGATACTGGTATTAACTGTAACATGTAAAACTAGAGTTCTGGGTCCTGGGACCCCATACTGAACCTCTTAATATCAAGTTTGTGTTCAATGCAGAGTAAGCCAAACACTGAGACATCAGTGCCTGGAGATGGAGAAAGGTTTATTTGAATTGGCCAAAACAAGAAGGTGGGAGCCTGGGTTCACTCAAATCCACCTTAACAAGAGCAGAAAGCAGGGGGTTTGATAGAGCTAAGGGGCTTGGCAGGAGGAGCTTTGGAGAAACAAAGGGGTCCCTCTCGATAAGCCCCTGGGTAATCTGACTTCTGGACATCAATGACTGCTGGGGGCCATCCGGTGATCAAAACCTCCCCAAAGCATTCTCTTTCTTCTGCAAAACAAGCTCACAAACCCTTGAGACCCCTGAGTCACCCCTCAAGTTAAACAAGAAAACAGCAAATTGACAAGATGCATAACAAGGTCGAAGGGCAATCATGTTCTTATTGAATATCGACAGTAACCCTCAGGTGCCCGGCTTCAGACCTGCCTTGGGTCCTGCCTGCTTGCACTCAAAAGGAGACTGATGTGACACACTGAGAGAGAAACACAGTCTGCAGAGAAACATAAGTGACTGGTTCCTTGGGTGCTCTACTCTGAGGAGCAATTCTAACTTACTATTTGAATTTAGGGGTATTCAAATCTAACATTTGAATACTAAAGTTCCTCTCTCATTCCTTTGGCTTTCTCTTTCCTTTGTTATCAAAAAGACTTCAAGAATTAGAACCAATCTAAATGCTGAACAACACAGAAGTGGGTAAATGTATGTGTCACATTCGTACAATGGTACACGATGCAACCAGATGTGAGATGATTGTGATGTAGTAGACTAAGTGAGAAAAACGTCTTACAACACAGTGGATAGATGTTGATCTCATATGAGTAAGACAAATAAAACCTGTAGCTGTATGGAAAAAAAGCTAAAAGTATACGCACACAAACAAATGTTAACACTAGTAACTTATGGATATAAAATATTTTTCTTCTTTTCACTGTTCTGCATATTCTATATTTTCTATAAAGAATGTCTAGAATCACTTTATTATTGAAAAGAAAGAAATGTTACCTTACAAATAATAAATTTAAAAAGGATTTATAAATCTTTGGTTTTATTCATTAAAGCTTAACTTCAATTCTAAAGTGAATCGTGGAAAATGTGGTACCTCGAACCATCATGTTTTTCAGATCAATTTATATTGACCTAAAAAATATATGGTCAGTACACACAAAGTAGCCCCACACCTTGGGGCCTGATGACTGGGTCCCAAGAGTGGCAGTGGGGTGTGAGGTACCTTCTGGAGAAGGCTGGGATCATGGCCCCAAGGAAAGTCTGTAGGGTTCTCAAGTAAGATTCTCCCTCATGCTCTGAGGGGGTTCAGAGTTTGCCACCCCGAAATATGCCACTCTGGCATAAGGATTATTCTCAGCTGAAGGCAAATTGAGGAAAAAGCAAATATAGGACGAGCTCTCTGTCATTGCCCCTCACCCCATCTGCCTGGAAGCAGAATATAAATTCCCCTTGTGAAGGTGTGCCCCCAACTTCCCATACCAGGAAGGGGATAACACCCTCATTACTGGGGACGAGATGGCACCGAGAAAGAATCTACACAAGCAAACCTTGCTGACTAGCCCTCATCTTCCATTAGTTCCCCATATATTTACCTTCTCACAATTCACTACCTCTAGCTTAAAGTCCTTTTCCACCGTCTTGTCATTTTTCTACAAATTTATTACTCTTTGCTTATATGCTATATAAGCCCTTTAAGCTACTCATCACTGAGTTCTCCTGTGTGTATGTATGACACACACATTAATAAACTTCTGTTTGTTTTTCTCTTGTTAACCTGTCTTTTGTCAGTCTGATTTGCAGAGCCCCAATCAGACAACCTAAGGGGGTAAAGGGAAGAAGTTTTTCTTCTCACACAGCACCAACATACAGACACCATTGTGGAAACAATGCATTCTCTCACAGCAAGTCCGGAAATAGTGGGATCCACACGGCTGGTTGATTCAGTCAAGAACCCAGAGTCATCTTACTGCAGCAGCTCCAGCCACTATATCCAGACATGACTCAGAGGAGAGGAGATACTGTCTGACCCTGTGGCTCTCTAAGAGCGAGGAAGACTTGCTCAGATGCTCTCCAACAGGCTTCCTCGCTTGCCTCTTGGCCATATTGGGTCACCTGCCTATTCCCCATCACCGGAAAGGGAAGTGGGATCACTCTCTGGGACAGGGAGCTTTCCCTGAGGCGTCACGTGGCTACATGGGAGATTGGAGGATGCCTACCAAAATCAGGGTCCATCAGGAAGGACAAAAACATAATTGATTCTGGGTGGGCAACAAAAGTATCTACCACACCCCATTCAGTCTGAACTATTTGGATTCTTATGGTGGGTGGGAAACTAAGTTTCTTCTACCCATTGGATGAGGATGCTATGGGTTGAGAGCTGGAGATTCATGCTCCAAACATGTGTGGGAATCTGGCACTACTTTTTTTACATGAAAAATTACACATGTAATATATTTTTATTGTTAATGATTCACACAACACAGAACACAGAATAAGCCATAAAAATGCCTATACAGGAGGCTTTCCACTCGCCCCTCCAGACCCATTCTCCACCCTTCTCCCCCCTCATCTCTGCTCTGCACCTGCTTATCCATATGGACTACAAAAATGGGCTCCCTTACCTCTGACTTTCGGGAGGATTCAGCCAGTAAGGAACCCTGGAGGAGAAAGGAAGGAGGGAAGAAAATGCAGGTGGCCAGAGTATTTAGTCCCCTGGCATCTTCCCCGAGTGGTCATCATAGACTGTGTCCCTTGACCAAAGGCTACAGCTCCTCTGAAAGCAGCCCTTGTCCCACTACTCCCTCCTATGGGGTTCCAGGAACTACTCTCTGCCATCGTCCCTTCAGACCTAGAGATGGTGACAGCCTGCTCTTTCTAACCCCAGAGTACTAGCCTATCCCTGAGGTTTCCGGACAGCGTGCCTATAGCTTAGTAAATTATTAAACCCTCCTCAAATTCTGCTAATTTAAGGCCATTTAACTAATTTAAGGAAATTAAATTGAACGAACTTCCTGTTAGAAAACTGATAGTGCCCCATTCACACTGCCTATTCCCACTCCAGTTACCTACCATAGAGGAAACTATAGACATCAAGTTAATAAACAGACTTCCACACGATTTTTCCTACATTTACACATTTATATATGTGTGTGAATGCAAGTATTATATATCCATATACACATATATATATGTGTGTGTATATACTTACATGTATATACATGTATGATATGTATATGTGTATATATGCATATATAATTGTTTTGTTTTTTAATAAATTACCATCATGTTATACATATTCTTCTGTTACTTGTCTTTTTACTCCATAATCTGTCAGGAGATATTTCCATGTCAATGCATAATGATTTATCTCTTTATAATGGCTGAATAGTATTCCTTAATATGGATTACCATAACCCATTAAATGTCTTACTAATAAACATTTATCTTGTTTATAATTTTTAATTAATACAAACAATGTCACAATGTAGTCCTTACACATACATGTTTATGCATACTTATCAGTATTTCTTTAGGAGAGATTTCTAGAAATGGAATTGTTGGGTCAAAGGGCATAGTCTTTAAATTTTGATTGAAACTGCCAAATTGTCTTCCAAAGGGTGTCACCAGTTTTCACTCCCACTAACAGAGGAAGAAAGGGCCAATTTCTTCATACTTGCTTAAATTGATATTATTCATCTTTTTCAATTTGGGCATTCTAATGGGTGAAAAATATCTCATTGTTGTCTTGATGTGCATTTTCCTGATTACTATTGTGGTTGAGCATCTTTTCATATGTTTATTGGCCATTTGAGTTTTTTCTTCTGGGAATTGCCTCTTCAGATCTTTGTGCATTTTTTTCTACTGGTTTGTTTGTCTTTTCTTTCTGATATAAAGGAGCTTTTTTATGTTCTGTACATTAATCTTTTGCCTATTAAATATGTTGCAAATATTTTCTCCCAGTATATCACTTATCTTTAAATATTATTTCTGTTATTTTCCAGCCTACAGAAATTACTACTTTTGTAAAGTCACAAGCACTGTTTTTTAGTTTTTAACCCAGGAGTATGAGAAAAAAATATTTAAAGGGGTAAATTAAAGTCTCCGAACCCTATTGTGATTTATTTTAAAAATTACAATAATGTAAAATTGACTCTTTTCTTTGGTGTATAGTCCTATGAATTTTAACACATGTACAGATTTGTGTAACCACCACCACACTCAGGATAAAGAAAAGTTCCATTGCCCAAAAATAGCCCTGTGCTATCCCATTTTAGACATACTCTCCCCTCACCCCTGACCCCTGGCAACTTCTGATCTCTTCCTTAGCACTGTAGTTTTATTTTTTCCAGAATGTCATATAAATGTGTTCATGGAATATGTTACCTTTTGAGACTGTTTCTTTCACTGAGTATAATACCTTTGAAGTTTATAGTATCACTAGTTCTTTCTTTTTCATTGCCTAGTAATATACCATTGTATAGATATAGCCACAGTTTACCTGTTTACCTACTAAATGTCATTTGGGTTGTTTCCAGCTTGGGGTGGTTATGAATAGAAAAATGATAAATATTCATATTTTTATATATGTGATTTTTGTGTGAATATAAGCAGAAGTTTTAAATTTTTATAAGAATATTTAAATTTTCTATCAATTTTTTCTATTATGAATTGTGCTTTTGTTGTCATATCTAAGAATTCTTTGCTTAATTGCTACCCACAAAGATTTTCTCCTATATTTTCTTCTAAAGGCTTATAACTTTATCTTTTAAATGTAAATCTATGAATCATTTTCAGTTTACTTTTGCTATAAGTTGTGAGATTTAAGTTGAGGTTCATTTTTCTGTATATAGATGTCCAATTTTTCTAACATTATTTTGTTTAAGATGGTTCTTTCTCCATTGAATTGCTTTTGAACATTTATCAAAATCTATTGGCCATAATTGTATGGATCTATTTTTGGACTCTTTATTCTGTTTTATTAATCTATGTGTTTATCTCTTCTGCAATACCACACCATCTTGTTTAAAATAGCTTTACAGTAAACCTTACAATCAGGGCATGTGACTCTTTTAACTTTCTTTTCTTTTCCAAAATTGGCTATTCTAATTTCTTTGACTTTAAGTATAAATTTCAGAATTAATGTGCCTATATATCCAAAAATTTCTGCCGTAGATTAATTTGAAGTGTTGAAAAATTTGCTATGTTGAGTCTTCCAATCCATGAACACAGTGCAGTTTACCATTTATTGAGTTCTTTTTTTTTTTGCTGAGGAAGATTAGCCCTGAGCTAACATCTGTTGCCAATCTTCCTCTACTTTATATGTGGGTCACTGCCACAGCATGGCTGATGAGTGGTGTAGGTCTGCACCAGGGGTCTGAACCTGTGAACCTGGGCCGCTGAAGCAGAATGCACTGAACTTAACAGTTACGCCCTGGGGCTGGCACCTTACTGAGGCCCTTTTAAAAAAATTTCTTTCAACATTTTGTAGTTTTCATTATATAGATCTTATATGAGTTTTGTTAGACTCATACCTAAGTATTTGTTGTTTTGTTTTTTTTTTTGGAGCTATTGAAATGAAGTAGTCAATCTTTCACCACTGACTGATAATATGTGGATTATATTGACAAATTTTCAAGTATTGAACAAGCCTTACATCTGCAGATAAACCCTCTTGGTAATGGTGTCTTATTCCTTTTATATATTACTGGATTTAACTTGGTAATATTTTACTGAGGATTTTTGTGTCTATGTTTACAAGAGATAACTGGTGTGTAGTTTTCTCTTTTTGTGAAATGTCTACCATTTTGTTATCAATGCACTGCTGGCCTCATAAAATGAATTAGGAAGTGTTCTCTCTTCTATTTTCTGGAACAGAATGTGTAGAATTGGTGTTATTTCTTCTCTAAATGTATGATAGAATTTGCAAGTGTAACCATCTAGACCTGGAGCTTTCTTTTTCAGAAAGTTTCTTTTTTGGGGGTGAGGAAGATTGGCCCTGAGCTAACATTTGTGCCAATCTTCCTCTATTTTGTATGTGGGATGCTGCCACAGCGTGTCTTGATGGGTGGTATGTAGGTCTGTGCCTGGGATCTGAACCCATGAACCCTGGGCTGCTGAAGCAGAGCACATGAACCCAATGACTATACCACCGGGCCAGCTCCTAGAAAGTTTTTAACTACAAATTCAATTTCTTTAATAGTTATAGGACTACTCAGGCTATCTATCTCATCTTGAGAAAGTTTTGGTAGTTTGTGACTTCTGAGAAATTGATCCATTTTATTTAAGTTGTCAAATTTATAAGCATAGAATTATTTATAGTATTCCCTTATTATCCTTTTAATATCTGTGATATTAATAGTGATATCTCTTCTTTCATTCCTAATATTAGTAATTTGCATTTTCTGTCTTTTTTTCCTTTGTCATTTTTGCTACAGGTTTACCAATTGTATTGATCTTTTCACAGAACCAGCTTTTGGTTTCATTAATTTTCTCTATTTCTCATTAGAGCTTACTGTTTTGTACTCATTGATATCTACTCTTGTTTTTATTATTTCCTTCCTTTTGCTTGCTTTGGATTTGTTTTATTCTTATTTTTCTAGTTTATAAAGGAGAAACCTTAAGATTATTGATTTCAGACCAGTTTTCTTTAAAATATTATAAACATTTAATGCTATAAATTTCCCTCTTAGCTGCATCTCACACATTTTGATTTTTTTATTTTCGTTTTCTTTCAATTCAAAATATTTTCTAATTTTTCTTGACTTCCTTTTTGATCTGTGAATTATTTAGATGTGCTTTGTTTAATATCCAAGTATTTAAAGAGTTTCCTTTATCTTCATGTTATTGTTTCTAGTGTGATTCCATTATGGTCAATGAACACACTTTGTATGATGTTGAATATTTTTAATTTATTAGGATTGTGGTCTATCTTGGTGAATATTCCATGTATAGTTGAAAAGAATGCTTAGTCTGCTGCTGTTGGGTGGAATGTTCTATAAATGTCAATTAAATCCAGTTATTTGATTATGTTGTTCACTATTGCTGTATCTTCACTAATTTTCTGTGTCTTCTAATTCTTTTGATTACTGAGAAAGGAGTACTGGAGTTTCCAAATATAATTGTGGATTTGTTTATTTTCCCTTTCAGTTTTGTCAGCTTTCATTTCATCTATTTTGAAGCACTGATGCCAGATGCACACGTATTTAGGACTGTTGTGTCTTGTTATTGAATTGACCATTTTTTTCATTGTATCATGTCCTTCTTTATCTGTGGTACATTTATTTATCTGATATTAATATACTCCCACCAGTTTTCTCCTGGTTAGTGTTTTCATGATATGTTTTTTTATCCTTTGACCATGTATTATTATATCTACTTATATCATTTTATGCAAAGTGTGTTTCTTATAGCCAACATATAGTTGGGCCACATTTAATGAAACATCTATTCTGACAACCTCTGTCTTTTAATTGGTGTAATTTTACCATTGCATTTAATGTACTTATTTATATCTTTGTATTTGGGTGTGCCATTTTATTGTTTGTTTTCTGTTTTTTTCCTCAGTTTTTCGTTCAGCTGTTTCCCCTTTCCTACTTTCCTTTGGGTTACTTGAACATTTTTCTGTTCCATTTTACTTTTATCTCTTGTCCTTTTACTATATTTCTTTGTATGGTTTTTTAGTGGTGGCACTTAACTTTTCATAATCTACTTAGATTCAATATTTTACCACCTCAGATGGAATGTAGAAGCCTTACCACCATATAGGGCCCTTCCCCCCTTTACGCTGTAGCTGTATCATATATTACTTCTACATATATTAAAAACACCATCTTTAAACAAATGCTTAAACTATTCTTATGTACATTCACTTCCTTATCAACTTCAAAATCAGCTTGTCAGTATCCTTAAAACATTCATCTGGGGTTTTGATTGGAATTGCAATGAAATTATAAATATTTTGGGGAGAATTGCCATTGCTTAATAAAGTGTTTGGCACATAAGAGATCCTTTGTAAATATTTGTTGAGTGAATGAATAATTTGTATTACTGAAAATTCCCATAGAGAAACTTTCCATTTACTTATATATTTTAAGTTCTCTTTTTAAAAATATTTAGTCTATTCTTATGTCATAATAATTAATCTACACATTACTGACTCAAGCTGAGCCAGTGATAATACTCTGACTCCCTTGGCCATAACTCATTTGTCCAGGGATGGACATCTGACCCAAGTTGTGACAATCATAGCCCTTAACAGATTTTAAAATTCAGTAACAGAGAGAAATAGTTGTAGTTTCTCTGAGGTGGTGGATGAAATGAAATGTGGGGCGCTGCCTCTGAGGACAGTCATGGCACTGGCCCATATAGGGGAAGCCTACCAAAGGCAGGAGAGGGAGCCCTGGAGCCATTCATTCCTTTCTTGGTTCTAGTTATTCCAGAAGCCCAGCTGAACTCTTGTTTTTCCCACACTTAAGAGTGTGATAAAATCATCCTTTTTAACCTGTTGTTCAAGTTGGGTTTCTGTCGCTTAAAACTCAAAGAGTCTTAACTATCTTGAATATCCATAATAATTCAAAGAGGGTTATCTCTAAGGTGCCAAGTAAATATCACTAGAGAAACTACTTTTATAAATAAGTAATGTTTATTATTATTATTATGATCAACTAAGTATGGATATATAAATGGTAGATTTTAAAGTACTTAAGAGTACTTGAAAACTATTTTCAAAAGTCATTTAAGCGTTTTCCTTTCAATTTTGCCGACTTAATTAGCCTAGTAAATGATAGATAATGCAAATCAATCAAAGATAAACTTCAGGCTAGCCCTTGTCAAATTATCTAAAATTATGAATTAATTAAATATTACAGTGTCATTTTTTTCAGATGCTAGCATAAGCTGCTATAATTAGAAACCATAGAGATTTTCTAAAAATTTGAAAAATCTTACAAACATTTCAATAGTAACAGAGAGTACTGCCAAATGACTTACTAATGATATCATTACTCCACAAATGTCACTACTCAAAATAAAATGCTAAGTAAACCTTTGGCAATTAATGTTCTAAGATGACAAGGAAGAGCCTAGTGAATTACCTATAATGACATATGGAGGACATTGTCCCCCTTTTCTCCTCATAACTGGGACTTGTTATTTCTTCCCACAGTCCTTGCCTCCTCCTACACCCACACTCATTCAGACTCTGAAGCCAACCCTATTTTTGCTCAGTTTTAAGAGAGATTTAAGAAGCCCCTCCCCAGAAGCATCAAGGTTCATGGTTAAGTCAGCCTGAAGGCTATTTTTCCTCTGATTTGTTGCTTATGACAAACTTAAGACTCAGCTTTTACTACCAAGGACCCCTGACAAAGTGCCATGGCCCTGGGGGATGAGAAGCTGGCCTAACTCTTCAGGCTCTTTGATCCAGAGGCTTGATCCTGAACTCTGGTGTTTGTGTCTGGGCCCCATTGCTTTTGCTAGAGCTCTTTGATGCCACTTACCCAACTGCTCTTTTTCCACCACCAGATTTCCTTGCTGTGCTTACCTCACCTGCCAGGACATCTTCCTGATGTAGATTAACCTGTGTCCTATACATTCATCTTCTGTCTTCTTCTGGGACCTCTCCAGATCCTTCACTCCATCTACTCTGACAGGAGCATCTAGATCCAGAATCAAGTGTTCCATCAGTTGTTCATTGGGCTAGCACCTCAGCCCTAGTAGCAGCATACCCTGAAGACCTGTTCTTCACTGACTATGTAGATCTTTTCTTAATGATTAAGCAGAATTGTTTCTTTCAAATGTCATCATAACTGTTTACCCAACTTCACCTTGAAGGCAGGCACAGCATTCTCCCATAAATGCCTGCTCTTTGCCCAATACCTATGGCTATAGAACTTTCTATGAACCTCTATCATGAGATTTAACGAATGTCATCATAACTGTTTACCCAACTTCACCTCGAAGGCAGGCACAGCATTCTCTACAATCTTACATTCCAAGTGCCTAAGCATACTTCTAAACTTTCATAGATACTCAATAAATGTGTATAATAATAAAGTTGAGGTGTAATAATGCCTCAAAATATTTCTCTAATAAATAGTATGTTATTGTCCCCAGTTACTCAGAAGAACTGTAGATCACTTTTGTGACTGGTAATCTTGTACGATAAAATTCTCTCCCTTTAGGGGCTGGCACTGTGGTGTAGTGGTTAAACTTGTCACACTCCACTTTGGTGGCCCAGGTTCATGGGTTCGGATCTCAGGCACAGACCTGCACCACTCATGAAGCCATGCTGTAGTGGCGAACCACAAACAAAACAGAGGAAGATCGGCACAGATATTAGCTCAGGGCTAATCTTCCTCAAGCAAAAAAAGAGGAAGATTGGCAACAGATGTTAGCTCAGAGCAAATCTTCCTCACCAAAAAGAAAAGAAAAAGAAAAGAAAATTCTCTCTCTCTACTAAGCACGATAGTATCAGGGAAAAAGAAACAAGACCACTATTTCACTCCATCTAAATCTGTCTTGAATATCCATAATAATGCCAATGCTCTTCAGGCTACAATAGTAGGAATTCAAGGCCAATATTGCATTCTTCTTACCTAATTCAGTGCATGTCTTTGATCTTTTGTTCTAGAGCATTCAGCAATTTTAACAATTCTGGCAAAATGGACATCATAGTGGTGGTGATAAAGTAATAATGCTACAATGTCAACACCATTAGAAATTATAGGACTACATGGTATAAAGGTGAAGGAATGTATGATATAGAGGTTAAGATCACAGAATCTAGAGTCACACCTGTGATTAAATCCTGAATCTCTGTAATATTAAGCTAATATTGATTTAAGCCCCTGTAAGACTCAGGCTTGTCCTCTGCAGACGGAGACATGATTAAATGAGGTGTTTAAAGTGTCAGTCATAGTGCCAGGCAGGTACATAGAAAGTGCTATTTAAAAAAAAAAAGCAATTGCTTACCGTTCTTAGCTACCAGCTATTATAAGCTCTTAGAAGCAGCAAAGTTTCTTTTCTTTTTTCTTGGTATTTATTAATTCAAATGTGTTTATTGAACACCTTACCATATGTGAAACACTAAGCAAAGTACTACGGGGAATACAAAGCTGTCAATACACAGTGTCTGCCTGCTAAAGCTTGTATTCAATGGAGGGGTAAGACATGGGCAAAAACTGCAAACGAGCACAGTAAATGGGAGGTGCCCCCAAAAAGCCACCAATGAAATGCTGGGAGAGCTTAGCAGATGGAGGGAGAGGACATGCATATCTCAGAGAGCCAGAGCCCTGTGTGCCCCTTGCGATGATATGCACATGAGAGGTGTCCCATAAAGGCCTGCTCTTTGCCCAATACCAGGAATGTTCTTGACTGGTAAAAGGTAGCTGCTCTAAAAAAGTGCCAATCTGAATAACTTGAAGGATGTTTTTCTGCTTTTGCTCTCTATGATTCTACCTTAGTGACATTAAATTGTATGGTATTCTTTATGAGCAAGTAAAGGGATCCTTGCAAGTCTGCCTAATAGTTACTCATTAATTCAGCCAAGCTAAATGAGCTGTAAATGAAACTGACAAATGC
Source organism: Tapirus indicus (assembly GCA_031878705.1). Lineage (NCBI taxonomy): Eukaryota > Metazoa > Chordata > Mammalia > Perissodactyla > Tapiridae > Tapirus > Tapirus indicus. The sequence goes on from CM062933.1 coordinate 14,129,906, forward strand.
TATTATCCCACGTGCTATATTTTTCTAAGTTTTCTTTTTATACAGAAGTTTATATAGAAGTTTATATAGAAGATCATTTGAGGATCTCAAAACTCCTGATACTATGCAGGGAACCAAAGGGCTACAGATAATTAATGTGGACTGGTGCTGAATCCATTTCTCTTTCATCTTTAATGTGTAGTAAAAGCCACTGAAATATCAGTCCAGAGGCTTGGATTCAACAGTCTTGACGTCCCTGAAAAGGCATCAGATTTAATTATCTTATCCTTCCCTATCCCCTCCCCTTGCTGGTCTGTACGTGGAAGCAAGGAAGCGCCTGGATCTGTAAAGGAGAGCTAGATTTCTGTGCTTCTTGCCCTAGAGAGAGGTGAAGCTTCTGGACATGACTGGAGAGTGGGGAGAGAGGTTCTTTCCAGAGGTTTATGCCCTTGGGGAAGAAGAACAAGGATGACTATTTTGGTTGATACCAAGACTATGAAATCTTCACTGAGTTTACATAGAATCAGAGTTTGTAGATGACTATGTGGCAAGTTTGGAAGACTCGGGGACAGCCTTACACTCACCTTAAAATGTCAAGGCCTCAAATTACACCATTCAATGTTTATTCTAGGTTCTGCATATCTTCTCTTTGTAGTCCTCTTTTTAGACACAAATGCCTCTGGGAGAGGCAAAACACTGCTGCAGTATTGTTATGCTTTGGCAAGAATTGGTTTGTCAATATCCCTCTAACCATCATCATCACATTATCCTCATGATCACAGCCATCATTTATCGAGTGCCAATTTTATTCCAGACATGCCATATCTGGGTTAGAAATGGTGAGTACACTTAAACACAATTTTAAAATCATTAATAGCAGTTGTAGATGGAGCAGACAATACTAAATTATTTGCCAAAATTCTTCAAGACAAGTAAGTTGTTTTTCTCTGGTCAATTTTGAAATATCCAATTCCATAGATTAGCACAAAATAATTTATATTTGAGCTTGAAATGCCCTTTGTGCTTTTGTGTAAATGTAAATGCGTAAATCTGGGAGTTCAGGAATACTTCTCCCATGGTTTGAATGTTTGTGCCCTCCCAAAATTCATATGTTGAAATTTGAATGCCCAATGTGATGGTCTTGAGAGGTGGGGCCTTTGGGAGGTACTTAGGTCATGAGGGTGGAGCCCTCATGAAGGGGATTAGTGCTCTTATAAGAGATCCCACAGAGTTCCATAGCACCTTCCACCCTGTAAGGACACAGCGACAAGTTGGCAATTTGCAATCCAGAAGAGGGCCCTTTCCCGACCATGCTTGCACCTTGATTTCAGTCTTTCAACCACCAGAACTGCAAGAAGTAAATCTTTGTGTTTATAAGCCACCTGGTATGTGGTATTTTGTTAGAGCAGCCCCAATGGAATAAGACAACTTCTAAGCAAACAATAACATTGCACGATGTGAAAGTCTCTATTGGGAGAGCAGAGGAAACTGCCCAGATTTCAAACAATCTTCTTGATGCTGACTGGCTTACCACTCCACCTTGGCAGAGAAGAGTACACTGCCTTCCAGACTGGCACAACCTCTACTTAGATTGATTGTCCATGTGGCACATTTCTGGATGCCTGACTGAGTGCAGCCAGGCTAGGAGGAGAAAGGAAGAAAGGTACTCACACTTTCCCAGGGAAAGCAGGTATTGTGAATGGATGACTATTCCATTCTATCTAACTATTTATCTATCTATCTGTCTATCTATCTATCGTCATCAAGGGATATATGCTGAGGTACAGTTTTCTGTTTTTGTCACAAAACCTTGTGCAAAGATCTTAATTGGAATGATACTTTGTATAGTCATGATTGGATAATCCAGGTTCATTGCAGGATTTCTGCTGATGCTGTTGGCTCCCCTGGCATTTAAGTCCCCATCTAAGCTGCTTCCCATGTGCACCAGAGAAGCTGCCTTTTCTGTGATTATATGATGATGCCTGGGGTACTCTGTGCCTAATAATGATTTACTTCTTGAAACCACCTGTGGCCACTAGCAAGGATTGGAAATTCAAATGCATTCAGTTGAAATGTACACATTACCCAGCATAGAGCCTTCCCTTATTTAAAACTGCATCCTGACTACAAAAGCACCAGCAGAGGAACAACTTATCAAGCACCATGAAAAATTATGGTAACACAGTATCACAAAAAGGAAATGACCATTCTCCAGAAACCAAACTTGAAGTCATGGAAGATTGTGATCAAACTGATAGAGAATTCAAAATAGCTGTCACGAAGAAACTCAATGAGCTACAAGAAAACTCAGAAAGACAGTTCAATGAACTCAGGAATAAAATTAATGAACAGAAGGAGTACTTTCAACAAAGAGATTAAAACTCTAAAAAAGAACCAAAGAAATTGTGAAGCTGAAGAACTCAATAAATGAGATAAAGAATGAAATAGAAAGCATTGGAAATAGAGCAGACCATACGGAAGAGAGAATGAGTGAGCTCAAAGATAGAAATCTAAAAATGATTCAGGTGGAAAAGGAGAGAGAACTAAGATTTTTTAAAAATGGAGAAATTCTATGAGAAATATCCAACTCAGTTAGGAAAAGCAACATAAGGATAATGGGTATCCCAGAAGGAGAGGAGAGGGAGAAGGAAGTGGAGAGCTTATTTAAAGAAATAATAACTGAGAACTTCCCAAACCTGGGGAAGAAACTGGATATACAAGTACATAAAACTAGTAGAATATCTAATTATCTTAAAGCAAAAAGACCTCTCCAAGGCACATTATATTAAAACTGTGAAAAGTCAACAACAAAGAGAGAATATTAAAAGCAGCCAAAGAGAAAAAAACAATAACCTACAAAGAAACCCCCATTAAGCTATCTGCAGATTTCTCAGCAGAAGTTCTACAGTCCAGGAGAGAATGGAATGATATATTCAAAATATTGAAAGATGAAAACTGTTAGCCAAAAATACTCTGTCCAGCAAAGTTATGTTTCAAATATGAAGGAGAAATAAAAGCATTCCCAGACAAACAAAAGCTGAGGGAGTTCATTACCACTAAACCTACCCTACAAGAAAACTTGAAAAGAGCTCTCCTACCTGAAACAAAAAGGAAAAGGTTTACAAAGCTTTAAGCAAGGTGATAAATAGATAGAATCAGAAAATTGCAGCTGTCTATCAGGATAGGTTAGCAAACATTTAATTATAACATAAAGGTTAAAGGGAAAGGAAGCATTAAAAATAATTATAATCATTTCAGTTTGGTAACAAACTCACAATATTGAAAGGGGTAACTTGTAATAGTAAAAACGTTAAAGGGGAAGAGGAAAAGGATGGAACCTGAATAGGCAAATGAAGATAAGATGCTATCAGCAGAAAAAGGACTCTCTCATCTATGAGATCTTTTATATAACCTTCATGGTAACCACAAAACAAAAATTCAGAGCAGTTACAAAACATTAAAAAAAAGAGGAAACTGAGAAGCACATCATAGAAAACCACCAAACTGAAATGGCAGAGAGAAACACAAGGAAAAAGAAACAATGGAAATATAGAGCAACCAGGAAACAAAAGATAAAATGGCAGTATTAAGTCCTCATATATCAGTAATCACCCTAAATATAAATGGATTGAGTTCACCGATCAAAAGACACAGAGTAGCTGGATGGATTAAAAAACAAGACCCAACAACATACTGCCTCTAGGAGACCCATCTCAGTTCTAAAGACAAACAGAGCTTCAAAGTGAAAACAAGAAAGATGATACTCCAAGCAATGGCAAGCAAAAGAAAGCAAGTGTAGCCATAATTCTATCAGACAAAATAGACTTTAAGTCAAAAAAGATAACAAGAGACAAAGATGGACATTATATAATGATAAAGGAGACTATCCACCAAGAAGCCATAACACATAATATATATATGCACCTAACACAGGAGCACCAAAGTATATAAAGCAACTATTAACAGACCTAAAGGGAGAAATTGACAGCAACACAATAATAGTAGGGAAATTTAATACTCCACTTACCTCAGTGGATAGATCATCCAGACAGAAAATCAACAAGGAAGCATTGGCTTCAAATGAAACACTAGACCAGATGGACTTAGTAGATATATAGAGAACTTTCCATCCAAAAGTAGCAGAATACACATTCTTCTCAAGTGCACGTGGAACACTCTCAAAGATATGTTGGGAAACAAAACAAATCTCAATAAATTTAAGAAGATTGAAATCATATCAAGCATGTTTTCCAACCATGATAGTATGAAACTAGAAATTGACGACAAAAAGAAAGCTGGAAAAGTCACAAATATGTGGAGACTAAATAACATGCTACTGAACAACTATTGGATCAATGAAGAAATCAAAAGAGAAATCAAAAAATACCTGGAGACAAATGAAAATGAAAACACAACATACCAAACCCATGGGATGCAGCAAAAGTGGTACTACAAGGGAATTATATAGTAATACAGGCCTAACTCAAGCAACAAGAAAAATTTCAAATAAACAATCTAACACTACACCTAAAAGAACTAGAAAAAGAAGAACAAATGAAGCCCAAAGACAGTGGAAGGAAGGAAATAATAAAAATCAGAGTGGAAATAAATGAAATAGAGACTAAAAAGACAATAGAAAAGATCAATGAAACTTAGAGCTGGTTCTTTGAAAAGGCAAACAAAATTGACAAACCCTTAGCTAGACTAAGAAAAAAAGAGAGAAGGCTCAAATAAATAAAATCAGAAATGAAAGAGGAGAAGTTACAATGGACACCACAGAAATACAAAGGAATATAAGAGAATATTATGAAAAGCTATACACCAACAAATTGGATAACCTAGAAAAAAAGGATAAATTCTTAGAATCATACAACCTCTCAAAATTGAATCAAGAATAAATAGAGAATCTGAATAGACCAATCACAAGTAAAGAGACTGAAATGGTAATCAAAAACCTCCCAAAAAAACAAAAGTCCAAGACCAAACAGCTTCTCTGGTGAATTCTACCAAGCGTTCAAAGATTTAATACCTATCCTTATCAAACTCTTCCAAAAAATTGAAGCAGATGGGATGCTTCCTAACTCATTCTATGAGGCCAACATCACCCTGATACCAAGACCAGACAAGACAACACAAAAAGGAAAATTACAGTCCAATATTGTTGATGAACATAGATGCAAAAACCCTCAACAACATATTAGCAAATTGAATACAATACATGAAAAGGATCATACACCATGTTCAAGTGGAATTTATACCAAAAATTCAGGGATGGCTCAACATCTGCAAATCAATCATGTGATACACCACATAAGCAAAATGAAGACTAAAAATCACATGACCATCTCAATAGATGCAGAGAAAGCATGTGACAAGATCCAACATCCATTTATGATAAAAACTCTCAATAAAATGGGTAGAGAAGGAAAGTACTCAACATAATAAAGGCCATATATGACTAACCCACAGCCAACATCATACTCAGTGGTGAAAAACTGAAAGCTATCCCTCTAAGAACAGGAAGAAGACAAGAATGTCCACTCTCATCACTCTTATTCAACATGGTATTGAAAGTCCTAGCCAGAGCAATCAGGCAGGAAAAGGAAATAAAAGGGATCCGCATTGGAAAGAAGGAAGTAAAATTGTCACTATTTGCTGATGACACGATTTTATATATAGAAAACCATAGAGAATTCACCAAAAAACTATTAGAAATAATTAACAAATACAGTAAAGTTGCAAGGTACACAATCAACATATGAAAATCAGTTGCATTTCTATACAATAACAACAAACTAGCAGAAAGAGAAATCAAGAATACAATCCCATTTATAATTGCAACAAAAAGAATAAAATAACTAGGAATAAATTTAACCAAAGAGGTGAAAGACCTGTACACTGAAAACTGTGAGACATTGTTGAAAGAAATCGAAGACACAAAGAAATGGAAAGATATTCTATGCTCATAGATCAAAAGAATTAACATAGTTAAAATGTCCATATTACTTACAGCAATCTACAGGTTCAGTGTAATCCCTATCAAAATCCCAATGATATTTTTCACAGAAATAGAATAGAGAATTCTAAAATTTATGTGGAACAACAAAACAACCCAAATAGCTAAAGCCATCCTGAAAAAAAGAGAACAAATCTAGAGGTATCACACTCCCTGATTTCAAAATATACTACAAAGTTATAGTAATCTAAACAGCATGGCACTGGTAGAAAAGCAGACACACTGATCAATGGAACAGAATTGAGAGCCCAGAAATAAAACCACACATCTGTGGATAGCTAATCTTCAACAAAGGACCCAAGAATGTACAACAGAGAAAGGAAAGTCTCTTCAATAAATGGTGTTGGGAAAACTGGACAGCCACATGCAAAAGAATGAAAGCAGACCATTATCTTATACCATACAAAAAATTAACTCAAAATGGATTAAAGACTTGAATGTGAGACCTGAAATCATAAAACTCCTAGAAGAAAACATAGGCAGTATACTGTTTGACATCAGTCTTAGCAATATCTTTTTGAATATGTCTTCTCAGGCAAAGGAAACAAAAGAAAAAAGAAACAAATGGGACTATATCAAACAAAATGCTTCTATACAGCAAAGGAAACCATCAACAAAATAAAAAGACAACCTACGAATTGGGAGAAGACATCTGCAAATGTAATATCCGATAAGGAGTTAATATACAATATATATAAAGAACTCATACAACTCAACAACAAAAAAACAAACAACCCAAAATAAAAAATTGGTAGAGGGGCCATCTGGTGGCACAGCAGTTTAGTCCGCGCTTGGCAGCCCAGGGTTCACGAGTTCCTGGGCGCCCACCGACGCATCTGCCTGTCAGCCATGCGGTGGTGGCATCCCATATAAAGTGGAGCAAGATGGCCACTGATATTAGCCCAGGGCCAGTCTTCCTCAGCAAAAAGGGGAGGATTGGCAATAGATATTAGCTCAGGGCTGGTCTTCCCCACCAAAAAAAAAAAAAAATGGGCAGAGATCTGAACAGATATTTTTCCAAAAAAGGTATACAGATGGCCAATAGGCACATGAAAATATGTCTAACATCACTAATCACTAGGGAAATGCAAATCAAAACTACAATGAGATATTACCCCATGCCCATCAGAATGGCTATTATTAAAAAGATAAGAAATAACAAGTGTTGGAGAGGATGTGGAGAAAAGGGAACCCTCATACACTGCTGGTGGGAATGTAAATTGGTGCAACCACTATAGAAAATAGTATAGAGCTTCCTCAAAAAATTAAAAATAGAACTACCATATAATCCAGCTATTCCACTTCTAGGTATTTATCCAAAGAACATGATAACATTAATTCGAAAAGATGTTCATTGCAGCATTATTTACAACAGCCAAGACTTGGAAACAACCTAAGTGTCCATCAATGGATGAATGGGTAAAGAAGATGTGGTATGTATACACAATGGAATACTACTCAGCCACAAAAAAGATGAAATCTTGGGGCCAGCCCAGTGGTGTAGTGGTTGAGTTTGCACACTCTGCTTCAATGGCCTGGGGCACACAGGTTTAGATCCCGGGCATGGACCTATGCACCACTTATCAAGCCATGCTGTGGCAGGTGTAAAGTAGAGGATGTAAAGTAGTGGAAGTAAAACTTTCCACATGTAGAGGAAGTTGGGCATGGATGTTAGCCCAGGGCCAATCTTCCTCAGCAAAAAAATAAATAAATAAAGATGAAATCTTGCCATTTGCAACAACGAACCTTGAGGATATTTTGCTAAGTGAAATAAGTCAGATGGAGAAAGCCAAATATAGCATGATTTCACTCACATATGAAAGGTAAAACAACAACAATAAACACACAAACATATAGATACAGAGAGAAGATTGGTGGTTACCAGAGGGGAAGAGGGCAGGGAGATGGCCAAGGGGATAAAGGGGCACATTTGTACAGTGACAGACAGAAACTAGACTTTTGGTGTTGATGATGTAGTGTATACAGAAGTCAAAATATAATGATGTACACCTGAAATGTATATAATTTTATAAACCAATGTTACCTCAATAAAAAAAATTAAAAGATAAGTCTATTCAAGGAAAAAAATGAAATAAAATAAAATAATGAAACTGCACTCCTTTCTAGTCCCTGGCACACCTATCTCCCTTCTCTGGTTTTCTTTTTTCTTTTTCTCTTTTCCCAAAACATGTATCACCATCTGACATAGTATATATTTAATTTATTGGTTTGTTTTCTGTGCCCTCACCCAACTAGAGATAAGCTCTGAGAATAAAGAAATTTTTCTCTTGTGTTGACCATTGTGTCCCCAGCATTAGCATAATATCAGGCACATGATAGGTACTCAATAAATAATTATTGAGTAAATAAATAAATTTTTTCATAACCATTTGTTCTTTGAATACAAAAGTAGTACAAGATCGATGTGAATTTTTTAAATTACAGAAAAGCACCAAGAGGAAAATAAAAACCACCACCCATAACACCACCAACCAGGGATGTTAATATTGTGATATAAACATGTACAGTGTTTTTTTTTCTCAATTTCTAATGGACAAGATTAGGATTGCATTGCACATATTGGCTTGTAACTTGTTTGTCACATGAAAGCACTTTCTCATATAATGACATTTTCTTCTACTAAATGATTTTTAATGTCTGCGTAATATTCCATAGCATAGCCATGCCATAGTATATTTAATTAATCACTTGTTGACTATTGGATTTTATTATGGGAGACTTTTTTTGAACATCCCCATAAAGTAAAAGAATGTCTGCCAATCCCACGCTTAAAAGTTCCTTTCTTTTGAAAAAAGTTTGCTTGTTCACTTGATTACTTACCTTTAATTTTTTTTATAAAAGAGGGGGAAACCTGCTCTTGAATGTCCCAAATGAGATCAGAGACTTTCCCTTAATTTCTGCTTTGGGAAGAGCAATAACCTCAATAAGGAGGGTCAGATCATTCTCCCTTTGCCCTTTGCAGTGGCCACCTAGAGGCTTACGGAGGACCGAGTGAGCGTCAGTCAACCTTGCCAAAGTCACCTCCATCACTCGGTGGCTGTCTAGGGCCAACCTTACCCTGGTGAAATAGGGTAAGGGCCCACCTTACCCACGTTTATAGTGTAATTTTCTTGGAGAGTTTTGCAAAACACAATATTTTTGTAAATAATTGCTGTAATACCTAAATTGTTTTTTCCAGGGACTCTAAGCAGCGTATGTACATTTATTTTTCTGGCAACATTCCAAGAACTATGAATCTCAGTTTTTAAAAGGAGTGTATAGATCCTTTTGTTATCTTTAGCTCTGTGAGGCCAATATTGATTGGGTAACCAGAGAATGTTTTCACTCTTCATTTGCCTTCTTGGGGGTTGGTGGGGAGTTCAAATTAGTCCAGCTCCATTCTTGTTGCTTTTTGGCATACACCCATGCTGGCAGCATTTCTCTCTGCCTCATCAGTCCCAGCTTGAACATTCCACACAGCCAACTTCTCCCTGTACCTCCTGTGAGATGGTCTGAACCAAATTGGGCCTGATTTAAGGCTTGTTTCATTTATAAAATGGGATTGCCCACATCTCAAATCCTATATTATTGGGTTTGAATTAATAAAGCTTTGATATCTTTCATTTGGTTTGGATCTTTGATGTATCATATTGTCATTAATTAAGGTATTTTTAATTTGCGTATCCACAGCTACAACTCATTTGGTTTTCCAAATTCTTAACCTGTCTCATTTTCACCCAGGACCTGGAAGACTGACCCTTACATAGCAAGCTTCTTAGATCTACCAACCTTGGTTTAGGAATGTTGTAGAAAGAGTTAAAAAGTGCCTATCCCCTGGTTCACAACCACAAGAAGTCTCTAACAATATTGCTATTTGAAAGATGCTGTCCAGTCTAAAATATTGCCCCTCTTGACCTGAAATTCCAAATATGCTTATTTATTTGTCTAGGACATGTTCACCAGAAATTGCTGTTAAAATGAGAATCTTACAGTAGATAACAACATTAATAGATTATGTTAATTTAGAAGAAACTAGGGCTGTAAGGGACAGTGGGAAAATGTGAGTATTTTAAAGAGAGGAGGAGCCAGAGGATAGGAAGAAAAGGTCCAAATGGAAAGTTGCAATGAACCCCCCAGGAGAACCTCTCAGGCAGGCAGCAAAGAGGACAGAGCTGAACACAAATAGAAACAATGTCTACCTTTTATTGTGAGCCTAGTATGTTTCAGGAAAGCTACATAATTATGTACTTATTCAAATTCATACAACATTACAACCTCTTTGGTATATGCTTGTGATCATTCCCTCCTTAGAGGTGAAGGAGGTGAGGCTCAGCAACACTCAGGAAATGGCCAGGTCAGGCAAGTGTGGGAGCTGAGCTGGGGGTGGCTGCCTGGCCCCTCACCACCATGTGTTCTTTCCATGTTGCCATTGATGCTCAAGTGGGAGGAGGGAGGAAATGGGAAAGGGGAAGCTCCTGGAGATAAACAGTTTACAATGCCTGGTGTCATCTCTGCCAGAGACTATCATCCGGGACATTTAGCCTCTAAGGAAATATTTAAAAATCAGCTAAAAGCAAGAATTTAAACCATGTGACTTTCAATGCTTTATAGATCACAAAGATAGTTTAGTCTATCTATAGATAGTTTAGTCTAACTATCATAGAGTGCAATTACATGTCTTTCAGATCCAATATTCTTTTTGGAGGCAGGTGTAAGAACATGAACTTATCTATTATTATTCCACCTTGTTACAAAAAGTATTGAAGGCAGATTGAATAAACTGTAAATAACATCACCTAGAAATACATTATAAATAAAAATAATGACATAGAATAGAATCATTATTGAAATTAAAACAAAATGGCACACCATCAGTCTGACAAACATTCTTTGGGTCAACTCTTGGCTTTCCATCAAAAGACAAAAAAGGAAGCTGAATGATACACTGATTCAATGTACATAAAATAGGGCAAATCAATTGTTTAGATGGCAATTAGGCAAAAATGTCCACTAGTCCCTTAAATGAAGGAAAATGTGTTCCAAACAGCACAAACATTAAGGCACTGTGCCTAGAATGTGACAGATGCTCAATGAATGACCATCATTAACATGACCATAGTCTTTTCTTTTATATGTTGCTTGTGGCTTCTGGTTTACAATAGCATCTCTTCAGCAGTGACAAAAATATGTAGGAAGCAGAATAAGATAAAAATTTCATATCAATACTAAAAACTAAAATTGACATCTAGTCTATTGCAAGTAACAAGAGAATATAACAATTAAATATAAGCCCTGTGGAGCTAAATTGAACAAAACAGTCAGTGCTCAATACATGTCATGTTGCCAGAAACAAGCAAATCTGATGGCCAAAAAGAAAGCAAATTTCCATTGTCTGCACCCAACTAATTGACTGGCTTGGAATTAGAGTTTATGCCAACTAACAACCTAGCAGTCCACTTTTTTTAAAGTGGTCAAAATACTACTATCCAAACCAAAATATCAGTACTTCAAATCCTAGAAAACAACAGGTTAGACTGGTTGTTGGACTGGTACGAGGCATGGTGCCCTATTAAGTGTAGTCTAAACAAGTAAAATGCTGCATCAGGAACAGAATGCAACAACTCTGCAGCAGGGGATGTAGACTTGGGGAGCTCTAATTACTCAGGTGTCAGAAAAATAGTCAACATGTGTCGAAGATGATCCTACCTCGGTCTGTCAGTGCCACGTGAGAAGAATACCTGCCAGAGTCTGAATATGACACTAGAACTGAGAATGGCAAGATGACCTCCTGCTAGAGGTCTAAGACCACCCACAGAGAGAGTGAGCAGGGCCCAAGGAAGGGAACAACTGTCTACCGCCAAAGTCTGGGTCTGGATGGAGCTCTCTGGTAAAGGTTAAGGAGGAAAAAAATAGCTCAAAGATATTGCAGAACCAGGGGAACAGATTTTCATAAAGAACAAAAGGAAGACTACATCTCTGAAACAAATACACTCTTAAAACTAGAAAAAATTGGAAAACTGGCATTCTCAATTGTATACCAGAAGACACAATCTTTTTTTTTATTGATGTCTTGATAGTTTATAACATTGTGGGGTGTTAGTTGTACATTATTATTTGTCTGTCACCATGTGGATGCATCCCTTCAGCCCTTGTGCCCACCCCCACCCCCCTTCCCCTTGGTAACCACCAATCAGTTCTCTCTGTCCGTGTGTTCATTTATACTCCATATATGAGTGAGTTCATGCAGTGTCTGTCCTTCTCTCTCTGGCTTATTTCACTTAACATAATACCCTCTAGGTCCATCCATATTGTTGCAAATGGGACAATTCTGTATTTTCTTATAGCTGAGTAGTATTCCATTGTATATATATATACCACATCTTCTTTAACCAATCATCAGCCAAGGGACACTTGGGTTGCTTCCACTTCTTGGCTATAGTGAATAATGCTGCAATGAACATAGGGGTGCATACGCCTCTTGTGATGGTTGATTTCATGTCCATTGGGTAGATGCCCAAGAGTGGGATTGCTGGATCATACGGTATTTCTATTTTTAATTTTTTGAGGACTCTCCATACTGTTTTCTATAGAGGCTGCACCAGTTTGCATTCCCACCAGCAGTGAATGAGGGTCCCTGTTTCTCCACAACCTCTCCAGCATTTGTTGTTTTTTGTCTTGGTGATTATAGCCATTCTAACGGGTGTCAGGTGATATCTTAGTGTAGTTTTGATTTGCATTTCCCTGATGATTAGTGATGTTGAACATCTTTTCATGTGTCTATTGGCCATCTGTATCTCTTCTTGGAAAAATGTCTGTTCATATCCTCTGCCCATTTTTTGATCGGGTTGTTTTTTTGTTGCTCAGTTGTATGAGTTCTTTATATATTACAGAGATTAATCCCTTGTTGGACAAACGATTTGCAAATATTTTCTCCCAGCTGGTGGGTTGTCTATTCATTTTGATCCTGGTTTCATTTGCCTTGTAGAAGCTCTGTAGTCTGATGAGGTCCCACTTGTTTATTTTTTCTTTTGTTTCCCTTGTCTGAGTAGACATGGAATCTGAAAGGATCCCTTTATATCCCATCTCAATTAGTGTACTGCCTATATTTTCTTCCAGGAGTTTTATAGTTTCAGGTCTGACTTTCAGGTCCTTAATCCATTTTGAATTGGTTTTTGTATATGGCGATAGGAGATGGTCTACTTTCATTCTTTTGCATGTTGCTGTCCAAATTTCCCAGCACCATTTATTGAAGAAACTTCCCTCTCTCCATTGTATGTTCTTTGCTCCTTTGTCAAAGATTAGCTGTCCATAGGTATGTGGTTTTATTTCTGGGCTTTCAATTCTATTCCATTGATCTGTGTGTCTGTTTTTGTACCAGTACCATGCTGTTTTGATTACTATAGCTCTAAAGTATATTTTGAAATCAGGGATTGTGATGCCTCCAGCTTTCTTCTTTTTTTTCAGGATTGCTTTAGCTATTCGGGGTCTTTTGTTGCCCCATACGAATTTCAGTATTTTTTGTCCTATTTCCATGAAGAATGACATTGGGATTCTGATTGGGATTGCATTGAATCTGTAGATTGCTTTAGGTAGAATGGACATTTTAACTATGTTTATTCTTCCAATCCATGTGCATGGAATATTTTCCATTTCTTTATGTCTTCCTCAATTTCTTTCAATAGTGTCTTATAGTTTTCATTGTATAGTTCTTTCATCTCCCTGGTTAAATTTATTCCCAGATATTTTATTCTTTTTGTTGCAATTGTAAATGGGATTGTCTTTTTGAATTCTCTTTCTGTTAGTTCATCATTAGTGTATAGAAATGCAACTGATTTTTGTAAGTTGATTTTATACCCTGCCACTTTACTGTAGCTTTTGACTATTTCTAGTAGTTTTCCAATGGAATTTTTTGGGTTTTCTATGTATAAGATCATGTCATCTGCAAATAGCAAGAGTTTCACTTCTTCATTGACTATTTGGAGTCCTTTTATTCCTTTTTCTTGCCTAATTGCTCTGGCCAGAATAGAAGACACAATCTTTATGATGTAAGATCAGAAAAGTCTAAAAAAGACCAATCATATCAGTTAGAGCAAAAATTAATTTAAAATGTTCTGTGTCAACATAATGAAACCCATCTGCTCAGGTTAAGGGGGAAAAAGTAATCAATTCTACATACTGACAAAATGTCCACCTAAAAGAAAAGAATACTGAAAGGTCAGAAACAATGCACTACAAAGACTAAAAGGGAAAAACGAAGGTTGACTATATATACTGGGCAAACAGATGAAAAAGCAGAGATCACAAAGATAATACTAAAGAATTCAAGACAAAGCATTGAACAAGTGAAAAGGGATCCTTTTAGGTTGATGAAAGGTAAAATTCATAATAAAGAGATTGTATATATGAATCTGTGAACCCTATATAACATAGCATCATTACAAATTCTAAAAACTGTTAGATATTCAAAGAAAAATTGACAAAAAAACAAAAATTTTGTTTTGTTATACTAAAAGCAAATCTTATACTCTTTAAATTTTTTCTTAAATATCATGCAAATTTTATGAAAATTTGTCATATACTGTACCACCAAAAACCTCATTTCCAAAAGAAGAAATTAGAGATTTTATCTGTACCGCATATTAAAACACCAAATTAATAACAAATCTTAAAAGCAACAGTAAAAACAAAATTTTTTATAACAACAAACACACACATATATATATATATATATATATATATATATATCTTCCTCCAAATATTACTCTTTAAAACCTCTTTGATCAAAACAAAAATAACTAGAGAATATTTTTCAAACAACAAAAGTTAAGACAATAGTTTCAATGTTAAGGGAAAAAATTGAAAATAAATAAATCATTCAACTCAACATTTTAGGGAAGAATAACAAAAAAAGGTAAAAAATAAAATAAAGAACTGGAGTGGATAATGTACATTGTAAACAAACAAATATGCAACAAAGGAAGCAGAATAAAATTGACAGAGCTCTGGCAGACTTAAGAGAAAGAGAGCAACAACACAAAGAGCAAACAGATATATGAGGAATGATACAGGGGCTGTAACACCAGACACACAATTTAAAACAATAAGAGAATGTGTTGTATTACTCAATGTTAATATTAGAAAATGCCAATGAAATAGAAGCTTGTCTTTGAAAACTAAGTTACTAAAATTGACTCAAGAAGGAGTCAAAATCAAATAGAAGACAACACAGAAAAGGCATATAAGAAGTACTGGCTCTTAGACAGGGTGGAGTTTTTTCAAATGTTCAAGGAATAGCTAACGCTACATAAATTGCGCAAAAGAACAGAAAGATATAGATAGCTATATAATTTATTTTATAAAGCTAACGGCTCTGATACTCAAACAAAAAGAAAAGCCAATTCCTCTTTGATATGTTCAAAAACCTGAAATAAATTGCCAGCAAACTAAATTCAAGGGTATGTTAAAAATCAACCAAGCGAGATTTATCCCCAGAATTCACAGAACTATTAACTAGATTCAATAAGAAAAAATATTACAGGGTAGATAATAGACACATGCTGAAAGAGATTTTGATACAACCCATTCTTATTTTTTTAAAGATTAGAAAACTAGAAGTTGAAGACTCTCTGAACATTGTTAAATCATCAAAGAAGGAACCCAACATCACATTTCAGGATAAAATATTAGAGGCATCCCCTTTAAAATCAGGAGAAAAGCAAAAACCCCTGCTGTAAATGTTATTGTACAAGAATACACACTGAGTTCATGACAATAAAATAAAATGTGGAACAAAATGTGAAATTAAAAAAAAATACTGGAAATCTAGGAGACAAAATTATCTTTGTTTATTGATGACATCATTATAGGTCAAAAATTAAAGAAAATCATGTTTAAAATAAAACCTCTTGGAATTAATAAGAGAGTTCAGTAACTTAGTCAGAATAGGGAAAAATATATATTTTAATATCACTGGTTTTCCATATGCCAACAATCACCAGCCAGAAAATGTAATGGAAAAATATCCATTCATTAGCACCACACTAAATTCATGATCTTCAACCACAGCTGTGCCCGCCACACTCCCGAGAAATCCTATCACGGCTCTTTGGTCCACTCCCTCTCCCATCATGGTCACCCACCCACCTATCCCCCCTCCATCTCAGCACATAATCACCCCACCCTCATCAGACAGGAACCCTTTCAATTTCTTGCCACTCATCCTACATACCTACCTGCATCTGAATCCATCCTCTTCTCCTTTATTTCCCACAAAATGCCAGTGGTCTCACCTTTCTCCCTATCAAAGGCCTCTACCTGTACTTATAGCCCATGACTTCCCACCTTCCTGGAAACCTTACATTACGAGTTATCCCTTCTTTCTGTTGTGCCATTAACCTCTCCTTCCTCCTGTTGCTATTCTGTAACCATTTCAAAATGATCAAATCTCCCTCATCTTTCCACACTCCCCACTCCCCACTCCTTCTTTTCCAGTTCCATTTCCTTTTCCCCTTTACAGACTTTTCTCCTTATAAATAAATCTGGAAAAATGATTTATGTTTATCACCAGGAAGATCTATTCAATAGGCAAATTTGATCATGTAACTTGTCTCTTTAAAATTTCTTTCTGGAATGTTCTCCCATTTCCCCAACCTTTCACCTAGTTAACACCTGTGCATTCTTCAGCTCTCAGATCAAATGGCACTTCTTCACATGAAGCGATGCAACACCAAGAGTTGAATACATGAAGAGAAAATATGTTCCAAGATTAGAATACTGAATACCAAATAGATGGAAATTTTTCTAAAATAATTTGTAAGTATAACACAAGTCCAACCGAAATCCCAGTGGAAGGTAGCATTGACACTAAAACTTAACAATGGTACCACAAAATGATAAACTGATCTCACTTACTAATGAGGAAGCTAAAATTCTTTGATAAGGTTGTAGAAAATAAGATCCTCCTCTTTAATGAAAATAATACACGGGCCTAGCAGGATTTAGGAAAAGAAAACAAAGTGTCTCAACACTGCGAGCTGAATTAATAAATTTATCTCACCAAGGGAATAAAGGAGAAATATGTATGTGTCAATCAATCACTGTTTCAGAAGCATTTGACAAAATATGATTTATGCATAATAAAATCTCAACCTACAGACAAGACCAGATATGATACCAAAATATGAAAACCAAGACAATGACCACAGTCTCCTCTATCATCAAAGAACAATGCCACAAGGTCAAAAGAAAATGAAAAACATAAATACTGGAGAAGAGGAGATAAAATTCTCTATTATATATAGGTGATAGGGTTGTCTCTGTAAGACCAATGAGAGTCAACTGGGTTAGTTCTCATAAACAGAGTGAAACAAATACCTCTATGATATACCACTAAATTCAGTTAAAAGATTTATTCTGAGTGGAATCAAATAAATAGACAGAATATCTAAGAACAAACTTATCAAGTAATGTACTAAAGCTATATATTTTTTTAATTACAAACAACTTTACTGTATGACATAATAGAAGATTTAAATTAATGTAGAGCTATATCAAGCTTTAATAATATCAAAATACCGATTCCTTTCCAAACAAAATCTCACACAAAAGGAATTTGACAAGAGCAAAGTATATTTCTAAAGTTATCTAAAATAAAAATTAACTAATGGGAATAGCCAAAAAATTTTTAAAAATAAAAATGAGAATAGGCTTTCCCCTGTCAGAATTTAAAATATGTTATAGAATTAAAAATAAATAAATTATAGAGGAACTGGCATAAAAGTGGGTAAAAAAACCACAAAGAACTATTATAGAATATTCATAAAAGTTTAGTATATGATAAATTTCCTACTTCAAAACTGTTAGGAAATAATAGATTATTTAGTAAACAATATTGAAATATCTAGCTACTCATTTGAGAAAAAAGATAGATCTTTTTCACACTACAAAATCAAATAAACATCAGGGATTTAAATGTTTAAAAAGAAAAGTATTAAAAGAATATTTATATAAAATTGAAGCATAGAAATTTTCAAAGCAAAGTTAGAACTTTGTGAAAGAAAATATTGAAAATTTAACTATCTAAAAATTAAAAGTGTCCATACATTTAGAAAAAAAAACAAACATACAGGGAAGAAACAAACAAGAAAGAAATAATTGCACTATTATTACAGGAAAGAGTATTATCCTGTCAAAAGAGAGAGAACTCACAAATCAACAAAAAAAATGAATGATCCTATAAGAAATGGAGAAAGAATATAAATTGGCAGAAAAAATACACAAATGTCCAAAATATTCAACATCTCTAAAATGAAAGACCCTAATTGAAATAGCTTTTACATAACTTTCCCCCATATTGAACTGGCACAGATTTTCATAAATTAAAATAATCAACTGTGATGAAGATGTGGTAAGACTAACATTAGACTACAAAATTATAGTAATTTGGTAACTTGATATCACTCGTCTTAAAATTAGTTTTTACAGTGTATATCATAAAAGTTTTAAGGAAATAATTTAAAATATGGAAACAGTTTATACATTATTTATGAGTATTATTGCAGCACTACTTTTATTATTGAAAATTATTAGCAACCATGACCGGTTATAACAGAATGATTAAATATATATGGGGTATCCACCACGTATTCTTTAAAATTCACATTTTCTACAAACATGTGGTAATACACTGACATTATCTATGGAAATAGTTTTAGTTCAAATAGCAGAATCTGACTCTATTAATAACCACCTTATTGGAAGGAAACTGGGCTAACTCACAGAGCCAAAACAAAAGCTGAACAAGGAAACTTCAAGAAGGACCCAAGCAGGGAATGCCCTGAGGTCCTCAGCAGCAGGAGCTCTCAAATCTCCTTGTGTGAGCACAGCCATCAGATGTGTCCGTGCCCACCACCTTCCATCTCTGAAGGTCTCCATTCAGTTCCCGTGAGAGGATCAGGTTGGTTCAACTTTGGTTAGTTTCCTCTCTGCTTGACCCAGTCAGAACGCCCTATAAAATGAGAGCCACTCCAATATGTGTCTACTACAACCTACGTCATGTTTCAAAACAGAATCTAAAAGTGTATTGGCCTGGTTTTACATGTATGGACGTATATGTAAGAATATTGCAGGAATATTTTGAAGATACTCTAAAATGGTGGCAGTGTGGTCTGTGAGTGGCCGGTTTATGAGTGATCTTTATTTTCTTCACACTTTGTACATGTACAGCAAAATTCTTTGTACAACAATATGAATTTGGCTGCAATGCCATGAGTAATTAATTGTCTACACTTCTCAGGCAAGTCCTCATTTTGCTAAAATTTTTACATTCTGGAAGTTGGGAGGAAGGTAACAAGAAAATTGAAGGGAGGAAGAGCCTGCTAAGGAAATGGCAGACAACCCCTTCCTGAGACACAGAAAGCTTGAAGTGTGCATCCTATTGTCCCCAGTATTCTCATAGCCTGATTTCCCCAGATTGGATTGACAAAATGAGCACCCGCTCGTTAGGAGGTCCCTGGAAGTTCCAGTCAGCAATAGGACACCCAGAATCATCCTCAACAACATTTACATCAGAATGAACTTGTACCACCAGGTGGCGCCAAACCACATCTGGGACCAGGAGAGATTTGGATGGCCTTGTTGGACTTCCAGAAAACCTGGTGGCAAGTTACACAGGCTTGCTCAGGCCATTTTGCACGTTTGATTTTTTTAGATCCCACTTATTACATCACGGTGGGGTCTTACTACATCACTTTCTTTTCCAAGTTTTTAAAAATTCTCTTTCATTAATTTTTTGAACAGATGATATTCACTTGGTTCAGATCCCCAGTGAAATAACAGATTTAAACAATGTTCAGCATTCTCTGCTAACATCACAAAAAGAAAGATAACTGGACATTTTCTATCTCCTGATAGGAAAACTGAACACCATATAGGAAGTCTTCCTGTCAACATATCAGACTTGTGTCTGCTCAATCCTCTAGACCTAACTTCCAGTTTACAGATACACTGGGGACAGTGGAACATGTCAAATGATACCATGGAAGAAACCAGAAAAATCTAGAATATAGAAAACTCTACCAATCTCTTAAAAATAAATTTCAAGGGGAAAATTAAAAAAGAAAGGGAGGAGAAATTATAGATCAAAAGAGACTTAAAACGTTTGGTGATCAAATGCCATCCAAGAACTCACCTGGATTGTGACATGAATGAACCAACCATAAAAAAATTTTATGAAAACATTGTGAAACACTATTTTGTGATATCTGAAATTATTGTTAAAATTTTAACATGTGATAGTATTGTTTACATTTTTAAGTGTGCTCTTATATTTTAAAGATAAATACTAAATATTGATGGATAAAATTGTGTAATGTCTAGAATTTGCTTGAAAACAGTCCAGTGGGAGTTGGGAGTGTAGATAAAAGAACACTGGCATGAATTTATAAGTGTTGGAGTTGGGTAATGGTACATGGGGGCTCACAATACTATTCTCTTCTTCTATGTTTAAATTTTTCTGTAATAAAAAGCTAGGAAAGAAACTCCAAAGTTTTCATTCTATTCTCCCATCTTCCCAGTTCCCAATTCTTCATAGGTAATAACTATTTGTAGCTTCTTATGCATCCTTCCAGAGTTTTTATGCAATAAATTCTTTTTATTGCATATACAAAACATTAAAGTGTGTATTTTAAAAGACAAATTTCTTGAGAAGTATCTGATTTTCAACCTATCAGTTGACGGTTATTTGAGTTCATTCCATAAGACTGGTGCTCATTTTCTTTCTGACTTCCATGAACACGGCACCAGATCATTGGGACCAGGGTAAGTGCTTGAAAATAATGACAGCAGAATCATTCGTGGTGACTGTTTCCATGGGAATGGGAATGAATCAGTGGCAGAAAACTCTTAAATTTCAGCCTGAGGGTCACAGAAGGCCATTCCATTTTCAAAGGGTTGTGGCTGTTTACAGCTTTTATGTTTGCAGGCATGAAAAATATCAAACATAAATTTATTTCACTGAAGAACATTACCTAATCCCACGTATGAAAACCCAGCCATTACTCAGGGAGATCTGATGAGCAATCTGCCTGTACACAGCCCTGGTTGTGAGTGGCTGCTGAATACCAGCATCTTCCATTTGATTGTGATTGTGCTGAAATTCTGCCATTCCATACCTTTAAAGTGAAAGGTAGATTTAAGGGGGTCTTGAAGAGTACTGGTTTCCAACTTTGAGTAGGATTGAGGGGGCTTCCTGAGGGCTAATTGGGATGCAATGAATGTAAAGCTGAAAACTGGGATTAATTCAATTTAATCTTTGATAAGAAGCAATATATAAAGAGTTTGAGGAAGGATAGCCATGTCATAAATTCTTAAATGAAAATAAGTTTTGAGAGAAGCTATTTGAGGATATTTCAAATAATTTAAATAATTATGCTCAATCCAAAGGCTGTTTGTACATCTGTCTTTTTATTGTTTAATAATACTAGATTGTGGCTGCAGAACAATACATGGCCTCTTCTTTATGCACATCCAGCAGCATGAATCTTGGCAATATATCATCTGGGAAAATTGTTTTTTGGGTGATGAATTGCCAAATTAAGATTATTATATTCCCGCTCTCATGCCTTTATTATCAGAACATTTTAGAAAATGTTCTTTATATGATACAGAGGTATTGTTGTGATAAGAATTAATATAACACTTTAACAAGCAGCTTAAAAAAGTCAAAGTGTGGTAGTTTTAGATTTATACTCTACAATGTTATATAGGCAATGTAGATGATAACAATAATGGCATCTTTTTAAAAAACTGTGCAATTAACACCTACTTCTATAAGTGAAACAAACATAGGAATAATATGAAGGTATTTGAGCTAATTCGTTAAAATAGATAAAGCATAAATGTTTCGTGTGTAGCACCAGAGGATGGTAAAATTAATTCCACTTCCTTGGGCTTGGAAAGTGTGTGTGTGTGTGTGTGTGTGTGTGTGTGTGTGTGTGTGTTGTGTGTATGTTGAGAAAAGGGGAGAAAGGGACCAATGCTGCGTTAAAGAAAAATCATAAACACAATTTTCTTGCTCTGGTTGAAAGCAGTGAGTAATCAAATATGCAGTGGCTGTTTATGTAGGTAAACTTCAGAACTTTCTTTGAGGCATGAGACATTTAAAACTAATTAACAGTTATTAATATTGGAAAATTCCCCAGGCTTTAAAAAATACTTTCTTGTAGAAACATGTAGTGAAGACGCGCGTTGGAGAAGAGCACCCTGTTTTCTCTGAGAGAAAGAAGACAAAGCAATGAAAAACGCAACCAACATCCAACGCGAAACTAGCATGTTAACAAAGCAACATCTAACAGCTGACAAATTCTGGGCAGAAGGACTCGGAGGGGCATTAACAATGGGGCTGGCATCATAAGAAACAGAAATATTTGAAACATGGCATAAACTCTCAGCAGCGTTTCTTAGATTATTGGGTCGTTTCTCCATTTTTTTCCACAGTTCCACATTTCTCATTTAGAAAACACTATGCAAATATATACAAAAGCAATATTATATTTTGTCTTTTGTTTATTTGTCTTGAGACTTCCTTGCAATGTTGTATTTTCAGAACTACCAGCCAAATGGAGTTCAAACTGTTGGAAGTGAAGAAGTTCAAAATACTTACTAATTTTCAAGCTTTTCAGGTGCTTATATACATGTTTACATGTGTATGTCTAGACTATTGTTTTTGAGTGTTGTTCTGATAATCTCTGCTTTAATACTTTTAAATTTGCAAACTAAGAAGTGATTTGGGGTAGAATTTGTTATCCTCTATTAGAAAATAGTCATTTTTTGTCCTTGCTGAGTATTAAAAAAAAAACAACCACAACCTTAGGTGTCAAGTGCAGTCTATGCTCCAGCAAGCACTGTTTATATAAACTCTTACAACAACCCTTTCCTGCAGATGTAATGTCCTCATCTATATAAGGCCTGGCACTGGGCTAGCTTGTTCTGGACGCTTAATAAATATTTGTTGATCTGCTGCAGAAACTGAGGCTAGGAATTATATAATTCATCCAAAGTCATCTGCTTAGTAAGTGGCAGACCTGAGATTCAAAACTCAGATTTCTGATTTCAAATCCATGTCTTTGCACTCTCTAGAGCTCTTTCTTTCAGAATCAAAATGTGTGCCGAGTATTAAACTAGTGTCCATTTAAGACGATGGACTCTCCCGAACAATTGTTCGTGAAGGTAATATACCAGAAAGGAAGCAAGTTGTTTTTTATATAGGAACCCATGAATTTATCTCTGGCTTTGCCTTTAGAATTCAGCAATCACAACTCCTCACCCCAGAAAATAAATCAATAACATGCTAACCAGGCTACAAGATCAGAGTCCTTTACAAGAAAATTGTGTAGTGGCACATTACAGGCATATGTCTTGGAGTGTGCTTTGGAATCAAAGATGGACTATGATAATAGGAATGGGTTGCAAACCTTCTCCAGATCATAAAATGCAACAGTTTATGCCAGGATAACATATGGGGCTGGCGGCCTTCCTGCAGTGAACTAAATTCAGAGAGATATTTCAGGGTCTTATTCCCAGGGAGAAGACTGAGTAGTTGGGCATTCATCCATTTCTTATCTTTCATTCAATAAATGTGCATCAAGTGCATTTTCAGTGCATTTAATTATAATTTAGGTAACATTTCCTCATCTGTAAAGTGGGGGGAAAATAGAATCTATCTCGTAGAGTTGTGAGAATTAAATGAGAGTGTGTGCAGACGGCTTAGAAAAATATCTGGCATGTAGTAACTCCTCAAAAAATGTTAGCTGTGACTATTAGATTCTTACAATGCCCTTGACACTGTGCTGGATGCTAGAGATTCAAAGACAGATTCGACATTAGTCCTTTTCTCAGGAAAAGGAAACTCGCAGTTTAATAGAGGGAGTCGTATAACTAAATTCATGTAGGTATGACAGTAGATGGATCTGTAGGATGCAGAGGGAGCACAAAGGAGGGAGTAGCCAAGTGTATTTGGGAGTCAAAAAAGGCTCCATGGAGGAGGTAACAATCTGAGTCTTGAAGGATAAGTAGATATCCCACAGGTGGGGTTGGAGTGGGGGTGCATTCCAGGCAGAGGGGTTTGTAGGAGCAAGAACAGCTCAGAATCATAGAAAATGTGGTCCGGAGGAACTGCTTGTTTATGAGTATGGCTGGAGATATGTGCTTGTTGGCAAGAGGAAAGAAATGAGTCCAGAGGTAGAACAATTCCTGAAAGACTTTGTCCTGTCAGCAATGAGAAACCACTGAAGCACTTTCAACAGGAGGGTATTATAAACAGACGTGTGCTTTAGAAAACTCATGAATAAAAATATGGAAGATAGGTTGAGGTGGAGAGAGAGAAGGGTATGAGAGAAGGGTATGAGACCAGAAGTGGGAAGAATAGTCAGGAGATTATTGAAACAGACCAGGCAAGAAATGAAAATGGCTTGAACTAACAGCAGTGACAATGGGCTCAGAGAGGATGACAGATTCAAGAGACATTAACGAGGTAGGATGGAAAGGAAGTTGGGATCAGTTGGGTGGGGTGGCAATGAAAGTAAAGATTGGATACCAATATTTCTGACTTAGCTGCTTCCAAATATGTTCAGTAATGTGGAGAATGGAGGAGGAGGAACAGATGTGGAAAGATAGGTGAGTTTTGCTTTGAACACAGGAAATTCCAGGTGCTAGCAGAACTCCTGGTGAAAATAGGCAGCAAGCCATTGGATGTATGACTTTTGAATGTAGGGAAGAGGTGAGGCTGGAAGTAGAGATTAGGAGGTCATCAGCATATCAGTGGACATGGAATCGCCAATAAGATTCCTCAAAGAGGCCATGTAAGCAGAGAAGAGAAGAATGCGAAGGACCAAACATTGGAGAACCCAACATATAAGTGATGATTGTAAATGAGAAGCCTAAAAACAAGGCTAAGAAAAAATAATCAAGGAGATGGAGGTTGAAGCAAGAAAAAGCAGTGTCACCAAAAGTCAAAGGGATCTAGAATCTCAAGAAGGTCATCAGTTTCAAACACCATATGAAGTATATGAAACCTGAAAGAAGACTATTGGATTTGAAGCTTAGGGATTTATTGTTGTTGTTGTTATTATAACCACAGGACCAGTTAAAACCAGCCCTATTATATCAATAACAGAGTATCAAAGTTATCTTGCAGGGGTGGCAAGCCAAAATTGCAACTCAAGTAGCTGAAGCATGCACAGAGGAGGAAATTTTGACCTGAAATGACACCCGGAGCCAAAGTTTCTCCCCCTCCCACAGAACCAAAGGACCGGGACATGACGGGAACTCAAAGCCAGAATCTTTTCAAAAGTGAGGGGTCCATTGTCCGGGAAGATCCAGTATTAAAGCCTCTTTTTATACATCACCATAAATGGTCTTGTTTAAAGTCCTTCTACCAAAATCTGTCCTGCCAGTGGCTCCGCATACCTGCCTGCCTTCCCTAACCCCTTAAATTTTACCCCAAACCCTGGATCAGGGAGACAGATTTGAGCCCTGCCTCCTGTCTGCTTGCCAGTTGACCTGGCTATAAAGCTCTTTCTTTTCTCAAAAGCTGGTGTCTTAGTATTGGCTCTTCTATGCCAGAGCACTTGCTCGGTAACATTATTTCAATCTTTACTAGGGCAGTTTCAGTGGAGCCAAACTGCACCAGGTTTCCTGGAATACGTAGTCATGGGTGTGTCTACGCGTGTCTTTGTGTGTGTGTGCACATATGTACCTATATATATTTCCTCTTAACAAAGTTGCTGCCTTCCTAAGACTGCCTAAATATTTCTTATTGTATGTGTCCCTTCCACTCATCTTTCTATAGATTTCTCATATATCTATGCCTGATTTGATAGTTAAAGTATCCATATGTTGAGTTACAGATTTTAGGAGACTAAATGGCAAAATTGGCAGCCTCTTTCGAAGTTTCAGCTGTAATAAATATGGACAAGTAAAAGTACTTCCCTCAGGATTCTTCTTCCTAAGGAAAATGACTTTTAGCAAAGAGGAAAGAGCCACTTTTTATTTCAGTCACATCTACACAGAAAATGCCCTAAAATGACCCTATCTTAGTAGAAGATCTGGAAGACCTTCAATATGAAGCAATGTCTTCCAACTTCTACTAGAGTGTGAGGTTTTTCAAGAAGTTTTTAGAAATTCTAAAGAGACGATTGTTATGTAGATTTCTCCATGGTGAGAGCAGAATCTCAGCACTGCAGGCTTCTATGCTCTAATTTAACTCATTCAAACTGAAAAATATGAACAGAACATCTTTATTTAAATTTTTAACTTTTTGACTATAGTCACTGCAAGCAGCAAAGATAGTACAGAGGGGTCCCAAGTAACTTCCACCATTTTCCCCAGTGATTACATCTCGTATAACTACACCACAATATCAAAACCAGGAAGCTTACACTGGTAAAATGTGTGTGGATAATTCTACGTGACTTTATCACAGGTGTAAATTTGATTACACTGTAGCCACCATGGCAATCAAGATACAAAACTATTTCATCACCACAAACATCTCCCTCATGCTACCCTTTTTGTCATTTCAAAATGTTATACAAATGGAATCATACAATATGTGATTTTTTGAGATTGCCTTTTTTCACTCAGCATAATGGCCTTGAGGTCCATCCAAGTCGTTGCAAATATCAATAGTTTGCTCCTTTTCATTGCTGAAGAGTATTCCGTGGTAAGGATGTACCACAATTTATTTAACTCTTCACCCAGTGAAGGACACTTGGGTTATTTCCAGTCTTTTAGCTTCTATGAATAAAGCTGCTATGAATATTCATGCACAGACTTTTGTGTGGACTTAAGTTTTTATTTCTCTGAGATAAGTGTCAGAAGTGTGATTGCTGAGTTGTATGGTAAATATATATTTAGTTTTCTTAAGAAACCAGGGAATTATTTTTCAGAATGGCTGTACATACTATTTTACATTCTCAACAGCAGTGTATGAGAGATTCAGTTTCTAATCATCCTCAAAAGTCTTTGGTATTGTCACCAATTTTTTTTTATTTATGCTGTTCTAATAGATGTGCAGTGATAGATAATTTTCATTGCGTTAATGGCTAGTGATGTTGAACATCTTTTCATGTGCTTGTTTGCCATCTATATATCCTCTTCAGTGAAATGTCTCTTTACATCTTTTGCTCATTTTCTAATTGAACTGTTAGGGTTTTTTAAATGGTTGAGTTCTGAGATATATTAAAAAACCAGATATTTATATATCCTTTGTCACATACATAATTTGTAAATATTTTCCTCCAGTATGTAATTTGGCCTTTTCATCTTCTTAGCAAGGTCTTTCACAGAGCAAATTTTTAAATTTTGGTGAAGTTCAATTTCTTTTCTTTTCTTTTCTGTTTCATTCTTTTGGCATTATGCCTTATTTGGATTTTAGGATTGAAAATTCATTTGAATTTCTGGAGGACAATAAGACAATCAGTATTGAGTCCAAAAAGTTCCCATACATGAAATAATAGATAACTGAGATTTACTTCAAAATAATCCAATTTGGAGGATGAGGTGGGAAAAAAAGTGAGTGGGGGTATAGATGAACAAGAATGGCCTTGAGGTGACAATTGTTGAAGCGGGGAGAATAGGTATATCAAGTTCACCATGTTGGTCTTTCCACTTTTATATATGTTTGAAATTTTCCATAATAAAATATTTTTAAAAAACAGTGCATTATCATTTGACTAAATAATCCAGTTTGGGGAACTTTACCCTAAGGAAAAGATTGAAATGATGGGAAAAGAAAGCCATTTGTACAGAGATGTTTATAGCAACATTATTTGTGAAAGTAGCAGGAAAAATCAGAAATACAAATAGCTAGTGATTAGAGAATGGTTACATAATCTACGGTATATCATCTCAGGGGACCATTATGGAGCCATTAAAGTGATAAAGGTGAGGCTGAAGATACATAAAAAGTATTTTAAAAAAATAACATTATATAGAAAAAACAAAACACAATTCTTCAACTGTAATTTATCCAGCCGTAGTACTGGAATAATGTGATTTTTATATTTCTGAAGCAAAATCCTAGTTCATTCTCCTTAAACAATTTAATAATTTCAGTTGCCATAAATGAAAGAATATTGCACCAAGGTTCAGCTCCTTCTAGCCCACACCAGCAAGTCTAGGCAGTAGGGCAGACAAACTGGTCTCTTTTGCTCCACCACCTCGGTGTGAGGGTAGACAGCACCAGCCCACACACCCCAACCCCTCAACTATACACCCTTAAGCATCTTGATAATGTGTTAAAATTCCTGGCAATTACACAAGCACTTTACTAAAGCTTATAAAAATTAAGCAAAGGGAAATGCAAATGCAAAAGATATTCAATTTTGAGTCAGTAAAGGGTTAAATTTTTTAAAAATTGCCAAAGAGATATAGTTTACTTGACTTATAACTTGAGGGAAAATCTGACTTAGAGTGTTGTAACCTCACAAATTCTTTCTGAATAAATGTGGTGAATCAGGGGGATTACCCACCAGATCATGTTTTTAAAGGTAACAAATCTAGTTTGTGTTGAGAATTGTGATGGTTTTAAAAGATGTTCAGACATTCTTTGATATTTCTTCCTTTAAAAGGTGGAGCACAATTCCCCTCACTTTGGGTGTGGGCTGTACTTGGTAACTTGCTTCTAACGCATAGGAAGAGATGGGGGATGTGAGTGGTATGACTTCCAAGGTTAGGACATAAAAGGCATGTGGCTTCCTCCTCGCTCTCCTTCAGATCATTAGGGAACATAACTGCCATTTTGTAAGGCCCCTCAAACAGCCCTGTGGAGAGGGTCACGTGAGGAGGAACTGAGGCCTCCTGCCAACAGCCACTTGAGTGAGCTTGAGAGTAAATCTCCACACCCAATAAAGCCTTCAGATGACTGCAGCCCCAGATGACATCTTGATTGCAATCCCATGAGAGACCCTGAGCTGGAATCACCCAGCTAAGCTGCTCCCGAATTCAAGACCCACA
This sequence comes from Tapirus indicus, assembly GCA_031878705.1. NCBI lineage: Eukaryota > Metazoa > Chordata > Mammalia > Perissodactyla > Tapiridae > Tapirus > Tapirus indicus. Next base: position 14,158,914 of record CM062933.1, read on the forward strand.
GAAACTGAGAGATAATAAATGTTTGTTGTTTTAAACCACTAAGTTTTGGGATAATTTGTTATGCTGCAATAGATAAAATAGAAGTTTCTAGAAACTTTCTAGAAATTTCATTTAACGTGGTTCTTAAGGATATTAGTGGAATTTTGCTGATTTCTCCTAATCTCTGATAGTCTCCTATGAAACTATGATTTTGCCAGTAGAAGTTTTGCCAACTAGAAAATTTTTCAGAAATACAATTCTTCAAATGCAAAAACACTTCCATATCTAAAAATGTTATGGACTAGAAAATATCACTGATATAAACAGTAATGTTAAGGTGAAAAGGATTTGTGAGTACTTTTAAGTTATTTCAACATTAATAATCTAAAATATTTTTATATTAATATTAGTTCCAAAAATTTTTGTCTATATAATGTTTCATTGTTAGAAATTTGTTTTATTTGTAGTTTTGCTTTTAATATTTATAACTGAAGAGAAAGAAAAAAAAGAAAGATGAATAGATTCTAAAGCCTGAGAAATATGACCCCTGATTTGTGAAAATATTTCTCATGTGACTAGTACGACACCTTTTTAGATCTTTAGGACAATGTCATTCTTGTTTTGTTTAAAATGTGTGCTAGTTGTAAATTATTTATTTTTAAGAAAACTACATAATATGACATGTCCTAGCTATGATTTAAGAATCATTTTCAATACTTTCTGTGACTGTTGGTCAAATTTAGATTCTTTCCCTTCATCAAGGGTTTCAACTAATAGTTGAAACACCAGAGAAGTGTTCTGAGGCCTTGAAAGAAAGACTGCAGTTCTCAAAGTCTTTGATTCCTTCATACTAGCATGTGAACTGGCAGACTTATTCTGTAATAACACTGTTGGTGTGCTCCATAAGAGGGGCTTTGAATTTCATTTTAGGAAGTAATTCAATGGGAAACAGATTCTCTTTCAACTACCTCCGCAGAAATAACCTAATGGAAAGTCTTTCCAGTGAGGATGTGAGGATACTAGTCCATGTTAGGTTGGAGGAGGGAAGATGGGTTTGGGAATCATGATGAGGCACCACGAAAGCCAGACTTAGTTAACTCAGGACAAACAAAAGCCTTCCTGATGCTGAATAACTGTGAAAATGGTGAATTCTAATGATAAAAACCAAGTCCGATTAATGTATCTGGATTAAGAGGCAACTTAACTGATGTAACCAAGATATGACGGAACAATAAGTGGATAGTAACAGAAATTTTTAAATAATCTATATCAAGTAACCTAGAAGATACCGAAGTAAGTAGAAGCAAGAGCATCTGCTTTTGATTCCTGGACTTTGGAGAATACAGAGGTAGAAAGCCAGGTGTTAATTTGACAGGATGGTGGGACATCTCCACCTTGACTGTCTTTAAGTCATGCGCGAAATTGTGCAGAACCTATGCCTTTGCCCACAGATGTCTGGCTAACATATTCCCAAGGGGCTTCTATGTCACTGAAATTATACCCATTAAACTTACACATAGGTGACATCATTCAAAGCATAGGATTAAACCTCACAATATGGAAGAATTAGAAGCCAAGGCACAGATTGCCAATAAGAATAATGTAAGCCTCCTTGGGAAAAATAATTCCACACAGAAATATCAGATGTAACATACAATACGAGATTTATCAAGGAAAAAAATTATAGGATTAATAGTTGACCAAAGGTTACCATGATTCATTGTTTTTAAGAAGAAAATGAGAGTAAGATGCACAACTAAGAATGTGGAATATGTGACACAGCCTTACAATTGTATTACATCTTAGTCACACTCTTATTACTATTGTTTGCTATGTATGTGCTACACATGTAATACTCTACCATGTGCCATATTTAATAAAAGCTAAAATACATAGCTAATCTTCAAAATTAAGCATAGAAAATAGTGGTTTATATCTGTAGCTCTATAAATGAAGATATACATAGTACATGGTCAAAGTTCCGAGGAGTAACTGAAATGACCACACACTGCCTTTTCTCTATGAAGATGATTCTATTGTCCATCTATTGGGGGGCTTTGAAGCTTGTGCTGTTCCCAGGAGAGGTGTTGGCTTATTTGAGGTCTTTCTTTTGGCGTATGTCATGTTTTCATTAGCTGACTGGTGAGGCGGAGGTGAAGGTCAGCAATGAAGAATAGATGGAGGCTAACCAGTCCTACCAGGGCCACGTGCATACACGTCTCACAGAGCTCTCACTAAATTCTTTGACTCATAAGGAAACTTTGAAGGAATTGAGTTTATTGAGTTTGGACAATAGAAAGTCATGGACTGTCCTGATGACAATCTTAACAGTGTTATTTGAAGCTAAATAAACGTTGTCCAACTGTTCTTTATTCTACATAAGGTCATGACTTACACAGAGAGGATGGTCTTTAAAACTGTGGCTGAAGAAACCCCTGACATAACATGAGTAATTATTGCAATTGAAGAGAAAGAGACAGGATGGTACCTTTCTTGTAATGGTTGGATTTTGGAGCTTACCTTCTTGAAAACGAAGGAATGGATCTCACATGACTTTATGATTTCCAAAAGTGCAGACTTCTGCTTGTAAGGGCAAGATGAAATAAGAAGCAATGTTACTATTGATTTCACACCCTAAAATATCAAGATGCCAGGTTATTTTATGGAAACCATACTAGTCATATACAGTTTTGTTTTCCCAGAGTTCTTTTTCATTTGAAAAATAATTCTATCTCTTAACCATATTAGTTAACATTAAAAAAAATTAGACTTTTCTTCCCAGATGTTGCCGAGTATATCTGCATTGGTGGTAATTATTTGAGGGTGGGTGGACACAGGTCCCAGAAGAGAAAGGGACCTAGAAGAACACCCTAGGAATGAAGATGGCCTTTTCAAACTGTATCTCCACATTCACCCTAGCTTCATTGAGAGCCTGTGGGGCAGATGGAGAAATGACTGAACACTGCTGATGTAGATCAATGTCAGATGAAATCTGATTAAGAGCTCAAGCTGTGAGGGTGGACCACCTGGGTCCAAATTTTGACTCTACTGCTTCCTAGCTGTGTGGTCTTGGGCAAATTACTTGATCTTTCTATGCCTCACTCGCCACATTCATAGAATGAGGATAGTAACAGAAACATGATGTCAAGTGAGGATGGGAGGTTTAAATGAGATAAAGCAAGAAAAGCACTCAACACAGTGACTGGCATACAATACTAGCACTCAATAGATAACAGTAAGGTTATTGCTCCCAAAAGGATTCAAAAAGTCCCTCTTGAGAGGAGAGAATCCTATTCTAAAAATTGCATTACAGAAGTGTCTAGACAGGGACTGAATTAATGGCACTTTCTCTTGGAAATTGTAAAGGACAGCCTTCTATTTGGGAGGATTTGACTAAATGGTCTCTTAAGCTTTCTTGTTACATTGTAAGATTCTTTGAAATACAGGAACTTTTGCCCCCTTGTCAGTCTCTGTAGAATGTGCACCATGTGAGCGAATGATGATTTTGTACTTAGTAATTTCAGTGTAATTCGGAGTTCACTGGTCAGGGTCATGCCTATAATTCCTTATCACATTTGTCCTCAGCTGGCCTGATTCTCATTATCTGTGAAGATTCACATGGAATGGTCTATCAAACTTTCCCAAAAAAACTCCTAAGGACAACCAGCTGGTCGAGGAGAAATATCCTAAGCTGAATTTTATTTTCCTGAAATATTGCCACCCTTGGTGTCTTCTTGCTGTTGAAGAAGTTCAGAATCCTTCCCGAGCTGGTCCTGAATTATGTGGTCATGTTCACATCCCTAACTGTTCACTCAAGGCTCTGGGGCATGCCTTCTAGCTGGTCCTTCCATGGGGAATAGAACCACCCTCCTCTTCTCTGTCTCTCTGCTCTTCCCTTAAAGGCCTCTCAAAGGTCAGTGCAAATTCCCTGTGCTGGCCTTGCCAAAACATGTTCTCTCTCTCTTTCTCTCCCTTTGGCTTAGTTTGCTCAGGCTTCCATAACAAAATAGCATAGACTGAATGGCTTAAATGGCATAAATTTATTTTTCACAGTTCTGGAAGGTAGAAGTCCAAGATCAAGGTGCCAACATGGTCAATTTCTAATGAGGGCGCTCTTCCTGGTATGTGGACTGCCTTTTTGCTGCATCCTCACGTGGCAGAGAGAGAGCTCTGGGATCTCCTCTTCTTATAAGTGCACCAGACCTATGAGATTAGAGCCCCACCCTTATGAGCTCATTTAACCTTTACCACCTCCTCATGGGCCCCATCTCCAAATACAATCACATTGGAGATTAGGGTTTCAACATAATGAATGTTGGGGGGGACACAATTCAACCCACAGAATACTCCCTCTCTCTCTTCTCTCTTTCTCTCCTCTTTTTCTTCTCTTCTTTTGAGTCTCCATAGCCTCTGTGATCTGTCCTAGTCCCTTACTGCTTCAGACGTGTTTTTTATTGTTGAATAATTGATTTCATGCCTATATCTTATCTCCTCGACTAGACTCTACATCATCTGAGGCAGGTGCTGCGTGTTTTGGCCTCCTCACAGTCTGGGCGGGTAGAAGAACCTCGGTATAGATGCTACTCGATTGACTCATGAAAGAATACTTTCAATTCAGTGAAACTATCCACTGCAGCATCCAAAAAGATTAAGAATTATTACTGGCATTCCCTGAAGGTTTATTATGAGCCAGGCACTGTTCCAAGCGCTTTAAAAATATTAATTTGGCTGATATGATTAACTCAACTTATTTAAATGGGAATTAAGTGCTTACCATAAGCCAGGCACTTTGCATATATGTTTCATATCTCGTTTAATCTTCACCATGACCCTATAAAATAGATATTATAGTGACCGTTTCAGAGTTGAGGAAACTGAGGTTCAGAGAATGCAAGTGCCCAAGGTTGGATGGCTAGTTAGAGGTGGAGTGAAGAGTTAGAGTGAAGTGCAAAGCAGATGGGTCTGATTCTAAAACCCACACTGTCTCCACTACCACCCTGCAGTAGAATCTACGCTGCCAGGTATCACAAGCCAGCAAAGAACCAACCCCTGAGAACTTGGACACTGGCATCTTGACTGCTCCTGGGACTGAACCATTGTTCAGACACTTTTGGGCTTTTGCTGCTGGCAAAGGCCCTAGCTGAAATTTTTGTGCAGTATTGAATGTTTTAAGCAGTCCGACAGTGGATAAGAAATGCATGCTATGCTTATGAGGCTGCCTTCGGTGGCCAAGTTGATTTTGTCTGTCATGGAGAGAAATTCAGCTCTTCATTATGAATACTACATGGGGAAAATTAGTGTTCCACTGGTTCTGGAACAACAACATCCTAAGTTGTACAGAAAGAGCGTGTGGAGCCTGGCCATGAGCAGGGATGTCATGCAGAGATGCCAATGGGACGCCAGGTTGTGAAAAATCTAGCTTGTGTCCACATAAATTAATACTAAAACTCCAAACATAAACAGCACATTTCTGAGTATTGCTCAGTAATTTCATCTCAAAATAACGTAATAATGTAAAACAAATAAAAAGGTAAGTCTAGGGGGTACAAAGAAATGGATTCTCTCAATCCTTTGCTGGTGGTTATATAAATTGGAACCACCTTTCAGGAAAAAGTTTGGAAGTACATATTGAAATCATACCTTTGAGCCAGCATTCCAGATTGCCTCTGAGCTAACTAGAGGGAAAGAAAACACATAGGAAAGTGAGAATCATCTCTTCAGTGGTCCCATATCCACCCATGACCAATCAAATTGAGCACTTATCTGCAAGTTTGTTGAACTGAGGGGTTTAGAAAGAGGGGGGATGTATTTTATGTTATTTTTTTTTATATAATAAGCAACTCAAAAGGATCAAAAGGGTACACGGTGTACAGTGAAAAGTCTCCTTCCCACCCCCCTAGCCACCCAGCTCTTCTCCCCAGAAGCAACCAGTTACTGGCTTATGAATCCTTCCAGAAATTTTCTATGTAAACACACACACACACATTTGTTATTCAGATGATTTGTGTTTTCTTCTCTATTACAGTCAACAGGGATTACAAGAGAGGCACGAAGCCACAGTGCAAAGTTTTGTATTAGAAATATATTTTGTTGTCTAGTCATTGTAGATCTCATCAACCCACTGACTTTCATTATATCTATTTGAGAAGTGTGGCCATGAATAAGGAGCCCTATGCTGTCCTTGGCCACAAATGTTTGAAACTCTCCAACCTGGGTTAGCTGCCCTCTCTGCCTGGGATCCCCCTTCACCAATATCCTTTTGCCTCTCCTCTGTGTCTGTATGCTTTGTTTCCTGTAGTACATTGTTTTTCTCTCTTGATATGCTTTCTCCTCTTGGTACAGCACATCCTCCAGTAGCCTCTTGTATAAGAGTAAAGTTTAAGAGTCAAGTATAAGAAAGTATAAGAAAGAAGTATAAGAGTAAAATTTTTGCATGTCTCAAAATTTCTTTATTCCACTCCTTTCTTTGATTGATAGTTTGGCTGAGTATAGAATTTTAGGTTGAAAATAATTTTTTTTCTGACTTTGAAATCATTGCTCTAGTGTTTTCTAGAGTTTCTGTGGAAAAAATATGAAGCTGTGCTAATTCCTAATCCTTTGCAATCCTCCATCTGTTAAGGGCGAGAACAAATAAAAAAAGCTGCACTCACATTCATGCTCACTGTTCTCCCACTCCGGGTCACGAGGAAAGATACTCACGTTCTCCCTCAGGACAGAAGCAACTGATGATCTGTGAGATTTCTTCTAAACTTAAGGTTCAATTATAAACATATGGATGGGAACATTCTGAAACTCCCTCTGGGTATGAGAAGTGTTTATCATCATCGCTGGTTAATGATCATGAAGTGTTCCTTTTACCCTTCCTATCTTTTTCCAAAGCTCTTCTTGACTCTCTCCACTGACTTGGGGAAAACACATTAATTTTGGGCTAATTGACCTGTCAGAGTTAAAGAAAAGTCTAAATTACAGAACATATTAAAACCGTTACAGGTGTCTGTGTTGCAGTGAAGTGAACTTTGGATCATGCATCTGAAGGTCTATATTGAATTAAGTCCCAGCTTTGCCACTTACTAGTCATGTGTCCTTAAGCAAGTCTGTTAACCCCTCTGAGCTACTGTTTTCCTATCTGTAAAATGGGCATAATGCCTAGCTCATAGGGTTGCTGAGATAATTAAATGTATTATAGACGTTGTTTAGTATATTGTACAACAAAGCACTACACCCGTGTAAGGCATCTTTATAGTAATTTAAACTAGATAAATAATGTTGCTTAGTGGAGTTCCTTGGAAGCTGCTTTAATGTATAGAAAAGAGTATGTTACTTGCATATTTATTTATGATAATTTCCTTCTAGGTTGCTTAGTAACTGTTCTTCTACATAATTTAAATTTTTGCCACAGAAGGTGGCTTAACAAGTCCTTTCTTCTAAGATATTGTAAAATTAAACTTTAGCCCAGAATCTTGGCCAAATTATTAGAAATTCCAAATAAATGTTTTATTGCAGTTTTACGTTTTTCATTTAGAAAAACGTAAAACTGCCACTCTGGAGTAGTAAGAATTTTCTGAGACTAACATTACTGAAATAACATTGGGGTTTTGAAATAAATGGAACCCTGTTATTATTACTTGAAGGTGAATTGGATTTTTAATGGAAAATAAAATAGGACAGAAATGACTTTAAGGGAGAAGTGGCAATATTATTTTATTTAGATAGAGTTGTACAGACATTTTTATAAAAGCCCCAAACAAGGAAACAATGACTCAAGATAGGACTGAAACAGGTTTCACATGCCAGCTACATATGACATTGTACCTCAAAGACTCTTGCCCTTTCTGTATACTGCTGTTTAGGTCAAAGAAATAAACAAGAATCATCTGAGGTCCGTCATTCAGGAAGAAATACGGCTGAATACTGCCAAATATATAAAGGGGTATTGATCCAAAATGGAAACCAAATGGGAGGGGTCTAGGAGTTGTCTTTTTTCTTCCTATCACTGACTTCTCTTGTCAAATGTCCTTATTTCTAATGTTAACAGAAATTTATGAAAAGAATTGGTATAATTCACTCTTTGATCAAATAATATCATTCATTCATTCTACAAATGTTTATTGAGCATCTTCTATGTACCAAGTATAGTTCTAGATGCTATGAATGCAGCAGTGAGTAAAATAAACATTTCCTGCCCTCATGGAGCATCCATACCAAAGGAACTCAAGGGTTGAGTCAGGCAAGGGAAGTGTGGATGGCAGGCATTACAAAATGAGAGGAAATGATCCTGTATATCTCAAAAGTATGATCTTTCTCTATGTGCTTAAGCGAACTGAAAGCCTTGGGAATCCTTTGGCTTCAGACCTGATTCCAAAACTTATACTTCTGTATACATCTGGAAGGCAAGGAAAAGACTCAAAGCGTGGTGGTCTCAGGAACCTGGGTGAATATGAAGAAATCAGATCCTCTAACTGGAAGACCCACTGGTCCTCTCCTTACATCAAACAAAGAATGGCACCTGCCGAACTGATCTGGTGTGTTGGGAGTATTCCAGGACAGCCTTAATTTCTAGTACTCTGTGCTACTCCCCTTGTGAGTACATTTATACTGGTCACACCATGTTTTCCTAAATTTTGGTTGGGAAAATATGGTCTCTGTCACCATAAAGCAAATGCTGGAGCAGCAGCTGAGATATTGTAACTCTGCTCCGCCAGCACTATGTAGCAAGGGCAACAAGGGGAGACAGACTGATTAACCGAGGCAGTAATGGCCTGAGATCATGAGGCAAATATCCATAACTCTTAATGTGTCAGGAAGCACTGTGGCACCTTGGGAGGAGGAATGACTCTGCGCTTTTGAAGAGAGGAATTTCAAAACGTCTAAAGCCATTTTGAGAGTCGTTAGAAACAGTGCAGCGCTATCTTAAAAGGTAACCTTTTCTTCCCATTTCCTGTCGCTTCCCAGATTGGATGAGTGAGAACTCTGACCTTCTTACTAGGACTCTCCAGTGGAATTTCTGGCCAGATCTAGCCTTTTCTGCCCTGCTGCTTTCCTGTTGTAAACCCACCATGCATGTTCTCCACTAGGGAATGGGGTCATGGAGGCAGAACCACGATCAACATCCATCCAGGCACAAGCTCCTCAACATAAAACAGAATCTCTTAGCTTTGTCTCATTTGACTGGTTTCCATTGCCTTTTAATAACAAAAATAAGAATTATATATGTATATACATATAGTATAAGTGTATACATATATTTGTATTTTTGGAAGCTCACTTTGGTTTTGCAGGGATGGAATTAATTTTGTTCTCCTCTCTCATCTGTGATCACATCCAGAGAGGTAAAGTCTCCCTCGTTCAAGTTACTTGATTCCATCAAACATAATGTCACAGATGCTTTAAGCCAAATCAGACTTTACAGGTCACCTAGCACGAACCCTCATTTTACAGATGAAGAAACCAAGACCCAAGGAAGTTAAGCAACTCCCTGCTCACAAAGCCAATCAATAGTAGGGTCAGGGGCCACTGACTCCAACCCCCATAGTTATTGTGCTAAATACGGGAATACACTCAACAACATTTCCAACAGACTTCTTTTATCCCTGAGATCCCCTACTGCTTTGGGGAGGAAGTGGCATCTCTCTTATGAAACACTAGGAGGTTCCACAAGAAAGGTATTCAGATACACAGAAGAACAAGATCCCCCCTAGTATCCCCTAGAGTTCCCCATGGCATTGGAGACATTTCTGACTGCACCCAGAGCATTTCTACAGTCTGTAGATGGCACAGTTGGGCATAGAGTGCTTTAAGGTAATTGTCATTGTGACCGCCTTTGTTTGAGGACTTTGATGCACATAAGATGCAATGTTGATTAATTAAACTATAAAATGTGTATGATTCTTGACACATAATATAGTCCTAGCCTATAGCAAGGATATGCTATCACATGTGGTATAGAAGCTTAACTTGGACAAGTGTGAACAGATATTCCTTTTCATCACAGTGGATTTCTAAAACTGATTTTTTTGTAAAGGTGACTGCAATAAAATGGGCTCTAGTTGCCATAGGAACATGATCTGTGGTGTTTGGTAGTGGTGTTATAAGTGTATGTGTGTGTATGAGTGTGTGTGTGTGTGTGTGTGTGTGTGTGTGTTGGGGGGTTATTCTTGACCAAAAAGGAGCCTGAGTAGATGGGCAGCACCCAAAAAGGATAAAACCGATTTGCTTACACAACAGTCCTGCCTCATTCATCTTAGAGATGATTTATTAACTCTAATATGAATTAATTAATATTTAATTTGCCATCATTTGATTTGCCTCCTTAGAATTTAGAAGGACTTTGAGGTGTTGATTTAAATAGCCCAGTTCTCTTTAATATGCTACCCACCAACTTTGAACTGCTAACTTTTCTGTCCTTGGAAAATGTCTCCATAGCAAACAAAATTACAAAAAACAACTCTGTTGCCCAGAGTTTCTTTTAAAGTGGTGGTTACTCCAAAAATTTTGCTGGTGAGAGTAACTGAAAAGATTTCTGAAAAACATGAGTTAATCCTATAATTCTCCCCATCTTCTTCTCCTGCCTCCTCAATTTATTTGAAGTGACAAGTTAGGGCAACTGTTCACCTATCAGCCAAAAGCACCGTGGTCTGGAAACAGCAAGAGCTGCTGCACATCCTTCACTGTCATAGGGCCAACCTGACACTTCGTGGCTGAGCTTTTTGAATGCTTCACACTCCACTGAAAAGGAGCAAGCCAATTACCAGACCTTTAGAATGGGCATTTTATAAAAGAGTTCACAGAATTATTAAGACAGGCATAAGCAACAGTCTGGCTGCACTGGTACTTCCTTTCTTCTAGAGTTGGTACATTGTCACTGGAAATGCTGAAAAAGGGGAGCAAATGTGGAGAATTTAATTATGGGTGTTGATCAGGCAGCTGGATAATTGGGACTGACCGTAGTGTCTATACAGCACACCAAGACAGAAATGAGTCAGTTAATGTAAAATTGGTAAAATTTGCTGGGTTTTTCTGTCTCTGAAGATCTGAATTTTTACTACAATAGTCAAGTATGTTCCTCAATTGTGTGTTCTATATATAAATGTATTTGGAGGTAGTTCTTTATCTGGGGACCTTATGAACACCTCAGAATATAAATGGTTTCAAGGAAACCTGAAAAAGGGTCAGTGTGGCACCTACTAAGGAATATAAACAAAAATGATAATGCTCTAGATTTTTTCCTTTTGTTGTTACTATGTGCCATCAAATTGGCTCTGACTCCTAGCAATTTTATAAATGAGTGATGCCCACGATGTCCCCTACTCAACTCCTATAGACTCATGCCTATGGCTTCCTTTATGGGTCAATCCATCTCAAATTTGGTCTTCCTCTTTTCCTGCTGCCTTCTACTTTTCCCAGCATTATTGTCTTTTCCAAAGAACCCTGCCTTCTCACGATGTGCCCAAAGTAGAACAGCCTCAGTTCTATCATTTTTGCCTCCAGTGATAGTTCAAGATTAATTTGCTCTAGGACCCACTTGTTCATCTTTCTGGCAGTATCCACAGATCTCTCCTCCAACACCATACTTCAAATGAATCAATTTTTCTCCCGTCAGCCTTCTTCACTGTCCAGCTTTCACACCCACACTTAGTAATTGGGAAGACGAGGGGGTGGATCACCTTGGCCTTAGTCTCTAGTGACCCTTCCTCACACTTGATGATCTTTCCTAATTCTTTCATTGCTGCCCTTCCGAGTCTCAATCTTCTCTTGATTTCTTGGCTGCAGTCTCCATTTAAATTGATGATGAACCAAGGTAAATGAAATCTTTAACAATTTCAGTGTCTTCATTGTCTACATTAATGTTGTGTAGTTCTTCTGTAGGCATGATCTTTGTCTTCTTGATGTTCAAATGCAGTCCTGCTTTGGCACTTGCTTCCTTCATTTTCATCAGAAGTCATTTGCTGCTCTCTGCCAGTAAGATGGTGTCATCTGCATATCTTAGATTGTTGATATTTCTTCCACCAATTTTCACTCCTCCTTCATCTGAGTCTATTATCTCTTGTAATATTGGAATCCATTTGTCAGATTACAGTTTTCAACCTCCTGAGATATTTTGTAAAACCCTGTCCTAGAGCAGGAATTCATAGAATATTGTCACAGAGAACTTAGTCATCCGTCAATGCTTTCTCCATGCTCAGCAATCTCTGCTACTTTGTTCTCAGGATGTGGTCACACAAGTCTAGTAAAAGTGAACTGTATTTCACAAGGATGCCATTACATTGCTACTGGGAACTTCTTCCTTATATTGATTCAAAATTTATGTCCCAGGAATTTTCACCCACTGCTACTAATCCTAGTACCTGGAGCAACACAGGGAGAAATTTTCTTCCATTTGGCAGCCTTTCAAAAATCTAAAGATAGTGATCATGTTCCTACTGAGTTAACACTACTCCGGGCTAACTAGCTTTATTTCTTAACCTTTTGTTCTGTGACATGATTTTCAGTCCTTCAACATTTTAGTTGTCCTCCTTGATCATGCTCCACTCACCAATGTCCTTCTTAAAATGTAGCCCCAAAGACTGAACGAAATGCTGTGAGTACAACAGTATTTTAGATATAATCTGAGCATCAAAGAGGATAGTAGGATTATTATTTCCCTTGATCTAAACATTTACCTTCCAGATTGCCACAGGTTGGGTTTCCAGGAAGCAGACTCTGAGATGGAGATTAGTAAGTGGGGTTTTATTGGGGAGTGCTTTTGGGATTAACAGTCATGAAAGGGAGACGGAGGAAGCATGACAGAGCAGAATGAGAAGTTGAGCTGTGGTGCAGTACCAACAAAGGTACCAGCTGACCCTGTGGGCTTGTTCATTTGTAGCTGGTAAAGTCGGAGTTGACCAGGTTGGGGTGAGAAGGCTGAGCCTTATATCATCCTCCCCCATCATCACTCAATTATTGGATGAAGGTCACCCCAGAAAGTGCGGCCATCTCCTTAAGAAAGGCAGCTCTCTTCAGCTGAGGCTATCCCCAAAGGGAGCTGGCAGCTCAGAGCTGGTAGCTGGCTGCACTCCCAGCAGTTGGGAGAATGGGTATTCTGGGCGGCACATGATGGCACCCACCACACAGCTCCTTCAGGACTATATAGACTTTGTACAGGGTTTCATCTTAAATGCAACTGAAAACCATTGAAGAGTTTAAAGTGGGAGAGTGACAGGATTGCATTTGCATTTTCAACAGCTCACTCTTGCTAGAGTATAAAAAATGAAGTGGAGCAAGGGTAGAAGCAGGGGAAAGAGTTAGGAGGCTACTGCAGAAGCCCAGATAAGAGATGCTTATGGCTTGGATTAGAATGATGGCAGTGAAGATGAAGAGAAGTGATCACGTTTGAGATCTACTTCAAGAAGAGTTAGGTCTTGGAAATGGATTGAATTTGATTGTGAGGAGAGGGATGGGGTTAGACTTGACTCCAAGGGTGCTAGCACAAACAACTGAGTGAACAGAGGTACTAATTACCAAGATAAGGAATACTGCATGTGGGGCCATTGGGAGTGAAGGTATGGAGGGGACATGCTAAGTGTGATAAGTATGAGACATCTGGGTGAAAATATAAAGTAAGCAGCTTTAAATATGGCTCTGGAGCTCAAAATAGAAGTCTGAGTTTACAGTATAAATTTGGGAGCCACTGGATGCTTACTGAGCACAGGGAAGTAAATGGAAATTCCAGAAAAAGTCTATGGAATGGGAAGGAAAGAAAAATGAAGGCCTAGGACAGATGCTTGAGGGACCCCAGCATTGATGGGATGGTTAGCAGAGGATAAAATACAGAGGATACTGAGAAGAAAGGAGTGGTAAGAGGAGCAGAGGGGAAGCCAGAGGGTGTGGGGCCATGGAAACCAAAGAAAGAGAGATTGAAGAAGCAGGGAGCATCTGGCAGCACCAAATGCTGCTGAGAGGAAAGTGACATAAGGATAAAGATGGCCAAGGGTGCTTACTGCTAGCCTTGGTAAGCACTGCTTCTCTCGGGTATAAGAGATACATAAGGGAGAGTAGAAAATGGTTTCGCTTTATTTTGTTGTTATCTTGCTAGAATCTTTTTTCTTCAACTGCACACATGGTTTTGGTCATGAATTGTCATCACATCTCAGGCTTGCTGGCCTCTGGATGGCATGTGATCCAGGTGTGCCATTCACCTACTGATAGTTTCCTGTGGCTGCTGTGACAAATTACCATCAACTGTGTGGCTTAAAATAACAGAAATTTACTGTCTCACATTCCGGAGGCCAGAAGTCTGAAATCAAGTTGTCAGCAGAGCCATGCTCCCTCTGGAGGTTCTAGGGGAATATCTATTCGTTGCCTCTTCTAGCTTCTGGTGGCTGCTGGCATTTCTTGGCTTGTGTTTTAAGCCATTCAGTTCCAAAGCCACCTACAAATTTTTGGTGTTTGTTACAGCAGCACCCACTTCCTGCTGCCGAAATCTGTATTAGTTTCCCACGGCTGGACTTCTCTAGTCACAGGACCAGTCTGAGGAGAAGGCATGTGGCCCAGAAGAGGCCCATTAGGGATCTTCTCTGAGATTTTAAAACTTTACCTCAAGGGAGAAAATCCTCACTTATTCTCTAGTTGGGACTGTTAGGCTATATGTCTAGGTTGTGGGCATCCAGGTTCCCTGCAATGTAGAGAAAGTCTATTCTCACTAGAAAAGAATGAAGCGAGCACACTAAAGACACAGGTAAGTGAAGGATATGGAGAGCAAAATTCCATTCTAGATTCTAGTTTCTACATCCTTTTGCCCTTGAGGTCAGGACCAAGCCTGAGGGATGCATTTAGAGGTTGGATAAAAGATGGGGGACCAGCTAAGGAGACTGAAAAGAAATGACAAGGGGAGCAGAAGGACACCTGGAGTACATGATTTTCCAGAAGCCAAAAGAGAAAGTGGTCAAGAAGAAGGAGATGGTAGAGTGGGTCAGGTAACGCCGAGAGTTCTAGAAGGGAGGACTGAAAAGGCTCCCCTGGGTTCAGCAATCAAGAGTGATTAGTTAGTGCACAGGAAGTCCATTCTAGGGAATGATGAGGACTGAGACAGGATTAGAAATGGCTGAAGAGAGAGTGGGAGGTGAGGAGGCACAGAAGGGGTGGGGAGCATGTGTGGAGGGGTGAACTTTTGGGAAGAGAATGAAGAAAATGGAGTAGATGCAGGTAGGATTGGTGATTTGTTGGCAGAAATATGAGGACTTCCATTTTCTCTGTAACATATGAAACCAAGTCTATTGTAGGTGAAAAAAAGAAAAGCAGTAAGGTTTGATGGAACAAGAAATGGGAGTGATATACAGAAAAGTTCAGGGTGATGGGAGTTTTGAAGAAAGTGGAGAAGATATTAAAGTTATTGAGGATGAAGGAAAAGTCTTTTACTCAAAAAACATCCAAAATTGTCTGGCAATTTTGAGAGCCTGGTTGAGCAGCCCTGTGAGTCAGGTCACACAGCTGCTCATATTAAGCTACAATCAGACAGTCTCAAGGTCTCAGAAAGGGTCATTAACCACACCGCCTTCAACCAGAACTCTTTCAACTAGAGAACTTTTTCAGATTCTTTTCTTTCAAACTGGCAACCATCTAGGAGCAGTATTAGAGCCCTGAATCCTTGGGAGAGGAAGAAAAGAATGAATAGAGGACAGAAAAGATAACTTGGAGGTGCTGAAGACGCCCTGGACAGGGACAAAAATTCTTAAGGTGTGAATGTTCTCGACTTTTCTGCCCTGCTCACTAAAGAAAACCTGGTCTTGCCAGCTCAGTACCTGAGCTTTTGTGATGCCAAATGGAGACTGGGTAGAAAGAGACAGAGCTGGGAAAATGAAGGAGGACTTGTGTTGTATAGAGTTGAGATTTATTCTTGGTCAAGAATTAAGAATAAAGGCAGAAAGAAAAGGAAGGAAGAACAAAGTCCACGCTGGCTCTGACAGACAGGCTTTGGTTTGAGGAGTTCAGAGCAAGAGGATTAAGGGACCAACTGCCTCCCAGTGGAGGATGTTAAGAATATAAGAGGCGGAAAGAGATGACTTTCAAGATGTTTCATTCTGCGTTTAGAATATGTACCTGTTGGGAGACTATTTTAGATGGATCTTGCATGTTTCTGCTTTTCTTGCAGATGTTCCAGGCTATCTTTTCAAGGATGTTTGTCTAGTAAATAGTCTTGGAAGATGGAGATGGTATCTCCCTCCAGAACAATGAATAGGCATCTTTACTGCCCAAATACAAAAGATTCAGATTCAGATTCCCTAATTCCTTGAACTCAGGGCTCCTTTCCTGTAACGCAACCCACTGTGTCATTTGTCCCTCTGTGTGTCACTGTGTGGAAATTGAGAACTGGGGAATTGAAACGAAAATGCTGATACTCTGGCTACTGCTGTTGCTGTAATAAACTGTTCATCACCTCTGACCCTAGAATCTCGTGTCTTCTGCTAGAATCCATGGAACTGTAGCAGGTTAACTTGTTAGCCTGCAAGTAGGTTAAAAACTCAGATGCTTCACAATTCTTGACAAAAGCGTCCATCCATCCACTTGTCAGCTTCTTAAAAGACTAAAGCACAAATTTGAATTTCTTAAATCATATCTTTCTGTCAAACAGTTATTTCTCTGAGTTGACATCATGAAGAGACCAGGCTATCTCAGTAATGCCCAGTGGGCCCCACTTATATTCAGGTTCTATCCCACCTCAATCTTTCCTGTAGTCAGAACATACTAGCCCTTAACAGTAGGTGAGTACCACAATATGGTTTTCATTTCTTTATTTTTACCCCATCACACTCCAAAAGAGGCCTTGAGATGCCTTTAAAAATTCATAGAAAGCAACAAAATAAAAAACAAGTAAGTGAGGAAATCACGTTAAAAGGAAAGTAAGGACAGGAGAAATAATCATGAAACCAGATATGCATGCTGTCACATCCTGGAGATGGGTCACAGATTTGGTTCTGAGCTTTCTTGCAGTCATTGCAAAGGTGAAAATACGTAATATTCTGATGTACTTGCTCTTCGTATGCTTAAGTTAATTATCAACTTCTTCCCTATGCAAGCTTTGTACCTTCATAAGTCTAGTTTAAGTGTGAATTGTTAAATCCAAAGCTGTGTCCATTTTTCTCACATGAGTAGAGGAAAACCAGTTCAAGATTTAACTCTACTATTTACTATTTGTATGAACTTGGTTGAGTCCCTTAATATTTCTGAATCTCTATTCTGTTATCTACAAAATAAGGGTAGAACTAACTCACAGAGCTCATTCATTCATTCATTCACTCACTTAAATATTTACTGTGCATACAACGTGCAGCTCTGTTCTGAAAACTGGAGATAGGAGTAAACAAAACTAACATCTCTACCCTCCTGGAGTTTATATCAGGCAGGAGAAGTAGGTCATAAACAATATAACTCAGTGAGTATAGATTATGTCATGTGATGTTACTATGGAAAAAATGTATCAGGGAGAAAGCAAGTGCTGGGAGCTGGCAGAAGGACTGCAATTTTAAACAGAGTGATAAGGAAAAGCTTTATTGAGAAGGTACAACTCAAGAGAGATCTGAAGAAGGGAGAGAGGGAGCCATGTGGACATATGGGGAAGAGCATTCCATGCAGCTGAAACTGTAAGTGCAAAGGCCCTGAAGTAGGGGAATTCCTGGCTTGTTTGGAGAACAGCAAGGAGGCCAGTGTGGCTGGAGGGGAATAAGCAAGTGTTAAAGTTGAAAAAGATCAAGTCAGAGAGGTAACAGGGAGCATGACTAAGTAAGGCCTCCTGGCCATCAGGAGGGCTTTTACTCTGTGTGAGATGGAGAGCCAGGGAGGGTTTTGAACAGAAGAGTGACAGGATCTGATTTTTATTTAAGCAGAATCACTCTGGCTGCCATGTTAAGAATGAAAAGACGTGAGAATAAAGGTTAGAATGTCAGTAAAGGCAAGAGTAAGGAGGCCGGTTATGAAGCAGTTGCAATAATCCAGGCCAAGATAAATTGGTGACTTGGTCCAAAGCGTTAGGAGTGAAAATGGGGAGAAGAGGTGGTGAAAAGTTGATGCAAAGATCAAAATGAGCTGATTCATATGAAAAGAAATTTGAAACCCATGTATTCCAAAAAAGATCAAGAATTATTTTTATATTGTATTTTGAAGGAAACTTCTCAGTATAATCATCCCAAGAAGTGGCATCATCAATATAAACGTCTTTGGCACGTCCCAAAGGAGACATTTTTAACTACAATCCAACTGGATAACTTGGAAGAGTGAAACAGAGAAGGAGGGGAATCCAATCAAGGCCTATTATGAGCTATAACTTGCCTATGAATATTTTCTATACTTTTTTTTTTACCATAAACATATATTAATTTAATAACTGGAATGTGATATTTTTCCTCTAATACATAACTCCCTGGGGACCATTCAGGAGCCATGTGGAGCACGCCCCAGGACTGTCTACCCAGGAGATGCCAGAGGGGATTATTTATCCATGCGCTCCACCCAACGGTCCATGGGTTGCCCTTGGGTGTCAACCCCCTTGAGCATGTGTCAGAGTAGCTGAATGGGCTCCTGCTGGCACCCCAGCTGATGTGGCAGAAGTGCAGGTGGCCACAGCAGCCACGACTGCATAAAGAGGTGGGCCAAGAAGATGTGAAACACGGCACAGGTGCCTCTGCATTCCCCGCAGGGAGCACACTGGAGTTTGCAAATGTGAGAGTAAGAAATGTTTTCCAGAGCCCAGAATCAGGAAATAAAATGATGGTTCCTTAGTAAATTTAGCTGTGATTTAGTGAACAGTGCCCTGCACTTGGTCAAGAGATTTTGTTTCTAGCACAGCAGAGGCCTCCTTACCAGCTTGTAATATCTCCAAGTATCAGACTCCATATCTGAAAAGGGAGAGCAATAGTTATTGTACCAGATAGTATAAAATTAAATTAGATGACATGTACGCACATATACATACATAATCTAATACATACATGCATATATATAATGCTAATGCATAGACCTTTATAAAATGCAAATCCCTGTGTGCAATGCTCCTGTTTCTCCTCATCACAGTGCTGAGCAAAGCTCAGGCAGAGCAATGATTCTGGGCAAGACTTGGACAGGCCTCTTGGATCCCATACAGTCAGCACAGCCACCTTCCTATTTCCTGAAGAGCAGCAGAGTAGGAATCTGGGGCACCAGTTCCTCCCACTGCATTCTCTTTCCCCCTTCCCAGCATGCCTCCTTTCTGTTACTAATTAGTGAACATGCCCATCAGAGAACCCCAGAGTGGCCATTAAGATGCTGCTTTGCAATGACATGCAGGGTGGATTCTGCCAAAGACGTGCATACCTACACTTATTTTGTCAGAGAAAACCAGTGATGATGCCCAGCCCCCTCTGGGGTCTTGCATTTTCACCTTATTAAATAAAATCCATAATCCACCACCTGAGAAGGTTAAATTGTTAATAGCCCCTTAAAAGTTTCACTTCTTCCTTTTAATTATCTCATTGCACTTGCAAAGAGGCAGAAGATTATAATTTGTGGTTATAAATTTGTGTTCTAAGTCAATTTCCTTAATTTGATTCTGATATATTTCAAGCTATATCTTATATACTGTATATGGGGGAAAAAAAACACATTCCAGTTACAAAATTATGTTTATGGCAAAAAAGAAAAAAAAGGGAAACTAGAGAAAAGTATAAAGATCAAAATACAAGTACTAATATGTTGATGTCTTTTCTTCCAATACAGTCATTTTTTGTATATTTTGGATTTTTTTCGAAAGTATAATTTTGTATCCTGTTTTTCTATATAATCTTATAGTGAGATCATTTTCATACGCACGAGTTGAAAATCAGAAGTTAGTGATAGAAAAGGTGAATGAAAGGGGAACTTGGTCTGCTGAACTCAGCAGCTCTGGCAGTAGACAGATGGGTCCTATAAGACAAGGCCACAGAGCAGGGTGGGGGCTCTGAGAGGGTGGATAAAGATGGGCCACAGGGAATAATTAAAGACTAGAAGCTTCTAAAGTGGGCAGAGGGAAGGACAATACTTCCCCAATTGTCTATCACACACGGGTCTATCCTAGTCAGCCTCGGAGCAAAATGCCACCTGCCCACTTGGGGAGTCTGATGCTGTTTCTAAATGAATTTGCTGTCCAACCTTTTTCAGTTGGCTGCCCAGATAAGGTTTTATTGTTTATTGCTATACAAACCTCCAGAAGTCAGATTTATGCTTTTGGCTTTCACATGTGAAACTCAAAGAAAAAAACAAACCTAGAAAATGTGGGAGGTGAAAAGTGAGAAGCATGGGTATTCTCTAGTCAGTGAACAGTACCCTCATTTTCATTGACTTCAAGGTTATATTCACTTTCATAGATCAGGATGCTGGTCTTTACATTGGGATTTCAAGGAAGGCTGCACTTATAAATTAGTAAAATGTATGAGTCATTGCAAAGTTGTGTTTGATCCAAGTTCAGCTACCAGCTTAGCATAACACCCAGCATCTGTCCGAAATTCAGTGAGCCCTTCATTAAAACATCATTCCTGGAATCCAACCAGTCTTGGGGTTAAAATACAGAATTTTTATTGCCATCCACATTACTGTTCAGTTACTTAAAATGCTGGACTTTTGTTAGAGGTTAGTTGCTATTTGAGAATGTGTATTTATGTGAATGCATGGTTGGGTTATAAGACAGAACTTCCAGAAGGACCATAGCAAGTGTAGTCTTTAAAAATGAACTTTGGATAATAACCCTGACCCCTGTGTTCCAAAGACATTAGCAAAATGTGAGCCATACTCATGTGTGGTTGTGGCTTTTGGAACAGAATCAATCTATTTGGGAAATAGAAGGCTCAAGAGGGAAAATCAAGAAGAACCAGATAACTCAGTGAAAGCATGAAAATGTGAGCTCCATTAAACCAGTAGAAACTTTCTTTTGGTGACAATTAACCTCACAAACCATAGAGGTTATTAAGTTGAATTATTTATTTAAAGGATAAAATTCTAAAAGGAAAGGAAAAAGATCTTTAAATGGCACTGCCTTGCACAGATTTTAGGCAATGAACCAAATTCCCAATTTCACTTATTAATGGCCTAAATTGTATTAGATTATCAAATCAAGTAGAAGGCAGCACATTCGCCATGTTTGGGGGCCAGAATATATGTACATTATTGCACTCATGGATGTCTCTGCTGGGTTAGGAAGATAAGTGCATGTTTCACTGGTAGAATAATTTTCCAGCTTTTAGTTCAAAACTGACACAATGCTGACGCCAAGAAAATTGGTAGAATATCACTAAAGCTTAGATCCTGTAAATGTGAATGCAAATAGTGTGTTCCTTTTGTATCCTGTGCAAAAGGGAGGGCTTCTTCTCAGAGATTAGGGTCTGCATCAGGGGAGGAGGTGCAGACTTGGAGATTGGCAGTTTTGAGCTTTCGTGCAATCAATATCGTTTATGGATTGTTCTGACAAGGCTGCATCCATTTGAAGGCGAGAAAAAAGAAACTACAAACACATACACTTGAGAATTTCAGGAAATTACCCAAATGCTCAAATCCTTCCCAGGGGCAACGGTTTTCAATAGGAGTTTACATGATAAATCCATGGGATGAATACATTTAAAAAATAATAATCTGGCAGCCGCATGGAACAATAGCACACCCATATTGACTGCTTCTTTTGAAAAGGGTCCTTAGTCAGAATGTGTGTGAAATTAGGCCATCAAAAAGGAAACAAGACAAAGGAGGCCCAGGATGACTGAAACGGGCGACGCAGTTTATCCACCAGTCCCTGACAATGCCACGCATGCTGCGGAAACTACTCAGAGCGGGCTTACAAACAGGCACACAAAGCCAGCATGGAAATCATGATAAGCAGAGATCTGTGGCATCAAGACAGAGAGAAGAGGGAGCTGCAAAGACAGGAGGTGGGAAACCACAGAGCCAGGTTGTAAATAAATGCGCTGAGGGTAAAGACCCTGTGAGGGCCGGAATTCCCTGGCTGGGCGTCACTGCCGTTAGTGTCCTCTTTGCCATCTCAACAGCTTATGAACTGCTGAAAAACAAGGTCACTTTCCAGTTACGTTAGAGTTTTGACAGGGAGAGAAAAGATTCTGCAGATTCCAAGCGTGGTTTTAAAAAATATCATGTCTGAAACTAGAGTAAACAGCAAAGGCTAAATTTTCAAAAACAAAAAACTAGGGCCAGCATTTGTGAGAAAGCCCATTCACGCCCACACGCTGGCTGGCACAGGAGCTGTGGGCACAACTTGCAGGGAAGTTGCTTCCAAAGTGAGAGCCCACTGACAGCCGTCAGGACTGGCTCCGCAGAATCTTGCAATTTCAGCTCCATCTCCCGTGAGTGCGAGATCACCACGTTTCCAAGAACTTTTTTAACACCTGAGTCATTTCTTTACCACAGAGACAAGTGTTCCCACAAGACAAGTGACATTCAAGGTACAAGCCAAGAGAAGCTGTTTAAAAAAAAAAGAAATTAGGAATGTGCAAGAATCCTATTTCCAAAATATTCTCTCTTATTGAAACTCTCCATTTTCATGCCTGCAATTTTCTAAGGGTTGTTTGCTCCATTTAAAGAAACTTGCCAACTAATCAGTTTTGGGGTATTTTTCCCCCCTACCGTGGAGGACAAACAAGCAGACATAAACCATCACTAAAGAATCAAAAACTATAGTGCCAGCCAGGACTGGTATAATCTAAACCACTCCCTCTGGATTCTCAAGTGGATGTGAGAATATCGTTACTCTGTATTTTCAGCGCTGGAGGAACAATTTAACAAAAGCATTGTGAGCAGCACAGTTCATTAGCTGGTCAAAAGGGGAAAGGAAACAAGAGAGAAAAACTTGCCCTTAAGAAAAAAGAAGTCTCCCTGATGCTGGTTTTATAAGTCGCTTCTTAGCTCCAGCACAGAAAGAATGATGGGGGGAAGACTGACAAAAAATATTGTTTCTCCCTATTATGTCTCACTCCCGGCTCCATATTTACTTGGAGAGAATTTCGTGTTTTACAGCTCTGCTCTGACTCAATGTCTGCAGAATCACGCCTGTGCTGTGCTCTCTGGCTCAGAAAACGCATGGGGTTTAGAAGCAGAGCAGCGTCCCTGATTCAGCAAGGGGGCGGTTTGGGGGTGTGGGGCTTGTGATTGTTGCTTCACGTGCACAGAGTAAGAATTGCTCTTTGAAGCACAGCCCTCGTGTCCACGCGAAAGGCAGCCTTTGAGAAAAGCGTCTGTGGTAGGTTGTCTCCTAATAACAGTAGGAAATTATTTCCACAGCATTTGGGGCTCTGATGACTCCTGTGACATCTCCTCCCAGTTCAGCAGGCTCCATCCCTCGTCTGGATTACAAAAAGGTGATCACAGGTCCCAGCCTCATTATAACAAGACTCCGGGGGGGGGGGAGAGTTTTCCCCAGTTTATAATAATTGTATCAGCTGTAAGAACTGTGTACCAACCCCCTTTTCATCAAAGATCATACTGTGATGAAGAAGCTTCTTTCTCTCTTCATCGTAGATTTATTCCCAACGCTAGCAGAAAAGATTTCCTCGTGTTGTTACCTGAGGGGGACCAGCGTTGTTAATAACAGTCCAGCCCAGAATCTAAATGTTAATAGACCGCAGGGCCTGGGGGAGTCATTCTCGGCTGGGGAAGCGGGCTGGCGGCGGCCCATCTTGCAGCGTTGACTCACGCCTGAATCACAGCCAGGCCGGCAGGATGTTGTTTTCGGGAAGTTCGCAGGCCTGTCAAAAACCTGCTGTTGCCATTGGCTGATATTATGCAAGATTCCAAATGATATTTATTTATATTCTCCTTTGGGGTTTGTTGTGTGGTTTTTTTTCTCCCCGCCCTCTCCACAGGCACTAGAGCTTCAAGTGACCAAAAGGAAAAAAAAACATTTAAAAGACAGGCAAGAGTCCATTAAAAATAAAAGGCACTTGGGACGGCGGGGTGGCGTAGTGGTTGAGTTCGCTCCCTCCGCGTGGGCGGCCCAGGGTTCGCGGGTTCGGATCCCGGACCCTGTGGCGGCGTCCCATGTAAAGTAGAGGAAGATGGGCACGGATGTTAGCCCAGGGCCAGTCTTCCTCAGCAAAAAGAGGAGGATTGGCAACGGATGTTAGCTCAGGGCCAATCTTCCTCACACACACACACACAAAGGCTCTTTGCCCCAGTGCTCCCTTCAGCTGTCAAGTCAGAGTAGAGCCAAGCAATTTGCTCCAATTCATTAAGCCCCTCTCTTCACTCCGCTGGATGGATGCAGTTGGGGCGACAGGCCTGGTGAATGAAGCAGAGCCCCCATTTAGAATTCCATTGATGGCGAAGAGCAGCGCACGGTTATGTCCAAGCACATTCCTTCCACAAAGGTAGAATATCTTTCTAACTTGCTGGACTAACAGTTTCTCACATGAAGCATGTAACTTCCCTGATGAAGTTTGGCCTAGGACTAGAAGGATTTCCTTTGTTTCCTGTCTGACTGATGTTGGGGGAGGTGGGGGAGGGGGATGAATGTGCAGCTCTTAGAAGATTCAAGGAGACTTAGCTTTTCAATCTGAGCTTCTCCCACTCCCAGAGTCTGTAGGAGTTGAACTGTAGAGCTGAGGAAATTCTCCCAACTGTATCATGTAGTGCTGATAAGTTCCTTTGCAGAAAATTGGTAGGCAGAAAGAGTGTGAGTGAATTCATTTACGTGCCTAATTTAAGACACAATTGAGAGGCACAGTGTTCTAATAGATGGAGTTCTGGCTGAGAAGTTAAGAAACCTGAGTTCCATTCTTAGCTCTGATGATGGCTCAGTGCAGTGAAAATGAGGGTTGGCACTTTCCAGAAGAATTTGAACTCTAGAGACAGTCAATTCAGGACAAACTTATATATAAATACAGCCATGATCCCCATTATTTAGAGCTTTCATAGATCTGATAAAATCCAAATTCTGCTCTCCTTAAATTCTTAGAAAAGTTCTAATGAAAAATGTTCTTTGAGTTGATCATCAAGGGGAAAAAGAAAGAATTGTTTAGCATTCACTGTGCAAGGGGGAGCTTTCTTTGGAACATTGTTCAAAGCAGACCTGTGGTGCGGAGGAGGGGTACTGCCCCTACTCTGGTGATGAGGAGATAAAGAGGGTTCTTTCAAGTCCTGCCTAGGGCACTGGACACAGCTGCATCGCTGCCTTGCTGGAAGAATGACCTTGGCCATTAGCTTGAGTGCTTGGTGGTTGTTTCCATCTTAATAGCACACTTGGAAGATTTTAGATTTAGAAGACAAAACAATCAATATCAATAGTTTCACTGACCTTTCATCCACTGCAATCTGCTCACTGGTTAACGTTTACTTTCTCAGGCCACCATGATTACATAAAAGTAGATCTCAAGTACAGTTATAACCAAATTACGTGACCAAAATTTCCGCTCAAAATAATGATCCTCTAATGAGTTGTCACAGTGCCCCCCTAATAGTCCTGTAATACCATGTTCCACTCAGAGTATCACTCCCCCTCCGGTGCTAAGAACCTCCTGTGATTCCTTTTTCCCCATGCATTTTAATTTTTTCAACTGTCAAAAAAATCTGTATTTGTATGCTGCTTGAGTTTATTAATGATAAACATTTTCTTTTTATTGATTCAATCATCCAATAAACATTTATTGGTGCCAACTGTGGGTCATGCGCCTTGTTAGGTACTCGGGATACAAAGATAAATGTCTGTCCCCGACCTTAAGGAGCTGAAAGTCTAGAGGGGAAGCAGATCAATCAGGATAGGACTGGGTCACAGGTGCTTTGATGTAAATCTGTGCAGGTTCAGTGGGGATGCAAAGGCAGAAGAGAATGGGAAAGGGTTAGAAATACCTAATGAATAGGTATTTTCTAGGTGGAGAAATAAGTATTTTCTAGGGATGTGGCTTTCTGAGCAAATCCAAAGCACAGCATGAGGTGTTTCAGGCATCTCAATGGTTGGAGCCAAGACAGAGTGAGGAGCAGGTGAGAGGAGAAGCAGACCATGAGAAGTAGGCAGAGGTTAGATCTTGGAGTGCTGCTCATGCTTCTCTAGACTTCATCATGTGGGCAGTGGGAAATGTGGAAGGATTTTATCAGGGGAATGATGTGATTCAATATGCAGGAAAAAAATCACTCTGGTCCCTGAGTAGAGCTTGGGTTAGAGAAAGTTTTAATGGATATTTACTCCCAAGTACATATGCTCTCTTTTCTTCTACTAACAAAACCCATATTTTTCTTTAAAAACTAACTGCTCCCCATGCCCATTCCATGGGGTTTGTGTGGGATGACTTGACTCTTTTTCTAGCTCAGTTGGGCTTACAACTTGGTGACAGCCAAGGAGAGCTGATCTGGGACTTGTGCCGAAACAACTAAGAAGAGGCCGTCTCTTTCAACTGAGATTGCTAGAAGAATGGGCCTAGAACTGAACTGCCAGCATGATCCACATTGGGAGAGCCTGCCTGAGAGGGAGCCACACAGAGGAAAGCAGAGTATAATAGTGGAGCGAGACAGAGCTCTAATCATTTTAGACCCTGGATTGAGCAGTCCCTGGATCTTCTGACTTCTAAGTTATATAAACGCCTTCAGTTGAGTTTTCTGTCACTTGCAACCAAAAAATTCCCAGTTAAAGCAGTGAGGCAAGAAGATCTGTTAGGAGACTAATGAAATAGTCCAAGTGAGAGGTGAGAAGAGATGGAACCAAGGTAGTAGCAGCAGGAATGAGGAAAATAGTGAAAGAAACTAAGAAAATTGAAACCCAGGATTTAGTGACTGATTAAATGTGAGGGTGAGGAGAGGAAGGCACCTAAGATGAGCCACAAGTTTTTAATTTGACTGCCATGGTGGTACCATTCACCAACAACTGGGATATTTGAGATGAGAAGAAGGTTTGAGGAAGAAGAGAATGAGTTTGATTTTAGATGTGCTGAATTAGGTCCTCTGGGTTATCCATATGGAGATGCACAGTAAGTAATTGGATAATGATTCTGGCAGTCAGAAAAGAAGTCTGGATGATCTTGAGATATGAAATATCAAATATGGTTTATAGATTCCTACAACTCATGACAACTATTAGACACCCAAAGATCCCAAGATGAAAATAATCAATGGATATGAACCAAAATATAACTGCTTCTCAAAGAGGGAGCAATCTACATTTTTGGCATGACATTTCTTGTTTGTGCAGAACTGTTTAGGATGTTGCTGAATTTTTAACATCTCCCAATGCTAGGCACTAAATGCTAGAGCATCTTCCATCCTTCGCTCAATGTGGCAAGTGGAAATGCCCACATATGGTTGCAAATATCCCTCTGGCAAGGGGGTCATCCTCCATACTCCATGTGAATTACTATGACTAGTGTGTGGATCTGTATGCTAGCACGTGGGTAGCCTTCTACTCCGTATCATTCACACAAGTATAGATGAAACGGCTTATCTGTAAATACAATTGAAAAGCTACACACTGAATCTAACTCTGAGAAAGTGGGGTGCTTCCTCACTGTGTCATCCTGCCTGTCTGTTCTGCTCTTCTCAGGACTTCGATCTTCTCAGACCACCCAGAAGTTCTATACCCAGCAGCCGCTCTCATCCCACCACCTGGAATGTACCATTTTCAAGTGCAAAAATGACCATACATATAAATGTGTAAGAGCACCATGTTGCAACATGCATCTGACTCTGTTTGCAGGTAGGCATCCATATGTGGCCTACTTGCATCATTTCTTACTTTAGGGAAATGTTTAATATCATTCAAAGCCAAACAATATGGCAGTATACTTTGAAAGTGAGATTCTAGTAAGGTAAAAGTCACATTTATCTGCAAATGAGCAGATTTCCATGTGTGATAGTAACATGCTCATGTGTTGGGAGTGACATGTAGTGTGGGTTTATAAAAACCTTCGATGATGATGAATATATGAAAGGCATTGCTGAAGTGTGCTATGATTGGCTCCTTGATTCAGTAAATAATAGGTATCTCTCAGACTAATTTGAAAGCCTTCATTTTTTTGACAAGCCTTTTAATTTGCACAGTACCATGAATTAACTTGTGTGTAAACATAGCAATTTGATGAATTAAACAAAATGCATTGAATGCATGCTATTTTATACACTTACTCTTGGAGTAAGAGTCTCAAGGAAATTAAGTTGTCTTTATCTTTTAAAGCAGAAGCTGCAGGAGGCTAATTTTTTCTCCCATGTCTATTGCGTTCAGAGAGAACCTGAGGAAAAAAAAGCAGAAAAAGAGGAAAAGTAACAGGGCATAGAATCCTGCCAGTGTAGACCGTAGCTCTGGGCTAAGAGTGGAGGAATTGTCATTGTCTGTCAGTGCCATGTTTCCAGAGGCTAAAGAACAGTTTTCAGCTCAGATCCTGTGCAAAATAAATAAGAACCTGAAGAAAGGACCCTGATCCAATATGATTGTTAACAACCTAACATCTGACCAACCTTTCATGATGTCTTCACTTAATTACCAAATTGAGTCACCTGTGTACGTGACTAGTTTAGACTTTCCTTCCCAAATCATTACCACTAGAACAGAAACAATGGATGGAAACAAAATGAACTAGAAAATGTCTTCCATCCACCATATCTGGTAGTGTGGGTTCTGCCACATGGTGGAGAGACTGGAGCCAATACACTTACTTCAGGGTCTAAAAGGGGAGAGAGAAGAGCAGGGCATTTCCTCTGGTCCTTTGTTTCCGAGTAGGGAGCTCTCCAAGTGCAGAGCCATTTACCAGAAAAGAGAATGGCTTATAATCGAGCAGTGGAGAGATTTGGCAACTCTTTGAGTCTTACATCTACTAAAGCATGAAAGAAGGCAAAAAAAAGTAGGGGTGAAAAGATGTTTTTGAAGCATGCTGAGCAATTTTCTTCAAAGAATTGCACTTGCTCTTGATTCAGCGGTGTCATCTTCAAAGTCCCAGGATGTGCTATTTGTCCTGTCCTGAGCAGAACCTTATTCAGGATAAGCTGCCACGTGATGGTGCCCTCATCAACAAGGAAAGCCTCCCATGAGTTGACAAAGTCAGGAATATATTTAAATGTGCCTCATGACTAAACAAATGGAATCAGTATTGTTCTGTGATATCACATGGAATGAGGAAAATTCTTTACCTCTTATTATTTCAGTGAAAACAAGATTTCCAAATCTTATTTTATTTATAAAATAATTAATGAAAAATAATATTATCAGTAGTATTATTAGTATTAACAGTTCTATTGACAATCGTATTATCAGTTCTACACACTGAAACCTCCATTTTGTATTTTATTAACTCTGGGGATTATTCTTCCCATTTATTGCTGAGAAAACTCAATATTCAAAATCAAGGGACTTGCCCAAGATTACCCAAATAGGAAGTAGCGAAGCAAAGATTAAGACTAACTCCAAAGAGCGCTTTTTTTCTGCTACAGTACTTCCCCATGCCAGTGGTTCTCAAACTCTAGCAAATATCAGAATTACCTAGAGGACTTGTTAAAACACAGCAGAGGGAAGAACTGATACCTTAACCATATCAGATCTTCCAATTCGTGGATATATTATATTCCTTTATCTATTTAGATCTTCTTTAATGACTCTTAACGAAGTTTGGTGGTTTTTTGTATGGAAACTACAGAGTTTCCTTGCACATCTTTTGGTCAATTTATTTGTAAGAATTTGTTGTTTTTTAAAGGCATTGTAAATGATATTTTTACTTAATTTTTTTTCTTTTTTAGCTGAGGAAGATTGGCCCTGGGCTAACATCTGTACCCATCTTCCTCTACTTTATATGGGACGCTGCCATGGCATTGCTTGACAAGCAGTGCCTCGGTCCACACCAGGGATCCAAACCTGTGAACCCCAGGCCACCAGAAGTGGAGCGTGCGATCTTAACTGCTCTGCCATCTAGCCAGCCCCCTTAATTTTCATTTTTTATATGTAGCTATTTAGAAATATAATTGATTTTTATATATTGATGTTGTATCTGGCAATATTAATAAATTCACCTATTAATTCTAATAGTTGGTCTACAGATTATTTTGGAATTTCTACATACTCAATCATGTTATTTGCATATTCAGATAATGTTATTTCTTTCTATTTAATCCTTCTTATTTTTTCTCCCTTGATTTATTGCACTTGCTAGGACTCCTCATATAATACTGAATAGAAATGGTGATAGCAGGCATTCTTATCTCGTGTCAGATCAAAGAAGGAAGCCTGTAAATATTTCACCATGATGTATGATGTCTACTAGAGATTTTAAAAATCAAATTAAGGATATTTCCTTCTATTCCCAGTTTGGCAAGAGTTTATTATTATTATTGTTATTATGAATGAGTGCTGAATTTATCAAATGCTTTTTTCTCTGTTTCTTAAAATGATTATATGATTTTTTCTCCTCTATTTGGTTGCTGTAGTCAATTATGTTGATTGATTTTCAAATGTTAAATCAATCTAATATTCCTGAAGTAAACCCCAAATTAGTTAAATTTGCTTTTATATTTATGAATAGATAAGAATTGCTAACATTTTGCTTTGGATCTTTTAATCTAAATTTATGAGAGAAATTGACCAAGTTTTATCAGGTTTTGGTTTTTCAAGGTTATATTAGTTTTATAAAATAAGTTGGGAAATGTTTCCTCTTTCTCTGTTCCCTGGAAGAGTTGTGTAAGATTAAAGTTATTTCTTCCTTACATGTTTGGTAGAATCCACAAGTGATTTAGGGACTGGAGTTTTCTTTGTCAGTAGGTTTTTAATTCCAGGTTAACCAATTTAATAGGCATAGGACCATTCAGATGTTTTGATAAGATGTATGATTTTAGGAATTTGACAATTTCATCTGAATTTTCAGATTTATTGAAATAAAGTTGCTTATATTTTGATCCTTGTAATATATGTAGGATCTGTAATGATGTCTCCTTTTTATTCCTTAGATTTGTTATTTGTGCCTATTCTCTTCTTTCTTTGATTGAAAGTTACCAATTATGTCTGTCTTTTTAAGGCTGCAACTTTTGTTTTTCTTCAAAAATTTTTTTTCTATAGTGTGTATAAAACTATAAATTCTGTAATGGCAAAACAAATGCAGAACAAGAGAAACCTCAAGACCCAATAACATTTTTCATGGAGCCAAGAACATACAATGGACAAAGGGAAGTGTCTTCAATAAACGGTGTTGGGAAAACTGGACACCCACATGCAAAACAATGAAAGTAGACCACTATCTTACACAAAATTAAACCATAAAATGAAACCATTCCTGAAACCTTGAAAATTCTAGAAGAAAACATAAGCAGTACACTCTGTAACATCAGTCTTAGCAGTATCTTTTTGACTATGTCTCCTCAGGCAAGGGAAACAAAAGAAAAAATACACAAACGGGACTACACCAGACTGAAAAGCTTCTGCATGGCAAAAGAAACCATCAACAAAACAAAAAGACAATCTACCAATTGGGAGAAGATATTTACAAGTCATATATCTGATAAGGGGTTAATATCTAAAATATATAAAGAATTTACTTACCTCAACAACAAAAGAACAAACAATCCAATCAAAACATGGGCAGAGGATCTGAACAGATATTTTTACTGAGAAGATATACAGATGACCAACAGGCACATGAAAACATGTTCAACTTCACTAATTATCAGGGAAATGCAAATCAAACCACAATGAGGTATCACCTCACACCCATCAGAATGCTATTAAAAAGACAAGGAATGACAAGTATTGGAGAGTATATGGAGAAAAGGGAACCCTCGTACACTGCTAGTGGGAATATAAACTGGTTCAGCCACTATGGAAAACAGTTTGGAGATTCCTCAAAAAAATTAAAAATAGAACTACTATATAATCCAGCTATTCCACTTCTAGGTATTTATCCAAAAAACATGAAAATACTAATTTGAAAATATACATGCACCCCATGTTCATTGCAGCATTATTCATAATAATCAAGACTTGGAAACAACCTAAGTGCTCATCGATGGATGAATGGATAAAGAAGATGTGGTATATATACACAAAGGAATACTACCCAGCCATAAAAAAGATGAAATCTTGCCTTCTGGGACAATATGGATGAATCTTGAGGATACTATGCTAAGTGAAATAAGTCACATGGAGAAAGCCAAATACCAGATGATTTCACTCATATGTGGAAGATAAAACAATAATAGCAATAAACAAACACATAGATACAGAGAAAAGATTGATAGTTACCAGAGGGGGAGTGGGATGAGGGGAGGAGTAAAAGGACACACAGTTATGGTGATGGATGGCAATTAGACATTTGGTGGTGAACATGATGTAGTCTATACAGAAGCCAAAATATAATGATGTACACCTGAAATTTATATAATGTTGTAAACCAATGTTACCTCAATAAAAAAAAAAAAGGAGAAACCTCAAACTACAAGAATTAAACAGCAAAGTCTATGGGAACACCATGAAGTGGGTTATAAATAAGATTCTAAAACATAAGCTATTAGCTGCTTTCTTTACATTTCCATTTCAGTAACTTTACTATAAAATGGTGGTCATTCATCTAGTGTAAAATCCCAAATTCACATCTACAATCACATTAAATTAAGCTTTCTGCTTATACTTATGTCAAATATCTCAGAGGTGCCAAATTTTAGCAATGTTTTTATGTCAATTCATGAAGAAAAGTAAGTCTTGCCGCAAAAGTTAGATGACTTTATTATACATTTTTTTCTATTTTGGTAATTTCCAGTTTTATCTTTATGATTTACTTCCTTCTACTCTTTTTGGATTTAATTTTCTGTTATTTCTCTAACTTTCTGAGCTGTAAACCTATATCATTGACTTTAAAACATTCCTTTTTTATTTGTATAAAATAATCTATTTATAAATAAAAATAAATTTCCATAAATTTAAAATTTACTCCCATAAATTTCCCTTCAAACAAGCTTTAGCTTCATACTATAATTTTGATGTCATATTTCATTATCATTCAGTTCAAAGTATTTTCTCATTTCCATTTAATTTCTTCTTTGCTCCATGGAATGTATAAAGGTATTTTGCTTAATTTCAAATCTTTTTGGATTTCCTATTTGTTTTATTGTTATTTATTTCTAGCTTAATTTCACTGTGATCAGTAAGTGTACTTTTAACTGTCTCAATCTTTTAACACTATTACATCTTGCTTTATGTCCTAGGATACAATCAATTTTCTTTAAACGTACTTAAAAAAAGTGTGGATTCTGTCACATGGCTGGGTTCCACATATTTCGTTTACATCAAGTTTGTAATCATGTAGTTCAAATTTTTATAGTCTTACTTATTTTTTCTGTCAGTTATAAAAGAATTGTATTATGTTCTTTTCAGCATTTTCCATCCTTTTTTCTCCCTCTGCTTTAGTTTATTTATATTTTACTGTCCTCTCTTCCATTTCACTCAGCCTCTCATCTGTATTCACCTGACACTGAGAGCTTTATTACAGTTGTTGTACTTGTCAGTTCTCAAAATTCTACTTTATCCCCTTTTTTTAATAGATTCCAATTATCTGGTGAAATTTTTCAACTCCGATCTGTTTTCTTAGACATATCAATCTCAGTTATTAAGAGAAAAATGTGTGACTGATAAATTTAATAGCTTGGACACCCCTAAGTCTGTATCTATTGTCTATTTCTCTCCTTGTTCTGTTTCTTTATGTGAGAGGTAATTTCTTATGGAATGCCAAAAATTGTGATTGAAATATTGTAGAGGTGCAATGTTATCTTCTTCCATGTGAATTTACGCTATCCGTTGCCAAGAATGAGCACATCACTTTTGCACTCTTTGAAGACTTAGTCTACTTAGCCCTTTAATGTAGTCAAATGAGAGCCTCGGGTATTGGCTACTGCCCACATTTTTGGCTGGTCTTGGAATCCACTTTTTATCTGCTTAGCACCATGAAGCAGCTAAAAAAAAAACCACAAAACCCCCAAACCAAAAAAACTTCACTCTGCTTTTTATCTGCTTTTGGTTCAGCTCCATAGCCTCCAACCCTGCCCAGTTTAAGAATCAGAAAATGCCTCAAGGGGAAGGCTGGTGCCAGATGTGAACTTACTTCTCTGGATCTCTCTTCTCTCTGGGATCTTGGTCCTTCAAGACCTGGCTACTTTAGCAGGCCCAAACTCCAACTGGCCACCCCAGCTCTGTGAGATTTTTCTATAGCTCTGTTTACTACTCAGCTTCTTCCTCTAGTTTAAGAATTGGAAAAATGCCCCAGGAGAAAAACAGCACGTAGAATATTCTGCTCACCACAATAAACTTTTCTTCTCTCTTAGATCTTGGTCCCCAAGTCTTGGCTGCCTTGGCTGCCACTAATACTTTCAAACAACTATTTTTGCTTATTTTCCCCTGGCTTTTCTAATTGTTGTCAATGGAATCATTAGTCTTTCATAAACCACACCATCATATCCAGAAGCAAAAGTCCTCAGTTTCATGGACTATTTTTGTTATATAAACACCTGTCCTTCCTCTCATGCCAACTCCAACACTCTTGCAGATGTCTGTAGTATAGGATAATGCTCTACATATCTCTTCTGACAACAGCATTACCCCAAATTTATTATGAAATACCTCTCACAAAATAAATATAGTAAACTTTGAGACTGCAACTTGCACAAGGGGGCTGAGATTTCCTATGGAGCAGCCATGTAAATACATCTTCAGGATCTACAGTAGTGTTTGAATTAAGGACTCGTGCAATCCTGGTCAATGGCTGAGCATGGCGGGGTACCAGATCCTGGCCATCTCCACCCAACATGGGATTCTTCTACAAGGAATCTTCTACTGGCCTAGACCCTCTCAGAACAGTACCCATGTCTTAGGCTCTTCCTAAGCAAACGTCCTTCCTTTCTTGTCTCCTTTCACAGATGTCAAACCTGCACTGTAGTCTGAAGGCTTTCCCTGTCTACCACTGCTCCCTCTCCCTTTATCCTTCACAGGTGTTACTCCAAGAAAGGTTTTGTGCTTCTAACTCCACCTTGGTGCCTGCTCCCCAGAAAACTTGAACTGACACACACTCACATAAATCCCATTCTTCTGGATATGTCTCCTTGACTTATTCATGATGGCTGAAGAAGTAGAAATCTTCATGGTTGGGTTTCCCCACCAGTGTCTGTTGCATGTAATATAGTGAGATTTATCTCACTTCCCTGGGAACTCAGTAGTGAAGACCTCTCAAATATTAACATCTCTTCTCCGTATAGTTTATTGTGTTTTGTTGTTGTTGGGATTAAACATTTTTGATAATTTATTCTTTCATTAAAAAAGAAAACTTTATTTAGCATCTAATACATGCTAGATACTTTGCTAGATTTTCTTCTCAGAAAATAAAAGCCCTAAGAGTACAAAACAAAACTCACCATCCAGCAGATCATGTTCAACCCATTTTTGGTGTCTCTCTTACCCATCAGACATAGACTCCTCCACTCTTTCCCAGCCATGTTATGGCCTTAGTCATCCTGACATTTCAGTCTCTGAATAGGCTGTCTGCTTACTATCTATGGCCCAATTGTAGCCATTTTTCAGAACAAACACCTAATGCACTCTGGGTTAAGCGATGTGAGTGGCTCTGGAAGTTTAAGTATCACTTCTTTCTACTATTGAACAACATGTATCCAGTTCTGTGTTTCTTCCCTCTTATGATTCTGATGTAAACTGCAGCCAGGGCAGTAGGGGGATGTGACCAAAAAAGTAGATTGTAGGACAACTGCATCAACAGAAAATCTGAGAAAAAGCCTTGCCAGGAAGCAGTACTTAAAGAGAAGAAGGCATCAGGCAACTACCACAAAGCTGATTGTTTCCCCAGCACCGGCATTTCCCCTAGAAGTACGGCCAGGGAGAAGGCTCCTGACGGCCTGTGGGAAATTCATACTGACTTCGTGGTTCCCTTCCATTACCCCCGCTAAAATAACTCCCATTTCAGAAAACACTTCTCAGTCATTTTCCTAAAATCCATGGAAATCAGGCTGAACAATTTCATTATCATTATGTGGCAGAGAGGAAAAGTAAATCTCTGATTAAAATGCCTGCTCTAAGGCAGTCACGAGCACAAACAGGTCAGAGACAGAATTGAAGAGAGTGATATGATTCTAACACATTGTACATCTCTAGACTTGCCAATCCCTTCCATGGTCTCATGGCCAATTCCACACTGCTGAATAATTTTAAAGAAAAAGCTGGGCCTTGACAGCTAGAGTAAGACGAGCTTTCACTCTTTCACAGTGTCTAACACCAGGGTCCCAGTTTTGATTGGCTTACATGGATCAGTAATTTCCTCCCTTCTTGACAGGTACGCCAGACTGAAGTCTACTAAATTGTATGTGGTAAAGTGTGCGATAAAATACAAGTACAAGCACAATAAACTCCAATGAGAAGATTAAAAATAAAACCGATAAGCTGAAGGATCTCAAGATAAGGAAGAGCAATACCACCAAGAAATGAGGATTACAAAAGGGCTATGTGTTTAGAAGACCAGCACAGTTTAAAGCTCACTGGTGCATTTTCCAGTCCTAAACAGACAATAAAGCAGAAATACTCAAGCCACCAAAGATGAGATGATGCTGAAGCAATTTTGCAGTCTTAATTACAGTGAATTCTTTCTTTTTGTCTTACATCCCTCTGTGGATGAGTCAATGCTCCTTCTTCCTTTTAAATTCAGTAGGAAATTTATGGTTGAGCTACATAAGAAAAATGTGCAGTATTTGTCTGCTCTAGGTTGCCACTAGTGTTTACCATCACTGGAGAGAGTGTGTGTATGTTAGGAAATATTCCTGACCAAGCTGTGAGGTAACACTGTGTTGTACCATCCTACCATCCCTTTCAGAGCCCCCCTGGTGAAATATCCAGACGTTTCCACCTCAGGGAACCAATTCTCTGTGCTCTTCTTACTCTCCACTCCCTATCATCCTTGACCTGCTGAGGAGTTAATTCTACCAAGCTGTCAGAACAGATCATGGCATTTTGGCCTCCAAACTTTGGCTCAACTCCCTCCCTGCCTAGAATTCCCTGCTCACCCTTCTCCATCTGTCTCATTTCTGCCTTTTCTTAAAGGCACACATATTGGCCTGGACTCTTTTGATTATAAGTAACTAAAATCATACTCATCACAGCTTAGGCCAAAAGGGCATTTCTTGAACTGAGGTACCCAAGCCATGGGCAGAGTAGAATCTAGCTGACCACAAGATATCTGGAACCAGGATCCCAAACGCTGTCCAGACCTGCTATTTCCATTTTGCATCTCTGGTACTTTCAGGAGTTTGGCTTCATTCTCTTAAAGAAGCTTTCACATAAAGTTGGAGATATGGTCTTCTGCAGCTCACGGCCTTCTTCCCAGCTTTGCCAACAGAGTAACTGCTCCCTTTCCTTAGGTCAAATTTTAAAATTCTGTGGAATGATACTGGGTGGCCTAAATGAGTTCACACACCCATATTTATGCACATTGGGACAGGTCAGTATGGTTTTCAGCCCTTATTAGGGCTACATGGTTAGGGAAGATGAGAAAGAGAATTCTCTAAAGAATTTCCTGAAAAGGTGGAGCTTTTTCCAGAAGAAGAAAAATGTGATGGGTAGACCAAAAAATGAGTGTCCTCCTATATTTGAGTTTTGTCTGCCTCTGTTCAAAGAAGTACCCTCACATACTTGGATAAGTCACTTTGACTTTTTTGGCCTCAGTCTCTTCATCTATAAAATTGGGAAATTGAGTTGAATTGTCTTAATGACACTTTGAGCTCTAGAATTTTGTAACTCTGTGTTTCTAAGTCCCTCTAGCATAAAGGGTTTCTTAAGCATCTTATATTACTCTCTCCTTTCTCTGAATCTCAGCATTGATGATATAATTTTTATGGACTATATAAAGAAAAGTATTTATGTCGGACTTTATAATTAGCCTGAGTTAACCATCTGGAGTGTTAATACAGGATATTAAGAGGGTCAAATGTATATGATTCCCAAAAAGAAGGTTCAACAACAAGTTGATAAATTACTCACTCAGAGAATCTATAAAGGCAATAGGGGTTAAATAAAAACTATGATAAAGTTACCACTATGAAAGGAAGGATTAGAAAGAAAGGAATTCCTCTTGCAGTCACCAGGTAAGATGGTAATTGAGCCCAAGTATTAAATCTTTCCCCAAATCATCACCACAGTCAGGTTGGAATAAGCAGTAGAATGTAGGGCATAGGAATAAGGAAGAAATTTTGCCTCAGCCATGGAAAAATGAAATCAGACCATCTATGAGCCAAAATTCCAAGAAATTTTAACTAGACATATTGCAATAGAATCAGAATAATGAAAGATTTTAAGATACCTTCCTGAGAAAGCAATGCCAAATTGTAAGAAGAAGAGATGTCAGAGAAGCCCCCACAAATATGTTATAATGGGATTTTGGCTAAAAGCAAGTAAGAAACAAGAGATAGAGCGAAGCCAATTCTTTTGGAACCCATTTCAAC
This sequence comes from Tapirus indicus, assembly GCA_031878705.1. Lineage (NCBI taxonomy): Eukaryota > Metazoa > Chordata > Mammalia > Perissodactyla > Tapiridae > Tapirus > Tapirus indicus. The sequence goes on from CM062933.1 coordinate 14,197,311, forward strand.
AATTTGGGTCAACAACATTCAGTAGTATTACCTTCACATGCTACCGAATAAAACTGATGAAAGCTAATAATAGGGACTTCTTAATGCAACAAGGTTTTCCCATCAGGTGCAGCTACTAGAACTAGGATACAGGCAGACATTCTTATCCTGAGTATCTGGAGGGGAAACTGAGACAAAATTGAAAACTAGATGCAATAGGTTGATCCCCAGTGCACTAGCATCACTAACAGAAAAGAGGCTATGCAGAGATGAAGTTTTTCTTTGGAAAATGCAGAGAAAATGGAATTAGAGATGAAAGATATATATTTAAAAAACAATAGATATTGTGGGCAATGAACAGGGATCAGGAAACAGGTACAAGAGTTCATGAAAATGCACCAGAAAAAAATGACAAAACAATTATTAAAGGTATAATAAAAGCAAACTTAGGTGAAGAAAGGTGAATTTAGAGATTGACAGAACTCTCTGTGTACCAAACAAAATCAATGAAAGGGGATCATGTTTAGACCCATGCTGGTAGATTGTTGAACTAAAGAGAAAGAAAAATCTACAACTGTCAAGAGAAGAAATACCAACACAGGAAAAAAGTAATAAGTCCTTTTCTTCAGCTTTCTTTTCTGTCACATGAAATGAAGGAAATTTTGGGATATTAAAAGGAAAAAGTTGTGGCCAAGAATTCTATACCCAAATCCATACCCAAAGAGAAATAAGGAATGTATAGAGAAAACAGAGAGACATTTTCAAATATGCAAAGGTCAAAAAAGTTATAACAGACAACTGAAAAAAATCAAGAGGGAAGTAATAGAATGAAAAGAGTTCTGAAACAAACAAAATAAGTTTCAAATAACTGTTGTAAATATGGCATAGCAGTATCATAAATAATTTTTTAAAACAAGGACACAAAATTGAAACAATGCTAACAACACTATTAATTTAACAATGTTTATATTAATAACAATGATAAAGCAGGCAAAAATCTTAAGGTATGCCACCCAAAATCAAGATGTGAGAATGTGAAAGGTGGAATGAAGTCAAACTCATCAAACAATATGCTTAAAACTGGTGAATTTTATTGTATACAAATTAAACCTAATCCACGCACATACATACACATATATACAGAGAATATTATGGACAATTTTATAAAATAAGTTCAAATATTTAGATATAATAGACTTTTTTTTTGGAAAAACACAACTTTGCAAATTTGACAAAAGAGAAAATAGATAGTATTAGTTGTCATAAATCTATTGAAAGAAATTGAATCTGTAATTTAAAACTTTCCCTCAAAGCATTTGGCAAAATTTAACTCTAATTCATAATAAGAACTTTTAATGAACTTGGGAAAAAGTGAACTTCTTCAATCTGATTAAGAATATCAAAAATCCAACAATCGAAATCATATTTACTGGTGAAAATTGAAGACCATCTTCCCGAGATCAGGAATGAGATAGTGATGCCCGCAACCAGCACTGCTCATTCCAGTGTCATTCCAGTTTGACTATTGTGATGGTTTGGGGAAAGATTTAATACCTGGGCTCAGTTACCATCTTACCTGGTGACCAAGACAGAGCAGTAAGGCCAGAAAAATAAGTAAAAGTTTTAAGGATTGAAAAAATATATATAAAATTAACAATATTTATAGATAATATAATTTTGTAGATAGAAAATCCAAGGTCATCTACAGATAAATTGTGTGATGAATTGAAAGTAAATTCAGCACAATTGCTGGATGCAAAGTCAATAACAAAAGTCAATTTTATTTCTATATATCAACATAAAACAATACGAAATGATACTTGTAAAACAATAACATTTATAGTAGCATCAAATTAAAAACATCAAATATCCAGCAATACATTTTACAAAAGACATGCAAGATCTCTATCCAGAAAACTAAAAAACTTTATTGAGACAAATTGAAAAAACCTAAATAAATGGACAGACATATAACATTCATGAGTTGGAAGATTCTATATTGTAAAGCTATAATTTTTCTCCAAATTAAACTATACATTCAATTCAATCCTCATAAAAATCCTACCTAGGTTTTTGTTGTTGTTATTGTTGTCACTGACCCTAATTGACAAAATAATTCTAAACTGTAAATGCACATTTAAAGATCTAAGAATAGCAAAGACATTCTCAAAGAACTAGTCTGGAATATTTATAATTAGATATCAAGAAGGATTAACAAAGCTACAGTCATGGCACAGGATATGCAAATAGACCAAAGGAACAGAATAGAGACTGTGGAAACCTAGAGTTAGATGGTCGTTTGATTTATGAGAAAGGTGACACTGTGTAAGAGAATGACCTTTTTAATATAGAGAAAAATAAATGAATCATGACCTCACACCACACTTGAAAATCAATTAAATATCAATCCCAGGTGAAAACTGGATCTAAATATAAACGGTTAAAAAAATAAAGCCTCCAGACTTTTGTCTTGGAGTATAACTTTATGACTTGCAATGGGCAAAACTCTTTTTTAACAACAGAAAAAACCATAATAAAGGAAATGATAATGGTGTATATCGAAATTAAGGACTTCTGTTCATCCAGAGACGCCTAAAAAGGCTCAAAAGCAAGCCAAGGGATAGAAGGAGACATTAATATGCATACATCTGGCAGGTGACTTACACTCAAAATACATTAAAATTTCTAAAAATAGATTTTTTAAAAATGACCCAATAGAAAAAGGCACAAAGTGCTTGAAAATATCCAAATATTCATAAATACATTAAAAAAATAATCATAAGTGCTCTGCCTCTTCGATCTCATGGAAATACAAATAATCACATGAGATGCTAACACACACCCAGAATAATGGCTAAAAGTACCAAGAGTTGACAAGCATATGGAGCAACTGAAAATTGCACACACTACTTCTCTAGTGTAAATTGATACAAGCACTTGGGAAAACTTTCTTGGCATCACCTCCTAAATAGCTTTGTTAGCTTTGTTCCTAAAGCTGAACATATGCATATCTGATGACCCAGTAATTCCGCTCCTTCAGATATAGCCAACCGAAATGCATACATATCTACTCCAAAAGACAAGTACAAAAATGTTCATGGCAACACTATTTGTAATAGCCCCAGCTGGAAATAAATCAAATGTCCATTCTCCTTTCCGCTCTGTGTGGTGGTTACACAGATGGGTTCACGTCACGAATAACTAATCAAATTCTACACTTATGATCTATGTACTTTGATACGTCAATAAAAGATTACTTAAAATCAGCTTATAAAGCATTATAATATGATATCAATTTTGAGGAAAAAATGACAATGTATGTATAAGAAAAAGACAGAAAAGTTAAAATGTTGTTGTTCCTCTGTGTTAGATTTATTGCAGAATTAATTGCTTTAAAATTAATTTGATTATTACTATTTTTTTCATTTTGCTTTTTGTGTTGTTCTCTATTTCCAATCTTTCCACAGTGACTGAGAATCACTTCTCTATTTCAAAAGAAAAATTAAAAATATTTTAAAGATAGAAAGACCTCTTCAGCCTTGATCAGATGGTTTGACCAGGAAAGCCATAGTTAACAGATGGATCCAGAAAAGAAGGTGCTTCTTAAAGAAGTTACTGAGCAGGAGTGACTGATGAGCAAGTAAAAAATGAATCAGACCAGATAAATATAAAACATTGTACTTCATGTTAAACTCAGTGAGAAATGATATCTCATATTTCAGTAGCTCTTTACAGTTTTAATGTACTTGCATGTCCATTTTCTGATCTTAGCCTTACAAAATTCTGTGAAATAACTGGGGCAAGGGCTATTATTATCATTTTATGAATAAAAAGTGAGTCCTAGAGAGATACAGTAATATGTCCAAACCTGGAACTTGGTAAGAGACTATTTGAGGGAAAATAATAGTGACCCAGAAATTCTTGTCCCAATTAGGTTGTCTTTTATGAGAAATGGCAATAGATACTTTTAAATATTCAAAGACAACCAAAATATACCCCTCAAGTAACCATCCCAAAAAATTACTCAAGGGGCTGGCCCAGTGGCTCAGCAGTTAAATTCACGCATTCCATTTCTGCGGCCTGGGGTTCATAGGTTCGATCCCAGGCGCCGACCGACGCCCTGCTTGTCAAGCCATGCCGTGGCGGCATCCCATATAAAGTAGAGGAAGATGGGCACGGATGTTAGCCCAGGGCCAGTCTTCCTCACACACACACAAAAAAATTACTCAAAAACCAACAGACCAAAAAGCAAGCAAGTAATCAAAAAGCAACAAATAGTAACTAAGACTTTAGGCTTTAAAACGTAAGCATGTGAAAAGACAAGCAATGAACATTAAAACCAAATAAACTTAAGAATTTAAATATAAATAACTATAATAAATATTACCAAATTGAATCTAGAAACAAAAATTCTTAATAAGTCTTGAATTTCTAAGTACATAACAGTCTTGAGTCCATAGCCATTAATATGGTTAATACTGGCATGCATTCAACACATCAGGAAGTCAAAATTTGTTCCTTTATTCTTAAACTTTAAAAATAAAAGATACACTGGGGCCAGCCCAGTGGCATAGTGTTTGGGTTTGCACACTCTGCTTCAGTGGCCCGGGTTTGTGGGTTTGGATCCTGGGCGTGGACCTACATACTGTTCCTCAGGCCATACTATGGCGGTGTACCACATACAAAACAGAGGAAGACTGGCAAAGATGTTAGCTCAGGACCAATCTTCCTCACCAAAAAAAAAAAATCAAAGATATGCTTAAGGTATTTTTTTAAACTTTTTAAAAAATAACCAGCAGAATTTGAAACAAGATGCCCTCCTTATTATATTCTTTATAGAGTGAAAGAGAGAAAAGAAAATGCAAAATGCACAACAAACAAACATAAACAAGATGACAGGAATAAGAATCAGTGGCTCATTTAGATCAATGTAAATGACTTAAACTTTAAATTAAAACAAAAATTCAAAGATTGGATTAGAAAATAAATTCTAACCAGATGATTCTGACAAAAAAATGCTCAAACAAACAATGATGCTGAAACTTTAAAATTTTTTTAATGGATTTATAGCAGGCAAAAAGAAAGAAAAGGCAAAGGCTGAAATATTAATATCAGACAAAGCGGATTTGAAGCCGAAGACTTTAGATACAGTAAAAGAGAATTATTTCATAATGAAGTATCTGCATAATCAATATGCAGCAATTAAATACATAAAATGAATCAAGAAATATTTAAAATAAAACCTATTTGAAAAGGAGATTGTCAGAAAGGCAATTATAGTAAAAGGTTTAATACAGCAATCTTGGTCTCTCCGACAGGATAAAGAAGATAATAAATAAGGACATGAAGCTTTAAATATTTTAAATACTAGCCCAGAATTAATAGACATATACATTTGTTTCCTACAGGGACTATACCTTCTTTTTAATTGTCTGTGGGTCATTTACAAAAATTGACTACATACACAACTTTTAAATTCAAAAAGTAGATCTTCTGTGACCCACATAGTCAGGAAGTCAGGGCAATATGTCAATAGCCCGTAGCAAGTGCTTAAGCCAAAAATCTCAAACAACCTGAACATTTTTTTTTTTAAAACTCTGTCCTAAATAAGTATTAGGTCAACAAGGACATCAAAATTAAAATCACAGACTCTTTTTAAAATGGTGAAATGGAAAACATTACCTTTCAGAATTTCGGGAATGGGGACACAAGCTGTACTTAGTATCTTAAAAATTAGACATTTTTCTCTATTTCCTTTTTTCTTTTTTTTTTAATCTGGGTCTTTCTGATTATGTTCTCTTAGCTGATGAGATTTAAACTCAATCATCTAATTGTCCCTAATAAAAGTTGAAAAATGATACTAGATTCTCTCAGTTGCTGGCCCAGCAACTGACCTGAAGGACCAACTGGACTTCTGCAGTTGGGCTGTGAAGCAGGCGCTGGAGATGACCCTGCACAAAGTTTCTGTCCAGCGACTGGAATTGCCATTCCTAATAACACCACCCTCTGCCCCTCACATGGGTTTCTTAGTTGTCTACAAAATCTTTGGAGAAATGATGCTCTTGGAAGGCTTGTCAGGGTGATGGCCGGTAGGACAGGAAAGGGGAGTATTGTCCAGCTGAGGCAAGTTTAAAGCACTCGTAGCAGATTAACCTGAGTAGCAGGGCTGCTGTGGCCCACAGTGTCCTGCTGTGGCCAGGCAGTGATAATGGACGTGAGCAGAGGGAAAAGAGGGCGCATCCAGCTGGACAGCTCTGATAACTGGGGAAGTCAGCTGTGGTGTGTGGCCACCCGTTGACAGACACAGCAGTCCTGTAATGAAATTCACTAAGTACAATGATAAGCAAGTTTCATCTGCTCCATTTCAAAAGAAGAGTTAAGAAATCTGAATCTGAGGGACTCTTTTACACTCCATTGAAGGCAATAATCTCAGTGTCAGACAGGGCCAAATTTTCTCCATCCAATTTGGAATGAGAAAATGCTTCTGCTTCCGGAATATCTATCTCCATGCCAGCTTAAAGTCCATAAAACTCAGGTCACTCGGTCCCATTTCCCTAGTGATCACAGCAAGTGGGCCCCTGAATCCAAAAGCTCCCAGCATCTCCCTTTGTTTCTGTTCAAGAGACAGCTCAGCATTATTTCCTGGTGTGACTGAGAGAGATCTGCAGAGTAGAAAATAGGCTGACCATGTCCCTTAAAATGTGACCTGCTTTGGAAACCTTGGATCAAAAGTCAGAAACAAAAATGGGGCAGTGACCAAATACCTTTGTATCTTTAACAAAGACAGATGGTAAGTACAGTGATTATGAAACTACAGTTTTAATGTGGCTTCAAATAATAAGACGTGAATGGAAATCAGTGACCCTTCATCAAGGGAGAGCAGGGGAGAGCATGTTTTTGTAGAATCCCCTAGTTTGCTGTCCAAACATTTAACCTAGATCCCATCCTTTTCTTATGTGGTATTGCTTAGGAACAAAACCAAACAAATCTTGGTTTCCTGTCTAATACTCCTACCTTTTAGCAAACTCTCGCCCATTTACTCGTTAAATACATAATTTGTCACTGGTAAATAGTGTGACACTGTGCCTCAGATTTTCCTACCCTTTTTATCTTTGATTTTTACAGTTGACATGAATTGTACTCTTCCCTTAACTCCCTTGAAGATAAATTTTCTGAGTCATCCTCGTTATTTTACTGAGCCTAATAGGACTAAAGGCCCACATTTTTGAGCTGATTGTCTGGAGTCAGGAGTTTGAGTTTGACCTTGGAGCAGTTTTTCTTCCCAGTAAAGTCAACTGGCTTCTATGGGAACTGAATGAAGGCTCTGAGCCTGTGGATTTCTACAGTTGTCTTCTGACTTGTAATTCTTTTCATTGCTTTTTCCATTACACGTGTGGAATCCTATAGAAAGTGGTTTATAGCTCATTAAGCTGAAAATTGTAAAATTATATTGCAAGGCAAGGTAACTATGGCTGAACCAAAATTTTAATATATCTTCGTATATTCTCATGACATTAAGAGAAAATATGCTTATGTCATGAAAAAGGATGGAGTTCTTAGTGATGGCCACACCATCTAGCTATAGCCATATTGACCTCTGTAACTTGTGTGTGAAGAGTGCTGGGCTCTTGGAACGTATTTGCAAAAGTAACTTAATTTTTGTCCTCCACTGTCCCTTTAAATCTGCTCCATAGAGCAGATTTTTTCCTTTCCTTTTCCCTTGATGACCACTGGGGCAGGCCCCGTGGTTTTTCTGTTCACTTTTTTTAACAGTTTTACTAAAGTATAAGTCACACACCATAAAAAGACCCATTGTGAATGTACAATTCAATGATATTGTTAGCAAGTTTTAGTGAGTTGCACATCAATCATGACAATCCGGTTTTAGAACATTTCCATGACTCCCCCAAAAAATTCCTTCGAGCCCATTTACAGTGAATCCCTGCTCCCTCCCCAGTCCCAGGAACCACTGATCTACTTTCTGTTTCTGTAAATTTGCCTTTTCTGGACACTTCATTTAAATGGAATTGTACAATTTATTGTCATTTCTGTCTGGCTTGTTTCACTTACCACAATGCTTGTGGTGTTCATCCATGTTGTAGCATGTATCCATATTTTATTCCTTTTTATTACTAAATAGTATTCTATTCTATGGATATGACACAGTTTTGTTTATCCATTCACCAATCAATGGACGTTCAGGGTGCTTCCATTTTGGACTATTATGAATACTGATGCTATGAATATTCACATACAAGTCTTTGCATCAATTAATCATAAATATAAAGGTTGGTTTTTGGACTCTCAATTCTCTCATTGATCTATATACCTATCCTTACACAGATACCAAACTTCTGTGATTACAGTAGCTTTATATTAACTTTTGAAATTGGGTAAAATAAGTCCTCCAACTTTGTTTTGTTCTAAAATTGTTTTGTCTAATCTAGATACTTTGCATTTCCATATAAATTATTGGGTCAGTATGTCAGTCAGAGTTCAACCAGAAAAGAAGAACCAGTAGGAGATATATATATTTTTTTGGGTGTACACCATTATACTTCAATTTCTGTGTAGATTACATTATATTCACCACCCAAAGACTAGTTACAATCCATCACCACACACATGTGCCTAATCACCCCTTCACCCTCCTCCTTCTCCCCTTCCCTTCTGATAATGACCAATCCAATCTCTGTCTCTATGTGTTTGTTGTTGTTTTTATCTTCTATTTATGAGTGAGATCATATGGTATTTGACTTTCTCCCTCTAACTTATTTCACTTAACATAATACCCTCAAGTTCCACCCATGTTGTCACAGATGGCCAGATTTCATTGTTTTTTATGGCTGAGTAGTATTTCATTGTGTATATATACCACATCTTCTTTACCCATTCGTCCCTTGATGGGCACTTTGTTTCCAAGTCTTGGCTGTTGTGAATAATGCCTCAATGAACATAGGGGTGCATGTATCTTTATACATTCATGTTTTCATGTTCTTTGGATAAATACCCAGCAGTGGAATAGCTGGAACGTATGGTAGTTCTATTTTTAATTTTTTGAGGAATCTCCATATTGTTCTCCATAGTGGCTGCACCAGTTTGCATTCCCACCAGCAAGTGTATGAGAGTTTCCTTTTCTCCACCTCCTCTCCAACACTTGTTAGTTCCTGTCTTGTTAATTATAGCCATTCTGACGGATGTGAGGTGATATCTCCTTGTAGTTTTGATCTGTATTTCCCTGATAATTAGTGATATTGAACATCTTTTCATGTGCCTGTTGGTCATCTGTATGTCTTCTTTGGAGAAACGTCTGTTCTTTCTCCAGACAAGGTAAAAAACATCTTTTGCCCATTTTTTAATTGGGTTGTTAGTTTTGTTGTTGAGATGCATTAGTTCTTTCTATATTTTTGATATTAACTGCTTATTGGATATATGGTTTGCAAATATCTTCTCCCAGTTGTTAGGTTGTCTTTTCGTTTTGTTGATGGTTTCCTTTGCTGCGCAGAAGCTTTTTAGTTTGATGTCACATTTGTTTATTTTTTCTATTGTTTCCCTTGCCCAGTCAGACATGGTACTTGAAAATATGCTGCTAAGACTGATGCCAAAGAATGTACTGCCTATGTTTTCTTCTAGAAGTTTCATGGTTTCAGGTCTTACATTCAAGTCTTTAATCCATTTTGAGTTAATTTTTGTGTGTGGTGTAAGATAATGGTCTACTTCCGTTCTTTGCATGTGGCTGTCCTGTTTTCCCAACACCATTTATTGAAGAGACTTTCCTTTCTCCATTGTATGTTCTTGGCTCCCTTGTCAAAAATTAGCTGTCCATAGATGTGTGGGTATATTTCTGGGCTCTCACTTCTGTTCCATTCATATGTGTGTCTGTTTTTGTGCCAGTGCCATGCTGTTTTGATTACTATAGCTTTGTAGTATATTTTGAAATCAGGGAGTGTGATACCTCCAGCTTTGTTCTTTTTCTCAGGATTGCTTTGGCTATTCAGGGTATTTTGTTGTTCCATACAAATTTTAGGATTCTTCATTCTATTTCTGTGAAAAATGTCATTGGAACTTTGATAGGGATTGTATTGAATCTGTAGATTGCTTTAGGAAGTATGGACACTTTAACTATGTTAATTCTTCCAATCCAAGAGCATGGAATATCTTTCCATTTCTTTGTGTCTTCTTCAATTTCTTTCAACAACGTTTTATAGTTTTCAGTGTACAGGTCTTTCACTTCTTTGGTTAAGTTTATTCCTAGGTATTTTATTCCTTTTGTTGCTATTGTAAATGTGATTGTATTCTTAGTTTCTCTTTCTGCTATTTTGTTTTTAGTGTATAGAAATGCCACTGATTTTTGTATGTTGATTTTGTATCCTGTAACTTTTACCATATTCATTTATTATTTCTAAAAGTTTTTTGGTGGATTCTTTAGGGTTTTCCATCCATAAAATCATATTGTCCGTAAATAGTGACAGTTTCACTTCTTCCTTTCCAATTTGGATCCCCTTTATTTCTTTTTCTTGCCTGATTGCTCTAGCCAGGTCTTCCAATACTATGTTAAATAGGAGTGGTGAAAGTGGGCATCCTTGTCTGGTTTCTGCTCTTAGAGGGATATCATTTTCCACCGAGAATGATATTAGCTGTGGGTTTGTCATATATGACCTTTATTATATTGAGGTACTTTCCTTCTATACCCTTTTATTCAAGTTTTTATCATAAATGGATGCTGTATTTTGTCAAATGCTTTCTCCACATCTATTGAGATGATCACGTGATTTTTGTTCTTCATTTTGTTAATGTGGTGTATCGTGTTGATTGCTTTGTGGATGTTGAACCATCCCCACATCCCTGGAATAAATCCCACTTGATCATGGTGTATGATCTTTTTAATGTATTGTTGTGTTAGATTTGCTCATATTTTGTTGAGGATTTTTGCATAGATGTTCATCAGTGATATTGGCCTGGAATTTTCTTTTTTTGTGTTGTCCTTGTCTGGTTTCGGTATCAGGATAATGTTGGCTTCATAGAATGAGTTAGGAAGCTTACTGTCCTCTTCAATTTTTCAGAAGAGTTTGAGAAGGATAGGTATTAAGTCTTCTTTCAATGTTTGATAGAACTCACCAGGAAAGCTGTCTAGTCCTGGAGGTTTTTTGGGAGGTTTTTGCATGTGTGTGTGTGAGGAAGATTAGCCCTGAGCTAACATCCATTGCCAATCCTCCTCTTTTTGCTGAGGAAGATTGGCCCTGGGCTAACATCCATTCCCATCTTCCTCTACTTTATATGGGATGCCACCACAGCATGGCTTGACAAGCGGTGCGTCAGTCCACCCCCAGGATCCAAACCTGCAAACCCCAGGCCACCGAAGTGAGGTGCGTGAACTTAACCACTCCACCACTGGGCCAGCCCCCTTTTGGGGAGGTTTTTGATTACTGTCTCAATCTCCTTACTGGTGATTGGTCTATTCCAATTCTCTATTTCTTCTTGATTCAGTTTTGGAAGGTTGTATGATTCTAAGAATTTTTTCTAGATTATCCAGTTTGTTGGCTTATAGCTTTTCGCAGTATTCTCTTATAATCTTTTGTATTTCTGAGGTGTCCATTGTAATTTCTCCTCTTTCATTTCTGATTTATTTAATTGAACCTTCTTTCTTTTTTTCTCAGTGAGTCTAGCTAAAGGTTTGTCAATTTTGTTTATCTTTTCAAAGAACCAGCTCTTGGTTTCATTGATTTTTTTCTATTTTTTTTTTTAGTCTCTATTTCATTTACTTCTGCTCCGATTTTTATTATTTCCTTCCTCCCACTGATTCTGGGCTTTGTTTCTTCTTCCTTTTCCAGTTCCTTTAGGTGTACTGTTAGATTGCTTACTTGGGATTTTTCTTGTTTGTTGAGGTAGGCCCGTATTGGTATGAACTTTCCTCTTAGAATTGCTTTTGCTGTACCCCATAAATGTTGGCATGTCATACTTTCATTTTCATTTGTCTCCAGGTATTTTTTGATTTCTTCATTGACCCAATCATTGTTTAGTAGCATTTTGCTTAATCTCCACATATTTGTGGCTTTTCTGGTTTTCTGCCTGTAGTTGATTTCTAGTTTCATACCATTGAGGTCAGAAAAGATGCTTGGTGTTATTTCAATCTTCTTAAATTTATTGAGACTTGTTTTGTGGCCTAGTATGTGATCAATCCTGAAGAATGTTCCATGTGCATTTGAAAAGAATGTGTATTCTTTGGTTTTTGGATGGAACCTTCTGTATATATCTACTCAGTCCATCTGGTCTAATGTGTCATTTAAGGCCAATGTTTCCTTATTGATCTTCTGTTTGGATGATTGACCCATTGGTGCAAGTGATGTACAAGGATGTTAAAGTCCCCTACTATTATTGTGTTACTGTCTATTTCTCTTTTTATGTCTGTTAATAATTGCTTTATATAAGTAGGTGCTTCTATGTTGGGTGCATAGATATTTATGAGTGTTATATCCTCTTGTTGGATCGTTCCCTTGATCATTATGTAGTGCCCTTCTTTGTCTCTTGTTACAGTTGTTGTTTTAAAGTCTATTTTGTCTGCTATAAGTATTGCTACCACAGTTTTCTTTTCATTGCCATTTGCAGGGAGTATCTTTTTCCATCCCTTCACTTTCAGTTTGTGAGTGTCTTTAGGTCTGAAGTGTGTCTTTTGTATGCAGCATATATATGGGTCTTGTTTTTTATCCAATTGGCCACCCTATGTCTTTCAACTGGAGCATTTATTCCATTGACATTTAAAGTAGCTATTGATATGTATGTACTTATTGCCATTTTGTTACTTTTTTCTTGGTGTCTTAGTAGTTCTCTGTGCCTTTCTTATGGTATTGTAGGGACAGACTAAGCAAATCTGGAACCCGTAGGCAGGCAGTCAGGAAGGTCAGCCTAGAACTCATGGGTGTGAGCTGAAGCTAGTGTCTATAGATAGAATTTCTTCTTTTTCTCCAGAAAGCCTCAGCCCTGATTTTAAGACTTTCTAACCAATGAATCAAACCCATCAAGATTATCCACCATAATCTCTCTTACTTAAAATCAAATGATTAAGACATTAGTTACCTCTGCAAATTTCCTTCACAGCAACATCTCAATTAGTGTTTTACTGAAAAGCTGGAGACTATATACTAGCAAAGTTAAAACGTTAAAAAAAAATTACAATCAGGTTGTCAATTTCTACAATAAAAGCCTGCCAGGATTTTGAAAGGGATTCTGTTGGTTCTATAGATCAATTTGGAAAGAACATCCATCTTAACAATATTGAGTCTTCCAAACAAAAACATTAAATGTTTCCCCATTTATTTCTGTATTTATAAGTTTATCTTAGCAATGTTTTGTGATTTTCCATGTGGGAAGATTTTTAATTACTAATTCAACTGCTTTACTTGTCATAGGTCTATGACAAGTATTCTTCTTTTGTATTAAACAAATATTTAAGTGTTCTAACCCAAGAGGAAAACCTTTTGGACATAGAGCTAGGTTAAGAGTATTAGACATGAATCCAAAAACATAGTTCCTAAGAGGAAAAGAAATGACAAATTGGGCTTTATTGAAATTAAAATATTTTTATCTGTGAAATATCTTTTTAAGAAGTTGAAAAAGTGGGCTACAGACTGGGGGAAACTATTTGCAAACTACATATTTGACAAAGAACTTGTATCTGGAATATATAAAGATATCTCAAAACTCAACAGTAAAAAAGCAAACAATCTAATTAGAAAATGGATAAAAGACATGAATAGACATTTCACAAAAAAGGAGATATGGATGACAAAGAAACCACAAAAATATGTTCAACATCATTAGCCAGTAGGGAAATGCAAAGTAAAACCACAACAAGATATTACTACATGCAGGTAGACTAGTTAAACTAAAAAATAATAATACTAAATGCTGACAGAGATGCAGAGAAACTAGATCTCTTATACATTGTTGGTAGGAATGTAAAATGGGACAGCCACTCTGGAAAAGTTTGGCATTTTCTTATAAAACTAAATATGCACTTATCATACAACCCAGCAACTCTTGAGCATTTATCCCAGAGAAATGAAAACTTATATTCATGCAAAAACTTGTACATGAATATTTATAGCATACCTGAATGTTTATTTGTAATAGCCAAAAACTGGAAACAACCCAAATGTCTTTCAACAGGTGAATGGTTAAACAAACTCTGGAACAATCATAGAATGGAATACTACTTGGTAATAAAAAGGAAGAAACTATTAATACCCACCAATTGGGATGGACCTTAAGGGCATTATTAGTGAAAAAAGGCAATTTTGAAAAGTAACATCCTATATGATTCCATTTATATAATATCCTCAAAATGACAAAACAATACAGATGGAGAACAGATTAGTGATTTCCAAGGAACAAAGATGGGTGGACACTGGATTTAACTATAAAGGTGTAGTGCACAAGAGTACCCTTATCATGCTGGAACAGTTCTATATCCTGATGTCTTCTGATTGTGATGATAGTTACACACATTTATACTTGAGACCAAAAACTGCACAGAACTACACACTCATGAGTGTATATAAAACCCAGTGAAAACTGAATAAGGTCTGTAGTCTAGTTAACAGTATTATGCCAATGTCAATTTCCTGATTTCTCATACTATACTACAGTTGTATAAGATGTCACCATTGGGGGAAGCTGGTTGAAGGGTACAAGAGACTGTACTATTTTTGCACTTTCCTGCATGTCTAAAATCAATTCAAAATAAAAAGTTGAAAACAGAATGCATACTCACACACAAACATACAAAAAGTGTCCAGTCCAATAAGTCAATCTAAACTTCAGTTTTCTTCTGATGATAACACTTTTTCTTAGAGTTTTTCTTCTTCTCCTTGCTTGCTAAACTTGGTCTCTTCTTCCATCAGAGTCAAAGTTGGGGGTGGGGGTGGGGGTACAGAGTAGGGAAGAAAGCAAGAAGGAAAGAGAAGACAGGACCTTTGCTATTTGATTGGTACTGTACTAAGATGGTCTCATGTCTTCAGGCCTGGCAGGAGTTTGATGTGGGTGCTCTCTCATCAGCACTTTCAGAGATTCTTCAGAGTCTCCCCTGTTGAGCCTTCAGACCACAACTCTCTGAATAAAGGCAAGGCCTCTCCATTGGCTGGCTAGCCCAGTCCCCTCTCTGCCTCTACTCCCATTGGTACAGTGTTGACCCCTGGCAGGTTACCCTGGGGAAGATTCTCTTTTAAAGCAACTCCAAGCCAACATTCTCTGTGGTTTTCACCTCTGGTAACTGGGACTCCTATAACTTTGATCTGCTGACAAAAATGGGTAAAATTACTGCCCAAAGGCAGTGTCAACTGTGTGTCCACAGGCCACTTGAGCTTTCTTAGATGTGAGCTGGTCATCAGTTCTCTGAGCACCCCCCACTCTGGTAAGATCTCTCTAGAATAGTCATAACGACATGAACATGAAATACCACGAGTGCCTGAGCACACATATGTATTACTTCTGATGTCACTGCATTTGGTCTTGAAAACAAAACCCTATGGCTGGTTGAATTAGTGTTAATTGCAATTTGTCTGACTCATTTCTCCTGCTTCATAGAGAAACAGGGTAGTATCTTAAATTTAGATCAAGTGAACCATTTTTATTCATACTACAAAATATGCCACCAATCCTGAAGTGCATTTCTGGATCACTGTAACACTACAGTTTAGCAACCAATTGAACACACATACACACACAAATCAATCTTATCCAGACAAACTTTGTGCATGAGCATAGATCTTTGCAGAGCCTGAAGACTGCCATAGAACTTTGCAGGTTAAGCAACACTCTGTAAAATGACCCTCTAATAAGCAAAAAAAAAAAAAATTTACAGCAAATGATCCAGCAGAGCTTCAGGGAAGTAACAGGCAGAATCCTAAATTGGAGATGTCACATTTTGGCAATAGCAGCCACATGTGATTAGTGTGAAACAAGGTACTAACAGCTAAAAGGGCCCAAAAGAAGCCAAAATAAGTGGGAAACAAATGAACTTCCAACAAAGGATGAAAATGAAGACAATTCAATCATTGCAGGCTTCCTTGTCTTCTCAGCAATTCCACGACTCCCCAGTATATGGGTTTGGACTCCGTTTTTCTTTGTTTCCTCAACTTCACACTGTGCAGCCTTTCTCTCCCCTGAATTTACCTCCTCAAGCCCACCTCCTGCCCCTATATTGGGGCTCGTCTTCACAAGCCGGGATCGTGGCATCAGTTTCCTAACTGGTCTGTCTGTGTTCCGTCTGCTCCCTCTGATTTCACCTGTACAAATCACCAAACTTTCCTTAAATGACATTTCACCTCATCACTCCTGGATTCAAGAGCTTACTGCTTCCACATTGGCTACCTAACTCTTACAAACTCTTTAACTCAATTTTAAGAGTAAAAGCTAATTCTTTCTCTCTACAAGAGTGCGCCTTTACATTAAGATGCAGACTCATGGAGAATATATGGAAATTCAAGCATATTTTAATGCTGTCTGGTATTTCTTAAGATCCATGAGGGAGAAAAGTAAAATCTCTAGCCAGAGAGGAGGTTCAGGGTCTCAGATTCTCACCACTCCAGGCAAGATGCAACTCATGCTGATGGCATAGAAGGGCATGGGCATGGTTCTCACCATCTGCGTCCTCCCTTCTCTGGACTAAGAGGAAGAACTTATCCCCACCCCATCCTTGTACTTTGGTAGTCAGCTCCAGCAGCTACAACAGCAGCAGCACAAGTGGCCAGTGCATGTTCTACTGTCTCAGGATGCCCTCAAAAGTTGGCCACCATACCCTCCTTCTTATGGCTAGAGAAGCTCTGCATACAGATACTAATCCAATGCTGAATATCTAAGTATTAACATTAATATGTGACTAAAGCCAAACACCCCCTATAGTGGGTTGAATTGTGTCCTCCAAATAGATATGTCCAAGTCCTAAACATCTGTACCTCTGAATGTGGCCTTATTTGGAAATAGGGTCTTTGCAGATATAATTAACTTACGGATCTTCAGGTAAGATCATCCTGGATTTGGAATAGGCTCCAAATCCAGCAACTGGTATCTTTATAAGAAAAAGAGTAGGAGATTTGAGACACACATAGAAAAGAAGGCCATTTGAAGAGGGAAGCAGAGATTGGAGTTACTAAGTTACAAACCATGGAATGGCAAGGGTTGCCTTCCTGGTAGCCACCAGAAGCCAGGAGAGAGGCATGGAAAGAAATCTCCCTCAGAACCTCCAGAAGGAACCAACGCTGCTGACAACCTGACTTTGGACTTCTAGCTTCCAGAACTATGAAAAAATATTCGGTTAAGTCATTAAGTTTGTGGTAATTTGTTATGTAGCCGTAGGAAACTATTTCACCATCATAGTAGAATGAACTTTTGGAAACAAGAATAATTCTGAAATTGTATCCAAAAAGCTTAATTATTATTTTAATTGCATTATTAAAGTTTTTTTAGTCGAATTTTTAAAGTTTGTCATAGCACTGTACCAATAAATTCTCAATTGCTACATTTTAAGCATGGTCTCTACAGTGCGTATTCACGATATGAATAGATGCTCACTTTCATCCGAACTTAGTGGAAGGAAGAGCAAGATTTCCAAGGTACCTCATTTTTCTCTATATTTGTTTTTATTTTCTTCAAATTCTTTATATGTGTATATCTAAGATGATTTATCATGGACATTGCTATACCTAGTTCAGGAGTTGAAATCAACTTTGGTTGGCAAAGTTGATATTTATTCTCAAATGATTGGGAAAAAAAATTCCCAAACAGGACTTTTATTTTTAAAGACTCATGTTCTAAATGAAATTATTTAATTCAAATTTTAAATTAAATCCAATTCTCAAAAGTTATTTTGTGTAATATGAATGTTGGTACATCAAAAAATTCCACAAAAATTATAACATATAATCTTTAGGGCAGCACTATTAGAAATATAATGTAAACTACATATATAATTTTAAATTTTCTAGTGGCCACATTAAAAAAAGAAAAAAAGTAAAATTAATTTTAATGATATATTTTATTTAACCCAATATAGCCAAAATATTACCATATCAGCATGTAACCAACACAAACCAATTATTAATGAATTATTTTACGTTCTTCTTTTTTATACTAAGTCTTCAAAATCTATTGTGTATTTTAAATTTTGTGCATATCTCAGTTACAATGAGCCACCTATCAAGTGCTGTATAGCCACATGTGGCTAGTGGCTACCATTTTGGACAGCACATCTCCAGAGAGTGTTCTTGGGCATTGCTGCACACTCCTAAATTGGATGACCATTCCCAGGTACACTAGAAATTTTGTGACAAATTTCAAGTTGACAATATTTATTAAAATTTTCAGAGACTCATAGAAAATAAACTTGTTTCATATAAGAAATAATAAATGTTACTATGAAAGCAATCTTTGCTCATCCTTTCAAACTCAATACCACTTTTTCTTTTAAATGCTATTTTCTAAAAAGAACTTAATTCAAGCCAAATAATACTTGAAATTCATTCAAGGGAGTTTATTTTAGGAATTATCAAAACATCATTGACAAATGACTTTTTTACCTATAGTAGTCTAAGACTAGAACCCAAACTTAGCAATATATTGTGGATTGATTGACTTTGTATGCCCTTTGCCTCTGATTCATTCCCCTTGATTCAAAATTAAATGAGGCAAAATGTGTAAAATACCCAGCCTGGTAGTTGTCTCAGGATAAAATGGTAGAAAAGATATACCCATGTTCATAGCAGCATTATTCACAACAGTCAAAAGGTGGAAGCAACCCAAGAACCCATCAACAAATGAATGGATAAACGAAATGTGACATGTACATACAATGGAAAGTTATTCAGCCTTAAAAAGGAAGGAAATTCTGACACATGCTACAACATGGATGAATTTTGCAGACATTATGCTAAGTGAAGTAAGTCAGTCACAAAAGAACAAACACTATATGATTCCACTTACATGAGTTACCCAGAGTAGTGAAATTCATGGGGACAGAAAGTAGAAGGGTGTTGCCAGGGGCTGGGGGGAAAGAGGAATAGGGCGTTATTGTTTAATGGGGACAGAGTTTCAGTCTTGCAAGACGAAAAGAGTTCTGGAGATGGGTTGATGGTGATGGTTGCACAACAATGTAAATGTACTTAATGCCGCTGAACTACATGTTTAAAAATGGTTAAAATGGTATACTTTTTGTTATGTGTATTTTACCATATACCAATTTTTAAAATGTTTGAAAATAGAATCCCATCCTCCTAATGAAGACTCTACTACCTAAACACTGACCATGCCCAACTCACACACATTTTCCCTGTGGAATTCTGAGCAACCTCATAAAGGACAGAATATGTTTGTATGTCAATAAATTTCATTTTGTCTCATGGTTTCAGCCCCATTCTCCAAAGAATGTTGGCCATGCCAGTAACTGATAGCCTATACAGTGGGACCATTCTTTCTCTCTTTCTTCCCCCCAACACCTCTTGGCCAATAGGGCCATGAGGCTCCCAGTCAGGAGTCTAAAGAATCAGCAAAGGGCATGAAGAACACACAGACTGCATACTCTGACCCAGAGTCACAGAAAATGGACTTAATCACTTCCTGGGTATTGACATCTTCCATACAGCACCTTTCCTTCAAGGCCCTGGCAATGTAAGCTATGACAACTGGGTGACTGTCATCATTGGCACTTGATGGATCATGCCTGCCTCTACTGAAAGGTGTGTGCACCATGCCAGGAATATATTCTCAGCCCATGTGACCAAATGGTGTGCAACCTAAGTTCAAACTGTGTGGCTGTTTCTCCCGGTGTGTCTGAGAATACTGCAAAAACTGGGGATGATCAGGTAGAACAAGAAGTTCAAGAGGTGCTAGAAGGACTCTGGAAGCAAAGAGTCACAAGGATACCTGGGAAGCTCTCACCATCCTGCATTTGGTATAGGTTTTGACCCCAATTTTTGCCACTATCAGGCCCTGGAACTGGCTTTTGGCCCCAAACCAAATCCTGCCTCTACTCAGGCTCCCAATGTGAAGTCAGATTTTCTGGGTAAACAGAAGTAGAAGATATTTTAGTGTAGGAAAAAGGGGCCCAGTTATGACAGACCTCTTTAAAGACTGAGTCAGGTGGTATTGTCCAAAAAAAAGCATAGTAAGGGCTTTGGTAGCCCTAGAGAAAAGGAGAAAGGCAATAATAGCGTCAACTGTCACCATGCTTTCGAATATCAGGTAAGTAAGCAAGGAAAAGGGGCATCTTTTTATATTTCTTAGTCTTCTTTCAGCTTTATGAATAGCTTTTCTTGAAGGAAGGTAAAGCACCTTTTAAAAGTCAGAAGAAAGTAGATTCTCATGTACTAAGGAAAGAGTGAGACAAAAACTCGGGGCGCCAGACCCCGGGCTCCCTTTCCTGTAGTCACTGAAAGACGATGGATTTCATTAGGACCCCCAGCAATGCTTGATCTACAGAAGGGTGAACACAGGAAAAAAAAAGAGTTATTCTGTCTTTTGCTTTTATTGAAACTTTTTCCTTTACTAGTTACGATATTTGTGTAATATTTAGAGAAAATAAAAATGCTAATAAGCATAAAGAAAAAAGTAAAAATCACTCATAATCTGACCACTTAGACAATTAATGTCAACGTTTTGATGTACAATATTATTTTAGAAAGAAACAGACCAATACTCTATGTGTTATGTTACTTTATTTTTCTAACATTTTTAAATTAAGATGTAATTTGTACACAAAGTGCTTCAATTATCTACTGCTGCATTAAAAAGTAGCTCCAAAATTTATAAGCTTAAAAAACAACAAACATTTGTTATCTCACGTGGTTCCTGTGGGTCAGAAATCTGGGAGTGGCTTAGCTGGCGGTTCAGGCTCAGGGTCTCCCATGAGTTTGCAGTAAAGATGCCAGCCAAGCTACAATCATCAGGAGACCAGACCAGCTACTTTCAAGCTCCCTCTCTGGTTGTTGGCAGACTCCAGCTACTCACTGGATGCTGAACTGGAGGTTTTAGTTCCTCTTCACAGGGCTGCGCGAGTCTCCTTAAGACATGGCAGCTGGCTTCCTCAGAGCAAGTGACCCAAGAAAGAAAAAGCAAGACCAAAATGGAAGTCACAGTGTCTTTTATAACCCAATCCCAGAAGTCAGATACATCACTTCTGCTATATTCTAAGGGTCACAGAGATCAACCCTGGTACATGTGAGAGAGTATGAATACCAAGAGGCAGGGATTATTGGGGGCCTTCTTAGAAACTGGCTTCCACAAAAAAAATGCACAGATTTTATTTGTGTACATTTAATGGGTTTTGACAAATGCACACACTTATGTAACTATTACCAATCAAGAAATATTTCTGGAGCCAGCCCTGATGGCCTCATGGTTCAAGTTCGGCGCTCACTGCTTTAGTGACCCAGGTTCTCTTCCCAGTTGCAGAACCACACCACCCATTTGTCAGTTGCCATGCTGTGGCGGTGGCTCACATACAAGAACTAGAAGGACTTACAACTAGCATATACAATATTGTACTGGGGCTTTGGGGATGCAAAAAAAAAAAAAGGAAGGTTGGGAACAGATGTTAGCTCAGGGTGAATCTTTCCCTGAAAAAAAAAATGAAATATTTCTTTAGTCCATAATGTTTTCTCATGCTCCTTTCCAGTCAAGCCCTATCCACCTTACCAAAGGCAACAACAGTTTTGATTTTTTTCACCATAAAATTATTTTGTTTGTTTATATATAAATGGAATCGAACAGTATGTACATTTTTTGTCTGGCTTCTTTTACTCAGAGGTGTCTCCTGGATTCATCCATGTTGTTCAATGTATCAGCAGGTCATGTGTGAATATTCCATAAATTCTTCATCTGTTTACCTGTTGACAAACATTGGGTTGTCTCCAGTTTGCAGCTAATATGAATAAAGCTGTTATGAGCATTCTCGTACAAGTCTTTTTGTGGATCTATGCTTTCACTTCTCTTGAGTAAAAACTAAGGAGCTTAGTTACAGAGTCACAGGGTATATATGCATTTAATCTTATTTTAAAAATTGCCAAACAATTTTGCAAAGTGATAGCACCATTTTACACTTCTATCAGCAATTTATGAGAGTTCCACTTGCTACATATATTCAGCAACATTTAACTTTCCATTTTACCATTTTAGCAATCTGGCGGGTATGTAATGGTATCTCATTGTGGTTTTAATTTGCATTTCTCCTATGTCTAATGTTATTGAGCACCTTTTTATATGCTGATTGGCCATTTGTATATCTTTTGTGAAGTATTTGCTCAAGTCTTTTGTTCATTTCTTAAAAATTGGATTTTTTTCAATATTGAGCTGTTGGCATTATTCATATATTGTGGATATAAGTATTTTGTCAGATATATGGATTGCAAATGTTTAATCCCAGTCTGTGGTGCACCTTTTCCTTTTCTTAATCGTGCGTTTTTGTGAGAAGACATTTTGACAAAGTCCAATTTATCGATTTTATGTTTTATGGTTAGTGCTTTTCATGACTTAACTAAGAAATCTTTGCCTCTCCCAAAATTGCAAAGAGATTCTCCTGTGTTTTCTTCTAGAAGCCTTATAGTTTTAGCTTTTCTGTTTGGATCTATGATCCATCTTGAATTACTTTTTGGTGTATGGTAGGAGATAGGGGCTGAGGTACATTTCTTTTCTCATATAGATATCTAGTTCTTCTGGCATTATTTGTTGAAAGGATTTTTTTTCAAATGCTTTGTGCCTTTATTGAAAACCAATTGACTGTATATATTTGCATCTATTTCTGGTCTTTCTATTTCATCCCACCAATCTATTTGTTTAAACTTATACCACTACCACACTATCTTGATTACTGTAACTGTATAGTACATCTTGATGTAACCTGCTTTTAACACAAAGCAATATGTCGTGAAGATCTTCCCAGGTCAACAATTCTACCATAGTACTTTCAGCTTTTATGAATGCATAGTAGTCTAGTCTATGGATGAATTATGATTCATTAAACAAATTCTTTATTTTTGGATTTTTTAGAATTTATATTTTTAAGAATCACTTAAAAATTCTGCATTGTCCTAAATTATTCCCTAAGGATAAATTCCTAGAAGTAGAATTACTAAATTAAAGTATGTGTTGACTTTTAAGGATTTTCTAATATATTACCAAACTGTACTTCATAAAGCCTGTGTCAGTGTACAGCTGCCACTAGTCATATATGGTGAGAGCCAACACTGTGCATTATCATTTAAAATAAAAATTGCTGGGGCCGGCCCAGTGGCGGCGTTGTTAAGTTCACGCACTCCGCTTTGACGGCCCGTGGTTTCTCAGATTCAGATCCCAGGCACGGACAGACATACTACTTGTCAAGCCATGCTGTGGCGGCGTCCCATATAAAGCGGAGGAAGATGGGCACAGATGTTAGCTCAGGGCTGGTCTTCCTCACACACACACAAAAAATTAAATAAATAAAAATCGCTGTGTAATTTTAATTGATGGACAACACTAGCATATTATTAACAGTTTAATGTGCATTTTTAATTTATAATTTGTATTTACTAGTAAAACTCAAAGAATATGTTATGCATATTGACCATACAAAGGACAAGTATAATTTTTTTCTTTTTTGAATTGCCTTTTCATACTATTTGGTGATTTTTTTTATTGCCTTTACTTTCTTATAATGGACTAATGATCAAAGCTAATTGTAGCCTCAATCTAGAAGTCTTTTCAGGCCAATTACAGGAATGAGTAAATATATCAGCTTTTTTCCTGGAAATATCATAAATGAAATCACAGAAGAGATTCTATTCAATATTACTGTTAAAATAATTTTATTTATTATAATTATATTACGACCTTGTCCTGATTAAGATCTCCTTTTCCTTATCGTAAAACTCAGGCTCTGCTGCTTCAGGGCTTTGGCACAACATCCCATCCGTCCAGATGGCTTCTGACTTCCTATTTTGCTCTTGCTTTGCCCTGAAAACTTGTCGTCTCTGTACTCTTGGTCTGTTCCTTCTAAATGTGTTTCTTTGCCACTAGTTGTCCCTTTCAAATTCCACCTAAAAATTCTTTTCCACCTGCCCAAGTCTTTGACCAATATAGACTTACTGCCAACTTTTTCTTAGTGAAAAGTAGAATGGAGAAAAAATGATGGAGAAGGAAATACTAAGAAAAAAACTCTCAACAATGGTAAAAGGGAGAATTTCGTGTCACTTATTCAACTGTTATGCCTGTGTCTCTTAATCACTTGAGTGTCATTGTTTGGAACAGGAAATTTCTCTCTGATCTCAGTACCAGGAATAGTTATGCTTTTGAGCAGCTGGTTTGTTTTTACGTATGGACCTCATGACTCATTTAACCGATCATGCTCTCTTATCTGAGCTGGCTGCTAGAAATCTGAGAGTCAGATTTGTGGTCCATCTGTAGCAAGTGGATTGCATCTCAGACATACTTTCTTTGTATTAATCCCACTCATTTTTTATCATCCTATTTTTCCTACGTTTTTACTTAATCTTTTCTTATTTTTCCTACTACTTATTGTCCACTTACCCTTTTGTTTTACTTAAAAAGCAAAGTCTTGGGGGGCCGCCTGGTGGCGCAGCGGTTTAGTCCGCGCTTGGCAGCCCAGGGTTTGCGAGTTCGGATCCCGGGCGCCCGCTGACGCACTGCTTGTCAGCCATGCTGTGGCGGCATCCCATATAAAGTGGAGGAAGATGGGCACGGATGTTAGCCCAGGGCCAGTCTTCCTCAGCAAAAAGGGGAGGATTGGCAACAGATGTTAGCTCAGGGCTGGTCTTCCCCACAAAAAAAAAAAAAAAAAGCAAAGTCTTATAGCATATATTTTGAACACTGACTTAAAACCCTTTTTTTCAGAATAATAATCTATTAAATAAATAGACAATCTCCTATTTTCTAAGAGAAAAGGAAAGAAAATTTGCCTTAGCCTAATGTCATAATTCATGTCTCACCTATCATGGGCTAAAAACTCCTAAAAGCAGTACCTCTTGTACCCCAATCTTATCCCTATTTGCAAATAGAGAAGTGGATATCAAGAAGTTAAGTGAATTGCCCAAGATCACAGACTGGCTCAGTGACAAAGGACTTTTGCTTCCTCACCCAGAACATTGTTTATGAGTCCTGCACTCTACTTGCACTTGGGTCACGGCTATTTGAGGGTAGTTAATCACTTTGATAATTCATTCAAAGAACACTAGTTTATGTTCTAAAGCCACGTTGGGTTTTTGGGTCTAGGGAGAACTGGCCTAAGGTTATTATAAAGTTAATTGTTTTGGATTTTTTTTTTTTTTGAGTGGCTATTGTGGAGAAAAAAAATCATTGTTTCTTGACTTTTCCAAAATCTGTAACTCAGAATTAGAAAAAAATTATTGTGATTTTGTTGATCCTCACTGCTCAAAGAAAGTACAAAATAACAATATTCCAAAGAATAATACTATTCTATTAATGAAAGCATTAACCTGTGTAAAACATACAGAGATGCTTAGGAAATTCATAGTTAAGCCAAAGCTGATTTTGGTTAGTTGTCAGGGGAGATTGAAAAGCATAGCTGAGTTAGGATTTGAGAGAAGGATAGGACTTGAATTATTCAAGTAAGGTGGGAAAGTCTTCCAGGAGACAGTAAAGGTATAGAAGCAGGAATGAAGATGACATATTGGAGATGAAGGAAGGACATCATTTGACCAAAGTGAGGGACCATTTTGGGGACAGTGGTTTTAAACTGTATTTCTCACCTTCATAGGGCAAAATGAAAGTCAAGGGAAATTTTCAATTTTGTTCTCGGAGTGACTGGAAATCATCATAGGTTCCTGAAGGAGACAAAGTGTTGACACTTCTGTTGTTCTAATCCACAGCTGAGCACAGAAAGGAAGATAGCATTGGGAGGGGTTATAATAGTTAGGATTGTCTCACAGTGACCCTGTAAATGAAAAAGAAATGTTCAATTTAAGAGTCATTGCCCAGAAAAAATAGAGAGAACTTAATGATTGATTAGATAAGAAGAAAGTGGAAGAAAGATAATTGTAAGGCCTCAAATGTTGACCAAGAGACAGTTTTGAGATGTTCAGAAAGCATTTGGAGACATGAGCCTGGGAATTTGATAAGAAGTCAGAACAGGAAGTGGCAATGTGATAGTTTTAAGTCATTTAATTCAGTAACTCAACTTCTTAGTTTCTGCTTAATATACAAGCCTATACTGGACACTATAGAAGGTAAAGAAGAAAGGTAAGACATGGTGAAGCAAGGCTTAAGCACAAAGAGGTGTGCAAATGTGTATGAGGAACATAGATGTAAATTGGGAGCCAATTGAGTATAAAAAAGTCTTAAATAGAAGAAATCTCTATTCAGCAAAGAAAACAATCAACAGAGTAAAAAGGCAACCTACAGAATAGGAGAAAATATTTGCAAACCATATATTTGATAAGGGATTAATATCCAGAATATATAAAGAACTCCCACAACTCAACAACAATAGCAAAAAATAACTGAATTTAAAAGTGAGCAAAGGACTTGAATAGCTATTTCTCCAAAGATATACAAATGGCCAATAAGCATATGAAAAATGCTCAAATCTCTAATTATCAGGGAAATGCAAATCAAAACCACAATGAGATATCACCTCACACTCATTAGGATGGCCACTAATTTTAAAAATTTAAAAAACAGAAAATAGCAAGTGTTTGATGAGAATGTGGAGAAATTGGAACCCTTGTGCACTGTTGATGGGAATGTAAAACGGTGCAGCTGCATGGAAAACAGTGCAGAGATTCCTCAAAAAATATCTTATGGATGTTTTGAACAGGACCAAATGTCCTGCAAGCTTTTTTCCATCATTTGGTTCTAAGTATTTAGGTATCCTTTCAATGTATGTGGACTATTGTAAATAGTATATGGCTGGATTTGTTTTTAATCCAGCCTGGCCATCCTTATGTTTTACCTATAGAGTTTAGCCCATTTACATGTATTGTGATTAATGATATAAAAGAATTATGTGTGTGTATATATATATACAGAGAGAGAGAGAGAGAGAGATAAAATCTGCTGTCTGCAAGCTGGACATCTAGGAAAGTCAGAGTGTAATTCACTCCAAATCTGAAGGCCTGAGAGCCAGGGTAAGTCTCAGTCCAATGGCAGAAGACCAAAGTCCCAGCTCCAATATTCAGGTGGAAAAGGCAAACTCTGCCTTCCTCAACCTTTTTGTTCTGTTCAGATCTTTAACTAATTGGATGCTGGCCATCCACATCGACAAGGGCAATCTGCTTTACTCAGTCCACCAATTCAAATGCTAATCTCATCCAGAAACACTCTCACAGATACACTCAGAAATAATGTTTAGTCAAATATCTGGGCGCTCCGTGGCCCAGTTAAGTTGACAAAAAAAATTGACCAACATATCTGCTAATGTCAATAATCCATTCCTAAAATATCAGATATTTTGCATGAAAATATTGAGAGTCTATTTTCTGTTATTTTAAATGAGAAAATGTATAATGTATTATATGTTAACCATACCTCCAAACCAATTTTCTTAAGTAAAATACTTAAATACAAATAACAAATTATCATATTGGGATTTAAAATGCTTACAACATTGTTTTATAATTGCCAAACATGAAAGTCTGCATGCATACCATAAACACATATTTACAATATGGCAAAGCAAATAACATAAGTAAATAAATGTTAGAAAAAAACGCAGTGAAAAATTTCCGATAAAAACAAGATAATTATCTGCAGTATATGTAACTCACCAAGTGAGGAGAAAACTTAATACTTGAAGAAAACTGAGAAGGGAGCAGGACCACAGCAGCAACTGTTCATCACCGGTTGTAGAAAGTGCTGATGCGGATGAATGAGTTGATAACAGGTAATTTCAAGCAAACTATCCAACTCAGAAACTGGTAGAAGCTTTCCATCATTTGGCACTGCTGAAGAGACTCCTGAACAAGAAAGCCATGAGAAATTTTCAAAGGAGGTGACCAACATTAAAGAATGAAAAATTTGTAAAACAGAGCTTTGCTTAAATTCCCATTATTTACATTTATTTTCTCCGTTCTCCACACTTTCCTTCAATGCTTTCTTAGATTGTGTGTGTGCATATGTGTGTGACTCCTCTTTCATTACTAGTCAAAAATGAGGGCTAATACGAAAGGCCCTTTGGAAATGTGCTCAGGACAAGCGCGCAGTGGTGAAGGGTCGTTCCCATTGGCTGTAACGCTAGGATGTTCCACTCAGGGCCAGCGTCCCGGCTGTTGGAACTCTGCATGCTTTTCAAAACATCTTCATGTGATTCCGATGATTTATCCACTGTATTTGGAATGCGACCTGATACCATTCCAGCACATCATTTTGTTGAAAATGCACTGAGTATTTGGAATGTAATTAGACATTGCTCCTATATAACACGGGATGATAAAAAATGTATTCAGAAATATGTAAGTTCTATGATATTTCTTTATTAAAAACCGAGAGGTATTCTACTGGAAAGATAGCAGCTGAGGAAAATTCTTTAATACATGCCTGTATTTTAATTTACTTTTACAATCTGATTCTTTCTCCAACTGTGTTTCTATTCTTTGTTGCCCTCCCTCCCTACTTCTTTCTTGCCTTCAAGCCCAAATATGGACTGGCTTGTGGTTATGAATTATCAAGGGAGATATGAGACATTGTTTTTCTCATTCCCAACATCAAATTCAAGTCAGGCAAATCGCCTCGCTGCCCTCCTCTATATGTTGGGTTTCATTTCTCATTTTCCATTGCACTAAGGGTGTAGCCTTTCAAAGTCCTGGATTTGGAGTTCACCTCTTAAGACTGCTGTAGCTTTAGCGCTGGCTCCCTGCATCCACGCCTCCGCCAAAACAGGAGGGCGGGGTCTCGGTACAGAAGCCAGCCTGAGTGTTCCCGTGCGTCCCAGGTTTCGCATTTAGTTTCGTTCTCACCTCTGAGAAAGCCATACTTTCATACTAGCTCAGATTTTTAAAAATTATTTAGTATTGAACTTGTTTCCGTCAAGAGGGCTGTTCAGGGCATCTGATCTGCCTGCTCTACTGGAAACAGAAGTCGCTCCGCCTTTTTTAACATCTCTGTTATTGTCCAAACACAGGGAGTCAGAAAACTGTCGATTAACTCCTTAATTCATGCTAAATGAATGCAGAAAATAAATGAAACAGGTCAAAAAGTGCCATAATGTTTTAACATAGCAAAATGCGACTTAAATCATAGGAATAAAATTAAGGTAAATCACGTCTCCAATGGTCACAGAAGGCCCGTGTGCTCAGACGGGCGTGCTGCTCCCAAATTCAGCAGGTTTCCTGCTACTGGGAGTGTGAACAGGACTACTGGTATTTGGGGATGGCTGTAGAGAACTGTTATCCTGTTTCTGTTTAAAATAACAATCCTATGGGCATGGAAAAAAGGCTGGAAAAAAAACTTAGTGGTTATCTCTGGGTGACGGGAACTATGACTCATTAGTTATTTTATTTGTGCTTATCTTTTTTCTCTAAAATTTCTGCAAGAGACGTGTTTTATTTTGTAAAAAAGAAAAATGGCAATAAGTTTTTTTTAAGTCAAAGATATATGAAATACAGCATTTTGGGACTGGGAGGCAGGGTCTACACAGGGGCTTCAGAAGATCAGTGCTTTGCTATTGACACCACAGGGCAGACAGGTGCCTTTAATCAGAAGGAGCAGAAAAAATGATAAAATGATTTATGAGAATAAATGGTGTGGAAAGGTTTAAGTAGGCGAACATGGCAGAGAATGGTTTCTAAATGTTACAGGTCTAAACACTTAGGATGACGTATTCTTTAACTCACAATAAAATGCAATAGCTAGAAGATGTAAAAGGAAAGCAGTTCTTTTGAAGGCTGACAATGAAAAAAACACTTCCTGAAATTGCCTAAGATTAGAAAATACATTTAAATTTTAATTAGGATGATTAATCAGCTCAATATTCTATACACACGGGAAGGTATAAAAAGAAAAGCAATCTTCCTGAGGATGCCCATGCTAATGTAGGCAAAGAAGTTTCCTTATACAATCCATCCATTCATTCAACTAGCAAACATTATTCAGTACCTACTATGTGCCCAGTACTGTGATGGATCCTGGAACCAGGATGGATCCAAGTACCATGACGTATCCTGGATCCTTGCTCATTAGGGACTAAATCCTTTTGTGAATTTGCCACAGCACAATGACCTCTCCTATCTCTTTACTAGGCTATGAAGGGACCAGTTTCTGGTCATGGTATCTGACCTATATTCTCCCATCCAGACCCACAGGTTCAATTTCACTTGGTATGCATTTGCTGAAAGCAAAAGAAATGATCCCAGTCACCTATCACTTGAACGAGAGGCTTTAACTGAACTTACATCAGGGGAGCTAGAGTCCCAGTTTGTGGTAGATTTGCCAGGTCCAAGCCCTGCCCTCTTTGCTATACCGCATAGTTGTTGGCTGTTAACACATTTGGCCCCCAAATGTAGCCAAGAAAGAGAACTCAGATACTGGTATTTTGAAGTAGAGAACAAACAAATTGATAGCCCCTGACCTAGAAACTTCCAGAAACTGCTTCAATTTTATAGTTTCTGCACAACTAAAAAACTGTAACCCAAATGGCAGCAAGGTGTTTATTCAAGAGTAGAAGCATGTGATATCATTGCTCCTATTTCCTTCCTGCTACTTCAAGTGCAGCAGCTTGAAGAAGTAACTACAAGACAATAGAGTGAAGTCAGAGCCTGATGGGAAGCTCATGACTTGTCTGGTTTCAGGCTTGTGCTTCTTAGGGTCCCTCCTAGAGAAGCTGCTTTATCCATGGGCCTTGGAAACAGCATCCCAAAGGTGGCATCCCCATGGAGAAGGTAGGTCAATCAGATTCTCAAGAGAAGAGTTTGAACTTAGCAATAGAGACTGTAATGAGACAGAGGTCACAATACAGAGTTGGACCTGTGGCCTTACTGGGTCATGGGCAAGATAAATAAGGGAAGAAGCTGACCAAAGGAGCAAGAAGAGACAGATGAGAGAAAAGCAGAGAGAGACAGAGATAAGAGAGATTGAATGGCCATGAGATATTGGAGAAACATGGGTTCTTCACCTCAGTCCCTGAGGTGACTGAGGTGACTGTCAGAAATGATCTGACGTTTCTGTGGAAGAGCTCCCTCTTTGCTTGGGCTAGCTTGGGTGAGTTTGTTTTCTTTAGCTTCTAAAGAGTCTTGACTAAGACCAATCAGAACACAGTTGAGCCATTTTACTACTTGGCATAAGTAACATTCAAATGCTTCAGTGGGTACACAAGCTCTATTAGTGAAAATCAACAGCACACTGCAAAGCGAATGGTTAAAAATGCACGGCTGGCTACAATAATACCTAAACATGAGAGGGTGAAATGGATTGCGTGATCAACTTAAGATTCAGTAGAAAACCAAGATGCATGCCACAGGGGACATTTTAAGCCCTCGTCTCTGATGGAAATAACAACTTGAGCGCCTTGATCAACTACTGGGCTTAAAAATGTTACGAAATTAGGTGCTCCCAATAGCAGCAGTAGTGATATTAATTTAAGAGTATTTCGTTAACTCAAGACAACAAGCTGAGGCTTCATGACAGGCCTCTGGATTTTCCAAATCATGGTATAGTCTGATGGACTGAATACATCAGCTTTTGTTTTCTACTTAGCAATATCAGAACAGTGTTTAGGTACCTGAGTCACAAATACATTTACACAATCTTTTTTGATGCTTACAACTCATTTATTAAATGGTAATGGTCTGGTCCTCCAATAAAGACAAATTAGTCTTTCTCTTAGGAGATAAACCTATAAAGTATTCTCTTGTCTACAGCCCTCATCCAAATAGATCTTGTGCCTTCTGAAAGATGAATAATTATAGCCCCTGAGGAGATTTGCTATATATCTTGCTGTGGTAGTCATCAAATTGGAGGAAGGGTTGATAGGTGTGGGCCACAATAATAAGATGAACAGCCCTGTTGTCTGTCAGGCAGCAAAGTGAATCGATATGAACAGCCCTCGTTACCACAGGTTGAGTGGGTATGTGTGGAGTCCAGTTTCTAGGCATGTACTCTTTCTCTCTGTGGTAGAATAAATACTACGCCATAAAAACTTACTTATCATAAATAAATTCATCTAATGAGTAAGTAAAAGAAAGATCATGTATGACTTACGGATGAGTTCATTTGGGGCCCTATTTTATATAAATAGCCTGCCCTTCAAAATAAAATAGCCATATTACTTTTTGCCACACTGGAAGTCTATATTCCTTGGGGAAAAATGGCAGATCAGAAATCAGAATCTAACAAGCTGTGCATAATAAATGCGTAGCACATGTTACGGCTGAATTCATTCTTTCTGTTTGTGGCATATACATTCTACCTAGAATTGCAGAAGTGCTTGTTATCTTGATGACACTGAGGCAAAGAGAGAAGATGACAACAAGATGCCATATATAGCTCAAGATATTGCCTCCTGGGACCATGTCAGTATTCCTAGCAGTAAATCCATGGGAATAAACTCACTGGAGTTTAAAGTTGCCATATCCTAATTATGGATTGTTCTTAGCAGTCCCCTAGTTCCTGTGGATTAATTTTATAAATTATATTGGTTTTGTTATAACATATATTCTTTACAAAATGCAGGTTATAAATTACTTGGGCTCCTGTTAATTCAATATATTCTTTGGATGACTCTGTCCTAGGAATTCTTACTGGTAAAGCAAACCCTTGTCTCTCCAACTTCAATATTCCCAGTTTCTTCTCTTTAAAATGTCTATATGATTTATTATCTTATCCTTCATTCAGCAAATATTTATTGCCTGCCAACCATGTATATAGCATCATGCTAGACACTAGGAAAATTGTAAAGATGTATGTATAATGCATACTCCTAGCCCTCTAGAAAATTCATCTTTTTCAGGATAACAAGACATGCAGACAGGAGACATGAAATATCAATACAGAAGTTAGAATAATGCAAAACAATAAAAGAGATATCTCAAAGCAGTATGTTTTGAAATGCCAAATAACTGGTGTAGACAAAAAAAATAAAAGAAGAGAGTAGTAGAAGCACTAATCTTTCAGTGCTCAGTGATCAGAAAAGTCTTCCTGGAAAAGGAGCAGAGAAGATTTGAACCATTTTAAAAGAGGTAGTTCAGGCGTGGACCAAAGGCATGCGTCAATATGCAGAGGTGGGTGAGGCAAGGCGTGTTAGGAGAAAATGGACCACTCCTCAGACTGGGGGGAGGTTTAACGAGTGCACGAGAACAAGCAGGAGAGTAATTTGAGGAGAGTTGGTACAGCATCTTGACTAGTAGTCTGTGCTTCATCTTAAAAGTAATGGGTATCCATAAAAGGTTTTAGTATTAAGTCAACTTTATTGAGGTATAATTTATATACAATCAATTGCACACATTTTGAATGTACTGTTAGGTGAGTTTTAACAAATGGATACCGTCATGTAACCACCACTGTAAACAAGATATGGAACATCTCCATCACTCTAGAAAGTTCTCTTGTGACTCCTTCCAGTCAACTCTTCCCAATCCCTTCTTTTTCTTTAACTTACCACAGTCCACTATTTACCCATCACAGGACATTTTGAATGGTTCTGGTTTTAAGCTATAATATTTTCAAGCTGCTCTATTATATTTCGTACAGCTGTAAACACTTTCAAACAGAGGTTTTTAAAAGATTTGTGAATTATTTTCTTAAGCTGGGCTTCCCAAATGGTATCACGGGGCTAACTCATATGACACTCCATTTACCCACTAGATTTTGAGTGTCAGGTAGCATCTGATGCCATATTTCTACCTTGCTCTGACTTCTAGCTTCCCAGGTTGCATGCTAGGTTTCTTCACTGGTTTCATTATCAGCATCAATAAGTCCATTTAAGACTTCAGGTTAAACGTGGTAGATTTATAATACACATATGTCTCCTCTCACTCTCAAGACCCTGATAAAATTAAAATAAAAGGATAAAAATATATATAATTTTTTATCCACAAAGATAACGAGAATGGAGGATAAGATAACAGCAGAGAAGAAGTTTCAACACATCTTGGGAAGATAGAAGGCAGATGGAGCTGCAGTAACTGACTTAGCAAAGGAAGCCATATTTGAAAGAGCCTTTGAGATGAGAAATCACTTTATCCATAAAGTCTCTGAGATTCTCAGACTATCAGTTAGATACTGCAGAAAGAAGGGATGAGGCATGAGGTTGAAAAAAGGGCTTGGTTGAAAGTCTGTGTGTATGAAGTGGCTAGACCCCAAGGCTCCTCCTCCCACATTATTCTGTCAGGCAATTAAGCATCATCTCTCCACTTCAACTTCTGCCCCAAGCAGGAGATGAGAGATTTAATTTCTTGACAACTCAATGAAGAAGCACTGAACTCAGAAATCCTAGATGTAGTGGAGGACATAAAGTGAAGAAATTAAATGAAGGAGAGAATATTGGATGGTGGGTGGTCCTTACTTAGCTCACTCCAAGGACATTGGCAGCTGGGCATATGGCTCACAGCAAGGAGACTGGAGGACTCTTCTTATGGACACTGAAGCCCTCGGAGAACAAAACTCCAAAAAGTGACTTTTAGGCTCCACTTCAAATTCAAATGGCCACTTCACTGACTGATTGCCCTGCAAAAATGTCTCCTAGCTGACAAATCTCACCTGTGCATACAGAGATTCCAAGAAACGCCTTGTTGCTTCTTTTTTTTTTTTTTTTAAATGAATAGCCAAGGGTTATTGCCATTTTAGGAGAACTTCCAACTTGAAAGGGAGAGATGAAAACAAAGTATAAAAAGGAACCCAGAGGAAGGAAAAGAGAGTACAGAAAACAGAAGAAATTTTCCCCCCAAAAGTAAATACCCATAGAGAGATAAAAGGATATGTTGCATTCATAAAATAAGAATAGAAAGTTTTCAAAAAAGAATAGTTAAGAATCAGAAAATGCTCTTGAAAATTAAAAATTAGATAGAATCAAGGAACTCTCCCAGAAAATAAAGCAAAACAGCAAGGAGGTGGGAAAACAGGAGAAAAAGATATTAAAGTTTCAACCTAGGAAAAACATCTGAGCTCCAGAAAGAGAAAACACAAAAATAGGAAGAAGAAAATCAACAAAGAATTAATATTAAAAAATCGTATGAATATCTAGATGGAAAGGGCAGCTCAATAAACTGCAAACAGATTCATATTAAGGCATATTATAGTAAAATTCCAGAATACCAAAGATAAAGAGAAGATTAACAATTGTTTTTAAAAGCTTTCAGAGAGAAAAACAGTGCCACACTCAAAGGAACATGGATCAAAATGGCATTGGATTTTTCAATAGCTACACTGGACATCAGAAAACAATAGAGCAATTCCTAAAAATTCTGAAGGAAAATTATTTAGAACCTTGAAATGTATCCCCAGCCAAATAAACGGTCATGGGTCAGAATGAAAGGAAGACATTTTCAGAAAGGCAAGGTCTCAAAAGCTGACGTCCCTTGCACCCTTTCTTATGAAACAACTGAAGGATATTTTCCATAGAAATAAGGAAAATTATCAAGATAGTGAAAGACATAGAATTCAGAAAATATGGGAATTCTACAGGAAAGTAGTGAATGAAATTCCCTAGACGATGTGGAAAGGAGATTCTCTTTTACAGCAGTATAGGAAGTACAACGACCAGCCAGTCCTGGGTGGGGCAGGATCACCAGTGGGTCTGGGAGGAGGTCTCCAGGGAAAAATAAAGGGAATTGATGGACTATCTGAAATGTTGAAATGTCTTATAAAAAATTATATGAGAAGAAAAAAGGAAGCAATTAACAAATTCAGGTTGGGGGCATACCAAGTGCAAGTTAGAAATGGAAGTGAAATTATCAGGTGAAGCAGGCTTTAAATAAACAGGTGTGAAATGAACAGAGAGTGGGAGTGACGTGGGATGGTGATGTGGAAATGCATATATGTGCATTACACATGGAGATGTATAAATGCACAGGCACGCATGCACAGGCGAGTGTGTGTGTGTGCACGCACATGTGTATCACAGGAAAGAGAAGTGAGGACAGAGGAAGAATGAAGAGATTATACTGTGTGTATTCAGAAGTATATGGATGCTGACGCTGACATAAATCTCAGGCTCCTTTATGGAAATATCCATCAGGTGATTTGTTTGTTTTTCAGTTTGTTATAAGGTTAGAGGTCACTGCTAAATTCTGCAAAGTGGCCTGTGATGAATTGCATCTTGGGAGTTGGAACTTCCCAGGTGCGGCTGTCCACACAGCGCGGCCCGTGTCTGAGGGCTGGAGGGGTTTGTTGGCATTCTGAAGTCGACTGATCTGAAAGTGTTTCCTGGGAATCCATGTGATAACCCTTGTGCAGAAGTCTGCTGTCACGTCCTGGTGCTGAGCTGTGTAAAGCAGACTAAGTCAAATCCGTCTCAGAAGCTACCTTTCAAAGCCTCCACGCGGTGCTTCCACTGGTTAAAAGGGCTTCAGCAAAGAGCACACTAGACGGGCAGGCTCCCTGCTGATTTTGAGAAAACGGACGACTCTGCCTTTTACAAGTCTGGGTGGAAGCCACAGTGGGAATGCGATTCTGCAAAAATGTTCACTTTTCTTTTTCACTCCCTTGACTATTATTACTGACTGTTGTTATTTGTCATTAAGATCTAGGACACACACACACAAAAATCTTTAAAATATTCTTTATTTCACACAGCATAATTTTTTAGGAATGACAGAGATGACACCAGGATGGAAGTGGAAGAGCAGCCAAAAAGAACAGCAGGCATGTCAAGGGCATTGGCCTGGGGATGGCACCAGACTGCTGAAGAGGGTCCTAAAAGGGTGTGACAATTGGAGCCTGCCATCAGAGACGTGGGTTCAGGTCCCGGCTGTGAACACAGGCAAACGACTTGACGTGCCTGGGCCTCAGTTTTCTTGTCTGTAAAGTAGAAATAATTACTCATTATCGTGAGATATTTCAAAGAAAGCATATGTGAAGGATTTTTAAATGTAGGGAATTATAAACGTATAATTTACTATTATTACAATTCATATCATAGCGACACCTTTTATAATGCATAATTAGTATGATATGTGATATATAATTATTATGATACATTTTATAACATAATATGTAGAGAGTATATGTCAAATATCTTTCCATTTTTCAGCATTATTTTGATGCATTGTTCCCAACCTGTAGACAATTAAACTGTGGCTGATATATAACTGGAATCACTAAGGTGACTGTTCTTGAATTACACATTTGGTGCAAAGACCAATTTTTCAGCTGAGGTGGCTGCTGAACAGTGAACAGAGCACTGGGTGTCCTTAGGATCCAGGACCAGTCGACTTGATTCTACCACTCCTTGAAATGCACCCTGGTCAGGTCACACCTGAGTCTTCACATTTGTACAATAAAGGGGTTAGAAGGATGGTCTCCAAGGTTCTCTACCTGCTCTGAAATTCTGTTCTTCAGGTGAGGCATCTGGGTTAGGCATAAGGGTAATCAGCAACTGTGTTAGTTATCTATTACTGCATAACAAATTACCCCAAAACTTTGCAGCTTCAGCAACATTTATTATCTCACAGTTTCTGTGGGAGGGGAATCCAGGCTCCGCTTAGCTCGGGGCCTGTGACTCAGGGTCTCTCACAGCCTTTGGTCAAGCTCTTGGCCAGAGCTGCAGCCTCCTCAGGGTTCAATGTGGGGAGCAGCCCCTTCCAGGCTCACTCATGTGACTGTTGGCAGAATTCAGTTGCTCCAAGTTGTTGGGCTGAGGGCTTCAGGTCCTTACCGGCTGCTGGCTGGAGACACCCATTCCTCACCACCTGGGCTTCTCCACAGAGCTACTCAAAACAAGGCAGCTGCCTTCCTCCAGAGTGAGGGCTCTGAGAGAGAGATGGAGGGAGGGAGAAAGGAAGGGAGAGAAAGAAGATTCCCAAAATAGAAGCCACAGTCTTTTTGTAACCAGATTCAGAAGTGACATCCCATTGCTTCTGCCAAATTCTATGCGTTAGAGGCAAGCCCGGTAAGTCTAGCCCACATTCAAGCAGAGAGGTTTACACAAGGGCATGTATAGTGGGAGGCGGCGATCTGTGGGACATTTTAGAGTTGGCCAACCACAGCAACTAAGGGAGAAACATCAGGGAATTACCTCATAGTTGGAATCATGTGATACTATTTATCCATTGGTTCATTCCTGCCACAAACGTTATTCGTTGCCTTCCATGACAACGCCTTGTGTTACATGCTCTGAGACAGCAAACACAACTAAGAAAGTCCTTGTCCCCATCTGCTTACATTTGTTCTCAGTGAAGCGGGGGTGGGAGGCTATTGGAATCACCTGGAGCTGCTTCTCAACTATGTTTTCCCAGGAGGGTGCTCCACCCACACTGATTCTAATGTGCTTTCCTGTTAAGAACTACTAGTAAGAGAAAGGTGAAGACTGCTAGTCCAAGAACTGCAGGATAACATGGAAAAAGGTAGGACCATAAGAGCAGTCTCTGTCACCAGACCCAGAAGTGCCCCTCCCGGTGGCTGTCCCTGAGAGACGATATTGGAAGAAGCACATGCTATCTAATGCCAAGTTCCAAAAATGAACCAGAAGGTGGCTGCTTCCATACCAAACACTTCCAGCACCTTCCCTATTTCATTTTTTTTTTATCATGTTCTATGCCCATTTTCCCCGCCAGATGCCAGAATCCATTGAAGGCAGTGTCTCCATCATATTTATATCCCCACCCCCAGTCCCCCAGCCACACCCCAACAGGTTTCTTTCCTGTCAATCCCCCTCTTTAGTTTATTTAGGTCAATGCTCTGCATGTGGTACATGTTCAATAAATTGATGTTAACTTTAAAAGTCAAATAAAATGAGACACAAAGTACTGCGCGAATTTAGAGGAGGTAATATACTTAAATGAGAATATTATTTGAAGTCTTTCCAAGAAAGAGATGGAATTTATATTTGGTTTCCTTTGAAATTCATTTTTGCCAGTGAAATTTTGTCACAAATCCCTGTCGGGAAGTGAGCTCCCTGTGTGGAAGGCAGCGGGGCCAGAGAGGGTGAGGGCTGCTTACTCCTTCAATTTTAAGCATCCATGGCCTTTGGAGTTTTCTGCCTCCCTTTATCTCTCTTGATGCT
This sequence comes from Tapirus indicus, assembly GCA_031878705.1. Lineage (NCBI taxonomy): Eukaryota > Metazoa > Chordata > Mammalia > Perissodactyla > Tapiridae > Tapirus > Tapirus indicus. Next base: position 14,236,441 of record CM062933.1, read on the forward strand.
AAGACCCAAGGGGAAAAATGGTGTCTTCATCAAACATTGATACTGTGTGTTATGGGGCATGTGTTAGCAGTCACATGAGAGGACTCTGCATGGCGCGTGTCCCTGAGGGGGTTACATAGTACCTCTCCAAAATTCATTCCACCCAGAACCTCAGAATGTCACCTTATTTGGCAATAGGGTCTTTGCAGATGTAACTAGTTAAGGACCTAGAGGTGAAATCACCCTGTATTTACAGTGATCCAATGACTGGTATCCTTGTAAGAAGAGAGGAGGACACACAGAGACATAAAGACGGCCATGTGAAGACAGAGGCAGAGATTGGAGGTATGCTGCCACAAGCCAAGGAATGCCTAGAGCCACCAGAAGCTGGAAGCAAGGAGGGATTCTCCCCTAGAGCCTTTCAAGGGAGTGCAGCCATGCCAATGCCTTGATTTCAGTCTTCTGGCCTCCAGATCTGTGAGAGAAGAAATTTCTATTTTAAGCCACCAAGTTGTAGTAATTTTATTACGGCAGGCTCAAGAAACTGATCCAATCCCCAACCACCCACAGAACTATGGGTAACTTGGACACAAAACGCATCAATAATTATTTTCCTAAAAAAAGTTTCAAGTCCTTCTGTATCCCAGGTGGGTTCTTTTCTGCTTCAGGAACATTGTACAAAAGAGGAAGAGGAACAAAGAAAAGCAAAGTGTTTGAAATGCTTGGTTTTCTGGCCAGGCGTGTGCCCTGGTTGTACACTGTCCGCTGCTCCTCGGAAGGCGTCACCGTGGGTGTAGAGGGTGTCTTTCGAGGTTAGCAAGGAAGTGAGATCATGGGGCCAGCATTAGACCTAGAGGAGTTGAGAGAGTTATTCCTTCACAGAAATTGAAAAATTAGCAAACTTTACAAGGCATTGGCCACGTATGTGATCACAGAGGTGCGGAGAAGGAGGCTAATTGAGGAAGCTTTAGAGAGGAGGTAAGGATGACACTAGACGGGCAGTCAAGGGAGTGAGCAGAGGCCGTGTCTGTGTTGGTACGCACGCAGACCTGGGTGCCAGATCAGCTCCCGTCTGAATCCTGCTTTGTTTCTTACTGCCTGTGCAACCTGAGGTGACTCTCGAATTTTCTAATCTCCAAAATTGGGAGAGTTATTACTCTCCCAATCGGGACCTACCTTATGTTGTTATTGTGAGAGTTGATGCAGTAATGTTCAGAGAACATAGGATTATGTGCTTAATACACAGATTGATGAATGTGAATTATCATCATTATTATCATGAGCTGGGACACAGTATTAGCAGGAGCAAAATAAATTGGAACCATCCTGATATATGTGAAACTCGATGGATAAGGAGACAATTGATTGGATTAGAGGATTCTTCAGGCTCAGCAATGAGACTTTCTTTGGACCCTAAACTGTTACCTTGAAATTCAATCAGTTGAAGTGCAAACGTATATTTATTTTTGTAAGACTGAAATTCTGCAATTATTGATGATTTGGAAAACTATTCATTTTATGTGTAAAAAATTTTAAGAACTTTCAGATAGTTAAATGGAGAAATAGAGATGGTCATTTTTTAAATGAGAGAATGAGTTAGCTCACTTATTTTAGAAAGAACATAATTTTACTTTTAAGCCAACATGTTACAAAAATGAAAACATAAATACAAACAGACCATAGAACTGCACTGTCCACTACAGTAGCCACTAGCCACATGTGGCAACCGAAAACTTGAAATGTAGCTAGTCTGAACTGAAATGTGATATAACTGTAAAATTCACTCTGGAGTTTAAAGACTTAGAATAAAACAAGGAATTTAACCTATCTCATTCATCACTTTTGTATTGATTGTGTTGAAATGATAATATTTTGGATATGTTGGGTTAAATAAAATGTATTACTACAACGAATTTCACTTGTTTCTTTTTAAATGTGGCTACTAGAAAATTAGAAATCACATACATGTCTTGCATTTGCATTTCCCTAATATGTCTTTATCGGATATCCTTGCACCGGACAAAGAGAGGCAGAAGCTCCTTGCATTTATTCACTCGTACATTTATTCTACCATTATCAGCCTTTAGTACTGGGAATGCTAAGATAAACGTGGCCATCTTTGTCCACATTTCAGGGTTTCGAGTTTATTGAGTTAGGGTAGGATGTGTGAAGCCAGCAGGCGTCGACCCCTGTGTGCTGGGCTGGGTGAGCCATCCCTTGTAATATGCCTGTTCTACACCTCACCCCACCTTGCTCTTTGCTTCTGATTTTGCCCTTTCTCTTCATCACAGCCATGCCTTTCTTTACACCCACTCCTCTGCCACTGCCCCTCCAGCTCCAGCAGGAATTTGACACTCAGACCTGTACTCACAGGACCACAGAAAAGAACTCACCTTCACATCCTTCTCCACACCACTCCCAAAGAACCAGCTTCCTAAGAGCCTAGGCCTGGGTGTCTTGATTCTTCACTAAAAAGTAGCAGAGTCCTTTGTTTGAGAGATTGGTTTTTTACAGAAAATACCCCAGACCATTATGGACATTAATAATTCTCTGCCTCCCTCTCTCTTCCACCCCTTACTCCTTTTTACCCCAATCCTTTAGAAAATTCCATAATCTCCCTCTGATAACCACGTCAGTATCTAATAACATAACATCACACAAGGAAGTGACTTTTTTACACCTGGATCTTCCCTGTTACAATGTCGTCCCATCCTGTAGTTCTTCTCACAGTGGAGGAAAGCAGCCTTCCCATGGAGCCGTAGGCTGTCCCACGTGCATGCAAATAGTTAATGAACTAGCCTTTCTTCTTTTTTCATATCAAATAAATACAATTTTGTTAATGTTTCTTTCGTTTTTTTGTTTGTTTGATTTTGCTTCCTTACACCCTCAACTTATTCCACTTAGGTTTTGAGGCAGTAAATTATTTAGTGCAGTTTCGAGGTTCTTATTTTCTAGAAACTTGTTTATGTTGGTCTTTTTCGAGCCCCCACCCCTAGCTTGCAAGGGTCTTGGTATTCCATTAAATAAATGAAAACAATGCATTAAGATATGGCACATAGAGTAAAAAAAGAACCCTTGTTTTCCACTTTTTATACTTTTCTTTATCCTCACTCAGTATTCCCCATCATAGTAACAGAGCTTCATTACTGATTCATTTTTAACTCCAGGCCACCCCCCATCCCTGTCTGTCATTCTTGTGTTATCTGCAATTCCCAAGAGAGTATTTGTTTCACTGTCTTTCCTGTCATCCTGCAATTTTTCATCTTGGATTCCATTCTACTTGCTCTAAAATTAGCAAAGAAAAAATATTAAGAATGGTTGTTTTTTGGTTGTAAGTGAACTTGTATAAGGTGGGAGCTCTAGTCTTTATTTTTTAGTTTATCTTATTCCCCAAAGTGAAAAGTATCTTATTCCCTGCTACTTAAACCGTAATTCTTTTGGCAGTGGTTTCTGGGTCAGAATCAAATTCTTTCCTTTGCCTTCAAAAACAGCAAATGCATCAAGAGCGTCATTTCATTCTATATACTGAATTATGGAATACCCATAATATTTCCTGGCCCGGAAGACTTCTTAATGTTTGCAGGATGTAGTTCCAGAATAATATTGTTTCCAGACAACTCATCCAAAGATACTTAAAGGGCATGTGAATTTGGAGTCAGAAAAAGACCATTTTATACACGTTTTTATTTTTAGCATGTTGATATTTAAGGTCAGTTTTGGGGTTGTAACTTACAGTGTTGTATTGTGACTTGAAATTAATAAGTTAAATAACTTTGGCTAGTTGATAAGAGTTTTTTGATCAAAAGCTAAATTACAGAAATATTAAAACCATATGTAAAATAAAAATAAATTTAAGAAAATAACATAGAAAAGAAATGAAACCCAAGGATTTAAATCTTTTAATAACCTTTATAGGAATGCCCTAACTCGAAAAAAGAATACATTTCCATTATAGAAAATATGGCCTTTCAGGTAAAGGCACAAAGAAAAATAAAATTATTTTGAGTTTTTATTTTTTATATTTTTAATTCCTGAAATGTTTTAAATGTCTAAGAATCCTTCTTACTCCTATTTCTCCTTTTGCATGCTAAGCTGCTCTTTTTTATGGATGCCATATATTCTCAATACTCAGTGAGGATGTTATTTGGATTTCCTCTCATTCTCTTAATGTCCACCATTAATTCTCTCTCCCTGGAGCAATTACTCTGACTGTCCAGCTAGATCTCCCTCTCTCTAGCTCCTGATTCTCTTCAAAAGCCTGGTGATATTTCTGATGGTTGTGCATATTTGTAGGTTTCAATTATTAGTAGCTGGTATGGAATGGATCCCTCTGATAACCGTGGAAGTCACACTCGTTAACTTCCCCTGGCTGGCCTATGCCAAGTTTATTTTCACAGGAAAATAAAGAGGTCCTCCATTACCTCTCTCACTGCTTCCCAAAGCAGACAAGATCTGGGATCAGATCACACGCCCCAAACTGCATCATGGCTCTGCTCCTGCCAGCTTCCACGTAACTGTGATAAGAAATCAGGGAATCCATGACTTGCTGCCCAAGTTAGGAGCAAACTCACCCAATCTAACAAGCTATTAATTTACCACCATCACCCTCCCCCACACTGTAAACTTGTGAGAGTCCCAGAAAAGCTGAGATTCAACCAGGGTGCAATAAATGCAAATGCATCAGTCAGCTATACTTTTAAAGAGAAACTAGAAACTCAGCTGCTAAGTAGAGATACTGGAATACTTGAACTCAACTTCACGTTCTCCGGTCATTCATGAGAACTCCCCTGTGCAGCAAAATTAATTGGCACCAGAAACTGAAAAGAAAAATGTGCACTTGTCAGGAAGGCCTTTACACCTTGAACTCCAATGAGGTCATACCAAGAACACGGGTAAAACCAGGTACTGCCAAGGATAAATCTAAGGTGATAATATGGAACTCTCACAGGGGGAAGAGAAATAGACATTTTAGTTACATGGACAAATAATTTTATCAAAATGGCAGCAAACACCCAGGAGACTATATTATTCACTTTTCAACTGTGTTTTTGTCAAATGCACAAAGAACTTATGTTCCAAACCTTTGTTTTTTCCCCCATATCTGCCCTCTTTCTGAAGATATCCTGCATGATCTATTATTATATTGTCAGCCTAACTTCACTTCCCCTTCATCTCTGTTCCCATTCTGATCCCAGCTTTTGAAGAAACTTAAAGCAAAGCTTGCTTTGGCCTGGCAGACACAGAGCATGAGTTAGGAATTGACACACTGGGTTTCCACAGCGGCTCATCCGTTACAAACTGCACGACCTTAGGAAATTACCTGACCTCTCTCGGCCTCAGTTTCCTCACCTGTAAAATGTTAATGACAATGCCCAAGGTATGGACAATACCTCACCAAAGTACCAAGAATAAGGGCCCAATTAGAGATGAGATGAGTATGAATCCTCTAGTTTTTACCTGGAGCCTTTAGAAATTGGAGAATTCCAGAAGTTCCTTTCATGTATGAATACCCTGCATGGGCACTCGGAGGAACATAAAACCTCCGGTGTAACTGCATCCCTGCTCTGAAGGGGGGCACATAAGGCCAGCCTGATCAAAATGGAGCTCTGAATAGAAGTAAAATAAAAGTCCCTTTTGCAGAGATAGCTCTCCTGGAGACAATGCTGAAGCTTAATCCCAAATCTTTTCTGTATTCCCCTGCCAGGGGCAAGGGCAAGTGGCAATTTCGCTGAGCTCGGGAAACCATTTAATCCCCTTCTGGAAAACATTTAAGGTCGCTTCACTCTGTTGCCCAGGCTCCTCTCTCGGGTACATGAGCATTCAAAGATATCTCCTTCTAGTTCTGAAAATTCCTGGCTCTGGAACACACCAGGGCTTCCTTTGCCCTGGGGGAAAATTCCAGTGATGTTTTCTTAATATTAGAATCCAATTCACCAAGCTTGGATTTCTTACCATTACCAATAAGGAAGTTTCCATGCAGAAGTAGTTCAGGTACAATATAGGGCAGGAGTTAGTAGGGAGGTTACAGATTTCCTTCTTGTTTACTGTACTACTTTTGATTTTTTTTTTTTTTTTTTTTTTTTGTGAGGAAGACCAGCCCTGAGCTAACATCTGTAGCTAATCCTCCTCTTTTTGCTGAGGAAGACCGGCCCTGGGCTAACATCCGTGCCCATCTTCCTCCACTTTATATGGGACGCCGCCACGGCATGGCTGACAGGCAGTGCGTCGGCGGGCGCCCGGGATCCGAACCGGCGAACCCCGGGCTGCCAAGCACGAACTAAACCGCTGCGCCACCGGGCGGCCCCCCCTACTTTTGATTTTTAATTCAATATTGATTATACTAAAATTAAACTCATATGCATGCAGAATGTGAGATAAATAAAACCCAAATGTAAGGTAAAGATTAACTTTTACTAATTAACTTCTTGTTACTTCTTTGACTCCGGGAAAGGTTTTTCTTCAGCACCCTTTGCTGTCAAACTGGAACGCTCCCTCTAGGTTAAAGTGTGAACCTAACAAATAGGTTCCAAATTCTCCCAGTGTCAGTATTGGGGAGAGTTTTGCCTTGACTCACATTTTGTGGCAAGACAGGTGATTTCAGGGAAGTGGATGTCTGCTCCTACGTGGTTGGCCTGACAGAGTTACCAGGGAAAGTATGAGAGAGACCCTAAGACAGCCACTGTCCTTCCAGCTGCCTCAGGTCCTGATGGCTCTTTGTGTCCATTCAAGTCCAGTCCACATATCCTGCACTCTCTCAGGCAAAGTCAGTAATGCTCCATTCTAATAGAACCAAACCTTCTAAGCACTCCTCTACACTTCCCAGCCATTTCCAGTTAGGCAGGGCCTTGTGACCACTTGTGCCAATGACCATGAGGAGAGGATGATGTGTGTCACTCTGGGTAGAGAGAGTGAAAAGCCCATGTGTGGGCCTCCTTTCTCTCTTTCCCTGCTTCAGTGGCCAGTGGCATTTCAACATTCTAGATGGTAGCACCTCATCAGCCAAGGACTCTAAATGACAACAACCAGCAGTGTCCGCCCAACCATACCACCACTTCAGTTAACAATGAATTTGTCACATGGATAAGCAATAAGCAATAAATCTTTGGGATTTCAGGTTATTTTGTTACCATAGCATAACTTAGCCTATCCTACCTAATACATCCTAAAACCCAAACCCTCATTTCTACTCCAGACTAGGAGACTTTCTGTTCCTTATACCCAGAAGTCTAAGCTACCCACTCATAAACGTGAGATGACAGTCGCAACAATGCAGAAATAACATCTGACCCAAATGTGTGTTGTGTGTGCGTGCATTAATAGTTGGAAATGTTCACAAGGATTATCTCCAGATAGTAGGATTATGGGCAAATTTTATTTCTGTTCTTTATATCTTTCCAGTTTTTCTCAATGTATGTGTATTCTTTTTATAACCAGAAAGTAACATAAACAATATTTTAAAAAAATAAATTCGTTGTATTGATATCAACAAAACATATGAAGACAGACAGACATTCAAAAAAATTGTCCTTCTTTACTGCAGACACAACTTGCTTACCCCCGCCCTGCCTCTGGCTTCTGCCTCAGCCATCCCTGGGTGTGCTCACCAAGGTCACGCATGGCTACCATGTGGTCACAGGCTCTCATTACTCCGACTATATGTCACATGTTTGTCTCTCTCCCTGCACTAGCACAAGCTCCTTGAGGGAAGGTCAAAGTGTCAGCATGGCCATGCCCCCCTCCCAAGACTCTGGGGGAGAATCTGTCCCATGCTTCTCTCCTAGTTTCTGGTGACAACCAGCATCCCTTGGCTTGTAGTCACACCCTCCAATCTCTGCCTCTGTCTCCACGTTGCCTTCTCCTCTCTTATAAGGACGCCTGTGACTATATTTAGGGTCCACTCAGATAATCCAGTATAAACTTCTCCTCTCCAGATCCTTAACATAATCACACCTTTTGCCACATAAGGTAACATCCTCAACTTCTGAGGATTAGGATATGGACACATATTTGGGGAGGGGGGCACCATTCAACCCACAACAGTTAGTATAAGATGAAATTAGCATTCCATAATATTTGTTAAATGGATCAACAAATTATAAATAAGTGAATAGGCTCAATCCCCTCTGTGGAGTCTGACTTACTCTTCCCCAGGCTTGACTAGGAATGTCTTGTTTACTCCAAACTCCCTATGCCCAATCTCCTCACCACATGCTAGAACATCGTGTCCGGAAAGAAGTGCATTTGGACCTGAACCTGAGGCCCCTGACCAGCTAATACATTTTTGGCACAGTGCTCTTTTGGAAGAGGAAAAGCCTTGTTTCCCTTTGTCCAGTCGATTGTTTAATAAAGTCAGCAGCGTGCTCAACAAATCCACAGGGGGTCTGCAGCCTTTCTCTCAAGGCTGATGGGAGGATTAATCTCCACTGGTGATACTTCTTTCTTTTGGAGTCAAGTCAGCGGGAGCCCTCAGCCCAGAGTGAATCTCACCAGATGGAAGGCTGGAGGTCCAGGCACTGCCTAACATGGAATCAACACTATAATTATTAGTCACGTTAAAGAATCAAAGTCATTGAGTAGAAAGGCCTGCTATGGAAATCAGGATAAGGATAACTAATGGAGGGAAAGAATGCGTGTCTCTTAGTTAACATTAAAACCATTCTCCTCTTGAGTGAATCAGAGATAGTCCAGTACGATGATATCTTTACTTCTTCAAGGACCTTGGATCCCCTCAGGCATTGTCCAAGATCTGCATTTCTGGTCAAGCTGATTCCTCACATAATGTTTATGATATAAACTCAAACCATAGATTGAATTTAAGACATATCTCTCCTTGTATCAAATCTCAAATTTTGTATTAGTGTGAATTCTCATCATTTTTAAAAACATAGGAAGGCCATAAATCATGAAGGAACGTTTTTGCAAATGCCCAGAATTGGGAACCTACTCCTCCCCTCTAACTTCCTGTCGAGAACACACTGCCAAATTTAGAGCGCTGACATTTGACAGTCCTCCCTGCACCCTCCTTGTCCAGACAGGCAAGACACAAATACACATTTGCTACTGACACAAGTGCTCCCTGAGGAGCCCCCCGTGTTTAGAGATCAAAGCAGAAGTCAGCCCTCCTACTGTCAGGGAAGCTAGGACCACAGAGAGGAAAACAGGAGCAAAGTGACCTTTTAGCAATGAGGTAGCTAGAAAGAGCGGCAGTTCTCCTTGTGTGATGTGACGGCCAGGGCTGAGCGGAGATCCAGGGTCACAGGGCAGTGAGGAAAGGACCCGGGGGGGAGCAAAGGGATGCTCCCCAGTGAATGTGCCTGTCACTACTGCCTCCAGGCTGGCCCTGGATCCTGCCCTCTGCTGAGAGGGTTTTACCATGAAAGCACCCCACACCATTAAACGGAAGAGTGGCACGCATGCCCCTGCGTCACTTCATTTCCATTTTATTAATTCAGCTCCCGCCTTCCTGCACACTCACTCTTTAAGAAAGCTCTTGTAGCTTCTTTTTGGCTTCCTGTCTCTTGTTTTGCCCATCAGAGCAGCACAGCCTTGAGCTGCCAAGAGGAAAGAAAGGGATCTGCACTAATCGCTCTCTTCAAAACCACTAGTCAATTATGTTAGCCAGCCACCTGAGTTTTTAAAAATTAAAATGCATATTCTTTTGCATATAAATAGAAAAAAACTAGAAGAGTGTACACAAAAATGTAAACAGTGGTGCTCTGATCGGGGGTAGGGGAGGAGAAAGAGAACAGACTTTTACTACATTTTTGTGTTGCTTTAATTTCTTTACAATGATTCTCCATTACTTTTGTAGCTAAAAGAAATCAGTAAAGATAATTTCTGTTTTTTAGAAAAAAAGCAGAGCAAGTTCATTTTTGCTCCTTACTTTGCTGAGGGAAAATGAGAAGATGGTTCTGAAATTGCAATTTGTGAAGAGACAAGTGTGTTTGGGTGTGTGTGCACGCACTCGCACTTCTCGTAATGATAAAGTATGCATGCACGTGAAAAGCTCGGGGACAACAGAGCCACTGGGGGCTTTGTCTTCTGTCTGTAAGACTCCCAAGTGTGAATGCTTCATCCGCGCTCCCCTGTTCGTGCGGAGGAAACAGTCAATACCTCCGCTCCCTCTCACAGCCGTGCAGCAGGGACCTCCATTCCCCGGGGGGTAGGGATCCATTTGGTGTATGCCAGGAAACTTCACCGAGAAGGTGGTGTGTTGTGCCGCCTAAACACGTAACAAAAATGATTGATAGGGACATGCGCAAACACACTCGACCAACCCAGCCAACAAAAAAATACATGTAAATAAACATTAAAACAAGGAAATGGAAAAAAACAACAACAAAAAAAACAGATAGTGGAAATTACTAAAGTGACTGGAAATAGAGGGAGCTGACCTAAAAATGCCTTGTGCTGACGGGGGTGAGAAATGAGGAGGGAAAAAGTAAACAGAATTTCCTCATATTTCTTGTCCTAAAATCCTGCCTTGGAAATATAACAACTCTCACAAAGCAGCTGATCTTCCAGTTTCATCTTGGAAATGTAGAGAGCTGGAAAGAGCATTGCAGCCACACTTATGACCAGAAAAATCGGGGAAAAAAACAACTTGACGACTTTTCCTGAACCCATGAGAGAACTGAGGTCACAGGGCAAACATCCAACCCAAAATCTGAGGAGAGACAGGCACCTGCATGGAGAAACTGAGAGGAAGTTTTAAATTTTAAAGAATTACTAAAGGCTGAGTGTGGGCTGGTGAGAGTGTGAAGCCGGTGAAAGCCACAGACCTAGGGGAGTTCATAACCTCTTGCAGATTTTACTCCACAAACCCTACCAGACACTTACAGGAAAAGCTGGGGGAGAGTCCTGAGAAAACTTTCATCCATAGTGCTGGCTGGAATTGGGGGACAGCAACCTTTGCTGAAACTCCACCCAGACCCATTTTTCCCATCTCCCCAGTGGAACAAAAGCTTTAATCTGCAGGAAGAAGAGCAACAAAAATTGACACCTTCAATTGCTGGCAGAAACCTATTGCAGCTGTGAGAAGGGAACAGACTTTTAAAAGCTCCACCTCTAGTGGAATGGCAGGATCACGTGCTAGGACCAGCACTACTGCTGGAAGAAAGACAGGAAGACTTGTGAGGACCACACTCCTGAGATTGAGGCTCCCAGTGCCTGCCTGAGACTGAGGCTAAATCAGAACATCAGAGAACAGTGCCCTCCCCACCCCCCCATTTCCTCTATACCGCAGTAACAAGCGCTGAGAAAATAACAGTAGAATACAGCCGGAAGAAGTGCAAGTGACAGATTCTCTTTGATGAGTAGACACCAAGAAAAATATTTTGGCAAAGTAGCCCACATCCTAAAAACAAGGTATCACTAGAGAAATTTAAAGTCTGTAGCACACTAAGGTAACCCAGCACAAAAAGAAACTTCAAACTCAGTCCAGCTCCTGACTAGATTAATGCAAACCTCCACACTAAAGGCACAGAAGAAAAAAAGACATGTTCATCTCCAAGCATAAAAAGTAATTACTTCAGTACCTCTACCCTGTGAAACATGTATGGTTTTCTACAAAAAAAAGAAAAAAATGAGAGAGACAGAAAAAAAACGAAAAAAAAAATTGAGGAATACAAAAAGGTAAGGAAAAAAACAATCAGAAGAGACAAAACAAACAACAGAAACAGACTCATATATGCCATAGTCAGGGAATTTAAATCAATAGTGACTAATATGTTAAAGGCTCTAATGGAAAAAGTAAATGTCATGTAAGATTAGATAGGTAATTTTAGCAGAGAGAGAGAAACCAGAAGGAAGAATCTAAAAAATAAAATCAAGAACACAGTAACACAGATAAAGAATGCCCTGGGGAGCCGGCTCAGTGGCATAGAGGTTAAGTTTGCACACTCTGCTTCAGCGGCCCAGGGTTCTCTGGTTTGGATCCTGGGCACAGCCTATGCACCACTCATCAAGCCATGCTGAGGTGGAGTCCCACGTAGAGCAACTAGAAGGGTATACAACTGTGACATACAACTATCTGCTGGGGGCTTTGGAGAGAAAAAAGAAAAAAAGGAAGAAGATTGGCAACAGGTGTTAGCTCAAGGCCAATTTTCCTCAAAAAAAAAAAACTCAGAAGATACCTGAAAAAAAAAAAAGAATGCCTTCAACAGAGCATCCAGGAGCTATGAGACAATATCTAATGGTCTAACATATGTAAAATTGGAATCCCAGAAGTAGAAAATAGAAATAATAGGGCAGAAGAAATACTTGAATAAATAATGGCTGAGAATTTTCTAAAAATGATGACATACACTAACCACAAATTTAAAAAAAACTCAGAAAACACCCAGTGGAATAAATGTGCATATACTCAGCTAGGCTTATCATATCAAAACTTCCGGAAACCAAAGACAAAGAAAAAATCTTATAGGTAGCCAGAGGGGAAAAAACACATTACGATAGAGAAACAAATTAAAACCACATAAGATACCACTATACACCTATTAGAATAACTAACAAGTAAATTGACAATATCAAGTGCTGACGAGGATGAGAAGAAACTGGGACTTATACAGTAGTCCCCCCTTATCCATGGTTTCGCTTTCCATGGTTTCAGTTACCCACCGTCAACCATGGTCTGAAAATATTAAATGGAAAATTCTGGAAATAAACAATTCATATGTTTTAAATCATGCACTGTTCTGAGTAGCGTGATGAAATCCCACATTGTCTCGCTCCATTCTGCCTGGGACATGAATCATCCCTTTGTCCAGCGGATCCATGCTGTATACACTACCTGCCTGTTAGTCACTTAGTAGCCATCTTGGTTATCAGATCCGCTGTTGAGGTATCGGGTTCAGTATACACATTGGTACTATCCACAATTCAGGCATCCACTGGGAGTCTTAGAACATATCCTCCATGAACAAGGGGGGACTACTGTATTGCTGGTGGAATATAAAACGATATAGCTACTCTGGAAAGCAGTTTTCCCATTACTTATAAAGATAAATATACACTTACCATATGACCCAGCAATCCAACACCTGGATATTTATCCTAGAGAAATAAAAATCTGTGTCACAAAAATGTTTGCACACGATTGTTTATAATCACCAAAAAACTGGAAACAACTCAAATGTCCTGCAGTGGGTAGATGAATTAAAAAAATGTCACATGGCATGCAACAGAAGTGTTCAGCAATAAAAAGGAATCAACTATTAATACACACAACATGGATCAATCTCAAAGACATTATGCTAAATGAAAGAAATCTGTGTCAAAAGTTTACATACTATATGATTCCATTTATATTAAAATTCTGGAAAAGGCAAAGCTACAGTGATGGACAATATTATCCGTATTTGCCAGGATTTAGTGGCTAGGGGAGAGTAGGACTACAAACAGGCAGCATGAGAGATTATTTGGGGGTGCCGAAACTATTTTGTATCCAATTTGTTGTTTTTCCATGAATGTATAAGTGTATAGAACTGTTCCCCTTAAAAATAGGCACTGGCCTGGTGGTGTAGCACTTAAGTTCGTGAGCTCCACTTTGGCAGCCCAGGGTTAGCAGGTTCGCATCCCGGGGGCAGACCTATGCACCGCTTATCAAGCCATGCTGTGGTGGCGTCCCATATACAATAGAGGAAGATGGGCACGGATGTTAGCTCAGGGCCAGTCTTCCTCACACACACACACAAAAGTCAGTTTTACTGTATATTAATTTTTTTAATATAATAACGAAAAAAAAGAAATGAAGAATTAGATCGAGACAAAGACACATTGTGAAATTTTATAACTAAGAAACTCATGCTCCAGGCAATGTGGTTTATTCCTCAATGTCCTTTGATTAATTGATCCAGGTCCTGATTTTTTAATAGCATAAGGTTATCTTGAGTTGGTAAGATTCTATTTATGTGCTAGGACGTCCCCCTTTGTCTTGCTACCAGGTATCATGCCATTCTGCATTAGGTCAGAGAAAGTTTCCTCAGCAGAAGGGTGACATCCTAGTGGTACAGTGGAGAGCCACCAATACCATGATAAAAATATATATTAAAAGGCTGAAATTTCCTGGCTCATTCTGATTTAATTGTGGCAGAATAATGTTGAGCTATTAATTTATGTTTTGTTCTTCTCGTATTTTTCTCTCCTGCCTCAAATCTGAGCAGATGGACAGACTTTTGTTAGCTCTTGCCTCAAGGGAGGTTGGAGCAGGAAACTGCAGAAGCAGCCTGCAGTCAGCAGGTCTTCCTAATTTTGGTTTGCCGGAGCCTGAGCCAAATGAGGCTACACTGCTCAGGCTTAAGGTGATAGGGAGCTGTCAGCAATCCTTTGAAGGGTAGCAGCATCAGCCAGAAGAAGAGGAGAGGATACAAACTTTCAGGTTCCAATGAACGAAGATCCATAGACTGCCTTCCAGTGCCCATAGAACTTGAGGTCAAGGGAAAAGCAAAATGTGCCTGAGGAGGTAAATCCTCAGCATTGGACCTCCTAATTATAGCAAAGCCTTCCAGACCCAAGAAAACAACAAACCTTCCAGATGTATAGCAATCATTCTGATCTAGGCAGTGGTGGAGTGAAGACCAGGGGCCCCCAACAGAGTTTGCTTTGCATGAGTTTCCTGCAATCTTTTGCCCAACCTGAAAAGGGCGAGGAAGAACTCTATTAATGGATGATATTATATTTTCTGACAGGCTAGCTAGATGAGGGCTTGGAATTAGGTTAAATCTCATTTAAAGAAAATGAAATATTGTAATGTTTCTTGAATATCATCAGTGTTATCAGGTCCCCTTCCATAGACCCTTAGCACCCACCATTTCCATGTTTATTGGCCCAGTTTCCAACTGCCAAAACCTCTAAGCCTATGCCTAAGAGCTCTCTATGGCTGCTGGAGTCAGCTCTGCCTGCATAAGGCACAGGCTTGAAGTTCCAGAAAATTAATACCCCACACCAAGAGCAACCTTCAACCAATGACTGGTGGATAAATACCCCAGCTCCCTTGCCACTCAGGCAGGATAACTCTAAGACATGTGTTTTATATTGTTTCTCAAAGTTCTCCAGTGGAAGTAAATGCTGGTTGCCCACAGTGGTAAATTTCTTGATAAAATATTCATACTGCCTTCCTTCCTTCCTCTGTGTCATTTCCCCAGTGACTTACTAATATTTCCTAAGATCACTTCCTATATGCTATACATGCTAATGTTAATATGCTATATGCTAAAGTTTGTATCCCTCCCCTTCAAATTCATATTTTGAAACTTAATCTCCAATGTGATGGTATTTGGAGGCGGGGTCTCTGGAGATGATTACTTCATGAGGGTAGAGCCCTCATGAATGGGATTACTGCCTTTATAAAAGACACCCAGAGAGCTCCCTTGCTCCTTCTGCCATGTGAGGACAGCAAAAAGATGGCTGTCTATGAACCAGAAACAGATCCTCACCTGCCAGCACCTTGATGTTAAACTTCTCAGACTGTGAGAAATGAATTTCTGTTGTTTATAAGCGACCCAGTCTATGGTGTTTTGTTATAGCAGCCTGAGTAAAGTACAACACTATATTAACCACTTACACTCAAATTCTTATTTTATAGTGTGCTTCTGAGCAGCCCAAAAAGAAGAATCCCAAGGTCTTGGCTACCAATTAATACCTATTACATCATTTTTCTTTTAAAAAAAAATCTTTTTCCTGATCATTGTTGGGGAGAATATTTATTCCCTCACTACTCCTGTTTCCACAAGGGGAAGGATGGTCAAAACGCTTGCAGATTCTTACTGTCTGCTCACTCACACTTCTACACGGGAGGAACCAGACATCTGGTTGGTGAGTTCAGGAAAAGGAATTGAGCATGTTTAGCTCATCTCAGCCCATCTGTCTGCCCTCAGAGAGGGCACCCTCTGGTCTATCCAGCTCTGCAGTAGTTTTCAGGGCAAAAAATGCCTGTCACTGCCACAAGTAAAGTGTGATGGTCAGAGGTTAAGCATTAATACTTAACCCAGTTTGGTCATTGATCTAAGCCATTCTCTAATTCTCTAATCAACTTTATCAGTAATAAAGCTCAATATTGATCTCTACCTGTCTATCTCCTGTGTTATGTTTCTCAATTGTTTCCAAATTTAGGAGACGAAGAGGGCAAAAAATATTTCGTCATTGTTTTAAATGTTGTCCCAACTATTCTTGAAATTAACCATATATTTCATTTGTTTATTGATTGTTTGTATTAGTACAGAATTCTAGGTTGATAGAGTTTTTTTCTTTCATTTCTTTAAAGATGTTGCTCCACTGTTTTGTTTCTGGTGAGAAAACCGCCGTCACGCTTAACTTTGTGTTACTTTGGATTATCATATGTCTTCTTTTCTAGCTGCTTTTAATATTTCCTTTCTATCACTGGTTTTGAGCAAGTAGAATACTATGTGCTTTGGTTAGATTTTTTTCAAGTTTCTTCTGCTTGGAGGCTATTGACCTTCTTGGATCTATAGGTTTATAGTTTTCATCAGATTTAGAAATTTTTCAGCCATTATTATTTCTTCAAATTTTTTTTTTTATGTTCTCCCTCCTTTAGAACTCTAATTTCATATGTATTAGGCTGTTTGGTATTTTCCCATAGCTCGCTGATGCTCTTTTAATGGTTTTTAATCCTTTTTTCTCTGTGTGTTTCGTTTTGAGTAGTTTCTATTACTATGTCTTAGAGTTCACTAATTTTTTCTTCTGCAATGTCTAATCTAACATTAATTTCATACAGCATATTTTTCATTTCAAACATTACAGCTTTAATCTCTAAAGTTTAACTTGGATCTCTTTTATATCTTCCATGACTCCACTTAATGTTTTGAACATCTGGGTTACCATTATAACTATTTTAATGTCCTTGTGTGCTAGTTTTAACATCTGCATCATTTCTCAGTTAGTTTTGCTTGGTTGATTTTTTTCTCTTCATTATGCATTGTATTTTCCTGCATCTCTGCATGCCTAGTACTCTTTGGTTGGGTACCAGAGATTATGACTTGTTCCTTGTTGGGTGCTGGATAGTTTTATATACCTATAAATATTCTTGAGCAGCTTTATTCTGGGATGCAGTTACATTCCTTGGAAATAGATCCTTTTTTTCCCCAGCTTTATTGAGGTATAATTAACAAATAAAAACAGGGGCCGGCCTGGTGGCATAGCGGTTGAGTTCGCACACTCCACTTCTGGTGGCCTGGGGTTCACAGGTTTGGATCCCGGGCACAGACCAATGCACCACTTGTCAAGCCATGCTGTGGCAGTGTCCCACATAGAGTAGAGGAAGATGGGCATGGATGTTAGCTCAGGGCCAGTCTTCCTCAGCAAAAAGAGGAGGATTGGCAATGGATGTTAGCTCAGAGCTAATCTTCCTCACAAAAAAATTAAAAAACAAAACCATAATTAAAGCATACAATGTGATGATTTGATATATATAGAGATTGTGAAAGGATTTCCCCCATCGAGTTAATTAATACATTCATCACCTCACATACTTGCCCTTTTTTCAGTCACTTTTTGGTGAGAATATTTGAGTTCTAATCTCTTAGCAAATTTCGATTCTACAATACAGCATTGTCAACTATAGTCACTGTGTTATACATTAGATTCTCAGACCTTATTCATCTTACAGCTGAAAATTTGTACCCTTTTACCAACCTCTGCCACCCCTCAGCTACTTTCTACTCTGTTTCTATGAGTTCCACTTTGTTTTTCTTTAGATTCCACATATAAGTGATACCATGGGAAACTGATCCTTTTGGCTCTTGCTTTTAAGACTTGTTAAGCAGGTCCAGAGAAGCATTTAATCTAGAGTTAATAAATTTCCACCCCTGTGGCAAGGCCCTTCTGAGCACTCTACCCATAAATTATGAGGTTTCCCAATCAGTTTGTAGGAACAGGCACCGTGTGAGTGATGGCCACTGTTCCTGCTTGTCCTTTTGGTGCCTTTTCTCAGGTCGTTAGTTGTTTCCTCATATGCGTGTGCTGATCAGTACTGTGCTCAAGACTCAGGGAGCCTCCACACATCTCAGGGGTTCTCGCCATGTGCAGCTCTCTCCTCTCTGGTGCTTTGTTCTCTGCACTCAGCCACTTTGGTCCCCCTGGATTTCAACTCAGGGACACCTCCCGGCTCTGCCTGGGTTACCCTCCTGTGCTGTGGCCCGAAAACTCCAGGCAGTTAAGCTGGGGCAATTCTAAGTTTCACCTGGTTTGGTTGCTATCTGTTGGGGATTACTGTCTTTCATATCAAAACTGAAGATGAAATAAAGGGTTTGTCAAGCAAAAAAGCTGAGAGAACTCACCACCAACAGATCTTTAACAAAAATGTTAAAGGAAGTTCCTCTGGCAGAAGAAAAATGACACCAGATGGAAATATTGGTCTATAGAAAGGAATGAAGAATGTCATAAATGGTAAATATCTGGGTAAATATAAAATCCTTTTTTTCAAATGGATAGCCAGTCCCAGTACCACTTACGGAATAGTCCATTATTTTCCCACTGAAATGAAATGCCTCCTTCATTATATATCAAATTCCTTAAATACACTTGGATCTGTTTGCATATTCTCTGTTCTGTTCCAGTGACCTATTTGTCTATAATTATATAATACTACAATTCTGTTTTTTATTTCAATTACTGTATAATTGGCTTAATATTTGCTGCAGCAAGTTCATATCATTATTCTTAATTTTCAAAATTTCCTTGATAATTTCCCCACGTTTATTCTATGATATAAACTTTAAAATCAATATATCCACTCCCCCCACAAAATTATAATTTATGTTGAGATTCCGACTAAAATTACAATAAATCTATATGTCAATTTTCAGTGCAACAGTTAGCTGAGAACAAGTTTCCCAGAGATCACGAGATTCTGGGCCTGGATAGAACCATGAGACACTACATTTCATGCTGAAGCAGTGGCGGTTCATGAGATTCTCTCAGGAAATGCTTTGTGGAATACTGACTGGGCAGGGGACGTTGCTGAGGGAGGAGTATACAGGTCAGCCAAGGGAGCCGGGAGAGAGGAGTGTGTGCATGTGGTGGTCATTCTGATTTACCCAGTTCAGTGGCCTCTCTTGGAAACATGGTCAGCTTTTCTTTGAAGGGCAACTTTATTGCTGAAGACTCACCTAAGGAGGGAGTGGGGAGGGAGGTTGCCATAAATCTAATGACGTCTATAGAGCCAACTGGAGAGAAAGGCTTCTATCCTTAGTCATGAACTCGCCCGTGGCCCTGCCAGTCGTGCTTGTATGTGCTATTTGACATTCTCAAGTTACAGTAAAGGAGGCCATGAAATCATGCTTGTTAAAAAGAGGTGAAAAAACATACCATAAAAATATGAAATAATTTTTTAAAAAGCAAACAGCTAAAAGAAAACGTATTCCAAAAGTTTCAATTTCCCCAGTGTGCATGGAGGGCTCTTTCAATCGAGGCAGATACAACAGTCCCCTGGGTACACTGCGCCAGCCGTCTCCCCATTGGTAACCTGGAGCTCACTGCCATGATGAGAAGGACAAGCCCTGGGCTACCTAAGCTTCCAGGCAGGTGAAGGCGAGCTTGCTACGTTAGCGAGAGGAGGGGCACCAAAAGTCAACCTTGCCTTATCCTTAGCTGTGCTGGGAGCTGACAGTTCTCCAACCCTGAGGTGATTTTATTTCCCAACTGAAACTCTAAGCTGTGAAGGCTTTGAGATAAAAGCTTATAGCACTTACACATAAATGTGCTCATATTTTGCGTAAATCCTTTCATGCAAGAATTTCAGAGTACTATAAAAACTACGCGGTGTCAGGGTTCATGTATCGCCATCTTTCATGTGAAGGAACAGAGAAGAGAGGGGAGTGCTGAAGTCACTCTGAGCTGGAGGATGACTCAAAGGTAAAGCTGAAAGGAAACTTACACTTGGAACGTGCACTTGGAATCATCCGGCTCTGACTGCAGCTTTCTCCCAGCTTGAGTGCAGTTCAAAAATATTCAGTTTGGTTCAGAGCTCTGCCAAGGAAGTGGCCTGGTAACTACAAATACCGGATGTTCCTTAAGCTGAATGCTCAGCTCTCCATTAGTTACTGGGCAGATTCAAAAGAAGGGAAAGGTGGGGTCGCTGTCATCAAGGTGTTTATAACCCACTCAGGGGAGAAAAGGCATAGAAACAAAACAGGGGTATGTTGTACCGTGAGCTTTTTGAGGGTGGAGACTATTTTACTCAACTTTATACCCCCAGGACCTACCTCAAAAAAAAAAAAAAAGGCAAGCTACGTGGAATATTTGTTTAGTACCCGAATGAACAAGAAGAGTAATCGGTGCTGAATGGGCTCCAAGAATGGAGGGTTCACGATGGGCTCAGTGGAGAGGGAAGGCTACATGTTAGAGGACAGGTGTGACCTGGACCCTGAAATTCTTTGAGAACAAACTCCTATATGACCATTGATCTTAAGTCCTTCCTTCTTGCTCTGTACTGTGGAACATAAGAGGGACATTGGTGTCCCAATGAACTCTGTTTTTTATCCAGTGAGAACCAGCTCATTCATTCATTCTACAAATGATTTATAGCACATACTCTGTGCTTGGCATTGCTCCAGGGCCTAGAGATGTAAAAGTGAAGAAGTCAGGCAGTCCCTGCCCCTGAGACTTCACAAGACTGTCTTCATATCAGAGGCTAATAGATCTTTTTTTTCCCTCCTTCTACCCAAACAAGAGACGAAAGCCCATTAGGATCCCTCACTGTAGTGAAAAGGTTAGTGGTGACTGTAAACAGCAGATTATTCCCAGGCCTTTGGGAATCTCTAATGAGGAGAAACTGTCATGCTCAAATTCTCTGGTGACAGTTTCTTTGGGGAGCTTCCCTTGGGACACATTGGCTGGACAAAATGCACTGTTTTGTACTGCACATAATCCATTACTCCCAGGAAAAGGTGGGGTTGGAAATAGTTCCAGAACGCTATAATTAGCAGCATGATTCTCATAGCAATGAGGAAATCAGACAGGGAATCCGATCCCTGCAACATGCCCCTGCCTAGTGCCTTTCTGCTCTTAGATTTTAGTTCCATTTTCACAGCCACCTCTCTGAGGTAAAATGTGGACTGTCTACTACAGACCCCTACTGTGTGGGGTCCTAATGTACCCCTGGATCCAGTCTCTGACTTCACTGACTGGGTATCTGTTCTCTGACCCTGTCCACTTAAGTCCAACACATCCTCAGAGTTCCATTAAACAATGTTACTATAAAGGAGGGATTGGAAAACTATGGCACACAGGCCAATCTGGCCCACTGTTTTTGTAAATAAAGTTTTATTGGAACACAGCTCTACCCATTCATTTATGTATTGTCTAGGGCTGCTCTTGTGCTACAACAACAGAGCTGAATAGTTGTTACAGAGACTGTATGGCCCACAAAATCTAAAATATTTACTAACTGGCCCTTTAGAGAAAAAGCTTGCTGACTCCTGCTATAGAGTGAGAGAAATTGAGGACACACGTTATTTGCTTTTCATTGTATCAAAAATGCAGTTGTTTGTGTAAAGAAAACTGTATTTATATTTAATCTTTTCAGATAATATGAATTTTACATGCAGTTTTGGGTAATTTATCTTTGATCATAAGAATCCAGTGGAATTTGTATCTGTGTTCCTGGTTTGTTGGTTCTCAGGGTGGCTAAGGCTAGTGATTCATTTCATAGGGTTCAAAGCAAGGCTGGTAAATAGAGAAGTAGAACATTTTGGGATGGCACCAAATGAAGTTTTTCAAGATAGTATTAGAGAAATGGAACTTGAGGGACATCTTGTCTTGACATGTACCCTTCCTCCTCGGGTCAGACTATTAAGTGAACCATGGGAAATAGAAAAATAGTCATAGACTTCAGAAGATTAGTATCATTTCCAGTTGGGATAGGAGATAATCTCAACTATTCAAAAGAAAAATCTGGAGATGATCTAAAATTAAGCCCTGCCTAGGAAGCAGGAATTCCTGAGACATAAAGATCTTGCCTGCTGTAAGTGATCCTTTAAGTTGTTAGACTTGTTGAAGGACCGTAAGAGCAGGAAGGCCTCTTATTGAACAAGCAGTTGTTTTGATTACTTTGATATAAGATGATCTGTAGTTACATCTTCACAGATATTTGAGAGTTGATTGGTCCTAAAGAGAGGACTATATCTTGAATTTTCTAGAAATAGCTTTTTTCTATTAATAGGAAGTTTACTCAGCTAATATCTCTGACAGATGTATGGACCAACAAAGTAGTACTGACATGCTGAGCCGCTGCCAATCACAGCTGAACAGAGTAATTGCTTTAACCCTGAGGGGAGACTTAGCTTGGGAGCTGAGGAAGTTGCAGAAATGGGTCTCAGAGACTTTATTGGCTCTAATCACACTGAAAGTGTGAAACTTATTTGCAGATCGCATATTGCATAACTGAAAAACTAAAAACTCCATTAAAACTATCAGAATGAATAAGAGAATTTGGTAAAGAGGCTGAAGATAAGATAAATATACAAAAATGAGAAGCTTTTCTTTATGCTAATGGTGACTGATTCAAAATGAAAATGGAAAAAAATAATCCCATGTGCATTAGCTATGAAAGCATGGGAGAGCCGATCTACTCTCCTCCAGGAGGCTTCAAGTGAAGTATTCAGGATGGTGACACTGACCTGATAGCTTCCCAATCTTCCGTGAGGCTCTCAGGACTAATCCCAGCCTGTGTCACATGCCTGTTTTATATCAGTCCCCCTCATAAAAACAAGCCTTCACATTAACAGTTTTTATGGGGTCTCTCAGCTGTACACTACACTGAACAAGCCCTAATCTCATCCAACACCCCCCTCCCCTTTCTCCTAAATTCTTTCTCTGAGCTCTCTAAAAAGCTTAATCTACAATCAGAAACCTAATCTCTGAATGGTTGCCCACAGAGAACATTTTCTCTCCCACAACCCTCTGGCAAAGGGGCTATTTTTTCTCCTATACTTCAGGTTCCTCAGGGCCAGAAAGGAGGTAAACCTATTTTTTATTCACCATTGCCTCTTTCCACTCTGAAACTAACATTTCATGCCTTCTCTTTCTTCAAACTATTACTCCTTCTCTCCCAAACTCTCAGCTGATGACCTTTTCTTACACCTGAGTGAGAGAGTAAGAGCTGTCATTAAAGAGGCCTTCTTCCTAGTGTAAATGTATAGACCAGTGGTTCTCAACCAAGGGCAATTTAACCCCCAGAGGACATCTGGCAGTGTCTAGAGACATTTTGAATGTTACAACTGGAGAGGGTGTGCAACTGGCATCTGGTAGGTAGATGCCAGAGATGCTACTAAATATCATACAATGGACAGGACAGCCCCAACTACAAAGACCCACCTAGTCCAGAATGTCAATAGTGCCAAGGTTGAGAAACCTTCGTCTAGACCACCCTGCACAGACACGTGTTCTTCTCTTATTCCAATGGAAGAATGTCTCTGCCCCATCAAAACCAGTTATCTCTCATTCTCAAAGACTTTCCTCTTGAAATTCTCACCTGTCTCTCTCCATCTTCATCTCTCCCTTTGTATTGTATGTATTCAATCATTCAACAAAAATGTTGTGAACCCTTACATATGCCAGAATTTTTTTCTAAGTGCTGAGAATACAAAACAGACGAGACTTCCTGCCCATGTGGAATGTACATTCTAGGGGAGGAAAGTAATCAACATTATAAGTAAGGAAAATACATGTGTTAGTAGTGAGTGCAAAGAGAAAAGAGGAATAGAAACTATGTGTGAGGATTGGAGTTAAATTTTAAATAGGGTGGCCAGGAAAGGGCTACTTGATATGCTGTGATTTGATAAACCCTGAAGGAAGTGAGGGAGAGACCCATGCAGATATCTGGGGGAAGAACATCCTAAGCAGAGGGAAAAACAAGTGCAAAGAGGGAGTGGGCCTGGTGTGGGGTTTGTCTGGTGGGTCCAAGAAACAGAGAGGAGGCTGGTGCAACTGGAGCAGATTGAACTAAGGAGAGTTGTAAAAGATGAAGTCAGAGACGTAATGAGGGCCAGATAATTGTATAGTTTTGGCTTTTACTCATCTAAGTGACATGGAGAGTCTTTGGAGGATTTGAGCAAAGGATTTCATCATCTCACTTATGCTTTAACACAGGAGTCAACAAACTATAGTCAGCAGGCCACGACCTGCTTTTGTAAATAAAGTTTTATTGGAATACAGCCATGCCCACTTCTTTATGTATTGTCTACAGTTTCTTTCAAGCTACAGTGGTAGAAATGAGTAGTTGGAACAGAGACCATACAGTCCACAAAGCCTAACATATTTTCTATTTGGCCCTTTACAGAAAAATTTAGAGTAGAGAGATATTAATAAAGTCAAGAAGCTCAGAAGCCATAAATGAAAAGATATATGACAGCATAAAATTTTGTTATTTTAAGTTATGAAGTAAAAATTATTATAAACAAAGCACAGAAACCAATAAGAGATTGGAAAAAATATTTATCACAAATAAAGAGTTAACATTACTAATACACACAGAGTCCCTGCAAATTGATGGAAAAGACACCAAAAGTCTAGGAGAAAAATAGACAAAGGGTATAAACAGCAATCTATAGAAGATAAAATTCAAATAGCCAATAAACATAGTGAAAGATGCTCAACATCACTAGTGGTCAGATAAATACCAATTAAAACCACAAGAAGATACCACTTGTCCCTTCAAAATTTAGCAGAGTAATAACAACTAGTACTAACCAGGATGCAGGGGAACAGGCACCTCCATCCATTGCTGATGGGAGGGTGACCTGCTTCAGACTTTTGAAAAGGTAATCTGATAATAGCTATTAAAATTAAAATATGTGAATTTCTTGAGCAAGCCATCCCAATTTAGGAAATCCATCTTACAGAAATAAAAGCACCAATTCTTATATATACACATATACCAGAATATTCTTGCAACATTATTTGTCCAGGCAAACAAGCACCAAAAAAAGGGGGGAATATATAACGATAAACATCAATACTATGTAATATTAAGTGGCTATTAAGAAGATTGTATCTGAGGCAAAAGACTAATCTCCTTAAATTTCCTTGATATACAAAGAGGCTCCATGAATCAATATTGAAAAGGACAAATAATCCAATTTTTCAAATGGACATAGACTACAAAGGGACAGCTCACAGAAAAAAATCCAAATGCCCTTAAAGACGGGAAATGATACTCAATCTCGTTTATAATAAGAAAAATGCAATTTACAGCTAACTTGAGATACAAGTTTCACCTATCATATTGGCAAGGGACAAAACATTTGACGACATGCCACATTGCAAGAGCATGGAGATTTGGTCTTGCCTTACTGCTAGAACTGTAAATGATACAGCCTCCCCAGAGGGCAACTGGGCTATAGGTGTCCAAATTAAAATCTCACATTTGACCTAGCAATTCCGTTTCTAAAAATGCATCCTACAGATAAATTTACATGTATGCAGGGTGATATAGTTATAAGATTATTCACTGTGACATTGTTTGTAAAAGCTGGGGATGGAAGGGTGGTGGAGGGGTTGTGAAATAGACTAAATTTCCCCTGGTAGAGAGTGCATTAAATATATTTTGGTTTATCTATATAATAGAAAGCTAGGCAGCCATTAAAAAGAATGAAACAAAATAATAATAAAAGAATGAGGCAATTTTACATGTACTGATATGGAACACTTTCCAAAATATACTAAGTGACAAAAAGCAAGTGAAGACAGTGTGGGATGAATTCCACCCAGAATAGAAGACGTGTGTTTCCATGTACAGAATAGCTCTGTAGGGCTTCAAAACATAACCGATAATGATGATTGCACTGTGGAGGGGAAGTGAGTGGCTACGGGACAGGAGTAAAAGGAACACTTACTTTTCATTGAATATCACTTATTCCTTTATTTTCTTTCTTTCTTTTTTTTTTTTGGCAGGGAAAGAGTCACCCTGAGCTAACAACTGTTGCCAATCTTCCTCTTTTTTTTCCCTCCACAAAGCCCCAGTACATGGTTGTATATCCTAGTTGTAAGTCCTTCTAGTTCTCTACGTGAGCCACTGCCACAGCATGGCTACTGACAGACGGGTGGTTCCGTGACCGGGAAATGAACCCAGCTGCCAAAGCCGTGAGAGCGCCAATCTTTAACCACTAGGCCATCAGAGCTGGCTCCCTTTCTTAATTTTTTACCATGTGTGTATTACCTTTACAAAAATAAATAAAATTTAATTTTAGAAAACGACCTATAGGTATGGACCTGGAGAGATATCCATAATGTATTATTAAGTAAGAATAAAAAATTACAGAGTAATATGTGTAATATGATGCTATTTTTGTTAAAACACTAAATAAACCAAGCTATATGTATATGCATATAGGCACAGAGAGAAAAGTGTGGCAGGAACTATGAACACAGATTATCTTGGTTGGAATGGATTTGGGGAAGAGTGGGGAAGAGGTGATTAGTTTTCCTTATTTTTTTTATTTGACTTTTCTTAATAAAACAACATCATTTTTAAATTTTAACAATTCAATACAGTAGAGAAAAATGCCTGGGTGGGACTGAGAGTGAAATTTTTTTCTTCATTACACGTGTGTTGTATTTTCTGATATATATCACAATGAGCTCAAAACCACACACCAAGTGTAACACAGTCAGCATCATTCTTCTCTCTGAGATACACGCACTGCAGCCTACATGCTCTCCAGTCCAGAGGAGCAATATATATCTGTTCAATACACAATCCCACTAATTCCACTCTATATTTAAAAACACTTAAGAGGCCACATTTCCCTTGAACACACACCACCCGGGCACCTACTGTCTTCACTTCTCATTTGACCATTGGTGTAAGCTCTTGCATAAACAGGAACAGTGCCACGGCAAGACACAATGCAGCTTAAGGCAAAAGGAATAACCAGGAATCAGTATGCTGTTTTTACTTAAAATGTTGATATTTTGTTCATCATGGATTTTTGCCTTAATTTTAATGTTTTAAATATTGCATTACTATCTTAATGAGTTTTTTGGTGCCCCCTTTAATTTTACACCTGAGACGAGTGCCTCACTAGCCTCACCCTAGCCTGGCCCTGTGAATGTCAAGATAAAATGAAAAGACAAAGATGGGCTTATCCCTGGAGCCCAGAAACTATGCCAGAGGTTTATACAGTGTCAAGGGCCACTGGGTGACTTCAAACACTCCTATCTACCCAACTAGAGCATGGCCTCCATTTGTTTTTGCCTCTTATGCTAGAGCTACTCTGTCCAATACAACAGGTTCTAGCCACATGTGACTATTTAACGTAAGTTAACATTACTAATGGAGGAGGAGGAGGATGCCCCTGATGCGCATCTGAGGCAGCTCTGTGAGGACCATCCCATCAGGTGCTCCATGGGAAAAGTGTAGGACAGAACGGAATGCCCAGCTCAGAGTAGACAGAGTCATTTGTTCCTTCATTCATCCATTCGACAAGTATCCACTGAGCACCTACTGTATGCTCTTCTAGGCATCAGGGACGCAGCAGTGAACAAAGCAGAGCAAAAAGGCTCTGCCCTTGTGGAGCTTACATTACAGCAAAGGGGACGGAGCAGTAAACAAAATAGATGAGTACTAGGTTTAGCGTACTTGGTGGTGATAAGTGCTGAGAAGAGAAATGGGGCAGGGAAGGGGGAGGGGAGGCATGTGCCAGTGTGAGGCAGTGTGGGGAGGGGGTACAGGAGAAGGAACACTTGAAGAATGACCTGCAGAGGGTGAGGCAGGGAGCCATGCGGGTAACTGGGGGCAGGGTCCAGGCAGAAGGGGCAGCGAAGACCTTGAGGCAGGAGGGGTTTGGTGCCTTTGAGGAATGGCGAGGATGCCACGGTGACTGGATGGGGAGCGAGGAATGAGCGGTGGCCACCCTCGGACTGGTGAGCTTCAACCTCTTCCGCCCAGGCATAGATCTTGCTAGTCCATGAAAATATCCTTGCTATTTTGTCCTTCTTTCTGTCCCTTTCCTGTTTTAGGCTGCTACAGGAGGCTCCGTTGTCTTCCCACTATACACTTTCTGACTGCCCTCCCCCCACCACCCCCCCCCCCCCCCCATCGCTGCAGCTCCCTCTGGAGCTCTGAGTCCTCACCGAGTTTCCTTCCTTCGGGAATATCTTCACTGTTCAAAGTTCCATTCCTCAGGTGTCAGCCACCAACAGTGTGCGCAGGGTGTCCCTGGAGTCAGACCACTAGCGAGAGCTCTACTATTTAAGTGTACAATTCTCATTACCTTCTCCTCAGAAATCACAAATACTTAAGACCAGGTGTGATATTCCAAATGGTCCATAACAGGTAGCACAGGGACTGGCAAAGCAGGTTTGAGCTGAGGCAGGTCACAGACCCCACTCTGCCAGGTTAACCTTTGCTGCTGGATGGTACGAGGTCTGGGAGGGGACAGGAGGGGCAGGGGACATCAGGACTCAGGGCAGTGACTACTTCCTAGCCAGCACAGAAACACGGACTGTTTAATAACTGGTACAACCATACCAGCGTCTGTCAGCTGAATATGCACCCTGCTTAAGACCACATTTACAACTTAATACAAACCTCTCTAGTTTCCTGTCTGAGGGCTTGACTTTAAATTTACAGCTATGGGCTCCTCCAGCAATGATTATCAGAAGCTAACTTTCTCTCATTTATCAGCACACACGTCACAGAAGGGACGGAAGTCCTCTTCCTAGAATCATCTGTGCCATGGAGAAAGATGTGTGACTGGATGAAATTCATCCTCTTTAGATTGTTCAGAGATGACCTGTTCGCGCACACCACCACCACCAGCTGCTCTGTTTTGTATCAAACATTCAGATCGTGTTAGCAGTCCCTGAAACACCACCACGCAGGCCTGCTGAGAGATCAGACAACCAGCATAATCTCCGAAGCTAATGGAAGCTTATTTGTGACCCTGACAAGTGGAACTTGTGTGAAAGACAGAGACCGCCGCCAAGTTCGTCCGCCTTCGTGGTTCTCACCAAATCAAACCACAGTCACTTCCGGAAAAAGTCCTCAGCCCAAGCAGCTCTCTCTCAAACTTTTGCCTTTGTTGAAGACTGTGCGCTTTGCCAGCGTCCGGCGCAGCACTGCATGGGGAGTGGCGAGGGGCGTGGGAAAAGTGGGAAGGGGTGGTGTCTGGTAGGCACTCCTCCTGCTGCCACTCAAACGTCCAGGCCCCCTGAACTTCTCCCATCAGAGAATTCATTCGACTGATGTTGCCTGGGAGCACAAAGGCAAAGGAGGCAAACGAGGTCACCCTGCACGGATCTGGGTTTTTCATCTGTTTCTTTGTTGTGCTACCTAGTCAGCTGAAAAATGTTGGAGGGGAGTTCTGGTTCACAATGACAGACTAGACACATATATTTGCCTGCCATCCCTCTTGGGAACCCCCCCCCACCAAAATATAAATGTGCCAATGCCCCCCTCCCAGAGACCATCAGCAAGGTGATGTGTTAAACTGCAGAGCCAGGGAGAGGCCCACCGGACAGAGGGTTCTTACAGAGTTCTGTCGGGGAAGGACTTGATGGTAGAAGTTATAAAGCATGGTCGAAGGAGGGATAGGTCAGAATTTGAAAGTTAGGCAGTTTCTGGGACAGTCAGTGTTCTTAGGAATTCATGAGTCCACAGGGGTTTCTATTAGTAGAGTAATTGGTGTTAAAACAGTTTGAGCATAGCTTGTACCTGTCGTCGGTTTGGTACAGTTTATCTGCTTTGCAAGTCAGAGTACTACTGTTCACTGGAACCGGCGGTTCTATTTTTCAAGTACAAAAATGAAAAAGAAAGAAATCCATGACAAGGACAGAACAGAAATGGGGAATCACCAATCAATGAGAATTGGAGCAAATTTCTGGAAAACAAGGACAAATGAGAGTGGTTTGACAAATGGAACAGGTGGAGAAGAGGCAGCCATCTAACAGTAATAGCAATACTGTCTGTGGAGTGCTTACTGGGCCATGTGCTTTCCATACATCATCTCATTTAATCCTTGAAATGACTGGATGCAGTAGGAATTACTACCCATATTTTACAGATTAAGATCTGAAACTCAGAAAAATTAAATAATTGCCTAATTTCTCACAGTTAGCAAGTGTCAGAGCTTGGATTCAAACTCATAGAATTTGACTTCAAGCTCCATAAAGCAAGGATTGTATCTCTGGTTCACTACCACATCCCTAACACCTAGTTCAGTACCTGGAACATGCAGACTTTCCATTCTCTCTCTCTCTCTATGTATATATAGTGGGTGGATGGATGGATGGATGGATGGTGGATGGATGGATAGATGATAGGACCAACCCAAATCCAAATGACTCCAAAACCACCACACCATATTTCCTCCCCAGGGCTCTAAAGTACCGTATAAATCAGTCTAGAGGCTATATCCAGAGATGTTAGTTAAAGCTGGAGGGCCTCAGAGACTGTAGACTTTAGAAAGCAAAGTCCAGGCTTGGGGTAGGAAGAGGTGGGTGGCCAAGAAGCAGGATACAGGAGATTGCTAGAAGACAAGGGGCTAGGAATCCCAACCAAAGTGTCCAAGCAATAAGGAGTCAAGAATTGAGAGAAGTCCTGAGTGGCAGGCCTGGGGCACCATCTCAGCAGAGGAACGGAGCCTATTACCTTGTGCTTGGATTGAGCCAAAAGGCCAAGAAGCAGCAAAGCGTGATATGGAGCCAGAGGCTCAGAGAGCCAGGTGCTTGCTATATTTATTCATGTATTTATACCCTGCCTGGCTCCAGGAAAAACATAAGGCACCTTACAAGGACACAGAAAGTACAAGGTAACATAAATAAGAGCTAAGTGAGAAAGGATGAGGCAAACAATAAGGATTGGGGCATAAGAGGAAGCCAGGAAATATACAAACATGCATATTTTAAAATCCTATGCACTAGCTATGAGACAACCACATATCTGCCTGTAAACTTTCTAGAGGAAAGGACTCAAGAGGAGACCCAATAGTCCCTTCTTCCCTACCCAAGTATAGAATTATGTAAGATATAGACATGGAAATCAGACAGATGGAAATGAAAGTGGTAACAGCTAAGGCGGGAAACGAAATCAGCCTGCCAATGCTCTCCATGCCATACCTCCTCTCAGGTCCAGCCCCTGGTTCTGCCCTCCCGTGGGGAAGTTTGTATCTGCAGGCAGGTACACTCAGTCAGGAGGTCTGGGGCAGGGAGGGGTGGAAAGAACCCTGATCCTCAATGCTCACAGCCCTTTACAAGGTAAGCTTTATCCAATCAAGAAACATTGGCTGTCACCCACCAGCCAGGGACTCCTCTACACTGGGAGAGAGTGAGAGAAACGGGTCCAGGAAGAGGTTGGAAGCATCCCTCCAGTGGAGGTCCTCCATGTGCCCCACAAGGAGTGGGGCTACCTACCTCTTGCTGCCAGTGAGCCCCACAGGACCATAAATGAAAGGGCCTACTCACTTTTTTGTAAATTTTTGTAAACCTCATCCCTGAATATCTACAGCGAGGGTGGTGGAGATAACGCAATGGGTGGAAGGAAGCTAGTTCTGAGGTGATGATCAGAGCTTAAACTATGTGGCTCCTAGCATCATGGATACTTTTCCATAAAGTCTGACTCAGAACATCAAGGAACATTTCCTAGAGTAACTGCAGGAGCTATACTTAAAATCTGTGGGGGGAAAAGGAAACTTGCTCTTAAGCATGAGATAAATTTTTCTTTCCCACCACTTTTCTTGAGAAAACTCAGAGATCCTTATTTGACCTGAGTTTTAGTCTATTTCTGGATCCAGGTAGAACACCAAATCTGCTCATAAGAAGCATTATCATTGTGTTATTTTTAATGTTTTGGCACTAAAAGTTCCCTGACTAATCAATTATTTCCAGCTCAGCTAAATCTTCCACCTAAGACTCTCCAGCTCAATGTCCTGTCAGCTCCTCTTTGCTCTGTCTCACATCAGAGCCCTTAGAGCAGACAGTAAGCTATAGGGTCCTTCATTTATAAAGTTCTCAGAAAGACACCATAAGGCCTGAGAGCTAAGCTGAACTTCTGAGGGCCGTGGAGTAACTTCCCACTCTCTTACCAGCTTTCTTCAAAATCTTTTCTGAATTATCCCATCTCTCAAGGAGTTATTACAATTAAACTAATTTAATGAACTGATATAACTATTATAGGGGGGAAATTGGAAAAATATTAAAGTCTAGTCACTTCCATCGCTACACTAGAATTGAAAAAAACAAATGAATATCCATACTCCACCCAATAAATGGTTGCACAACCAATTTACACATAAGGAAATATGGGCAGTAAATTATCAAGGATAGAAATGCTTGCCTCAATAGCAATGAAACAAATGCCAGTTTAAATAACTTCAGGTTATCAATACTCATCTATTTAAACAATTATTAATCATTGTTGGTGGATCTGTTCAGAAGTAGATATCCTTATATATTTGGGGAGAGCAATTCGTCAACACTGACCAAAAGTTATGAAGCTTCGATGCAATTTCGTTCCATTTTATGAAATTTATCACAACAAAGACTAACAAAAACAAGAATAATGTATAAAAATATTCACAGTGATGTTATTTATAATAGTAGAGAAAACCTGATTCCTAGCAATAGGAGAATGGCTGAGCAAACTGTAACAGATCAACACAATTATTGCTCTACTACTTGATAGCTCTTTAAAAATACGAGCATTTAGTCAATTCACATTTAACATAATTACTGATATGCAATTTGTTTCTACATCTCGTGTCCTTTGTCATTTCTCTGTTCCTCCTTTACTGCTTTCTCTTGTGTTAAACGAACATGTTTTAGTGTTCCATTTTAATTCCTCTGTTGATTTTTGAAGTTATTTTCTTAGAGGTTGCTCTTGGGATTCCAATGTGCATATTTAATTTATCACAGTTGAATGCAGGTTGATACTGACTTAATTTTGGTAAAATATAGCAACTACTCCAATAAAGCCCCATTTCTTCCTTCTTCGTGATGTTATTGCTATACACACTACATAGCATTATAGGTATCATACGTACTCACATATAATCATATACAACATATCATATATAACCGTATATACATATATCATTATAGGTATCATAAGTACTCACATATAATCATATACAATATATCATATATAACCATATATACATATATGATCTCATATAAGTAATCATATATCATATATATCGTATTATACATTGTACACCATATATATTATAAACCCAACAATATAATATATAATTATTGCTTTAATCAGTCATTTTTTTAAATTAAGATATGAAAAGAGAAAAAACAGTATTGCAGTCTCTCACATTTACCCATGCATTTAATATTTTTGGTCCTCTTCATCTCTTCCTATGGATTCAAATTACCATATGGTAGAATTTTATTTCAGCCTGACAGAATTTCTGACTCTCTTCAATATCTTTTGTAGAGTAGATGTTCTGGCAACCTATTTTTTCATTTTTTGTTTATCTGGGAACGTATTTATTTCACTTTTATCTTTGAAGGATCGTTTTGCTTGGTATACGAGTCTTAGTTTATAGTTTTTTTCTTTCAGCACATAGTCTATGTCATGCCTTCTGACCTCCATTGTTTCTAATGAGAAATAATTCTAATGCTTCCCATTCTGAATTGTTTTGCTCTTCTTGTTTATAATGTTTCCATATTCAGATCAATTCTTCTTGTTTTCCATGATATTTTCATCTCTATAATAGGGAGAAATTTATTTCATGCCCATCTAGGATAAATTTAGTATTGTTTATTTTCAGATTTTGCAAAGATTTGTGATATCATTGCTGCTCATTTAACTTTCAATCTGTTTGTATTGCTGTATATGGAGGGTGAGTGGGTCCAAGTTCATTCTTCTCCAAAGTCTTAACTTCTTTTCCTGGTGCTGCTTCAGTTCTATGAAACATCCAGTTATGGGAGGTTTAACTGAAGCAGGAAGGAGGCAGAGCTAAGCACTGAGAACCTGTGGAACACAGACAAGCAGACAGCATCAGCAAGGTCCAGCAAGAGGTCACAGGATGAATGACAAACAGATAGACAGGCCTATCAACAGAGATCCGGCAACATTCAGAAGCACAGGCAGGAAGATAACCAGCAGCATGGAGGTCTATGGTCAGGTTAGCAAAACCCAGCCAAGCACTGGGATCAAAGCAGGATTTCAGTGTGACTCAGTGGAAAGGACCTGGGCTTTTGCAACAGAGAAGCACATCTTCCTCCTGCTTATGTGATCTTGAGCAAGTTCTTAACCTCTCTGAGCCTTATTTTCCTATCTATAAGATAGGGCTAATAATACCTATTATTACAGCAGAGTTGCTGTAAGGACTAAAGTATGTGGTACACTATCTGAGACATAGTAGGTGTTTAATAAATGCATCAAATCATATAAGCTGATAATGCAAGTAGGGCCTCACTCCTAGAGGACCTGCCAAAGCACAGATGCAGGCACTAGGTGAGCAAGGCGAAGATTCAGTTCTTAGAACTCAGAACCAAGGTAAGATTGCATTTACCTGCATGGAGGCAAAGACTAGAGCTGGATGGTGTTGAGAAGTCATCTAAATATTGTACCAGAACTCCTCATGTTCCTATTTGAGGTATCTGATGACATTGATACAAAATGAGCTTCCTTTAACAGTTTAAGTTCTTTTTCCACAGTGGAGCCAATACATTAACACCTTGTTCCAGTTCCCATGACTCAGTAAAAAATTACTCCAAAATTTAGAGGCTTCAACAAATGACAACATTTACTTTGCTTATGAATCTTCAGTTTGGGCAGGATTTGACAGGGGGGCTTGTCCACACACCACTCAGTGTCACCTAGGGTGTTTGGAAGGCTGAAAACTACAATCATCTGAAGACTCATTCATTCACATGTGACTGGCTGGCAGCTGAGACATGTGCAGGGGCTGTTGGCTGGAACACCTACCCACAGCCTCTCCGTATAACTTGGACTTGAAACTGGACTTCCTCATAATATGATGGCTAAGGATGAACGGTGAGAGAGAGAGAGGAGATTCAATGGGAGGAAACAAAACCTCATTCTTGATGGAGGAGTGTCAACATTACAATGTAAAAAGAGCATGTTTCATGGGATATAGTGATATAACCAGCTTTGCAGAAAAAAATCTGCCACTCAGCTTTTTTTTTTCAGACACATATGAGAAAACTTGGAATCAAAAAGAAATGAAATTAATTTGGAACAATAATTTGATCTAAATGAAAAGTCATGATTCATGGAGTGATATGTAACGCACTTTCTGCAGCTGCACATTATTTGGGGGAGCAGTCTTCTTAAAATAATTACCAGCTTTTGAAGTAAATGCTAGTGCTTCTTCAGTAGATTTATGTCTTCTGGTTTTCATGTGGTCAATGATATTACTACAGCCTCCTGTGGTGGATGATAAATTTCAACAAAAATTTGTGCAAGTTACACATTCATCACCAACTTTCTTGAGAAACAAAAATTCAATACTTAATATTTCATGAAACATGAACTTTTGGTTTTTGAGCTCATTGCCAACAAAAAAGTTTATTGCAAAATTAACAGGTAACCCCAAGCAATAAAGTAAACTGATGTATACATACAATGGAATATTCTTCAGCCTTAAAAAGGAAGGAAATTCTGACAAGCTACATGAATAAACCTTGAAGACATTATGTTAAATAAAATAAGCCAGTCACAAAAGGACAAACATTTTATGATTCCACTTATATGAGGTACCTAGAACAGTCAAATTCATAGAAACATAAAGTGGAATTGTGGTTGCCAGGGGCTGGGGGGGAGAGGGGAATGAAAAGTTAGTGTATAATGAGTACAGAGTTTCAGTGAAGAAAGATGAAAAAGTTCTGGAGATGGGTGATGGTGATGGCTACAGAATAGCATCAATGTGGTCAATGACACTGAACTATACACTTAAAAATGTATATGGTAAATTTATGTTACATATAGTTTGCCGCAATAAAAAAATGTAAAAAATAAATAGGGGGGCCAGCCTGGTGGTGTAGTGATTAAGTTCAGGCTCTCTGCTTTGGCAGCCTGGAGTTCGTGAGTTCAGATCCCGGGCACAGACCTACTCACCACTCATTGAACCGTGCTATGGCGGTGTCCCACATATAAAACAGAGAAGGATGGGCACAGATGTTAGCTCAGGGCCAATCTTGCTCACCAAAAATAAACAGATAATAAATAGGGTCAGCCCCGGTGTCCTAGTGGTTAAGTTCAGCGCCCTCCAGTCGCGGACCTACACCACTCATCTATCAGTGGCCATGATGTGATGCGGTTCATATACAAAATAGAGGAATATTGGCAACAGATGTTAGCTCAGGGCAAAACTTCCTCAGCAAAAATTAATACATAAATAAATAAACCGATGTATATTTATTCCACGTACTAAATGATAAACCACTGTTAAAGAAATATTCAGAATACTCTTCACGCTCCATAGAAAGACTGCTCTTCCTCCATATCTTGTGCATATTTTGCTTATTGTACGTAACCTATAATTTTCCAAGTTGCCCACTGACCCCACCAACTAGCAACCTGGTGGCTTCATGCAACTGGCCCATATGAGCAGCCAGTCAGCATACCAAGTCACTGGTGAGAGCCAATAGCAGCATCGAATACTTCTCCCACCAAAGTGGAAAGAGATAACTATCTACAGAAGCTGGGTACACCTTGTTTTGTTGGTGAGTATGTCCTCACCCTGCATGCTGCTCTCAAAATGGAGGTGTCAGTTACTTTGCATCAAGTGAAGTTTGGGAAAAAGGAGAAGTGTTATCACTGTTCATCTTTCAGATTTAACACATAATTCTGTTACCTACACATGCTCTTTACCCACTACAGGCATATCCTCATTCTACCGTGCTTCACAGATATTGAGGTTTTTTTACAAGACCCTCCTCCAGCAAAAAGATTACTACTTAATGAAGTCTCAGATGATAATTAGCATTTTTTAGCAATAAAGTATTTTTAATTAAGGTATGTGCCTTGTTTTTTAGACATGATGCTATGGCACACTTAGACTACAGTATAATGTAAACATAACTTTTATATGCACTGGGAAACCAAAAAATTCATGTGACTCACTTTACTGCAATATTTGCTTTATTGCAGTGGTCTGGAACCGAACCTGCAGCATCTCTGACATAAGCCCGTACCAGACAAGATCATGACAGAGGCTAGAAGCACTCCACAGAGATGGTGACAAACCTATCCCAGATTATTTTAATGCAGCTATTAATAATAATGCTGTCTTTAAAAATGAAAACATCTGGAAAAATATTAAATGGAAGAGGGGCATTTGGACAAGTGCATAAAACAAGACTACCCAAGGTACACTGGGACTTATGGAGATAATAATTAAACATAGCTGATGACAAGAATCATTGTAAGAATTAATTGAGATAATGTTGTGAAAGCATTTTGTATAATCTAAAGTGTTATATAAATATCTTTCTATATATTGATCCATATATGCATTCTCGCCCACTGATAATTTCAAAAAGAACTTTACCACAATTTTGTAAATTTCCATAAAGTATCTTGCTGTGATTTTAATAGGCATTGCATTAAATCCATATATTAACCTAGGGAGTATTGTCATCTTCACTATTTTTAGTCTTTTAAATAAATAGTATGCTATAGCTCTCTACTTACTCAAGTCTGCCTTTATTGTCCTCATTAGAGTTTTACAGATTCTTCAAACACATCTCTTTGTTCTGGATTATATTAGTAGCCAAGGATTTAATGTCCTGTTGCTATTTTAAAAGAATCTACATTTTTATTGCATTTTTCCAGCCTTGCATCACTACTATATAGAAAGATGTTTTTGTCTGTGTGGTGAATTAATCTTTCATCCTTTTCTCACACGTTCACCCCATTTGATCTCTTTTGCCTCCTGTGGTTTCAATTCCAGAGTCTCTACCCCAAGATCTGCTCCCTGAGCACCAGTCACATCTATACAACTCCCTGCTGCCCAGACATCCCACGGGGCCCTCACACTTAATACAACCAGAAGAAAATTCATCTTCCTCCCAGAACGTCCTCCTTCTTTGCTATTCCTAATTTCAGTGAACCACATATCCTGTTGTACAAGTTAGAAACTCAGGAGTCCGCCTTGACCCTGTCTTCTGGGTCACATCCCATCACACACCAAGTCGTACACACTCCACATCCCTCATATCTCTTGAATCAGATGACTTCTCTTTCTTCAAGTTCAGGCCTGCAAATAGAGAGAGTTTTTCATTTGTTTATAAGTCTTCCCCCTCCTTTTGTTTTTATCTAAATCTCCTCTTCCCCCCAACCCCTCCACACCCTTAACACACTCTCGAATTTTTCTTCATACTACAGTCAAAGATATCTTTCTGAAACCATGCTGCTCCTACACTTAGAATCCTTCAAAAGTTACCCCTAATTTTTAGGAGAAAATGTAAACTTCATCCTCCTCTTAGGAGGATGCACAAAAGCTGTGGCCTGGTGCCTGCTTATATCTGCATCTTCATCTGTCAACACTGAGCCACCTGCCCACCCCTCCTCCCCTTTGTTATAGTCACACTGATTTACTTCTGCTACCCAAAGCAGCCATTCTGTCCTCTGGACTGTGTATGATTCCTATTTCCTCCATTGGGGAACACTTTCAAGTCCTTTAGGTCTCCTTTAAGAGACCGCCCATCTCCAGAAAGCTTTCTCTCACCCTCTTCTGGGTTAGACGCCACAGTCTGTTTACTTGTCTGTCTCCAGAAGCAAAATTTGTGTGTGCGGGAGGTGGGCCTCCCTGAAGTGGGCTTATGCCAGTGCCAACACAATATGCTCCCTGCTCTTGGAGTCTTGACACCCCAGAGGAAAGGCAGATCGCAAGTGAGACAGATCAGAGCTTGAGACCTGTTCTGAAGTACATGAAACCAGCTACCTAAAATGGGAAGTGCAACTTGCTCTTATATTTGTTTGGCATAAATCGTAAGAATAGCAAAATATTTGTCGCAACGGACTGAAATCAAAGATCAACCATGGAGACAACTCCCAGCTCTGTGACAGATCAAGGCTCTTCTCGCTTCTGCCAGAGTCACTGATCAGGGAAACGGGTGGTCAGTGTAACAGAGTGTGAAGTAAGGATCAGAGGGCCCGTGACATACACTCACCTACATGGGAAACTCATTGTTCATTGTTTGTTTGTTTTTAATTACCAGCTTTAGGAACAGGGTGTATCATTCTGGGGTTTTCATCTCCAGAAGCACAATGATTAGGAATGGTTCAGAGGGAGTTTTATGGGCCTAACAGGCAGTCTACTGGATTCCATGGTGGTCCCCATGCAGGGTGGGAATAGCAAGGATGCCAGGGAAAGGTGTTTTTAATTTGATTTTTGCAGTGAGTTTCTATCTTTAAATGTGGTAAAAGTAAAAGAATTCACAAACCCTAGTTTCACTAGTTATTTATCAGTCTTCCAGCAAATTCTAGCATGGTGCAGGGGGAAAGGGCACTAACATGTTACATTCCCAGTGGACTGTTCAGCCTCTCTTTGCCACCGACACCTGCCAGGACAGAACAAGGTTAGTCGGGGACAGCAGCACATGTTATACATGCCAGTGTAGTGCTCTCTTTAGCTTACATTCTAACTTTAGTCAATGTTAGTTTCAAGAGTATTTCTTGTTATGCAGCCACATGCTTGATTCTGATTTGTCATTGTTTTTGCTGCTGTTTAAACTAGGAATCAAACCTTCTTTTTCTGTAATGGATCTATTCCATTAAGCTTCTCTTAACAGGGTAATATTCTCTAGATTGCCCTGTAAACTTCACCATTTTTCTTTGTTTTCTCTTTTTATTTCACATGCAAAGGATGTAAAAATATGTTAAACTCTTTGTTTTGTTTTGAAAACTGAGTTGGAATATAATCTCTTTTCTAACCTAATCTTATTACTTTTACTCTTATTAACTGAGTAAACATCTAGCAGAGATAAGACATGTGGCTGTTTGGGTGTCCACCACTTTTCACTTTCCCTAATAGCCTCTTGTGATTCTATCTTTTTTTGAAATTCTATCTTAACACCTGGTAGTTTTCAGAGCATCTAGTCTAATTCAGTGATTTACAAACTCAGTCAGGTGGCAGATTTTTGGACATAGTTATGATATCTTATATTCATTATAACATCATAAATATTAATTCAACAAGTATTTATTGAGTATCTATTATATGCTGGGTTTGGAGGTGCAATAGCGTATCAGTTCACTTTTGGTGCATATCAGATCACTCCAAAATTTCGTGGCTACAAAAAACAACCATATACATTTTTCACGATTCTGTGTGAAGGCAGGGAACTATAGTCTAGCCAGTTGGGAAGACTTCTGCTGGGCTTGCTCAGGTGTCTGTGGTCAGCTAGCAGGTTGACTGGTAACTAATTAATCTAGGATGACCTCACTCATATCCGGTAGTTGGCAGGTGTTGGCTGAGGGGTCTGGGGTCCTCCCCACGTGGCCTCTCCTCCTCCATGGGCTGGCTGAGGCTTGTTCCCACAGCAGTCTCAGGGTTCAGGTGCAGCAAGAGAGCACAAAGCCCAACACACAGGTGCCTTTTACACCTCTGCCTACCTCACGTTTGTTCGCTAACGTCCTATTGGCCAGGACAAATCACGTGAGCAACCTAGATTCAAAGGCTGGAGAAACAGATGCTACCTCTGATGGGAGGAGCTGCAAAGGCACATTGCAAGAGAGAGGATGCAAGGAAGGAAGACCATATGGCTATTCCTGCAATCCACCACAGTATACCCTGGCCACAAATTATTCACATTCTTCTCACAGGCAAAGTATGCCCACTCCCATCCAAGGACATCCAAAATTCCTATCCAATTATGACAGTAGATTTGAAGTCTAGGATCTCATGACCTAAATCATGTCCACATGTATCTCCTCTTGACCCAGAGGTTGATGAACTTAAAAGACAAATTATCTGTCCTCACACACCTAATATACAATAGTAAGACAAGGACAGAATAACTACAGTAGGCACTCCCATTCCAAAAGGAAAAGAATGGGAGGTACCTACCAGTCACCAGTCCACAGCAATTTTGAAATACAGCTGGGCATATGTTGCCAGGACCCTCTGCTCCAGAAACAGAGAATGTTTCTAGCTAAGGGCTCAGGTTTCTCACTGGAAATAGCTTCATAGACCATTTTTCTCTGATTCTCCCTGAGAGTGGCTCTCTAGTCCATGTCCTTCAAGGCTGTGGCTTCACCCTCTGGGCTCTTGGCAGTGCCGTCTGGGACACACTTCTTTTTCCGTTGGAAAGGTCCGTGTATGCAGCTGCCTGCTGTTGGGAGAACAATTCTCTGTGGGTCTTTTGCATTCTGTACATCTTACAAGTAGGAGACAGTGCCTGCCTTTGCTCTGGACTGTCTTGTTTTCAAAGATGCTTATATAGTGAACCGTCTTGGGATGTAGAGATAGTGTCTTCTTCCGGAATAAGGGCAGGTTTGCTCATAGCCCTGCAAGACAGAGTTAATGTCTCCCTCTGGAACAAATGGGCAGAGATACTAAATGTCCAATAGATAAGGTTCAGGTTGTTGAACTTCAGAGTTCCTCTCCTGTAATGTCACCCATTGCACGTGCAGCTGTCATCTGGCTCTCTTCATATCACCCTATGGGAATTGGGACTCAGAGAATTAACATAAATATGCCCATACTCAGGCTACCTGCTATGCCGTAAGTCATAAACCAGTCTTTGCTTCTGACCCAGGAAGCTCACGTCTTTTGCCTGCACCCACAAAACTGTGACAGGCTAATTTGTCAGCTTGCAAGTAGGTGAAAATCTCAGGTCTTTCATAGCTCTTGACATCTGCTTTCTACCTATAGGAAGCTGGTGGGACAGAAACCTCTTTGCAATTTGAGCAATTTTAGTCTCCTTTTAGTACAAATTGGTGGTTCTTTTGTCAGTACAACTCTTTCCAAATATTTGTGGGCTTTCTATGTATTCAGTTGTGGTCCACTCTGATTGACAAGAGCTACATCCACAGTTCTTTTCAAAATAGGCCTCTTTCCACTTCAGGGGAGCATGTTAGGTTACTGTAGCAGAACGCCTAAAGGTTCTTAGAAGCACTGTTGTCGAGCTGAGATGGGATAATAGATATTATTTTAAATCTTGCAGAAGTCTAAACCAAGAATCTGAAAGCCGCACCTCTGATTTGATCTTTAGCCCTAAGACTCCTTAAACTTTGAGAATCTTTTACTGGCTGGAATCTGTGGGTGAGATACTGTCCTGGGCCCCCTCAGCTGACCAAGTGTTCTTCTGGTCTCTCCTGGGATCTGTCTGGCAGCTGGAGTTTCTGGCAGTTTGTCCGGGGCTGGGTGGTTTAGGACAGCTTCACGCATGTTTGGTAGTTAGTGCTGGCCATGAGCTGCACATGCTCTCTCATCCTAAAGGCTGGCCCAGCCTTCTTTACAAGATAGAATCAGAGCTCCAAGAGGGCAGAAGCCAAACTTGCAAATCATCCTACAGCCTAGGCTCTACAGTGTTACTTCTACTACATTCTTTAGATCACAGCAAGTCAGAAGGCCAGCCAGAAATAAACTCCACTCTTTCACGGGAAGAGTAGCTATAGTGGATGCCATGCTCTACTGCCCTGATCCTTGTTCCAGGACCGAAGCATTCATTCTCCCATCCCCTGGAAGCGTTGGCTGCTGATGGGTCACAGCTGAGTGCCTCCCCAGGTGTTGCCCACAGCCAAAGGGAGCTTCCTAATCCCAGTTACATCCCCTCCCCAGGGGCCACTCCAATCCAGTGACTCAGACCCCTTACCTCAATGAAGGACATCCCTGAAGGTTCGTTCCATATTCAGACTCCCGTGAGATTGACTAGAGCCATCCTTGCCACTACATTGAAGTTCAAATTCTCCCTCTGACCGATCCTGTTTCCCCCATGGCCCTCACAGGTAGTCCCAAGAGCATTCCCTAGTAAACTGCATACATGCGATTATTCATCTCCAAGTCTGTTTCCCAGAAAACCCAACCTAAGGTAGCAGCAGTCACATTGCAACATACCATAGTTGCAGAGTAAACCACCCCAAAACTTAATGGCTTAAAACAGCAACGATTTATTACTTCCCATGATTCTATGAATTGACTGGGCAGCTGGATGATCTAGGACGGCCTCATCCACGTGTTGGGCAGTTTGTAATCTGCCTGTTGAGTTGCCTCAGTTCCTCACTTGCCTCTTGTTCTGCAGCAGGCTAGCTCAGGCTTGTTCATATTGCAGATTGGCATAGACTGAAAAGATGGCCACAAATTCTTTCTCTCCCTGTGCCCAGGCCTTTACAGTGGGACATTACATATCCTGTTGACCACAGACGTGTGAACCAGCTCAGCAGAGGTCAGCTGAGCCAACCCAGATCAGAAGAACTGACTCACACAGTCACAAGAAATAATAAATGTTTATTGTTTTAAGTCTCTAAGTTTTGAAGTGTCTAGGTTCACAGCAAAAGGGGCATATGTTAACATAACATGCAAGGTGATATGCAATGGTAAACAAAACAGACCTTTCGTCACACCAAGAATTATTTTATTTAAAAAAATGTAGACAACATAAAATCACCAAAAAAAAAATGAACGTATGTCCATAAAAATCAAACTGTTCAGTTAGTAATGATTATATTTTTCTGACATTTTACAATAATATTTAATTCCTATCTATTCTCTCATATAGCAGGAAGGGAAGTTCTAAGAATTTGATGGAAAAGGGGAGCTGAGTGTCAAATTGAGGAAGTTATGTTCTCCAACTTTTTTTTCTGGACATTGGGAAAATATGGCAATCATTTTATTAGCAGGATACCTACATTTTGTGGAAGGGCATTTGAGAATGACGTGTCTAATTTACCTATTGACTTTATTGTATAACATTAATCTTGCCCTTTAGGGATGTTCTAGTCTACTTATCTCTTATTACTGTCTTTCATCTGCTTTCAAATCCATAAAATCCCTTGTAATGATCTTGCCAACTGTGAAACTTTGTTGATGACCCATGTGGGCTTCTCCAGTCTTTGAAATCACCTATTCCTCCTCTAAGAGAGCAAAGCCGACTTGACGAGTTGTTATAATTGTGGTGATAGCTCTGTTTCTCTTCGTTTACAGAGGTTATTTTCCCCTCAAGCCTTTCTTTTCTCTGCAGCTGAGGGTCAACAAAATCATTTTTATTTTAAAATGTTTAGAAGTTATTTCTGGTTTCTTCTCTCTTTTTTTCCTTTATTTTTTATTTATTTGTTTATTTTGTGAGGAAGATTAGCCCTGAGCTAACATCCATTGCCAATCCTCCTCTTTTTGCTGAGGAAGACTGGCCCTGGGCTAACATCCGTGCCCAGCTTCCTCTACTTTATATGGGACGCCGCCACA
The DNA here is from genome assembly GCA_031878705.1 of Tapirus indicus. Taxonomy (NCBI): domain Eukaryota; kingdom Metazoa; phylum Chordata; class Mammalia; order Perissodactyla; family Tapiridae; genus Tapirus; species Tapirus indicus. Next base: position 14,280,762 of record CM062933.1, read on the forward strand.
GCGTGGCTGACAAGCGGTGCGTCAGTTCGAGCCCAGGATCCGAAGCTGTGAATCCCAGGCGGCCGAAGCAGAGCATGCAAACTTAACCACTATGCAACTGGGCCAGCCCTCTGTTTTCTTCTTAATAACTTGTAAGTGCCCTTTTAAGTTGTTAATATTGTGACAAGGGCGTATCTGCTGAGTGGAATGCCTACTAAGAGGTTAGAAGGTTTTTTTTTTCATGCACTTAATCAACAGGTAGTTACTGAGCATCTATGACGAGAGGCATTCTGCTAGACATTGTAGGAGTTACCAACAGGCCTCACAGAGCCCTGACCATACAACGATGCACTTATTCTACTGACTCTTCCAATGCTTCTCTTTCTCTGGTTATTCACAAATTCTCTCTCTTGTGTATAATTTCTCTGTATTCGTTCTCTCTTGAAAATTTAGCTTTGATTGAGCTTTGCTGAGTTGTGACCCTGGACATGGTCAATTTTTCATGGGGCGCTGCCTCTCTGCCACTTTCATCAATTTTTTTCCTATTATCGTTAAGCACAATCTGAATCGCAAATGTCAGTGATGTTGTAACAGGTTGGTAAAGCATTGACTATTCACCAGAAGAGCTGAGCGTGGAAGTTTGGAAAGGCTCTCTCCGCTCAAGTCCCAGAGAAAGTGTAGAGTGTATCATTCCACCCAGAGGCAGGAGCATGACCACAATTCTTTCCAGGAAAAAAATGCTTTGATTTAAGTTATAAATTGTATTCCTGCTTAAGCTTCTATTTCCAAAACTGGCTGACATTATAGCACTGTAGTCAAGCTCCAAGGCTCTGGAGTCCAAATTTTAGTTCCACCCCTGCCTGTTATATGACACTCACTTTGGAAGTCTCATTTCCCTCACCCATATAATGGGGATGCTAATGGAACCTGCCTTAGAGGGCTGTTGTGGGGAGTAAATGAGATCACCCGCCTAAAGCATTTAACATGCTGCCTCTGATGGATAAACGTTTAATAAATGGTAGTTATTACTACTCTGTCTGCTTCCAGTACTGGCCTTTAATAAATGAAAGTCATTTGATTTTTCATAGGTTTTCCTTTATAGGTTATGAATTTGGTCTCATCAACTGTTCTCATGAGGTATTCATACTTCTGATCAAGAGGAAATCATGAATTACTAAGCTTTGAGAATGTAAATGTGAAAAGAAGTCTAGAAAATTTATTCCATCCCTATTGTGAGCGTCGGCCAATGTTTGGTCACTGGTCGCATATGTCTTTAACTGAATTTGAATAGTACTCCAAACAAAACCATGAATATTCATTACCCGATAAATGCTATTTTATAAATCATTAGAAAAGTAACCTCCCGAGAGTCATATAATGAGATGGAAGAAAATTCTTGCATTTCTGATTTACCTACAGGTCTTTAGATACCAACCTGAAAAGAGCGTGACTTTCAAAATTTACATGGAAAACAAAATGATGATGATAATTAGCTTTTAGGAGTTTAGATTCAAAAGCTTTAATACAATTTACAATTCCCTTTAAAAAACAACATTATTGTACACAGAGATAATATCCTTATAAAACCATAACAGTAAAATTAAATGGCCAATATAAATTCCCAGAACAGCCAAAGAGAAAATGAAATGAAAATAAAATTTGTGTTATCGGGTTTTCTCATTCAGAGCAAAGCTGTTTAGTTTCTGTACATTTGGAAGCTATAAGAAAGTTTTTCACGCAACTGTTTCAGCATTTAAATATGCAAAATGTATCTGACAAATCCTGAGGAAACAGCGAAGACAAAAGTGAGTTTATTGAGCGATAAAAACCCCCTCCCAACCGAGTCACTAATCCCGTGGTTTTACAGAGGTTTTTGTGCCTGCAGAGAGTTTAACACCAGTTTCTCTGAAATCCCCAGAGCAAAGCTGAGGTAAGACATTGAGGTTTCAGTACGCGATTCCAGGGATATATCCTCTCAGAGAGCAACACAGATGTAGATAAAGAACTTTATCCCCCAGCTGAGTTTGAAAAAGGAGACCTGATGTTTGAAGACACTAAGAAGATTAAAGCATTAGATCTCTTTTCTAAGCTTCCAAACACTGTCTTCCAGATGGTCCTTTTTGAGAGGAGAGAGTTTGTTGGTTTTAAATGTATGAGATGAGAACTCCTGAGGCTCCCAGGATGTGACCCTCACAGAACACGACTCTTCCTTTCACCTCCTGGGCAAAGCTCTTGTCTGTGGCCCCCAATGTGGAGTGAAGACACAGAACCACCCCAGAGAAATTATCAGCTTCAGAGAAATTCCACACCAAGTTCCATGTTGTCAGGAGGAAGGCGTCCAGCTGGAGAGATGCTACAATACCAAGCTATTATCAGCCATTGTCAGTGGGATTCTAGCAGCAGCTACAACCAAGTACAAGATGTGAAAAATAAACCCCACAGCTCACTCATTGGTCTCTTTACCAGTTATGTAATAGGCCAGAATGGAGGGGGAAGTCTGGTGTTATTTATGTCCGTACAGGACAAGGTCCAACGGGCAAGCTATCCATGCATTTGAGGTGGGGCTTCTACCCAAGGAGATGAGGAAGAAGGTGATCTCAGGTAGAGAAAAGAACAAGAGGAAGATTGGAGGAGGAAGGGGCTTCCATCAAAACTTGATTCAGTGAGGATCTATTGTAAAACAGGGTGATGATAGCTGATAACACTGTATTGGATAATTATAAAAAAAGACTTCATTCGGGTCTCTGCTAAAATATCACCTCCTCAGAGTAGACCACCCCACATCAGGTAGCCTCATCCATCACTCTCTGCTCTTCTGCTCTGCTTAATTTGTCTCTATAGCACTTATCACTCCCTCAAGTTGGATTATACAGTTATATGTCTATTGATTTACTTGTCCATTCATCAGCTTTTTATAGATGACCTACTCTGGCAGGCCTATTCTAGACACTGATTACAGCACTGGAGAGGACAGACGGAGTGCCTGCTCGTATGGAACTTACATCCCAGTTAGGAGTGAGGAGAAAGATTGACAATGAGCAAACAAGTAAGTAGAAAGTCTGTCAGATAATGATAAGTGCTCTAGAGAAAAACTAATGCAAGAAAGGATAGGGGATGACAGCACGCAGAGAGTGGCAACTTAGACAGAATCGTCAGGGAAAGCCTCACTGAAAAGATGACACTTGAACAGAGAGCTGCAGGAAGTGAGGGAGAGCACACGTCTTTCTGGGAGGAAGAGTGTTCTGGGCAGAGGAAACAACATGTGCAAAGGCCCTGAGGCAGGAATGTGCTTGATGTGTTCAAGGAGCACAAGAGGCCAGTGGGAGAGGAAGAAGGGGCAGCGAGAGAATACTGGGTGATGAGATCAGAGAACTACAGTCACCAGCTCATACAGGACTTTGCCTTTAAGTTTGAGTGAAATGGGAAATCACTGGTGTAGGGTTGCAAGATAAAATATAGGACACCCAGTAAATTTAAACTTCAGATGGACAATGATTTTTTTTAGTATAAGTATATCCTAAATATTGCATGGGACTTATATTTTAAAAGTATTTATTGTTTATCCGAAATTCAAATTTAATTAGGCATTCTGTATTTTTATTGGCTAAATCTGGCAACCCTATAGTGGACAGTTTTGAACAGAGGACTGACATAGTCTGACTTTTGTTCTCAATAGGATTGCTCTGGTGCTGAGATGAGAATAGACAACAGAGCAAAAGTGGAAGCAGGGGACCTCTTGGGGCCAATGGGTGACCCAGGACGATGAGCTTTTCCCAGAGTCGAAGGAATGAATCAATGAATGGATGGTAGACCGATGGTACTGCAGCTCGACTAGAGCGTGGGGCAAATGAAAGTGGGCAGTGGGGAAATAATGCTGGAAATGTCTGCTGGGGCCAGATCAGAGGGGGCTTTAGGTGTCAGGCAAGAGATTTGTACTTCACATTTTAGGGAATGGGAAGCTCTTAGAGGTTTTGGAGGAGGTGAATGATATTCGAGCAGAGTTTAGGAGGACATTCTGCTACCATTGGATTGAAAAGAGGAAATATTAAAGAGAGACCAGTTACAGGACTGTTCCATCTCTGGTTTAGAGATGCTGAGGGCCTGAACTAGGATGGGGCCTGCCAGATTGTTATTCATTAATTCTAGAAAGATGTTCTTCCTTATAAATAGGCCCACCCAATACTAAAAATATTAAATACGTCTGGGTTTCTGCAATAAAAGCAAAATGTGTAGAGAGTCATATATCTCAAGAATTCATTGGTCCAAGTAATGGGAAGCCCTCCCCCCAACACACATCCCTCCATGGGCCTACACAACCCGAAGGCCCCCATGTCTGCCCCACAAGGCCAACATTCCTTCACAGATAAGTAATCAGACAGGGAGAAATAGGGATCACTTACATGAAACCATTTGGTGATTCGTCCCTAACGTCGGTTTCAAAACCTCCACTGAGAAGGCAGCTCTGAAGGGAATGAGCAATCAAATGATCCCAGGGCTGCCTGAGGCCATGGATTTGCCCAATTCCCATCGCACCCTGGTGTGCTCAGGCCTCTCCCTTCCCCACACAGCCATGGTCACAGGGAAGCAGCTCCCACTCCAGCCCCAGGGGTGGAACTGACTCTGTAAAGGTAATTCCATCCCTCTTGTGTGTGATGGATGAAGAGTGGAATGTGACCCATTTCTCACTAGCAAGTTAACCGGAAGTAGGAGGTGGAGGGCAGTTCTGGGAAAAGTTTCCTTGATTCTCAAACAGAACTTCAGGAAAAGCCACCTTCACTTCTGATTCTGGACAATGTAGGGTCTGCACGTGCTGAGGCCAGCTCAGAGGATGGAGAAATGGAGAGAAGGAAAGAACCTGGTCCTTGACAACATGGCTGAGCCGCTGAACCAGCAGCCCGGAAGCCGGCCCTGCCTCTGCACTCCCCGCTGTGTGAGATACTAAATGCCCTGGCAGCTTATGCCACCGGGTCACCAGTTCTAGACTTGCTGCTAACCATGTCTCCACTGCTAGACCCAGCACAGGATGCCAGGTTCTGAGCCCCGCAGGTCTCATATACTAACCGTGACCTCAGATGCACCAGGATTAGACCACGCTGACCCATTTCCAACACCTGTGCCCACTGGGAGGGCATTTGTCAGGGATGAGAGGGGATGCCCTATTGTCCACATCTCGAAGGGGCCTCCACTATGGTAACCCTCCTCACCTCTCCCCACCTACCTCTCTTACTCTGCCCCAGAAGATGGGGAATGATCTATCTGATTGGTAAGTTTGGGAGAAAAAAAAACGAGTCTTCTTAGCTCAGCCTCTTCTCTCCTTCCTGGAGACGCCATCTCTGCCCCTCTGCTGTGCCAGGGATGAGGCGGGCGAATCTAAGTCAGAAGGGAAGTATTAGGAAGCCCACTTGGCCACAGCTTTAAAGCCACTTCTCCAGCCTAGATGTGTTAGTAACAAATGCAATATTTTGACCCTTGTCTCTCTGGGTCCAAGCATCCCTCCCTTCTCAGGTTCTAAACCCAGGAGAGGCAGAAAAGGTGGTTGTTTCATCCCTTTGTATTAGTTAGGGTGAAGGCTAAATTGCTGTAACAAAGTGGCCCAAAAGGACAGCAGCTTCAATGAGACAGAGGTGATTTCTCTCACACATAGGACAGGTGAGTGCTCGGATTGGCAGCAGGTTCTTCTCACACTCATTTGGGGACCCAGTTTCTTCCATCTTGTGGCTCTGCCGTCCCCAGTGTTAGTCTCACATGCATGGTGGAAGCTGTCATTGCCACATCCATATTCCAGTCTACAAGTAGGGAGAAGAGAGAATGAAGGAACAAATGCCCAATGCCATAAGGCCACGACCCAGAGGTAGCACATATCACTTCCACTTAACTCCAAACCCAGTCCCGTGGCCACTGCTGACTACCACAGCAAAGTGTATCTCCAGTTTGGTGGCTCTACTCCCTAGACCTCCATTTCTTTGGATGATTGACTGACTCTAGGATTTACTGTCTCCTTTCACAAGATAGAACAATAAAATCCACTTACTTACACAATGCTGGGCTGTACCAAGATCAATGACGATCGCAGCCCTTCCTGGACAAAGTGATTCCCAGGGAACAGCTCCTTCATGTTGCTGCTTCTCAACCGTGCTTCATTGGGCTTTTCCTGCCCATTCTAGGAGGTGAAGGAGCTGAGCTTTCTTCACCCAGCAGACATGATTGGAACCCAAGTCTTAGCCTTGCCCGATGCACAGAAGGCACTTCATATAGCCATCTGTGTTACATAGTTGGTTTCAACAGATTTTGAAAATTTTTCCCCCCAAGGCTTTGTTTTGCCGCATCCAACCTGATGAGAGGAGGTGGGCAGGCCTTGCCCTCCACAGCAGCAGCATCCTCCTTCTGATGCTGCCTCTGCATCCCACCTGTGTCTTGCCTTCATCAATACTGCACACGGGCCCCCCAAGCTCTCGGCCCCACAGCTGTCAGTGTTTGAGCCCTAGGCACAGGCTGTGCCAGGGGCCATTGTGAGGCTGGACTAGACAGGATTTCCCTGCCTTTGGCCAGGTGCTCCAGAGAGAGAGAGGGACAGAGAGAAAGAACTCCCCAAGCAGAGTAACAGAAAGATTCCACTCTAGCCAGCCATCCCAGACCTATCAAAAGCTATTTCCCTGTCAGTTTGAGGCAAACTAGTCACTCATCTAATTGATTTTCAATGAATTGACAAGGACCTTCTAATTCAAACCCCTGTGCACTATTCTGGCATCCTGTCCCATCTAAAGCCAAGCACTGATCATGCTGCATTATGAATGCCTCTTCCCTTCCCTCCTGCAGCCAACTGTGAGCCCTTTAAGGGCAGGGACCTCCTTCACGTTTGCACCTCCAGCACAAACACAATAGCTCTCTTATCGTTAGGGTGATCACCAAATGTGTCATTCAAACCAGGAAACTTTGAGAGTAGAAAGGGTTGCTGACTCAATGGGACACTAAAACAACCCGCATAAACCAAGACTGTCCTGAGCAATATGGGTCATGGTCATTCTACTTGTAGTAGACTCTCAAACATTGGTTGGATTAATAAAATCACTCAGATAAAAAGACATTCACGGGATTGGCCCACTTCCTGTTAATTGAATAATTTAGGTGTCTCTCAGCTGAGATAGGGTTTTCTGTAAGAAACCTTGGGTGATATGAACCACCCCACTGAGTGCTGAAGGTACTCTTGGGGTACATCTGCTCTTGGTGCCCTGGTTCCACCAGAAGGCCAATGATGTAGCACCCAGCACAGAGCCAGCACTTCATAAATATCTGTCAAATTAAATCAACACACCTTGCTAAAATGCTCATGTGGTTAAGGTCAAGGATGCTGTTGGGGGTTGAACTGTGTCCCCTAAAAAGATATGCTCAAGTCCTAACTCCTGGTAACTGTGACTATGACCTTATTTGGAAATAGAATAATAGGGCCTTTGAGGATGTAATCAAGTTAAAAGGAAGTTATACTGGATCAGGGTGGGCCCTAATCCAATGACTGGTGTCTATATAAGAAGATGGAAATTTGGACACAGACACACAGAGGGAAATGCTATGTGAAGACACAGGCAGAGATTGAAATGATATGTCTGCAAGCCAAGGAACACCAAGGACTGCCAGCAATCACCAGAAATTAGGAGAGAGGCCTGGAACCGATTCTCCCTCAGAGCCTCCAGCAGGAACCAACCCTGCTGCATCTCGATTTTTGACTTCTAGCCTCCAGAATTGTGAAATAATAAATTTCTGTTGTTTTAAGCCACCCAGTTTGTGGCAATTTTTTACAGCAGTCCTAGGAAACTAATACAGATGGCAATGTTCATTGTGAATGAGAATAAAAATGGCAGTACAAATATAACCTGGTGTGCTCAGTTCTGCACACTCTTACCCATGCCCACCTATCTGGTCTCCTTTCCTGCTACGCTCCTCTGGGCATCCTCTACTCCAGCCATCTGGACTTGCTCATTGTTCCAAGACAGGCTTTGCCATTTCACAATTCTGTGACTTTGCATATGTTGTTCCCTCTGCACTTGTCTTTCAAATCCTAGTTTAATAGCTTACTCCTCTAGAAGCCTTCTTGAGGCCTCTCAGGAAGAATTAAAGGCTCCCTTCTTTGAACATTCCTATAGAATGTTCTTATCTCTCTCCTGGTGTGCATTGTTATGATCTCTATTCTTGTCTATTTACCCCTTTGTGTGTTGAGCGCTTTCACGAGCTGTTCCCTACTTCTCTCTGAATCCATGAGGCCTAGCACAGTGCTTGGCACAGAATAAGGACATCATAAGAATTCAAATGATAGATTGAAGACACTTGACCCTGGGGAGCAGAGAGAGCTTAGTAAACAGAGAGTGGAGAGTGCCACTTTTTGAGGGAAGATAAAGCTAGCAAGGTGGGTTGGAAGAGTCTGAGATCGGGAAGAGTCTGAGAGGCCACAAAGAGAAGTTTAGATCTTATCCTGCAGACTTCTAAGAGCCTGTGGAAGTTTTTTGTCTGTGGCCTGGTAGGATATGTGCAATGGAACAATGGTTCCTACCGTGGTGTAGAAGAAAGACCAGAGTGGAAGCTTTGTAGGTGTCCAAAGGCTCGGCTGGGAGGCATTTTCCCATCCAGGCAAGAGATAGCAAGTGAATGAATTAGGACAGAGGTGGTTCAGAGGGACTCAAGAGATGTGTCTAAGATACAATCAGGAGTCTTCAGAGCCAAATTGTTGGGCAAATAGTGGAGAAAAGGAACCAAGGCAGACCCTGAGGTTTCCAGCCCATGAATATGGTAGGCAATTGTGCCACCCATCATGAGAGGATCACATGGGGGCAGGACTAGGGGTGTCCTGAGAGGGAGCTCTGTTCTGGATGTACCTGGAGATTCTTAGGAGGCCATTGTATAAGTGGTTCTAGAGCTCAGGGGAGATAGCTGGTTGGAGACACAACTGTGGGAGGTGTCGAGGTACAGATAGGGGATGGTCAAAGGGGTGGACGAGGCCCTCCAAGGAGAGTGTACACTGCAATAGCAAAGTGGGCTGTTGGCGGACCCCTGAAGAATGCCAACAGCAGGTAAGAGCTTCTCCATAAGGCGCCTCCTGGATTTCCTTCCCCTAAAATGGCAGTGCGGCTGCCCCATGGCTCTGCAGCTCTCTGTCCTCAGAGTCCTCTGGGCTGCCTGGGGAACAGCTCTCCCGTGAGGAATAATTCTTTCAGCCTGCCACCTCTCAAAATTATTTTTCTGTTTGCTAATAATATTTATGCACAGTAACTCTGGCTCACAAGCCTGGGTTTAATGTGATGAAAATCCATATTCACCTTGAACGGCTGCTTCAGATAACAGATATTTATTTGATCAGACTCCATTATACCCTCAGCTAAACCCTTGCTTACAAGAAAAAAGGCTCAGCCCAAGGTTTTGGAGACCATTGTTCGGGGTCCTTCAGTCCCTGGAACACAGTAACCACAAGAAGAGACAAATTAAAAATTCGTGAGCGTGCTGAACGAGATGTCTTGCAGTCAAGGATATTTACATAGATAAAAGAGTAAAAGAGCAAGGGGGGAGGGGAAGGCTTCGTTGCTAATGGTTTTTCTTTATAATTATTAGATGGGGAAAACTGGTGAAGCAACTGAGACAAAATTAAAGGCCTGCATAAGGAAACAAGGCAAGCAGAGATGAGGATGTGCAGACAAACGGTTTTTGGGGGCTTGTATCACATAGGGGGCAGGACACAATGAAGAGTGGGGTACTTCAAGAGAAGGAGCAAAAATGCTTCCACCCCCCTTCCACCCCCCCCACCCCCACCCCCACCCCCGGGCAGCTCCCCGAAAGCCTGGCCAGTCCTGACTTGAATAAAGAGGCTGTTTGGACTAGCCTGAGGCCAGCAGCAGAGAATTATGTAACAAAACAAAAAAGTCTTTGGCTTATCTACCTTCCCCAAAGAAAATACGAGACTTTCTAGACGTTGTCATTTTCTGTGGCCATGGAGTAGTTTTATGCAGCTGCTGTGTTGTGGTTACCACCGAAGGAAATGTGTGTTTCTTAAGAATAAACGAATTAAAATGCCAATGATCAAATAAAACCATCTCCCCATTCCAAACACATACACACATTTGCTGAACCCCGAAAGGAAACAAACCAATACTTTTTTTTAATGAACTACACGATCAACAGATTTTTCCCAAAAAAAGAATACCTGGTGAATTAGAAGCAAATCTATATATTTTCTAAAACTACTGAAGTATCACAAAGCCAGAATATGAAGAAGCTTTGCAAATCAAGCCTGAAGCAAGCAAAGATTGCATTTGGTTAAAGTCGTGCTTCATAAAATATACTACTATGCTATTTTAAGGAGATGGCCAAAATTTTGTGGATTAAATCCCTACAGAAAGAAGAATATACATATCTAGGATAAGGAATTGGTTGTGTTAAAACATATATCATCTTTGAAACAGACTCTCTTTTGGCAAGTTAGATCAGTTGGATAGAGCTCACAGACCAACACAGCCAAGACCAGGACTGTGATGGCCTCATGGGCCAACTGGTCACTGTTTTGTTTGGAACCATGAGCTGAAAGACCAGTGGAAAGACCACTATTGTGCTTCCCCTGAGGCGGAGTTGATATGAGTGCCCTTTTTCAAAGCACATAATCCCTCCTGAACTACAGAGCCTGCTGGGTTCCCCAGCACAGTGGGTTGTGACACTCACTGTTCATCAGAATCACCCAGGGGAGCTTTTTAAATCTACAGACACTCAGGCCTGACCCAGAGATTCAGATCCAATGGCTGGAGGGGGTTGGGCCTCCCTGGCATCTGTGGTTTATAGAAGCTTTCCATGTGTTTCCGATGTGCAGTCACCAGGAGAGCCCTGCCTTCGCCCATCTTAGCTTGTGGTTGAGTCCCCTTCCCCTCCGTCCACATGTCTTCCCGGGTCAGGGAACACCATTACTACCCCTCCTCCACCAGGAGTCTGCAGATGGTGCGGAGCCTCGACACGCTGAAAGCTGAGAGTCCGTGATTGTCTCTAAGTGAGGAGTGATGTAATCTGATTTGTATTTTAGGAAAATAACTGGGTAGACAGGATGGCAGAAGGGCTGATGAGGGAGAGCCTGAGGGCAAGGAGACCAGTTGGGCACCTGACCGAGGTCGGCTATCAAGGCCAGGGGAAGGGGGGCCAGGGATTGGAGGATATGGGAGACAGTCTGGCAACATGTCTGAGATTGAACCAACAAATCTGTTGACTGTGTCAGGGAGGGCGAGGGCGACAAAGGAGTTGAGGGTAAAAATACAAGATGGAGAAATAAGGTTAAGAGTGACAAAATTAACTAAAAACGAAGACCAACTCACTTGGGGAAGGAGTGCTTGCCCTCATTTCCCATCCATGGCCCTGGCAGGGCTGGAGCAGATGACACAGAGCTGACATTAGACCCGACACTGTGGATTTGTGCTGCAAGAATTTGTGTTTGTGCCTAGACTCAGAGCCGCTGAAGAGCGGGGACTGATATTGTTTATCTGTTTTCAGTTTCAGCACCGAGCACAAAATAGGCACATAACATGTTTTTGCTAAAAAGATGAGTGACATAGTAGAATTGGGAACAGCCTCTCTGGGAAATCTCACCGTTCTCAAGCCAGCTTTACGACAAAGACTGTTTCACATAAAAAGGAGCCAAAATGCCTTATTCACCTGAGCTGCAAATGGCTTACACGACACAGTGATTCCAGCAGCGTCCTCTAGGAGGAAGTGTTCATGAGGAAAGGTTTTCAGGCTTGAGTCATCATGTTTTGGTGCGGTGTGTGCCTTCCAGGGTGGGCAGCCTTGACAAAAGTCATTGCCCATGGTAGGTGTCATCTTTCCGAATGTGGAAGAGGATGCTGGGAATAGGGGACTGAGATGGGAGCCTGAGTCTGTCCTTGTCGTTGACACAGTGAAGGTGGCAGGGTGGCGGGGGTGACATGGAAAGGGAAGAAGTGAACTTGACCTGCAGAACCTGGGGAAATGGGGGATACGCCCTCGGCTCAACAACAGAGAAAACTCCCTTCGAATGGGATGCACCATGGCGGCAGGAGCTACAGAAGGCGAGCGATAATTTCCAAGAGCCCAGGGAAACAGATTCTATGGCTCTTTTTCAGAACTGCCATTCTTTGCTTTCAGATCTCCCTGCAACCCCCCTTTCTTTTCCGATTTCCCTGAAATGACACATTGAATACGGTTAATTAATCAGTCAATCAATAGCCAGTGATTATCAGACAGCTGCTATGTGCCGACCAGAGAGGAAGCCACCAGTGTGCAAACTGTGGGGTAACCCAGCCCAGGGCATGTCAATCCTCAACTGTGCCTCGGGCAGCGTTTGACCAGATGCTCCATCCCCACCTCTCCGTATAGATGCTTTCTAAGTAGTTTGATCCCTCCTGTACCAAGAAATTGATGGTGTCAGCTACAGTTACATTTTTCACATAAAATCTCCCTGTGTGACTTTTTATCGTGAGCCATCTCCCTCTCCCCACCACCACCAACCCACTCCAGTCCCCGAGGGAGACGGTATTGCATTGCCAATTAGAAGTCTGATATCCAGACTTCTTTGTCTGCGATGCTGTGAAGGCTTCATTTTCACATTTCTCTTTGTCTGGAAGTGCTAACATGTTCAGGGTGGTTTTCTTTTCTTTTCTTTCAGTATAAATTTGTACTCACTTTCCCTGCCCTGCGGGTCTCCCTCTTCAATTTCTTATTTCCTTCATAGCAGAAGTCAGCAAAATTCTGTGCTGGGCAGTGTCTATGGGCGCTGTGGTTGACAGCTTGGGAGGGTAGAGCAGAAAGACAAGGGGAAAAAGGGAAATAAAGAAGAGACCAAGAGGCAAAAGGGAGTTGTCGACATGGTTTTGGAAACGACTTAGTGCCTATCATTGTCTGTCGTCGGCTTTTGTTTTCAATGTCTTAAACTCGGTCGCCACTTTATTTATTCAGTTCCGTGAGCCTGACTCAGCTTTAAAATGGCCTGATGCATGTCTCAGCATACTCCCTGCAAAGGCATCCGTCATGGAAATGAAGCCATGTTACAAGAAGGCACAACTAAAACTGAAGGGGAGAATTTAAGCTACGAGACAGGGAATAACATTCACATATAAGTATTCAGAGCCTTACCTTCTACCCCGCCTGAAGGAGTTCTGGGCTTTTTCCATGTGCATAACAGAGGCTGTTGCGGGGAGAACCTCAAAGCCTGACTAGGTTTGCTTTAGAGAGAGCAGAAAATAAATATGTAAAGGAGCAAGGGGTGAGGGACCCTGCTCCCCAGGCGCTGGTTAGGAGCGCAGCTGGGGGAGGAGAGAGACTGGGAGAAGCTGCTGTACGGGGGATGGAGAGAAAGGGAATTTTTAGAAATTTTCTGTTCATTGTGGCTATAATCTGTCTTCAGCATTTTCTCAATAAACTGTAGTGAAGACTCAAGAGACCATTAAGTATTTTGGGGTAATAGACAGATTTTACTTTCAAAGTGACTCCATGCTGAGGGAGGGCCACGTGGCAGCTCATCTTTATATGGGTTACAGATGTGCCTAAGATCATTGTAGAAACTCCGTCTGAGTAAGAGCTGACAAGGAAAGCGGTACTGGTCAAGGAGGGGTGTTCAGGAATAAAAGTGGGAGAAATAAGACTCTCATAATGATAGGAAGAAGTCAGGCTCAGTTTTTCCAGCAGATTATCCTCAAATACTAAACTCTGTAATTTATGGAGCAACACAATCATGAAAGAGCCCCAGGGCCCCAGATTGCCTCTCAGTAAAACAACCTCCTTGTTGCTAAATGCTAGTTCATGGTTTCCTCTGTGGCCAAAGCAGCAATACTGGCCCCTAGTCACAGGCTAATTGGAGACACCATGGCAGTGAGGGTGGGACTCACCTGCTGGAGAGTGGGTTAACCACACCTCACAGGGGACCAGGGGCCTCCTCTTTGCTCTCTCTCTTGACAGTTTGTCTGGATGTATTCACCATCGTCGGGGCTAAAGGGAACCTATGAGAGAACAGCACCCCTCCCTTAGAGTTTCTTGAAATTATTAACAAATTACCATAGGTGAAAAGTCACTTTATAGCAAAAAGTGATCGATTCCCCAAAATCACTGTTCAGGATATTTGAGGGAAGAACTGTTTGAGAGTTGCTGGGAAGGTGGGTGGGGACACTCCCCACGCTTGACTCCACAGGTCCAGCTTCCTGGCTTTGAAAGCAGCACACGTGGCGTTGTATCCCGGCCCACTGGGACCAAAGAGCCTGACCCCCAGGTTGGGGGTCATGGGAGCACCAGGAGGTGGGGAGGGCTTGCTCAGAACATTCAGGCTCCACTCTTACCCCCACCCCCCTAGCCTCTTCAAGAAGGAAGTGGGAACTCTTCTACCGTACAGAATATCATTTGGTCAAAACAGCCACAGCAATCCTACCCTCCACGAATCTCAACCCCAAGAGTGTCCCAGGGAGCCCTGAATTTTCCCTGAGGTCCGGGGTGAAGTCTTGGTGCCCAGTATTTAAAATTGTATAATCACCATGATCTCTGTAAAACTCTGTGAAATATATAGAGAGATAAAAGATTAGAAATATAACCTGTGCCTACATTAGAGCTATTCTCATTTTCTCCATCAAATAAAACTTTTCTATTTTCCCAATTTTCAGGCACAATCATTTGTAACTTTTATGATCAGAAAATATCTCTTCTAATTGTGAAGATAATTACAAGTTACAAGTCCCTGCTCTGCCCTGGATCAAGACTAATAACGTCTCCACGCCCTGGTTTTCTCATCTAGAAAATGAGAAGGCTGTGTGTGTGACTTCTCACTAAGGTCCCATTCAGCACCAGTATTCTGGAAATCTGTGAGAAATTTTATTATAAGTTATACTAATTTAGCCACAAGAGAATACAGTCCTTACAAACCTGTTAGAAGTCCCAATTATTTGTATCTAACTTGACAGAAAAAAATTAAACGTGGCCTGACATTAGGGAAAATCATTATATATACTAATTCTATGTTTCTCTTTTGGAAAACCTAACGATCCATTCATTTATCAGACTTTGTTAAGGGTTTATTATGTGCAAGGAACTCTCCCAACCATTGTTACGATCTTTGCAACAGTGCACACTTCTATGGGACTGGTGTATTAGTTAAGGTAACACTAGCTGCTGTAACAGATAAACCCCCATCTCTCGGTGGCTTAGTGCAAGAGACATTCATTTCTCACTCACTTGAAGCCCAAAATGGGTGTTCCTAATTGAGGAGGAGGGATGTGCTTTTCCAAGTAATGATTCAGGTGCTAAGGCTCCCTCATCTTGTGTCTCTGCTGCCTTCAAGACACGGCTTATTAAGTCACAGTTCTCAACTACCTTCATCTGGCAGAAGGAGGAAAGCATGGAGGTTTTTTAAGGGCCAGTATTGTAAGTGGCCCTCATAACTCCTGCTTATACTCCATTGGCTCTCCTCAGTCACATGACCACGCATCACCATAGAGGAGGCTGGGAAACACAATCTCCCTGTGTGCCCAGGAGGAAGAGGAACAAGTTCGGTGATTAATTGTCAATCTTTGCCTCAACAGGCATTATTTCCATTTTGAAAATGAGGAAACTGAGGCTCTGCAAGTACGTGGCAGCTCCAGAATTTGAACCCAAGACTCTTGACTGCAACACAAATGCCACATTCCCATAAGCAGCAAATGGACTGTCAGTGTGAATGCTGTGATAATGCCGAGGGAAGAGAAGATAACAAAGAAACTGTTGGGGAAGGAGATGAGCCTTGCCAATTGGAGATGTGGGGGACAGAGGATTAGAGAAGTTAAGTAAACTGCTCAAGACCAGACATCCAGTCAACGGCGACACTGGGGCTCCAAGCCCAAAGCCCTCTTTCTACTAGGTACCAGATTGCCTTAAATTCCATCTTGAAGGATGATGGTTTGCCAGCTGACAAGAGTAGGCAGGATGCTGCAGGCAGAAGCAGCAGCATGTATATAAGTCTGCAGGCAGGGTGAAGCCTCCAGAGAAAGTACGTTGCTCCCTGTGGTCAGTTATCTTTTACTAAAGCAATCAAACTGTCCATGGCCAGCCAGAAAGTAGATTATGTCTGTGGAATATTATTTCTTCGATAGCCCAATTGTTATATTGCCTGTCATTTTTATTTTTGCATAAAATTGAACTTTATGGTTCTATGGTAATAAAGTCCTTTCATTTATACCATGTTCCTACCCACTAAGCTTTCACTAAGATATACTCTTTTATGTTACAGCTATATACTTTGATTAAAGCAGTTACAGATCCATCTAATTCCACATTCAAATAAGTGCCCTGATCAATTTTTATTTCCCACACTTTCCCTTTTAATCCATTACCCCATTTCTCCAGAATGGCTCTACGATAATTTGCAATCCCCGGCATTTTGCTCTATGAATAGGTGCTGACCTATACGTTTAATAGTTGTGCAAATCAGCCCGGCTCGATCTGTGTTATTTGTCATTATTTGCAGTCTGATTAAAGTCATGAATCTCTGAAGTATAACTATGTTTTCAAGATTGTCATCTAAATTATGTAAATAACTAGCCTGGTAATTAGCTCTCTTCTTTGATGAGCTTCCGTTCGGGTTCGAAGTGTGTTCATCTATATTTATCAGGTTCGAGGTGTGCTTATCTCTCAGACAGGCATGGCTATGCAGGAGGTGACGGTCCCCGGGGAAGTGCCACATCAGCATCCTGACAGATGACCTGGCCACCAGCCGTCCTCTCCATGCTCGCCTCCCGTGATCACTTGAGGAGTGATTTCAGACTCCTCCAGTCTGACAGATTCTCTCAAGGAGTACAAACGGTTGAGTCTTTATTTCTCCTAACGACTTTTCAGGATTCCAAGGTTGAGTATCACATTTCTTTCTCCATATTCTTTCATCTCTGCCAGAGATAACTTTTCAGATTCTTCTGGAGAAATCCTTTGTATTTCTCACCTTCACTTGGAGATAAGAAAAGAACTAAGCAATTTCCCCTTTATCATCAGGGGCTCTTCTTTCCAGCAGGATAAGAATTAAGGCTTCCAGGCTGACCTTTGGAAGGATCCAGTCCTTGGAACTGTCCTCAGCAGCATCCTGTGGGGCGAGCACTTTTGTCCCAGGTTTGAATCCTGGCTCTGCCACCTGTGAGCTGCATGACAGTTAATCTCCCTGAGCAGCAGGTTCCCATCGGGAAAATGGGGTAATAGTCTTCACCTTACAGAGCAGTCATGACAACTAAGGGCGGTTAATGTGTGTCAGGTCCCTGGCAGTGTTGCTCAGAGAAGCCATGTTACGCAGTGGTTACACACCCAGATTCTGGACCGGAATCTCACCCCACCATTTTTCAGTAACTTCCTTAATTCCTCTGGGTCCTATCACCTCTAAAACAGTGTTAGCACCTATCTCATTGGGTTGTTTCGAGAATTAAACGTGAGCACTTAGAGCTGAGCTGGGTACCCAGTGGATGCTGTGTTCTTAGCCATTATCATTCTGGCCCAGTGCTGACAGATGGTAAATGCTCGGGAAAGTGAGTTTCCTTCCCTTCCCACGTCCTTCTCACAGAGCCCCAGTGCTGAGTCGGGGCTTACTGCCACACCACTGAAGTTGGACAGTGGTGGGTTGGAAGTAGCTATAAGACCAGCACTAGCTTCTTGCTCTGGCTCTCCACAAACAAAACCATGGACATTTGAGAACTAACACTTCCTGCTTGATTTTTCCTATTGTAGTTGAGTGTTGTCCCTGGGGCCTTTGCAGATTTTCATCTCGACTTTTCTACCTCTGCCCATCACTCTGGTGTCCCAATCCCAAAGAGCCTTTGCCACTGATGTGACTTTCTGGGAATCTGACTCACTGCAGACCCAGCTGGTCTATCTCCTCACTCAATATACTGCATTCTTTCTTTTGTTTGTGTTTCCATCCTCACAAAGCACGCTTTGAGGCCCAGGACAGATCAGCCAATAAACCATATTGACTCTATGACACCGTCCGCTGAGCGCTGGCCTGGGAGCCTGATGGGAATGCATGATGGCCTGAGTATCTGACCCTCAAGGTTCTTCTGCCAAAGTGAGTTGCAATCGGCTCCACAGCCAAGAGAAGAGGAGCCTGGGGGTTATAATTAGACATACCAAAGAGGAAACCGTAGAAGATTCCTGAAAGAAGAGAATCTTGAGCTGGATTTTAAAGTCAGATTAAAAACACCTACCAGGGAAGAGAAGTTATTGGGGAGGAAGGGAACCCTATCCATACTGGCTGTTAGGCTTTCAAGCCAAATATCTCACATTTAAGAATGGAGCTCTACAAATCCATAAAGACAGGAAGTAAATTAGTGGTTGCCAGGGACTGGGACTGGGGTGTGACTGCTTATGTATGGAGTTTCTTTGGGGGGTAATAGAAATGTTCTAAAATTAAGTAGTGGTAGTGGTTGCACAACTCTGTGACTATACTAAAAAACCACTGAATTGTACACTTTAAAGGGTAAATTTTATGGTATGTGAATTATATTTCAAAAAAGCTGTTATTTAAAAAATAGAAGATCCTATTGTGGAAAGTTCTTTCTATTCTGCTGGGCCCCCTCAGGCCTTGGGAACTGCCAGAAGCAGATGTGTTCTTGACACCATGCCACACACCATGAGGAGGAGCACAAATATTAACTGACGATACCATTGTTTCATCTGGCTCAGTAGTTCTCAGCTGTGTGCAATTTTGTCCCAAGGGACATTTGGCAATGTCTGGAGACATCTTTGGTTGTCACGACTTGGAGGGAGCTACTGGCATCTTGTGGGTAGAGGCCAGGGATGCTGCTAAACATCCTACAATATACCAGACAGCCCTCCACAGCAAAGAATGATCTAGACCAAAATGCCAAGAGTGCCAATGTTCAGAAACCAGATCTAGCCAAAATTCTACAAGTTCCTCTTACCTTCTTTCCTTTAATGCGAGGTTTTTTTAAGACACAGAAATGAATATCTAAAACGATTCAAAAGTTTTCTCTCCAAAGTATTTTTCCCTACATATAATTGTAGCAATAAAATCCTAGTTTCAATTTGTTCCAGATTCACAAGGAAAACAGGCTTTTCCTGTAATTTCCTGGTTTATTCCTCTTTTGAAAGCAAAACTAGGTAAAATCTTTACAGGAATATGGTATTTTCACTAAATTTAAAAGTTTGTATGTTCAATTCAATTATTCTCTAAGTTTCCTAGGTATTCCTCTGGGCACAAAAACACTTTTACTTAACTGAACACACACACACAAAAGTTTGCTTTTCCCTTTAAAATGAAATTTAGAAGAAAAATATCTTACTGGAAAAACGGAAGTGTGTGTTCATCGTTAAGGGGATGTCAGAACTAAGAGGCAGTTTGGTGGCAGGACAGGGACCACAGCTCTGACTGTCAGCTGATTCTCAGCTCTGCCTTTATCAGCTGTGTCACCTTGGGCAGGTCCGAGTCTCTCTCAACCTCCGTTTCCTCTCCTAGAAAAACAGAGATTTAATGCCCACCTTTCCAGGATGTTGTGAGAGACCGCATGTGTGACACTAAGTCTATGCTCAGTGAAGTCCCCCACGCTCCAGAGTAGCCCTTGTCTTGGGCCAGTCTAGACCACCCACCCACCCCCGACACGTTAGTAAACAGAGGACCCCTTGCTCCTTAGCAGGCACTAGTTTCTAGAAATGGCACTAAGGAAATGGGTTTACCACAGGGGTGGCTCTGTCCATTGCCAGGCCTGGAGCAGGGGCGGTCGGTGATGGTTTCTGTCACTTCCAAGTCCTGGCATCTGCGGATACTGCAACAGCCATCCCTTCTCTGTGGTCAGGCAGGTGTCCCCTGGTACCTGCACATCTGCTCTCAACTCACAAGCATTGTGTCTCTTGAGTCCTTACTTCAGACTCCTCGTCAGCTGGGGAGCACCTTCAGGAAAGGGGGCATTAACACCCGCTGAGCAGCCACCAAGGGCTAGCACTGTTCCAGGAGCTTCATGTCATCATCTCATTTAACTCTGCAGTCAGTCATGGTCATGATCATGACCTTTAATGATTGCTTGATTGTGTGCCAGGCACAGCGCTCAGCACGTCACATATATTGACTCATTTTAATTTGGCAATAAACATACAAAGAAGCTACTAATATTACCCCCATTTTACAGGTGAGAGCACTGAGGCACAAATGGGTTAAGCAATCTGCTCAACGACACAGGAGAGTTGAGTCAGGACTTGCTCCTTGTACACCCTCAGCCACCTTACACTAAGGTGGCTTCTTTCTGTTTAACAGCGACCCACCTCCAAGGTAGAAGTCATAATTCACTTCCTTTGGCTTAAGTTAGCTTACTTGGAGTACTGCCCACAGTCTAATGTTTCAGGACCAAGTCCGCCTGCCTCTAGTGGGAACATGGAATGCCGAGAGTCAAGTGCAGATTCTTAGACTCAGACGCCAGATCCGACTTAAGTCAAAAGCATACATTTCAAAATTAGGTGACACTTAAGTCTCAGCCTTCAAAGTATTTTTAATTTTAAAATGAGGCACTCATACTAGTTTTCCATTCCCTTGGAGTAGAGAAACTTTTATAGAGTCCTTCATGGGCCAGTGCTCCTCTAGGTTGGAAGGATCCACAGGGCCTTTCTTTGAGTTTCACTATAGCATTGGAGTGCCCTGGTCTGTACTCCATGATCCCAGGAAAGATCTGAACCTAAATCTACATTCAGGTAGACCCAGGGGCTCTGTTCTACTTTGAACCAATTCTCTTCCCTTCCAATAAGTCACATGTTTGTGAGCAGTCCAGACTCTGAACCCAGAAACGACCTCTGGGGACATGGAATGTAGGTAATGGAAAGTACCAAACAGCCCTGTACCTCATCACATGTCACAGGAGTAGAAAGAAGCACAAGTAAACGACACATCACTGATGAATCCTCCATCAGAGATCCACCCAAATGACATTTCCCCTCTGCTTAGAGTGACTGTTTCCACTTTCCTCCCATCTTCATCTCACTTCATCCTTCAAGAGATGCAGCTCAAATGCTCCCACCTCTGGGAGAACTTTCCCATACGCCCAGTGAATTAATTGCTCCCTATTCTGGATTCACATTGCACTTTACACCAACAGCAACTCCAGCACCTACTGTGCCCTGAAATGACCTGGTTAGGTCTGTCTCCTCCACCAAGCTGAGCTGTGGGCAGACACCACGTTTACTTGTCTTGGAGGCCCAGTGCCTACCAGTACCTGGAGCAGAGTAGTTAGTGAGAGGAGGGAAAGGGAGAGGGAAGGAAGGATATACAGGGAAAAGCAAGGGATGGAGTCCATAGAGTGCAGTACACACATGTTGAAGTTTTCCACAAAGAACCGATGGCAAGATGGAAACTATATTAGTGTCCTAGGGCTGCCACCAGAAACTTGGTAGCTTAAAACAAAAGAAATGTATTCTCTCCCGGTTCTGGAGGTCAGAACTCCAAAATCAAGGTGTTGGCAAGGTCACGCTCCCTCCAAAGGCTCTAGGAAAGAATGTCTCTCTGCCTCTTCCAGCTTCTGGTGGCTCCTGGCATTCCTCGGCTTATGGGAGCATAACTCCAATCTCTGCCTCCACCTTCACATGGCCTTCTTCCCTGTTTGTGTCAAATCTCTCTCTCCTTTGTCTTATAAGAACACCAATCATTGGATTTAGGGCCCACCTTAAATCCAGAATGGTCTCATCTCAAGATCCTTAACTTAATCCATCTACTAAGACTCTATTTCTAAAGAAGGTCATATTCACGGGTACCAGGGGTTAGGACTTGGACGTATCTTTTGCGAGGACACAATTCAACCCATCACCATGTAGAAATAAACTCCACATCTTCAACACCCCCACTCCCACCACCACCCAGGTGTTCCCAGGCCGAGGAGCTCTATTCCAAGTCTTCCCGACTTTGTTCACCTCACAGCACACATAGAAATGATGACATTTCAGTGTCACACTGGAGCAAGGATGCAGCTGTTCATGGCCAGAGGCCATCACTGAGGGGATCTGGCTGCCCCAGGCCTGGCCCATAGCCTTGAGCTGAGGGGATCATTATCGTGATCACTCTGCAAGCCCACCATCCATGCTCTGTAAACACAGAAGAGGCACAAAACTTGGGGTCACCACCTCCAATCTCATCATATCTAAAGCTGACAGAAGGCTCAAAAGCAACATTTTCCTCCCGGGAGCCCCTTTCTTCTTCTTCGGCATCACCCCATCAGAATTTCTTGCTCTCCTGTCATGGCCTCTGAACAAGAGAGACAAAGCAGGCTAGTCTCCTCCTTTGACTGTGAAATATCAGAAGAGGTCAGGAGCCACTCCCTTTTTCTCTGTGAACTCTCTCCTCCCAAGTGGCATGAATCTTACCTTTATGGCTGCAGGTCCAGTTTCGAGTTCACACTTCTTCTTTCATTACACCAACTGGATTTCTAATTACATGCAGGTCATGCCCAAAATCACACAGAAGATTGGTGTTCTTTATTCTTTCACATCTGTGTGCAGATGGGGTGGTGGCTGTTACTCAGCAGTGATGTGGATTTTTGACCTGAGGCCATGAAGAGAGGAAGGTACAATCTTCCTTTATGTGGAACAGTTCTACCCAGCCCCAACATGGGATTCAGGAAAAGGCCGTTCCTAGATAGAATTCACTTCACATCTCTATTTTGTATTCTGGCAGTGATTGGAGTGTAATCTGTCCTTCCTGAAACACCCTAATCAACTAACTTGGCCAAGTTCTCTCCTAAACAAATCCTGTGCAGCTTCCAGTTCTTTTTCTGCAAGAAATACCAAATTAGCTGCTTTGTGGTTTGCTGGTGAGCTCTGGGACCTTTATTTCATTATTAGGCACTCCCTGGCCTACAGGGAGAACTGCCTAGAATATCTAAAACTGTCTATTGTTGAAGTTCATTTCATTTCTGTGCCTGCTTCCGTTGGTGATCTTGAACATGGGCTGTATATCAAAATGTTACCAGAGGGGAGAAAATACATGAATAAGATGATTATGATGGCAAAAGAATCCAATTCATTTAAAATGCCCACATTTCTTTTCAGATTTAATCATTCATTCTTTCATCTGTGCAAGGATGGTAGTCAATGTTGGCTGATCTTAAAGATAATCAGTACAATTTTCTAGGAATATATTCTCAAGCATGCTGCAAAATATACGTGCCTCAGCTTTCCATGTTCGAATTGGAAGGTAATTTTTATAAAAGCAACTTTTGCAGAGGATATTCACACTCTCATTTACAGAGCTGGGAAGGTAATCTCGGTGGGGAGAGTCAGTCTGCCCTTGCTGGGCTCACATCTCAGCGAGGACCCTGACTACGCTGGGAATTTGACAGGGTTCATTTGCAGCTTCAAAGACACGAACCATTTAAATTCACAGCCTTCGTAACAGTTGGATGTAAGGGATTGTGGTGATGCTGACATTTTGCCCCCTAACTCAGCTGTGAGTTGGAGCACAAACTACCACAATGCCAAAATCTTCAAGGCATGACTTTAATGTTCTCTGTTGGATTAAGATGGGCCATATATATGCTTGTCCTATGCCCCATGACCCCTCTGGGGTAACTACATAATTTATCATCAAACGGGGACACTTCTGAAAGTGAAAGGGGCCATACTTTTAAAAATTTGGAGGGAAAAAAAGGCATAAACCAGGACTATCCCAGGCAAACTGAGAAGTATAGTCAATCCTATTTCCCTTCTCTCCCCCCAGGTCCCCATCTCATCCTCATTCATCCCTGAACATTCACCCTTCATTCCCTGCAGTGACCTCATGGATAGCAGGGTTCTGGGGATGGGAGGGTGGTGGATGTTGGTGGAAGCCACATCCACAGCAACTCCCCTCAATCTCACAATCAAACTCTGACATTTTCAATATATGAGACCACATAAAGATGGCTGAATAGTGGCCTCAGCAGGAATGCATTTGGCTCCCAAAGGTACGGGGGAAATTCTTCTCCATCCTCAGTCTATTCCTCAATTGCCAACACCTGCCTCATTGCATGACTACCCACCTCACCACCACCAGCTCCTTCACCCCATTTACATCATGGAACCTGAAGTACCCAAACTTCCACTAGGCAAACAATACTTAGCAACTCTTCTGATTAACCAACATTTAGCCTTATGACAGAAATAGATTTAGACTCATAGATTTGGGAGAACCCTGAAGAACATGGCTGCTCCATCCACTAACCTTAAAGGAAATGGTTTCAGTCACGTAAGAATAAATTTCGTTGTTAGAATTTGGCTAAAGATGGAGCTTCCAAAGCTTATTTCAACAAGTCTATTCTCATATTTCCCAACATGAGCAACCAGAAACTCCTTATGTTTAACATGCTCTGCAGTTTAGGATTTATTTTCTCTGGTCTGCCAATGTGGATCGTCCACCGTAGAACAACTCCTTCTCTGCTCTTTTTTTTTTTTTTTTTTTTGGCTGAGGAAGATTCACCCTGAGCTAACGTCTGTTGCCAATTTTCCTCTTTTCGCTTGACAAAGATTAGCCCCAAGCTAACATCTGTGCCAATATTCCTCTATTTTCTACGTGGGTTGCTGCCACAGCATGGATGATGAGTGGTGTAGGTCTGTGCCTGGGATCTGAACCTGTGAACCTGGGCCACCAAAGCAGAGCAGACTGAACTTAACCACTACGCCATGGGGCCAGCCCCCGCTCTGCTCCTTTTTCCTAGCATTTAGTCATCTGTCCTGTTCCAAGTGATTTCATAATCACTTTTGGTTGCAGGCTATCAGAGAGATGATTTAGGAAGGATAGTTTTCCTACCTGGTATTTCTAGATCCTGGAACTGATAATGACAACATAATCATTCATGGTTTTCCATAGAAACACCTAAATGCTCTTCTGCCTCACTTGGCCATAGTCACCCCTTCACCACTTATTTTTAAATATGAATTTCACATCTAGAGAGTTCAAGGCTATTGTGTCCTGGAGATTTTTCCCACTTGGTCTTTGGCTTCTAACGCCTCCTCTGGTATATCAAGGACATTTGGGTTCATTATTTTATCTCTCTGCCCTAATTAAACCAATTATGAGGAAAGACACTAGAAAGCTAGTTACAGGTGGAAAAGACCTATAAGAACCTTGTCTTGGGAGGACACACAATGCCTTGTACTTACTGAGTACTCAATATATTTGCTGAATTGAATTAATTTCAAGCCCAAAGTGTCCCTTTTAAAAAAATTTTAGACATGTTTGCAATGTCTCCAGTGAAGGATTTTCTGTCACTTACCCTGAGAGAGAGCTGGGTATATTTCATCATTAGGAAGGTTTTGCTCATTGGCCACTCTTATGAGATGTGTTGGACAGAGCTCTTTGCTGGGTGTCCTCATGGGCCTGAGTTACATCCTGATGGCGTCCAGCTCTGTGACCTTGAAACTATCCCTTCACCTTCCTGGACTTGGTGTCCTCATTCATAAAACATGGAGCATAAACTAGAATCATACTCTAATCTCTCAGGTCATAAATTCCATGATTCTATCCTTCTATTCAGGTTAATAACACATTTCCTTAAATTCTTTTTTTTTAAGTGTTGTTCATATGAAACATTTAAAACATATAGAAAATTACAAACAATATAACAACTATTTGCCATCCACCAATATTTAACACATCTTAAAATGTTGCCATATTTCCTTAAAATTTTCTCTTTTTTTAAAAAAAAGAAATAAAACAGGGCAAATACATTTGAAGCCCTGTTTGAAGACTTTCCTGATTTCTTTCCATTCCGGCTTCCCAGAGCTGAATGCTATCCTAAGACTAGCATGCTTTTTTGTTCCCATCTTTGCATTCATACTTTCATAATATGTACAGGTATTCCTAAACAACAACTAGTATATTTTGTGTGTTTTTAAATGTTATGTAAATGACTTCACAGCTTACACTCTTAAATCCTTCTTTCTTACCTTAACTTCTGAGAGATTTAGGATCAACACTATCATTGAATCAGCCTGTAATATTTCTGTTGAAATTTTATCTCATGTATCATATTAATCATTTTTGGTTTTCTCTTGAGAGTTTATTTTGATTGATATTCATCTTTATTTAACTATTTACTCTTCCTTGTCATAATCTTAAAGTGTATATTCTTGAAGGGGGAAGGAAAATTCTCATTCAAAATTCCAGAACTTAAATATTAAATGAGAATAACAATTATAGAAAATTATACCAGTTTATAGTGCAGTTTCTCTAAAGAATGCTTCACAACCTCCAGTTCACTTGTCCTATGGAGAAACAGTTTCTACAGGGTGTAGAATAAAGAATAATGGTTTCATTTAATTTATAACCAGTGTCCTTCAGGAAGGCTCACAGAAAGGCTTGCTGAACACTTGGATGGACAGGTAAATTTCTCATACTTATTCATCAACATTGTCTCTCTTACAAAGTAAGCACTGGGGAAACCTCTGTCTTGCAGAGTGCTGTGGAAATACCAGCATGTAATGAAAGCCCTGTGATAATAGTGATGATGTTCACTGTTCTGGATATAAGGCATTGGGGAAAAAAGACTGAGACAAATCAAGACAGATGTTAACCTTTATTTGGACTAGAATCACATACCCTACAATTATCAGACCAAAAGAAAATTAGAATCAGCATTATTAAATCCCCTTCAGCTAAAAATAAGTGAGGGTGATAATGACCACTTACTTGGGAACATCTCACGTCAATACAGAGTACAAAGCAATAGTCCAACATCCAGTGAAAAATATAACTTTCTGCATTTCATAACTATTGCTGCTGTGGGGTACTGAGAGTCCGACCTCCTTGATAAAATGATATAAGCCAATGAATGGTCAAGCCAGGATTTGAACTCTGATGGGGAGAATAATATTAACCATTCAAAGAAGATCTTGCTGTTAGGCAACAGAAAACATTTCTTAAGCAAATGAACTACTATGCATCTGAAATAATGAGCAAATTAATTCCCCATTTGGGGAACATCTGCCAGATTGGTAGATAACCACCCGGGAACACGGTCGTTTTTTAAGATCCTAAGAGACTGGAGACGTGTGAGAAAACTCAGATTAGTATCCAATGGAGTGTGTCAAACAGAAGCATCTAGTTGTGATGTTAAACTGTATGCCATCCTGCATCTGAGACTCCAAAATCAAAATTCTAAAAGAAAAGCTTCTTTGAACACCTTTCTAGCTTACTAAGAGGGTTTGGCAAAATGCCCGGGGAAATCAGAGATGATAAAGATAATTTCTTAAGCATGAAAAAACAATCTTTACACATGAGGTACTGTTACTGATCCTCCAGGAAATAACAAAGAAAAGTCCAACATCAAATGCAAACCTTGGTATATTTCCCTCCTACTTTTCCAAGTTCTCGTCATTCATTACTGCATAGAACAAGCATTTCACAGCTATTCTTAACTGTTGGGAAAACTATCACTTAAAGTGTTTAAATATTATATTGATTTAATCTCTTTCTACCATCACCCTAATGATAGCTAACATTTATTGAGTAATTCCTTCATGTAAGATGCTGTGCTAAGCACTTCATATGCATTTCCCCATATCATCTTCATAATAACCTGTATAAAGTGGTTAAGCACAGAGGGTATAAAGCAAAAAAGACCACATAACAAAAACTCCAAGGCTAGCTTTAGGTGTAGCTTGATGCAGGGCTCAATGGCAGGACCCATTTTCTTCTCTTACCGTTCCCTGGCTCCACTTTCTCTGGGTTAGCTCTGTTATCCACTTGACTTGTGTCTTATAATTTCAAGATGGTGGTCAACAGCTAAAAACCTTACTTCCTCTCAAATCAGGTCTAGGGGAGAAAGTCTCTGCCTCTATTCCAGCATTCTCAGCATAAGTCTCTGATTGTGGGTGGGTCACATGCTGATCCCTGCACCAATTGCTGAGGCCAGGGAAAGTAGAATGCCTTTTCTGAGGCCCAGGTCCCATGATGCATCTATGAGTGGTAAAGTGAAGTCCCACCTAGAGCAGCTGGGCCAAGAGCAGGGAAAGTGATGGTTCCTAGAGGGAAATTACAAAAGAAGGGTAATG
Source organism: Tapirus indicus (assembly GCA_031878705.1). Lineage (NCBI taxonomy): Eukaryota > Metazoa > Chordata > Mammalia > Perissodactyla > Tapiridae > Tapirus > Tapirus indicus. The sequence continues at coordinate 14,308,746 of CM062933.1, forward strand.
GATGATGGAAAAATACCTGATCCAAAATTTGTAAGATAGAACACACAGGTTGAAAATAATCTGGATAAGGGAAATAGCATGATGCAAAAGCGTGGGGAGAAATAAACATGGTTTCTGTATAAGGAGACAAAGGTCATCACATCAGCAGAATACAGTGATTGAGTGCTGGAAGACAGCATTGGATATACAGGATACATCCAAAGCATGGAAGGCCTTCAATTAGACCTGGATATTTAGACTAGATTCACTAGACCATAGAGTCATTGTACAGACTTGGAGAAATAAGATGCAAAATAATTGTGAGGAAATGAGCTTTCTGGAATAGTAGAACGTTAGATGAAGAGATGTGATTCAGAGACAGCTGGGTATTAACTCTGTTTTCATTAATGCCCCACCCCTGAAGTCTTGGCCCTATTGATGCTGAGTTTGGTGTAGGAACAAGGAGAACCTTAGGGATATTTATAAACATTCCCTTAAATGAAAGCACATAGACTATTAGTGTGAATTTTTCTGGAATATTGATATAATCCTTGAGATCAAAAGGCCAAGGTCTTAGCAGGAACTGTGCTTTCATGATCTAGAAAGAACTAAATACTATTGCTGACAACTTCACACCCCTATTGAGGATTTCAGGGGCCAAGAGAAGCCACATCGAGATATGTTCTATGTGTTCCTCCCCTGTGTGGCCTCAGTGAACCCAACAAGGTTGTGTATCTTTTAGCTATTTAAGAGAGGAACTTAATATAACTTTAAAGCTGAGGGTAGTGTGCGGGAGTCTGTGGAAGGGGAGATGTATGTATATGTGAGGAGGGTTTTTTCCACTCAAGCAATATCACAGTTGGTGTCAAAAGTGGGATTGGCACAAAGACTCTCCTATTACCATGTTGGACTTTGGAAGGAGTGTCAAGAGGTCCAAGGAAGGAAATCTGAGCAAAAAATACCTGGATACAGACTGCATAGTCCTTAACATGAGATTATGAAATGTTTGAGGGATATCTTGAGGGAGAGACATATTAATGGAAATAATTTATTTCTTTACCTCCAACAGGTCAGCCTCAGCAGATAATTTTAAAAGTCATTTCTTGGGATAAGATGTTCCAGGGCATCGTTCTCTGTCTTCTCCTAAGTAAGCCAGTTGTGGCATTGGGGACAACTGAATTTCCCCAAAGGTAAGGGGGGATAATGAGCCAGGAGGATTTCTCTTCTCCATCATCTGGGACTATAACCTGGAGGACCCCTCTGAGTTCCCACCAAGCAGAAATTGGAAAATTGCTGAGGTTCTGGAAGTATGAAGGAGCAAGCATGGAACTGAGAAGTACTTAACTTTTGCTCACTTAACTGCTACCACAAGAGATGTGACAAAACAAGGGGGATTAAGTTGATTCAAAAGATTTTAAACACCATCTTTACTGATCTTTCAAAAAAAAAAGTGGCCAGGAGAACACTGGTTCTAATTTTAAAATCTTAACTGTGTGTGCAAATAGTTCCTCTGGCTTGCAAATCTGACCTTGAAACAGATGTGGACAAATGTCTTAGGAACTAATTGGGTTAAATTTTGTGTTCTGAAGTTTCACGTTTTTTCTAAGGACATAGCACTTTTATTAGCAAAAAGATAAGCAATTGTTTTTGAAAATTCTCCTTGAAACAAGTCTGCACATGTAACCCAACGCAGTAGTGTATTTGCACGTCTGGGCCAAAGGCAGGAGAAGAAAAGGAGTCCAAGGCGTCATTTGCAGGATGTTCATGATTTCCAAGAATATGGAATTAAAATGGTCTCAAGACAATTCAACTAAAGCGTTAAGTATCTAACTTCTGTGTTTTAGACGTGATTCTGATTGGAGCATAAATGAACTTGCTGGATCAGAGCCAATGGAGGTAAGGGGAATCTGGCAGTGTGCCCAGCATCTCCAAAGCAAGAAATTCTAGAAAAATAAGTGTTTTTCCTTCCATTTTGGTCACCTTAGAATCTTGGATGGAGGCCACAGTTTCTTTGGGAGCTAAGGAGGGTGATTAGACAGCTGTGCCTGCCTCCTTTCTTCAGTAGAATGTAGGGAAACGCTGTGGAAGATGAATAGTGTTGAAGTTGAGGGGAATGTGAAATGGATATGATGAGCAGAGGGTACAGTACTGAGCACTGGAAGAGGAAAAAATAGGGTTTTTATTAGTAAATATATCTCTTATGGAGAGAATAACCAAAGGGAGTTGAGACAGAGGAAATAGAGACCCACTGGAGAGACTGTCACTGTTACTTGGAACAGTAGCACAAGGAACACAGCCAAACAGACAGGGCAAGCAGGAGGGGTGTGGTGGTGAGAGCCCCTGGCCCCTGGCCCCAGGAGAACCAGGCCTCTGTATCCACCCGATCTCCCCATGCCAGAGACATTGAGATGGCAGCGCATGCCCAGCTGGACCCACGCAAGCTGAATGAGCCAAGCAGGGAGATGGGGGAGATGTCCACTGAGACTTAACTAGAAGAAGGAAGGAAGAACTCCCCAGATTTCAAGGAAAAGAGAGTGCGGAGGAGAAGGCTGCTCACTTCAGCAACACTGCCCTTAGACCCGGGTGAGATGAGCCTTGCCTGGACCCCACACTTTAGAGGGCCCTGTGTGTCGATTCACCAGTGTATTGTCTGATAACAGCAAATGCAAAAAGAATACAAATATCTGACTAGCCACTCAGAGTCAGAGGGTTGCCCTCTCCATGACCCTAAAAGGCTGGAGGCAAAGGGAATGTTCAGGGTCCCTGGGACGCTGACTGTGTTCTCGAAGCCAATGGCCTTCAAGAATATATGTGACTGTTCCTTAAACGGGAAGGCATGGTTGCCTGACTTACACCTTCTGGAATGGTGATGCGAGCTCAGGTCTGAGGTCCGTGCAACCGTGAGAATTGGGGGGACCTGAGTGTGTGGACAGTGTTGCCAGCAGCTGTTGCCCCACAAGGAAATCTGGAACCACAAGAAGCCACCCAGAGACAGGCCATCTTTTCTTGCCCTGAATGTCCCCTCACATCTCATAAGACTTGGTATTCTTGGCTAATCAAACCAGCAACCTAATGTAACCTCACTGCCAATGTGAGTGTGTTGGGGGCATAGGGGGAGTGTGGGAGGATCTCTTTCGCCAATCTATAGCCCACTTGACACATCACACACCTTATCTTGAAAAAATGTTACCTAAACAAAACGGGCAGGAGTGTAATTTCTGGAGCAAGAAGTCAGAAATCTCTGGGTTTTATCCTCTATTCATTTTAAACATAATGCTCTTCACCACTGCCTAAAGTGCTTCTGAGTCTTGAAAAGTTTAGCTTACAAATATTTTTCCCTTTTGCCTCACAGGAGGCTGTGAAATTTAACTAGAAGACATTTATGATCTCAGTGAGAGGTACTCATTAAGCACAACTGTTATCCTTACCTGAATCTATTTTGACTTTCCTCATGTTTTATCTATAGAGATGGCATGATGTGGCCCACAGGAGCCCCAGCATTAGCATTCTCACCCACTTGCCCACGTACCACAGTGCCTGTCCTGAGCTACAATGTGGGTACTTCAAAGCCTTGGGTCCCTGGGCTTGGCTCACTGCAACCCCAGATCCCGTGCTCCTATAGGGGGCACTTTCCAGCAAGCAGAAAATTTCATTCCAAAACAAATGTGCCAATAGTTGGCTTGCTGTGGGTACAATTAGTTACTTTCTCAGAATGAGGAGCAAAGGGCTAATTGTTCTGCAAGTGGACAATTGCTGCTGTAATTATTAGGCCCTGTAATTTTTCATCCACACATAATTGCACACGCGGACGAGCAGGGCTTGGGCTGTCTACTTGCAATTCCGCCCATGAGCTTCTCATTGTTTTGCTCAGGTTTTTTTCCACTTGAATCGGTCACAGTCGGTTGTGCTTTTCCCTGATTGTCCTTTTTTACTCCGTAAAATATCAGTGCAAAAACAGTTTTTAAAAAGTTTTTCGGAACAATTTAAGTACTGAATCAGCCCTCTAGTCTTTGGGTTTGCATTAAATGTAACTTGAGTATTTACAAAAGCAAGTTTCTGGCTGAAGTTGGTGGAATCATAGAAAAGAATGAAGCCAGAAATTTCCCCTCGGCTGCCAGTATCTGCTCTCCCCCGTAGTCTATGCTCTGTTCGGAATCTCCAAGAAAAGGAATTTCAGTTTCACGGCCTCTCTTTGGAACTTCATTTCAGTGTTATGTCTCTAACTTTAAAATGTCCTGTGGAGCCTTGCACGTTCCCAAACTCAACTCAGGTGTTCTAGCATCATCCTGGCAGCAGTATGTTCATTGTTAGTTTCTTTGGGCGTGATGGAACCAAATTTGTAATATCTAGTTTTGTAGCCAGAAACCCTCTTGAGAGGTTAACCTAGTCTGTTTGAGGTTTACACTTGAAGTTTAAATAAAATGCTTTTGGAAGCAGCCGATCTTTCTCCTGAGGCATTTGGCCAAAATCCACTCAGCTTCATTTCACCCACGTCCCCAACCTCTCAGCTCGTGGCAGAAGTGTACCTGGGTGATAGAGGAACCTATGGAGGAGACTTGCCTCCTTCCAATTTGCAAAGCTGCTTGAGCACTCCTTGTACCGAAGGGCATCCCAGTGCTCCCGTTCCTGGAGCATGGCTGGGAGTCCTAGACACATGAGATTCCGGGGCGCCTGTGGTGCTGCAGGCTCCTCTGCAGATGAAAACTCTGAATACTCAAGAAAATTCTTTTTATCTTTGAAGTCTCATAATGCAAGAAGTCGCAAAGCTTGGTAACGCCAGTCAAGGCAAAATTGATTTAAAGGATTTGGGGAGAATCATGCCATTAGGCAACACTTTGATTTTTTTTTCTTGTTCTTTCACTGGTTCCAAATAAAAGTGAAACTCGCTGATATAATATCTGCCTGCTGAAGTTGAGAAATAGGCTCCAGTGAAGTCATTTGTTATTAAAGGTGAATCTGCCTGTACCTAGACAGCAGATGCGCACCGACATGCCTGCAGATCTTTCTGGTGGCCTCAAAATAACATTCAGCTGCTCCCTACCTTATGACTCCTAAGAGCTGAGACCCGAAGCCCCCATCAAAGAATGTCAGTAACCACTGCCAAGGTCATGCATTGCATTTCCAGCGCCAAAATCCCCCTTTTTTCTGCTCAAAGTGAATAGGATCCTAAATGGGCCACATTTGCTTCTTTGAGGATGCGTTTGCCAGGCGGCCTCAATGCGAGCCCGGGTGCTTCAGCAGCATTCGTACAGGGGGTGGTAATCTGAAGAGCCTTATTTTTGTCCCTAATGTTCACCCCAAAAGGAAATGTGCTTCTTACTAATAATAGAGGATGTGACCAAAAACATTGAGTGTATTTATCTGTTCCTAGTTCATTTGCCAAGGCTGATATTTTCCATCAGAGCTCTTTGAGAAAGGCGAAAACAATTAACCTCTTTCTCACGTGCCCTGCCAAACACCGAGGCCTGGCAGTTCCTGTTTAGGAGGTTCAGTGGAAAACCAGCGCCTCCTCCCCCGACATACAAACCAAGTTAACTCATAACAATGATAAGAGCGAACATTTCCTGTGCTGTTGAGCACACACATTAACTCATTTAATCCTCACAACAACTTCCTACCTGTGAGGTAGATCCCATTAGAATCCCCGTTTACCATTGTGGAAAGTGAGATACAAAGGCGTTAAGTAACTTGCCCGAGGGTCAGTGATGCTGCTCTAGAGACACTGCTCTTGGCCACTACATGATGCCACCTCTGTGTTGATGCTGTTTTGCATTTTAAGATGATGTACGATGACCCGTTGCTCTCCAACTAGTGTCAAGGAGCCCAGGGCTGAAGAGAAGGGCAGTGCTGGCTCTCCCCACTTCCTTAAAACCGGTGCTCCCCTGATGCCTCCTGCCGCCACTTAGCTCTTTTGTGGTTTGGTTGGATTTCTGACTTCTAAATCAGGTGGGCTACAAAATCTTGGGCCCTGGTCCAAGATGGGTTCTTCCAGACTCACTTAGAAGTCTCCAAGTAAGTTTACAATAGAGCATATGTATGGGACAGATAAGCTCATTGTCAGATGATGTGTCTAAAGAAATCAACAACACACAAGAGCCGGTCACATCACATTTATAAGCATCAGGCATTGGTCAACGATAGTCACCCAACTTTAGTGCTCACGGGTAACCTTCCATGACTGTGAGATGCTGGCACACAGGAAGGCAGTGACAGAGAAGCCATATTGCCACAAACGTCAATCTCTCATGATTTGGCCCATCTCCTACACCATATATGAATGACTTTTTTTTGCTAATCTGTGTATAAATATCTTTATTATTTCAATCTAAGTTTTCAGAAGATATTAGCCCTTGTAATAATTTCATGGCAGTTTGTTGCAGTTTTTCTTTGTTTTTAAACAAAGGTTAAATCATTTCAAAAAAATTTTTCATTCTGATTAAACTCTTCTGTCCTCACTTTTAATGCCTTCAGCAAGCTCTGTATAGGCAAGGGGCCGGAAATAGAATTTGGCACCAAACAATATTCTATAATATCAAAACACTTTCCTTGTGTAAAAAAAAAGTCACAGGCAACTTTTTTCTACACTCAATTTGATAAATTGAAGCTCAAGAAAATGCACAAGGGGATCCAGGTTTCCATTCCATATGTTTTCCTGGGTGTGTGTCCAGGACAAGTTCCTTTTCCTCCTCCTGGAGTCAGTAAGCCCACCGGCTGGCTGATGTCCACCCAGCTCACCCACTCCCAGCTCAAAATCTGATCAAGAGGAGGGACTGGCCTGGGAAGACCTCTGCTCTGACTGAGTGTAGAACAGCATCACTCTGGGTCAAATTAATAGTGGTTTTTAATTTTTTAATAGTGGGTTAGTTCATCATAATTTTTAGGCCACAGAATGTTTTCCTTCTCATAAGAAGCTTGTGAGCAATATGTAAAATGTCTTCCTGGTTCCCCAGCCTATAGCCTTCCAAGTTGTCTTCTCAGAACTCATACTATTTCTCTTCAGAGTAACTAACTCAAAGAAAAACACCAAGCTGCCTTTAGCTTAACCTTTTTTGGTTCCCAACTAAAAAGAAAAGGAGAAGAATCCAACATTTGGCCAACGGCCCAGGCTACCACTTCCCTTGCCAGGAGAACTTTCCACAGGAGCTGCTGCTCTCTGAGGGCTTAGTGATGCGGATTTTGAGCAGCAAACCCCGTTTTCATGCTGCCTTTGGTTTTCCTCTGGGTCCTGAAATGACTGTTCTTAACCAGAGACCTACACATCAGGGAAGATTATTTTTCCTCCACTCCAAGTGAAAGAAAGCACAAAGCCCAGGTTTATCAAAAAGGCAATTTCCAGCAGTACTTTAATTAAGTGTTAACCTTTCTGTGAAGAATTATAAATTGCATTAGAACATAAACGTCAACTGCTGACATTTGAGACTTGAGTTGAACTTATGTAATGTTTCCAATAATAAGTGTGTCTATTTAAGATGTCAGTTAAAAGTTCAAAACCTTGATATGTGGGCGCTGTCAAAGAGAATGGTTAGACACACATGTTGGGGTCTCCAGGGAGAATTTCCAAAAAGGTGACAGATTTTGACCAGAGTTGAAGCTTACTTTGGCCTGAAGATGTTTTCTTTCCATTCTCCTGGGCTTCCCAGATGCTTGGGAAAATCTTAATAATACTAGATGCATTTACAAGTCTCACTCAGTCAATTTTAGAGTCAAGATCTATAATGCTCTTTTCCCTTTCCTTAACAAGCTGATAGCCCCTGACTGACACCCCTCCACCTTGGAATGACGATGTTGCTGGTTCTAATCTCCCGAATTCCTTTCAACCTGCTTACTGGTAAGAAATGGCTTTCCCTTCCATCTGGCTGACAGATGCCATAAACTGCACATTACTTTGTCAGCCCTGAAGTCAAGGCATCGATAACTTCCACGGGGACAAAGCTGATAATCATCTCCTGGTATAAAAATGTCTTTTAGAGAATTAGATAAATGTAAAACTCTCCACATTGTCAAGAGCATCACTCAAGGCTGCTTCGCCAGTTTTGACAGCCCTTGATGGCAGGACTCGGGGAGCATCTGAAGACGTGGATATTTGTTTTTAGGCCTGAACTTCCCACAACCTGTCTCTCTGCTTCATTCTAGGCAACAAACTGGGCTCCTTAAAGTGCCCATTGGCCACGCTCTTAAACCTAAGCGGGACTGACAGCCCAGGGAGCAGTCAGTTCTCTGCTGACTCTGAGAAATAAATAATTCATCTCACTCTGGTAATATCTCTTTTTGCAGAGAGTCTGTGACAGAGCCTTGACAATAGCGGTGTTAATTGTGTTTGTTAATCCACAAGTAGTGAGGAGGAGAACTAGGGAGGGGAGAGGGAAGCCTCAGCATGGCCCCGGAATATAATTTCACACTGTTACCACAGTCGACATTGGAAATTATTTTAGCAAAAGGAAATAAATGGATTTAGAGAGTCTCTGAACTGACAACTGCTGGAAGAGTCCATTTGGTTCAGTCTAAAGCTCAGGCAGGACCAAGTCCTGGCTGGTCAAGAAAGATGCCTGGCTTTCTAGACATTCTCTCAGTGACTACTCCCAGTTTTTAACTATTCAGAAAGGAATCTCTTTCCTGTGGGTCAAAACTCTCTCTCTTGCTGCAATTGACACATTATACTTGAGTGGTTTTTCCTTTCCCTGTGCCCTCCATGAGTTCCTGGGCCATCTCCCTTCCCTCCCCAACCCCTAGTACAAGTATTTGAAGTATTTAGGGAGCACTCGGAGTGATGTGGCTCTGTGCAAGTACTGTGCAGATCACTCAGATGCCAGCCTTGCCCTTTGGGAGCTTATAAACTGAGATTTAAGATTTCATAAGTTTACAAAGATCCAGAAGGAGACACAGCAAAGTCTTGCAACCATTCTCCATTTCACCCTCAATGAAAGCAAAAGTCCATATGATGGTCTTCAAGACCTGCATAATCTGCCCCCCACTGCCACCCCCACGACCTACACACACACACACACACACAAACTGTGACCGTCTCTTTCTCTCCAACCTTTTCTCCTACTCTCTCCTCACTCACCTGGCTCTAGCCACATCACCCATCCACTTCAAACTGACTCCCACCTCAGGGCCTTCGCACTGGCTGTTTCCTCTGCCTAGAACTCTCTTTCCCCACAGGTCCACTTGGCTCACTTCACTCACTTCAGGTCTTCGTTCAAGTGTCACCTTTTCACTGAAGCCTCGCCTGACCACCCTGTTATACTGCAACCTCACTCCACCCCACCACCACACTCCTCCCTCGACCCTGCTCTATGATTTTTTTCTATGCTAACCACTTCCTAATGTGCTATATTTTTTACTTGGTTATTGTGTTTGTTCATAATCGGTGCCTCCCTCAGCTAGAACACGAGCCATGAGGACAGAAATTCCTGTCTATTCTGTTCACTGAGGCATCATTGGCACCTAGAGAGGAGACTGGCATGCAGTAGGTGCTCAATAAATACTTGCTGGATGCACCAAAAAGTCCACGTAGACCAATGACAGGCTTCCCAGGCTCTGGCAGGGGAGTGAGGGGAGATTGGTGGAGGGGGAGACGGCCCTCACCAGCCTGTTCACTGGGTAGAGGGAGCATCAGCCACATGGAGCAGGAGAGCACCAGGCAGCGCTCCAGAGAGCCTGGCCTTCTGGAGGCCTCATCCCCCACTCTGCCAGCTCAAACACTGCTGTCTCTCAGCTCTTCATTCTCTACGGTTTCTCATAACAATCTCTCCCAACTTCACTCACAGGCTCCGCCCAATGTCTCTCCCACTGAGCTTCTGAACACAGATCATATCATTCACTCCACACATATTCATGGAGCTTCTCCTGTGTGCCAGGAATGTTCTAGGTGCTGGAGACACAGGCAAAAGTCCCTGCCCTCAGGAAGCTTACAGTCTAGAGGGCATGGCAGGCAATAAGCAGGATCAACAAGTAACACCTATACTGTTAGATGTTGCCGAGGAGAGTTCTGCTCCTCGCTTGTTTAAACCCACCCATGGTTCCCTACTGTGTCTAGGATAAAACTGAAGCCCCTGGTGTCCAGGAGCAGACAGGTCTTTTGTGTCCACTCCTCCAGCTCAACGCTTGCTACATGCACTCCGCCTGCCAGGCGGAAGAAGCTGGCTGCAGTTTGCCAGCTGTGCCTTGTTCCCTTACACGTCTATGTCTTCGCACAGGCTCTTCCTTCTGCCTGGAGTGCCCCTCTCCCTTCCCTCCACTTTCTTTGCCAGACTAACTTGCTCTCAATGCCTAACTTAAGCATCACATCTTCTAGTAGTCTCTCCCTGTCACCCCATCGTACCACCTCCCCCATCTCAGTCTGGGTGCCCTTTTTTGATCTTTCCCATCCCACAGGGAATGTCTCTGTGCCAGTTCTTTCCCCACCAGGTTGTAACTGTCCATTTCCTCACTATCTGGGGATATCTGTGGCCTTTCTATCCCCTGAGGGCCTGACTTCAATCAATGAATAGTCAATCAATGAGTAGTCAATCAATGAATATTTGCTGAATAAAGAAATGGAGGAATGGAAGGAATGAAGGACAGATGGATGAATAAAAAGGTAAACAGATGGAAGAAAGGTGTTAGGGGCTGACTGTGTCCCCCCAAAATTCCTATGTTGAAGTCCTAACACCCAGGACCTCAGAATGTGATTGTATTTGGAAATAGTCTTTAAAGAGGTGATTAAGGTAAAATGAGGTCGTTAGGGTGGCCCTAACCCAATCTGACTGACGTCCTCATAAGAACAGGAGATTTAGAGACAGACACACACAGAGGGAAGATCGTGTGAAAACACAGGAAGAAGATGGCCACAGGGAAGCCAAGGAGAGAGGCCTCAGAAGAAACTAACCCTGCCAACTTGATCCAGACTTCAGGTCCCCATAGCTATGAGACAATAAATTTCAGTTGTTTCGTCTGTGGTACTTTGTTATGGCAGGCCTAGCAAACTAACACAGAAGGATGGATGGATGGATGGATGGATGAAATGATGGAAGGAAGGAAAGAACAAACGAACAAAAGAACAAATGAACGAATGAAGGACACGTGGGTGGAATGAACGAAGGATGGATAGATGAATGAATGGATGGATGGGTTGATGGGTAGATGGATGGATGTTACCCTCCCCATAGCCTCTGTGGCTCCAGCCCAGTGTCTTTTCTCAAATTCCTGACCCTGCCTGTGACATTCTGATCTTTCCAAGCATGTCACAGCCCTTTTCAGTGTGCAGTACAGAAGACTCAGCCTTTGGCCTCTGCCTTCACCCCTCACATGGTCCTCAGCTTTCTCTTCTTCCCCTGGATGTCTTCTCTCCAGGCATCTTCTCCTGTTTCTCCCGGCATTGTCTCTCTCATCCACAAAGGCCTGTTGCTTCATGGCCTCTTTAAGTAGCCTCCTCAGGGCCAGCACCCAAGCCTCCCAGAAGAATTTAGATCCCTCTTTTCCTCCATTGAGGCCCATCTCCAGCACCCCTGGGTTCTAATATGCCGATTTTCAGGACCTGGAAACTTCAGTGGCTGCATCAGGCCCTCCCTGTGAGGCTCCTTGGGGCTGGGCCTTTGCTCTGTCTTCTTCTTGTCTCCCGAGTGTCAGGGCCCAGAGTATGCACTCTGGAGCTGGGCGGCCTGGATTTGAACTCAGCTCTGTTATCGCTTAACTGTGTGACCTTGGGCTGCTCACCAATGTCTCTGCCTCAACTCCTACATCTGTAAAATGCGGATATTAGTAGTACCTGCCTCAGAGGGTCCTTGTGAGGACTAAATGAGTTCATGCATGTAGAGCACTCAGAAAATGGTAAGAGCTCTACCGGTTTATTATTATAAATAATAATAAACCCACCCCAACTCTTCACAATTACACTTTTTACCTCTAAACTCACTCATTGGTGCCATTTTTTGCATTATCTCCTCCCAGCATGCCTCTACTTTTCCTCTTTCTTTTAGTTTAGGCCAAACAGGGGATGTCTATGGGCTCACATACCTGGGAGGAACCAGGAAGAAGCTGACACCCAGCCAGGTCCCTCTGCCCGACCTCGCCTGCCTGTCAGCTATGCTTTCTTCTTCTGCAGCCCGGCTTCTTCCCTGAGACGAGATCCTAGCGTGGCCTCTGAGTTTCTATTACATCGTCACATCTTTGGTCCCGGGTCGCCTGGAAATGGTCTGCTCTGCCTCCAACCCCCAGCTTTTGGGGCAGCTCTATGGCCCAGCTAAAAGAATTCACGGTGACCAGGGAGCAGAGGGAGAGGCTGGGCTCGGGAGGGGATGGCTATTTGTCAGCACAGTACTGTTCAGTTCTTTGCACGTGTGTGCATGTATTACTACAATCAACATTTAAGTAAAATAAAATGTTTCCTTTTATTTTAAACAGTTAAAAGACAACATAACTGAAAAGCATGCCCAGCTCACCTTTTTTTTTTATTGTGATAACATATACATAACATAAAATTTATCATCTTAACCATGTTTAAGTGAACAGTTCAGTGGCATTAAGCACATTCATGTGGTTGTGTAACCATCACCACTATCCATTTCTGGAATTCCTTTCATCTTGCAAAACTGCAATTCTGTACCCATTAAATACTAATTCCCCATTCCCTGCACGCTCAGCCCCTGGCAACCACCATTCTACTTTCTGTCTCTATGATTTGATACTCTAGGTACCTCATATAAGTGGAATCATATAGTACTTGTCTTTTTGTGACTGGCATGTCTTCCAGGTTCAGCCACGCTGTAGCGTGTGTCAGAATTTCACTCCTTTTTAAGACTGAATAATATTCCACTGTATGTGTATACCACAGTTTATTTATCCGTTCACCCATTGATGGACACTTGGGTTGCTTCCACCTTTTGACTATCGTGTATAATGTTGCTATGAACGTGGGTACACAACCAGCTCAGCTTTTAAAAGTACACTTTTTGGAAATTCTCTTGTTTTTAGTATAAAAATTAGGAAGCAAAGGGAGGCCACGGTGCCTGGGAAATAAACGACCCCTCCATCATCCCTGGCCATCAAAAGGCTCCATCCTCCTTCTTTGTTCGGGTATCCTCTGAAGCAGAGATTATTATTTCCATTTCATACTGAGAAATTGAGACTCAGAGAGGTTAAATAAGTTGTCCAAGGTAACACAGCTAGAAAGGGGCTGAGATTTCACCCGTCTGACTTCACACCCCAAAATCTTTCTGCTGTCTCGTGCTGTCCCCCAAAAGTTGGGTCAAAGCTGGATCTGATGTGTGAGCAGACGGGAGGAAGGCAGGAGGCTGAAACTCTGGCCTTCTCTCCTACCTGAGGGACAATCATCATCTTTTTTTCTTTTTTTGAGAGTCAATGGAGAACAATGAAAAGTACAGAAAATTGAGCCTAGAGGATGCAGACTTGAAGCCTGCCTCATCAGACCAGAACACGCTTAACTACTTGTAACGATGCTAAAAGGGGGAAGAATTCTTGAGTCTGCAAGGACACGCTGAGAGAAAGGGGACAGAGTCCAGGAAGCACTTCAAGGCCGTGAGCAGAGAGTGAAATGGCAGATGAGTTTTAGGAGGGAAAATGCCAGGAACTGCTCCTGGAGAAAATCATCCAGACTGGCCTAGGTGGAGGCTTGCTCTGAGCTGGTAGTGCAGCGGCAGCACAGGTCGGGCTGGGGTGGGCCTCGCCTGAGGACGTAGAGCCACCCTGGGCACCTCTGCAGGGGAAGGGAGCGAAAGAAACTGGACATCTTTGGACAGGACATAGGTCTCAAAGTAGAAAACAAAAATAAAACAGCAGTAAAAAGCCTTACCAAGGTGGAAAATAAGGTTCACATTAGGAGAATGAGTAGATCCCACTGTGGGCCATAAAGGGGAAACACTTTTTCTTTGAAAACATCAGGGCTGCCTATTGCAGGCCCCAAAAAGGTCAGTAAAATACTGCGCATCATCAGAGAGGGCTCCGTGAGCAACCTGAGAACCCGCAGGTTCCTGGACCACTGCGTGTGCCTCCCTGTGGCATCTCGGAAAGGCAGCGCAGATGTGATGAGGGTGCAGGGAGGGAGGTTTGGCCACAGAGGCCCAGGCTGAATCAGGAGAATGAGTTCAGGAGCCTGGGGTTTTCACAGCACATGCCTCCTCGAGAGTCGACAGCGAAATCAGAGAAGATGATGCTGCCCCTGGACAGGTTACGTCCAGGAGCCCCCTCTGGCCCGGGGTTTCTTTTATGTTGCTTGTTTGTGTTGTGAGGGGACTGGCAGGGGAGGGGATTGGAGTAGATACTCTTACATTCCGATATTAGGTCTTAAAGAATCTTTGTGGAGTTTCTCTCTGAGACAAACCTGGGCCAGGACGTGGCCTGACTCCCAGATCATATTAAAACCCCCCAAACCGTTCCAACCAGACCTGACCCTGGCTCGTGTGTCCACTGCTGCAGGGAGAGGGGTCCTAGGCCGAGCTCACTGGGACATTCTCAGGATCTTGCCTTTGAGACATTTTGCTGAAACTTCTAAATCCACAGGGATGCCTCTGCCGCCTGGAACAAGAATCTCAGGTAAGGACAGCGACAGAGGTTGTGACTTCCTGGGTCCCGCCCGGGTCCCCGTGTCAGTACCACCACCGTCCCTGCCACCAAGCGCTCAGAAGCAGGGCTTCCCTGGTCCCCGGGTCTGGCACATGAGCCCCACATAGCCCTGATCCAGGGGCCAGGCCCTAAGCTCGACTTTAGACAAGCTCACTGGAGGCTCCCAAGGACCACTCTGATCTGCACTCAGTCCCCATCAAAGGGGCTGTTCATCTCCTGGTGGGGCTCCAGTTTGGGGAAAGAGAAGGAAGTGAGTGCAGGAGATAGGAGGGCATGAGGGCACACTGGGGAGTGGGGCAAGCATATTGTGGAGAAAAAAAGCTAGGCAGCCAGTCAAGCTCCCTCAGTGCTAGTAGTGACTGATGAGGAACCCAGTGCAGTTGGGCAGCTCCCGCACTGCACAAAGGCACCCCCCCCCCCCCAGAGGCCACAAGTGTACTGGTTGCCCAGGCCTTAGCCCTAGCACAGGGCATGTCCACCCCAAGGATGGGGACTCTTTCTTATTCACACAAAGATACAGCATGTGCAAGTGGACAGACCCGGCCCTCTCACAAAGGGGACACTCAGTACATGTCACCAGAGTGACTATGAGACACTTGATGAAAGTGCGTGTCCCCCCCTTCCTCTGGGGAACATGTGGGTTATATACAACCAGCTGCACCTGTGCCTGGCCTTTGCTAGGTCAGCTCTGGCTCAGCAAAGTCACGTCCTCGGCTGGAAGTGGGGGAGAACATTCTGTGTGTGCTGGGCTCTTCATCCATGGGGCAGGTACCTGCCTGGACTTAGCTCACTGGCCGGGCATCAGGCCTTTGCCTCCATCCGGAGTCTAGCTTGGCGGGCCCCCTGCATGCAGAACAGAGCAAAGGGTCCCCTAGCAGGGCAGCCTGCCCCCTCCCATCCCCACCCACAGGCATAAGAATCCCTTACTGCCATTAACCAGCCTCCCCCAGGGCGCAGGGGATAATGCCCCCCCCCCCCCGGGGCCGCTCCGCAGGGATGACATATAAGAACCATCCAAAGCGCAGGGGGATTGACCCTGCTCCACAGCGCTCTTTCGGCTTAATAGGAACAGCTGGTCAGTGAAGTGTTTGCTAGCAATTTAACAAGGCTCGAACAGCAAGAGGCATCTGCCGATAAATCAAAAGGGAGCGCCCGGCTAAATGAGGTTTAATTTAAATTCCTGGCTCGAGCTGAGAGGAGAGCGTGACTGCGCCTTCCAGTTGTGTTAGTGCCGGCCAGGCCCGGGCCAGTCAGCTTCGGCCAGCTCGCCCCCGCCCCGGCCGCCTGGGGGGTGGGGGGATGGCCCCAGCAAGACTGAGCTGTAAAAGCAAGTCAACTGCTGAGAGGAAGGTCGAGGGGGAAGGGAAAGAGATAAGATGTCATTCCTTCTCTCACGGAAACAAATAAAACACAAAAATCTTCACACCATTTGGAAGCCGTAAAACTCATCACGGCCACCAGCACGCCCACCGCGGGCGCCCCATTACAGCAGAGGGCCGGAGCCCACGCACGAGAGCGCACGTGAGCATGGCGAGGAGGAGGATTTGTTCTATGGAAACATCGCCAGTCAGAGCCATGATGACACGGGGGAAAACGAGAGCCACTTCTTTCTCTCTGTTTCCTCACACAAAGAGCTGGACGGACTTCGCAACCCATACTCAAGCCAAGGGCTTCCAGTAAGTCTTCCTCCACCTGTGGGCTGCACACAGCCTTGCACTTCCACGTGTAAAACGCCCAACCCCAAATGGACCTGACCCTCCCCTTCCTGCACATCCCTTTTTAAAATCAGAGCCCTGGACTGACTGACATCAGGCAAAAAGCTGACCACTGCTGAACACATTCTCTGCATGTGGCTCAGGAAAGGGAGCTGTGAGTCACTGAAGACTTGTCCTTCAGGGAGGCTGATCCCAGCTGCCCTTCTCCCACGTTTCACTTCACTGGGGCCCGGCATGGCTTCCTCAGGGCAGGGTCTGGAGGGTGTAGCAGGAGCTCAGTTCCCAGGGCCTGTTGGGCAGGGGGAGTGACTCAGAAAGCATCGGGGCGGAGAAGAAGGTGACCCCTATCAGCTGATGCTAAAAGTATGGCTTAAATTTACTGCACAGTCAGTCTTCACTCCTCATCCTGCCCAAGGCAAAGTGCGTCCTCTTCCCAATTTCCACGCTCCTCTCAGTTACTCTTTCTTTGTTCTTCAAACACATCAGCACACGTTCCCTTGGAATCAGCATCGGTTCATTAAGAACATGCCACCTGCCCCAGTGACCTCAAAGTCTTTTGTAATAGATTCCAAGGCTGACAGGCCAGGGCACTACCTCACACAAGAGTGTATCTTTTAGGAATTGCTTTTGACTGCTGGTAAGAGCATAGAGAAGATAGAAGTGTATTTTTCTCACACATAGAAGTTCACAGGTGGTAGTCCGTGGCTGGCATGGCAATGGGTGTCAAGGACCAAGGCTCCATCAATTTTTTGGCTCTATATCTTTAGCGTCTGGCTTTTATCTTGAAGGTCACCTCGTGAGCAAAGATTGATGCTGGAATACCAGCTATCACATCTAGATTCCAGGCGGGAGGCAGATGAAAGAAAGAGAGGAAAAAAACAAAAAAAGGCACTTCACAATTGTCTGTCTTTTAAGAAGCTTTCCCAGAAGTCCCACCCAATCACCTTTTTGTGTATCTCATTGGCTAAAACTTAGTCACATGGCCAAACCTAACTGCATAGGAAGCTGGGAAATGCAGTCCATGAGTTGAGCGTATTGCCACCTCCCACAATAGATAGAGATTCTTCTGCAAGAGAAGAAGAGGAGAGTGGATCTGGGCTGGCCCTAGCAGCCTCTGCCACTATCAGCAGCACTTAGGTTTCATGATACCTTTTGACAAGTCCTCCCATGAGGTTCTGAGGTTGAGATGGTGACACCCACAACAGATGACCAGACAGTCTAGGGGATTCTGTCTAAGCAGCATCTCAAAGGCGGTGTTGTAACCGTGCCAGTGGGGACAGAAGTCTATAGTGACCATCACAGAACCCAGCCCTGATTGCGAATGTCATCAATGACTTGGATGATGATTTCCTAGAAGATCTTTGCCCCAGTGAAGAGGGACACACAGAAAAAAACTAGCAAATACACCGCAATGTGACAGTGTCTATGGGAGCCCAGAGTGGAGAGTATCCAGCACAGTGAGGGGACACTTAGAGCGATTTGCCTGGATTCTGCCCCTGGAGGGTTGCCCTGGACCTCAGACCCTCCTGAGCACAGCCCTGACGTCTGTTGGTGTTCATACACATACAGATACCAAAACAAATAAATTACATTCCTTTCTGCATACACTTTGTGCTTAGTAAATGTGTGCTGATTGGTCAAAATTAGCCACAAAGCTCCACAACACTGGTCTTCAGTGAAGTCAATGAGAGGAGCCGATGGAGGAAGTAGGGTGAAATTCTCCAACATCTGGAAAAGGGATCTTCAGCGTCTCTCACAGATATTTTGAGCACGGGTGTGTGTGTTTGAGTTGCTCTCAAGGTGTTCTTCGAGGAATTAGGTAAATTTGGTGGCCATGAGGGAAGAGAGCAGGAGAGGGCCTCCCTCCAGCCCTGAGTCCCACATTGAACCAAGAATGCTGCAAGTTTATTTGCAAAGCAATATTCAGAAATGGTTCCTGTTCAGTTTTTTTATTTTATTTTGTTTTTTACTTTTTATTCTGAAATAATATTAGACTCACAAGAGGTTGCAAAAATAGTAGAGTTCTCCTGTACCCTTCACTCAGGTTCCACAAATTATCACATCTTATATAACCATAGCATATTATCAAAACCAGGAAATTGACATTGGTACAATACTATTAACTAAACTACAGACTTTATTCAGATTTCATCATTTTAGCACATGCATATATTCACATAAACACCATCCTCATCAGGATGTAGAAGTGTTCTGTCCCCACACTGAAAATCCCTTGTGCTACCTTTTATGGTCTTCCCACCATCTCTAACCCTTGACTCTCACTGATAGTTCTCCTTTACTATAATTTTGTCATTTTTAAAATGCTATGTAAACTAAGTCATATAGTATGTAACCTTTTTAGATTTCTTTTTTCACTCAGCATAATGCCCTCAAGATCCATCCAAGTTGTTGTGTGTATCAATAGTTTGTTCCCTTTTATTGCTGAGTAGTATTCTGTGGTATGGATGTGCCATGGTTTGTTTAACCGTTCACCATTGAAGGACCTCTGGGTTTCCAGTTTTTTGTCTATTATGAATAAATTGCTATAAATATTTGTGTACTGCTACATCTGTGTTCATGTGAACTTAAACTTTCATTTATCTAGGATAAGTACCCAGAAATGTGATTGCTGGGTCATATGGTAAGTGTGTGTTTAACTTTATAAGAAACTGCCAAATGGTTTTCCAGAGTGGCTGCACCATTTTTATATCCCACTAAACAACATGTGAGAGTTCTGGTTGCTTTGCACCCATGCCAGCAATTGGTATTGTCGATATTTTTTATTTTAGCCATTCTAATAGGGGTGTAGTAGAATCTCATTATGGTTTTAATTTGTATTTCTCTAACGGCTAATGATATTGCACATCTTTTCATATGGTTACTTGCCATTCATATATTCTGTTTGGTGAAGTGTCATTCAAATCTTCTGCCCATTTTCTAATTACATTGCTTTATTGTCAAGGTTAAAGAGTTCTTGATATATTCTGGATGTAAGTTCTTTGCCAGATATATGATTTGCAAATATTTTCTCCTACTCTGTGGCTTGTCTTTTTATTCTATTAATTTTTTATCTTCTACAGAGCAAAAGTTGGTGATTTTGATGAAGTCTAATTTAACAATTTTCTTTTATGGATTGTGTTTTTGGTGTCCTAAGAAGTCCTCCCCTAACCCTAGGTCATGTAGATATCATACAAGGTATCTTCTCTGACCACAATGGGATGACATTAGAAATCAATAACAAAAGAAAAACTGGAAAATTCACAAAATTGTAGAAATTAAGCAACACAATTTTAAACAAACAGTGGGTCAAAGAATAAATCAAAAAAGGAACTAGAAAATACTTAGAGATTAATGAAAACAACACAACATACCAAAACTAATGGGATGAGGCAAAGGCAGTGCTAAATGGGAAATTTATAGCTATAAATGCTCACATTAAAAAACAAGAAAGATTTCAAATCAACAACTTAACTTTACAATTTAAGAAAAAGAAGAACAAACTAGAACAAAGCTAGCAGAAGGAAGGGAATAATAAAGATTAGAGCAGAGATAAAAGAAATAGAGAACAATAAAACAATAGAGAAAAATCAATGAAACCAAAAGTTGGTTCTTTGAAAAGGTCAACAAAATTTAGTTAGATGGACTAAGGAAAAAAAATGAAGACTCAAGTTATTAAAATCAGAAATGAAAATGGGGACATTACTACAAATTCTACAGAAATAAAAAAGCATTATAAGAGTACTATGAACAATTGTACACCAACAAATTGGACAACCTAGATGAAATGAACAAATTCCTGGAAACTCAAAACCTACCAAGACTAAATCACAAAATAAAAAATCTGAATAGACCTATAAATAGTAAAGAGATTGAATTTGCAATCAAATATTTCCAAACCAAGAAAAGCCCTGGATCTGATAGTTTCACTGGTGAATTCTACCAAACATTTAAAGAACTAATACCAATCCTTCTCAAACTTTTCCAAAAAAAAAAAAAATTGAACACTTCCCAACTCATTCCATGAGGCCAGCATTACCCTGATACCAAAGCCAGACAAAATCACTACAAGAAAACTACAGACCACTATCCTTCATGAACATTGATGCAAATATCCTCAACAAAATAATAACAAAGAGAATTCAGCCACACATTAAAAGGATTGTATACCACAACCAAGTGGGATTTATTCCTGGAATGCAAGGATGGTTCGACATACAAAAATCACTTAACGTAATACACCACATCAACAGAATGAAGAAGAAAAGCCACATGATCATCTCAATTGATGCAGAAAAAGCATTTGGCAAAATTCAACACCTTTTATGATAAAAATACTCAACAAACTAGGAATATAAGGAAACTACATCAACATAATAAACGCTATTTATGAAAAACCCACAGCAAACATCATATTCAACGGTGAAAGACTGAAAGCTTTTTTTCTAAGATCAGGGACAGGGCAAAGATGCCCACTTTTACCACTTTTATTTAACATAGTACTGGAAGTTCTAGCCATACCACTTTGGCAATAAGAAGAAATAAAAAGCATCCAAATTGGAAAGAAAGAAGTAAAATTATCTCTGCTTATAGATGATATGAACTTTTATGTAGAAAAACCCTAAAGATTTCACACACAAAAAAACTGTTAGAGCTAATAAATGAATTCAGCAAAGTATCAGGATACAAAGTCAACACACAAAAATCAGTTGCATTTCTATACATAAACAATGAACAATCTGAAAAGGAAATTATAAAAGCAATTCCATTTACAATAGCATCAAAAAGAATAAAATACCTAGGAATTAACTTAACCATGGAGGTGAAAGACTTGTGCAATGAAAACCACAAAACACTGCTGAAAGAAATTAAAGATCCAAATAATTGGAAACACATCCCAAGTTCATGGATTGGATGACTTAATATTGTTAAAATGTCAATACTACCCAAGTGATCTATAGATTTAATGCAATCCCTACCAAAATCCCAATGACTTTTTTGCAAAAGTAGAAAAACCCATTCTAAAATTCATATGGAATCTCATGGGACCCTGAATAGCCAAAATAAAGCTACAGTAATCAAAACACTGTGGCATTGATATAAAGTAAGAAATATAAACCAATGGAATAGAACAGAGAGTCCAGAAATAAACCCTTGAATATATTGTCAAATTATTTTTGACAAGGGTGCCAAGACCATTCAATAGGGAAAGGACGGTCTTTTTAACAAATGGTGCTGAGAAAACTGGATATCCACATGCAAAAGAATGAAGTTGGACCCTTACCTAACATCATATACCAAAAATTAACTCAAAATGGATCAAGACCTAAATGTAAGACCAAAAGTAATAAAATTCTTAGAATAAATCATCAGACAAAACTTCACAACATTGGATTTGGCAATGATTTCTTGGATATGACATCAGAGGCATAGATAACAAAAGAAAAAATGGACGAATCAGACTTCATGAAAATTTTAAAATTTTGTGCATCAAAAGATACTATCAACAGAGTAAAAAGGCAACCTAAAAAATAGGAGAAAATATTTGCAAACCACATATCTGATTAGAGATTAATGTCTAGAATATATAGAGAACTCTTAAAACTCAACAATGAAAAAACAAACGACCCAATTCAAAAATGGGTAAAGGACCCGAATAGACATTTCTCCAAAGAAGATATAAAAATGGCCGATAAGCACATGAAAAGATGCTCAACATCACTAATCATTAAGGAAATGCAAACCAAAACTATAATGAGATACTACCTCACACCCAAGAGTAGCTACTATCAAAAAACAGAAAACAACAAGTGTTAGTGAGGATATGAAGAAATTAGAATGCTTGGACACTGTTGGTGGAATGTCAAACAGTACAGCCACTGTGGAAAACAGTGTAGCAGTTGCTCAAAAAATTAAAAATAGAATTAGCATATGATCCAGTAATTCCACTTCTGGGTGTACACCCAACAGAATTGAAAGCAGGGCCTTGAAGAGATATTTCTACATCCATGTTCAAAGCAGCATTATTCACAATGGCTAAAACATGGAAGCAACCCAAATGTCCATTGGTGGATGAATGTATAAGCAAAACGTGGTACATACATACAATGGAATATTATTCAGCCTTTAAAAGGAAGGAAATTCTGCAATATGCACAACATGGGTGAACCTTGAGGACATTATGCTAAGTGAAATAAGCCAATCACAAGAAGACAAATACTGAATGATTCCATTTATATGAGGTAGTTAGAGTCGTCACAGTCTTAAAGCCAGAAGGTGTAATGGTGGTTGCCATGGGCTGGGGGGAGGGGAGAATGAACTTATTGTTTAACAAGCATAGACTTCCAGTTTTATCAGATGAAAAAAGTTGTGGGGATGGACTATGGTGATGGCTGCACAACAATGTATTTAATACCACTGAATTATACATTTAAAAATGGTTAAGATGGTAAATTTCATGTTATGTGTATTTTACCACAATAAAAAAATTCTTTTTAAGATCATTCCAACATCTGTGTCATCTCAGTTGCTGTCATTTGTTAATTTTATTTTCTCATTTGAGTTGGGATTTTCCTGGTTCTTGGTATGAAAAGTTATTTTGGATTGTATCTTGGACATTTTGAGTATTATACCATGAGACTCTGTTACCTATTTAAATAGTCTATTTTAGCAAGCTGTCACCCTGTTAAGGTTCAAAACATACATCCTGGCCCACTTTGGTGTGCTGTGATTTAAATCTCAATTTCGTTTTCAAGGCCTTTATCATGCTATTCTTGTCTGCCCGCTTCTGTGCTACCCAGAGGTCAATCTGAAACCTGTGCAGTATTAGTTCTCAAACCTGTTGCTATTGATTCTAATCAATATCACTCCTAGGCCACTTGAGGGTCGCCCACGATTTCATTCATAGATTTTAAAAATCCTGTTTTTCAGCTCCTTCTCCTCTATAATCCTCCCTCAGTCTCTATCCACGAAGGGCTGGGGTGTTGCCTCTCTTGTTCTCCCCTTAGAGCAGGATGGCGAAGGTCAGCAGGGCTCCCTACAGCTGCTGTGCCAGCAGGAGGGGAGAGGAGGCACCGTGCTGACATTGACCTAGTGCAGGGTGGGGAGGGCTGACAGGGTCCGCCCCACGGTCTGCACAGTGACGGTGGGCAGATGGTGAGGGGCCACTTCCTTAATGCAGGCAGAGAATGACCCCTGGGGCTCTTAGCACAGCCTCCACAGCCACAGCGCCCAACGGGGAGGGAACCACGGTAGCTTTTCCTCTTGTCTTCACCTGAGGTGGGTGGGTAGAGTCAAAACAATCTGTGATACAGGACCACCCTTTTCCCAGTTCCTTGGCCAGAGAGGGCAGGCTCTCTTGGGGCCTTTCTGTCTGAGTCAGTTGACATTTTCAGGTTTGGGGCTTCTGTAGAACACCGGCTAGGATATACAGGAGGCAAACACACACACACACAATCCACCTCTGGATTATTCTCGAATCCCCAGGTCTCCACCATCTGTCTTCTTTCCCCCACCTTCCCTCAGAGTCTTCTGACGGTTAGTGTTTTATATATTTTGTCCAGGGTTTTGGTTGTAATTAGCAGGAGGACTGGGTGGAATGTACTGACCCCATTTTGTCTGGAATGAGGTGCCCCTGTTCAGTTTTGTTGGAAACTGCCATGCTCAGACATCAAGGTAAACTTCACTTGCAAACAGATGCTCACTGAAGCAGCCTCGACCCATAGACTCCGGACAAGGGCAGCCTCCCTGTCACATAGGGCATCCCTGGGGTCTGTGGGTTACATTTTGGTGATACCACTGCCTCTGCTCTTACTTCTCTACTGACAGAAGAGGATCACTAGGTTTTCTTTTTGTTTTTTCTACATCACACAAGAGGGAAATTAATTCTCATTGTCAGACAGCATCAGGGCGCAGACCAGCATTTGGTGAGATTTGGGGGATGACACAGTCAGGCAGACAAAGCAACAACAAGCCCACGGAGGCTTCACTGTGCGTGAGGAGGTGACAAGAAACGAGGGGGCGAGAGGAGCACGTTTGCAACTCCCCACTTACAAATGTTGGGAAAGGCTGAGCAGCACACGGGCATCTGGCTTTGACGGGAGAGCTGCGTCTCTCGCTCGTGTGTGCCACGTCCAGACCATCTCCAGAGAGAGGACCTGGGGCACCGGGTCACAGATTGCACACACACTCTCCAACTCCCTGCTGAGCAAGGCCGGCTTGGCTTTGGATGTGAATACAACCTGACTCCAGCAACTCACTAAGGTAGTAAGCAAAATTAATTAAGCAAGAGCAGAGAACATTATAGGAGGAGGTGAGTCCCTTCATCACTGCAGGTTTGTAGGAAAGGGTGAGAGGTGTGGACACCTGCAGGCTGTCACCCCAGGGGGTGATCAGCACCCCAAAGCCAGCTCATTCGGGGAGCTTGGTAAAGACGCCCAACCTTTGTGAGCTTCCAGAACATGCCGCAAGGCAGCGCCAAGGGTAACGCCTCCTCTGAAAGCGCACAGCAGCCTTCCTGAGCAGCGGGGCCAACTCTGCTGGGAGAACGAGACAGCAGCTGAGCATCCCGACTTGCCACTCTAAGGAGATGAGGTTTCTCCTCTCTGCTTCTGCATTAGCAAGTGAATTCACATCTCCACTGTTTATGCGCCTTAAAAGCCAACAGTTTCAGTGTGTTTTTGGTGTGGAAAGTGATCGTCCCACAATTGGCACTGCGACATTCTTAGGCGAGGCGTTTCCTTTCAGACTGAACTGCCATTTGCACAGTTTCGTTATTTAAGACCACACGCTGCCTGGCTGCTCAGGGAAGAGAACAGGAGTAAACTGACGAACTCTTTCAGGAACTTGACAGCCAGTCTCAGCTCCTGGGGAGAGTGAAAGCTGGATTTGGGTGAGCACCAGGCAGAGAACACCCAGCTGCTTCACTCGTGCATCAGGCTCCACATTTGCACGTCGGGGGGCAGGGGGAGGTTGGGGTGACTGCGTGTCATGCACCTGCCCCTTGACCCCCTGGCTGCTCCCAAAGAGGGCTTCCTGCTCTGGCCACTGACAGCAAAACTCACTCAGAGTGGAAGAGCAGAAAATGGCCTCTTCTTGAGCCAAATCCAAATGGAATCCAAAATCTGTGCAAAAAAACGTGGGCATGCTTTCTGTTTTAGTCACTCCAGGAGGTGTTCTCGCTCCTCACACACACTTTGATGCCTCTGTCCTTCCCTTCTTCAGTCTACGTGGCCTCAGAATGTTTTCCTGAGGAAGACAGTTGGATTAGGCATTAAGCTTAAAAGTACAGACACACTCATCAGTGAAAGAAAGCTAGTTGGGGTGTATAAGTTGCAAAATGAACTTCTTGTGTGGTGTTTGGTGATCACATCCCTAAAGGTGAAGGCATGAACTCAGGACATTGGAAGATTTTTACACAAAATATACCCCAACCCCAGTAGATGTCTTTGTGGTTCTTATTGTTAATGTTCCCAGTGGCTCCTCCATGAAATCAAATTTCTTCCAGGACTAAAAATGCAGCTGAGTTTTTCCTGTATTAATGGCCAGCCTGCCTCGAAACGAAGATGGGCCTGACCCTACGGCCCTTCACAGTGAGCTGGACAACATCCCCCCTCCATCCGTCACCTCCTCCTGGACGCCACTCCACTGCTTTGGGCTTTCCTCCATTCACACGCAAACCACACTACAATGCAATCACACATGCAGAAGCTAGTCTTCCCCCTGACCCATGTGTCTGCAAAAGGCTCCTAACAAAGAGTTATTGGATGGATGGATGGATGGATGGATGGATGGATGGATGGGTGGGTGGGAGCGTAGATGGATGGATGGTTGGGTAGATGGGTGGGGAGATGGATGGATGGACGGTTGGTGGATGGATGGGTGGGAGCGTAGATGGATGGATGGGTGGGTAGATGGGTGGGTGGATGGATGGATGGACGGTTGGGTGGATGGATGGGTGGGTGGTTGGATGGGTGGGTAGGTGGGTGGGTAGATGGATGGATGGACGGTTGGGTGGATGGATGGGTGGGTGGTTGGATGGGTGGGTAGGTGGGTGGGTGGACGGTGGGGTGGATGGATGGGTGGGTGGTTGGAGGGGTGGGAGAGTGGGTGGGTGGGGGCGTAGATGGATGGATGGTTCGGTAGATGGGTGGGTGGATGGATGGATGGACGGTTGGTGGATGGATGGGTGGGTGGTTGGATGAGTGGGAGGGTGGGTGGCTGGGAGCGTAGATGGATAGATGGGTGGGTAGATGGGTGGGTGGATGGATGGATGGACAGTTGGGTGGATGGATGGGTGGGTGGTTGGATGGGTGGGTAGGCAGGTGGGTGGACGGTTGGGTGGATGGATGGGGGGGTGGTTGGAGGGGTGGGGGCGTAGATGGATGGATGGTTCGGTAGATAGGTGGGTAGATGGATGGATGGACGGTTGGTGGATGGATGGGTGGGTGGTTGGATGGGTGGGTAGGTGGGTGGGTGGATAGGTAGATGAGGTAAAAAGGGAGCAACAACAGGCTCCATGGCCCCCTGAAGCCCCTGTCCAGTGAGCAGCTAGGGAAACCTACCAGCCTTCCTGTCTTCGGTATCCTGTAGGAAAACCCAGCTCCCCCGAGCCCTGGCCCTGACAGACCAATGCATAAGTAGCAAGCAGGACTTGGAGTACTCTCACCCACACTGACATCCGTGTCTCTGCCTTGACCGACGCAAGAACATGGGCTCTCCCAAGAAAGGAAGACAATAATACGAAAAGGCCCTCCGCTGAGAACCAAGACACAGAGCTATTCAGTTTCAAGGCCCAAATCAACCAGCTACCCCTGTCCTATTCTTATTTTAAAAGTGATTCATCAGAATAGAAAAAAATTTTCTGTTTACTGGCCCTGCAGCATCTCTTCCAATCCCAGCAGGAATGGGAACTTGGGCATTAGAACCGTGCGCAGGCAAAGCCCCTTCCCAGCTGCTAGGCAGCCCCCTGCTCACTTCTCAGCCCCTGGCACCAGCCGGGCCTCCCAGTGGGTGGGAGCTGGGCCCTTGCTTCCAGGCCCCGAACCTGAGGTGGGTGGTTCTGGGGCATTAGCTAGCAGGACCGCTGATGGGAACAGGAGCAGGTGCAGAGATGAGCCATACAGCAGGGAGCCCCGGGCAGGACCCGCTCTCCACTCCCCAGCTCACCAGAGGGCTCTTAGGGAGCCAGACTAGCTCTTCCCCCAGACTTCTTCCAGCACTGAGGAACAAGTTTCCTGGCTCTGAGCCGGCAGGTGAGGTGGGCTTGTGTCCCAACTGCGGGGGCCAGGGGAGCGGGCGGGGAGGCTTCTTAGGAGGGGCTCCCACAAGTCTGCTTCCTTTCCTTCCTCTTTTCCTCAGTTCTCCAACCTCATGCTCTGTCTTATGTTCGGGTCCTGAACCCTTCCTCCTTCCAGCTGGTCACATCGGCTGGATCGCTGGATTGTGGGAGGCAGGGAAAATCTTCCCCGCTCCCCCTCCACACTCCCCAGCAGGACACAGGACCTGCTGGGACCCAGCTCCCTCCTCTGCAAGGAAGCACCTGGGCCAGATGCTGTCTGTGCTTCCTTCCAGCCCTGGTATTTTCTTTTAAAAGGTGGGTAGTTACTTGCTCCCTCAGATCCTCAGAGCAGAGACCCTGCTCTCACCCCTTCTGGGCCCCATGGAAGGCCCAGGACTGAAAATAGAACAGGCCGCCCAGCCGTAGCCTCTCCCTGCACTGTCCAGTCCACAGGAGCCACCAGCCACGTGTGGCTCTGTACCTTTACATTTAAAGTAATTAAAATTACATAAAACTTAAAATTCCATGTCTCAGTCACGCTAGCCACTTTTTAGCTGCTCAGTAGCTACCTGTGGCTAGTGGCTGCTATATGAGATGACGCCGAAAAACATAGCTATCATCATGGAAGCTTCTCCTAGATGGACCCGCTCCCCACAGGGCTTGGGTCCCAGGGCTGAGAAATGCCCTGACATATGGAGACGGCAGACTAGTCCTAACGGTTCTGATCTGAACCCTCACTTCCAGACTCTCTCCTTCATTTCTTGCTCAGAAGATGTTAACTGTGAGTCAGAGAAAGACCCCCCCAAGCCCCCAAACATGAACACCATATTGAACTCTTAAGCAGTCGCCTCCCCTGCAGTCACTGCTGTCCATGCCACAAGACCATCCAATGACCACTTTCCCAGAGTGCTGTGCACCAGGAACGTGAGACAGGGACAAACCAGACAGTGGTGTTGCCCCACAGCAGGAGCCAGCTAGTCTTGGCCTCCAGGACACTAATTTGAAGCAAGACACATGCTCTGAGGATTTTTCCAGCCAATGAGGGCTGGCATCAGAGGCTGTCTCAGCTTCCCAACGCACCCAACTGGTCGGGAAAGACAACCACAAGGTGGCTCCGCTTGCAGTGTCAGGGGCCCTCTGCCCTCTGTGCACACTCCCACTCAGCCACACGCCCAGCAGTCCTCAAGTAGGACCCGGGTCCCTGTACACACAACACAAGAGACGCAGGAAACACCACTTGTCCCTGACTTTGAGGCACCAAGCATTCAGACAGTGAGGCAAGACCACTTACAAGGCAGTCACCACGAGAGACAGCTGGACCTGCTGTGGCCACCTGCCTACCTGCTCCCCTTCCAGGCTCTGTTCTTCCAGGGTTCGGGAGGGGCCCAGCTGTCTGCCCATGCAGGAACCTCCCAAGTGAACGCAGTCGTCCTGGCCCCTTGCTTCCCTTTCCAATTCCTCCATTGATGGGTTTCTGGGCTGCAAACATTTCCCACCCGGTTCTCCTGCTGTGAGATCTCACCTTCTCCTCCCTTGAGGCCCCTCTCCCCCACTTTGTCCTTAAATGTTGCATTTCCCGCCTGTCCACCTAGAACCTCTCTTTTCACTCTATTTATGCTGATCGGTTTCTGTTGGCTGTTGTTGAATCTGTTCTCCATGCAGCGCCATGGTCTGGCAGCCTGGCCTCCACAGTCTGCGTTACTGCTTCCCGTGCCCTCCAGCCTGCAGCTGGGTCAGCCAATGAGGGAAGTGAACAGATGGCAGGGCTGGAGGAAAGAGACTGGGGCGTATTTATGACCCTCTCCTCCCTACCTCCTTTCATGATCTTGCTGAGAGTCAGTGGGCCCTCGCTTTTCCTGGGCTCCCCTTTCATGTCTGCTCTGGCCACCAGCCTCTGGTCACACTGTCTCCTCCCCTTTGTCCTCTCAGGTCTAGGGGCAGGAATGGCTCCTCCTGCTGCTATTGTCCAGGTACTTTACCATCTCTCATTGGTTCTCTTAACCCTGAGCCACTTCTTTAAACTCTCTCCTTTTAACTCTTCTGCATGGATCACCTGTGTTTGCCAGGACCCAGAATGATCCAGCACACTGCTGCATGTTTTGCTTACCCATTGTTGCAACAAACCATTCCAAATATAGTCACATAACACCACAGCAGTCATGTATTGCTGTTATTTCTCACGATTCTGGCTGTTGACTCAGCCCAACTAGGTGATTCTCACTCCAGGTCTCTCATGGCTGTGGTCAGAGGGTTGCGGGGGCTGGAGACATCTCGAAGGCTTCCTCATTTGCATGGTCCAACTGGCAGTTGGGACCTCAGCTGGGGCACCTACCTATGGCCTTCCCATATGGCCTTGGCTTCCCCACCATGCTCTGACACCATCTCATCCCATCACCATCTTGATCTGTGTCCTCCATGTCCTCTTGGGTCCCTAAGAAGGAGGTGAGAGCGTCTCTCCAGACTCTTCCCTCCTTACCCCAAGCCCATTGGACACCAGGCCCTGTTGACTGTACCTCTTAAACTTCTCTCAAATACCCCAGCTTCTTTCCATACCTCCCGCCACTGCTTCAGTTGGGCCTCTGTCACGTCCTCTGGGTCACTGCTGACCTCTTTCCTCCTTTCCAGGGCTACCCAGGCCACCATAGGAATGCACCTCAGACCACACCAGGGCCCTTCCGTGTCCTGAGTAGGAACCTGAGTACCAGAGATGTAAAGGGACTTGCCCAAAGTCACACAGCTGACTGGAGGCAGAGGCAGGCTAGAACTGAGGGCTGCCAGTCACTAGGGCTGAGTGCCCTCCGCCATCCTCACTCCTTGAGAGTAAATCTTCAGATGTTATTGGAAGGCATTGCATTCTGCCCCTTCATTCCAGGCCCCAAATATGGTCTCTATTGCTGGGTTTTGCATAGAAATTTTTGCTAGAGAAATAAACGGCCACTTTTATTATTTTCTTTAAACCAATTTACCATTTAAATAGGCATTTCACAGATTTCTGGGTGTCATTATCTCATGAAGGAACTATTCTTGCTCTTAAGGAACTTCCATTCTAAAATTAAACGAGACACAGACAGAGGAGATAGACACACACAGAGAGACACTATGTTTTCTTTTTTTGGTAAGGGCTGG
Organism: Tapirus indicus; assembly: GCA_031878705.1. Taxonomy (NCBI): domain Eukaryota; kingdom Metazoa; phylum Chordata; class Mammalia; order Perissodactyla; family Tapiridae; genus Tapirus; species Tapirus indicus. The sequence goes on from CM062933.1 coordinate 14,339,403, forward strand.
GGGAGGTGCAGAGAAAATAGAGAAGGATAGAGAAAGATCAGCACTGTTTGGTGGATGAAAATAGCATGAGAGACAGCAAAGAACTTGATGGGATCTGTCCCCAAGAAGAAGGGATTTCGAAGCTGCGCAACTATTTATTTATTTCTGCATATGGAATCAGCCATTTTATGCTGCTGATAAAATCAAAGACAATTAGACCAAATTGAGCTTTAATTTTGGATTGAAAGTGTGATTCTTCCACCAAGAACTCCCTCCCACAACATCTGAAATCACTAACTGGCTGCGGAAGGCACCCGGAGCCATCAGCCCAGAGAAGTGTGAGCTTATTGCTTGTCAAAAATGTAGACACTGATAAGATCCACGTGCTCCTGCAGGGACATTAGAAAGTCTAGACGAGATGCAGATTAAGGTCGCACCTCAGGGAGCATTATTTAAAGCATTGGCTTGTTTACAGTTGATTCAACTTTGGAACTGAGGAAGAAAAAGTGAGCCGAGAACCCCTGGAGTATCTGGGCTGCTGGTTGTGGGTTTGGGAGGAAATGGGAGGAATGGGGGTGGAGGGTGTTGGTGGGACACACTCCAACCAAGAGCTGGATTTCCCTTACAATTCCATTCTCCAGAACGTGCTGAGCTGCCTCTAACCTTTGAAAACCATTTGATCACCTCTTTTCTCTTCTCTGCATTTCTCCTTCTTTGCCAATCTGGTCTATAGAAGCATAACATCCAAGTTCAAAGTTCAGACTCTTTGAGGCCAATCAGTCCTGGAGGGAGACCCCTCCTCATCCTACCATCCCCACGTGACCTGGACAAGCAAGTTGTCTCTGAGACAACAGGTGAGATGAGAGGCTTCCTGCTTCCTGGAAGGGTTCAGGGAGCACGAGGGGACTGCTTAATGAGAGACCTCGCCAGCTGGGGGACTCATGGCTGGGCCTTCAAAACTTTCCATCTGCACTCTAGGTTGGAGTCTGGGCTTGAAAATCACGACAAAGCCCCATATCACAGGCCTTTCCCTCTACCCCTTTTGAGATGTGTCTGACTCTCCCTCCCTTGGTCAGCCCTGCATTTGTCTCTTTCCTGCGGGGGAGTTAGAGGCCGAGGCTGAGTGGGCTCTTGGAGAGGACAGGGGCCTTGTTGGCAAATGGAACTGGACGGAGGGAAGGAAAGTGAGACACAGTGGAGGATTTGCTCTCAGCCTTTGGATCGTTCCTGGAGTAGTCGCATTTATTTGTGCAACTCCTATTGGACACGGTTCCTGCCCTGAGGGGCTCATGAGAGAGGGGAGCGGAGGATATAAGTGATGTGAGAGAGAAGCACAGAGTTTGCTGGAAGCCCACCGGAGGGGTCAGTAACAGCTTTCAGGAGAAGGAAAGATCTGGAAGAGGACATCAAGGGTTACTGAGCAGGAGTTAGGGGTTAGCCAGGTTATGGGGTGGTGGAAGGACAGTCTGGCATGGTGTGTGTGTGTGCGTGTGCGCGTGGGCGCACCACAGTGGTGCAATCCACTGAGGGTGGCTGGAGCTGTAAGTGTGGGGGTGGGGGCAATGTTAGGAAGTGGAGAGGTGGCAGGGCCTTGTCACAGAGGCCCTGAAGACCCATGTTGCAGAATTGGGATTTCCTCAGGTAGGTGATGGGAAGCCCCTGGAGACATTGGGGCAGGAGGGTGCCACGGGACAACTGCATTTTCCATCAGCCAGGGTGGCCTCTGTCCCAGCAGCACCTGCTCAGGTCTCAGATGGTCACACACCCGGCTGCTACAGTCCCGCTTTGATGAGCTGAGGACCACTCAAAGCAACATCATTTGTCCACCCCTTTGTTTGGCAATTGAGGCAAAACAAACTAATCTTCCATGTCTTCAGAGGCCCTTGAAATGTATTTTTATTTTTTATTGAAGTAGCACATGTACACAGGTTAAAAAGTCAAACATGACTCCTAGCTGTGCAACAGAAAACAGCTGTCCCTGCCCCGCTGTCTCCCTCCTGATTCTCATTCCTCAAACACAGTCTTCCTTCTTCTGCTATTTACCTCCATATTTGCAGGCAGCCTACATAGAATGCTTTTTTCATTTTTTCAGATTTAGACTTGTTGTGGAAGACCATGCCGTCTCTCCCATACATACACTATTGCCTCTCCTCCATTTTCTCAATATAGTTATGTCATGTTTTTAGCTAAACCAGTGGCTAGTTTAGTGTTTTCAGTATAGCCAAGCCAACTCGTATACTAGAATGACATTTTCTTTTGGTTTGCTTTTTGTTTTTCCTGGAGTTGGTAATTGTCAGTTTGCTTTTTTTTTTTTTTTTTTTTTAATGTAACTATCCCTGATTCATTCCCAACGTCTCCAACTGGGTTCAAACCTCCTTTCCTACCTTTGAGCACAGCAAGCCTTCTACAGAACCCCTTCTTTCCTGAGATGTTCCTCCGGGACGCTCCCTCTCCTGCTCCAGGTGGGAGATGCTACTCTCCAGGCAGCTGCCCAGCCAGCACGTGGCGGCTTCTTTTCACTCTCAGCCTTGAAAATCCCTCCGCCTTCAGAGACCCTCTTGGGAACCATTTGGGGATCCTGCTTCCTCAGGTAGAAGGAGCTACACAAAACTTTTTTTTAAAAAAGCTAGAAGAATTTTGGATTTTTCTTTTTTTTGTGAGGGAGACCAGCCCTGAGCTAATATCCGTTGCTAGTCTTCCTCTATTTTTTTTTGCTGAGGAAGACTGGCCCTGGGCTAACATCCGTACCCACCTTCCTCTACTTTATATGGGACACTGCCATAGCATGGCTGACAAGCAGTGCATCGGTGGGCGCCCGAGATCCGAACCGGCGAACCCCGGGCTGCCAAGCGCCAACTAAGCCGCTGCGCCACCGGGCCGGCCCCAGATTTTTCTTTTAATTATACTAGAAACTACTCTTAGCCACATGCATGCCTTGGCTTTCTGAGAGTGCAAAATTGAATCTTTTCTTTGGTTTTAAACCCATTAAAGCCTCTATTCTGCCAGTCTGGTATATACAATGGCATTCAAGAAATGCAGCTGTTAGTACTTCCAGGTGCACACATGTAATTTAACTAAATGCTATCAAATCCTTTCTAAGTAAAAAGGCCTCCTGAGCTTGTTTTAATGAATAGATAAAGCCAATTTGTAATTAGTACACTTCGTTGTTAATATGCAAATGAGGACTGCTGTTCTCTGTGATGAGCACCAAGTTCTTGACTGCTAAGGATGCTGCTAAAATACTTGGGAAAGTCTGTAATCCTCACTCAAATCTCCACCTCCCTGAGGACCTCCCAGACCCCACCTCCACCCCTGATTCCCCGTTCTACGCTCGCCTCCCAGGTGTCCAACTGCCTGCTGGACTCCTCGCTCTGTTCCAGAAGCGCCCAGAACTAATCTAAAACTGAGCCATCAAGTTCTGTTCCCTTCTTACACCTGCACCCCCTCTAAGAAACCCAATCCTTGGACACAGCCGTTGTCTCCTCTCTTCCTCCTCCTTCTCCAGCAGGATCCCCCTGTGGGATCCCCCTGTGAGTGAATACACCATCCATCCAGTCCCCCGACCCAGAAAGGTGGGCCCCCTCGTGAGCTCTTTCCTCTCCCTCTCCCCCTCCATCCCATCCATTTCCAAGGCTGCTGCTTCGTATTCCACCCACTGTCACCTCCCTAGGTCAGGCCACACCACCTCTTCCCAGGAGATCTACATGGCCTTCCCATGGCCTCCGTTCCTCCTTTCCCAGCAGTCTCATCTCTCTCTCATGTTGCAGCCTGCATGATGTTTCCAAACCACCTCTTCACTTTATATCTTTCAGGTCTCAGTTTCAACATGGCGTCCACTGGGAAGATGTCCAAGATCCCCAATTCCCCAAGTCTGACCTAAGCGTCCCTCATACGACCTCCCTTAGCACCCCACACTATGTCCTGTAGCCTCTAAGCACTCAGCAGGGTATTTGCCTGTTCATTTGTCTGCTTCACTCTGTAAGAATAGGGGTGTGTGTTGCTGCCCTCATCAACTGACACACAAGAGACCACCAACAAATGCTTGTCAAAGGATGACGGAGTTAGTGTGCTCAGATTGTTTTTAAAAGTTTTCCATCAATTCTTGTTATTTGATTAATTTGCTTGCAAACTGACTCCTACCCACTGCATGCAAGAGAAACCCTTATCTTAACCTTGATCAATTGATCGTGAATATTGAATTAGGAAGGCCTGAGTCAACGCTTGTGTCAGTCTTATTGCTGCCCCCAGGTGAACACACGGTCCACTCTGGGAGGGCTGGGTAGCAAAGGGTCTCGGGCCATGCCCTGAGGGTCAGGAGGCTGGGCTCTCCCCATGTCTGGGCTATGACACCTTGGACCAACCAGCTCCCCTGTCTGGGCTGGGGGGCTTCAGTGGCACGGGCAGGGGGCTGGCCCAGTGAAGGCAGAGGCCCCGCCAGCTCTGTCACATTGTGTATGACTCTCTCCTCCATCACCCACATCTGCAGCCACGGGCCCCAGATGCAGATTAGTCCTTTGACAGCAGGCTCTAAAAACACGAGGAAGATTTTTCTCTTTGGTAGGAACATTTGAAATAACATCTTTTCAAGTGTGTCGAAGATCAGAATATGAATAGGATGGGGGTGTGGTAGGAAGAGGTTGTGAAAGGAGGGGGCTGGGTCCACAGCTTGGTTTCTTCTGAAAGGGGCGGTGGTAAGCTTGCTTTCTTTTCTCTACAAAATGACAAAATCACTGTGGGGACATTTACAGCCAGAATCTCTTTGACATTTTTAAATCTCTGAAATCATCAAAAATAAAACATTATACCACGTGCGTTGGCAAGGGAAATGCTTTATGTCGTGGGGTTGTCTGTGCGACACCCGTGGAGCCTGGTTAGCTTCATCAACATTGCTCTCTGAGTTTCTGGATCCCTGAAACGTTAGCGATACTTTCCTGGGCAGCATTTACGTCACGTGGAAGGTGGGCAGGGAGGAGCAAGCCCTCACTTACAGGTCACTGCAGACGTGGCCAGAGTGTCAGGTCCATATCTTCCCTCTTAGAATGGAGGGGAAGGGACAGCAATGAAAATGTTCCAGGCGTGGAACACTGTCCACCCACCATTCACTGACTTAAACCCGCCTTCACAGCTGGGTGTTAGAGGCCAGTCCTGGACCCCCAGCCCACTTCTAAGAATGTAGGAAAATGAAGGAGCCTTGGCTTTTCATTCAGGACTGGGAACAGAGCCCAGCAATCTCTGGAAAGTCCTAGAGCTTTTGGCTCCCTCTCTTACACTGCCTGGCCCCTTGGGGTGGTGACATTGTGGGCAAAGTTCAGGAACAAGCACTTGGCCCAAAGGCAAAGAAACCATAACCCTGAAGTCCCAGTGAGGAGGCAAGCCGGCTCTCACCCCAAGCCATGTGGCCATCTATAAACGAATCACCTACTTTGCCCATCATGTCCATCCATTCAGCCTGAACATTTGTTGCCCAGTTAACTGTTCTTTAGGATCCAGTGTGATGTCAAAATCCAGCAACCCACCACCACTTAATGATGGCTCCCAGCAAAGATGCTGACAACAGGGAACACCTTCTGCATTGCCAAATGTGCTGTTCCTTGCATGGAAGAGGCAAGCAGGAGGGAGGAAAGGGGTTGAGGCCTTGGAACTCCAACCTCAGAGGTTGGGCCAAGGTGGGGAGTGCCGCTGGAGTCTGAAACAGACTCTTCAGCACAGTGAGATCTTGGACCTTCTAGAAAGCTCAGGACATATTATGGGCTGGTTCTGAGGCAGCAATGTTAAACCAGCAATGCTCTAACTTTGCATTGACAGAAGTATGACCTCCACATCCAAGAGGGGCTCTGAGTGGTGTAACCCAACGTGATGATCGTAGGCTGGTCATTCCATTTGGAAATAGGAGACAAGGTCAGCCTTGTGTCCGGGATTCCTTCTTGGTCATCTTTACAAATGCACACAAAAAGGTCTGATAACTTGCTAGGTGCCAAGAATAAGGGAACCACCAAGCCAGAACTTATTTCATGCCCAGGTAAGAGACAGTTCTGACTGCTGGGACAGGTGTGCTCGAAGACCCCAATCTAAACTTGTCCAAAAAACTGCTTTTGGTTCTTAAACTTGTTGGACTGTAGAATCCTTTGAGTATTAATTAGGCAAAGCTCCAGACACTCGCTCTGGAGAGAATGTAACAAACACAAATTTTGCCTATAATGTCCCCCGAAAGTAGGGACCTTTGGAGCTCATTTATAGCCTCCAGCTTAAGATCCTGGCCTGGGAGCTGACAGAAGAGCCCCTCCAAGAAGACGGTTCTTCACTGCGATGTGCAAAATATTGAGTTCTCTCTGAACATGTTATGAATTATCAATTTTGCCAAAATTCAAATTATTTACAACTTCTCAGGAACGTCCCCGCCGATAAGGCAACAACACCTGTGGCGTGAAGGAGAAAGGTGGTCCCCGAGGGAGAAGGCTGGAAGGAACTGGTTTTCTCCAGAACCCACACCAACTGGAGTCCTGATTGCCTGCAGGCAGTGTCTGAGGCGGTGTGCCCCAGTGACGTTTTCCTGCGCATCTCGTCTGCTTCTGATCCTCTATCTAATCAGCGTTTGCCCAGGGTGTGTTGAGTGACAATGTTAGTAGTGAACTTTGTGCAGGTCCGCGCACCCTGGTGTGATTTGGTGCAGCTGAAGAACGTTACCTCGCAGCCGAAACAAGGCTCCGGGGCCCGGCTCCTTGTTTCTATCTGTTTGCCACCTTTTCCTCCCCAGCGCCCCAGAGGCACTCTCTGGAGCGGTTATCAGAGCTGGAGGTTTTAGGAATCCCTGGCCAATCCAAATTCTTAGCTGGCAGGACGGAAGTGCTGGGTTTTGGGAAAACGTTTCTCCCGGGGCAGCTGAAAAAGAGTGAGCTGCTTGGCAGAGTATTGACAGGCTCCAGGAAGAGCTGAGAGGGACGACCGGGCGCACCCCATGTGGTGTGCGGTTGGCGCCCTGCTGAGGGTGCAGGAGGGGCTGAGAGCCAGCTGGCTCTTGGCTCTGCAAGCTCTGCAAGGAGGCAGGTTTTCTAATTCCCGCGGAGGCACGCAGGGGCGTAGGGCCCTGGGAATGACGCCCTAATGTAGGCTGTGATGAGAGGCCCAAGGCAGAGCTGGAGGAGGAGGGTCCTACCGTGTGTCCCTGTCTGACAGCTGTCCAGGCCTGAGGCTCCACAGCGAGGACAAACAGGACAGGCCCCAGCCACCTGTTCGGCATTGGTATTTGGGACAGGGGTTTGCTGTAGCATCATAAGAACTCAGGCCTCTCAAGGGTAGGCCCTGCTCCCTGCCAGGAAGACTTGAGTTGGCGGCAGATGTGAATCGATATTCTCTCTGCTTACAAGTTGCCACAACTCATTTTCCCGGGTTTTCACACCAGGCACCTCCTCTTCCCAACCTCGGGGTAAGTTCCAGGAGAAGAACTGGGTCTCCTATGTTTTTATGGTCCACCCATGGCTCCCAGCCTGCGTGGACTCGGGGCTCACGCCTGTGCTCATGCAGTCACGCATCCCCCTGAAATGAGTCTCTGTCCACCAGCAAAATCGGAAATGACCGATACTCCCCAAGCTGAAGACTCACATCAAATGCCACCACAGGGCCACGAGGGGTCAAGTCCCAGCCCCACCTCTTCCTGGCCGTGTGACCTTGGACAAGTCACTTAAACTCACTGAGCCCCAGTCTACTACCCTGCACGCTGGGAGTAATGATGCCCACTTCCCAGGGCTGCTGTGAGGGTTTAGTCACGGGTTGGACCTGGTTGGTTCACTAGAAAGTTCTTAAGTGTTTGCTCAGGATTACGGCCCCCCAGGAAGCGGTTTCCTAAAGCCAACCCAAGGCCATCTCAGTCTCTTTAAACCTCCATAGCAACGCGTCCTCTTCACATCTCGCTCTTCTGCCTGGGATCAGTTACCAATCATCTGTGCAATATATATTTGCTGTCCACCCCACCCCCCACCCGTGGCATTAATACACACTCACGTTTGTGAGCTTCTGGGGGCCAAGTTGACAGCTGGTCCGGATACACACACTAGAGCCTCCAGCACATATGAGGATTAACGCATGCTGCCTGGATTGAATCATTTTGTATAGCGGGATAAATATTCAAATTCTAAGAAGAAAAGTCGCACGACACGCACAGTGGCGATGTCTCCAACTTGAAGATTTCCTCTGTGACAAAGCTGTGTTTTTCTATCAGCAGCAGGCTTAGCCAGCCATGTGAATAATTTTAAACAGCCTGAAAAATTACCATTGATTTCAAAGCATTGATTTTCTGCACCACAGTAACGCATTAAACCTTTTTTCTGAAAAAAGACAAAAGAGAACTAAAAGAATAAACTTTCACTCCAAAGGGTGGGAGTAAGGAAGAACTTATACAACAAAGTTAAGTTGGTAAGCTGCCTATTTTTATAGCTGATGACCTGCAAAGGACATTTGGCTTCTATCTAGAAAAGCCTGTTATATATTAAGTAAAAGCTCGGCTGTGCCCCCAAAGAACAGAGAAGTCAATGTGTCTCCGGCCACCAGAGTGGATGACTGTGTGACATAGACCACAGGGCTGCCTCCTCCACCTGCGGCCCTGGACCCCGGAGGCTGGTGGGGGAGAGCTGGAGACCACCCACCCGGGCCCAGCTCCCTGGGTTTGCCTCCACACGCGGTTACCCCCAAAAGGAGATGCTCCACCTCCAAATCTGAGTCCTGTGAGTTGGGTCATTTCCAGGTTTGACTTGCTTTGTTACTGAAACTACAGGTTTAGAAGAGTGTTGGTTTTCAACTCAAGAAGAAATCTCAGCCATATCTGTGGTGATTTCAATGTATAACCACCATTCATAATTTTTTCCAAGCCAACCTTGTTTCTGTGACCTTTAGTAATCTTGTTATTCCTGGTAGAAAATGCTCAGAGCGAAACGAGTCCCTCCTGTGATAATTTTGTCTTTACACTGAAAAAAAATAATTTCCCACCGTCCTTTACCTCACCATCCCCCAATGCCACCCTCCCCAGCAAAAAAAGACCCTGTGAAACTTCCATACTTGGTTTCTAGCTCAAAGCAGATTTTATTTATTTATTTAGTTTTAGAACACATCAGTTAAATCTGTTCGTCTTTTTTTGAGTTGAGGGACTGGAAGAAATCACACATCGTTTCTGATGTGATATACCCATGGGCGGCTTTGCATCCTCCCCAAAGATAGCTCAACTTCATTTTAAGATGTTTTGCCTTCTCTGGCAATCAAAATCAAACTTTTCTAAGCAGACGTGCGCTTGTGGGTTACACAACTCTGAGCACCCGACAGCAGTGCCTGCGGTCTTTGCTTCACCTTGGAGAAACTTCTAGGCTGTGGAGGTGTGTGTGCACCAGTGCTCCCCAGGGGCATACGAGAGCCCCAGGTTGCTCAAGCTCCAGGATGAGATGCACGGGCTGTCACCTCTGGGCTACATATGGGCTTTGTCAAAGGTCAAATTGTCTGCCTAACCGGAGGCCATATATTTTTCATTCCCATCTTTGTCTCTACGGGGAATACTGCCAAATGACCTGGGAATCAGAAAGTCAGGGCACCAGCTGTGTTTCCTTCTTAAAGTCACCTAGTATTTCTTGGTCTCACTTGGCTCACTTCTAAAATGGGGCCAGATGCTCTCAAAGGCGACTTCCAGCTCAAACTCAGCCTCATCCTTTTCTTCTGTCTGAGAAGATCCCCGGAGCTGATCAGCAGCTCCCTCCTCCCCAAACTTCCTCCATCCTTCAGCCACCTACTTCTTGTTACTTTTCTCCCGCCATGTGAACAGCGTCTCTCTTCTCACCCCAGGGCATTGCCATCCCTTCTGCCCTGGCCACCCCGCGAGCAGCCCCTCCACTGGATCCCATCACCGTGATATCTGGGGTAACATATTTGTACCTAGGACAAGCTTTGGATCAACCTTTGTTACTGTTCCTGGGCAACCTGATTGTGTCCATTATCATAAACTCCCTTAGCTCTTATCAGTTTCCTCAAACTCTATGCTTACCTCTTCTCCTTAAATGAAACTTGATCTTTTTCCAACTGGAATACTTTCTTTGCAACCCTTTTAAAAGAGACCATTGCATTCATTCAAGTAAAATTATTCAGGACCTACTATTTGCTGGGCTTAAGAAATGCTTGTTGAGTGAATAAGTGAATGGACAAATGCACCCTGTTGGGTGCTATTGGAGGTTCAGAAACAAACAAAGCCTCTTCCCAGCCAGGAGGATGGTCTATCTAGGGTGGTGGAAAGGAATGAACACATACAAAAATAGCTGGAACACAGCGGTGCCAATATTCATAGTATAGCAACACCACTTGTGAATATTGGAAGACAGTACTAGTTGAATACTAGTTGTGAAGTAGCCACTTCCCTAACCAGCCCCTGCAAGTGCCTTCCTCCTCCCAGTTATCCTGCCTCTCCCCTGTGGAGAAGTTGAGCTCTCCACAACCTAACAACCAGAGAGGGTTAACACCTGGCTTGGCAGAGAATCGCCGGTATGCTGCTCCAGGGCTGTTCTGATTGGCCGGCACCCATGCCTTTCAGGTGATTAATATTTTGACTATCACTAATGAATACGAGTAAAGCTCAGGTAGGTGCCAAAAAAAATGATAAAAGTAACAAGAAAGGAAATATTGGGAGAGTTTGTTCCATTCTCAGCTGTAGCGATGGGCACCAGCCATAAGCCTGGCTGTTCAGGGAGGGCATTACACTCCCTAGCCACAGAGATTGGCTTCAGGAATGGGTAAATGATGCAACCAGATGCAGTGAGATGTTACGAAACTTTTGATGGGACTGTCGGTGAAGAGATATTTATTCTTTATGATGGATGTGAACTGAGATGTGCTTCTTGAGGGACCAAGGGCTATCGTATGAAGCCCAATGGTGCTTGAAGTTGAGAGATGGAAAGCTCCTGGAGCAAGCCATTCCTGAAGTCATTCCTGCCTTCTAGACTATTCAGTCATCTAGAGTAGGTGAGTTTACTTTTCTCTCATTTTATAACAAAAAAGTTCTGATACTGGGGTGAGGCAGCAAAGAAAATACAAGTGTAAGAGAGATGGAAAGCAGTGCCCTGCCCTTCTCAGTTCCCTTCTCTCTCTGCTTTCAGGAGCTGGCTCCACACTCTGATCTTAGGATCTGGTCGCCTTACTCTTTCCCATTCACCCAGGCCGTCATCCCCTTCTGACCTGACTGGATTTCTGACCCAGTCTGGGGTAAAGTCCCTCACCTTTTCTGTTTTCATGTCACCAGTCTCCACTCCTTGGCCATCAGAACAATGCTCCCCGAGCCATTTCACATCATAGCAAACACAGAAAACGACAATCTTTGCAGGGCACCCTGGGGTCAACTAAAGCATTAGGGCGTGTATATGGGTCTTGGGGGGAAAAAGTCCATCACAATTTCTTTATGTTACAAAACTGTGATAAGAAAAATACAAAGTCCCAGGGAAGATATAGCTTTGTGTGCAACTTCAAAATAAAATCTTTTCAAAATGTTAAATGAGAAACTTGAACTTGCTTCCATGAACATGCCCTTTTTTACATCAGGTATAACATTTCAAATGTCATCTTCAAATCCTGATCAAAGCTTTTTAATGATAATCTCAAATTCTTGGTAGTTACTATCAACAAGAAACCTTGCACATGTTGGGAATAAAAAAATTAAACCATTTTTTTGCAACCTTTCAAAAATGTCAACAGTTAAAATTATATTTAAAGAATCAAATGTTTTCTCTTCTTCATTTCTACATACAAATTTCTTGTGATTTCTTGCTGACATTTCTTGTGATAAAGTAAATGGACTTCTAATCCAATAGGATTATTTTTACATCATCTGTTTCCAAATAATGATGAAGCCCTAATGTGCAGAATGCACATGCATGGTTAAAGCAGTCTCCTTGTACCTAAAATGATCGCCACAACAGTTCATCAGCCATAGTGGTCAGGAGTATCTGACAAACATGAAGGTGGAGACTTAGTGACTTAGCGCCACCACCTAAAGTCCTCACCGGTCTCCCAGAAGGCCCCTTCTGATCAGCCACACCTCAGCCATGTGCTCAGCAGCTTCCTGGGCTCTTTGTCTGGGCTGGGCGGTGTCATGCTCTGTGGCTGGCCTCGCCCAGCCTCCATGGTGGAGGCCCAGTACATCACGTGTACTTGATGCTGGTCATCGTGCTTTCGCCTGCAGGAACCCCAAGGTGACCCTCTCAGGAGCCCAGGGCATCTCTCAGCTGGAGGCAATAGTCCAGGCCCCACCTGGCCACCGGAGGGCTGAAAGGACCAACACCTCTGCAGCACACCTATCACCCCCTGGCCACAAAGCTGGGTGTCTTGAAACTGGATGGGAAGCTCCGTGGACAGCTTGACATATCATCACAAAGTGAACACACACTGTGTGACCACTACCCTTGGGAAAATTAACTCATCCGTTGACACAGATGAATTAATTCATTTCTACATACAAATTTATATGTAGAAGCCCCAAACCCCACCATCTCCATGTCCTCATATTTTTCTCTTGTTTTTCCCTTGACCCCAGCCATCCCTATCATGCTTCTGAAGGTCACCCAGAAACCAAATTCAAGGCCCTTTTCTCAGCCCTTGGCGCTCCGTGACTTTCCTGGAGCAATCAACTATTTTCTGCTTCCTCTATCAAGAGACATTTCTCTCTCTTGGCTCCTGTGGGCTGTACCTTCTTAAGCCTCTTACTTCTTGGCCTTACTTTCTTGATCTTTACTTGACCTTACTTCTTGATGCCTTACTTTCTTTACTAGTTATTTTTTTTCTTACATCCACTAACATAGGGATCCCTGACTCTCTTTTTACTCCATACCTTCTACTCACACTGCTTTTACTATCACTGCTGTGTGGATAAATTTAAAAACTTGCTAGTGGTCTGACTGTCCACACTCCAGTTGTTAATTTTTGCCTGCTCTTTGGACAGTCCCATCTGAATCTCTTAACAGCACCTCCAGCTTATCACACTCAGAAGCCCCTTCTTCATCCCAGGCGTAAATCAGCTCTTCCTTCTCAATTCCATCTCTGTTAAGGGCACCGCCATTCCCCCACCTAGGCTCAAACCCTTGAAGGTAACCTAGGCTTCTCAATTGATTGTTGAATCTTAATGATTCTCCCTCCTGAATGCCTGTCACATCACCTCCTCTTTCTGTAGATGCCACCCTATTCTAGGCTCTTTACCTCTCACCTGGATTATTACCACAGCCTCCCAACTAGCCTATCATCTTGGTTTTCTTTCTTCTGCCACCTTAGAGATTATTACCAGTTTATTCTCACAAAGAACTCCTGTGTTTAAAAGCCTTCAATAGCTCTTTATTGTTGACCAAATTTAGCCTAACTTCTTAGCCAGAAATTCAAATCCCTTCATAATCTGTTCTCAGCTTATCCATGTAACCCTAGTCCATTTATAGATTCTAGAAATATTTATTGAGCTCCTATACTTTGTGCCAAACTGGCCTAGGTGCTGAAAATACAGCAATGAATGAAATCAAAGTCTCACAAGGAACTTACATTCTAGAGAGAAGAGTCAGACCACAGGTGAACGAGTAAACATATATATTAGATCATAAGTGCTTGTAGAAAATAAATCAGGGTAAGAGGGTAGATGGTGATGGGAGTGGCATTTTAGATGACACGGTCAGGGAGGCTTTTTTGATGAGGTGGCATTTGTCTAGAGACTTGAATGAAATGAGAGTGAGTCTTATGGATATTAGGGGAAGAGCATTTCAGGTAGAAGGAAGAGAAAGTTCAAAGTTCTTAAAGTGGGTACTTGCTTGGCAAGTTGGAGAAACAGCAAAGGTGCCACAATGGATGAGCAGAGTGAACAATGAGGAGAATAAGAGATAAGATCAGAGAGGTGGCTGAAGGCCAGGTTACGTAGGCCTTATGGACTATGGTATGCATTTAGGATTTAATTCTGAACGAGGTGGAAGGCATTGGAAGGTTCTGAGTAACTGAGTGACATGTTCTGAAAAACATTACAGACAGCTGTGTGGAGAACAGATGGGGGAGGGGATGAGGGAGTGAAACCTGGGATACAGTTAGGAGACTTTTGCAATAATCTAGGCAGAAGATGGGATGAGAACTGTTGGAAAAGTGGAGAAGTTGTCAAATTCTGGTTATAGTCTGAAGGTAGTGCCAACAGCATTTGCTGATGGATTGGATGTAAAGTGTCAGAGAAAGAAAAGAATCAAGGATGATTCTGAAGCAACTGGGAAAATGCAACTGCCAATAACTAGGCTTTTTTATAAGAAGACTGTGGGAAGAGAAGGAAGTCTATAGGAGGAGGAAAGTTCAGTTATTGGTGTATTAAGTTTGAGGTGACTATTAGATAGCCAAGTGAAGATGACAAGTTGTCAGTTGGATATTTGAGTCTAGAATTCATGAAAGAGATCCAGTTTAGAAATAAATTTGGAAATTGTTTCTGTGAAGGTGGTATTAGTGTTCAGAGATTAGGAGAGATCTCTTAAAGAGAGTGTAGACAGAGGCCAGTGAACTGAGCCTGGGTCACTACAACATATAGAGGTTGAGAAGGTGAAGAGGGCTCAGCAACGGGGACCAGTAGGTAGGAGGAAAGAAAACATCCAGTGGCCTGGAAGCCAAGTGCAAAAAGGGTTCAACAAAGAGGGGTTTGTGATTTGTTTCAAAATAACCGTGTGTGTGTATGTGTATGTGTATGTGTGTGTGTGTATGCATGCACATGTGAAGGAGGGTGGGGGACTAGTTGGTGTATAAACAGGAACTTCCCCAGATTGATCATTGCTGGATCTGGGTAGATGGAAGTTCACTTTACCATTTTCCTTATTTTTGTATATGTTTGAAATTTCCCATCAAAAAGAGTAAAAAAAAAAAAAAAAATGCAGAGTGAGAAACTGTGTCAAATGCTGAGGTGCTGATAGGTCAGTTAGGAGAGTGAGTCTGACCCTGTAAAGGGCATTGGTGGGAGTGACAGAGCAGTCCCAGCTGAGATGAAAGCCTGTTGGCAGTGGGTTCAAGACAGAACAGGAGGAAAGGATGCAGAGTGAGCGAGTGCCATCACCCCCTTCTAGGAATCCTGCAGGAAAGGGGAACAGGGAAATGGGTCAGTAGCTGGAAGGAGTTGGAGGGTCAAGGGTGGTTGGTTGGTTGGTTAGTTTAGGATGGAGTGATTACAGCCATACTTCCTACCACCGTCTTTCACACGAGCTCTAGGCAAACCCCTCCAAAGCACCCTTCCCCACATTCTCTGTCCGCACCTCCCCCACTCCATTCATCCCACCCACCCACCAAGGCCTAGATCACCCCCCACCTCCTGCATCATCCCAATTATATGTGATGTCTCCAGGTGTTCTGTTTCCACCTACATGCAGAATTTTCAAGAAATGTTTTAGAGGAGAGTTTTAGTTGTGGTGGTGTTCAACTGGGGTCTCTGTAGCCCTCATCGTCCATGTGAATCAGAGCACACTGGGTGTTTATACTGCAGATCAAAACTACACAATGTTTCCCTGACAGCTTTCAGAAGGGAAGCAGAACTTCTACAGAAACTATAAAGTTTCTTATTCCTTTAGATCCTGGAAGACGGCATTCGATAGTAGCAACAAGAATCATATCTTTCGCTTGCCTTTCCCACTCTAAAAGACATGACTGGAAGCACCAATTCATGCTAAGGGATCACGAACTGGTATTTATTTTTAAAACTAACTGAAAATCCTCAGCAGTTCCCAAAGGACTTTTCTTTGAAAAAGAAAAGGCGGGAGTAGGTGGGTAGGGAGAAGGAGCCTTCTAGTTTAAGATGTGGCAAGCTCAGTGAAACTGCACGAAAAAATAAGATATGATTAAAAACACCACTTCCCTCACACCTCCCTCAGAGTGTAACACAGCAGGCAGACCGGGGCACTTTCTTCAGATTCCTCCTGCTGAGGAGTTATCCTCAGAAGCACTCATTTTCAGTGCAAAAGGCAAGAACAGACAAGACACTCTAATCAGGATTAAATACAAATGCACCAGAGACGGCCTCTGAAGAAATTCTTAAGAAACTAGAGATGTTATCAGTGCTTCTATCATGATGAGAAGGCCAGGGTGACAAGACATTATGTTCATATATACGGCTAAACTAAGAGACACAGCACAAATACGCCTGACAAAAGGACCCTTGAACCTCCTGCCCTAATTACCACCAAGCGAACTCTATGGCCAAGCCCTGTGCCACAGGTCAAAACGGAATGCTGTCTCTCCACTCACGGCTCACGGAGCCCCTTGTCTGGAGGAAAGACCAGGGGAGACTGTCACGACACAGTGTGGGATCCAGGAGGTGATATGGCAGGAAGGCCTCCCTGATGCTGAGATGAAGGGAGGTTGGGGTTTCTGGCAGAAGCAGTGGCAGCACCATGAGCAAAGGTTCCTGGGTTGAGAGAGCGTGGAGTTCTGGAATAGCAGGGAGTCACGCCGCTGTATCAAAGGGAGGCATGAGAACCAAATCTGGAGACACAGGCTGAGGCCTCCAACGTCATGTGCCAGGGAGCTCTTCCTGGGCAGGAACACCAGGAGCAGGTTTGCAGTTTTGAAAGATTATCTCAGTGGAGTGATCTAAAGGGAAAATAGATCGTGTGCCAACTTCAAAGTTGTGAAAACTAGTGACTCTGTTGGTCTGATGTGCTGTCAAAGCCAAATTCTGTATTGTATTTGGCTATGCTTCTTTTTGTTCCTCAAACAGCTGAGGATATCGTTCTGTTTGGGTATTTTTAAACATTGAGACAATTTCATTTTTCACCTATACACCGATCACAAAAGCACAACGTAATCAATCGGTGGGAGGTAATTTTACTATGGCCAAGTCTGGCTGTGAAAATGACCTTTAGCTACGGACCCAGGGCTGTTTCTTCCCTACTCCACTAACAAGCCCCTGCCTGGAATTTCACCTACGCAATGATTCCCAACGCTGGTCCATGAAAAAGTTTTCACCAGTTTGGGGCGAAATGTAGAGGCAAAGGACAGTGTAGCGAGTCTTTCGTAAAGGCATGTCCTTTCTTCTAAAATTATGTCCTACTTTCTTTTTGGGTATTAAGATTCCATTTTATGAAATGATGGCAACATAATTTTTTGTTAATGCCTTTACATGGTAAAATAGTCGGCAACCCCAGATCCGAACACTGATTTTTTGAAATGTGGACTCTTCTTAGAAGCTGGGAGAGCTCCGAGTGCCCTCCACCACCACCTTGCTTACCATGCACAGTGTCCATACATGCTACCATACCAGAGTCCAGTGAGGGGAGGGACACATCTGGATTAACCAAGGCTGACACCGACCTGCCATGGCCTCAGAGTTGACAGCTAACTATGCAACAATAAGGAAAATGCTGGCCCAGTGTGTAAGTTAATCACTTATTTCTTCCTAATTACATCTTTGGAATTTAGCATCTTAATGAGAATATTAAACTTCTTTTCATGGAATCTGCATCACTCACATCTAAATATTGTTAATTAAGTAGTTAAATAAGGTCCTAAAATGTTTTTATTTACCTCTTCCCAACTTCATCTCCTTATATGGAGACAGGGGCTCGAAGCCTATCACCTGTCAGCACCAAGGAAACAACGCAGATGGTTTGGGACCCTGGCACAGCACAGTGCTCCCCGTGGGACTGAACTGAAGCCATCAGGAGGGTCCTGTACAATCAGTTTGGTGCTGGAGTCAGAGAGGCTGACGTCTGGGTCTCAGCTCACACTTACCAGCTATGCTGCCTTGGGTTCCTTAACCCTCCAAGTCTCAGGCTCCTTGACTACAAAATGACGATACCTACCTGCACAGAGTGGCTGTGTCTGGGGCAGTCTTGGTGCTTGGTGAATATTCAGTAATGGTAATAATGCTATTATTGTGAATATAGGGTATTTACAAAGCACTAGCTTTTACACAGAATCATGTTAGACCAGAAAAGGTTCTTTTTGATCATCTGGCCCAACTTGGGCATTTTATAGATGCGGAAGGGAGAAACGAGTTCTAGACAGAACATGGAACCATGAGAGGCAGAGCCTGGGCTTGGTCTCTGGGTCTAGTCCTGGGTTTTCTCCACCACATTAGTCTACCCCACCTGGAAGACTTTCAAGGTTTTTGACCAGAAAGGACTATACACATAGTTCAAAATGGTGGTATCGTTTAAACATTTAAAGATAGCAAATTCCATACCACAAAAAGGCAGAGTCAACCAAAAATTTGGTAGGTCATTACTTCATCATTTCAGGATACTTATTGCTGAGTATTCTAAAAGAATTAAATGCATTAAAAAATACTGTAACAATATCTACCCATATAATAAGTGCTAAGATGAGGTGGATGAACAGAAATATTATAAATATCACATAAAGATGTGCTTTCCCCCCTTCCTCTACACTCCAAAGACAAAAAGTGCAAACTATATTCCTCATAACAATCAAATTTCTTGGTTTCTCGGGAAGAAAAATAGAGGATATTCCAAGTCTTTACGCTAATCTCTAGAATACAATGAAACCAGATGGATTATGTTGGGTATGGTTGACAGCAACAGGATCGGGTGCCAGCAACAGAAGAGACACAAAAGCATTAGTTAAATAAAAGGACACAAAGGCATCAGCAGTAAAACATAGATACACTTTCTGTTATTTTAAATCAGTAGTTTTATTACAATATGCATTGACACACAACGAGAGAAGGAATGTCCTGACATCGTCTGAGCGTTTCACGGAAAGCAAATGCAACCATCCAGGCAGTCGAGTCATCCACATCTTTTCCAAACACAAAGCAAAAGCTTTTATATGTGACAACTCAGGAAAGCAAAGTTTTCTTATTCTTGTCTACAAAACTTCAGTGGCAGAAAATAGTTATTGGGAGTGGGCGAAGTGTTTCCTTCATGATGTCCCAAACCCTGCCTCTCGATTTTCCCTCCTGACTTTCTATGATACTCAGATGGTGGTGTGTTCAGGGGCTAAATGGGAGCTACTTATAAGGCCAACTATTATACTTCACTGTAATTGAAAGAAAGGATAAATTAAGAAAAATAAGTCCCAGAAATGCACAAAGGCAACCAGAAAATATCTGGGTGTATTAAAAATGAGATGCTCTTTTCACATAACTCATTTAAAAGGTTGCAATTACCATAAACATTTTAACTCCAGGAAAGATCACCGACAAAGCTTGCTGTCAGATCTGCAAAAGGGGCTGCCTTCACACAGGCTCAGAAGAAAGCAACACACCACGTGCAGAGTCACCAATCCTGCCGAAGGAGGCATCAGACTATTTGGAGTTGCATAGACATTTTTTTAGATCCACTTTGTACAAGACACTATGGAACCTTGAGAAATTTCCATCTTTCAGCAGTCATTGTGGCAGCCAGGTGTTTTAATCCCTTATGCGCCCAAACACACAAAAGCAAAAGAAACACTAAAATGGCATTTTGGATAATTCACTATATGTTACACAACTTGAGGACAACAAAGGAAAAAGCCCAAGCATGACTAGAATTTCATATAGAAAAGCACTGCAGGAGAAAACTTTGTTTAAAAACATTAAAACTCAGGTGACTATAAAAACATTTTTGGTTAATTTGTGCTATATCATATAGAAATCCTGTCAGATATTCAGTCCAGTAAGTAACTTGTTTGGATTTTCACGTCTGATTGTTTTAGTAGAAGAAAATACACTGTTGCATATACTCACATATATATGCATATACATCTATAAAATTCAGATCATGAAAATTTGTTTTAAATACATATACTTAAAACCTGTACCTCTAAAAATAAATACATTAGCCTCTAATAGGCTAATTCTCAGAGTTCCTTCACAAACCAATCAGAACACAGTTTCTCAACAATGGCAGATGACCAATTAGCTGCTCTTTAAATCCATTATCTATCAGTAAACGTTTTAAAATTCAGATGTACAACAGAAATAGCATTCCCAGAATAGAATACAAATAGAATTCTGGCTTTGAAAATAAATGCCTTGGCTTCCTTGATGTTTAGTTCCTACAGATGTCTCCCCGTTGCCTCTGCATTTACTAGCAGTGGGAGAGCATTTTCCAGCAATGGCATTCTGTTTCACCGACATTACCTTCTAATCAAAGGAGTCAGCTGGCATTTCCTTCACGGTTTTGGTCGAGGGAACTAACACAACATCATTTGTTCTTGATATCACTCCCGTAATCACAGTGAGTTGTGTGTTTTAATGTAATTTACAATGTGCTGATACCACTGAGGTAAAGCAGAAGTAGCCCTGGTGTTAAAAACAAAAAAAGTCTCTTAGGAGAACAACACATAAAGGACCTGGTGGTGTATATCTAAGTTCTATGAAGTAACTCAAAACCACTGCCGGAATGGACACACTGGATATCTGACACTGCAGTTCAAACAACAGAAACAGGTGAAAATACTCGATACACTTCCTTTAGAAAGGATGCAATTCACAAAAATGGAGCTTTACTTTTTTACTTTTACATTTCCAAAAAAAACTTCTTAAAATGACATAAGCCAGACCAAGTTGTTTAATATAATACAGTACTTAACAACCTTGTCATTTGTTCTTGAATCCAAGAATCTCAGAAATGTAGGAAATCTGTGATAAATGATAGCAAGAATGTTTAACGCCATTGCCTAAATTTTTTAAAAGGAAAATTTACCATAGTTGAAATACAACTTCTAAAAAATACAGTGCTCTATGCTCTCACAGTTCCAGATTGCTAACTTTATAAATTAGAGGTGAAAGTAATCCATATATAAACAAGGCCTCTTTTTCACTGACTTCAATCTCGTTTAAACCTTTGGATATCTCAATCTTCAGATTCCACAAGGTAAGGCTGAGTTTATCGAGTATAAATAAAATGGTTAAGTCCATGACGTACTGCAGCACTGAGGAAACAAATGCGTCAAATATTCACAGGCTGGCTACAATTCTTTTCTTTTCTTAAAAAAATTCAAATGTGTATCACCATCAAGCCACACTCTTTTTTACACTTCTCTGGCTGCAAAAATGGGGCAAAAGCATTTTTTCTCATTCGTCTTTCCTCTCAACCCTGAAGTCAGAAGCAGGTCTTAGGTCAAAGGGCGCGGTCTTTTGGGCGGCGGTGGAGGCATGAGCTCCGTGTCAGGGTCCAGATGATGCTTTCGCTTCTGTCCTTGAGAAGCTGCCGCACATCTGTCGATGAACTCAAACAGCATCTCCTTGGTGACAGGGTTTGAGATGCTGTTGCAGACAGCTGTGGACAAGGGGAGACACGGGTCTCACGTGAGCGTTAATTAAGGCAGCTGACTCACCACAGCGAGAGGAGAAGGGGAAAGGTTTTCACCCCAATATGCTGAACACTTCCATTTTACCGATTTGGGGGACTGGCTTCAGATTAAAGTGTTCTCTTCCCTCCCCCACCCCCAAAATGAGTGTTTTTCTGGTACGTGCTCTTTACTGTACTATTAATTTTAAACGAAAACGTTAAGTATTTGGGTTACAAGCATGTCTTCATTATGGTTTTCTACACCTGCAAAACAGTTTTTATAGGATTTTAATCTAGCACAGTGCATCACACTATAGTCCATAGTCAACCAAAATTTCTACAGAAAACATGTTTTAGTCTTCTTCTCAGACAGAAGTTCACGCTGTGAAGCATATAACACACCACCAGCCACCGTTCCCATCGAATAGGGAGATTTCACTGTAGCTGACAGATCATATTATATTACTTTAACAACTTGTTGTTTAATAACTTGTGATCAAAATTTAGTACCAGTCCTTTTCACTTTATTTATCTATTTGATTTTGGAAAAAAAGACACTGGCTTAGTTATTCCTATTTTTGAAATGAACTCATCTTGTCTGAACACAGATGCTAATCTAACAAGAACCTTTAAATGTACAACAGTAACTTTTATACTGCAAAACTCAAACTGGCAATTTCTGTATTTTCTCACAAGCTTATCATATAACCATCATCATCATGAACTGAGCACTCTAAAAGCACACAATTCTGTTAACCTTTAATCTTGCTTTTTATCTGTTTTTTTCAACTCCACTAAAAATGCAATCTGGAACAACTACTACTAGTAGTAGTTACCTTATAAACTTAATTGATTCATGTTGTTCTCCATGAAAGACACTTACTATTCTGAATTCCCAAAGCATTCATATTGTACTCAGAGAACACCGTGAAGGAAAGCGTAGCAGGTTTGAGGATTTTTTTAATGATTTTCATTTACTTTGTTCTACATTGTTTGTAAAGCTATTTTAGGAGCTGGAAATTACATTTTCCCCTGCTAATTTTGTCTTTTACCATCTGGCAAACAATGGTTTTTATAGTTTTGAATAGATCTGAAATTATCATGGCTTTTGTTGTTGTTGTTCAACAAATTCCACTTGTACACAGCCTATTACCCCGCCCTTTAAACCCCTCTGGGGCGCAGGGACACAAGCCCACAGGTCTAGAGAGGAGAACCCACAGCTGACTGGAGTCACACAGGGGACAGACCTGACACCACCTCTTTCCCAGCAAGCAAGGATGGGGGTCCCAATGACTCTATGCCCCATCAACAGAGCAAGAAAGCACATTTTGCGTCTAACACCTTCATTTTTTTTAATGTAACAAGCATTGGTAGGTTGTCATACTCACCCATGGCAGTGTTGTAGGCATTAGGAAAACTTTTGTCTGTTCTCTGTCTCATGAAGACCCAGCTGTTGTTCTCAAATTTGCATTCTATAATTTTGTTGTCATACTGTTTTAGCTCTTTTGTCACCTGTTTTAAAAGAGAATTGAGGAAAATATTTAAATCATTTGAAAGGCTTTTTGCTTCCACTGTGTGACAGATGCATTAGGGAATGCCAAAAACACCTCAGTAACTCTTCAGGCAGAGCTTTCTGTCATCTGAAGTGTCTAATCAAGCCTAAGGATGTGGTGTGCACGCCCTTAGACACATGCTCATTAATCTGACATCTTACAAATAGTCCTGAAAAGAGCTGTCAATATAGCAATTAAAAGAGGCTAAGCAGAAACCTGCCACTTCTAGGACAAATGCAAATATGTTACCATAGGGACCAATGTCTTCAATATTGTCTGTGTGCCCATGGCTTTCAGAAATTGAGCATGCTGCTTAGGTTTCATCAACTTTCAGAAAGGTCTCACCATCTAAGTTCCTATGTCAAAACCTAAGAAATTCCCTTCACTAGTTAAAAGAAAAAGTTACACATCAAAAGTGAACATTAGGATCAGATTCAGGTAATGTGCATCCTCAATACTGGGCTTTCAAGGCAGTGATAATTAACCAAAAATCTAATATTTAGGCTATTTACCCTTTCTATCTCCAAACTAGTATGAATTTAGAGATGAAGCTACTTTTGATTTTGGTTGGTGGATTTTTTGGCTACTTCACTTCAGATAACCAAATATGGATTACAACTTACTCTATCAAAGCTGACAAGTATCTATGGTAACTGCAAAGCCTTTTAAAAGATATTTCATCAGGCTGTGAGGATGGTCTTCATAAGCTTATCTTTGCAGTTTTCAAATCAAATGCCAGTCATGGTAATATTTTAATTCTGTTCTCATCTTTCATAGCTAACAACTTTTCCTCACAATATGGTAGATTGCAATCATTTAACTTCATTAGCATTATTTGAAATGCTCTCATTTTTCTACCCAGATATTCACTACCACCTAGGAATATGAAGGGAAGCAAATTTTTTAAAGATGCTTTCAATCCACAGATTAGGCCATGCATGTCTTCATAAAAACTTTCAAATTGTATTCCTTTTCCCTTAATGAGTATTACACTTGATTGGACTATTTGCATTTTCAACAAATCCAACAGGGCCAATACATTCAGTGGCTCTGGAACCAGATCCGCCCAAAAAAGTGATGTTCCACTTAGCAAACCTGCATAAATTTATTCTCAAATATTCATTATTCTAGTCTCAACTCCCTTCTCTTCCTTCCTAGGGATGGGCCTCCTTTTACTTTTGACATATTATCTGTACCAAGTACCAGGCAACTCATTCAGTTGGGTAACCACATTTACATTATATGACATGTAGGGTCTAACAAGATGCTTCTAAATCGTTCAGAGTCTCCATTTTCTAATTTTTAAAATGGGCAAAGGAGTTCCTAATTTACTGGGACACTGGAAGAATAATAAAAGTTCCTGGCACACAGTAGCCAACCAAAATTTTTAATTGAACATAAAATTAGGAAATGAAATATTGCTTATTTAAAAAAAAACTTTACAAGTTAAGTTCACTAAAGAAATCAGGATGACATGAAAAGGTACATTTTGAAGAGTTATCAAGAAAATTATATCATATGCATTATATAAGAATGGCTTGCTACCAATGTAGTCTGTACTCTGACTGACTAGCAATTGTAGTAAGTCTTTATCATATAGCTTATCATTCTTGTGTTCCTAGTTTCAGAATTGCTATAAATTATGTGTCACTCAATCTGACTACAACAATTAAGCAGTATTATTAAGTATCTGTGTATCTATTTGGGCATGCATTAATAATCGGAGAAACAGAGCTTTCCAGAAAATGCATGCAACTGCCACAATACTAAACTAAATGTATTTCCATGTTCAAAAACAGAACGTTGTTCTTCATCAGTCACATCAGTTATATTCCCAAGACAGACACACTGCAAGGTACTTATTGGGTTAGGTAGTAAAATATATTTAATTGAAACATGGTACTTTCCATATATGCACAAATTAAAGACAGTTGTCACTAACAGTCAGATCAAGAGGATGATTGGCATAGAGGAGAGGAGTTTAATTTTAGTATCCAATTCTCATTTGTTACTATGATAATAATCACCCTCAGCCAATTACATATTATTATTTACTAAAAAGCACCCTGTTAGGCCTTCTGTAATCAACTCTGTTATCCTAGGTTGAGTTAATGAGAGCCTGAAAGTAAAAAGAATAAAATATCGATAAATCAGGATTTTCACTTGTACCCATAATTACACTGAATTAATGAGATTTTACTATTTTTGAAAAAAAAAGAATATACGTGTATTTTATATTGAAAAATATTTTTTAATGTATCCATCTTATTGAGTACTATACTTTTTATCCTATTTGAATCTACCAATAATATGGGGTCAAGAGATAGTCACATGAAACCAGATCTGGTACCTCTGAAGATTTTAAATTAGCAGCTCAACGATAATACCTGGAATGAAGGACCCAAAACAGAGGCAGATAGAATCACAGGTGCTCCATGCTGCACCATTTTTACAGAATACCTTTTGTAACCTAAGTTACAAGTCTCACCCTAAGTGTCGCCTGGGCACACTACCAAGTCAAAAAAGGCAAACCATCAGTGTTGGCTGAACTGACCTGCACAGAGTAGGCAAAGATGCATTTCTATTTCTAGTGGTGGGACAGAAGCCTCTGGAACCTACTGTCCCTGCTTCATTAGAGCTGTTCTGTTATCAAGAGCTCATCTTTAGGGGCCTGCCTAGTGGTTAAGTTTGGCGCGCTCTGCTTTGGTGGCCCAGGTTTGCTGGTTTGGATCCCAGGTGTGGACCTACATCACTCATCAGCCATGCTGTGGTGGCAACCCACATACAAAATAGAGGAAGACTGGCACAGATGTTAGCTCAGGGCCAATCTTCCCCAGCAAAAAAAAACCCGCTCATCTTTCTTTTATAGAGAGACTGCACACAAGGGCTGAACGAATTTGCTCTGGTGACACTTTAAAATAACAAATATCCTTAGATTGAGAACGTCACCAGTGAGTTGTTTTTTTAACTTTTAATTTTGAAATCATTTAGGCTTACAGAAAAGTTGTAAACATAGTACAGAGAGTTCTAGTATTCCCATCACCCAACTTCCCCTAATGTTCACATTTTACATAACATGGTACATTTATCAACTCTAAGAAATTAACATTGGTACAACACAATTAACTAAAGTACAGACTTTATTCAGACTTCATCCGTTTTTCCACTAATGTCTTTATCTGGTCCAGTATCCGATCCAGGAAACTGCACTGCATTTAGTCATCATGTCTCCTCAGTTTCTTCTGATCTGTGACAGCTTCTCAGACTTTCCCTGACACTTTTGAAGAGTCAGATATTTTATAGAATGTTCCCTAGAAAATTTGGGATATTTTTGATATTTTCTCATGATTAAACTGAGGTTACAGATTTGGGGGAAGAATGCCAGAAAGGTGAAGTGCCCTTCTCATAGTATAGTATCTAGAAGTATATGATATCAACATGACATTACTGGTGATGTTAACCCTGACCACTTGGTTAAGAAGAAGGTGTCTGCCAGGTTTCTCTACTGTAAAACTACCATTTTTCTCCTTACCACACTCTGTTGGTTAGTTATGACCCACTATGTCCAGTCCCATGCAAGGAAGTAAGCTCCACCTCCTAGAAGGAAGAGTATCAAAGAATTTGTAGATATCTATTAAAAAACACCACAGAAATTAATAAGTTTCTTGAGAGAGATATTTTGAGGCTATACAAACAAGCTGTTTCTCCTTAAAGTTTCGCTCATTAATTTTAGCATTCATCCATGAATCTCGCCTGCAGCAATTATTACTGCAGTGTTCTAATGGAATTTTCTATTTTCTCCATTGCCTCTACATTTATTATCTGGACTTCTTCTGTAAGGTAGATTTGTCCCTTCTCCCTCATTTATTTATTTGCTTATTTATCTCAGTATAGACTCACGGATATTTATTTTATTCTTTGGTTTAACAATAAAATACTTTTGTCATTTATTTTTTGCTCAAATTGTTTTAGTTTTGGCCACTGGGAGCTCTCTTAGCTTGGCTCCTGTGTCCTTTTAACTTGCCTCCACTTTTACTTACTTATTTATAGATTTTTAGCATTCACTTTCTGGCAATACAAGATACTACTCTAGGCTCACCTTATAGTTTCTCTGCCCCAGCCCTAGAGTCAGCCACAGGGTCCTCTACCAGGATTTTGTAAGAACAAAATCAACAGTCCCGACTATGCTAATAAGATAGTATTGCCACCACTTGTTTTGGTTAGAATTTAAAATTACTATTGAGGGGCCGCCTGGTGGCGCAGCGGTTTAGTCCGCGCTTGGCAGCCCGGGGTTCGCAGGTTCGGATCCCGGGCGCCCGCCGACGAACTGCCTGTCAGCCATGCCGTGGCGGCGTCCCATATAAAGTGGAGGAAGATGAGCACAGATGTTAGCCCAGGGCCAGTCTTCCTCAGCAAAAAGGGGAGGATCGGCAACGGATGTTAGCTCAGGGCTGGTCTTCCCCACAAAAAAAAAAGAAAAATTACTATTGAGAAAAAGAGAGGGAGGCGAAAGAAAAGGAGAGCGGGAGAGAGAGAGAATGACAGTGAGACTCTAAATATAAACATATGTTTGTACTTAGAGGTTTCTACTCCTTCTTTTATGAACTGCTCTCTGGAGCTAAACTAAGTTGGTTGTTTTTTCTTTTTTAAAGTTATAATTCTACTTTTTGACAGTTCAAGTTCTACCTCTATAGTGTGACAAAAGGCAGATTTTAAAAACATATCTCAAGTAGACAAACTCAAACAAAAATCTTATTTTCATGTAAATAACTTCAATTTCTAGTACTTACGAAGGCAGAGAAAAAAATAACAAATCAGAAATAAAATGGAATTATAAAAATTTTCCTTGTGGTGTCAGAACAATACAAACAGCTTAAATCTCAATTATTAGATAAATAATTGTTTAGAAGTGCCACATTATACTAGGGTCTTGATATGTTACTTTTAGAAAGGGCATCCATCTACTGAAGGAGGTACAATACTTGACAAGTTACCCTTTTAAAAAAAAAGGTTCACCCACCACTTTAAAAAAAATTCCTCCACTAGAATCTATTTGTGTTTGTCCCTCCACAATGAGGAACTACTGTGTGAATAACACACCCTGCATTTGCTGGGTTAGAAACCAGGCAGCAGGATGTCTCCTGTGCATGAACGTGGGGTCCTCAAGCCCTCCAGTCAGGTGTTCAACTAATGGAAGTAGCCAATAAAAAGAAAAGGGCTAGAGCTCCGTCTTATTTCTTCTAAAGGTCATTACAGACAGGTCACAACTCCAGGGTATGAAATTTCCACTAAACTACAGATTATTACCTTCTAATAAAATCAGAGTTAGTCACAGTTAATGTTCAAAATATAATAAATCTTCATATAAAATAACTGGACAGACAAATCAACAGCACATTAGTAGTGGTTATTGCTGGATGGTAGAATTAGGAATGACTTATTTTCTTCTCTGTGTTTTGCTGTATTTTCCAACCTTTCTACATTATTCACACTTAACTTTGATAATTTTTAATAATAAAAAATTCCTAAAATAAACTATGTTTCATAAGATGATAAACATCAGGTTAGTGTTTTAATGTAGAGGTATAAAAAAATAAGAAGAGAGAAACATTTAAATAGAAAACAAAAAGTCTCGGAATAAGGACCTAAACCCACGGTTCCCTAACTGTGCAACTAGGCACCCCAGGGTGCTGCAGCAAACTCACAGAGCCACTGCAGGGTATTTTAAATTGTTCAGGAAACACCATGCAAACTACTGGTTGGGGAGAATTCATAGTTTCAATACGAGATTCCTTTAGATGACACATCTTTGCAAAGCTGAGTTTTCAGCAGTTATTGTGATAAAAATCAAGTATCACAAAAATCAAGGTGGAACAGTAAATGAGGTTGGTGGTGTATAATCTGATGGCAAGGCTTCAGAAGTTATGCAGTCTTTAATGCATGCTAAGTTGTTAGACATAAACATTTATTAAGTTGTGTGGATCCATCCACTTAAATGGAATTGTTAGGTACTTCTTTTGGCTTAGAGGCGCTGTGTATAAGGCAAAATGAACCAAGAAAAGTTTGATAACCTCTGCCCTAAGTCCTTTTCATTCATCCTGCCCCAGGTCCTCGTCTCTAAACCCACACACAGGCTCATATCTAGCACTTAGAGGAAACCAACCAGAGTAGTGAAAAACTGCTTGAGGGGCAGAAAATAGATCATGGTACAGAAGGAGAATTTCTGTCAAGTTAATTTCATTCCTTTTGATCTAGATCACTAAAATATGTACTCCTCATTGATCTCCCCACTGTCAGCACTGTGTCCAGTCCAGGGTATAGCCTCAGGGAAGATGTTTACTGAATTCAAGAGAATCAGGAACCTCAGCTTATCAACCAGTTTGCTGTTGATGGCTGGTTAAGTAAAGTAAGCTAGGGCTATCTTCAGCCTTTCTCCGCCTCCTTCCTCCTTTCTACCCTTTCCTTCTTTCCCCCAAAACAAAACAAAAAGTTTTAAGGCTTAAATATTCTCAGTTTGTCATTTGAATAAACGTAATGCATATGTGCTCTCTATTTCTGTGTGCCTAAGGTAGAGGTGATGTCACCACTAGTCTTTGCTGTCATGGTATTAAAGGCAGCATTTCCCTTTTGACAGTGAAGAACAAGAGGAGGAAAGGGAAAGATAAAGCAAGATTTCTTCGTGTTCCCTCCTCCTTTATTGGTCAGGCAATATCAACCATTTCTAGAACTGTATAAGTCATTTTTATATAAATAAATATTAATAACTTACTTATTGAACACTTGGTATGTGTCAGTATTATAAATTTGTGATCTACATACATAATCTATTTAATTTGCACCACAATCTTACAGGTAGGAATTACATTACTGCCCTTCGACAGGCATAGTAGTAGACTAACATTTAAAATAGTTAAATATCTCACCCAAAGTCACAGACTAGAAAATGGAATAGCCATGTCTCAAATATAGGTCTTCCTGTCCAATGCCACAATGCCATCTCATATCCCACCAGTTATTACAAAGCCTGGCGCTGCATAGACAATAAATGTAGACTGAAACAAACAAGGTTATTTCCCTGCTCAGATTTTGGCTGAAACTGGGTACAGATACCTCTGCATATATAAGCGTAAAAAGTCAGTCATGTGAAAACACAAAGACATTGCACCTAACTCAGCCACAGCACTGAGCTATAGATCCATCCTTCCTGCCATCTGACAAATATTACTGATCAGCCATGTGCCAGGCACAGGGTTGTGGACTGGTGATAACAGACACAGTCCCTGCCCTCTGGAATGTATAGTCGAGTAAACAGTCAAGTAAATAATTACAAATTATGATAAAGGCTCTGAAGAAAACAGAATATGTAATAGAGACTCATGAAGGGAGAAAGGTGCCTGGTTTTAGGCAGAGTAGACTGAGGAGACGATCAAAGTTGAGACTTACAGGATGATCAAAAGCCAGCTCATAACAAGAAAGAAGGGCAGGAGGGAGGGAAGGAGGAAAGGAGAGAGAGAAAGGAGGAGGAGGCGAGGGAGGGAAATAAGTGGGAGTGGGTGGAAGGAGCGGGGAGACACACTTCAGGCAATGATTAACAGTGTATCCAAAGGCCTGAGGTGAAAAAGATCTTAAGATCTTGGCATGTTGAAGGAACAAAAAATAAGGAATGTTCGCTACAAGCCTTTGAAGGGGGTCCCACATAAGCCTGACTCATTCCCAAACTCTTCCTCTTACGCCCAAAATCCTATATATACCCTTTTATACCATATGCTGTATAGAGGGATTCTAGCTGCCTATCTGACACTTTATTTGAATGTTCCATAGACTTCTCAAACCCGACATATTTAAAACTCAACTCTTCATCTTGCCCCAAATCTATTTCTTCTTGTCTTCCTGTCTCATTAAACAGTAACTCCACTTATCCAGTTCCTCACGCCAGAAACCTTGGTGTCCTCCTGATCCATTTCCCTTTTATTTTCCCTCATATTCAGTTCATTGCCAGGACCTACCAATTCTACCTCCAAAATATATTCTGAATATATCTATTTGTCCCCTCTCTTTCTGTCATTATCATAGTCCAAGCCATCACTGTCTCTCAGATTCCTGTGACAGCTTCCACACTACTCTCTTCTTCTACATTTTCCCCATTTTATCAGTTCTTTACAGTGCAGCCAGATTGGTCTTTGAAAAATGTAAATCCAATCAAGTCATTCCCTTGTTAAAAGAAAAACAAAAGACATACAGGCTGAAAAGGGAGAAATAATACTGACTATTCACAGAAGACATGATTACTCACATAAAAGGAATCTGCAAAGATGTAAGTTTAACAGGTTAATATACTAAAACCAATTTAATTTCTATATATTAGCAATGAACAGTTGGAAATTTGAAATTTAAAAAGCATCATTTACAATAACTTTCAAAGAAATGAAATACTTAGGTATAAATTTTAAAAAAATACGCAGGATCTGTATGCTGACAACTACAAAACACCAACGAAAGAAAGAAATCAAAGAGCACCTAAATAAATGGAAAGATATACTGTGCTCATGAACTGAAAGATTCAACATTGTTAAGATGTCAGTCCTTTCCAAACTGATCTATAGATTCACCATAATCATAAGCAAAATCCCAACAGGATTTTTTTATGGATACTGACAACCTGATTCTAAAATTCATATGGAAAGCCAAAGTAACCAGAACAGCCAAAACAAAAAGAACAAAGTTGCAGAATTGACACTGATTTCAAGACTTGGTATAAAGCTACAGTAATCAAGACAGTGTTGTACACTGTGAGCAGAGAGACACATATATCAGTGGAAGAGAATACAGGGCCCAGAAGAAGAGCCATAAGGTCAATTGATATTTGACAAAGGTACCAAGGCAATGCAATGAAGAAAGGATAGTTTTTTCAACAAATGGTGCTGGAACAATTGGATATGCACATGCAAAATAATGGACCTCACTCCATATCTTACAGCATACACAAAAATAAACTCAAAGTGGAAAATATACCTAGACATAAAACTATAAAAATTATTTTTAAAAATAGAAGAAAGTCTTTGTGACATAAGGTTAGGTAAGATTTCTTAGAAACACCACCAAAAGCATGATCCATAAAATAAAAAGTTGATAAATTAAACAGCATCAAATTTTAAAACTTATGCTCTGTTAAAGATATTGTTAAGGGAATGAAAAGACAAGATACAGATTAGGATAAAATATTTGCAAATCACATATCTGACAAAGGACTTGTATCCAGAATACATAAAGAACTCTTAAGCTCAATAATTTTCTTAAACAAAACAACACAATTAAAAAATGGGCAAACAATCTGAACCAATACTTCACCAAAGAAGATACATGGATGGCAAATAAGCACATGAAAATATGCTCAACACATTATTATTCATTAGGAAAATGCAAATTAAAGTCACAATGAGATACTACCAAACACCTATTAGAATGCCCAAAATAAAAAGTATTGGCAATATCAAGTGCTGAGAAAAATGCCAAGCAACTGAACTCATACATTGCTGGTGGGAATGCAAAATGGTATAACCACTTTGGAAGACAGTTTGGCAGTTTCTTTATAAAGTTAAACATACACTTACTATAAGAGCCAGCAACCTCACTCCTAGGTATTTACTCAAGAGAAATGAAAAACACATGTTCACATAAAAATGTGAATACAAATGTTTATGGTAGTTTTATTCATAATCACCCAAAACTGGAAACAACTCAAATGCCCTTCAACTGGTGAAGAGATAAATTTGGTATAGCCATACAATGGAATACTACCTAGCAACAAGAATTATTAATAAATTCAATAACATGGATGAGTTTCAAATGCAGTATGCTAAGTTAAAGAAGCTAGACTTAAAAAGCTATGGAGTATGTGATCCCATGTATATGACATCCTGGAGAGGTAAAATTATAGGAACAGAAAACAGATCAATGGTTGCAGAGTTTGGGAGTGGGAGGAGAGGTTGATTACACTGGGATGTCATCTGAGTTTTTTTGGGAGGTGATGGAATTGTGCTGTATCTTGATTCTAGTGGTGGCTATATGCATTGGCCTAAACTCACAGAACTCTATACCAAAAGGAGTGAATTTATTGTATGTAAATTTTTAAAGGTGAATTAAAACAAAAAAGAAACAAAAGTGTCAATTAAAAAAAAACAGTAAATCCAATCATGTCATCCCTTGTCAATGGCTTCCCATCACAAAGCACTAAATCTAAAACCCCTGCTTATCTTTCTAGCTCATACGAATTGCCTTAGAGCACCCTACCCCTTTCCTTTACATTATTTATCACTATTTGTAAACATAATTTTTTGTTGATTACCTACTTAATATCTGTTAATATTCAGAATGGTTAATAATTGCTGCATACTAGGTGTTGAGTACTGTTCTGAGTGCTTTACATGGATTAATTTATCCAATCCTCACAACCACCCTAGGAAATAATCCCCCTTTTTACAGATAGAGAAGCAGAGGCATGGAGGAGTTAAGTAATTTGATTAGGCTCTCATAGCTAATAAGTGGCAGAGAAACATATTGTACCCCCACTAGGTTTTCTAATACAGTATTTAATTTAATCTGTATAAGAAGCCAATGAAATTTCCAGAAGTGGAAACTGAAGCCCAGAGAGTTTAAGTAACTTGCATAAGGATACCAGGATAATTTGTTTCAGTATCAAAATTCAAATTCTACATCTTTGTGAATCAAAAATCTGTGCCCTACTTTTCCCTAAGAATCTAGGCTCTAGGTTGAAAAAGTATTAAAGGAGGCAAAGGGAGACTACATTTATGGACGATTTTACTTCTTGTGTAATAAACTGTAATTTAAGTAATTACTTTCAAGGATTACATTCCACTTGGGAGAGTCTGTGGGTGGCAGACAAAGTGATGTGTGACGGATGAAGGGCAGAAGGGCATAATATATGGGCTTGAACCAAGCACAAAGTCTATCAAGTTTCTTTTCCTTCACTTTCCAAATGCATGCCATTCTGACCTGCACCATCTCTGCTGTTTGCTATTCTAGTTGCAGCACAAACCACAAATCATAGCAAATTGCAGAATTTCTCAATCATTAAGGATTTACAATAGGTTAATTTTAAAATGGGTTGCATTTCACAGCTGCAAAGCTTTTGTCTGATTTCTAGACCAAAGAAGAAGCCACTATTGGACTGAAGACCTTTCCATGGGCACGACTAGCAAAATGAATAAGTCATGTGGACAAAACATGCTGCTCTGACAGGTAAGGTGAGGTGATGGTGATGGCTTATTAAACAGAGTACCAAACTCTATGGCACAATGCATCGCCCCTGTCTGTTTAGTACCAAGCAGATGAGAATTATAAGCAGATCATGGCTTCAGTGCATACTTGGGATAATAAAAATGATACACCACCAGGAAGGCTTTACAATCTACCATTAACATGAGGGAGAGACTAAAATGCAATATGCATGTCTAACACTTTTTCTGTCTTTCTAAATGTTATAAATATGATGACAGACTTATCTGATGTTGCTTGTTTTTTAAGATTTGCACAGCCAATGCAAATAATTCATAAAGTCTATTTGTCAGATTGAATTTGATAAATGGTCTATCTCCTTCTGGCCGTAACAAATACCTAACTTAAAATCATTTTAATGATCACTAAATATCCGCGCTTAACCAGTTCACAAAACACTGGATGTAATGTTTGAGCTAGGCAATTCATTAAGATGTCACTGCACAGTTCAAATTTACGTCATTGAGTCCTTCATTTACTTTACTATGCCTTTTTTACAGAGTAGACACGGCAAGAGAACTGTTCTCCAGACAGATCTACAGAGCATGTGGCAACAAACCAAAATGCTACAATAATAAATGAAGATTTCCTTCCTGTTCTGTCTACCACTTAGAACACCAAGAAAAATGCTGAAGTTCTTCCCTTTTGATCATCTTCTAGAGTAAATTCTTTCCTTTAAAATGACTCAATTTGCTCTATCAGCACTAACAGGCACCAAAGCCCACAGGCCCACACACCTCTGAATCATTTGCTTGGGGACACAGAACTCCTTAGTTTAGTGATAATGTTCTTGTGGTGACCAGGACCCGTCCAAGCAAACAAAGCTTCCCAGGATTCCTTTCTCACAAGTTTGCAGCTCAGGTCAATGCAGACTCTCACCGAGATATTCTGACTACAGTAGCTGTAACCTGCCTTTGGCACATCCAATCAGCCACTTAGAGTCATTCTTTTACTCTCTGCCATACACATTGCATTTATTATTATATATGCTTTCTCAATAATTATATTTCTTCTTCTTTGAGAAAGAAATCCTGGAGGAATTGACAAATGCTTTACACAAACACAGAGTGATAATAACACTGCTCAGAACCCTAGGGTTCTATTTTGTGTCTCTACGTGCTCTTTGAAGGATACTCACAATGGATTTATTTAAATCTGCCTCATCAGCTCCAGGTATTGGGGCTATCAAAAACCACTCAGAAGAAGTGGCAAGTTTGAAAATGATTAATTACCTTTCATAAAATCCAATATTCTGGAGCTGATAGCAAACTTGGAGATCATCAAATCAAACACTTTTTTTCAGAAATATTCAGGTACTAAAGCACATCCCCCATTATTTCTATTAATTAGGGTATCTTTATGTGTGTGAACAGCCACGCGTGGAGGAAGTATAAAACCAGAGGGAAACAGTAAAATCATTATTTTGGTAACTTGTACTCAAAACTAACAATGTTTTTACCTAAGATATTTATTTTCATCAGAGATATTTACTTTTAAAATTACTGACTGAGATTTTTTTCCTTCATGGGGAAGGGAAGAGGAAGGGAGGAAACTTATTAAATACACATTATTATCCTTTTTATAATAATGAAAATATTAAGGATCAGAGTATTTAATTCTTTCATGGCTGTGTTTGGATCTAGAGCTCTATATCACACTGTCTCTTGGTAACATCTAAGGAATTCAACATATTAGAGGAAAAGGAAAATTTTTATTATTGTTCACTTCTAATCAAGAAGTTACTACAGTCTGCAGTCTGCAGTCACCATAACCTAAAGGAGACATGTGGACTCCAGTAGGTCATGTTAAGTTTAACGTAACATAATCTTCTAAAACAGAAATGGTAAGAAACAAAGGCTACAAAAAAACAGACAAAAAAACCCCACCAACCTCAAGTGCCATGGGTTGGCTAATACTAGTCTGGAGAAGAGAGGTCTGGAAAGAAGTTAGGAGGAACGAAGTGAGAGAAATCTCAAAAGTGAGTAGAGAAAAGACGTGGAGAAGACGAGACGACAGAAGTTCTAAGTGTCCTAAGCCAGGTCTGTGAAATGGAGGTAAAGTGCTTTTCAGTTGAATAATATACAACAAAGAAAGATTTCAGTGATGATTAGAGCTCTTTACATTTTTAGTAGGCTCCAGTGATTTAAAAGTCTTCTGTCCTGACAACTGGTTTATCTGCTTTTATTTTCAAACTTGGGAAAAAAGGGTCTTTGCAAAGAATTATGTGGGTATGTAAAATGCACAAAAATACAGGCTATTATCTAACGATTTCTATATTTAGAAGTATCTGATTGACTGATCTTTGAGAGATCAGAACTGCCACAATTCACAACTCCTGAAGATTACATTTGGAACCAGATCAAATTTCTCATTTAGTTCTCTCCCCCCCCCACCCCGCCCCACTCTCTTAGGTTTTTTGCTCTAGTCCTAGTCCTGGTAAGGATAATGGGAATGTCTTCTAGTGGGAATAAAGAACAAAAATCAAAATTACATGAGCAAAAAAGACTCCCTATCTTTGGACGTTCACCACTCAACTGCTCTTATCAAGCCTTCAGAGTCTATTCTGATTAAGATCGCTGTGGTTACCTACCAGGAAGGAAATTATTTTCTGGGCCATAGCGCTAAACTACTTGGAATTAAGTCTGAAGACAAACAAGGTAGGTGGCTTTTCACCTTTCCTCTAAAAAGCATCTAGCATAATCTTGGTGCTTAATAAAAATAATATATCAGCTAACTGGTATGCCTGGCAGGAATGCTTTGAAATCGTCACTATTTTATAGGATATTCTCACACTGGTGTGCCTCCCTCTAATTTGGACTAAGTCAGCTCAACTCCATGACTATCAGAAATCGTCCTGTGAATCTTTGAACAGTGCTTCTCCTACCAATGCCACGCTGTGCCTCTGCCAACTCTTAGGCCGGTACACCTGCAACCCTGAGCTCCCACGGCTTCCACTGTGGTAGACTGTTGTGCACACTTGCTATGTGAGAGTCTGCTCTAGCCAAATGACAATACAGGAAGGATGTTTGTTTAGGGGGTTTATTCAAAATTGGAGAACACTATGGAGTGTTAGAAAGTAACAAGCTGAGAACACCACATCATCTGCTTTGTGTGCCAGCTGCCAGCTGCCACAGAAGACACAGTGATCACCTCCTGGTACTATTCTGTGCCCAGAGGCTCCAAATTATCACTGCTTTAACTGTCTTGCCATCACACTTCAGATGTTACCACTATCATTTCCATTTTTGCTTTTGGAATATTCCAGGAACAACAGTCCTTCGAATCCTACCATCTAATTGGTACTAAATTTACATATAGTCATGCCTCCTCCACTGTGATGTTAAATGGATATTCTAGTCCTTTTCTCTCCTTAGGTAAAGGGAGAGGAATAAGTCCCTGTTTTAACTATCACACAGCCTGAGTTTCACTAGCAGATGAACACTGTGTAACCTCACTCCAGAGCCTCTGAAGGCAGAGCAAACAGCTGAATTTAACCACAAATTAATCATGAAATATGAACTCTGAGTTAAACAGGTTGGCAATGGTTTGGCAAGTTAGGGGAAGTGGCAGAGTGAATATCTGGGGCTTTTTTTTAATCTGACATGATAAAAGGACAAGTAGCTCACTCTTACATTTCTTTCTGCTGGTTTTCTTTTTTACGACTTGTTTTTTTAAGATATTTTTTAGATTTTGTTTGATTTTTAGAAATCAAAATGCAACAGTGAGAACAATTATGTTAATAATGCCAGGAAATTTGTTTGCTTTGTTAAATTGAGCTTCAAAAGCACTTAAATTGAACATACATTTGTGATCAAAAGTAATGCCTATTCTTATATCCATTTAAAATGTTTACTTTATTACAGCTTATTATAAATGTGAGTCTGAAATGCGGCACCATGGCTGTTCAATCTCCAGGCCACACTTTTATGATAATCGTATGAAATGTATTCATGTGTCAACAGAACTGCCTAGCAACGCCCCAAATGGGGGTGTTAGCAGCTCTGTCTTTCTGATGGCCACACAGCTCTGTGCTCCACAACATTAAGAAACTGCTACCAGCAGAGAGCTCTTTATTCGAGAATTTTAACTTAGTTTGTAATGCACTATTTTGCCACACTTAGCTCAGTTTAATTGCTACTATCTCAAAATACACATGAGCTTCTACAAGAAAACTGACCCTAAATACCCAAACATATGAAGGTGATAAACGGATTCTGTTACTTCATTTTTTGGTTGAATTCTCTTTTTCGGCAGCCTTCAGGTACCAGAGGGGATGAGACTGGAGAATCCCTCTGTACTCAACGTTCCCTACTGCACACATGAACTGGAAGACATCTTGTGTCATCTCGGCATCTCGCAAAGGAGTAAGGGAACACTTATATGCAGATCCAACAACCGGGAACGGATAATGGGTCTACAGGTGGCCCTCCCTCTCAAGTATTGGTTTCTCTGCAGAACTCATGCCTTCCTCATTTTCGGGATAAGTAGTCCATATAACTGTCTACCATAGGAGTTGAGATCTCAAGCAACATTTTCTGAGATCAGCATTTTTTGAGGCTCTATTATGCAGGTACTAAGCCAAATGCTTTTATGCTCATTATTTCATTCACAGGATCTGTTTGCATACAGTGGACCATCTACTTTTTAGAGGGAATGACAAGCATGTACTGTCAGGAATCAGGATCATGTGGTACTTAATATATTTTTGCTTCAGGCTTTTGTTTTTACTCCTAGGACCACTTCTCTGAATTGATAACAGGTCTGTGCAAATGCTACATCAATTTTAAGACAATTCATTTTTTTACACCTAACTGCTTTAGAAAGAGTACCAAGTCCAGAATCTTGGCTGGAACGGAGAATAAGAGCTCACCTAGGCCAACTCTCTTTTCAGATTGAAAACACAAAGGTTCACAAAAAACCTATAATTTGTCCAAAGCATGTGCCTCTTTAGGGGCAGTTAGAAAGAGGGTCCAGACTTCCAGCTTTTAGTCCAGTGCACTGACTCTGTGGTCTACAAAACAATCCTTAATAAGCAAACGGGAGAACACTGCAGGCCAAATTTTTACTTGTAGTCATACAAGTTTCACCAAAGAGGAGACAAATGTTTGACCCAGTTTATCTAATGTAAGAAAGTCAATTCATATCCCAACTTACTACAGACATGCACAGACACAGACACACAGACATACACACACACGTTTCACAAAATAATTTATATCC
Source organism: Tapirus indicus (assembly GCA_031878705.1). NCBI lineage: Eukaryota > Metazoa > Chordata > Mammalia > Perissodactyla > Tapiridae > Tapirus > Tapirus indicus. The sequence goes on from CM062933.1 coordinate 14,378,692, forward strand.
TTACTTGATACACTGTTATGTTCTTCTATTTTATTTCATTAAAACAAAAACAAAACTGGTTGAGATCCACTAAATTGTTTTCAAGACCAACCACCAAAGTTAGAAGAAAAAGTCAGAGTACACAAAGAGAATAATGAATGGATTTCAAGCAACTGGCAAGAAAAGTAGAAGAGGCATTTTCCTTTTTCTAGTCTTGAATTTTATGAAAAATGAGGTGGACAACCCTCAGGACAGGAGTCTCCCTGCTCAGGATGCCAAGCCACACCCCACCTCATGGCTCCTTCCACCTTCTACATGGCATCTCCTTCCCCAGAGTGATTGCACCGTGAAGAGGCCGCTCTGGCCCAGGCACACACTCTCACCCGTCTCTTCCGGTCCCTTTGGCACAACATGCTGGCAAAGAAGAGCTGATGCTTGACTTTAATAATTTCAGATGATATTTTTCTCTAGAGATCTGAGCCTATTTTGTCAGCTCCTGATACATTATCTTAGAGTATAATTTCTTCCTTTTGTTAACAGTCTCCCCTATTAGATAGTAAGCTCCTTGAGCAAACCAAACAAGGGTCCTTGTTTTGTTTACTGCTAGATCCCACTGAACATATAATAGGTGCTCAATAAATATGGGTTAAAAAGAAAACTTGATGAACATTATACAAAGAAATGACATCAGATTTCAAAACATTCCAGTCATTATTAAATGACTTTCATCCCCTGGACTGACCAGGCTTCCTTGCTCCAGGACTTTGTACTTATTCTTCCCTCTGACTGGCACATCATCCTGTCTTCCCCTCTGGGTAGCCACTTCTCTTTCACCCGGATCACTTTCTCTGGGAAGCCCTCTCTGATTCCACAGATTCTTGTGCTTCACTGATATACTCTCACCGTACCTTATTCTTCCCTTATCTTAGAAAGATGGCCTATTGAATGCTCTACATCTCCAAGTTGACAATAAGCTTGAGCAGGATGGAACATTAATACAGTGCCTAGCACATAGTATGCACTCAATTAAAATTTTCGCATGCATACATGCATGGAAAGTTATGTACTTTTGGCCTGAAAACAAACCCAACCCAAACACACAAAAGCACTCTAAGAAACACTAATATAAAAGACCAAGTCCTGGTAAGTATTTAATAGGTATGGGAAAATGAAAAATCACTGTGGAGAGAGAAATGATAGTAGACAGATTATCAGAACAAGATTTAAAATGAGACATGCCACTATATTTATATATTATTGTTATTATTAATAGTGCTCACCCATTTTAACAGAGAGTCATATTACTATAGCAGGCACTAGAATTTTGGAGAAAAGATTCTTGAAGGAAGAAAAAATATCCTACTGATGGAGAATTGGAGTTAGGCTCACTGTTTTTCCTATCCTTCTCTCTATATTCACCCAGAAAACTACAAAATGCCTAGATAACAGGGAATAAATAAACATGAAGCAATCATTCCTTTTTATTTGTTGTTTGTGTTGGGTGTGTGTGCATGCTTGAAAGTAGATGTGTATGTGTATGATGCATAGTATATGATGTATATATTTTTTTTTCAGATTTTAAATATCAAATCCAGAGCTTTTAGAAAGCATGTAGCTGATATTTGGATCCCAAAATTTCTAAAATTTAGACAGAGGAATAAATCAAACCTTCAACTGGGGATAGGATAGGAACAGAAAGCTCGTCTTTCATTTTTGAACCATCCAAGGCCTAGAAAGATGAACAAATCGCAGTCCTCAGTGCTCAGATACACAACTGCCTGTGCAGTCAGAAAACGGCAGATTCAGGAACAGAATCATACATTCCTGATTATCAGTCCCGCAGTCTTTCCTCTATACCACACTGCCCAACATATACTTTAATTTTGTCATTTGGATACATGTGATCATTTTTATTTATAGCCTCCAGATCTGCAGATATAGGACTTGTAGTTTCTAGTATTACTCTATATGAAAATGTATCACAGATTTCAACCCTCTCCTGCTCTTTGGTACAGAAATAGGGGCACATTCTCCTTTTTAAGAGATATAGGTCATTTATACAACAAAAATTTCTTTAGCTCCTATCATTGTGCAGTCATCTTCTGATGAATCAAAAGAGCTTCCCCAATCACCACCTGGGGGGAGGAGGGGGAGTACATTTGTTTCAGAAAGAAAGCAGCCACAACTCTCAGGGCTATCTCTAGCACCCGCCCTGCAGAATGAGGAGGATGGCCTCATCTGACTGCTGTCTCTGAAGAATACACTGCCGAAGACCTTGGAGTAGATCCAGTTCTTTTAGGAAAGCAATATGGTTGCAGCCTCTTAGAGCTCTAACTTACTCTGAATTCTGCTCTATAAGAAAGGCTGTTTTAGAGTAATTCCAATTTATTCTTGCTAATTAATATTACCAAGTTCATAAGGAGGAGCAGATATATGTTACCATAGGTCACAGACAATGTTTACAAAATTCAGACAGCTAGTATGGAAGGTTTCAAGCTTACTTTTCCCTGGCTCCAAAGTTCTTACCTATATAATCTGAATAGAATTCACAAAGCATTTATTTTATTTGACTTTGAATATTTTCACCTTTCTTTTATAAATCCTTAAAGTCAAATAATCATAAATGACTGTATTTTAGTTTGTGTTAAAAAAAAAAAAAAAGAAAAACTAGAAAGGATCCTGGACATGATTTAATGAAAAGTCATATTTTTAATTAATAAAAAAAAGTTTTAAGACAAAGACCAAATCTTACACCCAATTCTGAGCTCCTTTACAACATACCACACTGCTTCCTTTCTCCCTCTTCACGCAGATAACTACAGAACATGCAATTTAAGGACAATTCTATATAGTATCTTCCTTACCTTGCTAGATTATAGAGACAATTTAGGAAAGAGGACAGCAGAATATAAAGAACCTCAGAGTAGGCAGAACTAGATTAAAATCCTGACTCAGGTGCTTTTGATACATAGGCATTGTGCTCTGTGCTACACAATCTTTAGGCTCTAGTCTACGCTGCTCTATGCTATTCAATTCTTAAGCTACGTAACCTAGAGCACGATGCTTGGAATCTGCCAGAAGGTTGCTGTTGGGATCGAATGAGCTAACCTATCTGGTAGACATTTGGTAGACATCAGGGGACATGACTCTGTTAGTCTGCTTTCCTGTTAATTCCTGAGGTTATTCTGCACTCAGTTCATGTAGAAAAATATGATAATGCATTGCATAAACAGAAGAATTTTTCTTCCATTCCATTTCCATTTCCTTCACTTCCATTTTAGACAACAAGAAAATTAAATAAACTGGAGAAACTAAACCCCCATGCGGTTCACTCTACTTATTCAATACATGCTTTAGCATAAAACTATTAATGGTAGTAAGGCAAATAATAGACTATTTGGTTTATTTTCATTCTATTCTTTGTCAACCTGAATTGGAAAAGGCTCGCTATTCCATGAGGTTATTTATGAATTAAAACCAAAGTTTTTTTTCTGGCTTTGAAACAGAATATCTTGAGCTCAAAATGTCTCAAGTTGGAAGGTTGTGTCACAGACGTGAACTCCGGAGCACCGTACCCCACGTGCTCTACTTTTTCAGGAGACGTGTATCAAGTTCTAGGCAGCCCAAGTCCCCTACAACAAATATACAAAAATATACCTGTGGTGTTGGTCATTTGCTCACTCAGTTTCTCATGCCACAATCTCTCACATGAAAGAAAAACGTAAAAGAAGCACATATCAAGATCCTAATGTTCTGGATACCAAGGTGTTAAAAGAATAAGGCTCCTATTTGTAATGGCTTATTAAATGCCTTGGGGGAGGGATGTTGGGGGTAGAAGGAAACACCATTTTTTAAAATGACTTTTATAAGCCTGGTATTGTGCTAGATGCTTCATCCACACTATTCTATACAATTCAGACAATAATTCTAAGAGGTAGATATTGTCATTCCCATTTTATAGATGAAAAACCAAGGTACATCCACCAAGGTACAAAAATTGGATGAGAATCCCACCAGGTTTGTCTAGTTCTAAAGTCTATCCTGAGGTTCAGGCATTAGTTTGTTTTTCAATTGAATGACAAATCATTCTTGTGCATTTTAATAGATTCATGAAAAAATTTCCATAAAGATTTCTGAAAACTAATTATGAAAGTTAATCCCACACCCCATAAAGGATACAAACATGTTTCACCCACCAGCCTGCCACATTTCTCACAATTAAATCTAAACAAAAAAGCACAAGAGCCAAAACAAACTAAAAAACTGAAGGCTTCTATTCTTGTGGATAAGATATACTTCTCTAAGCTGCCAAATTTCTCTATTGGTTACGTAGCATGAGCAATTTTCTCACAGGAAATCTCTTGTATTTATAGCAAGCTAATTACTCTCTAGAAGTGATTGTCATATGGATGGTTTTAGGATTCAATTTTGTCAAAAGCTGGAAAATTAATTCATGCCTCATCCCATGCAAGCCTTATGTTTTAAGAGATTAAAAGCCACTGCAAAGACCTATTACTAGGGTATTCTGAAGACTACCCTTAACTAAATAATCCATTAATCTACTTTTTTTTTTGGATGATATAATCTACAAGACAGTTTGTTTGCTATGATAAGTTCAATGTTCCACCTAATTGTGAAGGAAATATCTGTTTATTAGAAAGAATAGTTTTATATTTTAAAGTTTAGACCAAAAAAAGCCCTTACATCTTAATCTTGAATGTACTATATAAAGACACAGAAACAAAAGATTTCAGCAAATAAAATGCTCACTAATTTTCTTTCCATTTAGGAAATCAGATATATAGGTCTTATTGGCTGCAAAAAGTGAGATGTTCACACTGGTCTCTACCAGTTGGGCAGAGGCCCTTTCCCATCTTTACAAATGTTTTTAATACACACTTTTCTCAAAAGCTACAATATGCTACTCACTACACAGTAACTGTTTTCTCTCAAGAGAGAAATGTAAGAAACATTTTGAAAACTTCAATTTGTTGAAATATGTAACGTCTGCTGAGCTTCTTATTTTGTATAAGCAAAAGTAAATTATGCTAACTTTTGCTACTGTCAAACAAAAAACATTTAAAATGATTACCAATTTTGATGCTTACTCTAATTTTTTTCAGTTGAGTATGGTAACACATTTCAAAAATGATGTCAAGGACACCATTTAACTATAGCAGAATATTAAAACAGAATTTGGTAGAGTCAGCCTACAGTGCGCATCCCTGAAGAACATGGAGAACGTTTTTTATTTCAGAGAAGGCAACATCTATTTCTTAATCTACACTGAGTCCTTCTAAAATGTGTGACCTTTACTATCACAGTAAAGGTCTCAGCAATGATGAGGCTTTTGTTTAAGCAACCTTAAAAAGTTGAACAGGTTTCCAAGACTACTCATTAACATATAGAGCACCTACTATTCATATACTTCAGTCTGTGAGATACATACTTTCCCATTTCAAGCCACGGAAAGTTTCAGTGGCAAGTAAAGATACACAATCTTATAAGGTGAATAAGAATACAGGAAAAGATTTCACAGGCAGTATGTCATTATTTGCAAAGTGAGTGACACAAATCATACACCACTCCCAGAAAGAAAGGACTACTCCTTTCCGGAAATTGGTTCACACCTCCCTTATGGCTCTTACTGTATTATTCTTTGCCTTTTAGCTATTTGTACACATATCTTATGTTCCTTGAGAGGACAGATTTTATATTTTTCATTTCTGAATCCCACCACAGTATTAAAAAATACCTAGCACTTGGTACCTACTCAATAAATGTTCCTTTGAATATCTGAATAAATGAATGATTGATGATGATGATAAATGTGATGAAGACAGCAGCCACACTCAGGGCCAAGCACTGTTCTAAGTGCTTCACATGCATTCACTAATTTACTATTAGTTTTCTCCACTTTACAAAGGAGAAAACAGGTATAGAGAGAAGAAACAGCTTGCCTCCACTCATTTAACTCCTTCACACCCTTCTTCTTGGCTTAACGGTGACTTCCTTAGGGAGGTCTTCTGTGACCCATTAGACAGAGCTAGCTACCCTTGCCATCCATCCAAATAGTCCCTTTATTTCCCCTATCATTGTAGTTATCACTCCTGAAGAACTTCTTCAACCGGCAGTCTTGTACATTACACAGTAAGCTCCATGAAGGCAGGGACCACATCAGTCTTATTCACTACTCTAATCCCAGTGCTTGTCAAAGTACTTGGCACCTAATGGGTGCTTAATGAATATCAGTTTAATGACTGAATGATGCATAACATGTAGCAGGTATTCATTAAATGTTCATTTAACAAATAAGTAACAAAAATGAGTGAATCTGAGGTGATGTTGAAATAGTCAATGCAATTGCCCAGTAGGCATCTGAAGATGTAAAACTGAGGTTTAAGAGAAGAATGAAGATTGGAGGTAAAGATTTGATAGTTATTTGCAGATTATCCAGTTATAAATGACCACGACAAAACTGTGACATTATGACTGACCCATTTCTGAATACATATTATTTGCATATTCAGAAGAACTCAACATCATATGTTTAAGTTGTAAGCCTCCAAGATAAAAATTCAGAAAGAGTTCTTATTAATTGCCAAACAGATGAAACCATTCTTTAAGAGGTTCCTGTTAACAATAATATGTGCTTTTATGAGAGTGCCTGGAATCTTCCATTTGCATACTTCTAGTTGGGTAGAAAAGCTCCCAGCTTATATTAAAGCTACTGCGTGTTTTCTTTAAGATGACCATGGTGAAGCTGAAATTTACTGCTATCATGATTATATACCATAAGCACTCAGACATTAGAGATAAGCTCTGTGTTGTACAGACAAGCAAAATATCTAAATCTGCGGACAGACTTATAAGAGGAATATGGATTATAAGCCGAACTGCACTGCTACTGCTAGGAGAAAAGTGAAAGATCCTGTAAGGCAACGACTGACAATTGACTAGAAAGCAGAACTGATTCAGTCACTTTGCTTGAGAAACTTGAAGATATACATGTGCAAGTTAAATTGGAAAAACTATTTTAAGTTTCAAACCTGTTTTACATCACTTGGTATGGCTGTGAGCAGCAGTGACAGAGACATCAGCGACTGCCACAGTGAAGAAAGGGAGACTTTGAGTAGAGGCAGCAGGCTCCCTGAAGAAAAGAAACCACTGCAAATGAAAGAACATTATTTCTGGGCACAACTGCTGATGCTTTTTGCCGTCTTGGCTGTATTCACACGTATATGGCCAGTAACTAGAATCACATTCAAATATTTAGGAACACAAGAGCAATGTGTATAATTAAAAGAAATAAAGGTAAGGCCGTAGGCCCTTTAAACAAACAAAACACTACCACTAGTGTAGTCCTGCCTTAAGGAAAACATGGAATTAGCACCCCCTCATTATGAAAAGAAAAAATAGGGATGCAATGTCAGTGAATGAAACTACTCTACTTACCAGGAGGATGTAGAGAAACCTTTAGGTCCACTTGCCACAACTTTTGGATATATATAATTGGGTGCAAATTAAGATTACTGATTTAAAAAGTTTAGTTACCTGATTTTCAGCACTTATTGGCAGGGGGAAAAAAAAGTAGCAGCAAGAAAAGAACTGCCAGAATTTGACTTTGAGAAATGACAGCTGACAGCAAATCACAACCACTAAGGCACTGTAATCTTAGGCCACTTTCTGAGGCAGCACTGGCTTAAGAGATATTAACAATTCCTGAGCCATCACTTTACTAAAGCACAGGCATGATGATATTCAAGATGATATTCAGAAGTTATATAAATCACAGACACTTTAAGAAGGTAGGGATACTTCCAATATATCAAAGGAAAAAAATTAACTTAAATGCTTGCTTAAAAAAGCTACATGGGAAATATTTCACTAAATGATGATGATGTTGGATAAGTGAAGTCTTCACTGTCTCACATTTCTATAGAGCTTGTTCTTTTCAATGCATTGTTGTAATGGGCTGACTCCCCTGAAATATTTGATCAACATTCTTGAATGAAAAATTTAAATCAGCAATATTTATGCAAAAACAGTGTTTTGAGAACAAAGAGAATGGACTTAGGGAGTCAGAAAAACCTGGGTGCCAATTCCAATTATATCATTTACTGATTGCATGCAAGTTATTTAATCTCTCTCTGTCTCAATTTTCTCATCTTCAAATACAAGTAATATTTACTTTATAAAACTGCTATAAATATTAGAAGGTATAATATGTCCTCGGCACATAATATGTTGCTCAATAAAAATAATTTATTTTGCTCTTTATAAAAATACCTTATTTTTTTCTACACCTGGTACAATTAAAATCAGATGTTACAATTCCACTATGCCAGAGCTAAGTTTTCTAAAATTATCATCGATCTTACACAAACATCTAACTTTGAAAATAATGTCAAAGTTTGATATTTCCAAAAGGAAGAATACATATCAAACCAGAAATACACAAATTCTATTACTGGGTAGCATATCACTAGAGTACAGGTTTCTGCTTCCAGATTACTACCATGTAGAAACACTGAAAGAAATGTTTAATGAAAATGGTACACTATAGGAACTAGATTTTTACATTTATTTATTTATAAATAATTATTTATTTTTAACTCAATAATAAACTCTGGATGCTATGTTTTTAAAGTCACAGTTTTGAAGATAACTCTCTGAAGAAGCTGTGAATGCAACAACAAAGCGTAATTATCGCCTTCAATGGGAAAAAGGGTATAATGAACTGATTTCTTTCTCACAACAAAAATCTGCATTGAACAAACTTGAACCAATCAATCTGTGGTCTTTTTCCAGAATATAATTTTCCTGTGTCTAATAGACTTGGGCTTAATCTTAACTTCTCAAGAGACAAAAAAGAGATGAACATAACTGAAATAACAACTATGGGAAGCAGGATCTTCCATGACTTGAACTGTCAGATTCAAAGACATAACTAGCCACGTTAAGAAAGGTTCTCTAGAGCATTCACTTCCTGTCACAAACAATAGTTCAAACCTGAGGAGCAACAGAATGTCGGAAACAACAAATAGAAACATTAATTTGAAGTATTTTTATATTAGTTCTATTTCTTTGTTTCTCTTAGAAACTACACCTCAAATAACATGAAGAAGATAAGAAAGTATTTTACGACCTGACAGTCATGACTTTAGGAATCCAGGACCCTTTTGTTATTGCCCATGTCAGCGACCAGTATTATTAGTTTCTTTAGCTGGAGCCTAAAGAAGCCATCTGAAATATTGATATGAATTACCAAGAAAATGTCAGTTCTTTATGCTGAGCTTGGTTGTTACCTAAAATTTTGATGTTTCTCTAAAAAGGTATTAGGGTTTTTCCCCTCCCAAGTTCCAACTTAGAAATTCTTAAAGTGGTCTGTATAGTCTTGCTGTCAGTATGTTTTGTTTTGTTCTTATTCTCTTAACACCAATTTACCTCTTCAACCACATCTTCTATTACTTCCTGATATAAACCTTTGCTCTTGTACCTACGGCAAGTCTTTATAGCTCCACACTTCACACTTTCTATTTTCCTAAAACACCTGTCATCTTTCTATCCCCACAGGGGGTAAACTGAGAAAGACTAAAAGACTCTCTCTCTCACAACCTACTATTCACTTGATTGGTAGGACAACACAGTTCTTACTTCCTTTGTGAATCCTACCTCAACTGCGCCAGGTCACAGTTCTTCCTCAGCTCTTGACATTTTTAACTAATTCCAAGCATTTGACACATCATGCCCTATCTTGTGTTGTTAATTATCTTTTTACAAAGAGATTTCTTCCATCTCACCTATCAGACTATAAATAAGTTGGGGGCAGATAAAATATCTTATTAATCTTTATATCCTCAGTCTCCACCAAAATATCTTGTGCATATATATTTAACTGATGTTTCTTTTTGACTAGCAGGTAAGTTTTGAGATGTATAATGGACAAGAGAATAGTATGTATAGTCAAGGGAACAGGGAAATGTAAACATTAGAGAGGAGTAGCAGTTAGGGAAAATAAGGGCACAACAGGATGGGAAAGCCTGATGGAAGAAATTTACATTTGCTACAGTGGGCAATAGGAAGACACTGTTGGTGAAAATTTAAAAAGGAAAAAAGGAAACTAACACCGAATAAGCTTATGAAAGGTTCTGAGGGCCATAAATACGAGGTTGAATTTATGGTAGAGAATGCCAAGATGCTTAAAATAGAGACTATCAAGGAGTGGAAGGTTTCGGGAAGGAAAGTGATGTGGTACTTGAAGTCACTCAGAAGAGGTAGACGTTAACTGTCCTAGCCAACAGAACTGACTGAAGCAGAGACCCGGCCTCAAGGAAGGTGGATCTACAAAGCACACTTGGGACCCCACCAAGAATGAGTGGAATTCAAAAGAACAGACTCGTCTTTACTTTTTTCTCCCAAACTATAATTTTTCATGATTTTATTGATTTAATAAATCAATCGGGCCAGTAAAGGCATTTGAAAATCATCATCAGACTTAAGATTTTATTTATTATGGATAAGAATGACTCCTACAAGAGCCTAGGAGACTACTATATCTTTTAACAGGATACAATAGCATGGAACATTTCATTTCTAATAGCAACTTACCCTCACCAATACAATTTCTACCTTTTCCTTGTGTGGCTCCATTCTACTCCAGAAATCTCCACTTTGTGACAACTAATGACCTATATCATGTGCATATTACCTTATTTCATTCACCCTTTTGCTAAACCATAACCACGCTGAGAACACCTCCTTGCTTATTCTCACAGACGCTGCCTTTTACATCATCCAATTACCCTTGTGCTATGCAACCAACCTACTCATCCTAAAACTTAAAAAACATCTGTTCCTTCTCCTTGCAATTCTGCTATAATTCTTTTTGCAGCTAAAATCAGCCCTGAGTCATCAAAATGCCTCCAAGATACACTGATCTTGAAAAACATTTAAATGTTTTACTTCCAGCTATAAAGCATACTCAACTTTGAGCCAGAAAATAAGAAACTGCTTTTCACTGTATCTAGCAAAACTGCCACACCTGGTTGAAAAAAAAAAAATCTTGCAAATGAGATATTAACTTTTTCTTTCTGAGCTAATCACAGAACTCAAAAAGCTCAGGTAATTTGTTTATATTCCTGATTTCCTACCAGCTAGCTATTTTTTAAAGAAATAAAGTAGATTTCTAGAGACTGTTTCAAATTAATAACCATATAATACTTTCCCCCAAATCTCTTGGATATTAAGAAGGAATAAAAATAAAATAAAAAGCATTTAATACAAAAGAAATACAACAAGTAGGACTGGCCCTTCTAAAAAATGATGGCTGAGCAGAAATATATCACACAATAAACATCAAAATAGATGCTTTGGGAACAGAAAGGAAAATACTTCATAACTATATCAGAAGATATTATAATTAGAAGTCTTTTAATATCTCAGAGATCACAAATGTTCCCAATACAAGAACGCTCAGCTCTTGCTATTAACAATTAATGAAGATAAACACTCAGTGATGACTAAATAAGCAGCAGAGGTGAGACTGTAACTTTGAGCTCTTTACATCTCTTTTTATGTAATAAAACACAATAACTCTCTGTCTTGAACCTTGTGGTGAAACTACATTTCCTTTGGTCAAGTCAGTTAGTCCAGTCAGTTTCTGAACTAGTATTACAACAATTACAGCACTAACTTTGGCCTACTGCACAAGCAAAACTCAGATGGGCTTCAACGCCTATAATAATATACTATATATGATAACACAACATAAACAGTAACTAGACAACACTAAAGTAATACTCCCTAGGAGGCAATATACTGTAACTGTACTACCTGTTGGGGATGTAAACTTGGGTTTGTCCACTCAGCCTTCTCTGTCTCTGTAGAACTCGAAATACTAAAAGTACCAACACTTTATGGGTTGTTTGAGAACTAATTAGAACAGTGGTTCGCCCATAGTGCTCAATAAATGTTGGCTATAATAATTTTTTGTTTGATAACAGTACTAACTATAACTGTTCATGCTTTTGGTTTTAAACAAATAAATTATCCTGTTTTCCTCTTTTATGTTAGAAAGTTTTCAAATACTAACAAAGAAGAAAAAAGATGAGATATCCAAAGAGATATCAATATGGTTATGACACTTGATGATAAAATAAAAAAAATTATTATACATTAGGGATATATTCAATTTAAATATTCTTTCACATTTTTTTTCAAAGTCTCAGCCTCCTTTGACAAAAGTAAAGTTTTACATTAAATGAATTTCTCACTAGATAACTGCTTTTATTAGCCAAGACTTAGAAAGTTGAATCTGATTCTAAAATACTGCATGTAATCTACTAAGAAGAAATTCTGGATAGTCAAATAACCTAAAATGTCATTTTGTGCCTATCCACATAGATTCTGGATAGATTAATTTGTTAAAAATGAGTGTATATATACATGTGTTCACTGCTAATGCTCTGATCTGGTGACACTGTAGAAAGATTTTAAATATTAATATTTAAAATATTTTAGTAAAACTGTGAATATCCAAATGGTACCTCAATTCTGACTTGAATTTGCAATGTTAAACTTAAACTTATAACAGTTTCTCCGAACCTTATATTTCATTGCATTTAGTATAGTTTGTGAATTTCCTGAACTACAAACTTGTCATTTTTACTTACTGGCAAATAATTCTATAGACAATGAAATTTTGGGATTTGGAAAAAACAAATATTTAGCTCAATATTTAGAAAAAAACTATTTTAAGAGAGTATTAGATTTACTTGACTATATTTCTTAATTCCTGTCTTAAAAAATTAAAGATCCCTCCTGCTCACACCCACAATATTTTTTTACTACAGAGGTGCCACTTACTGCAACAGTCTCAAACTTCTGAAGGTGCTCAAGGTAGCACTTTAATCCAACTTGAACTTTGGCAACATATACGGATTTGTATTCTCTAGTCTCAGAGTTTGAGTTTGTTACTGTTCTTGAAGAGACAACAAAGAGAATACAGTCTGGAACTTGCCTAACTGTCTGAATCATGGCCATAGAACACTTGAAATGGGTCTTTACTGTAGTCTCTGCATTTTAGGGGAAAAGGTTGTTTTTTTGAAACTTTATTAGGCAAGAAGACAAGTGAATATTCCTTCATAACTATTTACTGAAGAAAAATTTTTTTCCTTTTGTGGAAATAAAGTAAAATATATAACTTCTAGATGTCTAATATAAATCTAGATCAGAAACTGTAGCATTATTTGTCAGAAAAATGACTTCAGCAATAGTCATTTTACATATAATCTTTTATACTTACAAGGTTATCAATGCCTTTGAAATTAAGTCAGACAACTACTTCTTTTTGCTGAAGAAGACTGGCCCTCGGCTAAAATCCATGCCCATCTTCCTCTACTTTATATGTTATACTTTATATCACAGCACAGCTTGATGAGCAGTGCGTAGGTCCACATCCAGGATCCAAACCTGTGAACCCCGGGCCGCTGAAGCAGAGTGCGTGAACTTAACCACTATGCCACTGGGTCGGCCCCAACTACTTCTTTTTGGAAGTAAAATATTGGTAGGAAAAAACACAACAGGATGAAAAGTACCATGTTATTTCCTTTCACCAAAATAGAAGGTCCACTGCATTATAAGTACCTAAGTAGGCCTGATAACATTTACTTTTTTGAGAACTTTTCAAAATTACAAAACAGAACTGTTTATTCTTTTTCTCCCTAAACCACGTTTAACAAGAACTCTGCTTGATATGATAGTCTAGTTTTTAAAAAAACTAGAATTCTAATATTTTTCTATAAAGTATCTAGCTCAAGAGAGATGGAAACTCATTGGAATTTCCAGCTAAGAAAAATGCTAACTTTCTTAATTAGATAATAATTTGAGGACTATGTTTAAAATGTTCTCAGAAAAATGTATTCACAAAATCTACATTTCAAATAAAGCTACCTATATTAACAATAATTTACAACTATATCTTAAGTTAGAAAATAAAATTAATTTATATTGCCTCAAAGATATTTCAACTCAAGATGTAACAGAGATTAAAAAATAAAGTTTTAAGAGAGTGAATATATACATAATTAGAACCAGAGTTTTAAATACTTTGATGAACTTCATGGTAAATACTTAATGGTTAAAACAAAACAAAAAAAAAACAAAGCTCATAGATACAGAGAACAGATTGGTGGTTTCCAAAGGCAGGGGGTGGGAGAAATGGGCGAAGGGGGTCAAAAGGTACAAACTTCCAGTTATAAAATAAATAAGTCATGGGGGTGTTATGTACAGCATGGTGACTATAGTTAATACTGTACTGCATATTTGAAAGTTGCTAAGAGACTAGATCTTAAAAGTTCTCATCACAAGAAAAAAAGAAATTTGGGGTAACTATGTAAGGTGATGGATGTTAACTAGACTCACTGTGATCATTTCACAATGTATACAAATATGGGATCATTATGTTTTGCACCTGAAACTAATATAATGTTATATGTCAATTATACCTCAATTAAAAAAAACTTAGTTTTCTGGGCATTCTTAAATAATAATGTTAACAAATATTTATTGATTGATTTTATGTCTCAGGCACTAGGCTAAATGCTGAGGATACAGAAGTGCACAAGACACAGCCCAGCCCTACAGGGCTTGCAGTCTTGCAGATATGTTTTCTAAGGACATGAAGATAAGAATACCAAAACTGAAACATGTGTGACTACAGGCCTTAATTATTACTCAATTATTTACTCAACTGCAGGAGGACCACTACTACAGAATACTTCTTGGAACTCTAGTCTGCAATTACTATGACTTGTTAGTAAACAATGCATGATTTTTAACATCCAGAAAGTTACAATATGGGCTCACTTGAGAGCCCTGCAGTGACCCTGAAGCACTCTGTCAGCAAGTGTGCAGAATAAAAAGTCACCAGCAACTTAATAGCTATTGTGTAGAAGTAGGGCGACTTTTGGCTTCCATGAGTTTGCGGGGTTTTTTAAAGCTTCCTTCACTTTTTGAAGCTATTTTCAACAAAGGGATAACTACGTCCTCCCTTATTACCGTCATATGAGACACTGAAAATTTGCCTCTTCATTTACAGTACTACAGAAAATTTAGCCATTATTCAATGAATATGTCACACAAATCTAGATCTGACTCCATTGCTTTCTCTCAATTTCTCACCTCCATTTCTTCATATTTTTTCATCTAGGGGAGATCTTTCCTTTATTTCTTTCCCTATCCTCAAAATACATGAAATCACTTGGAAGACAGAGCAGCTCCCTTCTGTTCTTGAGAATTAGGATTTTTTTGAAACAAAATCGTTTTACTTGGCTCCATAAAACATCTTAATTCATTTCTCATTTATCTTTTCCTATATTTTCTTCCTCCATCTTCCCAGCAACAATGACATCTCATCATTTTCTTCCCCTCCAAAGCCACTCCAAGGGCTATCATCAACACAGGGGCAGGGAAGCTTCCTCACTATCATCTGCATCATATAAATGTGGCATTCTCCTACCAGAAGCATATGGCAGGATTAGCTGGACAAGTCCTACCCTGCAGCAGTGTTTGCCAAACTGTGAGTCGTGACTCATTTTCCAAGAGAGAAGTTAATTTAGTGAGTTGAGACTAGCATTTAAAAACCAATCAACAAAAAAATAAACAGAACAGAATGGAAAATATAGCTATTGCATCACACTTACTTTGAAACTTCGGTTTACACTGTGTGTGTATAAATATACATATGTGTCCGTGTACTGGATCTCAATGGAAATATGTTTCTTACATTCCTACAGGTCATGGTCAAAAATTTGGAAGCAACTAAACTAGGATACTCAGTTCTAGGGACTGCATGTTTATCTGATGTAATACTTCAAATATTTTAGAGATTTAAAATATGGATGTTCAATAGTTTCTTTTAGTAAAAAGTGTTAATTTTTTTAGTCAAAAAGCCACATATTTTCTAAAAGATCACCAGTCAGTAAACAAACCAAATCAATTTTCCTAGTTTTTTCAGTATTTCATAATAGAGACCCAAATAAATACTTTATCTTTAAATTTAATTTAGCCTAAAAATTAAAATTGACAAGTTATTAGCCATCTTGAAAATATTTTAAGTAACAACAATCTGAGCTCAATATACCTTAAAGGAAAAATAGTCTACTTTTTTTTAATGGAAAAACATCTGAGGGAATGGTTTGATGAATTTTCAAATATAATTTCAAAAATGAAGAACAGATCATTACTTCTTTGCATCTATTGCATTTGCGTATGAGTACAAACATCAATCTTATATTTCCTTGGCTGTAAAGGAATTTTTAAAAATTCAAGCTCAGAAAGCTCTGAATATGAGACTGTGACTGTGACTAATGGCACCGAGTCCCTCAGCAGGGATGGAACCAGGCTCTGAGGCAGAGAATAACTTAGCTGTACTGCCTCACACTAACGGTTATATTCCTTAGTTTTCACCTATGGCTGCTGCATGGAATTCACAGTGAAAATACAAAAGACATTTTTCAGCCGTTCTGCAGTGTCAAAGTGGAAACCATGTCTGACTCAGCCTCACAGCCTCATATACTTCTTGGGCTGTCAGAACTGGAAGAGGCAACGAAGACCAAGCCCTGCGGGGAGGGACAGCCCTGTGGCCTTGAGACCTCCCAGAACAACCCTTGAGGTGATTAAAAGTGATGCTGACAGGCTTCAATCCTTCTTGGTTTTATGAATTCTGTCTGCTGAGTGGAGCCTCCAGGACTAGAAACCTATGAGAATAGCATTACGATTTTTACTAGACTGTGAAATGCTCTAGAAAACAACATAGAATAATAGGTAGAAAATGTAAACTACTACTTAAACTTGAACATGTCTACAAAAATAAGTTATGAATAATAGAATATATACACACAATTAAGATAAAGGTATTCTGCAAAGATATAGAAAAATAACCTCCCACCAAAGAAAGGACTTCTGAAAAACTTCTGATAGCTTGAAAGCATACAAACAAGAATTAAGCAAAATTTTGTTTTAATCAAAATTTCCCCTTTTAATTTCAAAGACTGCATATAAAGGTATAATGGACCATATCTCTTAAGAAAACCCTAAGTCATGTACAGCCCAGTACATTTAGAAACTTAATTTCAATAAAGTCGAAAGAACTTAGTCTTGGATAAGGGTGAAATCTGCTTCATTTATAGCACAAGACAATAGCTGTGGATATGTGAGGCAACTCCTTTCTTATTCTGTATTACAACTCATTATAAAATGATCAGTGTTAAGTTATTATATTTTAGGATAAAAAAAGAGAATAACCAGTCTAAAATCAAGTCCTTCAGATGACATATTTCCCCTAAAAACTTAAATTTATGTTCTCAATATCTTTTTGGTTAATAGGAAAACATATTTTATTCACTTTTTAGGATTCTTAATTTGGGATCCTTAAATGCAGTTCAGTGGGGTCCATGAACCCTCTAAAAGTAAAAGTGCATGTGTGTAAATTTTTCTAGGGAGAGAGTCCATATCTTTCATAGGATTCTGAAAGGGATGAATGATCTGATTACAGTCAATGCTTTGGGTGAAAGTTATATATCAATGGACTGAGGTTATTTGAAAAAAGAACCTTCCAGATGACTTATAGAAGATGTTAAGAGATAAAAGGTAATTCCAAAAAGTCGAAATTTTGTTGTTAGTGATGTTGAGTCAATTTCCAACTCCTAGTGCCCCTGTGTATAGCAGAGCAGAACCCTGCCCGGCCTTTTTGCACCATCCTCTCCCCTTCCCGCACTATATCAGACAATGCTCTGCTGCTATTCATAGGGTTTTCATGGCCAACTTTTTTGGAAGTGAGTGGCCAGGTCCTTCTTACTAGTCTTAATCTGGAAGCTCCATTGAAATCTGTACACCACGGGTGACCCTGCCGGTACTTGAAATACTGGTGGCATAGCTTTCAGCATCACAGCAACATGCAGCTGCCACAGTATGACAACCAACAGACGGGTGGTGTGGTCCCATGACCAGGAAACAAACCCAGGTGATGGTGGTGGAGAGGAATCTTAACCACCAGACCACCAGGGCTGGCTAAGCTGGAATAACTGCCCCTAAAAATAATGAAAACCGGAAACTAGCATGAAGATGTACTAGCCTAAGACTACCATGAAATCCCATGTTTGTACACATTTGTGTCTTTATCTAGGGCTTGGATAGAAAACCAAAACTAAAAGATGGGTAGTAATGGAAGAGTATGTGTGTGTGCGCGTGTGTGTGTCTGTAAGAACAGTTGTAATGATTTATGTTATATATTAATAGTACAGATATCTATTGTCGTGTTACAGAAAATTTGCGAACTCATTTAATATTTGTCCAAATATCTATTTTCATTTTTGTGTGTTTCTTTTTCTCTTACTGATCTTTATAAAATGAAGCTTCTTTTTAGAAATACAATTGTAAAATGTCTCTTTAACAGAGCCTCTAACACCAAGTTACTCACGCTTAGTGCTGTGATGTTAATGAATGAGAATTCCTTTTCCTAAATATTTAAGTGAACAATTTCCTATCTTGATTTATGAAAAAAAAATCCTCTCGAGAAAAACAAAGCAGTTTCTATTTATTACAGGTTATATCTGATATCTATGCCACACATAGTATCATTACATTTAGGTTAGTGGGAGAAAAATGAACATAAATATTGGTATTTCATGTCCTAAAAAAGTCAGGTGCAAGGCAAGGGAGGAAATGAACCTTAAATTTCTAGCTTAATCTCAAGCATTTAAACTATGATTTTTCATTGTTCTCCAATTAACTTATAAGTATTCCAATTAGGCAGAGATCTAGATAACATTTTCCTAAGAACCATAGGAATTATGAAAGAACTTCAAAAATTAATAAAGATAAGAAATCCAATCACAGTGTATGAGTGAAACCCTTCCCATAGCAATATCAAAGGAAAAAGATGCCCTAAAAGAATGGACTTTTTTTCTACTGAGTTGATTATCCAGGCATAAAGGATTGACAAAGGATTGACCTGTATCACTGGGCTTGTTAGGAAAGGCCTGGATAAAGAAAGTGTTATGTTAATGAATCAGGTGAGTGATGGAGGAATTATCCTCATACACAGACTACTTTTGAAACAATACGTAACACAAACATACACACACATATTCTTCCTTCCCCTAAATATATCAGATAAGCCTCTCAGTTTTTAGTTATTTCATTTCTATTAAGGAGAAACAGGATTTACCAAGCCAATGAACAGAAAAAAATTGGGCTTTCAGAAATGTTCCTGCAGAAACTTATTAGGATTCATGGCTATACTGTCAAATTCGGTGAACAGGATAGTGAGGGAGGTTTATGAAGAGACCCTTGCCAATTCCACTCGTATTCCAGGGATATTAAAAATAGAAGAAAAAAAAATGTACCTGAATGTCTGTCATTACTTTAGGAATCAGAAAAGTTCTAGAGGGTCCACAGCTTAAGATCCTGATGATGAACTTTTGAGAGTATTTTGATTTAAGTTAAATTAATGGAGGTATTTAAAGAGGTGCTGATGCTATATTAACTAAGATAAGATTTTTCATTTAAAAATGTTAATAATGTGACTAAACCTCCTCAGTATTAAATACTTTGTATGTCCTATTCAGCCTCAGTCTATTCTGAAAATTCCTTGTTTTTCAAAGCATAAAAATTTATCATATATGCAGGTGGAAAGGAATTTAAACTCACATCCCACAAATGAAGAATAGAAAAATAACTCGTGGAGCCAAAAAACAAATGTGAAGAAAAATCAGAAAACTAAACAAAAACCAAATTTTACAGGCCTGTCAGAAAACATTAACAAAAATAACAAAGAAAAAGGATGATCTCAAACTTTCCTTTTCATTAATTACCTTGAAGTTTCAAAATATTACTCTATTTCTTACAGGAAAGCCTAGATGGAATCTATGATTCAACCCTCAACTAATATTACTACAAAAACTTTTTTTTTTTTTGATGAGGAAGATTAGCCCTGAGGTAACATCCATTTCCAATCCTCCTCTTTTTGCTGAGGAAGATTGGCCCTGGGCTAACATTCGCGCCCATCTTCCTCTACATTATATGTGGGATGCCTGCCACAGCATGGTTTGATAAGTGGTGCATACATAGGTCTGCACCCAGGATCCGAACCTGTGATCCCCGGGCCGCTGAAGCAGAACACGCAAACTTAACCACTATGCCACCTGGCCAGCCCCTAGAAAAACAATTTTTGAGGAAAGATTGAATGTTTTCTCTCTAAGATCAGGAACGAGGCAGGGATGTCTGTCCTTACCGTTTCTATTCAACTCTGTACTGTAGGTTTTAGCCAGTGTAGTAAAGCAAGAAAAAGCAATAAAAGGCATCCAGATCAGAAAGGAAAAAGGAAAATTGGCTTTATTAGCAGATGACATAATCATTTATGGAGAAAATCCCTATCAAATCTACAAAGCTACTAGAACTAATAATTGAGTATAGTAAAATTGTAGGATTTAAAGTAAACACATAAAAATTTTAATCATCTTTTTATATAAAAGCAATGAACAATCAGAAATCGAGGGGCTGGCCCGGTGGCGCAGAGGTTAAGTTTGCATGCTCCGTTTTGGCAGCCTGGGGTTCGGGGGTTCAGATCCCGGACACGGACCTACACACCCCTCATCAAGTCATGCTGTGGCAGCATCCCACATACAAAATAGAGGAAGATTGGCATAGATGTTAGCTCAGGGCCAATCTTTCTCACCAAAAAAAAAATAATAATAATAATAAATAAATAAATAAAAAGAAATTGAAATAAAAACACTTTCATAATAGCATCACAAATATAAAATATTTATAAATAAATTTATTTAAAAAATGTGCAAGACCAATACACTGAAAACAAAATATTGCTGACAGACATTAAAGATCTACACAAATGGAGGTACATGTGGTCTTCATGAATTGGAAGACACAATATTGTTCAGGTATCATCTCTCATGGAACTGATCTATAGATTCAGCATGATCCAAATAAAAATTCCAGCAGGCATTTTTATGGAAATTGACAAGATGATTCTAAAATTCACGTGAAAATTAAAGGAACCTAGATTAGCCAAAACAACTTTGAAAAAGAACCAAGTTGGAGGACTTACACTACCTAACTTCATGACTTATTACAAAGCTACAATAATCAAGACAGTGTGGTATTGGTGGAGGGATAGACACAAAGGTCAATGGAACATAATAAAGAGTCCAGAAATAGATTCACACATACACAGTCAACTGATTTTAAACAAAGATGCAAAGGCAATTCAACGGTAGAAAGGATAGTCTTTTTAACAAATGATTTTGGAACGACTGGATATCCACATGCTCAAAAGAAGGGTGGGAGACAACATTCCTCTATACCTTGAACCTTGAATCATACACAAAAATTAACTCAAATGCAAAACCTAAAACTATAAAGATTCTAGAATAATATATAGGAGAAAAATCTTTGTGACTTTGGGTTAAGCAAATATTTCTTAGATCAACACCAAAAGCATGAGCCATGAAAAAAAACTAATAAACCGAACTTCATCAACATTAAGAATTTCTGCTCTTTGAGGACCCTTTTAAGAGAATGAAAAGACAAGCCATAGCTGGGAGAAAATATCTATCTGCAAATCACATATTAGATAAAGGACTTACATCCAGAAGATATAAAGAATGCCCAAAATTCAATAGTAAGAAAATAAAAAACCCAATTAAAAAATGGCAAGATTTAAGCACACACTTCACTAGAGAGGTACAGATGGCAAATAAGCACATGAGAAGATGTTCAACATTATTAGTCATTACAGAAATGCAAATTGAAACTACAACGAAATACCATTACATACCTATAAGAATGGTTAAATTTAAAAAGACTGACCACACCAAATCTTGATGAGAGTGTGGAGGAACTGGCACGCTCACACCCTGCTGTTGAGAAAATAGTTTGGTAGTTCTTTAAACATACAAAATTAAACATACAACTGTCATTTAACCCAGCCACTTCTGTCTTAGGTATGTACCCAAGAGAAATGAAAGCATATATCCATACAGAGATCTGTACACAAATGTTCATAACACCTTTATTTGTAATAGCCAAAAAGTAGAAACAACCCAAATGTCCATCAACTGGTGAAAGGATAAAGAAATTGTGCTATAACCATATAATGGAATACTTCAGCAATAAAAAAAAAATGCACTATTGATAAAAGCAACAACATGGATGAATCTCAAAATAATTATGCTGAGTGAAAGAAGCAGAGAGAAAGAGAGGGAGGGAGAGAGGCAGGGAGAAATACTGTATGATTCCCTTTATATAAAATTCTAGAAAATGTAAATTAATCTATAATGACACAAAATCAGATCAGTGGTCGCCCTGGGGACTGGAAGGGTAAAAGGAAGGGCAAGAAGGGGGAACTTCAAAGGGGCACAAGGAAATTTTGGGGGGTGATGGATATATTTGTCATCTTGAATATAGTGATGATTTCACAAGGGTAAGCATGTCAAAATGTATCTAATTGTACACTTTAAATATGTGCAGTTTACTGTATGTTAATTATACCTCAATAAAGCTATCAAAAATTTTTAATGGCAAAAGGGGTAATCTGATAGATTAATCTATGGCTCTAAATTGTACTCTTCTCAACTGATCAACTGAAGTGTTTCAGTCAAAGTCAACTCTACCACGGGCAAGAATAGTAAAATAATCAATTCTTGAAAAACAATTACTTCCTCAGCACAGATATGCTAAAGCAAATGAAAGTAATAATTCACATTCACAATATTTTTGATACATTGATGGTTATTTGCAGGGTTTTCGTGGGTTCTGGATAAGTGAACTACTTCTATGAAAAGTATACTGGAAAATGAACAATCATACCTTGATTTGTGCAAAGGGTCTTTCATAACCTCCAACATAGAGAAGGCCAACATTCTGAGGGAGTAACCTAGAAAGGAAAAAGAAAGCATTATTTTTAAATACTCTTCCTTAAATGTAAGGTTGTATAATCATCAAAATTTGTATAAGAGATACGTACTGTAAAAAAAAATTGTATCTATGCAATTACTCTTGTCTTTTGCACTATGGGATAGTAATCAGCAAAGGAATAATCTTTATATTTCTTCAGAAAATAGTGAGTAAATGTTGAGAATGGAAACTTAAATGTAGAACACTCTAACATATTAGTAATTCTAGCAAAATTACTGCATACTGTCTCTGGGGGAGAATGAAAAGAAGTAATGCATATATTTAAAAATCTATAAAGATTCAATTCAAGAAATACTCATTGTGTATCTACATTATACATTATAGGAGTAAAATAAACCTAAATAATTCAGTCCCAAAATCTAACAGGAAAACCAGACACATAAATAATTAACCCTAACAAAAGGTGGCCTCTGATAAGTGCTATCTATAGAAGAATTCACCATTGCAAAGTAGTGGAGTAAGAGGTATGTACTTGCTATGGAGGGAGCTGGAAAAGTTTGGACAGGTGGAATTTGGGCTTAGCCTTAAAGAGGGGGTAAGGCAAAGGGAGAAATTTAAAGAAAGTCCTGAGAATGCAGAAGATTTGAGAAAAGAGGAGACAACTATGGCTGGAGTAAGGGATAATTTAGTTGCAGATGAAAACTGTAAGTTTCGAATGGATCAGGAAGAATGTCAAAGGCCTTATCTTTAATCTGTAAGGAATATGAAGTCATATTTTTATAAGATGTACTGATTTCTTATAAAAACAATAAATGCGCATGAAAATAAAAATCAAACCATATAGAGGGTGAAAAAAAAAATAATGCTTACCTTCCCTGCATCATCCCTCCCTTCCTATTCCCACTCCAACAGGGCCATCATTCTTGACTGCATTAAAATATTGTGAATGAAGAAATACTATCATTAGAACTGTGCTTGTGGCATGGGTAGTGGTGTAGGGTATGAGGAGAGCATAATTAAAGTAAATATTCTTGTGTTTATCTCATCTTTCTTTTATCATAAATCTTTTCCTAATGGACACTGTGAGTAATGGACACAACTCCAGTCTTAACATAAATTATTATACATAAAGAATGTGAAAAAAAATTGCCTATACTCCTTGCCCAAAGCAACTAGGCCAAAATACGAGTCTCCTCAGAGTCTAGATAGTGAAAATTAATAGCCTTTTATGGCAGGTAAAAAATTATCTCTAGGATGACTGTAAATTCTATTACATTGAATAGGAGACCGGAACATTGAATAGTATCTAAAGTGAAGAAAAAAACAGTAAACTCAAAAAATCAAATGGAAAATTCTCAGTGTATCATGTTGGTCTAATCATAAAAAAAATCAGAACACAAGACTATCATAACCATACTATTAAATTTAGTTAGTGATTTCAAAAACCCTACTTAAACAATTCCAGGATATGCATTTATTCATATTTTAACTTCTCTGAAATTAGGATGCTTCTGAAACTCTACAGTGTCATAATCATTGTCACCCAGGTGACAGTTGTGAGGTGGTTGTGTGATTACCTTCCATTGACTCAGTCTAGTAAGACTAAGAAAGCACTCTCAAAGCACCTTAGATTTCATGAAATAAGGTAGATATGCAGTTCCCAGGAATATTCTCTGTTCCCCAACATTCTTTAAAGGCCTATAAAGCATTAAAGGCCACTAAACAAATATTAATAGCTTATGAACATAATCCTAAATTAAACCAATTTAGCAAAATGCTACTTAAGTTTGGAATATAAGTGATACTTGAAGTAATTAATTTTAGCATGTGTTGAAGGTTATAAATATGACTAAAGACATTTGTTCACTGGATGCAAGTAGAAAGCATACGAAATGTCCCTAAATCTCAACTGTGAAATGGAGAATTCCTTAGGCATCAACTGACAAATAAGAAATTAATTGAACCAACAAAACTTTAAATCTCTCACAAATCATTGGTAGTATCACACATTTAATGTTAGTTATATATACCAGTAGTAATTTATTTCCTATATAACAAATGTTCACAAAGACCTTGATACACCCCCTTTTAGAAGTAAGAATAGTCACTGTTCATACAAATAGATGCAAGAAAAAGAAAAGAATAAAAGCTGGTTGACATTTAAAAATCAATATGCCTCTAATTACTATGCATATGCATTTCAGGAAGCTTGCCAATATACTATTTAATGTGTCCCCCCTCACCTCCAACTTGCCTATCTAATAACTACCTTTTCTTAAAAAAGAAATTTCTTAAATATATCAATTACATAGCACATATATATTTCACTTTTTAAATACTGTTCTTTCGCATTCATTTACCTATTATTCCTCACCACAGATTATATTACCACCATAATTTGAGTGGGTTTTAATATGTATCATAATTTAAAGGCTTGCGACGTGTAAAATAACTAAAACTTTGAGAACACAAATTCTCACTTTTAAGATGGGACTTTTCTAAAAATGTTTTTACATTTCAAAAAATTATTTGGCCAAACCGTATACATAATTATTGTCAAATAATAGGTACTATTTTATCACGACAGTGTACTTGTGTATAATACAGCAATCACACATTTTTTTTTTTTTTGTGAGGAAGACCAGCCCTGAGCTAACATCCGTTGCCAATCCTCCTCTTTTTTGCTGAGGAAGACTGGCCCTGGGCTAACATCCGTGCCCATCTTCCTCTACTTTATATGGGACGCCGCCATGGCATGGCTGACAAGCAGTGTGTTGGCGGGCGCCCGGGATCCGAACCCACGAACCCGGGGCTGCCAAGCGGGAACTAAACCGCTGCGCCACCAGGCGGCCCCGGCAGCAATCACACATTTTAAATCTCCATAGTAAGACATTAATTCAGCACTGATAGATGCATTTATATGTATATGCTAAAATAGAAACACTGATTCATTTAGTACCAGGTAATTGTTTTGCCTTTAAGTTATATGACACTAACATAACCTTTATACAAATGCTAACAACTCTCAAAATACTTGCTTGTAACTAAATGCTTCTATAGTGTGGCTAGCAAAGGGGATGTTTTTGGAAGGTAGTAATAATAAGGCACTGTTGGGAGAAGAAAAAAGAATCTATTAGAGCTTTTGAAAAAAATAAAGGTAGGCAAAATTAATGTTCAATTTGCTTCAATTTCCAAAATATAAATATTAACAATTATCTATCCAGGAAAGAAAGCTGCAAAATCATTTCCAGAAAAGTTTCTCACATAAAGAAAGGAAAAATAAAACATATCCGGTAATAGAATGAACATTATTTAAAAGAACCTCATTCACCATAAATTGATGATATATCAGACATAGAAAACTTGCTTTAAAAAGAAACTGAGTCTATAATTATTCCAACTTAAAAGTTAAAAGGAGAGTAAGATGATCTTTTTAAAAATGAGAATAAGCTAAATAGAGGAGTGACGTCAGCATCATGGCAGAGTGAGATTCCCTCATTGAATCTCTGCCCCCTACGACACAACAAAAACATCATTCGCATTCCAACAGAG
Source organism: Tapirus indicus (assembly GCA_031878705.1). Taxonomy (NCBI): domain Eukaryota; kingdom Metazoa; phylum Chordata; class Mammalia; order Perissodactyla; family Tapiridae; genus Tapirus; species Tapirus indicus. Next base: position 14,405,161 of record CM062933.1, read on the forward strand.
CTCAATCAAACACTACAAAGGACTTCTAAGAAACCCCTGCTGCCATACATCGGACAGTGGAGGCACGGGAAGCCCAAAAGGACACGAGGAGAGGTAAGAAGTTGTACTCCCCCTCCCCAGTCGATCGGCAAAGACAGCGCGGCTTGCAGACAGAGGGGGGAGGGGCGGCCGACAGCGGGGAAAACTATCACCATCCAGGTGCTCTCACAGACTGTCAAGAGATCCCCACTGGGAAGCGACGACGGACTGTTTAGAGAGCCAGAAAGGAAACCCTCGGGTTGAGCAGGAGAAAGAGAGGACCCCTCCCCCCACACACCCTGTGCTTCAGCATAATGCCTCCAGGGGCTGCAGCGGGCTCAGAGCATACCTCGTGCGATCTCCATCCACTGGCAGCAGGGGAAAACTGCAGGACCAACTTTATCATGAGGGGAAAACATAAAGCCATCCCCGTCGGATCATTGCGACAATTTGTTATGGCTACAGACCAAAAGAAAAATGACAAACACCCAGAAACCAACCCTGAAGGCACAGAATTTGATAACGTGAATGACAGAGAATTCAAAATAGCTATCATAAACAAACTCAACGAAATACAAGAGAACACACAGAAACAAATCAACGAATTCAGGGATTTTGTCACAAAAGAGATTGAAACCCTAAAGAAAAACCAATCAGAATTATTGGAGGTGAAAAACAAAATCAACGAGATAGTGGAAAAAATGGAGTCTTTAAAGAGCAGAACTGACAATATGGAGGAACGAATTAGCACTATTGAGGATAGCCACACAGAAACGCTCCAGATAGAGGAGGAGAGAGAGCTAAGACTAAAAGAAATGAAGAAATTCTTCGAGAAATATCAGACTCAATGAGGAAAAGCAACATAAGGATAATAGGTATTCCAGAAGGAGAAGAAAGAGAAAAAGGAGCAGAGAGTTTGTTCAAAGAAATAATAGCTGAGAACTTCCCCAACCTAGGGAACGAGAGGGAAATAACAGTGAATGAAATCAATAGATCACCTAAATATATAAACAGGAATAAAAAATCATCTCGCCACATAGTAGCAAACTTGAAGAATACCCGTGACAAGGAAATAATATTAAGGGCAGCTAAACAAAAAAACAAAATAACATACAAAGGAAACCCCAGCAGGCTCTCAGCTGATTTCTCGAAAGAAACTCTATAGGCTAGGAGAGACTGGAATGATATATTCAAAATCATGAAAGACAAAAACCTTCAGCCAAGAATACTTTATCCAGCAAAAATATCCTTCAAATACGATGGAGAAATTATAACTCTCCCTGATAAACAAAAGCTAAGAGAGTTCATCACCACAAGACCCCCACTACAAGAAATGTTCAAGAAGGCCCTCAGGCCTGAAAAAAAACAAATGAGAAAGGGGATACAAAGATTTCAGCATGGAGACTAAACCAGAACAAACTACAGTTGGATAACATCAAAAATTAATTCAAGTTCATCACTGGAAACACACATTCATGACACAAAATGGAATAAAGAGATAACAAATAAGGAGGGGAAGAGGTAAGGCATTGAATCGACCCGGCCTCAGGAAAAAGGAGGCATCTGAAAATGTACTTTCTTATCCAGGAGATCGCTTATATAAACCTCACAGTAACCACTAAACAAATAACCAGAAGAGAACCACACATGACAAATAAAGAGAAAACCAAGAGAATGAGCATGCAGAAATACCAAATTGAATTTGCAGTCCGAAACACAAGGGACAAGAAACAAAGGAAATGCAAAAGAACCAGAAAATGAACAATAAAATAGCAACATTAAACGCTCATATACCAATAATCACTCTAAATGTAAATGGATTGAATTCTCCAATCAAAAGACACAGAGTGGTGGGATGGATTAAAAACCAAGATCCAACAATCTGCTGCCCCCAGGAAACACATCTCAGCTCTAAAGACAAACACAGACTCAAAATAAAAGGATGGAAAACAATACTCCAAGCTGATGGCAAACAAAAGAAAGCAGGAGTAGCCATACTTAGACAAAGTAGACTTCAAGATAAAAAAGGTAATGAGAGACAAAGAAGGGCAACATATAATGATAAAAGGGACACTTCACCAAGAAGACATAACACTTATAAATATCTATGCACCCAACACAGGAGCACCAAAGTACATAAAACAACTGCTAAAAAACCTTAAAGGAGATATTGACAATAACACAATAATAGTAGGGGATCTTAACACCCCCCTTACATCAATGGATAGATCATCCAGACAACAAAGTCAATAAGGAAATAATGGACTTAAAACAAAAAACTAGACACAATGGACTTAATAGATATATACAGAGCACTCCACCCAAAAAAAGCAGAGTACACATTCTTCTCAAGTGCACATGGAACATTCTCAAGGATAGACCATATATTAGGAAACAAGGCAAACCTCTATAAATTTAAGAAGATTGAAATCATTACAAGCATCTTTTCTGATCATAATGCTGTGAAACTAGAAATCAACTGCAAGGAAAAAACTAGGAAAGGGACAAAGATGTGGAGACTAAACAACATGCTACTGAACAACCAATGGGCCGTTGATGAAATTAAAGGAGAAATCAAAAGCTATCTGGAGACAAATGAAAATGAAAATACACCACACCAACTCACATGGGATGCAGCAAAAGCGCTCCTGAGAGGGAATTTCATAGCAATACAAGCTCATCTTAACAAACAAGAAAAATCCCAAATAAATAACCTTAAATTGCACCTAACAGAATTAGAAAAAGAAGAACAGACAAAGCCCCGAATCAGCAGAAGGAGGGAAATAATAAAAATCAGGGCAGAAATAAATGAAATTGAAACCAAAAAAACAGTAGAAAGGATCAATGAAACGAAGAGCTGGTTCTTTCAGAAGATAAATAAAATTGACAAACCCTTAGCCAGACTCACTAAGAAAAAAAGGGAGAAGACTCAAATAAATAAAATTAGAAATGAAAGAGGAGAAATTACAACAGACACCACAGAAATACAAGGGATTATTAGGGAATACTATGAAAAACTTTACGCCAACAAATTGGACAACCTAGAGGAAATGGACAAATTCTTGGACGCGTACAACCTCCCAAAACTGAATCAACAAGAAATAGAGAATCTGAACAGACCAATCACAAGTAAAGAGATTGAAACAGTAATCAAAAACCTCCCAAAAAATAAAAGCCCAGGACCAGATGGCTTCCCTGGAGAATTTTATCAAACATTCAAAGAAGATTTAGCACCTATCCTTCTCAAACTATTCCAAAACATAGAGGAAGATGGAATACTTCCCAACACATTCTATGAGGCCGACGTCATGCTGATACCAAAGCCAGACAAGGACAATACAAAGAAGGAAAACTACAGGCCAATATCACTGATGAACATAGACGCAAAAATCCTCAACAAAATATTGGCAAACCGAATACAGCAATACATCAAAAAGATCATACACCACGATCAAGTGGGATTTATACCAGGGACACAGGGATGGTTCAACATCCGCAAATCAATCAACGTGATACACCACATTAACAAAATGAAGAATAAAAACCACATGATCATCTCAATCGATGCAGAGAAGGCATTCGACAAGATCCAGCATCCATTTATGATAAAAACTCTCAACAAAATGGGTATAGAAGGAAAGTACCTCAACACAATAAGGGCCATATATGACAAACCTACAGCAAACATCCTACTCAACGGGGAAAAACTGAAAGCCATTCCTTTGAGGACAGGAACAAGACAAGGGTGCCCACTCTCACCGCTCTTATTCAACATAGTACTGGAAGTGCTGGCCAGAGCAATTAGGCAAGAAAAAGGAATAAAAGGACTCCAAATAGGCAATGAAGAAGTGAAACTCTCACTATTTGCAGACAACATGATCCTATACAGAGAAAACCCAAAAAATTCCATCGGAAAACTACTAGAAACAATCAACAACTACAGTAAAGTGGCAGGGTATAAAATCAACTTACAAAAATCAATTGCATTTCTATACACTAACGATGAACCAACAGAAAGAGAACTCAAAAAGACAATCCCATTTACAATTGCAACAAAAAGAATAAAATATCTGGGAATAAATTTAACCAAGGAGGTAAAAGAGCTATACAATGAAAACTATAAGACACTATTGAAAGAAATCGAGGAGGACATAAAGAAATGGAAAAATATTCCATGCACATGGATTGGAAGAATATAGTTAAAATGTCCATTCTACCTAAAGCAATCTACAGATTCAATGCAATCCCAATCAGAATCCCAATGTCATTCTTCACGGTAATAGAACAAAAACTACTGAAATTCGTATGGGGCAACAAAAGAGCCCGAATAGCTAAAGCAATTCTGAAAAAAAAGAACAAAGCTGGAGGCATCACAATCCCTGATTTCAAAATATACTATAAAGCTATAGTAATCAAAACAGCATGGTACTGGTACAAGAATAGACACACAGATCAATGGAATAGAATTGAAAGCCCAGAAATAAAACCACACACCTATGGACAGCTAATCTTTGACAAAGGAGCAAAGAACATACAATGGAGAGAGGGAAGTCTCTTCAATACATGATGCTGGGAAAATTGGACAGCAACATGCAAAAGAATGAAAGTAGACCATCTCCTATCGCCATATACAAAAATCAATTCAAAATGGATCAAGGACCTGAAAGTGAGACCTGAAACTATAAAACTCCTGGGAGAAAATATAGGCAGTACACTAATTGAGATTGGACATAAAGGGATCCTTTCAGATTCCATGTCTACTTGGACAAGGGAAACAAAAGAAAAAATAAACAAGTGGGACCTCATCAGACTAAAGAGCTTCTACAAGGCAAATGAAACCAGGATCAAAATGAATAAACAACCCACCAGCTGGGAGAAAATATTTGCAAATCGTTTGTCCGACAAGGGATTAATCTCAGTAATATATAAAGATCTCATACAACTGAGCAACAAAAAAACAAACAACCCGATCAAAAAATGGGCAAAGGATATGAACAGACATTTTTCCAAGGAAGAGATACAGGTGGCCAATAGACACATGAAAAGATGTTCAACATCACTAATCATCAGGGAAATGCAAATCAAAACTACACTAAGATATCACCCTACATTGGTTAGAATGGCTATAATCACAAAGACAAATAACAACAAATGCTGGAGAGGTTGTGGAGAAACGGGGACCCTCATTCACTGCTGGTGGGAATGCAAACTGGTGCAGCCTCTATGGAAAACAGTATGGAGAGTCCTCAAAAAGTTAAAAATAGAAATATCTTTTGATCCAGCAATCCCACTGTTGGGCATCTACCCAGTGGACATGAAATCAACCATCACAAGAGGCGTATGCACCCCTATGTTCATTGCAGCATTATTCACTATAGCCAAGAAGTGGAAGCAACCCAAGTGTCCCTCAACTGATGATTGGTTAAAGAAGATGTGGTATATACATACAATGGAATACTACTCAGCCATAAGAAAAGACACAATTGTCCCATTTGCAACAACACGGAGGGACCTAGAGGGTATTATGTTAAGTGAAATAAGCCAGAGAGAGAAGGACAGACACTGCATGAACTCACTCATATATGGAATATAAGTGAACACACGGACAGAGAGAACTGATTGGTGGTTACCAAGGGGAAGGGGGGTGGGGGGTGGGCACAAGGGATGAAGGGTTACATCCACAAGGTGACAGACAAACAAAAATGTACAACTAAAACCCCACAGTGTTATAAACTATTAAGACATCAATAAAAAAAAAATGGTAAAAAAAATAATAATAAGCTAAATAACTTAAAATTAACTGTTCTGTCTACAAGCCATAATTATGATACCCACTAACAGATATATTTTTCAACTGCAACAAAATACCTTCAAAAGACTTAGAGTATCTTTTTTTTCTTTTTGGTGAGGAAGACCAGCCCTGAGCTAACATCTGTTGCTAATCTTCCTCTTTTTGCTGAGGAAGACTGGCCCTGGGCTAACATCCATGCCCATCTTCCTCTACTTTATATGGGACACCGCCACGGCATGGCTGACAAGCAGTGCGTCGGCAGGCACCCGGGATCCGAACCGGCGAACCCCAGGCTGCCAAAGGCAAACCAAACCACTGCACCACCGGGCCGGCCCCAAGTATCTTAAATACTGACTTACAGAAAATCCCACTTCTCAGCCAAACAGCAAATTCTCCAAAGAGCAGACTATGTCCAACATATCTACTACTAGAAAAAAAGAGAAAGCAAATGCACTTACTATGAGATCAATAGTGCCCTTTCAAATTTGAGAAAATGCGTATTATTAGGAAGGCTGACATTCTTGGGACTTCTAGTAGGATGTAAATAAAAGCAGCATATGCCCTTAGGCCCAGATAAAACTTGGATGAGCCAATAAGTTTATTATTATCCTTAGAGACTTTTCATAGCCTGCACTTTTCTATTCTGGTTTGTTTTCTAAATCCCTAGTACAGGCATAACAAAATGCTCTAGCCTGCTGTAAAAACAAAAAACAAAAAACCCACCACCACTACCGACAATAAGAAGTTTAAATAAAGAATCTGTTTGCCAATAGAAATAAATTACCTGAAAATGATGTCTGGTTGAGTGAAATAAATAACAGAAATAAATAAGACAGGGGAAAGATTAATAAGAGGCTGAAGTAAACAACAGAAAGCTGAATCATCTTGCAACGGTATATAAGAAGAAATGCTGGGTGACCAATATTCAGAGAATAAATACCAACATAACGTATAACTACAGTATTATCAGACAAAGAAAAGGTCAAGGTAAAAAGTATTATTGAGACAAAGGAAGATACCTCAAAATAATAAGATGTTCAATTTGTCAAAAAATTTATATGCATGTAATAACACAGCTACAAAATATGTAAAAGAAAACAATTAACAAATGTACGTGAAGAAATTAAACAAATCCACAATCACAACAGGGGTTTTAACTTTTCTCTCTCAGTAAATGATGGAAAAAGCAGAGTACAAAAGCAATAGGAACACAGAAGAACTCAGCAACAACATTAACAAAAATGTATAGAACACCACTCAACAGTTGCACAACACGTGGAACACAGACTATGCACACACAGAACATTTACAAAAACTGGCCATATGCAGGGCCATAAAGCAAATTTAAACCAAATAAAATAATTCAGATTATAGTCTCTGAACACAATAAATCAGTTAGAAGTCAAAAATATAAAAATAACCAGAACATCCCCATGTCTACAAAGAAATACACTGATAAATAACCTACAGGACAGAAAGGAAATTCCAATGGAAATTATGAAATATTTCAGTCTAGATAATAAAATAACAATATATCAAAACTTGTGAGATGCAGCTAAACCTAACTTAGAAATTTATATAGAGAAATTGATGATATATCAGACATAGAAAAATTGCTTTAAAAAGAAACTGGGTCTATAATCATTCCAAATTAAAAGATAAAAAAGAGGGAAAGTATATATGTATATACTTTCCAAATGTATATATCAAAAAAGAAGAAATGCTGAAAATCAGTGAGTTAAGCAACCATGTCAAAAATTAGAAAAATAACAGTAAATTAAACCCAAAGAAAATATATTTAAAAAAAAAAAACCAGTGAGCAGAAATACATGAATAGAAAACATACACTAGAGAGGATCAAAAAGATTAAAAACTGTTTCTTCTAAAAGAATAATTAAATTGATAAATCCCTAATGAAACTGACAATAAAAAAGATAAGGCACAAATAATCAGTATCAGGAATAATAAAAAGAACACAGCTGCCTACATACACTAAGAAACAATAGGAGGATATTATAAACCAACAAGTTTAAAAATTCAGAATGGAAAAACTTCTAGAAAAATACAACGTACTAAAACCAACACACAGAAAAACAGAATATCTTAGTTGTCCTACTATAAAAAACTTTAATGATCTCCACAAAGAAAGCAAAAGGTCTAGGTGGATTCTTCAGCAAATTCTACCAAACATTTAAGGAAAAATTAATTTCAATCATATTACAAATTTTTCCAGAAAACAGAAAAAGAAGGAATATTCCCCAATTCATTTTATAAAGTCAGCATAACCCTGACACTCAGATATGAAAATGCAATGTTGATCAAGAAAGAACAAGAAGACAAGCCATAGACTGGGAAAAAATATTTGCAAAAGACATATCTGATAAAGGACTGTTACCCAAAATATACAAAGAACTCTTAAAACTAAAACAATAAGAAAACAAGCAACCTAATTTAAAAATGGGCCAAAGACCCGAACAGACACCTCACTAAAGAAGATACACAGGGGTCAGCCCAGTGACATAGTGGTTAAGTTCACGTGCTCTGCTTTGGCGGCCCAGGATCTGCAGGTTCAGATCCCAGGCATCCCATATACAAAATAGAGGAAGACTGGCACAGATGTTAGCTCAGGGACAAGCTTCCTCAAGCAAAAAGAGGAAAATGAGCAATGGATGTTAGCTCAGGGCTGGTCTTCCCTACCAAAAAAAAAGATATAGAGATGGCAAGTAAGCATATGAAAAGATGCTCAACATCATATGTCATAAGAGAAATGCAAATTAAAACTAGATACCACTACACACCTATTAGAATGGCCAAAATCCAGAACACTGACAACAAAAAATGCTAGTGAGGATGTGGAGCAACATGAACTGTCATTCATTGCTGGTAGGAAAGCAAAATGGTACAGCCACTTTGGAGAAGTTTGGCGGTTTCTTACAAAACTCAACATACTCTTGCCATATGATCCAGAATCACACTCCCTGGTATTTACCCAAATGAATTGAAAACTTATGTCCACCCAAAACCTTCATACGATGTTTACAACAGCTAGATGATGATAATGGGGGAAACTATGCTGGTGGAGAGGGGATACATGGGAATTTTCTGTATTTTCTGCTCAAATTTCTGTAAACCTAAAACAGTTCTAAAAAATAGTCTTAATTTTCTTAATGCAATGGTGACAGTACAAGAAAGGAAACATGTAGGCCAATTTCTCTCATGAACACAACTGCAAAAAAGAGGAAAGAAAGGACGAAGGGAAGCCCTAAATAAATGAAACAATACATCATGTTCAAGGATAGGAAATTTCAACGTTGTTACCACATAAAACTCCCATAACCTGATCTATATAGTCAATGCAATGTCAATATTCCTGATAGGATTTGTCTGAGAAACTTAAAAAGCTCATTAGAAAATATATATGGGAAAGCAAAAGAACAAGAATATGATTGATTCTCCTAAAGAAGAACAAAATAAGAAGACTGGCTCCATTAGATATCAAGACTTCTTATAAAGCTTTAGCAACAAAGAAAATGAGGTGTTGGCATCAGGACAGGTAAGTAGGCCAGTGGACAATAACAGAGAACCTAGAAACAGACCTACACATAAACAGACACTTGACTTACAACAAAGGTGGCCATGCAGAGCAGTTGAGAAAAGACAGTCTTTCTAATAAATAGTGCTGGGATAATTGGCTATCCACATAGACAAAACATACCATACAGGAAAGGACTGATAAATTTGACTATATTAAAATTAATAATTTCTATTTATCAAGAGATACATTAAGATCCAAACCTTACACAATTCCTAAGAATAAACTCTAAACAGATTAGAAATCTAAGAAAAAAAAACAAAACAACCCTACAAGTGTTAGAAAAAAACCAAACCTGGGTAAATTCCTCTTTAACTTTGGTATAACAAGAAAAAATATTGGTAAATCATACTACATAAAAATAAAATTAGCAAGGAAAAATTCCACAAATAAAGTCAAAAGATACCTGACAAACTTTAAGAAAATATTTGCAACATATGCCATGGAAAACGGGCTAATAACCCTATTATTAAAAACTTTTAAAAACTGAAAGGGAAAGGGGCTAAAAGCCTGATGGAAAAATAAGAAAAAGACATTGAAAGACAATTCACACACAAAAAAGGCCATTAGGAATATATAAAAATATTCAAACTCACTCATAATTAGAGAAATGCAAATTAAACAGCACTGAGATACCATTTCTTACCTATTAGATTGGCAAAAATTGAAACGAATGCTCAATGCATTCTGTTGGCCAGGCTGTAGAAAACAAACATTCTCATATACTGTTGTAGGAAAGCAAACTAGGACAATGCTTCTGGAGGGAAACTTGGCAATATCCAACAAAACTACATATACACTTAGTTTTTGACCCAGTAATCTCCCTTCTAACAATCTGCCTCAAAGATATATCTCCAAAAACTCAAAAGTACATATGCATAAGGCTCTTCCCTACAAACTGTAATCGCAAAACATTGGAAACAACCTAAATGCTTACACATAGCAGAGTGGTTAAATAAGTTACGGTAAATCCACACAATGGAGCAATATGCAGCTGTAAAAAATGAGGAAGGTCTCTATTTGCTGATAAAGAACTTCTAGTTATACTTACTGTTAAATAGAAAAAGAAAAGTACAAAAAAGATATATAGCATATATACGTATGTATATACATATATTGTATGTATACACGTGGATATATAGCATGTATATTTCTTCATTTAAGAAAGAAAAAGTATGAGAAAATATTCATGTATCTGTTCATTTGTGCAAAAGAATTTCATGAAAGCTAAAACAGAAACTAAAGAGATTGGTTTTCTATAGGGAATAGGTATTAAGGTGAGTGAAGAGGGACACTTAGAAGAGAATACCTTTTTGTACAGTTATGACTGTTATAACCACGATAATGTTTCATACACCAAATAAATAAATAATTAAAATCAATCAGTTTGTTGGGGGAACCCAAAATGGAATAAAAATAATTGTATTACAAATGAATAATATCCCACATTAACAGGGATGGGGAAGAAAAAGAACTAAATTAAGTAACTTCAGAAAACAGTATTTTGACTGTCTTCTGTAAGGCTACAGATAAAAGAACTGTACACAAATACAATTAGCTCTTGAGTTAGTAAACTTGTTTCTCACAGAGATATGGCTTAGTAATTCTGAAAATATATGTATGCAGTCATGCATCGCTTAATGACAAGGATACGTTCTGAGAAATGTTAGGCGATTTTGTTGTTGTCTGAACATCACGGAGTGTACTTACACAAACCTAATTGGTATAGCCTACTACAAGCCTGTGCTGTGTGGTACTAATCTTATGGGATCACCACTGCATATGCAGTCCGTCATTGATCGAAACATTGCTATGTGGCACATGACCGTACTAGTATTTAACAAACAAACAAATATATCATTGGTAAGGAGAGGCAGGTTTCTCGCTGTACAAAGAATTATAAATAAGAAAATGGGAAAGGCTAGAATTAACATTAAGATGCTGGATTAGAATCAGAGGTATTAGTAGAAACTCATGGTTTTTAATATATTCACAGATGGATTAAGAAATAAATATAAATGTGTATGTAGGTGCATGTTAGTACATGATACATTCTTATCTCTGACAACTGAGAGGGCCTATAATGACACCCAGCAGCAATGTCCACACCTAGGATATAGATTTTTGTTTCTATCACTCACCAATTAAAAAAAAAAAAAACCTGAGCTCCTTGGAGAAATGGCTGATTTGTGGACTAAGGGAGGGAAAATGTAAGAAGAGCCTGGAACACCTTGTAGAACCAGAAAGGAAAGAAGTGCTGAAAAACTACAGGAGCATGTCAAAAAGACACAGAAGCCAAAGTGAAGGAGTTCCCAATGACATAAGTCAAAACAGCAAAATAAAATGATAATATTGGATTATAACCCACAGAATAAAATATTCTTAAATCCTCACTAATATAAATAAATGTATGGGGAAGAGGGGGCAGTTCTTCTTTACAATGTAATTCCCATTACTACATTTTATAAGAATGAGGGAAATTGAAATTCATCATTACTTGAAATATTCACCAAATCAAAATTGAAAAATACTATAGTAATGACTGCTGCAGGCAAAAACAATCGAAAGATACTAGAACTAGAAAATGAAAGTATGATGAGAAACATGATATTTGCCTAGTCTCAAAGTTTCTCCCCAGAAAACACTTATTAATTACAAAGAAAATACAGCAACTTTAGAGAAACCCACCAGACAACCTTAATCAAGTAATCGAGTCCAACATCACCAGTATTAAGATTTATCAGCATGCTCCCCCACCTACCCCCACACCATACAATGCACTGAGAAGGGCGCATAACACTTCCATGGTGTTCCTGCCAGAACATACCCCAAAAAGATCAAACTGAAGCACATCCTATAAAATAACTGACCAGTATTCTTCAAAAAGTGTCAAGATCATGAAAAACAAAAGAACGTATTGTCACAAATTGGACTGAGGAGACGTAAAAACTAAATGTAATGTGGGATCCTGGATTGGATCCTGCAAGAGAAAAAGGGTATTAGTGGGGAAATTGGCAAAATTAGAATAAAGAATGTAGATAAATTTATTATACTGTATCAACATTTATTTCCTGATGTTAGCAATAGGGGAAACAATGTGAAAGATACACAGGAGTACTCTGCACTATTTTTGCAACTTTTGTATACGTCTAAAATTATTTTAAAATAAATTTTAAAGATATGCATATATGATCAATTAATTTATGACAAAGGAGCCGAGAATATACAATGGGGAAAGGACAGTCTTCAATAAATGGTGCTGTGAAAACTGGACAGCCACATGCAAAAGAATGAAACTGGACTCCTATCTTACACCCTACACAAAAATCAACGGAAAATGGATTAAAGACTTGAATGTAAGACCTGAAAACTCCTAGAAGAAAAAGTAGGGGGTAAGCTCCTTGACATCAGTCTTGGTGATGATTTTTCGGCTTTGACAACAAAAAGCAAAAATAAATAAGTGGGGCTACATCAAACTAAAAAGCTTCTGCTCAGCAAAGGAAACCATCAAGAAAATGAAAAGGAAACCTACAGAATGGGAGAAAATAATTGCAACTCGTATATCTGATAAGGGGTTAATATTCAAAATATATAAAGAATTCACACAACCCAACAGCAAAAAAACAAACAATCTGATTTTAAAAAAGGGCAGAGGAACTAAAAGACATACAAATGACAAACAGGTAAATGAAAAGGTACTCAACATCACTGATCATCAAGGAAATGCAATTTAAAACTGCAGAGATTATCACCCCACACCTGTTAGAATGGCTATTATCAAAAAGACAAGAGACAACAAATGTTACAGAGGATGCAGAGAAAAGAGAACCCTTGTGCACTGTTGGTGGGAATGTAAACTGGTGCAGCCACTATGTTAAACAGTATGGAGGTTCCTCAAAGAATTAAAAATAGAACTACCACATGATCCAGCAATTCCACTCTGGGTATATATCTGAAGGAAATGAAATCACTACCTCAAAAATGTATCTGGACCCCCACATTCATTGCAGCATTATTTACAAAAGCCAAGTTATGGAGACAACCTAGGTGTCCATCAGTGGATGAACAGATAAAACAGGATGTCTACACGTACACATGTACACACACACACACACACACACACACACACACACACACACACAGGAATATTATTTAGCCACAAAAAAGGAAACCCTGCCATTTGCAACTACATAGATGGAACTTGACAGTATTATGCTAAATAAAATAAGTCATAAAGAGAAAGACAAATACAATATGATCTCACTTACATGTGGAATATAAAAAACTAAGCTCTTAGAAACAGAGAACAGATCGGTGGTTGCCAGAGGTGGGGAGTGGGGGAAATGGGTGAAGGTAGTCAAAAGTTACAAACTTCCAGTTATAAGATAATTATATTCTGGAGATATATAATGTACAGCATGACGACCACAGTTAACAATACTGTATTTTATATTTGAAAGTTGCTAAGAGAGTAGATCTTAAAATTCTCATTACAAGAAAAGAAATTTTCTATATGAGGTGACGAATGTTAATTAAACTTAATCATTTCACTGTATATACATATATATATCTCAAATCATTATGCTGTACACTTTAAACTAACACAATGCTATACGCCAATTATGTCTCAATAAAACTGGGGGGAAGAAAGAAATACTAATTTAGAAAAAGGACATTATTTAAAGAGACTGAAAGAAGCCACCAAGTAGAAGAAATTTATAACATGCATTATCTCCTAAATCAAACATACACACACCCTAGGACTTGGCAATTTCAATTTTAGGTATACATGCACCCAACAGACATGTGTAAGTGCACGTGTCCTAAAGCACACATACAAACATGCTTGGCTATTATAAGTAATCACCCAAACCTGCAGTCTATTCAAATGCCAATATATAATACTATGTTTTTTATATATATAGAACAATGAAAAGGAATGAATTCCACACATCATGGATGAATTTCAAAATCATGACATTGAGCAAAAGAAGCCAAACATAAAAGACCATGGGTTGCATCTTTGTAAAGATCAAAAAGAGGCAAAATCAAATTCTACTGTTTAGAGATCCATACCTAAGTAATACAAGTATAAAGAAGAGCAAGGAAGTAAAACCATAGAAGTCTGGATAGTGATTATCTTTGGTGGGAGGGAGAACTCTGTGAATGAGAAAAAGCATGCTGGAGGCATCTAAGACACTAGAAATATTTTCTTTCTTGTCCTGAGTAGTGGTTAAATGGGTGTTGGTTACATGAAAGTTCATTAAGCTGTACATTTATGTTTTGTGTACTTTTCTGTATATGTATTATATTTTATAATATAAAAGGTTTTAAGGGGGCCAACCCGGTGCCATAGCCGTTAAGTTTGCACGCTCCGCTTCAGCGGCCCAGGGTTCGCAGGTTCGAATCCCAGGCGTGGACCAACGCCCTACTTGTCAAGCCATGCTGTGGCGGCATCCCATATAAAGTAGAGGAAGATGGGCACAGATGTTAGCCCAGGGCCGATCTTCCTCAGCAGAAAGAGGAGGATTGGCAATGGATGTTATCTCAGGGCTAATCTTCCTCACACACAGACACAGGCACACACACACAAAGGTTTTAATATAAAAAGCACAAAGGAAAAACCAACATAAGCAATTATAAGAAACTGAGAGTGACTCCTAAATGAGGGGCACAATATTAATTAATGTATTAACATATTTTAATACCCTGTATAAACAGATGACTATTTTAAGAGAGGAGCTCCTCGGGAATCTGAAAGTCACTCATCCCCTTCTTAGTGTTGGAGCTATATATTCTAGGGTATAAATACAACATGAAAACACAAAACTCACATACATGGACATAATGGTTTTAAATACAAAGGCACTAAAATTGAAAAAAAACAAGTGCATTAAAAATGTATAGAAAAATTTTCCACTCCCAGCCAAGACTGAGTAACAAGCACTAGACTAGGCCCTACCCCAACTAAACAACTAAAAGTACAATGTCATACAATGGTTTTCAGAAATTGGACAAGCAGCAGCACAGGTCAACGGTACCTGAGAGAAAGGAAACAAATGAAATGAGTCCTACCACTGCCCCAGCTTACTACCTGGAGTTCTTAGACCACAGTGCAAGAAGGGAGAATCCAGGCCCATAACACCTGAAATGTTTACTATCTGGTCCTTTGAGAAAAAAATTGCCAACCCCTACTCTAAACAAATGAATATATACAATAAAATACTGCTCGGCAATAAAAAGAAATGAACTACTGATACACGTAACAACAAATTTAATTTAATGTTGAATTTAATGTTGAAAGAAGCCAAGCAGCTGGGGGGTCCACATATTGTATGCCTCCATTTATATAAAATTCTAGAAAATGAATACTCAACAGCAGATTGGTGGTTGCAGATAAGGGTGTGGGAGGAGGGGAGCAAAGGGAGGAAGGAGAGGGATTAGAAAGGGGCAGGACAGGGCCAACCCCAGTGGCCTAGTGGTTAAGTTCAGTGCACTCTGCTTTGGCAGCCCAGGTTCGGTTCCTGGGCACAGACCTACACCACACGTCTATCAGTGACCATGCTGTGGTGGCGGCTCACATACAAAAAGAGGAATATTGGCGGCACATATAAGCTCAGGGCGACTCTTCCTCAGCAAAAAAAAAAAGAAAGAAAGAAAGACAGGGGCAGGAGGAAACTTGGGGGCTGATGGATATGTTCATTATCTTATCCTGGCAGTGATGATTTCACACATAAAAACCAATCAAACTCCAAACTTTCACTATGTGCAGTTTATTATATATCAATTACTCCTCAATAAAGCTACAAAACGGTAGAAACTTCACCTTCCAAATTTTGTTTAATATATTAAGAAGAGAAAGTCTACATACAACTGTTCATAGGCTGTGTAGCAAAATGAGCCTACAAATAATTCTAAACTGATCTACACTGATCATCTAAATGGATAGTTGATTTATTATTTGAAGAATTGCCTGTGTAAACATGAAGCAGAATACTTTGAAGAATGGATTTTAACGGGGAAATCATTAAACACATACAGCTCCCTGCCGAGTGTGTAATCTAATGCTCCTAAGAATGATTCTATGGCTCACCTGTACCTACAAAAGAAGAGAGGGGAGAATGACTGATGCAGGGATTAGCTTCAACTCTAACATCTGAATCATCATCATATCCATAAATTTACATCTCCTTGACATTGACTCCATGATGTATGTGCAAAGCATATTTGTTAAAAGGTTAAGTGGAATAAAAATTTCATTTCCTGTACTGGGAAATTCTGAACTTTTTTCCCCTCTGTTTTTGTTCTACAAGTTTCTCTTGTATACTTTGGACAATAATTTGACCATGAAGTCCTCCTTTTCCCCTGGGAAAATGTTGGAACATTATGTTAAGAAGTTGTTTCTGCAGAAAAAGAAGTACAAAAGATGCTCTGGAGACTAGAAACAGAGAAATTTAAGCTGAGTGGATATAATCCACAATTCAATTTTTTCAGTCTAAATTATAGCACCCTGTCACATGTTACCAGCTATTTCAATAATAGCTATGATCAATCAAAGAGAAAAATGTTGTTGTTTTTTTAAATCACAGATCCCAGAATGACTGAGATTGTTACATTCCACACTGAAAAGAATTACTGCAAATCTGAATTTCAGCTTCGTAGAACTCTCCACAAAATGCTGACTGTATAACTATAATCAAAAATACAGAGAACCGCTCAAGTGTCTCACTAACAGAATACACATTAAATTGGTCTTTTCTCTGCTATTAATGTTAACTTGAATACTCCTCTAGTAAATTTTATATATGCATCTCTTTTCTTAAAATACATATTATGGTAGGTATCAAATTATTATTTTTTTCATTGTTAGGCATGTAGTAGCTATGTTTATTTTTAAAAGTAATTAATTCTTTATCATTTTCATGACTCTATTTATAAATAGCAATCAGTCTACTTTGAGTTGGCTCAACAGACAGTTCCTGCCTTAATTGAATCAGTATATTCTTTTCTTCAAACAAAGTAACTACTGACTGGTTGTAGTTTGCAAAGCCCTTGAAGGAACTTTTTACCTAGTTGAATAGCTCACATAAAAGAATTTGAACTATGACAATTCATTTTATCCTTTATTTTGATATCTGTTCCAAACACATTTATTACTAATGATATAATACTAGAACTAATTTTTAATTACTTCAAATTTAAAAGTAACTCACTAGAATGCTGAATTCCATATCAATTATTTTGCTTATAAATTACTATATTTATCCTTGATATATGCTTTGATCAAATAACAATTAAAAGTTAACGTAATGTGTGAGACAGTTCAACCTCAGTAAGGTAATGACTATAATCTGGTCTAAATATTCAAGACGAAGTTCCAGAATCCTATGTGCTGGGCTGGTAATAGGAAATCATGAGATGTCCATAAGAAAGACACTTTCACTGGAGAGTGCTGGCAGTGCTATAAAGTGTGCTAATTTTAACATTTCTTAAAACCATGAATATGAACTAAATGTTACCTAGCTGACAAGGATCACATTTTAGAAATGATTTAAGGAGCCTCACATCCTTACGGTGAAAGTAACTTATTATTCTCCAGAAGTTAGATGGAGGTTATGTAATAATCACAATACTTTTCCATTCACTTTTTTCCATTCTGTTAAGTGACTGATGTGAATTCTTGAAGCAGGTTATGGTCATTACAGCCTTAGAATGTGCTCACCAAAAACATGAGGGGTAGTCAAACAATGTTATCTTTTCTTCAAACTAACTAGGCTTGCAGAATAATTTGAACAGTATGGAAGTATAAATAAATAGTCACTTCATAAACAGTCACTTCATAAAATTTTTTTTTTTTTTGAGAGGAAGACTAGCCCTGAGCTAACATCCATGCCCATCTTCCTCTACTTTATATGGGACGCCGCCACGGCATGGCTGACAACCGGTGCATCGTTCTGCGCCCAGGATCCAAACCTGCAACCCCAGGCCACCAGAGCGGAGTGCGTGAACTTTAACTGCTACGCCACTGCACTGGCCCACCATAAAAGATTTTTTAAGATGCAGTTTTAAAATCCATTCCTTTGTACACCAACGTTCATAGCAGCATTATTCACAATAAGGAAAAGATAGAAACAATCCATATGCCAATCAA
Source organism: Tapirus indicus (assembly GCA_031878705.1). Lineage (NCBI taxonomy): Eukaryota > Metazoa > Chordata > Mammalia > Perissodactyla > Tapiridae > Tapirus > Tapirus indicus. The sequence continues at coordinate 14,423,713 of CM062933.1, forward strand.
CAACTGATAAACACAATGTGGTATATACACACAATGCAATACTATTCAGCCTTAAAAAGGAATGAAATGCTGACATGCTACAACATGACTCAACCCTGAAACCATTATGCTATGTGAAATAAGCCAGTTACCAAAGGACAAATACTATATGAGTCCACTTATATGAGGTACTTAGCGTAGTCAATTTCATAGACACGGAAAGCAGAATAGTGGTTACCAGGGGCTAAGGTGAGGAAGGAACGAGGAGTTATTGTATAATGGGTACAGAGTTTCTGTTTGGGATGATGAAGAAGTTCTGGAAATGGACAGTGGTGATGGTTGTACAACATCGAGAATGTCACTAATTTGTACACTTAAAAATGGTTAAAATGGTACATTTTACGTTACGCATTTTTTATCACAATTTTTAAAAGCCTAAAAATATCCATTCCTAAAATGCAAGTCTATCAACAACTTCAAACACTTTTCTCTCACTGATTCCCAAAGATATTGCTCCAGACCTCTTTCTTTCTCCAAATCTCCTCGGGTCCATCCCTTTCTCTTCTCCCTCCAAAATACACTTTCATTTCTCATGAAATGAAGAAAATCCAGTCTTGAGCTACAAGTTTATCCATCCTTCAACTCATCTGTATTTCTATACATATATTCTTTTTTTTTTAAGTTTACATATACACTTTACATTGATATCACTGTTTTTTGTTTTTGCTTTTTTTGAGGAAGATTGTCCCCGAGCTAACATCTCTTGCCAATCTTCCTCCTTTTTCCCTTTTTTATCCCCAAAGCCTCAGTAGATAGTTGTATGTCATAACTGTACATCCTTCTAGTTGCTCTGTGTGGGACACCACCTCAGCATGGCTTGATGAGCGGTGAGTAGGTCTGCGCCCAGAATCCAAACCGGTGAAACCCGGGCTGCCAAAGCAGAGCACGCGAACCCAACCACTACGCCACCAGGCCAGCCCCGTATGTTCTTAGTTTCCCTTCTTGTCTCCTTGCTAAAGCTACCTAGTCCTCCATTTATCTGATACCTTCCCAACTTCAACACTTATTCTTTCTTTTCTCAAAGATCTGTAATCTTTTACTTTCTTCCACTCTGCCAGTTAATAAGGAGGGTTACAGGTCAGAAATGGTCATTCTGAAGTTGAGTCAACTAAAAACCCCTACAGAATGGATAATGTTTATGGAAGTAATCCACCTAAGAGAGATGAGTCATAAATCGGGACTGCTAGGTTCTTTTTGTTCAGGCTGTTATGATGCATGGAAAGCGTGGCTTGAAATCACGGAGTAAGAGTGATTCCTAAGTGTGGTGCTTATTAACTGTATAACTTAAGGCAACTCATTTAACTCCTCTTTAGCCTGAGTATTTTGTTGGGCAAATGGGTATGACTTACTTCACAGAACTATTTTGAAGATTAAATTAAATAATATATGTACTTAATTAATATTTGTTTAATCTAAATCAGTTTGAATACATTAAATGACCAAGGTATAGTCTCAAAATACATAACATTTTAAAAAGAAGAAAAAATTAATTGCCCTGTATGAAATACTGAAGTTTGCAGTTAATGACAAATGAGAGAGGTTAAAAATATAAATCTGTCAGAATTTATTTGACACATGCATGTCTACATTTATGAAAGAGGGAGAAAAAGAGAGAGGCAGATGGTCAGAGGGGAAGACAGAGACTGACATAATTAGCAAGGATGAGTTATCTGGATGCTAGAAAAGTATATACTAACGTGGAAGATCTAATTTTCCAGCCTGGATGGAAAATCTTTCAGGATCACTTAACCCTTTTTCTTTGATCACATAGTCACAAAGCAATCTTCCAATGACTAATTCAGTTTCCTGAATAGATTAGAAATGAGATGCTGTAAACAGCAGGCCTGAGTATGCAGGGGTATGTGTGCATGTATACACATAAACACATAACAATATATTACTACAAATTAGTACTGATAATTACAAAAGCAACAATAACAATAATAATTATAGTTGTTATTTACTGAGAACTTCAATGGCAAGGCCCTGTGCTAAGCTTAATTTTACCTTACATTGGTCTTCTCTCTGGTATTAACTTTAATTTGAATACTCCTTTAGTATTAGGAATTTAGGATTGTCATTTAATCTTCTCAAAGAACCCCATGAGTTAAGTACCATTATTATCCCCATTTAATAGATATGGAAGCTAACAGAAATGACTAATTTGCCTAAGGGCACACAGCTTGTAAGAGGTAGAACTGGGAATCAAACTTCTTTTCCTCTGGTTCTTTGTTCTTAATTCTCATGCTGTATAAGAATTGTTTTAGTAATTAAAAAGTTTGGTTAAGGATAATTAATTCCCCACCACATGATCAACTCTGAGTGATAAAATCAGTTTGGGGCTTGCAAAGTTCCATCCAGCCTCTTCAGGTGTGCAGAGTATCTGTTCTATCAACAGGGCCTCCTGCTTCAAAAGAGAAACAAGTGGAAAAAAGAGAAAGGCAGCAACGAGAGAGGAAAATTAGGTCAAACCTCCATTCGTCTTGGCTCTCCCCCATCTTCTCTTTATGGAAACTGAATCATTTATTGAATATCATTCATTTATAGTATATGCCAGACTCTGGTCCAGGTACCAAAGACATAAAGATGATCTCTGCCCTCAGGAGCCCACAGCCTTAAAGAGACAGTAGGTTTGAAGTAGTTAAATGACAAGAAACTAATAACCGGCTCAACACAAGGTTGACCTGAGGGAACCCATATTGCAGAAAAGAAACCCTATTGTAACTTTGAATGACCTCTGACTAACTAACCCAGCTGAATATGCACCCTCCAGGAGATCTAACTTCTCTGGAGATTTTACAACCCCTGCTTATGCATATAACACCCAGCTGCAATAAGATGATAACTTTGTTCTTTTGAGTTCCTTAGTAATGTGATGACCCCCAAACAGAGAGTCTATGCTGATAGCCATCATCAATGACAACTGAAAGATCTGATGTGGTGACTCCCAGTCTATAACACCAGAGGGTCAACATTCCTAACTCCCTCTCCTATAACCCACCAGCCTATATAACTGCTGTAAGATTTTGTGCCCCCTGAAGATGGTTCTTTGAGACATTAGTAGGCCATCTTCCCCCTTGCTAGCAAGCTGTAATAAAAACTCCCTTCTCTCCTACCTCCTTGCCTCTTGACTATTGGCATGTCTTGCAGCAGGCAGACGACACCTGCCTTGGGCAGTAACAAAACTAAGACAAATCAGTAAATTCTATTACAGATCCACATGAAGTATGTACTGTGGTAATCTTTTGATTACTAAAGACTTTGAAACCCTGAAAGTAGAGGCTTGCATGTTACCTGCAAACTTACATGCTGGTTTTTATGGAATTCCTTTAAATGCATTATAACTCAACATTGCAACCACTAATAAAAGTTTTCATATTTTAAGACTCTCTTATCAAATGCCATGAAGTATCATCATATAACAATTTATATTATCATCCCAAGCCTCTAGTACAGTGCTTGACACAAGGTGGGCGATCAATGGTTGCACGGTAAGTAAAAAACAAACAAGAAAAAAACAAAAACAACACACCTTCTTTGGGAAGAACTAACACTGATATTAAGTTAGTCCAAGAAATACTTGAAAAATGTAATGCATATTTTTAAATGAATGGATATGATGCAAATTTATATGTAGATAACTTTGCCACAAAATATTTTGATATGCAAAACCAAAACTGACAGCTAAAGTTCTAGCATGATCTAAACAAGATAAAGATTATCTGGTCTCAGGGAAATTTAAAGTAGGATCCCTACAAATAAGATAACAGATGAAGCATAACAGAAATAATGAAGAAGCTTAACACCTTCCTAAAATTCTTCAATCTAGTTTTACAAACATAAACCTGAGGTATTTATGCAAAATTTTAAAATGTTGCTGTATTACATCCTTAGCTGGAAATAAAACATCTGAAATCATCTGTGACTTAACAGTCAACAAACACTATTTTGTAAACGTTGGCTAATAGGGCTATTATGGCTAATATGGCCCAAGTTAATTTATTTCTAAGATCAAACTTAAATATTCCACTTCATTTCCTAAAGTTTGGTTATTATTATAGAACTTCCAAGTTCAGACTCTCCTTTCACTTTCTAAGACTAGAATTTCTGCTTCAGGAGTCTGATTTGATTATATGTGAATTACTGGGATGAGAATGGGAAGAATGAGAGTAGAGAAGGAAAGAGAAGTCAGTAGAACATAAAAACAACACTGACAGATTTCCTGTCAGATATCAGGTGAGAAGAAGGGCGTATTAATATGATTCTGTAATTTAAATGGTTCCAAGCAGCAAGTCGGAAGCTTAAAAAACATTTTCAACTGATACTGTTTTTAAATAGAATTCTACCACAATACTTGAAAATGGCAAGCACATTTCAACTATTTTATAAGGTACAACATAATTTAGTAAGGCAAATATCAAAGCAGCTTAAAATACTAAAGTGAAACGACTCCATTTGTGTACAAGGCACAAATAATAGTAAAACTAAAGGTGCACAGATACTGAAGGAAATTAACTATTTCATAAGTACTGAAGTTAAATTTCAACAAGTTGTCATTCATCAGAGAGGTACTCAAAAGATTGTAAGTATGGCAGTCTAAAGTGAAGACATCCTGAAGAGAAATGGCAAATTAGATTCTATTTATCTGCTATTGCCATAACTAAAATCATCCAAAATACTTTGCTTCATTTTTTCCTTAGAGTACATATAATGGTGTTTATAAACCACCTACCAATGTTGTTTATAAAGTACCTACCAAATTTGTATTTATTAAAAGTTTTAACTGTAGTTTAAAAGCAGTCTGACAATGAGAGTGAAACTCAAACTACGTAGTTACTTATAAACTATGAAGAGCACACACAGTACTTTCAATCATAACCATTCCAGGCTATGAAAAACACTGTACAACCACATATATGTAATACAGTTTGAAATGAAATTTCTAATGGATCAAGCGTATGTTGATACTAATAATTGAACACATATATGATGGTTCAGTTTAAGCTACTGATTCCTCATGCACCTCTCTTAGGGAAGGCGGGGAGAGTTGCAGGGTGCTAGGAGCACTGTGAAAGGAAAAGAATCCATTGACACAAGGACTCTCTGTAAGACAGAGTTAATATATCAGAAATAACATTATTTATAATTTCTTTATAGGAATATTTAATATTTCAGCTTAACTTTTCTTCCCTTTTTATTAATATTTTATAACTCTTCCTTCTCATTGCTATTAGCCAAAAGGGTGTTTTGCAGAAATAAATGAGGAAACTGAGCCATCACGTAAAACAAAAACAAAAAAAGAGGTAGGAATAAAGAAAATTGATGCTGATTGCATCAACAAGGAAACACAACGACTTACATCGACAAGAACTCTTCTTGCAGCAATAAAAGTGCAGAAAGAACTTGACACTTATAATTCTTGCCTCAGAGAAAGTGACATGTCAGCATTCATATGGGAACACGGTGGTAACAAGTTTATACAGCTACATGTATAAAAGGGAAGAGCTGAAAAAGTTTCAATATATAACTTTGCTATTAAGATGCTTTAAATCTAAGACAAGGACTTAGATCTTATTCTCTGATTTCTTTATCACTCAGCAATTGGATGCCTCTGCTTTCATCAATTCTGCCTCTTTACTGTCTTGTGAATGTGCCTTGTGAATGTAGTCATCTCCACCTGAAATATCCTTCTATCTTTTTCCAGTAGTACCCATTTTTGCAGACACAGCTCCAGTGCCATCTCTTGTATGAAGCCTACCTTGATTGTCCCACCATCACTGATCTACCACTGCTGCCAATTCTTCTGCAGCATTAATAATCTATGTCACAGAGTTTGGTCCTTATTTATATATTGTCGTACATAGTTCACTTATTGTAATTCCCTGTGGGAAAATGATATGTAATATTTCTTTTATATCCCTCACATTGCTTATCATTGTCCTAGGTATTCAATAAGATATTCAAAAAACATTGGTAGAATAAATTATAATAATAATTATACTAATAGCCAATATTTATTGTTATGTATATCAGACACTGTGCTAACTGACTTGGATTAATTTAATCACAATAACACTATTAGGTGGGTTACTATTAATACTAAACCATCTTACTTAGGAGAAAATTAAAGCTTAGTTTGGTAACAACCAGGATCATAGTTCTAAGCTTTCATTTCAAAAGAACATGCTATCCAGAAAAGATATGAAAACTATTACACTTGGTATTTGGTGCTTTCAATCTCTGAAAAGTTTCCTAAGTAAAAGGGTAGGGAAAATGGAAAGGCTAACTAACTACCCAGTTAATGCTTCAAACTCACCAAGCTGTCCAGAGTCATTAAAGCATGCCTCTCTCCCCACCTGGAACTCACAGGCAGGTGTCCCACACTAAGCACACAGTAACCCTGAAAAGGTGAATTTGCTGTTATAATAAATACATTTCACAGCTTCGCTCACATTAACAAAACATAAGTAAACTACATGGAATCCACCATTCTCTTCCTAATTTTATTAGGGTAAAATAGTCATTAATGAAGAAAGAAATGATGGTGGCCTTATTTTTAAAATATGAACTGTCCCTCTGTGTTAAGCTCATTGTCCCCTGGCAAAATTCAGAACTTGATCTTAATATTATCAAACAAAAGATGCCAAGATTAAGAAACTTAGCTAACAGTCCCTTGTTCAGTTAGGAGGATAAAGGGTCAAGTATGATCACTTCAAGAGTCCTTTGAGGAGATGACACATAATTACTTCAACAATATAAATAAATGTGTAATACACATAAGGTAAAAATAATAAATGTATATGTACATAATACATCTATAATATAAATTAATAAACCATGTTTACCAGATAGGATATTTAAGGGATCACTTTTTAAGCAAATAGGATTCCAAATTTACCTTTTCTCTCCCTAAATCCTCTAAAACTAACAATAGACTTAGGCTAATCTATGGATGACTAATCCTATAATAAAACACTTCCTATATCAAAAGATAGAATGTTACACAGCAAACAATTACAATGATTAAACAAATTAAAAATATCTAGCTCAAAAGTAATGACTATAGAAATGCTATCTAAAGAGCCTTGAACAAAGCAGAAAGACTGTGATTGATCCCATACACCCAGATTCTATTTCCATCAATCATTTCACATTGGTTGTTCTAAGAATGGGGAAAGTAATAGAGGGCTGAGAAGTACAGCTGATTTCCCAGAATCTCATGTGATCAAGGAATACATTTTATAATATAGCCTCTTTTCCTCATAAAAGTTTGCTATTCTGCATTTTCAAACTCTTGGACCCAAGAGACAAACAAATTAACCTCTGAGACACAATTTTTCACCTCTCTGGTTACAATTTATTTTAAAGAATAAGGAATATTTAAAGAATAAGGAATATTTAAAGAATATTTAAAGAATAAGTTTATTTCCATAGTGACTATTATTCTATGGAAATAAACTTTCCACAATCAAATTTTTTCAATACACGTAGGAATCAATGATGCCCTATTATGATTTGTGAAAATTGAAAATATAGAAAGCACAGTAGCACAGGAGGCCTCTGCCAGTGATAAAAGATGCCAGATGAGAATGCAATCCTTAAAGGCTTCTTAACTCCTAACGTGGAGAGAGACACTGTGTGTGTGGAACCAGGTGGCAAGTGTTTCCAATCTTGCTACCAACACCCAGCCGAAACAGAAAGGGCTTTCTTTCTCGAAGGGCTTTCTTTCTTATGTTCGTCTCATAAATGATACAATTATAATCAGTAAGAGAAGGAAAGAGACTGCTCTCCACAAACAGTACAGGTTTTATCCCTGCCCTCCTCCCTCACAAAATTTGCTATGTAGAAGTCCATTTAGGAAAAGGAGAAACCAGTGGTCATATCAAGTAGATTCCTCTATCTTAAAAGTTTGAATTGTATCTTTTTTTTTCATTCTGTCAAATGTTATGACCAATAAAAAATATTTTTAAAATACCAAGTAGTCATAGCTATGAAAAAAAATTAGGAATTATACCTGACATATAGGACATATAAGATGCAATAGATCCATCTTATATCTGCTATCTTTGTACTCCATTGAGGTGCTGATTGGCTGTGCTAGAAAGGAATAAATCACATTTCTGGGAATAGCCAGCACTGGTTTAAGCAGAGCTAGATCTGTAACAGAGTGATTTCATCAAAGGATTAAGCAAATTATTATAGTGAGCTTTTTATGACTTCTTAAAGAGAGAGCAGAAGTCTTAGGGTTTTTATTCTTTCAGGCAAGGAAATGAGTAAGAACTGTTTCTTAGAAGATAGTTAAACAATTCTCTGAAATACAGGGCTACAAACTAGGTCAATTCCTAGCTGATATCACTTTTTCCTAATTTACAGAGACTTTGATGGCACTCCTTTTCCAAATCATGACAAATGGTATTATCTAAAGCATTCACACCCGCTCCAAAGTACAAAAGGCCTTCGAGGCCAGAGGTACTGTTTTATGCCGGAACAAAAGACTCTACCCTCAAGAATATTATTTTTTAATGAAAGACACCAAAAACTCAAGCTCCACAATTCAATGTAATAAGTTGAATACACAGAAGGACCAATGAACTCAGGTGCAAGGGGTCCACCAGGTAAGACTTCATCTGCCAGTATGTTTTGCTTCTTTTTCTCAAGTTTTTTTTCTTTTTCAATAGTATATTTGAATTGATGTCATATCAATATATTTTGTAATTTAGGTTGAAGAGTTTAGATTTTTCCTGGACCAGGTAGGAGGTTCCAGTGAAGGCAGGGTTGGGAGAAGAAGGTAGCCTTTCATATTGTGCAGTCCAAGGGCTCTCTCTTCCATGCCACAGTGACAAACTATTTCTTTCAAATCCTTGTTTTGCAACACTAGGTACCAGAGGGCTTCTGCAGCCAGCACAGTTCCCCTTAGTCACCTGGTTACCTCACTGACCACTGTGCCAAGGGTAACAGCCCTGCTTTCTAGGGTGACCCCTGAGCTTCAGAACATAATTTTTGCTTGTACGCCGAGATCTGCTACTACTAGACACTTCCACACCTCCCACTTCTCTCTCCTCCCTTCCTGCCCTGGAGGCTGTTGCCTAATGTCAGATCTCAGCTTTGGGCATGGAGGCTCCAGCTCCAGCTTCCGGATTTAGTGCTGGTGCCCGACCTTTAGCTAGTCCATGAGTGCTGGCGCTGTCTGAAATCGGTCACCATTCCGGCCTGTTGCCTCTTCCCAGGCAGCTCCCTGCCACTGTCAGTGCTGTTTCACCCATGGCTCTGCTGGATTCCAGCCACTTTTGGCAGCACTCTGGAATTTGAAGATTTTTCTCTGTCTTCTAATTTCAGTAAAAATGAAATTTATGCAGTTTCTTTTATTTTCCCTGTTGTACATATTTTTCAGCAGGAAAAGGGATGGATTTTGATGCTCAACTACAGGCTGCAGACTTTGGCAATAACTTTTGGCACAAGCCTTCCTCTGAGAAAAGAGGAATCTGAAAGGTGGCTAGGCCACAGTTTTCACTTCTTCAAAATACATAGTATTAAATTATTCATTTAGTGAATGAACTGCCAATATCTGTGACTTCTTGAGGAAGGAGAATGAAATCTTAATTTATAAATATTTACCTTAAAATATTATTGACATTAAGAAAGAAGAGGGTCCTATGCTGGGAGACTAATAGCTTTCAAACTGGATTGGGGCTGAATAGGAGAAAAATATAAAGAAGGAAAATAAGGCCGAGAGAGATGCAACAACTAAACTGCTTTTAGGACACAAGCTAAACTGCTGTGGTTACTTAATATATATAGGTATTGTAATTTTTATGATCATATAGATCAGTGCTGTTCACAAATGCAAGCCACATATAATTCTAAATTTTCTAGTAAACACATTAAAAATGATGAAAAGAACAAGATGAAATTAATTTTAATAATATATCCAAAATAGTATCATTTCAACATGGTAATAAATATCAAAGTTATTAGTGAGATATTTTACGTTTTTTGTACCAAGTCTTCAAAATCTGGTGTATATTTTATACTTACAGCACATGTCATTTCAGACTGGCCACATTTCAAGTGTTCAATAGCCACCTGTAGCTAGTAGCTATCATGCTGGAGAGCGCAAATAAAGAGCAAGTAAACCACCTGTTCATTCAGGGGTGTGACCTAAACAAACATTCTCAAAGAACTCCACTGAACAAAGAAGAAAATTCTGCTGCCTCTCAAGGTGGAATCTATTGTACCCACTGTAGCCAAGAGCGGAAAGTAACTACTTACACATTTCCTATGCCTGTGAAAACTGCCTAATGAACTAGGTAGTGTAGGCCTGGGCCATGCAGCCAGAACCTATCACTACACACCATTCTGGAAAGTTAGAAGATGAAGATAATAGGCAGCAAGTAATCCTCTTGAATCCAGAGGTCATATCCTCTTTGTAGAAAAAGATTCTATTCTAGTCTAATCTCATCTATTTGATTTAAATCAAACAGGTAATCTTGCCACTCGAGTATCTTAAATTTTTATAATCTACAAGATACATATACAAAACACGTATATATCACATTACTTAGATTAGCTTACTTTTTAAAATCAAGAGTTGTAACTATATTTCACAGTTAGCTTGATATTCCTCTATGATGTCTCTCTTTCAGCCTTGTACTGTTACAAAAATGCAAAGTAGAAGTTATGCTAGATGCTGTAAATAGCATATTGTTTGTATACGAAAGAATGCAATAAAATTGCTCAGTGATTCTTTGAAAGGTTTTGTCTGTTTCTCTCTCTGCTATAAACTGAATATTTGTGTCTCCCCAAAATTCATATGCTGAAACCCTAATCCCCAATGTGAAGGTACTTGGAGGTAGGGCCCTTGGGAGGTAATTAGGGTTAGATTAGGTCATGACCGTGGGGTCTTCATAATGGGATTAGAAAGAGACTTGAGATTTCTCTTTCTCTCTGCATGCACACACCAAGGAAGGCCATGTGAGGACACAACCAGGAAGAGGGTCCTCACCAAGAATCCAACTATGCTGGCACCCTGATCTCAGACTGCCAGCCTCCAGAACTGTGAGAAGTAAATGTTGTTTAAGCCACCCAGTCTGTGGTATTTGTTATAGCAGCCTTAACTGACTACGACACCCTCAGTAAGACTAAATATACTTTATAAAATGTATTTATAATATGAATTTGTTAAGCAATATAAAAGTGAACTTCTACTCAACCTGTGTGCAAACTACATCCAGACTTTCAAAAGAGCCTAAACTAAAATAACAAGGTTTTACTAAACTTATGTGTTTAAACGCACTATACGTGATCTACAAGTTAAGACTACTGCCTTTATCCATCTGAAATCATAAGTAGGTTCTTAAAAATAAAAACATGACCAATAGATCTATTATGATAAAGGGAACAAAATATAAACAAATAAAAGATGGTATTTGCACTAAAATGGTTATTTTATTTGATACCAGTTTTTAATTGTCCCTCATATCATTTCCAAGCATAATATTTAAAACTCTTCTCTCTTTTTTTTTTTTTTTTGTGAGGAAGATTAGCCCTGAGCTAACATCTGTTGCCAATCATTCTCTTTTTGCTGAGAAAGATTGGCCCTGGGCTAACATCCGTACTCATCTTCCTCTACTTTATATGTAACGCTGCCACAGCATGGCTTGATAAGCAGTGTGTTGGTCTTCGCCCGGGATCCAAACCTGCGAATCCCGGGCCACCAGAAGCAGAGCATACGAACTTAACTGCTACACCACCAGGCCAGCCCCAAACTCATCTCTTTGTTAAATGCTGCCTTGCAACTACATTAACCTACATAGTGACCTACAGTCTATTCACGACTACTGGTAAATAGAAGTCTGGATAGCAAATGATTTCTGAAAGGACATATTTCCACTGAATAATAAGTCCACAGTACTTTGTACTATCCTATTATATACAAATGTAAGGAGGATAACAAAATGACATCATGAAAGGAAAAATTTAGAGAAAAAGGTATATTCTCTCTCCTTGCACAAGAAAAAAATTAAATAGGTTTCCAAAGATGCAAAATTATAACCTAAGAAACATATTTCATAGTGACTTTTTAAAGTTAGATTACTCTTAGTAAATTGTTTTGGGCTTAAAATAAAAAAGCCAGATACTACTAATGTACTTAAATGTTTTCTTGGGTGGAATTGGGTATCTTTTTCAATGACACAGTACATTTTCATCTAGAAATAAACCATTTTACTTGTTTCCTTCATTATTTCTAAATTTAAATTAACAGAAAATCAGCCTTTTTTCTTGAATAATCTCTACGGACAAGTTTTAATCTTTCAATGTCCAGCCTTTCAATATTTCAAACAAATAAATCCAAACTACTAATATTTTACCCAAAGTGATTCCCCTCAAAGCTTCACATTTTAATTATACCATTGACATTCAGAAATTTGCTTTCTAATAATCATCTATCAAGATTACATACTATATACTTAGTTGTTAGTTCTTTATAGTTTTCCTTATCTAATTATCTTTCTAATTATTTAAGAACATCTAAAGACACCTTACCAAAAATAAGATACAGCTTAGTCTACATCTTGACAATCTATACAATCCAGTACAGTCATGTGCCGCATAACATTGTTTCAGTCAATGATGGACTGCATATATGACAATGGTCCACCTAGGTTTGTGTAAGTACCTCTATGATGTTCGCACAATGGTGAAATCACCTAATGATGCGTTTCTCAGAATGTATCCCCATTGTTAAGTAACACATGACTACATATGCTCAATGGCTCTAGTGGTTAAGATTCGGTGCTCTCACTGCCACGGCCTGGGTTTGTTTCTCAGTCAGGGATCCACACCACCCATCTATTGGTTGTCATACTGTGGTGGCTGCGCGTTGCTGTGATGCTGAAAGCTATGCCACCAGTATTTCAAATACCAGCAGGATCACCCATGGTGGACAGGTTTCAATGGAGCTTCCAGACTAGGAAGAAGGACCTGGCCATCCACTTCCAAAAAACTGGCCACAAACACCCTGTGAATAGCAGCAGAACACTGTCTGATACAGCACCAGAAGGTGAGAGGATGGCACAAAAAGACCAGGCAGGGTTCTGCTCTGCTGTACACAGGGTCACTAGGAGTCAGAATGGACTCGACAGTGCAAACAACAATATATGCTCAAACACACTCTGCATATTCTAAGAAAAGTAGTTACACTACCGTAGAGTTGTTTAACATGTATTACTGGTTCCATATAAATAATAAAAGCTTACTTAATGAACAGACTAACCTTTATGTTGTAGTTTACAGTTTATAGACTCCCTTCACACACATTGTATCTCATTTAATCTATATAACAATTCTATGCAATTCTACTTAATGAGCCCTAACCTATTAACTTACTTTCAATAACTATTAACTTGGTACACCTTAATTAAGTTAACAGGCTTCATGTAGCAAGTTCATGCAGAGAATCAGCCTTCAGCACTAAGGAGTTTACTTTAAAATTAAGAATTTTTAACAAATACTTGAACATAGTGACCTTACCTATAAATACCTAAGTGGATAAACTACTAAACAGAGAGGTTATTAAGAACCATTCATTAGTTCTCTCATCTATCCATTCATTCATTTTTTGAGAACCCACTATGTGTTAGGCACTGTTCGGGTTGGACTGGTCATCTAGATGGCATTTATTAGAATGCAATTTATATTTTAAAATAATTGAGCAGTGATTTTTCACCATGAGAATTAAAAAGATTCCTGGGGAAACAAAATCTTAATAATCTAACCAAGTGAAAAGAACTGACTATGAATAGATAATAAAACTAAAAATGAATACATAATTTGACAGCCCAATGAGAAGCAAGCTAGAATAGAAACAAAATCAACATATCCATATTAAAAAAACAGATATTACAAAGGAGTCACATGTTTATCTTGTCTTCAGGGAACTCAATTCAATTCAAAACACGTACTTGAAAATAGGCAAAGGTAAAGCACTTAATTAGGTACCGTGGGGATTAAGTTAACAGCTCACTATAACACAAAGCAAAATACAATAAATGTTAATAACAAAAAAAACTATGGAACTTCAAAGGTAGGAAGAATTACTTTGGACTTGGGGAATAAAATAATAATTTAGTTTCATTATAGGCATTCCTAATCTTGGACAACTGAGATGTGGGCTTTAATTTTAAACTTTTTTAGTATCACCTCAAACTAAACACCCAATGTGAAAAATAGAAGCACTGAATAGAAAGTAATATATTATTACCCAGCTTTACCTGACATTGACTAGAATTTTAATAGAGTACAAAAAAAAAATCTTAAAAATAGGAGAAAAAGTGAAAAGAAAAAAAATAGAGAAAAATTCTCCATGATGCTACAATATTAATTAACTGCTACATCAGGATTCTAATTCCCAAAGACAATATTGCAAATATGCTTCCATGAGCAATATATTTAGCAGAATAAGAGCTAAATCTAGAATTCAGACCCTTAAGTTTTAGTGGTAAACTCTTCCCAACATATTATAACAAACTACTCTAAAAAGAAAGCATATCTATATTTTATATATATAATATTTGAAACTGAAAAGACAAATATGGACTGAAATTTAATTTAAACAAACCAGTTTCCAAATTCAAACTTATTTTATACAGTAGTATTCTTTAACATGATAGCATTCACAGTTTGTAAACATATAAATTTTCAATAAGTTTTACACTGCATATGTGCAATATATAAGGCGTACATATGTAATATATTCAATGGCAAGTATATGCAGTATATTTATGTTATACATATCACATTTTTTTCAGTTTTCTCTTAAACTGTAATAAAAATTTCAAATAACTATCATATTTCTTGTTAAGGTGAAAATATTTTTTGAAATTATTGTCTTGTATTATGGACTCTTTATTATGCTGGATATGAAAGAAGGGATACGATAATGAAACATTCTTGATGCATCAGACTGAAAAATTAGATATTTACGGACCATGTCTGAAGCTAAAGTTCTAATTGGATAACCCTTTTCCCCCCTTGCTCTCATTTTGAAAGATATATAAATTTAATTTGGTTACTGGCATGGTCTATTGGACTGAGCACAAGATAGTGATAAAAAAAATATTTAGAGTTCCAATCTTGGTCTATTGTTCCAGATCTAATCTCAATTCACTGAATGCTCTTTGAAAAATATCATTTAGTTTATGACTTATCCATTTCCTCATCTGTAAAATGGAGATAATTGTCCCACCTCATGAAGATATTATTTACTTTAATTAACAACCAGGTTAAATACTGTGAAAACAGAAAATGATGAAAATGTTCAGTCCAATTAAAATTTAAACTTAAGTCATTATTCAAACTGAAATTTTTAAAAAATACTTTTTAAAGTCTAAACTGAATAATGGCATTTGTTGAAAAATCGCCTGACTCATCTGAACCTTCATCTTTCAAAGGGTACAGAGTAGCCTCAAAATAAATGACAACTTATAATTCAGAATAGATGTTTTGACCAGCTCACCAGCTCCTGAGGTGATTTGTGATTTTATAATAAAAGACCAGGCTCATTTAACAATCTGCAGCACACCAATTAAAAGATAAATGATCATCCAAAATGAATTTAACATAAAAGAACTAGTTTCTAATTAACAAAGGAAATGATAGGAAGACTGAAGTTATTGTTCAATACAATACATTAGAATGTATTTCTTCCTTCCCCTAAATCATAAATTATGTTTACTAAAAAGTGTAGAAATATTCGATATATTTGAAAACCAACTTGGTAGAAATGCTGCAGGTGTTCATTTAGTCACATCTTCCTTTTCTCAATTCACAAATATCTTAGAGACAAACAGCCTTCCTAAAGAACACACCAATTTTGATTCAATTCAATAAGTAATCACTGAGCAACTACAGTGTCAACTGCTCTTAAAATGTTACACATGGGACCTGCCTGGTGGTGTAGTAGTTAAATTCACACACTCCACTTCAGCAGTCCGGCGTTCGTGGGTTCAGATCCCGGATGTGGACCTACACACTGTTCGTCAAGGCATAATGTGGCAGTGTCCCACATACAAAACACTGGAAGACTGTCACAGATGTTACCTCAGGGACAATCTTCCTCAAGCAAAAAAAGGAGGACTGGCAACAGATGCTAGCTCAGCACCAATCTTCCTCACCAAAAAAAAAAAAAAGTTATGTGTAATTAAATTTTTGTAAATTAATGATATGTTCCTGGGACACCTGCTTCCAGGAAGATGGAGTAGATGAACTTTTCCCCATTCCTCTTACTAGGTACAACTAAAAACCAGGGACATTATATATAATACTACATAAGAAGACTCTAAAAGGTGAAGGGAAGAAGGCAGTCCAACCAGGGAGCTCAGGACCCAAAAAACAACATGGTAATTTGAATACCCTGGGTTTTCTTTTTGTTTCATATATTTCAGACAGGGTACTACAGAAGCCAGCAAGCCGAAAATGTCAATGGGAGGAGACAAAAAAAAAGCCCCAAGAAAAGCCTGCTGTCTCTATCCAAGAAAGGGGCAACATAGCAAGACAGGAAACTTTTAGATAATTACCACGCTACTCTAGTGAAACACCACAGAAAAAACTGCCCATGCCCACCCCTAACCGCAAAGGTCAAGTGAGGAGCCTAGAATTCCATCCTCACCAGACTATAATAAGGCATCCCAATCCCCTGCCAGAATATGGACAGAGAAAGCTAAGTGGGGAGCTAAGGAGTGTGAGACACTCTCTACCACAGTGTCAGTGAAGACCATGGGGAAGAACCTAGACTTCCACCACCCCCTCTGCTATAAAGAGGCACCTCTCCATCTCTCACTAGGGTGGTCTAGGAGAATCAGGACTTTCACCACCACCTAGTGATAAGAAGGCTAACCCTCCTTCAGTGCAGTGTAAGTGGAGGCCACATCTGAACTTACATCCTTACTAGGCAGAAACCATGTGCACACTCCATTCCCCACATTCCACAGAGGCCAAGTGGGAAACCTGGACTTCCATTCCCACCTGGCAGTAACAAGGCAGCACATCCTTTCCCCTGCTGGAGAAGTGTCAGGAGAGGCCTGCTAAAATAGGAAGCTTAAATAAGACAAGACCCAGAGCCCCATAACGTAATGTCCAACATGTCCAGGTTTCAATCAAAATCATTAGCTATACCAAGAATCAAGAAAATCTCAACTTGAATAAGAATTTACACACACTTAATTCTACTTAATTTATAGATATCTTTTCACCATTTTGAATGACTTTTAACAGAGAATTTTCCAAAATTAATGACAGACACCAAACCACAGATCCAGGAAGCTCAGAAAACATGAAGCAGAGTAAATACTAAAATTTTTACACCTAGGCACATCATATTTAAACTACAAAAAAACAAAGACAAAGAGGAAATCTTGAAGGAAGACAGAGGCAAAAATATCTTAGCCATAAAGGAACAAAGATAAGAATTACATCAGACTTCTCATCAGAAACAATGCAGGCAAGATGAAAGTGGAGTGAAATTTAAAGTGTTAAGAGAAAAAAAAATCCACCAACCTAGAATTCTTTACTCAGCAAAATTACCCTTCTAAAATTAAAGACAAATATAGATTTTCTCAGGCAAACAAAAACTGAAGGAATTTGTTGCCAGAAGACCTGCCCTGCAAGAAGTGTTAAGAAGAAGTTCTTAAGAGAGAAAAAATAATTATATAGGTCAGAAACTCAAATCTACATAAAAAAGGAAGAGTGTCAAAGAAGGAACAAATAAAGATAAAATAAATTTTTCTCATTTTTCCTATTCTTAACTGATCTAATAGATAACTGTTAGTTCAAAGTAACAATGTATTGGATTATTATAGCATATGAATAAGTGAAATGAATGACAGAAATGTTACAAGGGACGGGAGGGAGGAATTGGGAATACTCTGTTTGTGGGGGACCAGGGGATGTATACAAGAACTCTGTACTATCTGCTCAATTTTTTTGTAAACCTAAAATGGTTCTGAAAACTAACGTCTATAAATAAAACAGACATACACACACAGACATCTTCCAAAACAGTAAGTAAATAATGCATTCACATAAAAGAAATTCAAAAAAATAAATGATCTATAAGTGAGTTATTATATAAAATTCTTAATATAAAATAATACTTATATATCTGAAAATTATTCCTTACTTTAGAAAATGAACACCAATTTACACTTTATGCTACTAAAGTAAATGATGGAACTACCAAAATGTAACAGAAAAACTTTATCTGATTTTCACTGTAGCCAACAGAAATTATAAAATACTTGATTAAATAATATATGTATATACAGTAAATACAAGGGAAACAGCATAATAGAGACATTCAATAAATAAATGATACTACTACAATTAACAAACTGGTAAAACAAAAAGTAAAGCAAAATTATGAAACTGAGAGCTTTTGCATGGAGCTTTTTAAGTTAGAGGACTCCTCATGTCAGGTCAAGACTCAACATATCACAACTGAAATAATTCTAGTTGGATGTGAGGTGAGCAAGATGGAAAAAAGAGAAGAGCAAAGAGAGGAAGCAAAACCAAGCGGCAACAAATTCCATGTAACAGAAAAGACAATAATATCATTAAATAAATATCTTTTAAAATATAAAAACATATCTGGAACAATAAAACAGAAAAAAAGCTATTTTTATAAGTTCTAAGATAAACTAGCCTTCCAATATCTGTCTATACAAACTTCAAAAATAGAAAATATGAAATTTTGATTACAACTTCACTTGGTTATAGCCCTGTCTTTGTTGGATAAATATTTTAACATTTTCCTGTCCACAGGGCACAACATTTGCTCATTAAATTACAGCACAAATAAAGTGCAGATGTGGGATCAATAAAGGAGCTGGCAAAAATGACAGCACCAGTCTATTCAGGGCCCACAAGGAAGCTATACTGCATGAGCGGAGAGAGACAAGGACAAGAGTCACAGGAAAGGGCGAAGTGTGAGTTTCACATATTCAAAAATAAGAAGTCCCACTGAGTTGATAAAAAGAAATCAACAGTCCTTAATGACAATTTGAAAAATTGAAGACAAGGTTTATGTTTGTTTGTGACAATAGAAAGTAATTAAATAGAAAATAGTTCCTAAAAGCAAAAACTCTCTTCTATCATGTAATGAAAGCAGATTTTTTTTAAAAAAATGCATCTCATACAGAACAGATTGAAAAGACTTTAAAAGGTTAAAAATGTTTATGATTCTGCCAGTTCAAATTTCACACTTTAGAATCAGGATATATTTCCCCCACGCACCTGCCACGTAAAAAAAAAAATTTCTTTTCATTATGTCCTGCATAACACATGCTCCATGTATCTAAGCTAACATTGTTTAATTTCATTATAAAACCCAAGCAAATCCAAAATTTGAATTGTCATATGAAGCTCCTATTAAAATCTATCCTTCAAATATAATATATGAAATAGCAGAAATTTATTTTTTAAAAGAATATCAATGAAATATATGAAAAGTTACAAAGTATTTCTCATAGTCAAGTGGATCAGTTCCCTCAATCTTTTAAGCTGATTATATTTAATTTTTATAAACAAAATCATTAAATAATATACAAAACATATACATATATATACGCACGCACATACACACATTAATACCATCTTAGAGGAATCAATAAAAAGAATTCATCAATTACCCTCCAATCTGCCAACACCCAGATAATCATGCTACTCTTCTTTCAGGAAACCAAATTTATGCTGAAATTCCAATGCTCCTTTTCCAGAAGCAGGAAGAGAAAGACATCATAGAAGACAATAAAGGAATTCTGAGAGACAAGTAGGAAAGAACGTTCAGGAGAAAAGCAAGAGAGCCACTCTGGAGTTTAGACCTGCTCAGAAATAGAAGAGCAGAATGAAAGGCAATCAAAGGATGAAATAGAACACTGTTCTACTTTGTCAGCCCCCATTCTCCTCCACATACTGAAGCCAAAAGATGCGACACCATGGTCGGTCCAACAACCATTACATAGGTCCTCAGCAGTTATGTGGTCAAGAGCATGTTTTCAAAAGATCTAATGAAGAGTAATTAGATACAAGAAACTATTAAACAGCGGTTGTATGTGAGTAATGGAGAGAGAGAACTTTTCCTTTCCATGGCTCCAAATTTTTGTTTTTCTCCTCATAAACATCTATTAGCTTTATAGTTGAAAATAAACCCAAATAAATAATAATCGATTAGTACGGTGTCTTGGCCTTCCAGTTGTTATGAGTAGGAGCATGTATTCTCATCAGCATGTAGATCATAAAAATAATCACATAATTTAGAATATCACAGGAAAGAGCTGGAGCAGTCACATCTACTTCATCAACCAGTGACAAAAAGCATCTACTAAACGATGACAACGCAACATGAAACAAGAGGTCCTGCACTCTATGAGCACACAGGATAAACAGAAAGTGCTGACTCAGACAAACAAGATAAACACACAAAAACAAGGCCAAACAAAACGGTACTTTTAACAACATATACTAGATTAAGGTAGAAAGTTGCAAGTTTACTTTCCAAAAGGGAGGGAGAGTCAACACTCAAAGAGAGAAATCACAGACAACTGAGAGGAAACGATTCTGTTTGGAAATTCATCAATTTTGTTCAAATATAATTTAAATATGCAATGGAAAAGCATTTCTTTTACAAACACTCTAAAAAGACCTAAAACTGCTGGCATTTATATCATATCTGTTTTAAAAATGAGTTGAAGTTTAAGCATTATAGTTACATGACCAGTTAACATATCAGGATAGCTTTTTAAAGCATCATCACCATCAATAACGTGTGTTTTCTTCATCTCTCCTATTTATGATCTGAAAGGAAAAGGTTTAAATACATTGGGGAAAAAAAGACTTGTCACAAGTTATTACTGGAGACACAAGGGAGGTACAGGACGCCCTGACTGTGATAAAGAGTACTAAAGTTAGGTGACCCAGACCTACTGACAAGGCTTAGAGGAGTTAGTCCCAGACATGAGAGAAAATTTACCACAAGCACCAGAAGAATTCCAAGACTAGATTGCAATAGCTAACAACTAAAGTTGGGCAGCACTTACTATAAAATTTATGTCAATTTTTCAAATTTTTTAAGGAGTGCTTATTGAGTAGTGACTAGAGATTAATTTTCTAGCATTACAATTCTGAAGAAAAATAGAATGTTATCCCTATTCTTCATTTACATGCCAGGCAAATGCAGAGGCAGCTTGCGTGGGCACAGCTTAAGGCATTAACTTTCATTTGGAGAAAAATACTTAGATCACAGAGGCAATGTCTAAGAGGAAATAATCAGGCATTATAGGGCTAACCCTTCAATTTCCAAACACATGAAGATTTGCTAAATTTCACAAAGGTGGACCAACAGTTTTCATCTGAAATATAACATAAGAAGTTTACATTAATCATTTTTTATATTAAAAGTAAGTGCATAAGAGGGCAGTGTAGAATCCTTATTCAAACAAAATACTGTATTGTTCGTGAAGCAGTTTGAAAATTGTTAACTATAATAGAAAAAGAGTAAGTTTTGGAGTATGACCAGGATTTGAATGCTGACTCCTACATTTAATAGCAAGTGATTTTAGACAAGTTACTGCACCACTTTAAACTAGTTTACTTATTTCGAATGAAGATAGCAACACCTACTTTTAGACAGGCTTATTGTGATAAATTGAAATAACAAACATGACTTGCTTAGTACAAAGCCTAGAAACATATTAAACACTTTGTTGGTATCCTTCTCCTTTTTTCCTAAAGAACTAAAAACACCATATTTAAGCTACATTCTAATACTGAATTTATATTTGCATTTCCCACCATATGATCAATTTCATTATTAAATAGAATTTGTTAAGTTCATCATCTCCAGAACATGACTTAGCACAAGGAAATAAAACAGCTTTGTAAACAACCAGTAACTGTTCTAAAATAGCTGATAAGAATAGGATAATTCTTATCACTCTCTTTATAAATACAAAATGTAACAGAGGAAGAGAAAACTCATCATTACATTGGTTCTTTTTCTCAGGAGAGTCTTATTTCTGTTATTAACCATGAATAGCATTTTATGTTATGATGTGAGGTCGATTCTTCCTAAGACAAGAAAGAATTTCAGTGTATTATCCTTGTAACTTATACCAAACATGATAAGAAATTTGGGAGAAAATAATTTAAAATCTCAGGATTGTAATAATCTGTTATCATAACACAGCAATACTTTGAAAAGGATGGTTTTGTTTACTAAAATGAGATAAACCTAGAGTGTTTAGGAAGTTAACAAAACAGCTTTTATTTTCTTTACAAAGAAGATGTTTAACATAAATAATAAGCTAAGGAAATTCATCAAATTACAAATATTTTTGGTTGCAAATAAAACCAGCTTGTTATTTCTATGTGTATATATATACATAATCCCAGTCTATTTAGAAATTAAAATGAAAAGTTTTCTGGAAATAGAAAATTACCATTGGAACACTGCAGTAATAATTGTTGCAGGCAGGATCTACCAATGGATGCTAATAAAACTAATGTGTGAAAGTTTGAGAAGAAACAGGATATTTGCATAGACTGAAAGCATCTCCCCCAAGAATTTAATTTTAATTGCAAAAAAGAAAGCAGCAACTTTAAGAGGAGCAATCTGGCAGACACCACCTTAACCAAGTGATCAAGAAACATCACCAGAACTAAGACACATCTATATCATTGACTCTCTGGTATGATGCACTGAGAAGAGCACATCACTTCTGTGGTATTCTTGAAAAAAAATGCATAACCTCAATCTAATTATTATAAGACACCAGACAAACCCAAATTTAGGTACAGAGCTGGGTGTCCCCAAGACCACCCTCACACTCAATCATTCACTGAAGGACTCACAGGACTCAGAAGTTGCCATACTCATGGTTATGGTTTATTACAGCAAAAGGGTACAGAGTAAAACCAGCAAAGGGAAAATGCACATGGGCAAAGTCCACAGAAAACGAGGCACAAGCTGAGTGGAGAGTATATGGGAACTCTGTACTATCTTTGCAACTTTTGTGCTAAGTCTAAAATTATTTCAAACTAAAAAGTTAGAAATATTTTCCTGATTTTGAACCTGAATTTCATAGAATTAAAAAACATCTTGTTATGGAAAATTTCATACGTAGAAACAAGTAGTATACGATAATAAATTGTCATGTAAATCCAGCTGCAACAAACATCAACTCATGGTGAATCTTGGTTTCATTCATTATCCCCACATGCTCATTCACAGCTCCAAATTATTTTGAAGTAAATCGCAGACATGACACCATTTCATCTACATATATATGTCAGTATGTATTTCTATAATACTCTGCTTTTAAACGTAACTACAATACTCTTATCCCATCTAAAATGCCAAATTCTCACATCATTAAATAGCTCGTCTGTATTCAAAGTTTTCCTATTGTCTAATTTTTTTTTTTTTTTTTTTTTTTTTTTAGTTAGACACAGGATCCAAAGAAAGCCCCTATATTTCAACTGGTTAATAAATAACTGAAGACTTTCTGGGTTCTCACCCTCTCCCCTGCCTTTGCCATTTTATTTTTTAAAGAAACCAAGTCAGTTATTGTGTAGAGCACCCTAGAGTTTGGATTTTGCTTTTTATATCACCATAGTGCTGTTTCACATGCTCCTTTATTCCACTGTACCTCTTGAAAACAGATAGTTAGATCTAGATGCTTAATGAGATTCACATAAGTTTATTCATTTATTTTGGCATGACTATTTCATAGGTAGTCTTGCACTTCTACCAGGAGGTACATAATATCTGGTTATCTCTCTTTCTGGGATGTTAATGCCACTGATGATCACTGCCTAGATCTGAACTACCCACTAGAGTAGCCATTAGCCAAATATGACTATTCATCACTTGAAATGGGGCTAATCCAAATTGAGATGTGCTGTAAGCATAAAATACACACCAAATTTCAAAGACTTGGTACAAAAAAGGGAACATAAACTATCTTGTTAATATTTTTATATTTATTACATGTTGAAATGGCAATATTTTAGACATTCTGGGTTAAATAAAATAAAGTACTGACAACATTTTATTCTTTTTTTAAGGCTGAGTAATATTCCATTGTACATATATATCACATCTTCTTTATCCATTGACAACTTGGATGGACCTAGAGGGTATTACGCTAAGTGAAATAAATCAGACAGAGAGAGACAAATACCGTATGATTTCACTTATATGTGGAATCTAAAAAACAAAACAAAACAGAAATAAACTCACTGATACAAAGAACGAACTGGTGGTTGCCAGAGAAGAGGGGGGTGGGAGGATGGGTGAAATAGGTAAAGGGTATTAAGAGTTATAAATTTCCAGTTATAAAATAAATAAGTCATGGGGATGTAATGTACAGCATAGAGAATATAGTCAATAACATTGTAATAACTTAGTATGGTGACAGATGGTTACTAGACTTACCACGGTAATCACTTTGTAATGTAAATAAATATCAAATCACTGTTGTACACCTGACACTAACACAATATTGTATGTCAACTATACTTCAATAAAAAGGAAAATAAAATTAAAATTATACTATTGAAATTAATTTCATCTGCCTCTACTTTTTTATTGTGGTGATTAGAAATTTTAAATTACATATGTGACTCACATTATATTTCTATTGGACAGTGCTGGCCTAAATTTAGAAGTTGCAAAATGGTGATAGTCTATCATTCCTTTTTCATTACTTGGCTGAAAAAACTTTGATAAAGAGAAATCTATCCTCACTGACTATCTGCTTACCTGAGGTATATTCTACATAGGAAAGGCAGAAGAAAAGGCTTGATTCTTTCCCTTTATCAGTTTTCAAAATAATGACTTGGTCTCCCTACATCCTCTAAAGATAACTGTGCCAGTTATCAATCTACTGCCTCCTAGCTCCAAATCCACCCTTCTTGCTCTGCTTTGGGATACAGGATCAGGACTTTGTAACATTTCTCCTTTGCCAGCTAGTGCAATGTCAGGCTTTGTCAATACAGAGCAGTGAAGGGAGACTAAAAGGCCATAGCCTAGGTTCTGGTATGCTTTTTTTCCTATGGCGCAGCTGTCAGCTGAATATTGTGTAGGAAACCTGGTGGCACTCATCTCAGATACCTGAGCAGACCAGCTCTAGGATACTGACATTCTCTGGTAAGTTTTTTCACCGTCAGAGGGTGGCTTCCAGCAGATTAGCTCTGGTTTTCCATTTTCTACAGCAAATTTCTTCACCACCTCCCTGCTCCTGCGATCCAGCTGTGGCCTGCTGCTATCCTCTCACCCACTTTTCAGATCCAAGCCAGTCCCCAAAACCAAAGGCCCTTGATGGAAGGCAAGGCCAGGTCCCTTTAAGGAAAGACCCTGCAGTGTTGCCACAACTATAAATTCTCTACCAAATCCTCCCCAGAGGGGCCTTTTACTTTTTAATAGCGTTAACTGTGCCATGGAGAAAAATAAATATCCAGATTTTTCAGAGATTACTACACACTGACTCTGGGGAACTGATGCTAATTCTTGGAGACACAAAACACCACGAGGGCCCACAAGTCAAACTGTGGACTTAAAGAGGTTAAGTGATAGGTGAAGTCTTAGCACAAGTTTGACTACAGTGGACCCAGTTAGTGCACACACTCACCCTGTCATTATTTCTCCTGTTCCTGAATGCATAATTGTAACAGACATACTCGGCATCTGGCAGAATCTTCACAGGCACTCTCTTACCCATGTGCTAAGGGTCATTATAGTAGAAAGGGTTAAGTAGAAGCTCCTGGAACTTTGCCTGCATAATGAGACAGTAATCTCAGAAGCAACAGTGTATCCCTGGGGGCACTGCAGAGATTAGTAATACCATCAAAACTTGAGAGAAGCAGGAATAGTGATACCTATCACATTCCCATTTAACTCATCAGTTTGGCCCATGCATATGTCAGATGGATCTTAGAGAATGGCTGTGGACTATTATAAACTTAATCAGGCAGTACCTCCAATTGCAGCTGCTGTTCCAGATCTACACTGGAGCAAATCAACACAGCCCCTGGTACTTGGTATGCAACTATTGATCTGGTTAATGTCTTTTTCTCCATACCAATCTGTAAGGAACTACATAGGCAGTTTGTTTTACCTGGTAGAGTCAACAGTATACCTTCACAGGGTTGTCCCAGGACAATGTCCATTCTCCTGCTCTCTGCCATAATATAATCCAGAGAGACCCCAGGTGCTCTTCTATCAAGATGTTCCTAATGATTTTTACTTGCTTTTTATCCTTCCAAATAAACTATATAATCAACTCATGTCAGGAAAAAAAATGGTATTTTTATTGAAATTGGGTTAGAATTTATAAAGTAGCTCAGGCAGAACTGACAGCTTTAATGTTGTTTTTCTATCCAAGAATATGGTATGTCTTTCCAAATGTTTAAGTCTATTTTGGAAACTTTCAAAGGTTTTCCCCATATATGTTTTGCAAATTTCCTATACATTTACATGGAAATATTTTATTTTCTCTTTTGCTATTATCAATGGTGACTTCTCTTTCATTATATATTCTAATTGGTTTTTGATTTTGTATATATAAAACTATTAAATTTTACAAAAATTTTTCATTGTGTTAGTTTTTCTATAAACTCCTTTGGATTTCCAGATATACAATCACATCATCTAAAAACAGTTTTACTCCTTCCTTTCCAATTTATATGCCTCTAATTGCTTTGTCTTGTCAAACTGATTGACTAATACCTCCAATATAATATTACATAATAGAGTAGATATCGACCATTCTATATTATTCCCAACTGTAACAGGAAAACTTCTAGTGAATCTAACGTCTTCTAGCGAAGTTAGATAGTGGTTTTTGGTGAGGTATATATATTTTATCATGTTAAGGAAATATCCAGTAATTCCTATTTTACTGGGTGGTTTTTAAATGAGTATAACAGATACTATAAATTACAGAGATGATTATATGATTTTTGTCTTTATCTCTAATGAATTTTATTAATGAATTTTATTGACATGCCCTTGTATTTCTAGAATATACCCCCCTTGGACATGATGTATTATTATTTTTTAATGTGATATTGGTGTTTTCATGAAATAAGTACTTTAAATTAAGGATGCTAGTGTCTTTTGTCATAATCAAATTGAAATAAACTTTACTTCAATAGTATGTTATGTACTTATTATTTTTGAAAAATAAATCTTGATTTTGAAATTACATATTTAAAACATGATAACAACAATAACAGCAACCACTTAGTAACTAGCTGTGTCAGGCACTACAATAGAAATTTACATTTATTATTTCTAATCCTTAAAGCCTGTAAGGTATTAATCACATAAGACAACAGGTAATGCTTTAAAAAGCATGTCTTTATGCTTTGGACACACAGTTTCCTCTCCTAGGAAAGTCCTCTCCAGTTTTCTTCGAAAAGTCCTCCCCAGTCTTCTTCACTTGGCAAATTATACCTTAAGACTCATCAAATGTCACTTATGTCCAACTCCCATATTAGACAATTCTTTTTCTCAAAGTATTTTTCACATAACTACATTAGATTACAATACTTGATTAAAAGTACCACAGTTACTTGCCTATGTGTCTTTCTTAACTAAATGATATGTTCCCTGAGGGCAGAGATTCTCTTTTCCTTTTTGTATGTCCTAAAACATAAAACAGTGCTTGGGCATACCAAATATTTAACAAATACTCATTGACTGAAGGAGATAGGGCGGAAAATAAAATACTAACATTTATTGAGTACAAACTCTGCACAAGGCAATATGTCCTTTAAATATATTTTTTCACTGAATGAGTGAATGAATGAATGAGGGGAAGGAAGATAAAGGATATATATTTAAATATTATTAATGAGAACCACAGAGAAAGATATCCATGGACCTGTTAATAATTCTATGTGCTATGCTACTTGTCAATTATAAGACAATTTTGACTTCATATTTAGCCTACAGGTGAATTATATATTTGGATATCTATTAGAATGTTTGATGCCAAGAATTGCTAATGGATAAAACTATGAAAAGTTTAAAAGGCTAAAATAAGTTAATACTTAAGGTACATGAAATTTATTAAGGAAGAGCAAGATATTTTGGAGTATGCTTATGTTTTTGAAGTTTGCAGCACATGGAAACTATAATCTCAGAGAGACCTACTATTAGACAGATTGTACTACTGACATGATTCAATATGTAACACTTATGTTTTTTACTTAATTTCATAAACTCTGCATCTCAGGAAAAATCCAAGTTGTCCCACCAACACAAAATTAGTGAGTAAGCAATAAGTTTGACTGAAATTTAAAAATATCGTTACTGGGTCCAGCCCCGTGGCGAAGTGGTTAGATTTGCACATTCTGCTTCGGCGGCCCAGGGTTTGCTGGTTCGGATCCTGGGCACGGACCCGCTCAATGCTTGTCAGGCCATGCTACAGCAGCGTCCCACATAGAAGAACTAGAAGAACCTACAACTAGGACATACAACTATGCACTGGGGCTTTGGGGAGAAAAAAAAAAAAAAAGAAGAAGATTGGCAACAGATGTTAGCTCAGGGCCAATCTTCTTCAAAATAAATAAATAAATGAATAAATAAATAAAAAGACCATTACTTATAGGGTGGTTTTCCAACAGTTTAACACTCCAGGAAAGATTCAGGGTCTCTAATTTTCTGTAAACAATACTGAGTACATACACATGTATAATTAAACACATAATAATGTTTTCTTCATAATAATGTTCCTCATGACAGAACTAGCAAAATTGGAAAATCTAATAACATGTACACAAACCAAGTTAATGAACCATATTACACAAAAATACTCCCTCATTCAATCCTAAAGGTTTTGGCAATATAACCATAAAAGGGTCATTAATTTCCACAACTGAGGCAGGAAACTCCTTAGTGATGTAATACCTTAATCAAGAAAGCCAGCTTGTCCTCACAAACTCTTGATCAAAGAGTCACAGTAAGACAATATCAACCTAAGATGCATATCCAGTTAAACACAGCTACAGAAGTATTATACCACCCAACACATAATATATTTATTTGTTTATTTTGTCTTCCTCCACTGGAATGTAAGATCTGTAATGCAGGGACTTTCTCTTTATATTCACTGCTATATAGCCCTGCTCCCAAATACCATCTGACCTGTGGTAATTACTCAAAAGAAATTTTTTTTATTGAATGACTGAATGAAAGTGTACAACTTTTCATATGGCTAATATAGATAAACAAGACAGATCTTTCATTCTGTCTTCTTGAACAGATTTTATCAATACAACCTCTAAATCTTTCTTGAAATTAGCACGTTTCATCGAATCTAAGAGGCTACTGATTTTAAGAGCCACAATTATTTTATGTACCACTAGAAATAGAAAGCTAAGTGACAAAAGTAGTGGATGCTGTGGTTGGCTACCAGATCTCTCCTCTCCAGAAATGAGGCACTGATCCCCCCACATATCAGGAGTGCTGGATGCTGACAGCCCACAATTGAGTCACTCTCTGGGAAATGCCCACAGTTGAAGGGAGCCTCTTCACCCAAGGTTACAACCTTTCCCTATGGTTACCAGCATCCAATGATATGGAAGTACAAAGATCCTGTATCTCAATTAGGGACAATTTTGAAGAACAGTCCCAGTTCCAGAGCTTCCAATCTATCAGCTGAGGACTCTGTTACAAGTGCACCACAATGCAACTTTCCCCTCAAACCAGTCCTGCTTCTGTCACTCTCTTACAGGTGGTGTTCCTGAGAGAACTCTCCTATAAACATGCACGCAAATTTCTGCCTCAGAATCTATTTCCTAGGGAAACCAACTTAAGACAGATACCACTGGCTGAAAGATCATCCTGATTAAAATAATAAAAATGTTAAAATGTGAAAAAAAGAAAACGTGCACCTTAGAATGGCTGAAAAACTATAAATGGAACTAGGGGTCACAGAGAAGTTTTGAAATTTAATAAAGCACCATGACTTACCACTACCACTGCTTTACGTGGGGAAAGAGTTGAGTTTCTCACCTAGATCAAAGCAGAGTAAAGACATCAGGCTATGAAGCAGAAGCCCAGAAAGAGATCACCATGAGAAGGTACACAGTCCTGAGATTTGCTGGTATCTTGGACTTCGGACTTCCACAAGGCATATAATTGAGTGGTGGTGGTAGTGATGGTGGGGTATGGGAGTCAAACCAATTTTATCTAAAACTCAAGTTGAGAGGTCCTTGCTGACACCTAAATGACAAAAAATACAGGGTGCTCAATATTTATTTGTTTAACAAATGGATCAATTAGAGTTCTAGAAGGAGAGGAGAGACGAAATGAGGCAGTGGTAATATTTGAATAAATAATGGCAGGAAATGTTCAGAACTGATGAAAAACAATATACAGTCATGCACCACATGACGATGTTTCGGTCAACGATGAACCACATATATGACCGCGGTCCCATAAGAATAGTACCATATAGCCTAGGTGTGTAGTAGGCTATACCATCTAGGTTTGTGTAAATATACTCTACGATGTTCTCACAATGACAAAATCGCCTAATGACACATTTCTCAGAACATATCCCCTAGCAACACATGACTGTAATATATTTTCCAGAAGCCCAGTGAATTTCAGTTAGGAAAAAAAAATCGATACCTACACTCATCATAGTGAATCTGGAGTACACTAAAGACAAAGATTGTCTCTTAAAAGTAAAAAAAAGAAAAGTAACCTTCAAAAGAGACAATTACACTGACATCTGATTTCTCAACAGTAACAATGAAATTCAGAAGACACTGGAATGAAGTCACCTATATGCTAAATGAAAAATAAATGTTTCCTTTAAAGTCAATGTCCAATGAATAAGGATAAAATAAAGACTGTCATGAAAGCAACTGAATGTGCTACCAGCAGAGCCTAAAGGAAACATTAAAGGATGCAACTACCAGCAAAAGTTTAGTAATTCCACATAGAAAGTCTGAGATAATAGACAAAATGCATAAATTAAAAGAATTTGTAAATAAATAGGAAAAGCAATCAAATATTGACTGTACATAATAAAAGTAATAATGTCTTGTGGACTTTAATAAAGGAAAGAGAAAAAAGTCAACAACAACACATAAGTTGGAAAGGGGTGATTAGAGTATGTTACTTGGACAGGTAAAGATGTCAACTTTAGACTTACTGAGTTAATGTGCATGCTAAAATTTCTAGAGTAACCACCAGAAGAACAAAATTTCAAACTGAGCAAGGAAAAAAATCATGAGAAAAAAATTTATCAAATTAAAAGAAGGCAAGAAAAATAAATACAGAAAAGGTAGGACAAATAACACAAAATAAGATGGCAAAAAAAATTCATACATATGACTAATTTAAAAAAGTGTAAATAAAATGCTCCATCTAAAAGATAAAGACCGTTAAAATATAACCAAAAAATAATACAGCTAAGTTCTGTTTACAGGGGACATATCTAAAATATAAAGAAAGAAAAGGTTGAAGTTAAAGAATAAAACAACATAAACTAGGTGTATTAGTTTCCTAGGGCTTCTGTAACAAAGTACCACAAACTGGGTGGCTTAAAACAACAGAAATTTATTGTCTCACAGTTCTGGAGGCTAGAAGTCTGAAATTAAGATGTTGACAGAGCCATGGTCCTTCAAGAGAATCCTTTCTTGCCTCTTCCTAGCTTCTGGTGGTTTGTTGGCAATCCTTGGCAATTCCTTGGGTTATAGCTGCACAATTCAATTTCCGCCTCCATCATCACACGGCATTCTCTCCTCATGTATCTCTGAATCTCTTCTCCTCTTATTATATCTCCTCTTATAACATCAGTCATATTGGATTAAGGGCCCACCTTACTCCAGTAGGACCTCATCTTAACTTATACCTTAATTACATCTAAAAGACCCTATTTCCAAACAGGGTCACATTCACAGGTACCAGGTATTCAGCACACCTGACTGAGGGACACAATTCAACCTACTGCACCAGGCAAACACTAACCAAAAAAGATAGAGAAGGAAAAAAGAAAAGCTAGCAGAGTTCTAGTAATGTCTACTAATGTCAGACAATGTACTAGGTGAGAACAAGCGTAGTACAGTAAGATCACTTAGAGGCTACTGCAGTAGTCCAGGTAATATAGTGCCAGTTTGAACTAAGATCATGTGTATTGAACAAGGGAAAGTCAACAGATTTAAGCAATATCTAGGAAGTAAAACTGACAGGACTTCAGATAAGGGAGACAAAAGATGACTTTTGGTTTCTGGCTTGTGAAACTGTTGAAATATGTTGGCAACCTATATTTTCTAGCCAGAGTTACTTTCTAAAACACAAATAACATCAATTTTTCTTTTTATAATCTTCACTAACTCGCCAAGGTTACTCCTCATTCTTACTCTGGCTTTCTTGATCTATCACAATCTGGTCCTGGCCTACTTTATTCAAATCTCCACATCCATACACTCTAGTTATTCAACAAATATTCCACGTGATTTCATGACTTCTTTCAGACTATACTTTATGTCTTGAATGCCATGCCTATGTATCTACAAAGTTCTATTCAAATGAACCATCTTCTTTGGAACCTTCTTTGTGATATACTACCAATGAAAATATTTTTATATGTAATATAAGATTCTCTGGGCTTCTGTAGTACTTCCTTCACACTGATAGGACGGCATTTGTCACACTGATGTTTATCTACATCTGTCTCCCCAGTCAAGCAAGCTACTCACACCTTCAGAGTAGGCCTTATCCATCTTTTTATTCCTAGCACCTAACAATATAGTTTGCACATAGATGGTTTCAATAAAGGCTTACTGAGTAGTGATTAATCAGTTATAACTAGCACTGCTACTTACTATGCTAAAAGACTAAAAGCAAATGGAAGAAAAGTAGGATAGTAATTTTTTTCTTTTTTATAAATGAGATTCTGAAAAAGATGAATAAAGGTCTTTGTTTCTTAGTAATGAATTCATGTAATTTACAGTTAATTTATTCTAAACTCCCTTGAGATCACATAATATGGTCTATACTTTCTCCAATAAACCCATATTTAAATGCCTGAGCAATTTTTAAATCTAAATAATACATATGCCAGCTCTACTTATGAAAGTTATATTACCCAAAAGAGGTCAATTTGATATTTGAAGAACTTATGGAATTGTATAATGGTCAGTAAAAATCTGCTTGATACTAACATGTTAACTTACATGTAATTTAGATCATCAAATTTTAAACAATTAAATGAAAATAAAATGTACTTTTATAAAAAGCTGCATAATCTAGACTTCCTTTCATGACTGAAAACTTCAATGTCCTCTGTTTACAAATATGAACACGAAGTATCTTTGAGCTGTAAATACAGAAAACTTCCAGTTGATAGAGGTTTCTAATTAAAAGAATATAAGGTGGCAATTTACTATAAATACAACTGTTAAATCTGTAGGGTTTACATTGGACAATGCTGTATAGTATATGGGCATTTAGAAAATTTAAAGCCTAAATTGCTATTATACAGTGAAATGCATTTCCTACAATTAAGTACAATTTTTGTAAACAAAGGTCATAAATAACAGGTGCCAATATAACAAAATTAAGATATTAAAAACAGCCACTAGTACCACCACTACATGTAGCTTTGCAAACATCTTAGATCATAATTGTTCCCACTCTCCCATTATTCAACACTTGGAAGCCCAGTTTGCGAGATAGTCTTCTGAGGTACACAAAGAACAAAATGAGCCCCTCCCTCCCCCATTTTCTCTCCCCTGAGAGTCAAGGCTTAAAATGAGTTCCATTTTCCAGAGATAAAAGGACTGCATTAACAATGATGTGCCCTAGCTTTCTTCTTTTTACAATAAATTACCATATTTATATTTTCAAGCTGTCATATGCTAAAGGACATTAAATATCCTCTTGTCATAATTAACTCTTTAAACCAAATTAAATGGCTTGGTTCAAAACAGACTGTGAAAGTTAAAATAATATAATTCTATCACTAATTATTTTTGCAATTATTTTAATAATCAGAGCTATTTAATTTATTCCATAATTGAATTTAACTGAGAAATGCACAGTGGCTAAAAAGCTCAACTCTTTCCTCCTTTTATCCTTTAGATATAAGCAAGAATTTGAACTTGGGGTGTTTAGTAATAAATATATGGTAACTTCATAAATACATGAGGCCAAATCTTAATACAGCAAACTATAACAAATTGTTAATTTTTAAAATTCCAACAATAATTATATCAAATATAAGACATTAGACTACAATATAAGTGTTTCATTTTACTAAGGCTTAGTAACATTTTTACTATAAATACAATTGTTTCTGCAGTAGACATGGGAAATAACTCTCCTCTATGTATACAATACAAACTTAGAAAGATAAATATCTTTTTAGGAGTAAATGGAAATCCTCTACTTTTTAAGGACAATCTAAAGATTTCTGATGACCTAAAGACATTATAAAGATTCTAAAAGTAAAGAAAATGTCTTTTTATACAGTCTGAAGTAAAGGTTTCTTAGAAAAAATAAATAGAAATAACAGAATTAGTATTTCAAATTAACTTTTTAGGGTTTTAATAGAAACATGAATCAGTGACAGCTGTTGTAATGCAACCTTTTATTTCCTCCCAACATTAAGGTAATAATTTTTTTTGCAAATTAAACTATTATAAAAACAGTTCTAGTTATGAAGAAATACTAAATAAGCATACTTCTTAAAAACATTATGTGAAAATATACGTGAACTGAGAGAAAAGTTCTGCAAAAAGAGTAAAGTCAAGGAATGAAACGACTATCAATGAGGACTACAGCCAATTAAAATAGGAGGAGTTTAAATAATTGTTAAAAATCTGATTATATAATTAAAATATAAATGCCAACAAACTTTTTGGAAGATATGTAAAGAGAAAGTAGAAACTCAATTCACATGATTTATGTCTAAAATCATAGATTAAAGTGACAAAGAGCAAGAGAAGCAAGGGGTAGCTGAACAACACATCGCGCTCCTGTCTTATACATGGGAGGCTCAAGAGACAGCGTTTCACTCAACTGCACAACATTTAGGAGAATATGGGTTTAAAAGGACTTGACAAACTGAAGCGTGATTACAAATAGAAGTTAAAATAAAACATAGTGTTAGACCAAAAACAAAATCTCTATTGCCTCTGTTATGAACTGAAAGTTTGTGTTCTCTCAAAATTCTAATGTTGAAATCTAATCTCCAATGTGATGACATTTTGAGGTGGAGTCTTTGCAAGGTAATTAGGTCATGAGGGTAGAGCCCTCACGAATAGGTTTCGTGCCCTTGTAATAAGGGCCAGAAATCTAGCTCCCTCTTTTTCTGCCATCTGAGGTACAACTCGAAGTCTGCAACCCGGAGGAGAACCCTTTACCAGAACCCGACCATGCCGGCACCCTGATCTTGGACTCCCACCCTCCAGACTGTGAGAAATAAGTGTTCGTTGTTTAAGCCACCCAGCCCATGGTATTTTGTTATAGCAGTTTGAGCTGACTTCCAGGGGCTGGAGCGGGGGGGGGGGTGGGGGTGGGGGGGGTGGTGTTTGTTCAGGAACATTTTTGTGATCATAATTTATAAAACAAGAAATAAAAATCCAAAACTAAATAAATAATAAACGTAAAAAACAAAAAACCAAGAGAGACACTACTTGAAAATTAAAAATAAAAGATTCAGGATCCTAGGAGGATGATAATTTAAACATGTCTGACTCCTCATATCCAACTCCAAATTACCAGCCTTTTTAAGTCAGATGTCTTCTGAGTAAAAGTGAGGTATGGAATTTGAGGGCTTCCTGGCAAGGGAAGTGATCTGTGGTTTTCTCCTCAATAGGTTGGGAAGGGCCCCAAGACAAAGACTGAAAATTAGCAAATCATGGGAAGAGCACACACCACAGAAACCTATGAAAATCCTAGAGATAAGGTGAACATTGGCCCCAGGTGATGTGCCTGACCTTCCTGGCCCACTAGGGACTAAGCCTGCAGATGTCTGAGACCTGAGATGGGAATGTACAGAGTAAGGAAGCAGGGAGGCTTTCCCCAGCTACTTAGTGCAGGGCATTGGAAGCCTCTACATAACTGACGCACTGGGGAAAAGAACACATATTTTTCCCTTCTTGCATGGACCACCACCATTTACAGCACTCCAGCAACCAGACTTGAGCCCCAATGACCCAGTAAAGAAAAATATGAACAAGCTATCCCATAAAGGAAGGAAAAGTAATTAAACTGACATTAGATTTCTCATCCTTAACACTGGAACCAAAAGATAACAAAAAAGACAGAAAACAACTGCACCTCAAGAATTCTTTACTCAGGTAAGACACAATTAACCTGCCAGGAAAAGGAGAGATATCTGTAGATATGCAAGAATTCAGACTAATAATCTATGTAGCCCCATCTGAGAAAAATACTCAAGAAATGACTATCCAAAGAACAAATGAATCTGAACAAGAAAGGGAAAATGAAGGAAAGGGAAAAGTGGTAGGCAATGAGTCTTGAAATACCTAAATGCTGTTAAATTTAAATTAGATAATGACAGACTAAGTGGAAATGCACAATACAAGCACACCTTGTTTACTGCATTTCGTTTTATTGCCCTTCATAGATACTACATTTTTTACAAGACCCTCCACCAGCAAAAAGATTATGACTCGCTGAAGGCTCAGATGATGGTTAGCATTTTTTTAGCATTAAAGTATTTTTTAATTAAGGTATGTACTTTTTTTCAGACATAATGCTATTGCACACAATAGACTACAGTATAGTGTAAATGTAACTTTTATATGCATTGGAAAACCAAAAAATTCTTGACTCACTTTATTGCAATATTGGCTTTATTGCAGTGGTCTAGCACCAAACCCACAATATCTCCAGGATATGCCTGTACAAGATCCAAAATGTATATTCTTGAAATAAAAGGAACAGGCATAGTTATAAGAGAAATTCTAAAAAAACAGCCGATAAGCAAAACTATCAAAACGTTTCAGTTATATCTGTAGGGATCGGATTGAAGAGAATGTTTGAGTAAATGTTCCAATAAAACCTAGAGGGAAGGGTGATAAGAATAAAACATTGCAAAGATTTCATCTGGAGAAAGAGAGGAAAGGTAAAGCATTAGAAAGTATTCCAAGTTTCTTATGTAATTCGGGGGGTGAGAAGACCATCTTAATAGGGGAGATAGTTGGTATCTTATTTTCAAATAATAATACAGAAATATACATCTGATTAAGAATGTAGGCAAAGGAAATGTAACCATTAATATAATGGAAAAGTATCATATAATTTCCAAGTTAACAAGAAGGAAAATGCAATTAACATCAATGTGATCAAACAGAAACATTTTTAAAAAGGAAAAAAAACGTAGATAAAATAAATAAGAAACATAAATTAAGGTAGAAAGAATGAAACCAAATACCTTAGCACACTAATTTTGAATGTTAAAGACAAGAGGCTACAGATCGAGTTAAATAAAACCAAATATATTTTCAAGAACAAACATAAAACAAAGTAATAGAATTTGTTCAACAAAGGATCAGGTTTGCTGTTTAAAGAGCAGGAATATATTGACTGTATGCAAATCATACTTTATTACTACACTCTTGAAAAATATCTACAGGATTCAGTAAACCGTTATCAAATCAGGAAAACTCAGGGAACATGGCTTTTGGAGTTTCCTCTAGTTTGCTCATTTGCAGTTAAGTGCTAGCAATGTGGGAGAAACTGTCCAGAACAAAAGTCATGGAAAATGCTCGATGGAAAGGTAAGAGGAGAAGGGCTTACGAGCTTTCTATAATTCTTGTATCTCCAAAATGAAGCCCTAGAAAAGTTATCTAATTTGATTATAAAAAATTGTGTTTAGCCAGCTGTCTTTCAGGTTCAACAATTAATATCTACCTTGCCACAATGCTACATTATCAACTGATTTTATAAAAGGACTAGTTATCAAATATGCACAGTTGCACTGCACGTGTGTAATGATGACTGATCCCTGCGTATGTGTGATCATGTATTTCCTATGTCCCAAAGTCAAAGGATCTCAGCATGAGAATCTTAGTCATGAATTACCACAGTGAAACAAAAAAGATAAATGGATGGGCAAAAAGATACCCAGCAAATTCAAGGAAAAAAGGGAGGAGAAAAAGCAATATTAGCATCAGACTACAAGGAACTTAGGGTTAAAGGCAATAAAAAATAAGGAAGTATATGATATAATGACAGAAGACATGATTTTAGGGGTAAAAATATCAGTTGTAAAATCTGCACATATCAACAACATAGCATCTAAATATAAACGTATTAGTTATGCAGAGAACCTGATTATAATGTCAGGCTTCAAAACACCTCTTATATGGGGCAGAACCAGTAAAGGGAGCAAAGGAATTCACTAATATAATTTTTAAAAACCTCAATTTAATAAATACAGAGAAAATGTTACATTCCTCAAATAGTGAAATATTGCTGTCAATATGTCCAAGGAATATCTAGAAAAGTTAACATACAATGTTAAAGACAAGTTTAAAATTTTTTTTTTTAAGTAGAGGTTTTACAGGCTAGATTTTCTGATTAAAATTGAATAAAAGTAGAAATAAAAACAAAAAGCAAGGAAATGAGTCTGGTTGAAAAGTTAAAAATTTTTCTTTTTGAAATTATACCATAGGATTTTGACAATATTTAAACTTTGATGGGCCAATCACAAAGCTATGCCTTTCACAAATTAATCCTAAACTCTGAAATTTTCCAACCTCAGGCTCCAAAAAGCAACCTGTATTCCCAGCTTTACATGTTGAAGTAACAGCCTAAAGCAATCTCCATCTGTCACATAAGCATTCTTTTTTGTTAAGTTCCAGTATGCCTTATATCATGATTATTTAAGTGATTTAAAAGATTTCAAAACCATTTTTTAAATGGATTTCAAATCTATTTTTCCTTACTGTACCTCAAATTCAGTTATCCCAGATTCTTCTTACTCACTTGATAGTCTCTCCCTCTGCACTGCATCATTTTAAAAAGTCAAGATGCTCCCTCCTCATAAGTGAGAAAAAAATAAAAAGCCCTTAAGTGATCAATGTTTGGCAGAAGTGTTTGTGAATTGTTCCTTAATAAGT
The DNA here is from genome assembly GCA_031878705.1 of Tapirus indicus. Lineage (NCBI taxonomy): Eukaryota > Metazoa > Chordata > Mammalia > Perissodactyla > Tapiridae > Tapirus > Tapirus indicus. The sequence continues at coordinate 14,462,920 of CM062933.1, forward strand.
AAAAGCCTGTTTGATAGGAAATTACCAAAATTAATTTTATAACAGTGTTGTGATGATTATAATTCAGAAATTCAATTTAGAAAATATTCACTGAATATACTCTACTGCCTGGTACATAGGAAGGAAGAAACGAACAAATGCTCAACAAGGAAAGGGTTAGTAAAGAAGTACAGGAGGCAAGTTTCTCAGACATATTATACTTTTGTTGAAAGGTGTCTCTTGCTTCGGGTAGTATCTGACCGCCTGAAATTGTATGCAACATTTTATGTATACATTCTTCAACTTTATGTTTTATAACACTGACATATTTGAATAATATAGGTTCTCTTTATAAAAACATAGAATGTTCTACATTTGGGATTTGTTTAATGTTTGCTTATGATTAAAGTTATACAGCCACAATCAGAATACCAGGTAACTGAAACACATAATGTCTACTTTTTCCTCCTGATGTTAATTCTGATAAGCCAGTCATGGGGTTATTCAATTTCTCAACTGAATAGTTACTATTTTTCTCCTTGCAAGTTATAATCAATTCATAGAAAGACATTTTACAACCATAAAAATATCCTGCTTCTCACAAAAATTTCTCCCCTAGACTTAGCACCCATTAATTATTCTGGCTTGAGTCAATCTTTACTATGATTGTGGCAAAATGCTTTCCAAATCCAAGACTCCTTCCACATTTACCAATCAGCGTTCTATTAAAGAAAACTGCCTTTTCTCACCATTTATTATCAGTGTGGACTCATGGATTCCTATTTTTATCAAGGTGTATAATTCATTACTGTCCTTGATTATCTCGGTGCTCACACTGTCCTAGATTTGGCCAATGGAGTCCCTTTAAGTTGGCTCCTGTATCCTCTTAACATGCCTCCCCCAGCTTTTTTTTTTTTTAGTACTTTCTTACTTTCTGGCATAAGAAGATGTTTTAGGGTCATCCTGCAACTTTCCTGCCCAGCCCTAGAATAAGCCATTCTCTGAGGATCTCTGGTTCTTTTTAGTGGGGAATGGTATTAGAAAGCAATATCTTGGTGCTAGATATACTCAGTATTACTGAGGTGTCTTTGCTTCTAAGTCTTGTCAGTGGACAGAACTAGGAAATGTGTGTGTGTGTGTGTGTGTGTGTGTGACCCAAATACACACACTTACATACATATATTTATATATGCTCACATACTTGTATATGTGTATGCACATATATACATATTCAATTATGTTAAAAATTCTAATCCATTCCACTTCACTGCCTTCTTCCTTTCCATATTTGTGTCTTCCTTCTTCCTCACTGAAAACCCTGACTCCCAAAATCAGTACTCATTTGTTCAATCTTATAACACTTCTAAAATAGTTTTGAATTTCTACATCCATTATACTACAAAAAACAGACCTACTGAAAAAGGAGTTCAAGATTTCTTTACAGTTCTTTCCACCCCAGACCTCAAGAGGGTCTATAGTCAAATAAATTACTTGTATTACTTCCTAAATTACTTGTATTAGTTCTCCCCACCACCACCTTCAGTGTGATTCAAAGCAGGAATTTAACTAGTATTTAATCTATTCAATATTCCCCAGAGACATCTACCAGGTAACAAGCTTCTCATAATATAAAAGCTAGCTCAAAGAAATTGCATTTAAGGAAAACATACATTAAACTAGAACAAATGACTCAAGCAAAAAGTTCTCATTGTAAAGAATACTTTAAAATGGATAAATATAAAAATTAAACTCCAAAGAACCAAATGATGAAAAAAGGTGGTACCAATTTCTCTTTAGTAAATTAACAACTAAAAGGAAGTAATTTGACTCCAGTGACACCCTAAGCAGATGTTTTAAAACCACGTGCTCCTTATCTCCTACTAGTTACTCACAGGCACTTTGACTATGATATTTATTTTTGGTAGATGACCTGGGAAAGATTTTCTGTAGGAAGTAGGGAGGACAAAATGAAAGAGTTAACAGGAATTACTAATACCTAATAGATAGCCAGGCAGAGGAACTGAAAAATCAGCTACAGCTCCTCCTTTCCCCTCCCAGCCCACACTGGCAATAAAACATAATCAAGAATTTGATATAGTAACCATTCAAAGAACTAAAACCCAAGGAAGCATTTGTCTTAAAAAATGTTTGGGTGATGAGAATATTTTCAAATAAGATAACCAAAGCAGTTATTATGAGCCATTTGCTAAAAGATGAAAATAGCCATTTTTACACCCCCCAAAATATGACTAGCTGTATGCAAAATAGCTTAGTCATTAAGTGTACTATGTAATAATATTGGTTATATTAGTGTTTTATCTCTAATTTCACTTAATTTTTTAATGAAATATAAATAAAAGAGTTACGCATTTCATTCCAAAATAGAGGCGGGGGGGGGGGGGAAGAAAAAGACTCTGCTCAGCAAAGAAATAAGACTCTTTTCCCCATACAATTTATTAGCTATATTCTTGCTGACTTAATCCTTCCTTATACAAGAACATTTATTTCAACATCCTGAATATTTTACCGCTATAATTTCTTTCTTAAAAATAATACTACTAGTTCAAATAAGTATGAGATACAGAATTAATCATTCTATTTTTTAAATAAATCTGAGCAAAAGAAAAAAATGCTCTAGTCAGCAGAGTGAGGCCTTTTTCATATATTTTCAATAGGAGGTCAAGTAGAATCATGTAGTCAATTCTACTTATTTCATCATGCTTGCTATTAAGCTAGCATTTCTCACCTTCAAATGCACAGACCTGAGCTAGTTAAGACCTGAGCCCCATGATAGAAGGAAGAGGCCAAGTCCCCTTGAGGTAGGACCTTGCAACACTACCACAACTACACAGTATAAATTTGCTGTTGGGAGACTACAGCCCACAGGCCATATCTGGCCTAAAAGCTGTTTTTGTAAATAAAGTTTTATTGGAACACAGCCACACTCATTCATTTACATATTGTCTATGTCCACTTTGCACAACATTGGCAGAGTTGAGTAGTTGAGACAAAGACTGTATGGCCCACAAACCCTAAAATATATACTATTTGACTTTTTACTTAAAAAAGTGTGCTAACCCTTGCTGTAAATCTTCCTCCAATTGTTCTTCAAAAGACTGGCAGCATTTGTTAGGGTGATTGTGCACTGGAAAAAAGGAATGCTCAGACCAATCGGGGATTATCAGATACTCACTTCAAACAGACACTAATTGCCAAGGACCCAAAATGCCATCATGGTCTGTCAGTTAGAGAGCTCAGGGTGATCAGGTGATAAATGGGTTTCTGGCTCAAGTTTAAATCTAAGTAGAACAGTATGTCCACGGATATAACCTGCAGTTATTTTCCAGTTCCTGAATGTATAACTGGAAAAGAATTACTTGGCAACTGGAGAATTTCCACCTTGGCTCTCTGACCCATGGAATAAGCGTCATTATGCTAGGAAACCCCAAATGAGAGCCCCTAGAACTTGCTCTCCCTTGCCAGGGATGTAAAGCAAAAGCAATAATGCATCCCAATCCCTAAGACAGGTGCAGACATCAGTGCCAGTATCAAAGACTTAAAAAGATATCAGAGTGATATAATATTGATCACATATCCATTTAATTTACCTGTTTAGCCTATACAGCAGGTGGGTGATCATGAAGAATGATAATGGATTATCATAAATTTAATCAGGCTGAGACACCAACTGCAGCTGCTGATCCAGATGTGCGATCTTTAATGAAGCAAATTCACACAGTCTCTGAAATCTTATACACAGCTATAAGGTGGCAAATACTTTTGTCTCTATACCAACCTAATATACTATCAGAAGATATTTGCCTTTGCCTGGCATGACCAACAGTATACCTCACGACCATCAACTCTCCTGCTCTCTGCCACAGTATGATCCACAGAGATAGTGGTTATTTTTTTCTTTCTTTTTTTTTTTTCTTTTTTTTTTTTTGTGAGGCAGACCAGCCCTGAGCTAACATCTGTTGCTAATCTTCCTCTCTTTGCTGAGGAGGACTGGCCCTGGGCTAACATCCATGCCCATCTTCCTCCACTTTATATGGGATGTCGCCACAGCATGGCTGACAAGCAGTGAGTCGGCGGGCACCCGGGATCTGAACCGGCAAACCCTGGGCTCCCCGGGCTGCCAAGCGCGAACTAAACTGCTGCACCACCAGCCGGCCCCTGGTTATTTTTTTCTTAATAGTTAATATGCATTCAGTATTTACTATGGGACTTGCAGTGGTCTAAATGTTTATATATATTATCTAATTAAATTCCCCCAAGAGGTAGGCACTTCTATTATCCACACTATACAGTTGCAGAAACACAAGCAACACAGAGATTAAGTAACCTAAGTAAAGGGTGGCAGAGCTGGAACTGAAATCCTAGTGGTAAAATTCCAGAGCCCCTTTGCTTAAGAGGATCCATTACACTAGTCTGGTGAATAAATGAGCTATTTTGTTTGCACATCTATACATTTGTCAGTTGATGGATATTTGGGTTGTTTCCACCTTTTGGCTATTATGAATAATGTTGCTAAGAAGATTGATGTACAAATTTTTGTGTAGATATATGTTTTCATTTCTCTTGGGTATATACCTGGGAGTAGAATTGTTTGGTCATATGGTTAAGTCTCTCTTTAACATTCTGAGGAACTGCCAGAGTTGGCTGCACCAATTTACAATCTCAGTATCAATGTTTGAGGACTCCAAGTTCTCCATATCCTTACCACCACTTGCTATTATCTGTCTTTTTAATTTTTTCAGAGACAACGGTCATTTTGACGTTACACAGAACAAAACACCGATCTACAATGCTGATGACTTTGGACTTATGTTTATTGGAAGTGATGAAGAAGAGGAATAAAGTTCTTTAGATGCCTTAGTAAGACATATGTGAGACAGAAGATGAGAGCAAATCCACACAAATTAAGGAGCCTATTACTGAAGTAAGGTTTCTAGGAGTCCAGTGACCTCAGACCCGTCAGACAGCCTCTCCAAAGTGAAAGATAAGTTACTATTTTTGTACTATTTACTACTGAAAAAAGGGGATAGGGACACAATGCTTGACAAGCATTTATAAGTTGGGATCAGAGCAAGAGAAGGCTCTGTAACAAGTCCAGGCAGTAGTGTAAGCTGCTCTACCACTTGAGCCTTATAACCCAGTATATCAATTACCTGGAGCCTCAGGAGACTCATACTACAAATCTTCAGGGTTTTAGAGCAAAACCATGCCATTTTCTAAAGATCATTATTCTTTTGAGAAACAGATCCTAGCTTGCTACTGGGCTTTGAAAGAGACTGAAGGCCTCATCATGGGAAGCAAGTAACCATGTGATGACCTAAGTTGCCATGATGAAATGGGTGTTATTTGACCCACTAAGCCATAAGGTGTAGGCAGAGTAGGAATAAACTATCAGTAAGTAGAAATGCTATATAAGATATTGGGCTTGAGCAGGTCCAGAAAACACAGGTAGAGGTATGGCTTTCTTTCCTAGGCATTGGGGCATTACCTTCTTTTCTCCCATCTGTATCATCATGTAACATCACAGGGGATTTTCTTATAACCAGATGGATGAAGAAGAAAAAACTTAGGTGTAGTTTAAAGTTAAAGTTCCATAATGTTCTGGAACAAAAAGGAAATGGACTGCTACACAATAATAGCCTAAAGACATCAGCGATGGGAAACTCTCCCAATGGGCCAAACTTTGAGAAGTATTTTCTGGACTGAGAGATGGCCAGAAGCGCAAATCTACACTAATTTCCAATAGTTGGGAAGACTGGTCAAGGATATGGAAAGAACAGGATTGGAAGAGTAGTGACAATGAGGTCTGGGGAAGGTATGTAGAGAAACATCTCAGAATAGGTGCAGATTATGAAGAAATATGCATCCATCACAGATGAGGGTCTCAATAATCAGGTAGCCAAAATGACTCATTCTGAATATCAATTCATATATTTCCCCAGCCATCCCAGGGTTTACTCAATGAGCCCTTGTGAAAAATGGCAATAGTGGCAGGGATAGAGGCTATGCATGGGCTCAACTACAAGGACTTTTTCCTCACCAGTTTATCTGGCCACAGCTACCACTAAATGCTCACTTGCCAGTAGCTGACACCATATTGAGGCTCCTGATATAGTGTCATTCCCTGGGGAGATTGGTCAGCCACTGACCCATAGAGTAAAGATCATTATGCTAGGTTGATAGCATATTGTAGGTCATTATAATAGGTTGATAACACTGACTTCTTCCATCATGAAGGGAGCAGCAATTTATCCTCACTGGATCACAAAAGTATTCCAGATAAAATATTCCTTTTTTCTCTTTAAAGTTTCTATTAGCATCACCTTCTATGGACTTATGGAATGTCTTATTCATTAACCGGGTTTCCCATAAAACTTACTTCATAGCAAAAAAATGGGGCAATGGGCTCATGACCTTGAAATTCACTGGTCTTACCTCCCACCTAGAGGCAGCTGGATTAACAGTAGAATGGCCCACTGAAAATTCAGTTACACCACCAGGTTAAGAGACCACACTTTAAAAGGGTGATGTTCTTACAGGAACATGTTTTAAATCTGTGGTACATGTTTTAAATCTGTGACCAAACATATGATATAGTTTCTCTCTTAGCCAAAATTCATGAGTCAAAAAACTGTCCTCATCTCAATATTATTTCTAATTATCTACTCATAAAATTTTTGTTTCCCATCCCTGCAACTTTGATTTGGAAACTTTGGTTTGCAAATAGAAATGCTTCTATATCAAGGGACACAGGAATGTTCTACTGAATTGGAAACTGAAACTGCCAGTTGACCATTTTGTGTTCCTCGTGTAACTGAACTAAAAGGCAAAAAAAGATGATTCTACTGGCTGAAGTGACTGTTTCTGTTACCAAAGAGAAATTAGGTTGTTGCTACATAACCCATTAGGTAGGACTATGCCTGGAACCCAGGGTATTCTCTGGGGTGCCTCTTACTACGTCCATGTCCAACAGTAAAAGTTAATGGAAAACTATATAAACAACAACAAAAAAGTAAGACCACTGAGAATCAGACTTATCAGGAATGAAAGTTTTGTGTCACCCCACCAAATAAAATACCTTGACTATCTCAGAGGACATCCTGGCTGAGAACAAAGGAAAAATGAAATGGATAATGGAAAAAGAAAGCTTCGATTATGGTCTCATGACCAGAGTCAGGACTGCTGATGCTGACTAACTTTTCAATTCAGTTATTAAGTAATAGATATTCAGATGGGACTGTGACTGAATGTGAGGAGTGATTAACGTCGCCCAGAGACAGATATCATGACTGTCTCACAGAAATGGATAAATGCTTACTGGGACTTCGTGTCTCCACTCTTTGAAGAGATAGAGAATATTTGCATCTTAAGTGAAAGAATAACATTTCTGCTGTGTTATGGAAATTCAAACGTGTAGAAGTGTGTGGATTCTAAGTAACTAAAGAAATGACTGTGCTAACACTAAACTATTGTCTCTTGGCTTTCAGACTCACTCGCTCTGCTTCATTTTGTTATGGTAGAACCCCTCTGGGGGGAGGCGGGGGTCAACGCTAAAAGACTAGAGAAGAAAGAAGAAACCTATTCTTTCCTGTTTGCAGTACAAGTTTTCTACCCTGGAGGTGACAACTGATTCCAGCAGTACCAGTTGGTTCCACTGAAGTTTTTTCCACAGTCCTAGAACCAGTTTATTGGGCCTCCTCTGAAAAACCAACACTTGCTGGCCAGTACCAGCCCCTTCCTCAGATGTCTAAATACAGTCACAGGATCCGTCCTCCAAGATCTTGAGGTAACACCACCAGCTGGCAGTGACTTTCTTATGAGCTGTACCGGGCCTCCTCCAAGCTTCTAATTTTAATAATTCATCCTTATTCCTTTGTTCTCCTACCTTTTGCAAGATAAATGCTTCCTATAGTTACTATCTCTTCAACACTTTTTTGCCTTTTCAATTCTTTAATAAGTGGTAACAATTCTTCATATTAAATTAATTCTGTTAAAATAATGGCTGTGATTTCTGTTTTTGACTAAACTCAAACTGACACATCTATTAACATTACATAACTATGTGTGAATGTAAAATCAAACAACAAAGTTAGATGCAAGGTCTGAATTCAATTTCAAACCTCTAAGAAAATTTTGTATCACAACAGGCTGGACTCATTTGCAAAAGACACTATTTAGAGATATTTAGAAGGTTATGAGCAACCTTCCTAGAAACACACACATGAAGACGTGTGTATGTGTGTGTTACATAAGACTTATATGGTAAAAAAGACATTGAATATTTCCAATTTTTCCCTCATATAAGTGATACTTCAATAAAATTCTTACATGCACACTTTTTTGTATTTTTATTCATTTGCACATACATTCCACCATTTATTATTTCTTGATTATCTATTAATACAAGCCACCACCTAGGTACTAGGAATATAACTATGTAGAAGACAAATAAGATCTCTCCTTTCACAAAACTTGAAGCATATTTCCTCAGGATATATATACTACCCTACTGTCCACTAGAAGAGCTGCAGCAATTTGCATTCCCACCAAACAGCTTGGGAGGGTGCCTATTTGCTCACACCCCGATCAAAAGAGATATTGTTGATATTTGCCAATGTGAGAGATGAAAAATTAAATTTCACTGTTGTATTAGAATGTGTATTTTTATTAGAAGGAGCACACACCTTTACATTTTCACAGAAAAGTGTGGCTTCTTCATTCGGAGCACTTTTATTTCCCACTTGATAGTATAGGGTATGTTTTTAATCCATGACGTAACCATACATTCTGCTGAGGTTAAATCAATAACTATAACCATCAAAATGACAAAAGTAAACATTTATTGAGCTCTATGCTGAATTCCTTACATGCATCATTTTATTTAACCCCTGTAAAACCTCATAAAGCAGTATTATTTTTGCATTTTATCCCACTAGCTTATAATTGTAAACTCTCTAAGGGCAGAATCCATATTTACTCTGTTCACTCCTTAATGAAATATAGAGTCTGAATAAATCTTCACAACAAGTTTATGAGATAAGCACTATTATTGTGGACATTTCACAGATGAGGACGCTTAGAAAGATTAAGTAACAAGACTACAACAGCAAGTTTAAGTAGTAGAGCTAGGATTTGGTTCTGTGCAGTCTTGGCCAAGGTTATTTTAAGACATTTGTTACAAAAAAATTCTACAAATAAAAGTTTTGTTACTTTGTTATGTTCTTGCTCTCCAGGTGTTTAACAATTTATGATTAATTACACAAACAAATGGAAGATATATGCATTTTAAAAGGGAAAAATTAATGGGGGTTAGAATCAAACAGGAAATGATTCACATAGAAACCTGAAATTACACAGTTCAGCAAACAACAGAATTGTAGGAGCAGCAAAAAGGGAATATGGACTAAAATCTGTCTTAATGAAAACAACAAAAATAATAGCAAACATTTAAATGTTTACCACACCATCTGTTCTAAAATATTTTACATATATTAGCTCATTTAATCCTCACAAAAGTGTTATGAGGCCAATTCCTATTTTATCGATGAGGAATCTGAGGCACAGAGAAAAGAAATGTGCTCAAGGTCACACAGCTAAAAAGGAGATTTAAACCCAGGCAGTCTGGCTCTACAATCTGTGTTGTAAACTACTATGCTGCACAAATAATAAGTTTATATGCTCACTATCAGTCACTGACATTGTACTCAAGAGTTTGCACTTTTCAGAATATAGACCACCTTTGTAATCCTAGCTTTTGACAATGACCATGATTTCTAGTTAATAAAAACCCACAATATTTTTAAATATTTTTAAAACAATGCATAGCTCTCAGATGAAAATCTATATTGTACATCTATAAAGTTCTTAGCAAGTGTAAATTGCTAAGATATACAAAAGATATTTTAGGCCAAGATAAATCAATAGTAAGTTAATACACATTTTCAGAAATGATGCTAAAAGGGTGAAAAGAACAATGTTTAGATTTTAACTGTCATCAACAGGGCATTTAACACAATAGATTTTTCTATTTGTATTAAATTTTAATCTATACTATAAGCATTTCATTATAGCAGCTGAGTGAGACTCAAAATCATACTTTAAAAGCCTAAGACTTCATTAAAAAAAATCATTGCAGACATTTTCAAAGATTAGTATTTATATTATACCTTTCAAGACATTCCACTCCATTCTAAGCTTTGTAGAAATACTTAGAAGTGCAATCAAGAAAATGAATTAGCTTGTCTCATGGTATTTTATTGTTTGTTTGTTTCTGGTAAGGAAGATCAGCCCTGAGCTAACATCCATGCCCATCTTCCTCCACTTTATATATGGGACGCCGCCACAGCATGGCTTGATGAGCGGTGCATAGGTCTGTGCCAGGGATCTGAACCTGCAAGTCCCGGGCTGCCGAAGCGGAGCATGCGAACTTAACACCACTATGCCACCGGGCTGGCCCTCATGGTATTTTAATATCTTAGTCCCACTTTACTTGTCACATGCTATGATTCAGAGACGTGGCTACTCTCCCTTCAAACTATTACAGGCATATTTCTTATAACGCTTTCTAACATACTACATCTAACATAAGCATTACATATATACACACACACATATATATATATATATAAAAAACTCATTTATTTAGTGAAAACTGCTATAATATATAACATTCTTTACATGAAAAAAAGCATATTAGTCTGGCTAACCGAATAATACCTGCTTTATGTAATAGTTACCATGTTATATTTCATATTAAATACCCTACTTTTGAAAACTGACACCCATGTTACATAAACAAATTATGTACCTACACCAATGTAACTTGCATATTCCTATCAGAAAATCACCTGAAATGCTGACATTTAGGTGTGTTTCAAAGATGCACTAGATCAAAAGTAATTTAATTTTTTTTGTAAGAAGACATTTAAACAGGTAAAATTTTAAAAGAACAAAATATATTTAAAAACACACCAAAGAACAAAAGCAAAACTGGGATGCCAAACTACTAAACTCTACTACATTTTGTTATATTTAATTGCAATGGACAATTGCAAGGAAAAAATTAATATTATCATTTTTGCTACTTAGAAAAAAGGGCATTCTATATTTAGCCTCATGAGCTTTTAAGTGCTAAGAATTATGATCTATAAAAAGCAAAACAATATGATTTTTTCAAAACTCAATGAAACAATCAATAAAAACACGCAAGGGTTTTATACTCCTTAACTAAATATTATAAATATAGCATTAGGCAAAATAGAAGATTTAGTAATGAAGCAATTTAACAAATTTTACTTCATCTTTGAAATCTTATTTCCAAAGAACCACATTCATCTGTGTCTTTTAAGAAAAAAAAAGATGCAGGCGGCCCCGACAGAATGAACCCCTCAGCCTCCACTGCTCCAGAAGTGAGGTAGTCTGCTGTAAGGCACTTCCAGAAGAACATATCAAGCCTACACTCAGCTTATATGACTACTGATGTGTAGATTCCACAGTGAACTGGCAACTCAGAACATCTGTACACCAGATACCTTGTCAGGAAGAATAATCTTGCTACTTATCAATACTTATCCAAAGATTAGATAGATAGATTGGTAGTTAGTTTGGGGGCAGTTTCCCAAAAATATTGGTTAATAATATTTAATTATTAATATTATTGGTTATAGTATTATACTAATATAAAGCATTGTATCAATAATATTGCTTAATATTTAATAAATGATTGATATAATATTAATATCAATACTTATCCAAAGATTAAATAAGAGAAACAATATTTTTTGGTACGTATTGATAAGCAGTAAACTCAAGATTATTCTTCCTGACAAAGTATCTGGTGTACAGATATTCTGGGTTGCCAATATTATTTCTCTTATCTAATTTTGATATTTGATGGAATATATATATATATATATTCCATCTAATCCTATAGATAGTCAAAAATTTATCTATCCATCCCTGGACCAATACAGAGCAAAATACCTAAACAACACTATTTGGGGTCCTAGATAATTGTTCTGACTAAACTGTACTTTGCCATTAAGTCACAAATTCTTATTCAAGAATGTAAAATATTAAATACTCTATTTTTTGAAAACTGACACCCATATGACTTATTAAACTCCCTCTTTTACTTAGGATTCACCATATTGCACAGTGTCCTTTATTTAAAAATGCACAGTCTCTTAAGAGACTTAATCTTCTGGAGTATAGATTCATATTACTGATCACTTACCCTTCATTCCATTAGCTACAAAAAAGCAAATCTGAGGTTTACCTTTGGCAAGTGAAAAGGATTGCATGGCATGCACTGGTAAACTTTTAATCTCTCTCCCAGCGTTATCTTATTTACTTTCTCTTTATGATTTCCTTGATTAAACATTTCTCATTTTGCTGTTATGCATTGACTTCCATAAGATGCCATAAAAATTTGTAGAACAAGGTAAAATAAAACAAGGCTTTGGAAAAACAACGAAAATATTCATGCTAAAGCATCTTTTATTCTAAAATTGCAACCAATGAAGTCATAAAGGGAAGATTAACCAATAAATGAAAAAATTAACACAATGAACATTATGAAAAATCTTAATGAAATCCAACAATTAAAATCTTACCCTAATAAAGTATGGATAAATGTTTGCTATGCAAATGCAAACATGAATTAGTTTCCTTCAAAGATAAAAGGCTTATTTCAAAACATTTAATTATAATAACAATGATCATATCGTACATTTATTCACTTGCCCTGATTACTTTCAAGTAAAATCGATGTTCACTTTTACAACTTAACAAAGTCCATTCTTATATAAGAAATAACTGTATTTTCGAAGACTACATTAGAAAAGTTTAAAGGATGCTACAAAATGTTAGCTATAAGAGGTCAAAGGAGTAATCTGTGAAAATGAGATAGGTGTACAGGTATGTTTGTAAAATATTGTACGTTTTTTGATAAAGTATACGCAACATACCTGGTAAACAGTGAAGCCTTATACACACAGTATTATTTCATGTAAAAACGGTGGCGGGGAGGGCCTGGCCCAGTGGTGCAGTGGTTTAGTTAGCGCTTGGCAGCCCGGGGTTCGCCAGTTCAGATCCGGGGCGCCTGCCGACGCACTGCTTGTCAGCCATGCTGTGGCAGCGTCCCATATAAAGTAGAGGAAGATGGGCACAGATGTTAGCCCAGGGCCAGTCTTCCTCAGCAAAAACAGGAAGATTAGCAATGGATGTTACCTCAGGGCTGGTCTTCCTCACAAAAAAAAAAAAAAAAAACGGTGGGGGAACAAAGGTGCATACTTACCCTTCTCCTCCCATTCTTGTTATCTTTAGGCGAAAATCCACAGAATTCAGACTGGGAGGCTTCCATTTCAAAATATCATCACATCGACCAGGTTTATATTTCTAAAGTGAATTAAAATGATAATAGTTAATAAGAAGCTAAAAATTAAACACTTGATTTATTAAATATAATATCAATTACTTCTTATTAAGCAAAATTACTACTTCTTTCCTGAACATAATTTTTGTTACCTTCAATCAATGAGTGAAGCTAAATAGCTACCTTCTTATTGATGGCCCTTCTCCTTTTTCTGCCAAAGCATGTAGACCCTTGTTTGTGAAAGTCCAGAAAAAGAATGAAACCTGTTATTCTCTCCAATCCTTCTATGACTTAAAGGAAGTCTGATCATTTAAAAAAAATTTTTTTTTTCTTGTTCAGCTTTACCGTGGGATAAATTTGCAATGCACAAAATTAACCAATGAATTTTGACAAAAGAATACAGTCGTGTAACCATCACCAAAATCAAGATATATAGCATTTCAATCACCCCAAAAAGTTTCCTCCTGACATCTGCAGTCAGTTTCCTCCCACCAACTCTCTGGCCACAGTGACCTTCTTTCTATCACTATAGTTGTGTCTTTTCTAGAATTCATAAGAAATTCTTAACAGAGGTTTTTGCGATTTATCTATCCCAGTGCATAGATTAGTAGTTTGTTCCTTTTTATTACGGAGTAGGAGTAGGATTCCATTTTATATGTATACTACAAATTGTTTTATGCATTTACAAGTTGATGGATATCTGGGTTGTTCCTAGTTTTAGGCTATCATGAATGATGCTGCTCTGAACATTTGTATGGACATATGTTTTCATAACTCTTGGGTAAATACCCAGGAGTAGAATGGCTGAGTCACATAGTAAATACATGTTTAACTTCATAAGAAACTGTCCAATTGTTTTCCAAAGTGACTGTAACATTTTCCATTCCCACCAGTAATATATGAGAGGTCAATCTGCTTCACCACCACCCTAGGACTAGGTATTGTCAGTCTTTGTAATTCTAAATCTTTAATTCTAAAGTGTCTCATAATTTTAATTTGCATTTCTCTAATAACAAAAGACGTTCAAGATCTTTTAATTTGCTTAATTGTTATCTGTGTACCTTTCTTGGTGAAGTGTCTGTTCAAAATTTTACCCTTGTTTTCACTGGGTTATCTCCTTAATATTGACTTGTGAGAGCTGTTTATATATTCTGAATACATAGCCTTGTTTGGATATATGTACTGCAATTATTTTCTACCAGTCTTTGTCTTGTCTTTTCCTTTTCTTAACAATTTCTTTTGAAGGGTAAACTTTTTATTTTAATGAAGTCAAAATCATCAATTTTTTTTCAGCTTTATTGAGGTATGACTGAGAAATAAAAAAATTTAAGGTATTACAAGATGATGTTTTGATATATGTAAACATTGTGAAATAATTACAACAAGCTAATTAACAAATCCATCATCTCACATAGTTAGATTTGTGTGTGTGTGTGTGTGTGTGTGTGTGTGTGTGTGTGTGGTGAGAACATTTAAGATCAACTTTCTTAGCAAATTTCAAGTATACATTATTATTAACCATAGTCACCATGCTATACATTATGTCTTCAGAACTTATTCATCTTATAACTGAAAGTTTTTACCGTTTGATCAATATCTCCCCTTTCACCTACCCCCAAGCCTCTGGTAACCACCATTCTACTCTCTGTTATGATGAGCTTGATTTTTTTTTTTAAGGATTCCATATATAAGATCATGTGATATTTGTCTTTCTGTGTCTGGCTTATTTCACTTAGCATAATGTACTCTAGGTTCATCCATATTGTCACAAATGGCAGGATTTCCTTCTTTCTTAACACTGAATAATATTCCATTGTATATGTATACCACGTTTTCTTTATCCATTCATCTGTCGATGGACATAAGTTGTTTCCATATTTTGGCTACTGGAATAATGCTGCAGTAAATAAGGGAATGCAGATAACTCTTCCAGATACTGATTTCATTTCTTTTGGATATATACCCAGAAGTGGGATGGCTGGATCATATGGCAGTTCTATTTTTAATTTTTTGAGGAACCTCCATACTGTTTTTCTTAATAACTGTATCAATTTACATTCCCAGCAATAGTGCACAAGGGTTCTCTTTTCTCCACACCTCACCAACATTTGTTATCTTTTGACTTTTTGATAATGGCCATCCTAACTGATATGAGGTGATATCTCACTGTGGGGTATTTTTTGTGGGGTTGGGTTTTTTTTTTTTTTTTGGTGAGGAAGATTGGCTCTGAACTAACATCTGTTGCTAATCTTCCTCCTTTTGCTTGAGGAAAATTGGCCCTGAGCTAACATCTGTGCCAATCTTCCTCCATTTTGTATGTGGGACACTGCCACAACATGGCTTGATGAGCAGCATGTAGGTCCACGCCCCGGGCCACCAAAGGAGAGTGCACGAACTCAACCACTATGTCACTGGGCCGGCCCCCACACTGCAGTTTTGATTTGCATTTCTTTTATGATTAGTGATGTTGAGCATCTTTTCAAAATCTTCAATTTTAAAATTTTATAATTTGTACTTTTTGTGCCCTCTTTAAGGAATCTTTACCTACCCTAAGGTCATTTTTTCTTAGAGAAATTTTATAGTTTTAGCTCTTATTTTTAGGTATACGATCCATTTGAGGTTAATTTATTTATATGGTGGAAGTAAGGGAGTAAATTCACTGTTTGGCAGATGGATACCAAATCGATCCAGCACCATTTGTTGGAAAGATTATCCTTCCTCACTCAACTGCCTTGGCATATTTGTCAAAAATCAATTGTTTATAGATACAGATATATTTCTATTCTCACTAATCTGTTGCACTGATAAATATGCCTTTCTTCTTCCTAATAGCACATTGTCTCGATTATTGAAGCTTTATAATAAGTTTTGAAACGAGGCTGTATAAGTCCTCAAACTTTGTTCTTCTTTTTCCAAACTCTCTTAGCTAATGTGGCATTTATATTTCCACATAAATTTTTTAATCAACTTGTCAATTTCTAAGAAAAATAAGTCTACTGGGATTTTAATTAGGATTGCACTGAATCAACAGATCAATTAGGGGAGAAATAACATCTTAACAATATTGAATCTTCCAATTCATGAACACTGCAAATCCCCCTATTTATTTAGGTCTTCTTAAATTTCTCTCAGCAATGTTTTGTAGTTTTTAGTACACAGGTCTTGCACAACTTTTGTTAAATTTATTCCTAATAATTTAATATCTTTGGTGTATTATCAACACGAAAAATCAGTTGTTTCTATATAACAGCAATGAATAATCCAAAAAAGATAATTAAGAAAGCAATTCCATTTAAAATAGCATCTAAAAGAACAAAACACCTAGGAATAAATTTAACCAAGGAAGTGAATGATCTGTATATTGAAAACTGCAAAACGTTACTGAAAAGTTAAAGAAGACCTAAAAATGGAAAGATATCCAATGTTCATAGACAGAAGTGTGATATTGTGATTTATAATAAGAAATATGTTTGGTCTTCGTCCCTGTTTCTGGCACAGAGCTCTTAAAACCCTTGGAATTTCCTCAGTGATAAGAGTGATAAAGGTCTTTTGTTATGTTAAGGAGGCGACTTTTGGAAAGCACCTAAGAATGGGGGCTGGTTGCCGGAGGAGTCAACCATGCCAGCTAGAGGGTTGGAACTTTCAATCCCACCCCCCTGACCTCCAGGGACAGGAGAAGAGAGGAGCTGGAGGTTGGATCAATTGCCAGTGGCCAATGATTTAATTAATCAAGCCTATGTAATGAAGCTTCCATAAAAACCCACAAGGATGGGGTTCAGAGAACTTCCAGGTTGGTGAACACAGAGATTTGGGGAGAGTGGCAGACCTGGAAAGGGCATGGAAGCTCTGCACCCCTTCCTTGCCCTATGTACTTCTTCCATCTGACTGCTGCTGAGTTATATCCTTTTATAATAAACTGGTAATCTAGTAAGTAAAATGTTTCTCTGAGTTCTCTAGCAAATTAACTGAATCCAAGGAGGGGTCATGGGAACCTCTGATTTATAGGACTTGCGACTGGCATCTGAAGTCCAAAGAGGGGGGTCGTTGGAACCTCCAATCTATAGCTGGTAGTTCAGAAACACAGGTCATAACCTAGGCTTGCAACTGGTGTCTAACGTTGGGAGGTGGGGGAGGGGGGCAGTCTTGTAAGCCTAGGCCCTCAACCTGTGGAATCTGATGCTATCCCCGGGTAGACAGTGTCAGAATTGAGTTGAATTGTAGGAGACCCAGTTGGTGTCGAAGAATTGTTTGTTGGTGTGGGGAAGCCCCCTCCCTCACACTGGAATTGGTCTCAGAACACCAACTTAGGAAGACTTAATATTGCTAAGATGTCAATACTACTCAAAGCAATCTACTGATTCAATGCAATCCCTATCAAAATTCCAACAGCCTTTTTTGCAGAAATAGAAAAGCCAATCCTCAAATTCATATATAGTTGCAAGAGGCCCTGAAGAGCCAAAACAATCTTGAAAAATGAAAAACAAAGTTGGAGGACTCACACTTCCCAATTTCAAGACTTACTACAATGCTACAGTAATCAAAACAGAGGCATTGGCATAAGAATAGACATATAGACCAATGGAACAGAATTGCGAGTACAGAAATAAACCTGTATGTCGATAGGCAATTGATTTTTTATAAGGGTGCCAAGTCCATTCAATGGGGAAAGAATACTCTCCTCAACAAAAGATGCTGAAACAGGTGGATTTCCACACACAAAAGAACGAAGTTCCATTCCTACTTCCCACCATATACAAAAACTAACTAAAAATGGACCAACAATCTCAATGGAACAGCTACATTACCACAAAATTCTTAGAAGAAAACATCAAGATAAATTTTCTTGATCTTGGATTTGGCAATGGATTCTTAAATATGACACCAAAAGCATGGGCAATAAAAGAAAAAAATAGATAAACTGAACTTTAAAATTAAAAAATGTTTATGCATCGTTAAGACATTACTAAGAAAGTGAAAAGACAACCAACAGAATGGGAGAAAATATACGCAAATTATATATCTGATAAGGGTTTAATATCTAAAATAGATAAAGAACTCCTATAATTCAACAATATAAAGACAGACAACCCAATTAAAAAATTGTCGGGGCCGGCCCAGTGGCATAGCAGTTAAGTTCACGTGCTCCGCTTCGGCGGCCCGGGGTTTGCAGGTTCAGATTCCGGGCACAGAGGGACACACCGCTTATCAAGCCATGCTGTGGCAGCGTCCCATATAAAGTAGAGGAAGATGGGCACAGATGTTAGCCCAGGGCCAATCTTCCTCAGCAAAAAGAAGAGGATTGGCAACAGACACTAGCTCAGGGCTAATCTTCCTCACAAAAAAAAAAGAAAGAGAGAAAAAAATTGTCAAAGAAACTGCATAGACATTTCTACACAGAAGATACACAAATGGTCACTAAGCACATAAAAAGATGATCACTATTATTAGCCATGAGGGAAACGCAAATTAAAACCACAATGAGATACCACTTCATACCTACTAGGGTGGTTATAATTTTAAAAAAAATTAAAAACGTGTTAGAGAGGATGTGGAGAAATTAGAACTCACATGCATTGCTGTAAAAAATATAAAATGATGCAGCCACTATGGAAAACAGTTTGGAAGTTCCCCAAAAAGTTAAACATAGAATTACCATATGACTCAGTAACCCCACTCCTAGGTACACATCCAAAAAAAACTGAAAACAAGGACTCAGATACTTATATGTCAATGTTCACTGAAGCATTATTCACAGTAGTCAAAAGGTGGAAACAGAGCCAGCCTTGATGGCCTAGCGGTTAAAGTTCGGCACACTCCGCTTCAGTGGCCCAGGGTCAGTTCCCAGCACAGAACCACACCACTCGTCTGCCAATAGCCATAATGTGGTGCTGGCTCACATAGAAGAACGAGAAGAACTTACAACTACACACAACTATGTATTGGGGCTTTGTGGGAGATAAAAAAGGAGGAAGATTGGCAACAGATGTTAGCGAAGTGTGAATCTTCCCCTGCAAAAAAAAAAAAAAAAAGGTGGAAACAAGCTAAGTTTCCATCACCATATAAATGAATAAATAAAATGTGGTACGGGGCCGGCCCAGTGGCGCAGCGGTTTAGTTCACGCTCGGCAGCCCGGGGTTCGCGGGTTCGGATCCCAGGCGCCCACCGACGCACTGCCTGTCAGCCATGCTGTGGTGGCGTCCCATATAAAGTAGAGGAAGATGGGCACGGATGTTAGCCCAGGGCCAGTCTTCCTCAGCAAAAAGAGGAGGATTGGCAACGGATGTTAGCTCAGGGCTGGTCTTCCTCACAAAAAAAAATAATAATAAATAAAATAAAATAAAATGTGGTACATACGTACAATGGAAATACATGTAATGTAATGTAAAGGAATTTCCATTCCTTGTAATGGAAATGTATATACATACAATGGAAAATAGTCAGTCATAAAAAGGAATGAAGTTCCAACACATGCTACAAAATGAATGAACCTCAAAACATGCTAAGTGAAACAAGCCAGACACAAAAGGACAACAATTTTATGATTTCACTTATATGAGATATCCAGAATAGACAAATTCATAGTGACAGAAACCAGATTAGAGGTACCAAGAGCTGGGGACGGGGGAAAGGAGAGTTATTGCTTAATGGCTACAGAATTTCTGTTTAGGGTGATATAAAAGTTTGGGAAATAGTGGAAATGGTTCTACAACATTGTCCATGTAATGAAAGAGACTATAGGAAAAAAATGCTTTAAATGTATTCTGGGAATACAGTAAAAAGAGAAAATATTTTACTTGGGTGGCTTAAGAACTGATCATAGAGAAATTAACATAGTAAGCCTCGAAGAATGGGTAATATTCACTCATGCAGACTTGCAGCATAGCATGAAGGAGATATGAGCAAAACACAGGAATAGAAAAATATAAGCATGTTGATTCAGAGAGGGTATTATGGGAAGAGGGGCCATATTATAAGAAAGATATACAGGAAGGAAAAACTGCTAAGTGTTCTCATTACTAATATTTTTTTAAACATACAAGTCAAATTGCATTCTAACAGATTTTTAAATTTGAGAAAAACTTCAAAAAATCTAGTCACAGGATCGCTTATTTCAAACAAAAGTCCATATAACGACATGTTTAGCATAACAAGTCTTAAGAAAGACAAACCACTGGAGTTGATAGGAAAAACATTTTATCAGTAGCAAATTTAAGAACATAATATATGCTATTTTCCCCCAAGTCTTGTGTTTCAACATGATTGAATATAAAATCAAACATATAATATTTCAGTGGAAGTTTTTGTCCATTTACTTGCCCTGAGAGATTCATTTGGGCAACAGATATCCTTCAGGATGATCACAAATAAATCTCTTTAGACTTGCTGAATATAAATTTTTTTATAAATGCTAAAATTGTAAAATTTTCCAGTTGTCAACCCATTAAAGAAAAGAATATGATAAAATTTAGTCTTTTTTATAATAAAGCATATCTGACAGAAATGTCACAGACCTTTAGTAAGAGTAGGTCTCTTTGGTAGTGAAGGGTAAAAAACAGTAAGAGGAGAAAGGAGCATCAGCATCCCACCCCGACCCCCTTCAACAGCCTCTGCCAAGGTAATGTCATACTTACAGACAAACAACCATTACTTCTGCTCCCTACTTATTTATATGACTATGAATTTGGAACCACTTAGAAACAAATACCAATCTAAGTTACTAAATTTAGGAAAGTTTAATGATTGTACA
Source organism: Tapirus indicus (assembly GCA_031878705.1). NCBI lineage: Eukaryota > Metazoa > Chordata > Mammalia > Perissodactyla > Tapiridae > Tapirus > Tapirus indicus. The sequence continues at coordinate 14,484,039 of CM062933.1, forward strand.
GTTTTAAAATATTTCATAATAGGTAACTAATGACAAATTCTAGAAAGAATTTTAATATACATTATTTGTTTAATAAATATTAAACAGTCTTCACATCCTTCTCTCTAGAAATCAACACTCAGTCTTGTCCAATGAGAAAACAGCGTGTACCAACTCTTCTGTTCTTACACAGCAATAATTCAGAAACTTAAGTCATTCCTCATCTCACTGTGCACCAAACCATTTAACTAATGTGAAATACTAGACTTGATATTATTGGGAATTCCAAAGCACCTTTATGAAAATTAATGAAATGCATAATAAAAAATTTTAGAAAATTATATTTTTAAAATACCGTAGTTCTCAATTACCAAATGTAAATTCAACAACAACATAGATTCCATGAGTAAAATGTATTTAAATACCTATTAGAATGTAAATTCTACTTCAGCAAAAATCAGGTCTAATTATGTGCCTACAAAACACCTAGTAAAATGCTCAATAAATACTTAATAAAAATAATAAAGTACAAAATTTTAAAACTTATTACAAAATATTAGTCTCAGTTATATTTAAATTTACTTTCTGAACAGAATATTTTAGATTATGAAATGATTTCAATTAGCAATATTCATGAAAGATTATACATATCAATTCACTACCAAAAAAAACCTTTTTTCATGATCCCCAAAATAATAAGGGCAAAGATACTATATAATACAGGGACTTAAGCCTTTTAAAAATAAATATTTATGAGTTATCAAACTTGAAATACAGAATCTTGCTGAACTATAAACAAGGATACAAAAACATCCTTTCAAGATACGTGTTCCAATGTATAATTAGGGAGTAATGCATTTTAATTTCATTAAATTCACCAGCATGTATCTAGATTAAAATAATTATCAAAGCTATATTTAACTGATACATACAATACTTAGTTCTACAGAAATAAATCTGGTTTTACCAGGTGAGCCGTCAAAGAAAAAATCAGGGATAGATTATGTCTGAAAGCAATTACCAACATAACCTGAGACATCCATTTTCATCTTAAAGAAAAAATGTAATGAATGCAAATGTTAAGCAACAAAGTAAGATGTTTAGGAAACTGTTTACCAAATGAGAGCAGAACCTGGCTTAGAGGGAGAGGATGGCCATGTGTCAAAGAGAAGTCTCTAAAACTAAAATAGAAAATGAAATGGAACCATAAGTGATACACTTATTGGATAAAGCAGTGGTTCTCAACTAGGGGCAATTTTGCCCCCCAGGGTATATCTGGCAATGCCTGCATTTTTGGTCATCACACTGGGGAGGGGAGAGAGTGCTACTGCCATCTAGTGGGTAGAGGCCAGGGATGTTTCTAAACATCCTACAATGCATAGAACAGCTGCCCACAACAAAGAATTATCCAGCCCAAAACGTCAACTGTACGAAAGTTGATAAACTCTAATGTCAAGGAAGCTAGTAGTAATAACAGCAAAAAGGACAAGATGTTTAATTCCTCGTTGTTGCTACTAACTACTAACTTCATGATTTTAAGTAAGTTCAAAGCTTGGGCTTCATCTACCTCGTTTGTAAAAATGCAATAATAGCATTTTGCTTGCCTAAAACAGGATATCTAGGCCAGAGATATCTAAAATGCTTTGCAGCCCTATGCTACAATTTCCACTAGTAAAATGTGAGCAGTTGTGTTATCATAATACATATTCCATCCAGGCCCTACACTGAAACCAGAGACATAATGCATTCTTCACAAGGATCACACCCTGAAGCTAAGATCCCTGGCCTTGCCATAATATTAGTTTTATTTTCATTGTTGTTCTAGCATTTAGTTGTAAAGAAAACAGAAAAAATCCTAATTGGTAAAGCTACTGGATAGAAGAGTAAACAACTCTAGACTTTGTGACTTGATTAGATTCTTTGTTCATGTTTCACTGAGAAGCAAATAGCAAATATCTATTGTGCAAAAAAGACCTATAAATATCCTGTCTGGAGAAAAAGTCATTCATTCAACACTAAGTACCTACTATGTGCCCCGTATCATACTAGTTGGAGAAGATATAAAAATTAACAAGACAGTGAGCTCAAGCACAATGGGGCTTTTTATCTAATTTGCAAGAGATTACAGAGGTGTTAAAATGAACATAAACAAGAGTTGCTAAGGAAATAGAAGAGAGAAACATCAAAATCAGGGGGATTGGGGTAAAGGAAGTTTTCTTGAATAAGAAAAATGCATGTATTGAATTTTGAAGAACAACTGGGTTACAAGAGCTCTAGGTAATGGGACCAGGAATGTATCTGAGTTGAGAGGAAGTTTGCTCAAGTTTCTGAGACTAAGTTGGCCCACTACTCTATGCTGATCTTGCTGATGGAGAGAGGGTAGAGCTGTTCTCCGACAAAATATGTCAAGGCAATCACTCGGCATTCCATTTCTGAAAAGTCACAAACTTGGTAGAGATAGTAGGGAGAGGTATCATGGGAAGAAGCAGGGGAAGAAAATGGAGAATTCCCAGTTTTCAAAAACTTGCTGACATTTCTCATTTACCTATAAAGGTTTTACAGCTACTTATGGAAACTAAAGTTGTGACTTGAGAGTAAAATTATTAGAGAATTGATGCAGTTTCTTGGTTTATTTTGGTTGGAAATATTACGCAAAAATACACTCCGATTCCTATTTCTATTATCTTATTCATAAGCCTAAATTAATTTCTTCTTCTTATTGTTGTTTTAACATAACCTGTGGGTTACATTCTAATGAAAGAATTTTTGAAAAAACTATAGTTATATAAAGACTTCTGAAACTTCAGCTTTAGTTTCTATATCTGAGCAGTTCCATACAACTACAGTGATTTTAAAATTTAACCAATTAGGAAACTGGGATAAAGGCAGGTTAAATTAAAATACCCAGTTAGTATCAAGACCAGTTAACAGACCTAGGTAAGAATACTGGAAAAATGAAGGACCCTAAAAGCATGCAGTAAAGTCCCTCTTCTTACAGATAAACAAACATAACCAGAATAGTTATGACTTGTCCAAAAAAGTCCCAAATCACAGTAATACAGAAATCTATCTACCATTAACAAAATAAACTGTATCATTTGTCCAAAAGCAAATGATGACAGGTTGAAAAGCTTGGGTTAGATGACCTCATGAGATGAGATTATAAAACTGTTCCAAAGGAAACTATTTTAGGTCAGCTGTTTTCTAATTCCTCTTTGTCTAGCTTTGTGTGGAGTGGTGAGTAAGAGGGGAAAGCAACCGGCAAGTGGCCTGGCTAGTGGCAAGAGAGAGGTCAGACAACCTAATAAACTTCTTCAGCACCTAAACCACTTAGCTGATCTCTACCACTCAGGCACTGGTGAAAGCCTACTGCACCAAGCATCCTGTCTTATCTTTAGCACAGGCCCGATCTTCCAGTGCACCTGACCCTACTTTCCAGAACCACCAAAATGCCTCCCCTGCTCCATCAGTCTGAGCTCCTTCACCTTACAAACCATAATGTAATTTGCTACTATGTCAAGTTTCTTCATAGAATGTAGGCCCCAATAAGGGCAGAAACACTGCCTTTATCTATTTTTATTATTTCCAAAACTCAGTAATGTGTATGACATATAGTAGGCACCCAATTTATTAGATGAAGAAATGAGCTAAAATATTCCACAACTCAGGATTAACTCTCACCTAATATCCAAGACTACTGTCATCTGGTATAAAATTCCATTAACTTTTAAAGCTAGTAGACTCACACAGAGTTGCTCCTCTTCTCTGGTAGATACAAGTCTAAATACAAGTGATCTACTGACAGGCGATCAAACTCTAGATACAAATAACATCTGCAGCCTAGTTACTTTATACATCAACTACGTTATCCTCCTTTTTGCTAATCTGTACTGCACAGTATCACTAAATAATGTTCTATGCTCCTAGTACTGGTATGAAGAATTGGGATGATAGCCGTGCTTTCAGTTGGAGGGCAAATAATTTAGTTAAAAAAGAAGTGGGAGTAATTTTGCCCTCCTGTCAAAATTTCAGTTTAGCAGAACAATTCAGTTTCTCTGTAGATCAATGATTTAATAAATCTGACTTTAAAACAACTCTAATGGTCCCCAATTATCTCAGGAAGCAAAGAAGTTCTCAAAAACTTCATATCAAAATAATTTTATAATTGTATGCCCATTACTGGGTATGGAAACACACACACACACACACACCCCCAACATCCTGAAACAGAGATGACAAACAGAAAGCAAGAATTACAATAGACTATGAGTAGTTTCATGAAATGTGCAGTTCAGAGTGCTGTGATGGCATGTAACAGAATATAACATAATCAAAAAGACCAAGAGAAGCTTCCCAGAGGAGTTGAAATTTAAGCAAAGAGTTATATAGGGGAAAAGGATGAATTTAAGTAGAAACAAGAGAAAGTACGGCAAATCTGAGTAACTGAGACATTCAGAATGCATACATATAAAACACAGTACTTAATATTCATCCCCTGAGAACCTACATGTTATAGGTACTAAAAATATCGCTGTGAATGAGACAAATATCATCTCTGCTTTCAAGGTACTTGTAGTCTAGTCAGGGAAATAAGAATTCTTAAAATAACTAAAAAATCACAGTGTGGTGTTAAATGCTATGAGGCCAACAAGCGTATTGTGGGAGCACAGGGGAGAGTCCCACTCACCTAGCCAGAGCAGGCTTCCACAAGGCAGCAACACCTAACTTGATATTCAAAGGATGAAAGGGAGTAATACAGAAAAGAAGAAAGTTTGAGGCAGAAGAAATAGCTGTGCAAATATATACTCATTATAGAATATTTCAGTTTGCAGCTTTTACAAAATAAATTGGTCTACCACTAGAAAGAATCACTAAAGTTATCAATGAACTTTGACAATAAAAGGAAAATCAATTTTTTTGTTCTAAACTGACAAATGTGTGTTTTTAAATATTTTCTTCTAAAATTCTAAATTTCCATAAGAAAAGAGATGGAAGATGTCAAAATGAACCCTATGTTTTTGCTGATTCCAATATGTCCCCAGATGCTAAAATTAGAGTACTAACAAAATATACATTAAAAAATATGGCTGGACAAATTCTGAAGAGCAATGTGCAAAATACTATACTACCTTTCTTGAAAAGTGGGATGGGAATAAGAATGTATATTAACATATTTGTATTCACTCATACATGCATAAAGAAACTATGAAAAGATAAGTTAAAAACTAACAACAATGGATAACTGAGGGAGGGGAGAATTAAGAAAGTGAGACTTTCTTCTACGGTTTTTTTTTTTTTTTTTTACTACATGTTAAAATTTCTTTATTATTCAGTTAAAAATTAAAATTAAAATGTACCATGTAAAGCACAATTTATAAAAAAAAAATCTACCATTAATGTTTCAACATTAAACATAAGTTATAATAATTCATTGTATTTAATTCATTGTGTTTAACATGTATCATTTATATGAAAACTGATTTTGTACTTTATATATTTACCCTCTTGGAATTCACTGATTCTTTCATTTTGGGGAAGTCCTTATTTATATTTATTTCCCCTTTCTCTCCTACCAATATATCACCATTAAGCAGTGTCTTTTAGCTGTACTGTAACATTACATATCTATATCCAGCTGAAACTGATTACAAATTATTCATCTTTAGTTGTTTATTTTGTCAATAAAGTTCAATGGAAAAGCAAATATTTTATTTATTAAGAAAACTAGAAAAATGATGCTCTTCTCCTTTTTCTTCCTTTCACAAAGCAAGCCAAGAATATTTTGCTATGTTCTAAAAGTTAAACAAGAAAAAACATTTAAAATAAATAACGTGTATTTTCTTTCTTGGCATTTCACTATTATAATTCTTTAGAAATTATTATATTTTTCAATAAAAAATAACACATTTTGAGAAAAGACAGAATGACACTTTTCCAGTCTGCCAGGAAACAGAGCCCTTCTTCAATTGAAGATCTATCAAAATATGCAAGCAAATGTCATGGCAACAGAAGCTCTCACCATGGTAACATCATCCCCGCTACAGAGGAAAACCACTCTAATTCGTCATGTACTTCAAGACAAGGCATTAGACTAATTCCAATTTTCATTTACAATCTATCCATAACATTCAATATACCTGGCAGTAGTAAAAATTTAATAAAAACATTAATTTTTCACAAGAAAGCAATATTAAAATCAAAGCTGACTCAATTTACATGCAAACTGATTAATGCCAAAGACAAGCAAGCTGACCACCTTATAGAAAATCAGGATAGTGATGAAAACATAAAAAACAATCATATCACAATTGCTTGAGAGTAAATATTCTAGGCTCAATATAGAAATAATTATATGTTTCACTACTCACAGTATAGCTGGTAGATAAAACAAGAAAAATCTTGTTTTTAATAAAACAAAGGAAATACTTTCAACTTTATTATTACCTCGTTTTTGCAATTCATTACATATAATTCTGTTTTTAGTTCATAGTGATGGATTATTAATGGCACAAAAATTCTTATCTAGAAACTAAGTGTCTTCAGACGACGAAAGTAAAATCAAATATGATTTTTTAAAAGGTTAGAAATTAATCAGTTATTACCACAAATAAAAATTGACTATGCTACATAAATCATTAAAATCCTTTTGTAAAAGCTAGTAAATAAATATTATCAACTTTGTAAATTAAATTAAAAGATCTAATAGCTTTCAAGTAAAAGACCTACCACCTAGGACATATTAAAATGCCACATGGTCATTTTAAAATATTCATTCTTAGGTGACAAGCCATTTACAAAATATTCAGCAATTCAAAATGTCAATTAAATCATAAAACTGAAAACGTTATATGTAAGAGTCTAATAAAACCTAACTGGTTTATGGTATAGACTAATAACCCGATGGAAGATTCAATTTGAAAATGCTTCTTTTTAAAAATGATCACTTTGGTTTGATCAAAGTTTGAACCTTAAACTTTAGAAAGAATATAGGTTTATATAAAACAGCTAATTTTTTCTTTGAAGAAAATGTCCATTTTTCTCAAAATATTTAAATTTCATCAACTATAGCTTCCAGTTCAAATTTTTAAAAACACTGTAAGTAAAATAATATAATTAAGTCACTTTAAATAAAAATATCAGTTATTTTTGCATCAACAGCAAAACACATGGAAAAACCAAAAGGCAGCATGTGATAAAGAAGAGAGTAAACTGGCTTCAAATCTAATTCTGGTCTTTTAACTTGAAAGCAAGAGGAAATTGCTAGGAATTAAGGAAGAAGATCAGTCTGGATGTAGTATGAAGAAAAGATTGGAGGGAGACAAAGATGTTGCAAGACCAGTTAGGATGTCACTGCAGTGGTCCAGGCAAGACACCATGAATGACAAGTCAGATTAGAGTTGTGGCAGTGGTTATGGAGAGAAAAGGGAATAATTTAACAGAGATTTAGGAGATAAAGCAAGACTTGGAAATGGATTAGAGGGATGAAATAGGAGAAGGTATCAAAGATGACATCTAGATTCCTCATTTAAGTAACTGCATAAATGCAGTTGACTGAGGTAGAAAATGCCGGGAAAGGATCAGTTTGTACAGTTTGTACGTTGGCTTGTTTGATCATTTTGGGAGTAGAGATGGAGTTTAGCTTTAAAATATACATAGTTTCTGGTGTTCTTGAAAAATTCAAAACATGATATCAAGATAGGCAATTAGATAAACAACTCTGGAGCTTAAAAATAAATCAAAAGTCAGAATCAGAGGCTTATAGGAGATAATTGAGGCCATGGGTATGAATGAGATTTCTAGGGAGAGAGCAGAGCATGAGACAGAATGAAGGTCCAGGACACTGAGTCTTGAGAAACTCCGAACTTCAACAACTAGAAGATGAAGAGCTTGAACGAGACAGAGAAGAAATGGCATAAGACTAGAAGAAATCAGGAGCATGTGGTGTCATAGAAGCCATGGAAGAGAGTATTTCAAGAAAGAGTGGACAGGGGCAGGCCCGGTGGCATAATGGTTCAGTTCACGCGTTCCGCTTCGGTGGCCTGGGGTTTAGCATGTTCGGATCCTGGGCACAGACCGACGCACCACTTGTCAAGCCATGCTGTGGCGGCGTCCCATATAAAGTAGAGGAAGATGGGCACGGATGTTAGCCAAGGGCCAGTCTTCCTCAGAAAAAAAGCGGAGGATTGGCAATGGATGTTAGCTCAGGGCTAGTCTTCCTCACAAAAAAAATAAATCTAAAAAAAAAGTGGACAGCACCATAAACTACCACTAGATGATCAAGCAAGAAAAGAGCTGAAAAATTATCTTGATTTCACAATGAAGAGATCATTGGTAACCTTTCAAAAAAGCAGTTGATTCAAACAGTATTTACTTAGGTGAAGCCCTTTATAAAACATAACCTTATCTAGAAGTACAATATATAAAAGAAATAAATCAGGGCTGCTGTGATGTAAACAGAATGCTCACCTAGTAACCAATCCCTCCATTTGACCCCCTGAAGCAGTTCACAGAACGCTTGAACTTTGGAAACTAGTGTTTTGAAACCGTTGGGCTAGATAATCTTCAAAGTATCTTTTCAGCTCTGACTTTCTATAATTCTGTAAATGCAATTTAATCTACTTTGTTTAAACTGAGGTTTTCATGATAATTAATGACTGCTCTGTGTTTCAGTAAATATCAGATACTGGTACATTTCTTTATAAACACAAAGAAATATCCGAAGCTTTATTTTCCGGAATATACCATCAATTAACTTTGCTTTTCCTTTCTTTTAAAAGTAATAAACTGTGTGTAATTCTGGATGTGTTACAAAGTTATGTCTCTGAAAAACAGAACAATAAAAGGAAAACCAACTTTCTTCTAAGCTAGTGTTTGGGGTTTTTTCCCTCAATAGCATCATCACTTTAATATAGTATCTTTATCAGTATTCTTCAATATTTTGCCAGGATTCAAAATATTTTTTCTTTTTTTTAGCAGTAGTAACATCTATCTTTTACTCAACTTTAATTCACTCACTATAATTAATGAAATGGAGCAGAATTAACTTCTTGCTAAGTTTTAAGTAACTAACACCAAACAAATGTAGGCCAAGGAGTTTCTTCACGAGTAGATGCACCAGGAATCCTCTTCATCTTTTAACATTCATTTGCCTCTGGAATATTTCTGTGGTATCAGAAAATGGATTGCAAGCTTTAAAAAGTCAAGCTTTGCCTACCCTTGACCAGGACTTCCTCTCCACTTTACGCAGGCTCACTCAGATCGCTAGGCTGGTCACTCACAAGAGTCCCTTTCTTCATTTATTTGAATTGGTGGCTCAAGAGAGCCAACAGATGCAACACCACATTGGGAGAGGTTTGGGGGATTTTCTGATAAACATGGTAGATTAAACATGTGCATTTATATCCACTTTGATTTGAAAACTCACTAAAATGAGAGTTACAGAAAAGAGATATCAACAGAAAAGGAAAAACAGGAGAGAAGACAACAGCAGAAAACAACATGGGAATGCCTCTTTGAAAGACAGAAAGTAGATGGAAAAGTTAATAGAGCATGGAGCAAAGAAGACTGAATACTAAGTGCTTGTAGAGAAGGATATCAATGCAAAGCAATTCATGCTGCATGCTGCAGTTACGCAGAACGGATTAGGTAATATAAGGAACAAGTAACTGAGAAGGTTGCCAGGGGGAGAAAGGTGAGGAATGGTAATGAAAACAAGGAGATTGGTTGAAAATCTGTATGAGGAGCATTTAAACCTCTAGGTTCCCTCCTCCACCCTAGGCAAAAGGCAGGAGATATGTTTATTCTGTGGAAAAAATGAAGGACAGAAGCTCCAGTCCAGAAGATTCAAGTATATTAGAAGAGGAAAACTGAAAGCGGGAGAGTTAAGCGAACGTTTACCTACCAAAGAGTGTGCCCTCGCCCCTTTATCTTCTCTATTCCGAGAATGCTAACAGCCAGGCAAATGCCACCACGCAAGAGACTGGAGACTTGGGCTCTGGACAGGGTGAAGGATTCCAGAGAAAAGAACTATAGATTCTAACATTTGGACATCCCCCAATTTAAAAACAATGGGTGAGGGTGACGTCAGCATCATGGCGGAGTGAGATTCCCTCTTTGAATCTCTGCCCCCCACGACACAACAAAAACATCATTCACATTCCAACAGAGCTCAATCAAACACTATGAAGGACTTCTGAGAAACCCCTGCTGCCATACATCGGACGGTGGAGGCGCGGGAAGCCCAGGAGAACGGGAGGAGAGGTAGGAGGTTGTACTCCCCCTCCCCAATCGATTGGCAAAAACAGCGCGGTTCGCGGACAGAGGGGGGAGGGGCGGCCCACAGCGGGGAAAACTAGCGCCATCCAGGTGCTCTCACAGACTGTCAAGAGATCCCCACGGGGAAGCGACGACGGACTGTTTAGGGGGTGTAGCAAACACCCTAAGAGAGCCAGAAAGGAAACCCCCGGGTCAAGCAGGAGAAAGAGAGGACCCCTCCCCCCACACACCCGGTGTTTCAGCATAATCCCTACGGGGGCTGCAGCCGCCTCAGAGCAAACCGCTCGCGATCTCCATCTACTGGCAGCAGGGGGAAACTGCAGGACTAACTTTAATCATGACGGGTAAAAATAAAGCCGTCCCCGTCGGATCCTTGCGAAAATATGTCAGGCCTACAGACCAAAAGGAAAATGACAAACACCCAGAAACCAACCCTGAAGGCACAGAATTTGATAACCTGAATGACAGAGAATTCAAAATAGCTATCATAAACAAGCTCAACGAAATACAAGAGAACACACAGAAACAAATCAACGAATTCAGGGATTATGTCACAAAAGAGATTGAAACCCTAAAGAAAAACCAATCAGAATTATTGGAGATGAAAAACAAAATCAACGAGATAGTGGAAAAAATGGAGTCTTTAAAGAGCAGAACTGACAATATGGAGGAACGAATTAGCACTATTGAGGATAGCCATGCAGAAATGCTCCTGGTAGTGGAGGAGAGAGAGCTAAGACTAAAAAGAAATGAAGAAATTCTTCGAGAAATATCAGACTCAATGAGGAAAAGCAACATAAGGATAATAGGTATTCCAGAAGGAGAAGAAAGAGAAAAAGGAGCAGAGAGTTTGTTCAAAGAAATAATAGCTGAGAACTTCCCCAACCTAGGGAACGAAAGGGAAATAACAGTGAATGAAATCAATAGATCACCTAAATATATAAACAGGAATAAAAAATCATCTCGCCACATAGTAGCAAACTTGAAGAATACCCGTGACAAGGAAATAATATTGAAGGCAGCTAAACAAAAAAACAAAATAACATACAAAGGAAACCCCATCAGGCTCTCAGCTGATTTCTCGATAGAAACTCTATAGGCTAGGAGAGACTGGAATGATATATTCAAAATCATGAAAGACAAAAACCTTCAGCCGAGAATACTTTATCCAGCAAAAATATCCTTCAAATACGATGGAGAAATAATAACTCTCCCTGATAAACAAAAGCTAAGAGAGTTCATCACCACAAGACCCCCACTACAAGAAATGCTCAAGAAGGCCGTTAGGCCTGAAAAAAAACAAATGAGAAAGGGGATACAAAGATTTCAGCAAGGAGAAAAGCAAGGAGACTAAACCAGAACAAAATACAGTTGGAAAACATCAAAAATTAATTCAAGCTCATCACTGGAAACACACATTCAAGACACAATCTGGAATAAAGAGATAACAAATAAGGAGGGGAAGAGGTAAGGGATTGAATCGACCCAGCCTCAGGAAAAAGGAGGCATCTGAAAATGTACTTTCTTATCCAGGAGATCGCTTATATAAACCGCACGGTAACCACTAAACAAACAACCAGAAGAGAACCACACATGACGAATAAAGAGAAAACCAAGAGAATGAGCATGCAGAAATACCAAATTGAATTTGCAGTCCGAAACACAAGGGACAAGAAACAAAGGAAATGCAAAAGAACCAGAAGATGAACAATAAAATAGCAACATTAAACCCTCATATATCAATAATCACTCTAAACGTAAATGGATTGAATTCTCCAATCAAAAGACACAGAGTGGCAGGATGGATTAAAAACCAAGATCCAACAATCTGCTGCCTCCAGGAAACACATCTCAGCTCTAAAGACAAACACAGACTCAAAATAAAAGGATGGAAAACAATACTCCAAGCTAATGGCAAACAAAAGAAAGCAGGAGTAGCCATACTTATATCAGACAAAGTAGACTTCAAGATAAAAAAGGTAATGAGAGACAAAGAAAGGCAATATATAATGATAAAAGGGATACTTCACCAAGAAGACATAACACTTATAAATATCTATGCACCCAACACAGGAGCACCAAAGTACATAAAACAACTGCTAAAAAACCTTAAAGGAGATATTAACAATAACACAATAATAGTAGGGGATCTTAATACCCCCCTTACATCAATAGATAGATCATCCAGACAAAAAGTCAATAAGGAAATACTGGACTTAAATGAAAAACTAGACGCAATGGATTTAATAGATATATACAGAGCACTCCACCCAAAAAAAGCAGAGTACACATTCTTCTCAAGTGCTCATGGAACATTCTCAAGGATAGACCATATATTAGGAAACAAGGCAAACCTCTATAAATTTAAGAAGATTGAAATCATTACAAGCATCTTTTCTGATCATAATGCTGTGAAACTAGAAATCAACTGCAAGGAAAAAACTAGGAAAGGGACAAAGATGTGGAGACTAAACAACATGCTACTGAACAACCAATGGGTCGTTGATGAAATTAAAGGAGAAATCAAAAGCTATCTGGAGACAAATGAAAAGGAAAATACACCATACCAACTCATATGGGATGCAGCAAAAACAGTCCTGAGAGGGAAATTCATAGCAATACAAGCTCACCTTAACAAACAAGAAAAATCCCAAATAAATAAACTTAAATTGCACCTAACAGAGTTGGAAAAAGAAGAACAGACAAAGCCCCGAATCAGCAGAAGGAGGGAAATAATAAAAATCAGAGCAGAAATAAATGAAATTGAAACCAAAAAAACAGTAGAAAGGATCAATGAAACAAAGAGCTGGTTCTTTGAGAAGATAAATAAAATTGACAAACCCTTAGCCAGACTCACTAAGAAAAAAAGGGAGAAGACTCAAATAAATAAAATTAGAAATGAAAGAGGAGAAATTACAACAGACACCACAGAAATACAAGGGATTATTAGGGAATACTATGAAAAACTTTACGCCAACAAATTGGACAACCTAGAGGAAATGGACAAATTCTTGGACGCGTACAACCTCCCAAAACTGAATGAAGAAGAAATAGAGAATCTGAACAGACCAATCACAAGTAAAGAGATTGAAACAGTAATCAAAAACCTCCCAAAAAATAAAAGCCCAGGACCAGATGGCTTCCCTGGAGAATTTTATCAAACGTTCAAAGAAGATTTAGCACCTATCCTCAAACTATTCCAAAACATAGAGGAAGATGGAATACTTCCCAACACATTCTATGAGGCTGACATCATGCTGATACCAAAGCCAGACAAGGACAATACAAAGAAGGAAAACTACAGGCCAATATCGCTGATGAACATAGACGCAAAAATCCTCAACAAAATCTTGGCAAACCGAATACAGCAATACATCAAAAAGATCATACACCACGATCAAGTGGGATTTATACCAGGGACACAGGGATGGTTCAACATCCGCAAATCAATCAACGTGATACACCACATTAACAAAATGAAGAATAAAAACCACATGATCATCTCAATCGATGCAGAGAAGGCATTCGACAAGATCCAGCATCCATTTATGATAAAAACTCTCAACAAAATGGGTATAGAAGGAAAGTACCTCAACATAATAAGGGCCATATATGACAAACCTACAGCAAACATCCTACTCAACGGAGAAAAACTGAAAGCCATTCCTTTGAGGACAGGAACAAGACAAGGGTGCCCACTCTCACCGCTCTTATTCAACATAGTACTGGAAGTTCTGGCCAGAGCAATTAGGCAAGAAAAAGGAATAAAAGGACTCCAAATAGGCAAGGAAGAAGTGAAACTCTCACTATTTGCAGACAACATGATCCTATACATAGAAAACCCCAAAAATTCCATCGTTAAGCTACTAGAAACAATCAACAACTACAGCAAAGTGGCAGGGTATAAAATCAACTTACAAAAATCAATTGCATTTCTATACACTAACGATGAAAAAACAGAAAGAGAACTCAAAAAGACAATCCCATTTACAATTGCAACAAAGAGAATAAAATATCTGGGAATAAATTTAACCAAGGAGGTCAAAGACCTATACAATGAAAACTATAAGACACTATTGAAAGAAATCGAGGAGGACATAAAGAAATGGAAAAATATTCCATGCACATGGATTGGAAGAATAAATATAATTAAAATGTCCATTCTACCTAAAGCAATCTACAGATTCAATGCAATCCCAATCAGAATCCCAATGTCATTCTTCACGGTAATAGAACAAAAACTACTGAAATTCGTATGGGGCAACAAAAGAGCCCGAATAGCTAAAGCAATTCTGAAAAAAAAGAACAAAGCTGGAGGCATCACAATCCCTGATTTCAAAATATACTATAAAGCTACAGTAATCAAAACAGCATGGTACTGGTACAAGAATAGACACACAGATCAATGGAACAGAATTGAAACCCCAGAAATAAAACCACACACCTATGGACAGCTAATCTTCGACAAAGGAGCAAAGAACATACAATGGAGAGAGGGAAGTCTCTTCAATAAATGGTGCTGGGAAAATTGGACAGCAACATGCAAAAGAATGAAAGTAGACCATCTCCTATCGCCATATACAAAAATCAATTCAAAATGGATCAAAGACCTGAAAGTGAGACCTGAAACTATAAAACTCCTGGAAGAAAATATAGGCAGTACAACTAATTGCGATTGGACATAAAGGGATCCTTTCAGATTCCATGTCTACCCAGACAAGGGAAACAAAAGAAAAAATAAACAAGTGGGACCTCATCAGACTAAAGAGCTTCTACAAGGCAAATGAAACCAGGATCAAAATGAATAAACAACCCACCAGCTGGGAGAAAATATTTGCAAATCGTTTGTCTGACAAGGGATTAATCTCAGTAATATACAAAGATCTCATACAACTGAGCAACAAAAAAACAAACAACCCGATCAAAAAATGGGCAGAGGATATGAACAGACATTTTTCCAAGGAAGAGATACAGATGGCCAATAGACACATGAAAAGATGTTCAACATCACTAATCATCAGGGAAATGCAAATCAAAACTACACTGAGATATCACCTTACACCGGTTAGAATGGCTATAATCACCAAGACAAATAACAACAAATGCTGGAGAGGTTGTGGAGAAACGGGGACCCTCATTCACTGCTGGTGGGAATGCAAACTGGTGCAGCCTCTATGGAAAACAGTATGGAGAGTCCTCAAAAAATTAAAAATAGAAATACCGTATGATCCAGCAATCCCACTCTTGGGCATCTACCCAATGGACGTGAAATCAACCATCACAAGAGGCGTATGCACCCCTGTGTTCATTGCAGCATTATTCACTATAGCCAAGAAGTGGAAGCAACCCAAGTGTCCCTCAACTGAAGATTGGTTAAAGAAGATGTGGTATATACATACAATGGAATACTACTCAGCCATAAGAAAAGACACAATTGTCCCATTTGCAACAACATGGATGGACCTAGAGGGTATTATGTTAAGTGAAATAAGCCAGAGAGAGAAGGACAGACACTGCATGAACTCACTCATATATGGAATATAAGTGAACACATGGACAGAGAGAACTGATTGGTGGTTACCAAGGGGAAGGGGGGTGGGGGGGGCACAAGGGGTGAAGGGTTACATCCACAAGGTGACGGACAAAAATGTACAACTAAAACCCCACAGTGTTATAAACTAAGACATCAATAAAAAAAAATAAATAAAATAAATAAAAACAATGGGTGAAAAATTTATACTGTTTTAACATGATAAAAAAATACAAGTAACCTCTAATATGCTGCATTATTTTGTCGTAAGAGTCTACCACTAAGTTGCCTGCACTTAATTATTAAAACTGAGTTCATCAAAGATTTTAGACATCCCCAGAAGAAAAATTTAGAAATGTTGGCAAATTTTACATTAAAAAGTTCTTGGCCTGATTAAGGGTCCTAAACTTCTCATTCAGAACTTGTTTTAAATAGAAAGCCTAACAAAGGAAGCTAATTTACAGATCTTACAAGGACAGAATCAGAAATTACACCGGGTATTAGGGTCTACTGCTATTACTTGGAAAGGCCACATCAAGCTAGATAACTGTGGTAGGCTGAAAAAAAGCCCCCCATGATATTCAGGCAACGTTATACCAAATGGTGTACCATTTATACCACAGATAGAAAATGGTATCCTTACCCTCAATAATGAGTACAGCAGTCCCCACTTATCCATAGAGGATACATTCCAAGACCCCCAGTGAATGTCTGAAACCACAGATACTGCCAAACCCTATATATATCATGTTTTTTCCTATACGTACATACCTATGATAAAGTTTAATTTATAAATCAGGAACAGTGAGAGATGAACAACAATAACTAATAATAAAATAGAACAATTATAAAATATACTGTAATAAAAGTTACCATAGATCTTAGCAACCTCAGCACATGATTCTTTTTGTTTCTTTATTAAGTAGAGAACTTTCACCTTTTCACATAAAAGAAGCACTGTATAGCTTCTCTTTGGCATATCCAAATTGCCAGCATCACTACTCCTGCCCTTTGGGGCCATTATTAAGTAAAATAAGGGTTACTTGAACACAAGCACTGTGATACTACGACAGTCGATCTGATAATCAAGACAGCTACTAAGTGACTAACGGGCAGGTAGCATATACAGTGTGGATAGATACGTTGGACAAAGGGATGATTTACGTCCAGAGCGGGAGAGAGGGGGATAGCACGAGATTTTCTCTCTACTCAGAATGGTGAGTAATTTAAAACTTATAGATTGTTTATTTCTGGAATATTCCATTTAATATATTTTCAGACCTCAGTTGACTGCAGGTAACTGAAACCACAGAAAGTGAAACCACAGATAAGAGGGGACTACTGTAGTCCTAAAACTAGATTTGATGGAAATGAATCAATAGTACTAAATTTCAGTAGAATAGCCTTTTGAATAGTGTAAAAGTAGGCCCACACTCATTTTGTTGAAAAGGGAAAAATCAGCAAGTCTTAGATATTAAAAACTAGAAATAAACAGACGTTCTCCTTATAGACTGAGAGAATGAATAAAAACTGGAATGGGACTAAATTTCTCATTGTGTAATGCAGTGTCATTTAATGCCCTGTCCCCTGACCATCTAAAATAACATCTCCTCCCACCACTGGAAGCTACACCTGTCCATAATCAACTCTTTTCTTACCTCCTTATATATAAAACTTAGAGTAGCTGAAAAGGAAAATTGAGGCCTTTCCTTTGAATATGCAAAAGCAATCATAAAAAGGCCATTTTACCTGGTAAAGAAAAGGAACTTAATGACAACGTATGAGCACAGTGGTTTCAATCCCAAAGAATTAGGTGAGAGACAAAACTTAAGTATCCCTTCTTTAAAAGCCATAAAGACAAATCATCAGTCATGAATTACGAGAAAAATATATCAAACTCTGCTTTCTGTAGCAGAATATCATAAATACAGTTGATAATGTCATTCAAGTTCACCTATTTAATAAAAACTTCCCTTTTCATTTTTTAAAAGAGGTAAAAAGTCATAAATCTCTGTGTAGAAGCTAAGTACAGTCTCACCTGTGGCTTTGGCAAATCAAAAGTTTGAAAATGGAATACACAAAACCACTCCTGTGATGGTGGCCCAAACTGAGGGCACAGTAAGTATGAATAGAAAAATCAGATGGAAATTGCAAAAGCAAATAATGAAAAAATAACAAAGGCTACAAAATTGAATATAATAAAATTTTGCAAATGAGTGAGAAAATTGCCTCCTGCTTACCCTGAATGGATTCATGCTAAATTGGAGCCTATTCTGGATGGCAGAATTAATATATTACATACTCAGAATACCCTGTAGAAGATTTAACACAAACACAGTAGGAATGCAAAAGAACCACTGAATTAGAGTGGGTAGACATGTGACTAAGTACCATATCTTTCTTACAGCCAGATGCTGTTCTACCAATTAACAGTGAAGTCTCACTAAAGGGCACACTGCAAACACTGTGAAAGGTATATATTAGTAGTACAAATTAAGAGAGTCAGAGTTGGTAAAGTGTACTTTTAAGAAATAAGAAACTAGATAGAAAAATGATCACGAGAAATTACAATCACAAATGAAACATATCAAGAAATAGACTGAAATCATTAAAATGTCATGGAAAATAAAAAGGATTAACGAAAAACTAATAACTAGTACAGTACAGCACTGTACCATCAATTAAACTTTACCAAAACAGGCAGCTGTGAAACATTTTTTCTAATGAAATGAGACTTTTGTAGATATACACTAATCTAAGAATCTGTTATACTAAATTAATAAGAAACTGACAATGTCCCCGGAAGAACAAAACATGACCTTCTCAGAGTCATTCCATGTACTATACAATCTTAATAATTTAGGAGGTAAAGTGTATAAATGTGAAAATTCTATTGAAATGATGGCAGGAGAAAAAGATTAACAGGAATACAGTCATGCAATAGTAATAGTAATAAACTTCATAAGAAGTCTGTTTTATCTATTGCAACTGTCTAAATTTTCATTTAAGAGATATACTGGTTTTAGGAGAGTAAAATAAGACTTTATTCTTTCTCTTATTAAAAATTCTTTAATACATTTTCACAGACACTGGCAGGAAGAAGGAATTCTTAAGCATTGATTTATATTTATATACATTAATCATAATATGATCATCACAGAATTTCAGAGCTAAAGTGTTATAGCCTTTACATTTTACAGATGAGGAATTAGAGAACCAAACAGATATTCAGTGGCTATCCTAACCAGAGACCACTTCTAAACCTGTGGAAAGTCTCTGAGAAGAATATGCAAATGGTAAAGCTCATATTATTGCTTCATGAAGAATAGGCATTTGCATTCTCACTCATATGCAAAGGAAACAAGTGGAAATTTAAAGAAAGTCACTGAAAGCTTTCTTAAAAGAAAAAAAGATACTGCATAAATTAGATTATACATATGTATGTGCAAAAAGGAAGATAAAATAGCTATAAATTTAAAAGATGTTTGCCTACATTGGTAAAATATAAAACCAGTCAAATCTGAAAAGTTAGGGAAGAAGAGAAGGATGCACTTTCATTTCTTTAATGAACATTTTCTAAGACCTGTTAGGCCAAACACTATCCTAGACACTGGACATTTAAAGATAAATAAGCAAAGAAAGGACTAATAACCTTAGAGAAGCCCACAGTTTTTGTAAGACAAAAACATAACCAAGAGGTACCTTGTGGGGTGGTAGCTACTTTTTTATCTAGTGTAAGAAACAGCAAGGCAACTTGAAGAAGATCTTTTTTGCTTTGAGAATAATCATGTAAGTGATCTGCTTTAATTCTGAAAATATTTGGCAATTAAGTAACAATGTTCAAGAGGAAAGAGCATTACTTTTGGCGCCTCAAAAGCAAACCACTCCCCCATAATGGAGAGCAAGGGAGAAACTAAGTATGCACAGGAATCCAAGGTCTCATGAAAGCTAAAAACTGCTTCTCTTTTTAGTCACAATAGTCCATCCCTCTTGGTCTGGTGGCCTCAGAATAAGATCAGCTGGCATCAAGAACCTGAGAAACTCCACGTCAGGGAAGAGGAAGGTATGGGTTGGTGACTAGGACCTAGACTGTCATGGGAAAGATTTAATTCTAGACAAACACTTGAATGAGGCTATAATTGCTTTGACCAAGCTCGTCTAAAAGAAATGATAGACGAATAGTTTTCTGATGTGCATGTTGCCTAAAGAGCTATAAGACTGTTAGTGCCTAAGGTCACATGGAAGAAGCCTAGCAGCTACTTTTCCATCTCCCTTATACCCTAAAATACTATCATCAGACTAACGGGTAATTTAGAAATACCTGTCTTCAACAACATCAACATGTAGTAATGAAGGCAGCAAACGCATAAAATATAGGGTCAATTTATGAACTCATCAGAATTTCACCTTTCTAGAAACTAGTGACTGGAATCAGGACATCTTAAATGGAATACGTTTAAAATCTCATGGCACAATCCTAAAAGGGAAAAACCTAGAAAGTAAAAAGGGATCCTTGCAATATTGCAATGCACTGTGATTCAGAAGGGGGAGGAGAGAATGAGCCAAGCTATTTTGTTTGAATAGTGAAGAAATATCACCTTTATTTCGTTCTGCAAACTGGGGATTCCCAGAATGAGACAGTGAAGAGAAATTCCAAGAAGAAAAGCTATGCAGCAGAACTAGAGAATGGAGGGCTTCAGAAGGAATGCCTTCAAGTAAAAACCGTGCTGGATATATTACCCAATAAATTTGATTCTATCAAAAAAAAATTTAACAATTCTTTTAGAGAGTTTAAGAGAAGTAATGAAAATCCTAACAAATGAAAATATAAGGCAATTCCTAACTCTAAGCTAAAAATTTTTCTAAGAAAGAAAATATAATATTATACTACTTGACTCAGATGTGAACAATATTTATGCCACCACAAAAATACAAATACTGAATATTCATTCGCCCAAACATGTGATATAACTATAATGGAATGACAGAAGGAGAAGGGGTGAGGGAGTATTGGTGGAGTCAGAGAGCTCAATCCTGTTCTTCAATAGCAGAAAGTAAGCAGGTCATGTATAAAACAGAAAACCAAGACACAGCAACATAAACAGATTTTGTAGAAATAGGGAGGGAAAAGAAAAAAACAGCTAAAACAACAGAAAATGATTACCTCCCAGGAGTGGCACTTTGGGTGTGGGGAAGGGTAGGAGAAGAGACTGCTTTATTTTTCAGTAAAATGCATGATATTTTAATTGACTTTTAAAATCCTGGGCATGTATTAGTATGTGTTACTGGCAACTTATATAATTTTTTCCATCGTATTACCTTCTTTATTTTAAATATACAAAAGAAGAGCAAAAAACTATAAAAAATAAGGTTGCAGAAATCCACAAGAAACTATTACAGCCAGATCCAAAGGTATATTAAAAATTATCTATCATGATCAAGTAGCACTTATTCCAGAATGCAAGGATGGGTCAACATGAGAAAAATCACTATAATTTACCACATGAATGTCATAAAAAGGAAATGATATGATAACCTCAACAGATACAGAAAAGGCATTTGCTCACTCCCAAAACCTATTTATGATTGAAAAGAAACCTTTGTAAGAATAGAAGCAAAAATTTCTTAACATCATAAAAGGTATCTAACAGAAATCTACCAAAAACATACTTGACGGAGAAAATTTAGCCATATTCCCTTTGAGGTTGAGAATAAGGTATAAATATCTTCCTCTCCTCCATCCAATGAGAGTCAATATTTAAGCCAATACTAGAGGTCCTGGCCAATATATAAAAATAGACAATTATTAGAACCAAGAGAGAGTGTTCAGCAAGATTGTTGAATTAACAAAATAAATCAATCAACAGTGTGGCAGTACACCAGAAGTACCAAATTTAAAAAGACAGCATTTATTATAAAAATGGGAAACAATAAATATCTAGAAATTAGACTAACAACAATTAAAAACTTAAACTCAGTTAGAGAAGAGAAAAAGATCTGAAAAGAGCTATATCTTATTCATTGAGAAGATGACTTAACATTGTAAAAACATCGATTTTCTCCAAATTAATCTAAATTCAAAGCAATTCCAACTAAACTTCTATCAAGAATTTTGGGGTAACCTGACGAATTGATTCTGAAATTTGCATGTTAAACCAAATGTCCATGATTATTTAAGAAAATCTTAGCAAAGAACTGGAAGACATGCCTTAGCAGATATCAATTACAAAGTCATTATAATAACAAGTGTGGTTACTGGAATGGGAATACACTAATAAATCAAGCAACTATACTAGACATCCCAGAGACTCACTTATTTATGTCAGGCCACTTCTCTTGCATATATCTAAATCTCATATATGCATGGGTCTGACCCATGAGTTTAAAACAATGAAATTTATTGTAATTACTGCTATATTTAGACTTTACTTCTTTCAATCTAGGGAGAGTAGGCCTGAAAAATACTACAACTCAAAGATCTAACTGCCATCTTCCTAAGAGAGCATTTTCTATAATTTCTGTCCCCAGCCTCTAACTCTCCTCTACCTCCTCCTCCCTCGATCACAGAAGATTTTCCCTCTACCTTTTTGGCAAAGGGGGCTGGGAGGAAGACAGGAGACCATCACATATTATATTATATCAAAATTTGCATAATAGCAGTATTACTATATATGTAAAGAATACATCATACAGTGTTTAACACACAGTGTTCAAAAATACTAGTTCCCATCCCTTTTCTCTAGGTACCAAATTTGATGTCTCTCTATAGAACTTCACAACTAGCTCTATACTAATTTCTAAGGAGAGAGTTACTGAATGCAAAATGCAGCATGGGATGAGGTGCAGCACATGAAATGCACCACTTTCCTATAGAGCAGTGGTTCTCATACTCGAATAGACATGAGAGTCACCTGGAGAGCTTGTTACAGCACAAATTGCTGGACTCCATTCTCAGTTTCTGTCTGATCAGTAGGTCTGCGGTGAGTTACATTTATAACAACATTTTGGGTGGTGCTAATGCTCCTTGTCCAAGGCCACATTTTGAGAAACACTGCCCTATACAGCATCGGTTCTCAAGTGAGGGCAATTTTGCTCTCCAGGAGAAATTAGGTAGTGACTGTATATATTTTTGGTTGTCACAACCTGAAGGGATGGGGGAGAAGTAATACTGGCATCTAGTAAGCACAGACCAAGGATGCTGCTACATATCCTATCATGCACAGGCCTTCTCCCCACAGCAAAGAATTATCTGGCCAAAGACATCAATGGCGCTGAGGTTGAGAAACCCTGCTATGGAGCAAAACATAACTTACTCCAAATATTATGATCTGATCATTAAGTTGGTTAAAGTTCTTCAGTGAGTTTCAGAAACATGACATGGAACAAATATCCAAAGAACTGTATTTTTCTTCAAGTATTGATCATTCTTTGAATTTTACTCATCCATAGCAAAATGAAATTTTAAAAATTTAAAGGTATATTGGGCTACAGAAAGAAATAAGCATTTATGTAATGTTAGTGGTAGATTTCTAGTAAAGAAAGATAAATTAACATTCGTTGTGCAAGAATTATAAGAAACCTAATTATATTAAAAAACTAACTTCCTTGAAAAATAATGATCAACAATGTTTATTTCTTAAGCTGAGCGAAAAGCAAACTGTTCATTTTATTATATATATTCAGTATAAATGAAATATTTTATAATGAACAATTTGAAGGAAAAGCAGTGATTACAGCAATAATCAATCCTAAGTAAACATGTCTGAGGAAAAGGAACTTTACATATAAAAGCATGTGTATACATGTATATATATACACACTACACACACACACATAAACATAGACAAACGAACTTACTCCAGTAGGCTGAAAAATAAGTCCATCCATTTCATGGCTGACTTCCTTGGCAAAATTTCCTTCAAGTAGCTATAAAATAAATACACATATTTTTAGAAACATAATAATCAATACAATAATCACTTTAAAAGTATTTTAATTTTTTGTAAGCTTTATAAAAACTTCTTTATACATTAGCTGTAAGAAACGAAATACAAAATGAGGAAGATGGGTAATCATGAGGGATCTAGGTTAATATACTGTAAGATTTTTTTTTTAAATATATGAAGATTTTTATTCCATGGCAGGCTAGATATCTTGAACAACAGTCATAACTACAACAATCAAAATGATGGATAAAATATTAAAAACATATTTTTTTAATGCACTGCTGAGCCAGCACAAAAGGAAGAAAGACATAGAGGCCAAAAGCAAACTGAAAGTAGAAACTCTGGGAAGTAATAAATGGAGTAAGACATAACCATACACAAAAAAGGAGACAGCAGAGAAACTTGCTTGGGGATAGATGGAGGCTGGGGGCAGAAGACAGATCCCCTGAGAATTTGTAAGCATAAGTCAGATCAGACATAGGGATTGCAGTCCAAAAATACATTATCTGTGTTTTCCCTAAACCCTCAAGCAGAGAATTTTTCTTTTTTGCCCTACTTTTTGCTTCATTGTCGTGTGTGTGTGTGTGTGTGTGCGTACGTGCGTGCGTGCGTGTGTGTGTGTGTGTGTGTGTGGAAGACCAGTCCTGAGCTAACATCCATTGCCAATCCTCCTCTTTTAGCTGAGGAAGACTGGCCCTGGGCTAACATCCGTGCCCATCTTCCTCTACTTTATATGGGACGCCGCCACGGCATGGCTGACAGGCGGTGCGTCGGCAGGCGCCCGGGATCCGAACCTGAGAACCCCGGGCTGCCAAGCGCGGACTAAACCGCTGCGCCACCGGCGGCCCCTCATTGTCTTTTTTATATTTTTTCAAGCAGAGAATTGCATTACAAAAGATACACATTATAAAATACAAACAACAGTTTTTTTCAATGCCACATTTATTAAAGAGCAGAGTCATAGGCCCAATTAGTTCTCTAATTAGTTCTGAGCAAGTAGTTTTAAATGCTTCTCTTTCACAGATTTTTATTATTTTGAAGAACTGAACATGTGTATCACTGATGGAGGCCCTAAACATTGATTTTTGCATTTCAGAGAAAAGAACAGAATATACTTTCACAGAGCCAGGTAATGTCATGTTACCCCGAGTCTGACCAACTGACAGCACATTCAGGATAGGTCTAGCATTCAAATATGTTATCTCCAAAATTTTGGATATGCTGTGTGTTATAACATCTCTTTTATCACAATCACATCCTCTTGAAACCACTATACCTACAGGGAAATTTGCATTCCAAAAGCAACAACCAAAATTTCAAGTATATTTCACATACAACAAAATCCTCCCAAACTGTGACTTCATCTTCTCTGCCATTTCATTCTTCAAAATCTGTAATTTCTCTAAACTGAGGGCAGTTCAGCAAAGAAAAATAAGAGCAATCCTAGTTTCTCACTGCTTTAAGACCAATGTGAATTTGAATATCTACATTTTCTTAAAATTGCAATGTTCTTTTGTCAAATTCATAGGGACAGAAATTAGAGAGGCTAGGGGGAGAGGAGAATGAGTTAGTGTTTTAATGGGTACAGAGTTTCAGTTTGGAAAGATGAAAAAGATCTGTAGATGGAAAATGGTGATGGTTGTACGACAATGTGAATGTATTCAATGCCACTGAACTATAAGCTTAAAAATAGTAAACTAGTAAATTTTATGTTATGTATACTTCACCACAATTTTTTTTTAAACTGTAAATCTCTTGATGTTTTCTTTTTTTGTTTTTTCCTCTTATTACGACACTAAGCAAGTGAGGAGCTGGCAAAGTAGGACTCTTAGAGCCTTATTATCCAGAATTTGGCCAAATGGGCAGAAATTTCAGGACAGTTCTGAGATTCACACTTTTGTCTCCAATTCACTCATAGGTTTAAATGACCTAACCAATTGAGGAGGAAATTTGCCAAAGTAAAAGTTCAATATGAATTAAAAGTACAGATTTCTTAGAAATTCCTTTTGTCACTGGTGTATGCCCTAAGCAGTTCGAAGGAAGTTTTAAAAGTACTTAACAATTCCTCAAGGTTGTTTTTCAGAGATATGTTAGGAAGAGATACCATCATCAACCGGCCTGAATTAGACCGAGCCCCACTGCAAGAGCAGCACCTACACAGACAGCCCAGGAGATGACCTAAAGTCACCCTTTGCTTCATTTTAATATTAAAATCTCCACCCCAGGAGGAGCCTAAGCCGTTATTAGTATAACATGTGATGTATGTGAGAGCATGTCTTCAGATTGCGCCTGCACAAAGCTAATACCCACCTCTGCATGTGATGATAAAACTTCCCTTTTAAATATTCATTCCCCACCCGAAATAAAAGACACCTGCTTTCCCTTGCTTGAGGAGCCACGGCTTTGGAAAAAATTCCACGTGGTTCCTTTATTTGTGGCAAATAAATTTTATTTTGTGTGACAACTACTTCTGGCGAAGGCTCTGATTTCAACTCACCAAGCAGTGTACCCACTTTGGTCCAGTAATACTTTCGAGAGAGAAAAATAAACCCCAAGCATCAAAGTGTCAAACTATCAGCTTATATTCTTGCTGGAAATTTGGAAGGCAATGTTAAACTAAAGACTTTGTTTCATATATGTGATATATTCACCCTGGAGGAAAAAATTTTTGGAACTCGCGCTCATTTTAGAAGTATCTTTGCGTTCTGTTTTAACTTTTCTCAAATATCCATAACTAGTGATGAGTAAAGGTTCAAACAATACAAAAATGTATAACCTTGATACTTCTTGTACCCCATCATGAAAAGGTAACCTGCTGAATTCACAGCACAAATTCTGGTGAGGAATAACGCAATGAAAACCAAATACACAATCATCTCTCTTAAAAAGATTTTTTTAAAGGTTAAAAGAATTTGCTCTCCTTTAATTGTAGGTACACTATCTATGGCAAGTAAATATAGCTTTTCCATTCTTAGACCAAACTTCTCAAATCCATATAATGGACCATCTCTCTATATAGAATATGTATAAAATAACAGTATTAGAGTCAGCAAGACTCTAGATAACACGTTACTTATTGTAGAAAGTAACTTCATTTTTTATTTTGCTCTAACTTTTTATGAATCAGAGAACTTAAGGGACTCTGAAATTTCTTGGGTCAAAACAAGAGATACTCCTTTATATTCTTTTTTTACTCCTTGTTGATTACTCCAGACAATATTACTTTCTTTACTTAACACATCAAATTTACAATACCAACTATCACATATTAAGGACCTACTATAAAGTGTTGTGCTTGGTTCTTAGTATATACCATTCAAAACACACAACTCCTCATAAGATATGTACTTTTGAGTTTTGTAATATTATTCAATTTGCCAGAAATGGAAACTGAGGCCATCAGAGATTAACTAGCTTCAAGTCAGACAGTTAAAAGAGCAAAATCAGTCAGAACAGATTTCAATTAGACTTTAACTAAAAATAAGGAAATAACCAAAGAAAGACTTCTCTGATTCTCCAAAGATTTCTGCAACTTCCTACACATATAGGTCCTCCAATCATTTAAAATTTACAGACTTTAAATGTATTTATTGTAGCATGTACTACTCTACAAATAAGGTGCATAGAAGGGAGATAAAATTCTTGGAAGGGAAAAAAAGGTTTTTTAAGAATAGAGATGAAATATAAAAATTTTATTAATATTGTATAATTTACCATTAATTAATTGATGTGTTCACATTTGAAATCATATATGTAAAATAATGTTAAATTTAAAATACTGCTTTTTCCTACTCACAATTATTGAAAGAAAATTTATCCAAACTTGTTATGGGCATCTTCTATATATCAGTGTCTTCACCATTACAGCAAATATCTAAGTCATTTAACACGTTTCTGTTATTTTTACTCCTGTCTCTGAGTTACAGTATACTTCAAATTACACATGAGACTGTTACTGCAGATATTATCCCAAGCTTCAAATACCAACTGAATAACATTAGGAAAGTTTCTTTTCCCCTCATTCATTCTATAGGTCTAGATTCATAATCTTGAAAATATTTAGCTTCATTAAAGTTATCTTTACAAGGTAGGTTTAAGGGAAAGTTTCACTTTCACTTACAATGTTAAAAGTGGCAAGAGAATGTTGCTTCTAAACTGACAACAATAAAAAATCAGATAACCTGTAAAATCATAACTTTTGTTAAAGCCATTAGAGGGCTGAGGTCTCCAGGCAACCAGGTGAACTGGATCCCAACTCCCTCCAAAGGAAGATGAGACATACGAACAGATTCATTTTTGGGAGAATTCACCCTTTGAATTTATTCACCTTTTGGGAGAAACCACTTTGTACTCCAGGTCTCTCAGTAAGCTCAAGTAACAGCAGTCAAATGCTGAAGGAATCTGAAGTCTTTGGAGCACTGAAGATAACTATATAGCAACACAAACACATCTCAAATACAAAACAGACTGATTCCACAACTAACCCCCCCCCCAAATGAAGCCTATTAACAAACGAAAAGAAGAAGAGGTATGCTCATTATTAATCAAAAATATATTTACCTCAGTCTCTACTATTCATACCTACAAAATGAATGTCCAATATGCAATAAAAAAATGATCACACACACAAAGCAAGAAAAAATAACATACATTCAATAAATAACATACATTCAATATATAAGGCAGTCAACAAAACAAGACAGAGAGATGGGCCATATTTTGGAATTATCAAAGACTTTAAAGTAACCTTAATATTTTAAAGGAAAAGGTGGAAAACATGCATGAACATATGTGAAATTTCAGCAAAGAGATGAAAACTATAAAAACGAGACAAGTAGAAACACAAGAAATAAAAAATACAGTATAAGAGAAAAAGAATTCTAAGCATTGGGAATGATAATCAATGGGATTAGCAGCAGACTGGATACAGCAAAGGAAAGAATCACTGAACTTGAAAAAAGTGTGCAGTGCTACTTCCAACTGAAATACAAAAAAGAAAAAGGTGGGTGGGAACAGAAATGAGAATCAAGAGCTGAGAGACTACACTAAAGGATATAACACCTGTACAACTGCAGTTGTAAGTGGTAAGACAGAGATAAAGGAACAGAAGAAATAATTGGGAGAAATAATGCCTCGGATTACTGCAAAATTAAGTAAACACATACACATGCACACACGTCCCCCAGTGGAAGTCAAGAGAACAAGAAGGATTTAAGGAAAAAAAAACACATAGTCAAACCCCAGCAAGAGGGTAAAAATATTACATGCAGAGGTACAAAAATAAGATTGACAATGGACTCCTTGTCAGGAATTATATAAACCAGAAGATAATGGGACACCAGTTTTAAAGTATTAATAGTATGTGTAAACCCAAAAATCTTTAGCAAATGAAATTATCTTTCAAAAATGGAGGCACAATAAAGATTTTTTTCACACAAACGAAATCTGATAAAATTAATTTCCACCAGGCCAGAACACAAGAGATTTTAAAAGAAAGTTTTCTGGTAGAAGGAATATGATATCAAAAAAAAAAATCTGTATCTAAACAAAAAATATGAAGAATATCAGAAATGGTTGAAAACTAGAATAAACATAAAATATTTATTCCACTTTATCTCCTTAAAATATAATTGACTATTAAAGCAAAAATACTAAAATGTATTGTGAGGTTTATAACATATTTAGAAGCAAAATACATGAGAGAAAATAGAATGATATTGTTATATGGTTCTTATCCCATATTTGAAGTGGTACATTATTTAAAGGTAAATGTTGAGAGGTTAAAGAAATATAATATAAACCTTAGAATTTAACTCCTAAAATATAAAACAAAGATGCATACCTAATAAGCCTAAGGTGGAGCTATAATTATAGGAATTAAAACATTCTCAAGTAATCCAAACGATGGCAAGAAAAGAGGGAAAAGGGAAATGAGAACACATGGGATGAATATAAACCAAGTAGTAAAATGGTAGATCTAAATGAAACCTTAGTAATAGCTACATTAAATTTAAGTGATACAAATGTCCCAATTAACAGAGAGAGATTGTCAGATTCGAAAAAAAATCAAGAACCAACCATATGCTGTCCACAATAAACCCACTTTGTATATAAAGATTCAATTAGATTAAAAGTGCAAGGATACAAAAAGATGTTAAATCCTAACACTAATGAAAAGAAAGCTGAAGTGGCTAGGCTATATTAATAATGGACAAAGAAGACTTAAGAACAAGAAATATTACTAGAGATAAAAAGGAACAATACATACTGATAAAGAACCTATAACAATCTTAAATGTACATGCACCTAAAAAGAAAGCCTCAAAATGTATTTAAAAAAAAAAAAAAAACTGGGCTGGCCCAGTGGTATAATGGTTAAGTTCCTGCACTCCACTGCGGCAGCCCGGGATTCACAGGTTCAGATCCCGGGCGCAGACCTACGCACAGCTGATCAAGCCATGCTGTGTCCCACATAAAGTAGAGGAAGATGGACACAGATATTAGCTCAGGGCCAATCTGCCACAGCAAAAAGAGGGGGATTGGCAGTGGATGTTAGCTAAGGGCTAATCTTCCTCACAAAAAAAAAAAACTGACAGAGATAATAAGAAAAATAGGACAAAAATCCTCAATTATACATGGAGAATTTAGGACTGTTCTCTGAGTAAATAACTGAAAAAAATTTTTTTTAAATTCAATAGGGGTAAAAATATCTTGAAGACTTACAGAACACAAGCAGACAGAAAATCAGTAAGAACATGGAAGACTATAACAACACTGAAACCACCTGACCTAGTTGACATTTATAGAACACTCCACCTGACAACAGAAGAAAACATTTTTCCAAGTGCATACAACACATTTATAGGTCAAAATCATAAAAAGTATGTTCTCTGACCACAATGAATTAAATTAAGTATCAATAAGAGAAAGATATCTGGAAAATCTCCCAATGATTGGAAACTTAATAACACACTTCTAAACAATCCATGAATAAAAGAAGAAATCTAAAGGAAAATTTTTAAGTATTTCAAACTGAATGAAAATGAAAATACAGTAGATTGCAATTTGAAGGATGAAGCTAAAGTGTGCTTACAGGAAAATTAACTGCACTAAATAACTAACTAGACAAGAAGAAAGGTCACAAATCAATGTCACCTTAAGAAAGAAAATATCAACTTCCATCTTAAGAAACTAATGAGAACTCTGGAGAGTTTAGAAATTACAGATACAAGAAGCAGCTACTTGGGCTGAGATCATACGCCCAACAAAGAGGACCATACCCAATGAAGACCCAGATATTGTGGAAGAGGGTACAGCCGTGGGTCACTGGATGGAGGAGAGGTTGATTAATGCCTTGATAAAATGTCTCACCAGCTTTTAAAAATGGAAGTTGAGGTTAGAAAGCAGTATGTCTGAATTTAAAACTTTAAAGTAGGAATAAGAGCCAGGGATAAGTTAACAAAGTGAAAGTGACTAAATCAGAAGTCAGTGAGATGAAAATTTCAGAAAAATGGAGAAGCCAGGGTAATCAGTAGAGCAAACCAAACACAGGGAATTTGCATTCAGCAAGGATGATGGGCAGTCTTTGACAGAAGAGTTTAAATAAGGCACTGTCTTCAAGGGAGGAGGAGTTACCAATGAACCAAAAAGAGTCTCAATATACTTAGTTAAAACAGCATGCCTTGAAAGGTCAGGTTTTATTTTAATAATTTAAATATAAGATAATTTAAAAACTCACTTTGGTATTCTTTTGTGTCTGATATTATATTCCAAGATAGAATGTCCTGTACTTTTTAAGCTTCTCTGTTTTTTTCTTTTCTTTATTTTTAAAGTAAAACTTATATTTCCGAGTTGCACTGGTATTCTTATCTAAGAAGTGCTAATCTAATTTTTTTTTTTTTTTGGTGAGGAAGATTAGCCCTAAGCTAACATCCGTTGCCAATCCTCCTCTTTTTGCTGAGGAAGACTGGCCCTGGGCTACCATCTGTGCCCATCATCCTCTACTTATATGGGACGCTGCCACCGCATGGCTTGACAAGCGGTGCATCGGTCCGTGCCTAGGGTCCGAACCTGCACACCCCAGGGCCGCTGAAGCAGAGCACACAAACTTAACCGCTATGCCACCAGGCCAGGCCCTCTAAATTTTTCTTAGATAATTTGCTAGATGATAACATCTCAATAAAAATAAAATTTTATTCAATGTTCATTAGGTAGATATTTCCTGACTGCCTCTCAATGCTGGAAACCCAGCTAGCATTAGAGACAATAGGGACCCAACGATAATATAAGCCTAGGCCAATATGCCTAAATATTACCTAAATTTTAATTTAACAGTAAAAACACTAAATACAATGATGTAATTAGCCATTTCTCCCTGTCAATCTTTATTCAGAAACACAGTTCTACTTAAATTATCCAAGATGTTTTTAAAACACTTTTAACAAATTTTTAAAAAGCTATCTTACTTTAAAAATATTTAATGGTAAAACCTTGGAGAAGGTTTTAAATGAAATATGTGGTGAATTATCCCAAACTATGATACATTTGTTTTCACAATTACAATTTTCTTGATTATTTTCCACCAGATAAAATTAGAAGATAATTAGATAAAAGGTAAAATAGTAGACATAATATATCAAATAGTTATTAATAAAGCACAATAGTATTTCATAGTTTTACTTATAAAATTTAAATTTGCTTACTTATGAACATAATCTCATCACTTGAATACCATCTGAATATCCTACAGAAGGCATGTAACTTTCCATTGACCAAAGACTGGTAGAACTGACAAAGGTTATACCAGGTGATTGACTCTGAATTGATATTTTTATGTCAGTGAATCAGGAAGTAATTGAAAACCAAATCATTACACATGCATAAGCAGAGAAAGATAACGCAAAAGGGCTTGAAATTAGAAACATGAGAAACAAAACAGAAACTGTAGTTACAAAGCACAGAAAAGAATCTTTTAGAAATAAGCAAAATGATAGCTTACAACTACAACGAAGAAGGAAATGAATCTGCAACGTAATTGGGAATGCAAATTGGCAATATCAATTCATTATATTATAGAAGAATACACCAAGGGAATACTTAAACAAGAAAAGAATAAACTATTTCCACCTTTCTGTGGACAATTCTACTCACATTAGATATTTTTTGAGCAGATATTCCCACAGAGCCTCAACTGATTGCCTGAGAATACTCAATATAGTAGCTTATATCTGCTGACTTTTTTTAATGCGCTTTCATAACTTCCCTAAAATTCAAGGTTTAGTTTTATCAATCCCCCAAAAATGGAAATTTCCACTCACCTGGATATTATTCTTCACTCCCAAAGTCTAACTTCTGGTTCAGGTTAAGATTATTTAATGCTTCTGTACCCTAAATATTCCTCTAATCAGTACAAAATCATTCTATAAAACTCACCCTTCTTGCTCATGAAAAAGCCAATATCATAATCTTCTTTTAAAAACAATGATTTTATTTCCATTATTTCTCAATGATGCCTAAAGAACTATATCATTAAAGTTAGCTAATAAAAATATAAACAGCTTCTGGAATACTGTCATTGGCTCTTTCATTAACCCATATTACTGCAATTAAAATTAAGCATAATGATTCTGGTGAATCCCACTTGACAAATTAGAAAATATAAAAACAAAATTTCTGTAGAAAATATAGTTTCTTTATTATTTTTGGTGGTTGTTAGTCTTATTTTTACCAAAATTTCCTCATAATTCCACAAAGTAAAAGTCAACTCACCCTCACAGAACAATTATAGTTGTTTTAGCCAGATTTCCAATTTTTCTTTATAATCTATTTGAGGCATCATTTATTCATTCAACAAAATTTTATTTAGTGCCAATAACTGTCAAGTGTTTGAGATTTAAAAGAGATCAATCAGTCTCTATGCTAGAAGAGCTAGTGTCAGGGCCTAGCGTGGAAGTGCCAAACTCAAATGCCTGTAAGTGCCAGGCCACGAACCTGAAATGGACTGGGTATAAGATAACAAGGACTAGTGAGAACCACAGTGAACTGGAGACAGCATCCTCATCTACAAGGAAACTCAGCATTTTCTAAGTATTGTATGAGCTTAAACTTTCTGGGGCCTACTAGTCTAAGATTTCTGGTTAATATGGATCAAAATACACATAAAATAGTCATTTTATAGTAGGTGCTTTTAATAGAGATGTTTAAAGACTTCTGAAGGAATAGAAAAGTAATTATAATTTCATCTATCATTCACAGTTTTATTTATATGTTTACTGAGTACTAATTATATATCCATGAAAAAAAAAAGACGAAAAGAGCAGGAGGAGGAGAAGAGGTAAAACATATAACACCAAATGCCAGGCACTCTTCATAATTAACACATTTTAGCCTTATAACAATCTTATGGAGTAGAGACCCTTATTATCCCCATTTTAAGGTGAAGTTTAAAATTTGTCCAAGGTCACACAACAAGGAACTGAGAACTCAAAACCATTCTAGCTCCAGAATCCATGTTCTTAACTGCTTTTCTAAATTAGGGTGACACATTCCCAGAAATCTTCTCCTAATCACTAGTCTACGTTACATGCTCCCTCGACATACTCTCATAGCACCCTGTGCTTCCCTCCATCACAGGATTTTCCTGTCTAATTGTCTGACTACCAAATTGAGCTGTGGCCTTTTTGAGGTCAGGAATCATGTCTTATCATTGTATCTTTAGCATCTCTTACAGTAATCTGGCACAGAATAAGCTCTCACTTCAACAAACGTGTGCTAAATAAATGGG
Organism: Tapirus indicus; assembly: GCA_031878705.1. NCBI lineage: Eukaryota > Metazoa > Chordata > Mammalia > Perissodactyla > Tapiridae > Tapirus > Tapirus indicus. The sequence goes on from CM062933.1 coordinate 14,518,551, forward strand.
AAGTGAAAGCACAATGACAGGATCAATACAAACAAACCAATACATATAGGTTAGGTAGAAAACACATGGAATATATTATTCCAAGAAACTGCATAAAATGAAAACATAAAAAATTGTAGAAGTTTGAAAGCTATCAATTTAACACATATACAGATTATTAAAAGGGTAAGATTTTTTTAAAACAAAAAGCTAAAATCATCTCTCATAATTAATAACTTTCTCATGAACCATCCCTTATAACCTTCATTATCTCCAGTGGGGATAACAGTGGTAGGGTCCTAACTGGTCTTCCTGCTTGTAGGTTAACTTCCTTTCTCCAAACTATTTCTACTCGCTACTGCTAGAATTGACTTTCTAAAACAATTTGTTATGTGTCACATCTAAAAATCTTTGAATGTTCCTCATTGCCTATACCCCAAGCGTCTTTAGTGTGGTTTTGAAAGTTCTTTTTTTTCTGGGCAACTTCTCCTAAATGTCTTCCAGAATGTTTATACATAATACAGCTGGTAAAAAGTATAGGCAAATATTTCCTTTGTGGGTAAAAAAACACGACCTACTAGTTTCAAAGAATATTAAGCATTTTAGGAAGGAATACAAGAATAGAATGGAGACGCAACCATAAACACACATATAATTCAATAAAAATTAAACTAAAATACATGAGTGAATGGTCTGAACGTTAAAAGAAAAGGAAAAAATTACATTAAAAAAAAAACACCAAGGAAGAGGTTAAACATTTGTAATTTGAACATAAAGGGGAAATCATATTTATTTGTAAAATATAATTTAAGATTTTCCAACAAAGAACAATATGATAAATTGCAAAACAACATATCTCATTCAAAAATACATACTTTGTTTGAATAGGTATGTACTGAAGAATTAACTTTACCAAAAGAGACGTCTGGCCTTTGCTCTCTGCTACTGGGAGGTGATCTCCAGGCCCCTGGAATGTCCTGCCTGACAAGCGTATCTTTGTTCGCCTGAAGGATTTGGCCACCAGAGACTCTACCAATATGATTTATGACAGAGGCTTTGGAACATGCTACATCAGTTCTGACCTCCAAAGAAACAGGAGACTGAACATATTAGCCCAACCTCTGGGAGGGGCTGAAGACTACAGGTCAGCCATGCAGGCAGTATGCGGTTGAACCACAATATAAAGATTGGACACCAAAGGCTCGGTGAGCCTCCCTCGTTGGCAATAGTCTTTGAATACTGTCATACATCTTAGCCAGGAGTAGGCAACGCTATCCGTGACTCCCTGTTGAGAGGATGACCAAAAGTTTCATATTTGGGTCCCTCCCAGATTTTGCCCTATGCAGCTCTTCCTTTTGTTACAGTAAAACTGTAATTAAAGGCATAGTGCTCTCCTGAGTTCTGTGAGTCATTCGAGTGAATTACCAAACCTGAGGGAGTCCCTGGGGACCCCAGAATTTGCAGCCAGCAAGTCTGAAGTAAAGGTAGCCCTGGGGATCCCCAAACTTGTGGCTGGTGTCTAAAGTGAGGGCAGTCTTATGGGGACTATGCAGTTGGCCTAAAGTCACTGCAATAAGTTTTTGTCACTGTATTTCTCTAGTTGATATAATTTAGACTGTCCTCAAAGTCACACCCATCAGCAGGAAAGCATATGACTTCCCCTGTTGGGCATTATCGCCAAGAGGCTGTTCAAGAAGTGGCAGACTGTAGAATGATGCCACAGTTGCCTTACCACTCAATGGGTAAAGTGACCCAGTTAGCCACCATAGATGAGAACTTTATAGACACTGAGTATGTCTGGATGAGGACAATTCATATTGGGATACCAAATGGCATTTATCTGTAAACCAAACATGTTCCACAGCCTGATAAAGTACCAGGAAAATGGAAGTGAGACTTTAAGAAATAAACTTTGTTTTCCACAGTTATAAAAAGCATATAACATTTCCCTTATTCTTTGTATCAATTTTAAGCTAGCATAGAAATAGAAAGTTCAAAGTCATATAAAAATAGGACCTAAGATTTATATCTAGGCTATTGTATAAAATCCTTCATGAAAAAAGAGCAAAGTATGATATACCTCTGTTATAGTGATTTTATTTCCTGTACTTGATGTTAAGCATTTATCAACAACTTAATACAGCAAAGTAATTACATGGTTCACTGGAATTTTACATAACACCTTTAAAGAATACTTACTTTTACTAATTGTATTGTCATTAAGCCTCCTATGTCCAACTTAAAATTCTTACTGGTTCTCTTTCATGCATATACACATGCACCTATATATTCTCTCCCAAAAAGGCTCCATTCTACTTCAGCCCAGTGAGTCACACTCTTCTTCTCATGGGGTGCACACATTTGTATACACTGTATGTAGACATATATGTGCACTCATAGTCCCTAGGCTAAGATCAGGAATTCTAACGACATGCAAAAAGAAAGGCAAAGGATAAAAATAGGGAAAGAAATGAAAATCCTTGTGAATGAGGAAAAGGAATGGTTAGAACTAGTGGTGGAAACCCATAGCTTATGATGGGGTATTTAATACAAAATAATAGGTTTCAGAGAGAAGACTAAGCAAAGTATATTTTACGTATTAGAAAAGCAATGCAGGGTGAAGGGATGCATCCACATGGTGACGGACAAAAAATAACGTACAGCTAAAACCCCACAATGTTATAAACTATTAAGACATCAATAAAAATGAAAATTTAAAATAAAGAAAGAAAGAAAAAAGCAATGCACTTAAACCAATAACAGCACCATTCTGGATTTATTACTCTTTCGTTCTTAAGTATATAAAACTATGAATCATTCAAGATTCTATTCGAAAATAACATTCAAAAACATCTTTGGGAGTCTCCTAGAATCAGTAATAAAATCTATTCTAATGACATCCTGATAAAATAGTGATTTTCAATACCAAGATTTAGAGAAGGTGATCCAGATATGTGAGTATTTAAAACTTCATTTTTTCCTGGATGTAATCACAGTCTAAAAGTTGGGGGACAGAGGGGGGGCAGGCTGGGGGAGAATCTCTCTCTCATTATTTCAATACAAGAATATGGAGGCCTTGTACTCTATAGTAGCATAAACAATTCTGGTCTAACATGCCGAAAAGGAATCCTAAACATACATAAGGCTCTCACTTAAGTGTCTTTCTTCTTAGACAACAAAAAGTAATATACAAGGCATTCTGAACCTCCTCATGCCATACATCTGGATGCAGAACAGTTATCCCACAGTTATATCAGACAGATAGGACTAAATTCTTGGATCTTTTACAGTTTGGTTTTTCTCGTCATCCCATCAAAACTAAGGGGTAGCCATATTTTCTTTTTCTACAGTTGTTTAAAAAAAAAGCACTCTTAGGCCCATTTCTTTCAGATACTATGCCAAACTCTATATAAAGAATAACTAACTCGTCCTATCCCTATACCTCCTTCACCACCCAAGTCACTCTCCCCTCACCCCACCCCTACCTCTACTGCCAATCAGTTTTAAAACACTCTATTTATATAGAGATAAGATGATTCAACATTTAACAGTTTATTTTCCTCTACCCAAATGTAATGTCTGTGAGGTTAAGAATCATGTCTAATTGTTAGTGAGTATTTTAAGCACTAAAAAACATAGTCAAATATACTATCTTAAAAAGAGTCACCAGATTAAGAATATAAACTCAAAGTGTCAGGTTAATCAGAAGCATAATTTAATTTTATTTTATCCATTTTGGATAAAATGGATAATTTAATTTTATTTTACCTAATTTTATCCAATTTTATTTTATCTATTGTGGAACCAAATCTAGTCATCCTAAAGATTAATGTACATTTACTGATAAAATAAGGTTATGAAAGTGGCAACTACTTCATTATGTGTATGAGAACAGTTTAAAACATTTTACCACTATGCCACAAAAATCTTAACAGGAGAAAATAATTTTGCTATAATACATACGGAGAATCATTCTAATGAAATTAAGTTGGTCTCTCCTAAAATCAGTAATAAATATAATTTTGCAAAATTTGATCATTTCTTTTCTAAAGAGAACCCTATTTAGATCTCTAAAACCATTTATGTGACCAGACATTTCTCTTTCTTTCTCAGGTTCATAGTAAATAGAAGAAAAGCAGACTTCTATTAATTTGTTTGTTGATGGATAAAATCACATCCACTATAAAGAGTTCAATAAAGATAATTACACTATTCCTTTAACATCTTCAACCTATTATCTTTTGGTTTATACTTCAACAGACATGGCAAATTATTGAAAGATTTTAATTCAGAAATATACAGCTGTTATTGTAACACCTATGAACTGGAAGAAATTATCTAATATTTAGAATACAGTTCTTCCTTACCTTAAGTATCCCCCCAAAGTATATTTTTTATATATTTTTAGAAAATAAAGCAGGTAATACAAATCTTTTTTTTCTAAAATGACTTCTTAGCATCTCAAATGAACTACAGAAAAGAGAAGGACATTAAGAGGAAGATTTCAAGTAGGAAGTCTTCTGCACTAACAGGTACAGTAAGAGAGAAGGCAAGGCATGGCTCATGGATTAAAGAGCCCCAAGAAGAAAGAACAAAAGGGGCAAGTTCTGAAAGGGGTGCTGAAAGAGTTCATGCAACTAATAAACACATGCCTCACAACCCCCACCCAAACAGTAGGATCTAAATTCTCGTAGCAATTTAAAGCTGTTTCCAAGACTTTACTTTTCACTTTTGTATAAAGAATGCTAATCCTCTGGCATCATATCCACCAGCCACTCTAATCTTAACCCTAATTTTTCAACGCCATCTATCAAACTCCCAACAAGGACTTTAGCACTTAAGTCATGGTCTTCCTCTTCATGTATGCCAGCATCCATGGGGCCAATCTACTCAGAATCCAAGTATCCAAGTTCCTCAGCTTTTCAACTCTACTGATGTTCTCATCTACTCTACTTCATTCATCTCTTACACCACTCTCAAAATTTGACTCAAAATGTATCACAGACCTAAAGGTAAAACGCAAAACTATAAAACTCCTCGAAGATAACAGAGGAGAAAATCTAGATGACTTCGGGCATGGCAATGGCCTTTTAGGTACAACACCAAAGGCACGATGCATGAAACAAGTAATTGATAAGTTGAACTTCATTAAAATTAAAAACTTCTGCTCTGCAAAAGACAATGTCAAGGGAATGAGAATTCAAGCCACAGACTGGGAAAAAATATTTGGAAAAGACACATCTGATAAAAAACTATTATCCAAAATATACAAAGAACTCTTAAAACTCAACAATAAGAAAATGAACGAGGGATTGCTGGGAAAGATGGCAGCGTAAAAGGACTCTGAACTCACCTCCTCCCACAGACACAACACATTTACAACTACCTGTGGAACAATTATACTTGAGAGAGAACCGGAAACTGGATAGAAAGAACCCCCACAACAAGGGACAACACTGACTGAGGTGGAAGAGGCAGAAATACCTTTCTAGAGAGGAAAAAAACACATTCTAGCCACAGCACTTCACAGCCGGGAGCAATCTTAAGGTACAAAGATTTTCCTAGAAGAGCAGGGGATCTGAGAGGGAGAGCTTTGCCACAATGAGCAGCTTTTGAATTCAACACAACCCAGACAAGTGCCATAATACTTGGCTGTGCTGGCTATTAAAAACAACAGGGAATACCCTCACAAAAGCTATCAAACATAAGAGAAAGAAAAGCCTGCTCTTAAAGGATCCATGCACAAATTCACCTGTTCTGGAAACCAACACAAAATCATCAGAAAGAAAGGTGCACAGTCCTTTGGTGAAAGAGACTCACTTGACAGGCTCTGGGCACATCTCAGGGAGGCAGGAGGTAGCCAGGACCACCTCCTCAGGGACTGAGACACTGGCGGTAGCCATTATTGTGACCTAGTACAAGCATGCTGACACAGACCTGGCAGACACCACTGGATTTCTTCCCCTGGCAGGGTGTGTAGGATCTCTGCAACTGGTGAGTAGGTTTGCTTCAGCCAGGAAGGGCGTGCGCCCAGGGCAGGATTGCATTGATGGGGTGTATGGGCCTGCAGGTGGGGAGTGGGGCTTGTCAGCTGCAGCAGACTTCTGCTTCTCAAACAGCCACACAGGGGATCTGCCCCAGCTTCCAATGCCTGAAACAACCGTGTGCTGCCACACCTGGGGGCCAGCCACACTCAACTGCACTCCTGAGATAGCCTTACAACTAGCCAGCCAGGGGGACAGCCTAGCCTTCCGGTGCACCTGCAGTAAGAGCAACCCTGCCACAACAGAAGGGCACACATTGCCCACACAGGCAACAATTCTGGAACATTTGGAACAAGTGACAAGAGGGAAGCACATTGTTGGGCCTCATAAGGCAACTCTTACATAAGGCCACTTCTCCAAGATCAGGAGATGGAGCTGATCTACCTAATACATAGATATAAGCACAAAGAAATAGGCAAAATGAGAAGACAAAGGAATATGTCCCAAATAAGGGAACAGGACAAATCCTCAGAAAAATAACTAAATGAAACAGAGATAAACAATCTACCTGAAAAAGAGTACAAACTAACAGTCATAAGGATGCTCACTGATCTTGGGAGAAGAATAGATGAAGACAGTGAGAACTTCAACAAAGAATTGGGAAATATAAAAAAGAACCAATCGGAATTGAAGAATACAACAATGGAAATGAAAAATTCACTAGAGGGAATCAACAGCAGAGTAGATGACACAGAAGAATGGATCAGTGAGCTGGATGAAAGAGTACAGGAAATCACCCAAGCTCAACAGAAAAAAGAATTAAAAAGAATGAGGAGGGGCCAGCCTGGTAGCATAGTGGTTAAGTTCACATGCTCCGCTTCTGGTGGCCCGGAGTTTGCAGGTTCAGGTCCCAGGTGCAGATCTATGTACCACTTATCAAGCCATGCTGTGGCAGGTGTCCCAAATATAAAGTAGAGGAAGATGGGCACAGATGTGACCCAGGGCCAATCTTCCTTAGCAGAAAGAGAAGGATTGGCAATGGATGTTAGCTCAAAGTTAATCTTCCTCACAAAAAAACATAAAAAGAGAATGAAGATAGTCTAAGGACTTCTGGCACAACATCAAGTGTACTAACATCCGTATTATAGGTGTCCCAGAAGGAGAAGAGAGAGACAAAGGGGCAGAGAACCTATTTGAAGAAATGGTAGCTGAAAACTTTCCTAACCTAAGGAAGGAAACAACATTCAGGAAGCACAGAGAGCACCAAACAAGATAAACCCAAAGAGGCCCACACCAAGACACATTATAATTAAAATGTCCAGAGTTAAAGATAAAGAGAGAATCCTAAAAGCTACAAGAGAAAGGCAACAAGTTACATACAAAGGAAACCCCAAAAGGCTATTAGCTCACTTCTTAACAGAAACATTACAGGCTGGAAGGGAGTGGTACAATATATTTGAAGTGCTGAAAGGAAAACACCTATAGCCAAGAACACTCTACCAGGCAAAGTTATCATTCAGAATGGAAAGAGAGACAAAGAGTTTCTCAGACAAGCAAAAACTAAAGGAGTTTATCACTAATAAAGTGGTACTACAAGAAATGTTAAAGGGACTTAAGTCGAAAAGAAAAGACCACAAATAAGAATAAGAAAATTATTTTAAAAATCACTGGTAAAGGCAAATATGCAGTAAAGGTAGCAGATCAACCACCTATGAAGCTAATATGAAGCAAAAGACAAGCACTAAAATTATCTATTTTCATGATAACAGGGTAACGGATACACATGCACAAAAAAGAGGTTAAATATGGTAACAAAAACATAAAATGTGGCCGGAGTAAAAGAGTAGGGCTTTTAGCAAGAGGTCAAACTTAAGGGACCATCAACTTAATATAAACTGTTATTTATATAGGTTATTATATATGAACCTCATGATAATCACAAACCAGAAACCTATAATAATACACAAAAAATTAAGAGAAAGGAACCCAAACATAATACTAAAGAAAGCTATCAAACCACAAGGGAAGAGAGCAAGAGAAGAAAGGAATAGAGAAGAACTACTAAAACACCCAGGAAAAAAGTAACAAAATGGTAATAAGTACATACTTATCAAAAGCTACTTTAAATTTCAATGGACTCAATACTCCAATTAAAAGACATAAGGTCATTGACTGGATAAAAGAACAAGGCCCATATATATGCTGCATACAAGAAACACACTTCAGATCTAAAGACATTCACAAACTGAAAATGAAGAGATGGAAAAAGATACTCCATGCAAATGGCAATGAAAAGAAAGCTGGGGTAGCAATACTTATAGCAGACAAAATAGACTTTAAAAAAAAAAACTGTAACAAGAGACAAAGAAGGGCATTACATAATGATCAAGGGAACAATCCAACAAGAGGATATAACACTTATAAATATCTATGCACCCAACACAGAAGCACCTAAATACATAAAGCAATTATTAACAGACAGAAAAGGAGAAACAGTAACACAATAATAGTAGGGGACATTAACACTCCACTTACATCAGTGGACAGGTCATCAAAACAGAAGATCAATAAGGAAACATCAGCCTTAAATGACACATTAGACCGGATGGACTTAGTAGATATATATAGAACATTCATCCCAAAACAGCAAAATACACATTCTTTTCAAATGCACATGAAACAGGATAGATCACATATTAGGCCACAAAACAAATCTCAATAAATTTAAGAAGACTGAAGTAATACCAAGTATCTTTCCTGACCACAACAGTATGAAACTAGAAATCAACTACAAGAAGAAAACTGGAAAAGCCACAAATACATGGAGATTAAACAACATGCTACCAAACAACTATCAGATCAATGAAAAAAATCAAAGAAGAAATCAAAAAGTATCTGGAGGCAAATGAAAATGGAAATGCAACATACCAAAACGTATGGGATACAGCAAAAGTGGTACTAAAAGGGAAATTTATACCAGTACAGGCCTACCTCAACAAACAAGAAAAATATCAAATAAACAATCTAACAGTGCACCTAAAGGAACTAGAAAAAAGAAGAACAAAGCCCAAAATTAGTAGAAGGAAGGAAATAATAAAATCAGAGCAGAAATATATGAAATAGAGATGTAAGAAAAAAAATCAATGAAACCAAGAGCTGGTGCTTTGAAAAGATAAACAAAATTGACAAACCTTTAGCTAGACTTACCAAGAAAAAAAGAGAGAAGGACCACAAAGAAATAGAAAATTTGAATAGACCCATCACCAGTAAGGAAATCGAAACAGTAACCAAAAACTTCCCAAAAAATAAAAGTCCAGGACCAGACAGCCTCCCTAGCGAATTCTACCAAACTGTCAAAGAAGACTTAATACCTATCTTTCTCAAACTCTTCCAAAAACTGAAGAGGAGGGGAAGCTTCCTAACTCATTCTCTGAGGTCAACATTACTCTGATACCAAAACCAGACAAAGACAACACAAAAAAAGAAAATTACAGGCCAATATCACTGATGAATATTGATGCAAAAATCCTCAACAAAATACTTGCAAATGAAATACAGCCAATACATTAAAAAGATCATACACCATGACCAACCAGGATTTATTCCAGGGATGCAGCAGGGATGGTTCAACATCCGCAAATCAATCAATGTGATACACCATATTAACAAAATGAAGAATAAAAATCACATGATCACCTCAACAGATGCAGAGAAAGCATTTGACAAACTCCAGCAACTGTTTACGATTAAAACTCTCAATAAAATCGGTACAGAAGGAAAATACCTGAACACAATAAAGGCCATATATGACAAACCCACTGCTAATACCACACTCAAAGGAGAAAAACTGAAAGAACAAGATCCCTTTAAGAACAAGAACCAGACAAGAATGTCCATTTTCACCACTCTTATTTAACATAGTATTGGAAGCCCTAGCCAGAGCAATTAGGCAAGAAAAAGAAATAAAAGAGATCCAAATTGGAAAGTAAGAAGTAAAACTGTCATTATTTGCAGGTGCCATGACTTTACATATAGAAAACACTAAAGAATTCACTAAAAAACTATTAAAAATAATAAATGAGGGGCCGCAGCGGTTTAGTCCGCGCTTGGCAGCCCGGGGTTTGCAAGTTCGGATCCCGGGCGCCCGCCAACTCACTGCCTGTCAGCCATGCCGTGGTGGCATCCCATATAAAGTGGAGAAAGATGGGCACGGATGTTAGCCCAGGGCCAGTCTTCCTCAGCAAAACGGGGAGGATTGGCAACAGATGTTAGCTCAGGGCTGGTCTTCCCCATGAAAAAAACAAACACCAACAAAAAAAATAATAATAAATGAATACAGTAAAGTTGCAGGATACAAAATCAACATACAAAAATCAATCAGTTGCATTTCTATACACTAACAATGAAGTAGCAGAAAGAGAAATTAAGAATACAATCCTATTTACAGTTGCAAAAAGAATAAAATACCTAGGAATAAATTTAACCAAAGAGGTGAAAGACCTGTACACTGAAAACTGTAAAACACTGTTGAAGGAAATTGAAGACACAAAGAAATGGAAAGATATTCCATGCTCATGAATTTTTGGAAGAATTAACATAGTTAAAATGTCCATATTTCCTAAAGCAATCTATAGACTCAATGCAATCCCTATCAAAGTTTCAACAACATTTTTAACAGAAATAGAACAAAGAATCCTAAAATATATATGGAACAAAAGACCCCAAATAGCTAAAGGAATCCTGAGAAAAAAGAACAAAGCTGGAGATATCACACTCCCTGATTTCAAAATATACTACAAAAGCTATAGTAACCAAAACAGCATGATACTGGCACAAAAACAGACACACAGATCAATGGAACAGAATTGAGAGCCCAGAAATAAACCCACACATCTATAGACAGCTAATTTTCGACAAGGGAGCCAAGAACATACAATGGAGAAAGGAAAGTCTCTTCAATAAATGGGGATGGGAAAACTGGACAGCCACATGCAAAAGAATGAAAGTAGACCATTATCTTATACCATACACAAAAGTTAACTCAAAATGGATTAAAGACTTGAATGTAAGACCTGAAACCATAAAACTTTTAAAAGAAAACATAGGCAGTATGCTCTTCAACATCAGTCTTAGCAGTATATTTTTAAACACGATGTCTGACAGGGCAAGGGAAACAAAAGAAAAAATAAATGGGACTATATCAAACTAAAAATCTTCTGCACAGCAAAGGAAACCATCAACAAAACAAAAAGAAAACCTAACAACTGGGAAAAGATATTTGCAAATCATATATCCAAACCATATATACCACATAAGGGGTTAATATCCAAAACATATAAACAACTCATACATCTCAACAACAAAGAAACAAATAACCCAATTAAAAAATGGGCAAAAGATCTGAACAGACATTTTTCCAAAGATATACAGATGGCCAATGGGCACATGAAAAGATGGTCAACATCACTAATTATTAGGGAAATGCAAATCAAACCTACAATGAGGTATCACCTCACACCTGGCAGAATGGCTATAATTAACAAGACAAGAAATAAGTGTTGGAGAGGATGTGGAGAAAAGGGAACTCTCATACACTGCAGGTGGGAATATAAACTGGTACAGTCACTGGAAAACAGTATGGAGATTCCTCAAAAAGTTAAGAATAGAACTACCAAATGATCCAGCTATTCTACTGCTGGGTACTTATCCAAAAAACATGAAAACACGAATGTGTAAAGATATACACACCCATATTTTCATTGCAGCATTATTCACAATAGCCAAGACTTGGAAACAACCTAAGTTGTTTGGGATGAATGGATAAAGAAGATGTGGTATATATACACAATGGAATACTACTCAGCTATAAAAAAAGATGAAATCTTGCCATTTGAGAAAACATGGATGGACCTTGAGGTTATTATGCTAAGTGAAATAAGTCAGATGGAGAAAGTCAAATACTATATGATCTCACTCACAAGTAGAAGATAAAATCAACAACAACAAACAAACACATAGATACAGAGATCAGATTGGTGGTTACCAGAGGAGAAGAGGGGAGGGAGAAGGGCGAAAGAGGTGACAGAGCACATGTGTATGGTGATGGACAGCAATTAGTCTTTGGGTGGTGAACATGATGTAGTCTACACAGAAATTGAAACATAATGATGTACATCTGAAATTTATATAACATTATAAACCTATGTTACCTCAGTAAAAAAATAAATAAATAAAAATAATCAATTAATAAATAAAGCTTATATACATATTACCTGATACATATAAAGAGAATGATGCTGTAAATAGAATATAGGGAAATTAATATTTCTTCATTATGGAGTATCAGGTTAAGATGTCTAATATTAAATCATAAAATACTACTAATATATTGAGTATGTCACCATAATACCAGCTAAATGCCTTTACTTTCCTCAAGTAGAATGTCTGCCTCCATGGACACATTTAACAACAAAAGAAAAAGAAGAAAAGAAAATGAACAACCCAATCAAAAAACAAGCAAAAGATCCAAACAAACCCCTCACCAAAGATATACAGATAGCAAGTACACATGTGAAAAGATAATCAACGTTATATGTCATCAGGGAATTGCAAATTGAAATGACAATGAGATACCACCACATACCTATTAGAATGGACAAAATCCAAAACGACAAATGTTGGAGAGGATGTGGAACAACAGGAACTCTCATACACTGCTGGTTAGGGAATGCACAATGGTACAGATATTTTGGAAGACGGTTTGGCAGTTTATTACAAAGCGAAACATACTCTTACCACACAATTCAGGAATAGCACTCCTTGGTATTTACCCAAGAAAGTAGAAAACTTATGTCCAAATAAAAACCTACATGTGGATATTTACAGCAACTGTATTCATAATAGCCAAAACTTGGAAGCATCCAAGATGTCCTACAGTAGGTGAATGGATAAATAAACCGTGGTACATCCAGACAATGGAATATTAGTCAGTGCTAAAAAGAAACGATCTGTCAAGCTGTGAAAAGACATGAAGAAACTTAAATGCATATTACTAAGTTAAAGAAGCCAATCTGAAAAGGCTACATACTGTATGATTCCAACTATATGACATTCTGGAAAAGGCAAAACTAAAAAGACAATAAAAAGATCAGTGGTTGCCAGGGGTTAGGGAGGAGGGAGGGATGAATAGATGAAGCACAGAGGATTTTCACAGCAGTGAAACTACTCTGTATGGTACTGTAATGGGGGATCCATGTCATTATACTTTTGTCAAAACCCACAGAAAGTATAACACCAAGAGTGAAGCCTAATGTAAACTATGGACTTTGGGTGATAATGCTGTGTCAAGGTAGGTTTATCTATTATAACAAATGTTCCACTCTGGTGTGAGATGTTGCTAGTCGGGGAGGCTGTGCACATGTGGGAGCACGAGGTATATGGGAACTGTCTGTATTTTCCATTCAATTTTGTTGTGAACCTAAAACTGCTCTAAAAATAAATTCTATTTTTTTTAAAGTGAGGGAAAGAGGAGGGGAGGAGTGAGCTATCAAACCACAAAAAGAACCAGAAGAACTTTAAATGCATATTGCTAAGTGAAAGAAGCCCATATGAAAAGGTTATATACTATAAGTTATTAACTATACAACATTCCGGAAAAGACAAAATTACGGAGACAGTAAAAAGATCCGTGCTTGCCAAGGGTTCAGGGGGAGGAAGAAAGGGATGAATAGGCGGAGCACAAATAATAAATTAGTCTGTACAATACTGTAATGATAGAAACATGACATTTTGCATTTGTCCAAATCCATAGAACTATACAACAAAGAACTAACGCTAAGGTAAACTATGAACTTTGGTTAATAATAATATTAATATTGGTTCATCAATTGTAACAAATGTACCATACTAATGCAAGATGATAACAGGGAAAATTGTGTGCTGGGGGAGAGAGGGTCTGTGAGAACTCTCTGTACTTTGAGCTCAGTTTTCTATAAAAATAGAACACCTCTTTAAAAATAAGTCTATTGGGGCTGGCCTGGTGGCGAAGCAGTTAAGTTCGGGTGCTCCACTTCAGCGGCTGGGGATTCACCAGTTCAGATCCTGGGTGCGGACCTATGCACCACTCATCAAGTCATACTGAGGCGGCATCCCACATAAAGCAACTAGAAGGATGCACAACTATGACATACAACTATCTGTTGGGGCTTTGGGGAGAAAAAAAGGAAAAGAGGAGGAAGACTGGCAACAGATGTTAGCTCAGGGCCAATCCTCCTCAAAAATAAATAAAATAGTCTAGTAATTTTTAAAAATGCAATACAGTCATGCACTGCTTAACGATGGAGATACATTCTAAGAAATGTGTCACCAGGCAATTTCATTGTTATGCGAACACCACTGAGTGTACTTACACAAACCTACAACACACCTAGGCTATAAGGTACTAATTTTAAGAGACCACTGTTGCATATGCGGTCTGCCATTGACTGACACATCATTATGTGGCACATGACTGTATAAGAAAGGAAATATATAGGGCAATTTTTCTCATTAACAAAAGGATGGGGAGGGGAAGAGGGTGGGAAAAGAAAGGGAGATTCAACTGAACCAACACTATTTATTGAGAAGACTCATCCTTTCCTCACTGCTCTACAGTGTGACCTTTGACATAATTCAAGCGACCATGTATTTGGGTCCCTTTCCTGACTATTTTGTTCCTATATATTTTTTAAAAGTAATATACAGATCTGCACCAAAATGTTCACAGCAACACTATTTTTACGAGTCCAAGACTAGAAACAATCCAAATATCTATCAATAATAGAACAGATAAATAAATTATGATATACTCAGAATATACAGCAATAAAAATGATCAAACTATGTCTACATGTAACAACAGAGATGAATTGTATGCTAACTGAAAAAAGCCAAAACAAAAAAATTATATACTATTTGATTCTATTTATATAGAGTTCAAAGACAGTACTATTAATTTATGATGATAAAAGGGAGAATAGTGATTATCTCTGGGAGAGGGGCGGAGGGACAGATATTAGAAGGGCACACAAGAAAGGCTTTTGGAATACTGGTAGTACTCTAGATTTGTGTGACAGTTTCACAGGTTTGTTCACTTTATAAAAATTTGTGAAGCTTCAAACTTATGATTCATATACATTTCAGTATATCTGTTATGTAACTATGAAAAAAGTTGTTTAAAAACACTATATAAAGAAAGAATTTGCTAAATTTTAGGAAGTATATGCTTCATAGTCTCAATAAATTTCTGAAAAAAAAAAGCCCTAAAATATAAGGAGCAGAATCAGAATCAAGTAAGCTAAAAAAAAGATGTGTGAAATATGGGACATTTTAAGAAGCTCTCCAATAATACAAAAAAGAAGAACAAAGAAATGAAAAGAATAAAATATAAAATATATAGAAAAAAATATACACGTTAAAATTTCGAACAAAAAACTATTTTTGTTTGCAAAGCTATATTAGGAGAAAAATAAAAGTTAATGTTTCTAAACAAAATACGACTAAGCAAAAAAGTAAACAGGAAAAATGTGTCAAATTATTTTGATAATAAAATTCATAATGGAGAAATAAAAGCAATAAATGTCCATTTGTTAAAAGAATTTTAATATATCAGAAAGACAAAATATAAATAGCACTGAAAGATTTTAATATTCCTCTCTTGCTTTGACAGAACAAAAAAAATGTTCACAGAATGTTTATAAAAATTGATGATATATTAAGCCATAAAAAAAATCCCAGAAAACTCCTAGAGAAAAATTATACCAACTACATTCTCTAATCACCAAGCAAAAAAAGAAGTTACAACTTCTAAAAATAAGGAAAAAAATAATAAATTGAAAACAAAGGAAAAAAAGTTGATAAACTTGAAATTTAAAAACATTCTGTTGGGGCCGGCCCAGTGGTGTAGTGGTTAAGTTTGTGCGCTTTCTTTGGCAGCCCAGGGTTTGTGGGTTCAGATCTCAGGCACAGACCTATGCACTGCTCATCAAGCCACGCTGTGGCAGGCATCCCACATATAAAGTAGAGGAAGATGGGCACAGATGTTAGCCCAGGGTCAATCTTCCTCAGCAAAAAGAGGAGGATTGGCAATGGATGTGAGCTCAGGGCTAATCTTCCTCACAAAAAAACACTGTGTTAAGTGTTGTGTTAAGTGTTCCGGGCAAGATGAAGTAGCTTATGGCACACAGCTCCACCAAAGAAACAACTAAAAAGGCCAAGATTAGGGACAAAGAAAAAGGGCCCAAAAGTGAGTTGAACTTAGATGGCTAGTTTTCCCTTGGGGGCATTTCCCAATTCTAAACATAGGGCAAAACTTAGAAAATCTAGGTTTTCCCCGGGCAAAGGGCCACACTGCTAAGGAACACAGAAACAAGGAGACATTTTGTTGGACTCACAAAAATAAAGAGACAAAACTGGGAAGGGATTCAAACACACAGGTGGATTCTCCCTCAAGATTACTGCAAAATTCTGAAGTTACACAGATATATAAAAAACGAAACTTAAAAGATAACATTATGTCCAACACCAATATAATAATTTGGAAAATTTTAATGGAATTTATAATTTTCTAAAAATTACATATTAACAAAATTGACTCATAAAAAATATAAAAATTTGACAGCCATGTTTTTCAAAGAATGTCCTCCTTTAAAATGCCCTAAAAGTTATTTTAGAGCTGAGTTCATTCAAACTTTCACAGAACAGTTTACAGTGCTACCCCCTAATCCATGGAGGGCACACATTCCAAGACTCCCTCCAGTGGAAGAAACCAGATTTACAGAACCCTATATATACCATGTTTTTCCCATACTAAGTACTTACCATACACTGTGACTGTAACTTCTGCAGTTTGAGGTGTGACAGCAAAACTAGAGCAAATTTCTTTTTCTTTCTGCACAATTTTATGGATAGATTAGTTCTCACTGTAGATCTCAGTAACCGCAGTATAAGATTTTTTTTCATTCTTTAATAAGCCAAGAACTTTCACCTTTTCACTTAAAAGAAGCACTTTACAGCTTCTTTTTGGCATATCTGAATTGCTAGCATCACCACCCTTGAGCGTTGGGGCCATTATCAAGTAAAATAAGAGTTACTTGAACACAAGCACTGCGATACCATGACAGTCAATCTGATAACTGAGACAGCTATTAAGTGACTAAGGGACAGGTAGCATATACAGCATGGATACCCTGGGAAAAGGTCTGATTCACTTCCTAGGCGGGGTGGAGCGGGATAGTACAAGATTTTATCATGCTACACAGAATGACGTGCAATTTAAAACTTATAAATTGTTTATTTCTGGAATCTTCCATTTAATATTTTCAGACCACAGTTGACCTCAGGTAGCTGAAACTGTGCAAAGCTAAACCAAGGATAAAGGGGGACTACTGTATTACTAACATAAATAAACTATCCTCTATCATAGAAGAAGTTGGAAATAACCCAGTTCATTTTACATAATGAATACAAAAACCAACTACCAATCCAATCGCTATCTACTATCAACCACAGACCAATCTCTACCACTCATTCAGCAGTTCCAGGTGATGTGTCAGGTTCTAGAAATACAGTAGCAAATTATTTATCACATTATCTATCTTATCAGAAAATGTGTCTATCATATAAAGAGTGAAATGGATGGGATACCAATTAGAAACAGATGATTGGCCTATAAAGACATCAGCATTATAATATGATGGCTTAATTTTTGACAAAGGTGTCAATGCAACCCAGTGAGGAAAAACAAAGTCTTTACAAAAATAGTGCTGGAATAACTAGATACCCATATGGGAAAAAAATGAACCTCAATTCCTACCCCACACTATACACACTAAAATTAATTTGAGATGAATCATAAATATAGAAGCTAAAACCACAAGGCTCTCAGAAGAGAACAGAAGAATATTTTTCTGATCTTGGATTAGGCAAGCAAAGGTTTCAAACTTAAGCAGGACACAAAAAAGCACTAACCATAAAAGAAAAATAATTGATAAATTAAACTTCAGTGAATTTAATAACTCCTGCTTATCAAAAGACACAAGAAAATGAATCAGCAAGCTACAAAATTGAAAAAAATAGTAGGAAAACATATATCTGACAGAAGATCGATGGTCAGGATATATAAAGAACTCTTCCAACAAAGAGATAAACAACCTAATAAAAACTCAAATTAAAAGTAAATGGAAGTCTATAAATTATTTTGAAATGTATCCAAAAACTGGATTAATGGATGGATAGAGGAATAGGTGAATTAATACGTGTTAAAGCAGGTATAGTTAAATGTAGAATCTAGGTGGTAAGTACGTGGGCATTTACAAGTAAAATTCATTCAACTTTTCTATATATTTAAATGTTTTCTTGGTAAAATCTTGTTTGAAAAATACCAGAGGTCCAAAGATTCACTAAGGAGGTAAGACTGAGCTGAGAACTAGAAAGAGGCAGCCATAAAATCTGAGGTCAGTTCTAAGCAGAATACAAAGGTCTTAAAATGAAATAAAATGTCAGGTATGGAAGTAAAAGAAATAGAAACACTGGTGAATAGTAAGTGAAAGAGAAAGTCATTGAATATGAAAAGCAAGGCAGGTAAGAACTAGATCATATGGATTACTATACACCAAGATAATGAATTTCGATTTTACTTTACATGTAAAAAGAATGTATCGTATAAGCACAAAAATCCTAAATATTAGCAAATTAAGTTCAAATATACATTAGAACTGTGCTATTTACTACGGTAGCCACATGTGACTATTTAGATTTAAATTAAATTAAAAATCTGGTTCTTCAGTTGCACTAGCCACAATTCAAGTACCCAGTAGCCATATGTGGCTAGCAGGCACTGTACTGGGCAGCAGAGATTATAATAGAACATTTCCATCATCACAGAACATTGAATTGGACAGAACTGCTTTAAAGAAAATACACTTATCATAAACATAATGCCAACAAAAGAAACCAAACAAAAAATTGAAAACTTCTGTATGTTTTTTAAAAACACATAAGTAAAAATGAAGGGAAAAGAATCAACTTAGAAAAATTATTTACAAACGTCAAAATTCTTACCAGGAGAAAATGCTTAAAGGAATTCTGTTAGTTATCACAGAACATATTTTGAAACGTGCATTTAGAGCTGAGACAATAAATTGATAACTGACACAACATCCCATCACATTTGCCATCTATTGGTTAGAAGCTAGTTACAGGTCCCACCCACACTGAAGAGAAGGAGAAATATAAAGGTGACTGGGAATCATCTCAGAACTGTGACTACTACACGGCTAGAGGCGGATACTGACACAAACTTTCAAGTGTATTTGGTACTATGGATTAGAACCTAAAATTCCATTTTTAGAATTTATCCTAAAGAAATGCTCACAAAATTTCACCAAGTTATCTCTAAAAATACTCATCAAAACATTAGTAGGAGGAGTGACGTCAGCATCATGGGGGAGTGAGATTCCCTCTTTGAATCTCTGCCCCCTACGACACCACAAAAACATCATTCACATTCCAACAGAGCTCAATCAAACACTACGAAGGACTTCTAAGAAACCCCTGCTGCCATACATCGGACAGTGGAGGCGCAGGAAGCCCAAAAGGATGGGAGGAGAGGTAAGAAGTTGTACTCCCCCTCCCCAATCAATCGGCAAAGACAGCGCAGTTCGCAGACAGAGGGAGGAGGGGCGGCCCACAGCGGAGAAAACTATCACCATCCAGGTGCTCTCACAGACTGTCAAGAGATCCCCCTGGGAAGCGACGACGGACTGTTTAGGGGGTGTAGCAAACACCCTAAGAGAGCCAGAAAGGAAACCCCCAGGTCAAGCAGGAGAAAGAAAGGACCCCTCCCCACACACACCCTGTGTTTCAGCATAATCCCTCCGGGGGCTGCAGCTGCCTCAGAGCAAACTGCTCGCGATCTCCATGCAGTGGCAGCAGGGGGAAACTGCAGGACCAACTTTACCATGAGGGGGAAAAAATAAAGCCGTCCCTGTCAGATCCTTGCGACAATTTGTCATGGCTACAGACCAAAAGGAAAATGACAAACACCCAGAAACCAACCCTGAAGGCACAGAATTTGATAACCTGAATGACAGAGAATTCAAAATAGCTATCATAAACAAACTCAACGAAATACAAGAGAACACACAGAAACAAATCAACGAATTCAGGGATTTTGTCACAAAAGAGATTGAAACCATAAAGAAAAACCAATCAGACTTATTGGAGGTGAAAAACAAAATCAACGAGATAGTGGAAAAAATGGAGTCTTTAAAGAGCAGAACTGACAATATGGAGAAACGAATTAGCACTATTGAGGATAGCCACACAGAAACGCTCCAGATAGAGGAGGAGAGAGAGCTAAGACTAAAAAGAAATGAAGAAATTCTTCGAGAAATATCAGACTCAATGAGGAAAAGCAACATAAGGATAATAGGCATTCCAGAAGGAGAAGAAAGAGAAAAAGGAGCAGAGAGTTTGTTCAAAGAAATAATAGCTGAGAACTTCCCCAACCTAGGGAATGAGAGGGAAATAACAGTGAATGAAATCAATAGATCACCTAAATATATAAACAGGAATAAAAAATCATCTCGCCACATAGTAGCAAACTTGAAAAATACCCGTGACAAGGAAATAATATTGAAGGCAGCTAAACAAAAGAACAAAATAACATACAAAGGAAACCCCATCAGGCTCTCAGCTGATTTCTGGAAAGAAACTCTATAGGCTAGGAGAGACTGGAATGATATATTCAAAATCATGAAAGACAAAAACCTTCAGCCAAGAATACTTTATCCAGCAAAAATATCCTTCAAATACGATGGAGAAATTATAACTCTCCCTGATAAACAAAAGCTAAGAGAGTTCATCACCACAAGACCCCCACTACAAGAAATGCTCAAGAAGGCCCTCAGGCCTGAAAAAAAACAAATGAGAAACGGGATACAAAGATTTCAGCATGGAGACTAAACCAGAACAAACTACAGTTGGATAACATCAAAAATTAATTCAAGCTCATCACTGGAAACACACATTCATGACACAAAATGGAATAAAGAGATAACAAATAAGGAGTGGAAGAGGTAAGGCATGGAATCGACCCAGCCTCAGGAAAAAGGAGGCATCTGAAAATGTACTTTCTTATCCAGGAGATCGCTTATATAAACCTCACAGTAACCACTAAACAAATAACCAGAAGAGAACCACACATGACAAATAAAGAGAAAACCAAGAGAATGAGCATGCAGAAATACCAAATTGAATTTGCAGTCCGAAACACAAGGGACAAGAAACAAAGGAAATGCAAAAGAACCAGAAAATGAACAATAAAATAGCAACATTAAACCCTCATATATCAATAATCACTCTAAATGTAAATGGATTGAATTCTCCAATCAAAAGACACAGAGTGGTGGGATGGATTAAAAACCAAGATCCAACAATCTGCTGCCTCCAGGAAACACATCTCAGCTCTAAAGACAAACACAGACTCAAAATAAAAGGATGGAAAACAATACTCCAAGCTGATGGCAAACAAAAGAAAGCAGGAGTAGCCATACTTAGACAAAGTAGACTTCAAGATAAAAAAGGTAATGAGAGACAAAGAAGGGCAACATATAATGATAAAAGGGACACTTCACCAAGAAGACATAACACTTATAAATATCTATGCACCCAACACAGGAGCACCAAAGTATATAAAACAACTGCTAACAAACCTTAAAGGAGATATTGACAATAACACAATAATAGTAGGGGATCTTAACACCCCCCTTACATCAATGGATAGATCATCCAGACAACAAAGTCAATAAGGAAATAATGGACTTAAACGAAAAACTAGACACAATGGACTTAATAGATATATACAGAGCACTCCACCCAAAAAAAGCAGAGTACACATTCTTCTCAAGTGCACATGGAACATTCTCAAGCGTAGACCATATATTAGGAAACAGGCAAAACTCTATAAATTTAAGAAGATTGAAATCATTACAAGCATCTTTTCTGATCATAATGCTGTGAAACTAGAAATCAACTGCAAGGAAAAAACTAGGAAAGGGACAAAGATGTGGAGACTAAACAACATGCTACTGAACAACCAATGGGCCGTTGATGAAATTAAAGGAGAAATCAAAAGCTATCTGGAGACAAATGAAAAGGAAAATACACCATACCAACTCACATGGGATGCAGCAAAAGCGGTCCTGAGAGGGAATTTCATAGCAATACAAGCTCATCTTAACAAACAAGAAAAATCCCAAATAAATAACCTTAAATTGCACCTAACAGAATTAGAAAAAGAAGAACAGACAAAGCCCCGAATCAGCAGAAGGAGGGAAATAATAAAAATCAGGGCAGAAATAAATGAAATTGAAACCAAAAAAACAGTAGAAAGGATCAATGAAACGAAGAGCTGGTTCTTTAAGAAGATAAATAAAATCGACAAACCCTTAGCCAGACCACTAAGAAAAAAAGGGAGAAGACTCAAATAAATAAAATTAGAAATGAAAGAGGAGAAATTACAACAGACACCACAGAAATACAAGGGATTATTAGGGAATACTATGAAAAACTTTACGCCAACAAATTGGACAACCTAAAGGAAATGGACAAATTCTTGGACACGTACAACCTCCCAAAACTGAATCAAGAAGAAATAGAGAATCTGAACAGACCAATCACAAGTAAAGAGATTGAAACAGTAATCAAAAACCTCCCAAAAAATAAAAGCCCAGGACCAGATGGCTTCCCTGGAGAATTTTATCAAACGTTCAAAGAAGATTTAGCACCTATCCTTCTCAAACTATTCCAAAACATAGAGGAAGATGGAATACTTCCCAACACATTCTATGAGGCCGACATCATCCTGATACCAAAGCCAGACAAGGACAATACAAAGAAGGAAAACTACAGGCCAATATCACTGATGAACATAGACGCAAAAATCCTCAACAAAATCTTGGCAAACCGAATACAGCAATACATCAAAAAGATCATACACCACGATCAAGTGGGATTTATACCAGGGACACAGGGATGGTTCAACATCCGCAAATCAATCAACGTGATACACCACATTAACAAAATGAAGAATAAAAACCACATGATCATCTCAATCGATGCAGAGAAGGCATTCGACAAGATCCAGCATCCATTTATGATAAAAACGCTCAACAAAATGGGTATAGAAGGAAAGCACCTCAACATAATAAGGGCCATATATGACAAACCTACAGCAAACATCCTACTCAACGGGGAAAAACTGAAAGCATTCCTTTGAGGACAGGAACAAGACAAGGGTGCCCACTCTCACCGCTCTTATTCAACATAGTACTGGAAGTTCTGGCCAGAGCAATTAGGCAAGAAAAAGGAATAAAAGGACTCCAAATAGGCAATGAAGAAGTGAAACTCTCACTATTTGCAGACGACATGATCTTATACATAGAAAACCCAAAAAATTCCATCGGAAAGCTACTAGAAACAATCAACAACTACAGTAAAGTGGCAGGGTATAAAATCAACTTACAAAAATCAATTGCATTTCTATACACTAACGATGAACCAACAGAAAGAGAACTCAAAAAGACAATCCCATTTACAATTGCAACAAAGAGAATAAAATATCTGGGAATAAATTTAACCAAGGAGGTCAAAGACCTATACAATGAAAACTATAAGACACTATTGAAAGAAATCGAGGAGGACATAAAGAAATGGAAAAATATTCCATGCACATGGATTGGAAGAATAAATATAGTTAAAATGTCCATTCTACCTAAAGCAATCTACAGATTCCATGCAATCCCAATCAGAATCCCAATGTCATTGTTCACAGTAATAGAACAAAAACTACTGAAATTTGTATGGGGCAACAAAAGAGCCCAAATAGCTAGAGCAATTCTGAAAAAAAAGAACAAAGCTGGAGGCATCACAATCCCTGATTTCAAAATATACTATAAAGCTCTAGTAATCAAAACAGCATGGTACTGGTACAAGAATAGACACACAGATCAATGGAACAGAATTGAAAGCCCAGAAATAAAACCACACACCTATGGACACCTAATCTTTGACAAAGGAGCAAAGAACATACAATGGAGAGAGGGAAGTCTCTTCAATAAATGGTGCTGGGAAAATTGGACAGCAACATGCAAAAGAATGAAAGTAGACCATCTCCTATCGCCATATACAAAAATCAACTCAAAATGGATCAAGGACCTGAAAGTGAGACCTGAAACTATAAAACTCCTGGAAGAAAACATAGGCAGTACACTAATTGAGATTGCACATAAAGGGATCCTTTCAGATTCCATGTCTACTCGGACAAGGGAAACAAAAGAAAAAATAAACAAGTGGGACCTCATCAGACTAAAGAGCTTCTACAAGGCAAATGAAACCAGGATCAAAATGAATAAACAACCCACCAGCTGGGAGAAAATATTTGCAAATCGTTTTTCCGACAAGGGATTAATCTCAGTAATATATAAAGATCTCATACAACTGAGCAACAAAAAAACAAACAACCCGATCAAAAAATGGGCAAAGGATATGAAGAGACATTTTTCCAAGGAAGAGATACAGATGGCCAATAGACACATGAAAAGATGTTCAACATCACTAATCATCAGGGAAATGCAAATCAAAACTACACTAAGATATCACCTTACACCGGTTAGAATGGCTATAATCACAAAGACAAATAACAACAAATGCTAGAGAGGTTGTGGAGAAACGGGGACCCTCATTCACTGCTGGTGGGAATGCAAACTGGTGCAGCCTCTATGGAAAACAGTATGGAGAGTCCTCAAAAAATTAAAAATAGAAATACTGTATGATCCAGCAATACCACTCTTGGGCATCTACCATATGGACATGAAATCAACCATCACAAGAGGCTTATGCACCCCTATGTTCATTGCAGCATTATTCACTATAGCCACGAAGTGGAAGCAACCCAAGTGTCCCTCCACTGATGATTGGTTAAAGAGGTTGTGGTATATACATACAATGGAATACTACTCAGCCATAAGAAAAGACAGAATTGTCCCGTTTGCAACAACATGGATGGCCCTAGAGGGTATTATGTTAAGTGAAATAAGCCAGAGAGAGAAGGACAGACACTGCATGAACTCACCCATATATGGAATAAAACTGAACACACGGACAGAGAGAACTGATTGGTGGTTACCAAGGGGAAGGGGGGGGAGGTTGGGCACAAGGGGTGAAGGGTTACATCCACGTGGTGACAGACAAACAAAAATGTACAACTAAAACCCCACAGTGTTATAAACTACTAAGACATCAATTAAAAAATAAATAGATAAATAAATTTTTTAAAAAAGAGAGAAACAAGGCCTTTTTCCTAAAAAAAAAAAAAAAGAAAGGGAACAATAATTATAAAATGCAAAAAGCAGCTTCCCAGACTAGTCAAATAATAGAGCTTTGCAGTTTAAAATATTGTCTGTCTAGCAGCTTTAATACAAACTTTCCAAAAACATCTATTGAAATGCCTATGAAAAATACAGGATGAAAAGTTTAAATCTCACACCAGGACAAAAAAGTCCACATGCTACCAGAACTTCAAGGCTGATAGGTCTCTACTGAAAAGTTTGGTCAATGGACCTTGTGCACTATGCAGGCAGCAAGCCTGACCAACAGAAATGACCCATTCCCATTCCCTCACTGTCTAATATAGACCACAAACACAAGGTTTATACCAACCAGAAACCAGGCGCTGTTCTTCCATGTGTGTTCGTGACATCACAGGGCAAACTGCTCTTATGCCCGAAGAAATTTCCCCATCTTCTAGATGGTTTTCCAAGTGTATCTATGAGGGTCCCTTAGACCCTTTCAGGTGGTCCAGGAGGTCAAAATTATTTTGATAATAATGCTAAGCAATAATTTATCCTCTTCACTATCACTCTCTTATAAGCATATAGTACAGTTTTTCCATGGCTACGTGACATATGATATCACAACAAACTGAAAAAAATAGAACATGAGAATCCAGCTGTCTTCAATTAAGGCAGATATTCCTTACTTTGCAAAAAGGTAAAACAATGCCAATCTTCACACTAAATTGTTTTTTTAACTTAGAGCATATAATTATTTTTCACAAAAATGTTTCTTCTATTAATATAGTAGGTTTATTATTATTTTTTTAAAAAATTAATATTTTCAGTTTTAACAGCTAATATGGTAAAAATCGCTAGACATAATCCATATAAACAAAAGCTCTTTGGGGTACTCAATAATTATTATGAGTGTAAAGGGCCCTGCGACCAAAAAGTCTGAAAATTGCTGCTCTAGACAGTCTAAGTGAGTGTTTTAAAGAACATCATTTCCTGGGCTGGCCTAGTGGCCTGGTGGTTAAGTTTGGTATGCTCTGCTTTGGCAGCCCGGGTTCAGTTCCCTGGCGCAGACCTACACTACTCATCAGCCATGCTGTGGCCATGACCCACATACAAAATAAAGGAAGACTGGTCATGGGTGTTAGCTTAGGACAAATCCTCCTCAAGCAAAAAGAGGACAATTGGCGAAAGATGTTAGCTCAGGGCGAATCTTCCTCAGCATAAAAAAAAAAGAACTCCACTTCCTTTACTGATACAAACAGCAAGTTGAAGAAAATAATTGGGAAGAAAGAATATGTGTATTAGTTTTATGGTCACTCATAAAAGAAGTAACAGTAGTTGAAAAAAAAGACTGAAGGATCCCAGAGAGCAGTGCCTATTGGAGTCTATAATATTCATATACTCCGCCTGTTCAGAGGATGATGCAGTAGAAGACAAAAGAATATTCCATTTCACTCTAGCACAGTCCCACCAGACAACTGCTATGAATGTAAACTGGCATGTCAACTGAAATTTAAATAGAGTGCAGACAAGAACCATCTACAACCCTTGTTGACTAACAAGCACTAGGACTGGATGGATCTTTCATCATTACGGAAAGAGAAATAACATCATCATAAAAACTCACAGAAAGAGTAGAACTTTAAAATTAAATTCCATTTAAAAATTCTATTAAAAAGGAATATATTTTTAGAAAAGTTTTATATCCTCAATAGGATGCCAGAGGACAAAATCTCTCGAGAGAAAGAAATAAGAGAAGAAAAAGAAAGTAATAAGAAAAGAACTAGATGAGAAGAAAAAATAACAAGATGAGATTAAAAAGAAAATAGGTAAAGCAAAAAAGTAAATATTGCAGAAAAGGGTAAAAATTCCACATTAGAGGAAAGAGACTGACATTAGGGGAAAATTAAATTTTTCATTTGAGACCCAATCTCAAGATTTTCCATAATGCAGGAAGGAAAAAATTAAATCAGTATATTATATAAAAATAATCAATATAAAAAATAACAATTTTAAGTATGTCCAAAGAAACCAGAACGCTTAAAACTGACGCAATGTGAGCATGTAAAACCCACATGTCTTTCTTGAAAATGTACCTCGAGTGGTATGTACTTCACCCCCTGAATCAGAGACACCAATAAAATGACAGAAATGAAATTAACCCAGAATATTAAAAAGCAATTGGAGAACCAACAGAAAAAGAGAAAGATTTGAATAAGTTTCTGAAATATAAAGAGGATATACAAACCACAACACACCCCAGAACAATGGACAGAATTTCACTGAAGGAAAGGGGAGAGCTGATCTAAGTAAAGTGACAGCTGAGAACAACTCTGAAACTGCTAGGCCATCAAACAAAAGCAATGAGGATCAAGCATCACTTAGCTTTTGTATTTGGAGATTTCAACCATTTTTATTTTAGAACACAAAATATTATGTTCTAATGAACAGTTCAGGATATTTCTAGCTTAAATACTGGCTAATAGGGGCCAGCCCAGTGGTATAGTGGTTAACTCCCTCCATTCCGCTTTGGCGATTTGGGCTCCGCCGGTTAGGATCCTGGGCACCGACCTATTCACCACACATGAAGCCATGCTGAGGTGGTGTCCCACACAGAAGAGCTACAACTCTACAACTATGATACACAACTACGTACTGGGGAGAAAAAAGAAAAAGAGGAAGATTGGCAAAAGATGTTAGTGCAGGGCCAATCTACCTCAAAAAATAAATAAATACTGGCTAATGCTTACAATTTCCTTCAACTAACAACAGCAAAATAAATTCCAGTGATACATAGGCATATGTCCCACTGGGAAACCTGAATTGTGATTGTTTACATTTCTTTAGTGAAAAATAAATTGTATGATATAAGAGAACTTAATGTCATCTCTAACGAAGACCATAAATCTGCCCAAGGCTTTCAAATTATTGCCTTGAAATTGCAGCGTGAATACAGATTCAGCTTTCTCCTTCTCTTCCTGGAAATCATATCTAAGCAACAAGGAGAGACTTTTGTGTGTGATTTTTATTTATCAAAGAGACTTTTCTAAAGTCATCTCAGTTTTCAGCAAAACTCAGAGGCAAATATAATACACAGACTCTAAAATACAAGTGTAGGCTACAAAAAGCAGTTAGAATCTGACAGAAACTTCAAGAGAAAAAGGGCCAAAGAAAGTTCTGAGTGTAACTGGAAAAATGAGCAGATCTCAGAAACTGCACAAAAACACACTCCCTGAAAGTAAACAGCTTGCCCTTAAATACAAAAGCTAATTTCAATGTTTGAAATACTGAGTGCAGAAACCAGGGTGAAAAGGACTGGGGACAGAAGCACTCCAGCTCCTGGACTAGTTTAGAGCACCAGATCTGGTGGGTCTACTTAAAAGAATCACATAGAAAAGTCATACTACCTAAAACAAGTCTGACTCTTTGGCAGAAGTGAAGTTTTGGGTGGTGTAATCTAAAACATCACTCCCTGTACCCCCCTCCCATAGCAATCTCCTGCATATAACTGATCCAGGAATATCTAACTTATTTCAAGATGAGTAATATTAAGGGAACTTACATAGCATAATACAAAAATACCAAATGAAAGAGGTAGACATGCAATACTAACAGAGAGTGCAGACTTGACAGAAGAATACTGCCATACAACCAACGAAAACTATTACCAAACACTATTATGACTTTCAAGAAATTAATAAAACTCTCACACTATAAAGAGCAACAAAGCAGAAATGTAAAGATTAAAAAAAAAAAGATGGCAAAACAACTGAACAAAAGGTAACATGACAAAACACAGGAAAAAAGTTCAAGGGAAAAAAATCATCACAGAAACGAAGGCATAAGAGAGGATGTATATTTAAAGGACACAACAAAATGAAACCAAAAAAAAGAGTTTAAAAGGATCAGGGCATCAATATTAGATTTAGAGCAGTGGTTCTTAAAGTGGGGTCCCTGGACCAGCAGCTGCAGTTTCACTTGGGAATTTGAGAGAAACTGCAAATTCTCGGGGCACCGCAGACCTACCAAAATCAGAAAATCTGGGAGTGGAACGCAATAGTCTGTTTTAATAAGCCCTCCAGATAATTATGAGGCACAACTAAGGTTTGAGAAGTGCTGCTTTGGAAGATGGAAAAGGAGACAATATGAGCACAGTCAGAATGTCCAAAGAGGAAAACCAAACAACATAACATCACAAATATTTAAAGATACAAATCAAGAAAATTTAAAACTTAAATCCACATATTAAAAGGGACGTAAGGGCCAGAGAAAACTGATCTAGCACAGTCAACTCCAAGACATATCTAGTAAATTTCTGAACTTTACAGATGAAGAAATAATCTTTTGAGCAAAGAGACAAAAAGATTAAGTTAATTAAAATGGGGAAAAAATACAAAAAGTCAGATGGCATCTTATTGCTTCACAGCAACATTAAACGCTAGAAGACAGTGGAACAACATTCACAGGTTTAGTGTGACCAAAAATTTTATAACTCTCTAAACAACCCTTCAAAATAAAGGTTACAATAAGCAAACATTTTCAAATGTACGAGAACTAAGGGACCACTGTTGTCATGAAGTATTCTTGAGAAAACTACAGAGAGAAAGTTTAGCCAAGCAAGAAATAGCTGAGGAAATTATAGGAAAAAGATTACTGTTACCAAAGCATTAAAGAGTACTTAATGGTAAAATAAAACAAATATGGGGATTAGGATGAAAGAACAGAAAGTAAATTTCATCTACCCCAAAAATATGAAAATAATATAAATAAAAATTGAGAGAAGAAAAGGGAGAAAGGACGGGCTGGTACTCCAAGTTTATCACTTAGTGCTAACAAATCAAAGTAGTAGAGTATAAGCATATTTAATAGTAGGAAAGTAATATTATTCATTAAAAAATACAGAAATGGGAGTAAAAGAAGTAAGGCAAAAGAAAACATGCTACTTACAGTATTCAGAGGTAGGGATTTAATAGGTAATGTGTAATGAAATGTAGAACTAAAGATATCATATAAAGATATAATTATGAAATCAACCACTAGAATAAAAATACAAACTCTTCAAATACCAGAAAATTACAAATCCATTGCACCCACACACACTGTAACAGCAAAATGAAAGACTTACAGTTAACTGTAAAAATAAAAAACATAATGATAGCACTGATATCCAATACATCTATCATATGGATAAAAGTAAATGGCATAAATCATCATTTTAAAAAAATAAAAGTTAGACACATGTCAACATGAGAACTTGCAAACAAATACTTGTAGCATCATTATCCATAATAACAAAAAGTGGAAAGAACCCAAATGTCCATCAACTGAAGAATGAATAAATAAAATGTTGTATATCCGTATAATGAAATATTATTCAGCCATAAAAAGGAATGAAATACTGACTCATGCTACAACATGGATGAACCTTAAAAACATTAGGCTATGTGAAAGAAGCCAGTCACCAAACATCACATATTGTATGATTTCAGTTCTATGAAATTTCCAGAATAGGCAAACTTACAGAGAAAGAGAGTAGACTGGTGGCTGCCAAGGGCTGAGGATTTGGGGAAAAGTGGGGAATGGTTGCTAACGGGTGCAGAGTTTCTTTTAGAGGTGATGAAAATGTTCTAAAACTGATCGTAGTGGTGGTTGCACAACCCTGTGCACTGAATTGAATTCACTGAAATCGTAGATTTTAAATGGGTGAATTGTATGACATGCAATTACATCTCAATAAAGACGTTTAAAATTTTAAATAATAAAAGAGTTAAAGTGTGAATCACAAAAAAAAAACAAAACTCTGCTATACACAAAGCATATACCTAAAATAATTAATTCCAAAAAATTGAAATAGTAAGTTGGACAAAGGCAAATAAAACAGAAAGAAACAGGACGTACAATATCAGTCACAATCTTAGAAGTCAAGACAAAAAAGACTAAACAAGTCAGAAAAAGAAGAGTTTATAATTCTAAGAAATAATACCTATGAATTTATCATCACCAAAAAGCATTGTATGAATATTCATTATTTCCTCTCATATGATTTATTCTAAAGAAACTTTTGAAGGTATTATAATTAAACAGACGATAGTGCTAGAAGGTTTTCATTCACCTCTCTAAGTCCATGACAAATCAACTGAACCAAAAATAAATATGGAAAAAAAAAAGACTAAAAACAAAAACATAATTAGTAAGGTAGATCTAACTGACATGTATCAAAATCTTTACCAGAAAAATTTTAAAATCTTTTGAAATGTCTGAGAAAAAGTCCCAAAACTGAATATACCACATAATAAATTCCAAACAGCAGAAAAAGTATAGATAATATTCTTTCATCTCAACACAATAAAATTTTAAAATAACCAACTCAGGAAATAAAAAAGTCCTCCCACCTTGAAATTTCAAAATCCTTTAACAACTCTGGGAAAGAAAAAAAAAAAAAAACCAAAATTGTGGAATTCTTAAAAAACATGACAAAAGTTATGAGATATCATATTCTAGACATCAGACTATGGCAGGCTCAGAAGGAAATTTTAAGTACTAATATCTAAGAGAAAAAAATTAAATTAATGAATTAATTAAAAAGTCAGTAAAGGACAATAAAGAGAGGCACAAACAAGGAATTAATAAAAATAAGAGTAGATTTTGCATTAGGAAACAAGTAGAAATCAAAAAATTAATCTGAAGCCTGGTTTATTGGAGGAGAGGAAATTAAACACTATTATTAGGAAAGAAGCAAACATTCAACTAATAAATCATATGAGAGGAAATAACCACAAAAACAGAAGAAATTTAAAGTCTGATAATCAACTACTTTCCTCAACTCTATACAAATACAGTCATGAGCTACATAACGACATTTCAGTCAATGACAGACTGCATATACTGCAATGGTCCCATAAGATTAGTAACAAATAGCCTAGCTGTATAGTAGGCTATATCATCCAGGTTTGCATAAGTACTGTAGGGGAGGAAGAAATTTTTCTTTACCCTTCTAGGTTCTTCTGGCTGTTCTAAGAATTCAAGTAACATGAGACAGAAGAAAAACAAACAAAAGTTTAATAACATGTATACAAGATGTTGGGCATGGGGAGAGTCAGGGACTTCAAAGGGAAGGAAGGCAATTCACAGGTAGGTGAAAAGGAGCAAACATTTGGAAAACAAGTGTTTGGCCACACAGAAACAGACAAACACAGAGGGGAGCCCAACACAGGCTCCTCTAGGTTTCTCCCTGTCTACTATCTAGTTCATGTTATGCTAAAGGTGATAGTTCACTCTCTGAGACAGGTTCTTTTATCTGAATTCTTTTAGGCAGTTAAGGGGAAGGTAACAAGAAAAATTTTCTGAGTCTTTTGTTTCTTAAAAATAATCAGCCTAAAATAATCTTCATGTTTAAGAGATACATTTTGGGGTGGCAAATTTTGTTCCCCTTCAGTACACTCTATGTATGATATTCACACAATGATGAAATTGCCTACCAACACATTTCTCAGAACGTATCCCCATCATTAGGCCATGCATTATTCTAATTTTAAAACATTAATGAAAGATACTTTACTAAGAATCATAATTTACAAAACCAGACTCCAGAAGAGAAAGAAAATCTAAACATACCAATTTCCATAGGAGAAGTGGAGGAAGTCCAAAATCTGTTAATCTAACCCCAAAGCACTAGTGCCCATATAGTTTCATGGAAGAATTCCACAAAACCTATAAAAACTAGATAATTTCAATGCTATTAAAACTACTCCAAAACAAAAAAAAGAAAAAAAATCCTAAATTCTTCTTATAAAGCAAGTAAAACACTGATATAAAAGTTTCCAAAGATTTATAGAACAAAAGCATTTATGAACACCAATGCAAAAATTCTAAATAAAATGTCAGAAAAAAATGGGTAGTACATTTTTAAAAAATAATATATTATGGAGAAATAGTCCATGTTCATGGATAGGAAGGCTCATTATTGTCAAAATGTCAGTTCTCCCCCAAATTGATCTACAGATTAAATGCAATCCCAGTCAAAATCCCAGCAAATTATTTTGTGGATATTAACAAACTGATTCTAAAGTTTATATGGAGAGGCAAAAGACCCAGAATAGCCAACACAACAACAAAGGAGAACAAAGTTGAAGCACTAACACTACCTGACTTTAAGACTTACTATAAAGCTACAGTAATCAAGACAGTGTGGAATTGGCAAAAGAATAGACAAATAGATCAATGGAACAAAACAGAGAGCCTAGAGACAGACACACATAAATAGAGACATCTGATCTCTGACAAAGGAGCAAAGACAGTCTTTTCAACAAATGGTGCTGGAACAAATGGATACCACACACCAGAAATCAGTCTAGATACAAACCTTACACCCTTCACAAAAATTAACTCAAAATAGATCATAGATTTAAATGTAAAACACAAAACTATAAAACTCCTAGAAAACAGCATAGGAGAAAACCTAGTTGACCTTGGGTATGGTGGTACCTTTTTAGACATAATACCAAAGACATGATCCATGAAAGAAAAAATTGATAATCTAGATTTCATTAAAATTAATAACTTCTGCTCTGCAAAAGACAATGTCAACAGAATGAGAAAACAAGCCACAGACTGGGGGAAAATATTTGCAAAAGACACATCTGATAAAGGACTGTTATCCAAAGTATAAAAAGACTCTTAAAACTCAACAATATCAAAATAAACATCTCAATTTAAAAATGGACCAATGATCTTAAGACACCTCACCAAAGAAAATACACAGATGGAAAATAAGCATATAAACAGTGCCCTACATCATATGTCATCAGGGAATTGCAATTTTTTTAAAAAACGAGGTAACACTACACACCTATTAGATTGGCCAAAATCCAGAACACTGACAACGCCATATGCTGACAAGGTTGTGGAACGACAGGTACTCTCACACACATTGCTGGTGGGAAAGCAGAACGGTATAGCTGCTTTGGAAGATAGTATGGAGGTTTCTTACAAAACCAAACATACTCTTACCATCTGACCCAGCAATCAATTCCTTGGTATTTACCCAAAGGAGCTGAAAACTTATGTCCACAAAAAAGCCTGCAAATGGATGTTTATAGCAGCTTTATTCATAATTGCCAAAACGTGGAAGCAATCAAGATGTCCCTCAATAAGTGAATGGATAAATAAACTATGGTACATCCATACAATGGAATATTATTCAGCACAAAAAAGAAATAAGCTATCGAGAGATGAAAAGACATGGAGAAACTTATATGCATGTTAGTAAGTGAAAGAAGCCAATCTGAAAAAGCTACATAGTGTGTGATTCCAACTATATGACATTCTGGAAAGGGTAAAACTAAAAAGACAGTAAAAAAAAGATCAGTGGTTGCCTTGGGGGAGGGGGAGAAGGAGGGATGAATAGGCAGAGCACAGAGGATTTTTAGGGCAGTGAAAATACTCTGTATGATATATAATGATGGATATATGTCATTATACATTTGTCAAAACCCACAGAATGTTCAGCACCAATAGAGCTATATTAATAAAGTTCTAAAATCAAAGTTATCAAGGTTTTATAGATATACAGAAATGAAATTCTATTATTTTCTACAAAAAAGTATACATTTTTCAGTTTTAAATTTTATTTAAAACCACATAAAAATGATATATACTTCCCTGACAAATGTTTTATCATTTATATTACTATTTTAGCATTCCCATTAGCAAAGATAAAAACAAAAGAATCTCTAGAGCAATAATCTGTCAACTGTAGCTACTATCCTATAACTAGTGTTACTACAGTCCTACTCTTTAGACCAACCCTGCTGCAATATGTGTTTTCCTTCTGTATTCTACAACCAAAAACACGTTGGTAAGAGAAATTGAGAAGAAAAAATAACAGTAAGAACTGAAAAGGGAGAGACAGGGGACCCATATTAAAAATTCTAGGGGCCGCCCGGTGGCGCAGCGGTTTAGTCCGCGCTTGGCAGCCCGGGGTTCGCTAGTTCGGATCCCTGG
This sequence comes from Tapirus indicus, assembly GCA_031878705.1. Classification (NCBI taxonomy): domain Eukaryota; kingdom Metazoa; phylum Chordata; class Mammalia; order Perissodactyla; family Tapiridae; genus Tapirus; species Tapirus indicus. Next base: position 14,553,903 of record CM062933.1, read on the forward strand.
CGCCCGCCGACGCACTGCCTGTCAGCCATGCCGTGGCGGCGTCCCATATAAAGTGGAGGAAGATGGGCACGGATGTTAGCCCAGGGCCAGTCTCCCTCAGCAAAAAGGGGAGGATTGGCAACAGATGTTAGCTCAGGGCTGGTCTTCCCCACAAAAAAAAAAAAAAAATTCTAAATATTAGAACTGCTTAAAAAGAAAAGAATATTCTACGATTTTAAAAAGGTTAAAAGGGATTATATAAACTAAGTATAAACAAAATGAAGTGAGAGCACCATGTTTTTCTAGTGAAAAACTACATGAAAAGTTGTTCAACATAACTGCTTCAAATACCTATAGAACAGTTCTCATAGTCATCCACTGGCAAGGATTTCTAAGCAGTACCGATTTTGACTAATGAAACTATACTAAGACATTTTCTTAAATACTGAATTTTGAATTACGACAGCACAAACTGTCAAGTTAGTTTTTTAAAAAACGAATGCAAACTGAAACAATTTGGCTTCCGTCCAACTTTTACACTGTATTTACCATTTGGAAAATATTTCTATAAAAGCACATAACTACAATTAGCAGATTTCCACCAAGAATGTGGCCCATGTTAAGCGTCAATTTATCCTTACCCTACCAATTGTGCAGGGCATAGAAGTGACAGGCTTTTGTAGGCATTCCTATAATATCCCTGCTGCCAAAAAAGACACAAAAGGTAAGCAGGGAACTGTGGGAAGATCATGGCAGCAGAAGTCAACCAACAGTCCCACGTCAAGCAGGCATTATGCAAAATATTAATAAAAGTAGAATGATAATTTTGTATTTGTTGAGAAGAAAAAGACAGGCACTCAACAGGGCTGGGATTACTGCTAATATTATATCCAAGGGCTAATACCAAATTGAGTGGACATGAGCAGATGCAGGTAAAATAAAACAAAAACTTCCATCATCTAACATGTGAGATTACACTAGAAAGGAGTTCAAAACATATAATTGCAAATGTTGCTATATTTCTTATATTATTCTATCATAACCACTCCTCCTCCAACAAATAGTAATTCCCTGGTACACCTTCACTGTCAAATACTACACAGCAGTTAAAAAATAATATGGCATATTTCTATGCATTGACATGGAAATACTTCCAAGCCATACTGTTATATGAAAAAACAACAGCCCAGAATGTTTAGTATGATGCATTTCAAGTGTCAAAACAACAAAAATAAGTAATAAAAGAAAAACTTCCATATGTGTATATATATATATATATATATATATATATATACACACACACATGTACATTAACATAAATGAATTTTTTAAATAAGGCTATATACCAAACACTGTTGACCTTCAGAAGGTCTAATAGGTGATTTTCACTCTATATAATTCTATACCGTTTACAGTATAACTTTTTGAAAAACATAATACAGACCAACAGCCATGAATCAAAAACTCTTATGAAAAACAAGTAAATAATCTAGTTTAAGTTTCCATCACTGAGAATCTTACTAAAGAGAAGACCATCTAGGAACTGTACATGTTTGTCCAGAACAGTACTATATTCAAGTAATTTTTAGAAAAATCAAGACAATTGGGCAGGAAAATGTCATTCATATTCCTCTCACAAGCTGAATTATGATACACTTTAAGTACTAATTAGAAAACTTTACCTTTCTGGAAGTGTTGATGTCAAAAAATGGCTTATTTCTGACACTAAATGGTTCCTGTGTTTTGTCGATGAGCCCAGTCTTCATTTTTTCATGTCGAGGATTTATTATTTCTCGTTCTATACACTGCAGACGAATATTAAAATCGCAATCTCCAACTGGCTGTGCCTGAATTAAATGAGACGATTATTAAAATTTTAACACTAAAAACTATTTTATCAGCATAATTATCAAGGCTATCATATTGTACATAGCAGTCTATGTAAATAGCATCCTTTCGAGTTGCCCAATGCACAGCCTACACAACCATACATACCAGCCCTGATAGTTAATTTGATTAATGATAAAAGAACAGAAACACACACACATACACACAGACACACACACACAGACTTATTTTAAAATTATAAATGCATAAAATAGTATGGGAAAGTGGTATAAATCTACTCTAATATAAATTAATCCGAAGTTTTCATATCTGAATTAAAGCATTAATATACTCACTAACAATTTTTATTATTTATATGAATCAGTAAAACCTGTATAAAAACTAAAATTCATATAATTCAGGAAAGTATAAGCAAATAACATATCAAAATAAGCAACGTGGTCACCTATAATGTTTTTTGTTGTTTAAAGGCATCAATAAGTAGAAGATATTTATTAGACAAATATATCCTCAACTCTGAAAACTAAATATAGAACAAAGTTTATATAATATATTCAATTATACAGTTATAAAGAAAGTTCTTTCCCACATGTATACATACAATATATATACTATATGGCATATATGGTTTGAACCACAAAATGAAAAGTCCATGTACACTTTTGTATGAGTTGAAGGCAAGGGCTTGCCCTATCCTAATGGTATATACAAACATAGCTATAACACATCATCTGGGTGACAGTAATCGTCCAGATTAGTAGCATCACCTCAATGAGATACCAAGTACCCCTCTTCTTTACTTTGCAATTGGACACCGTTCCATGCATTTTTCCCATCTTTTCTGTCTTCTTCCTCTTATCTAAGCTACATTACTCAACCTAACATTTACCCAGCCTAATGTTTACAAAGGGGTGGCAGAACTTGCTTAAGCTGTGAATATTAAATACGGTTCAAGGATGACATTTTCTCAACCTTAAAAGGATGACAATTTGATACTCAGCAAAGAATAAGGAGCAAGAGAAAATGAGCAAGAGCTAGGTATGAGGTAGAATATGTTCCCTTTGCATAAAGGCATACAACTGTTCGTAAAGGGTATTTATTGAGGAAATGCTAGTAAATAACCAGACAGCCCATGTGTAATCTTTTCCATTTCACCTACATCATCAACAAGGTTGAAAAACAAAAAAACATTAGGCATATTTATTAGGCCTATTAGATGAATTCAGACCACTATAAAATTAAAGTGGAACAAGCAAGCCCTCTTTTTTTTAAGAAAGAAAAAAGTCTAACAACTGTTTAAAAATATATAAAGAGTCCAAACTCCCTCCTAGATACTTTTTAAAATACACATAAATTCACCAAAACAACATGAACAGATCAAAAGCAAGTTCACCTTCAAATCTATGCTGCCTATCATAAAGGAAGCTCTTGATAGATAGGTGTAGAATCATTGAGAATAGACTACAGGAAGCACTCAATAGCTACTGACCAACTGGGCTCCCTGTTTTGAGTTTTTTCTCACTTCAAAACACCATCCATGCTGCCTCTCAACTTATCTTTCAAAACAATAAAAGTGTGATCATACCATTACCATAACTAAAACCCTGCAATAGTGTCCTACTACATAAAGAACAAGCTAAAATGCCTTATTCAAGAAATCTAGCCTCCTACTCACCAATCCATTCTCATTTCCTGCTATGTCCCACATTTCACACACATCAGGTACACTAACAACCATCTAATGCTCCTGACCTCCAAGACTCAATCCTTCAAAATTAATCTGTGTCACTATCTCTGTCTGCATTCCATGCTTCAATGACTCAACTATACCCAGGGTAAAATGGAATATTCTCACCTCTTTAGTACCTCTCATATATTTCTGTATCTCTCACATAACTTTGTTGTTACACTTATGATACTATTGTAATTATTTCTTTACATTTATATTCTCATCCATAAGACCAGTAATCTGCAAATTTCCTCTGATTTTAGTACCCAAACTAAACACATATCCTAACAAATGTATACAATATATGCATATTAATTTTAATAAATTTCATGCATGTACAACTGTTTGTTATAAAAGACAAAAATTGAATAAACAAATAGATAAAAAATAAGCAGAAGTTCCCGTATTTTCTTCCCAAATCCCAAGCTGAAGTTGCCAGTTTAATCAGAATTTCCATGATGTAGAAGCGAGGAACTGGACTTTTTAAACACTACCCAGGTGATTCCATTCCAAGAATGAGAGCTGTCCTAGAGAAACTTTGACACATGTGCACAAGAAAACATATATAAAACTGTTCAATACAATAGTCATATAATAGCAAATATGGAAACCCAAATGTCCATCAGAAGGAAAAAAAGATAAATTCTGTATATTTATACAATGTAATACTCAATAGTAATTAAAATGAATGAACTAAACCTACACGTATTAACACAGATAAATCTCAACAAAATGGAGCAATGTTGGGTACCACAGTACACCACAATGCCATTTCTATATCACTAGAAACCTTGCAAAAGAATACCACATATGTTTTACGGACACACACATAGGTAGTAAAGATAATAAAAATATTCATGGGGATAATAAACACCAAATTCAAGGTAGAAGTTGCTTCTGGGTAAGAGGGTCAGAATACGATCAGAGGTGTGCATAAGAAACTTCTACTGGGTCCGTAATGATTTATTTCCTATTAAAAAGAAAGTGGAATAAAAAGGACAAAATATTAAGCTTCAACAAATCTGGTGGTCAGTACATGAGTATTCCTTATACTATCTTCCTATAGTTTCGTGTTTACTGAAATGTTTCCCTTTTTTTTGCTGAGGAAGATTCTCCCTGAGCTAACATCTGTTACCAATCTTCCTCTATTTTGTATGCGAGCCTCTGTCACAGCATGGCCACTGATAGACGAGTGGTGTAGGTCCACACCTGGGAACTGAACATGGGCCGCCAAAGCAGAGCACACCACACTTAACCACTAGGCCACTGGGGCTGGCCCTCACATTTTTTTAAAAAACAATTAGAAGGCTGCTATCTAAGACAAAGTTCCCAGCCTAAGAAATGAACCACCACTGAGGGCTCAATATCAAGAGGCAAAGGAGACAGCACTCTAACATTCGCAAAGAAACAAGACCATCCCCCTCCCTTTATATCTCAGTGTGGGCCAATGAACATTATTCTACAGTCTGTGATAACGGTAAGCCAATTCTGGAAAGCATTACTTTTGAGGAATACAGTAGTCACAAACAGATGGTTTCTGACCCTGAGTTTCTTCAGTTTAAAACTCTGTTTGAAATATATTCAACCAAAAAATGAGATATGTACATTGAAAATTTCTAGGAAAAAATGCCTTTAAGTAATCTGATTAATGCAATCCTGAATCTTAATACTGAAATTTAAAATATCTACCCCAAAAAGGACTTCTTAAATCTTCAAAACCTTTAAAACTTAAACAAGACTTTTAATTCCAAAATTCTTAACTGCTTTCAGTCTGGTTTGAATACTAAATGATTATGCAATGGGAATAATATATATCTAGAGGAATGATTATACCTTTTCAAAGATGTACACTGTTGAAAGAGTTTCTTGCATTTACAGAAGTCATCTTGTACTGACTAAATAATTTAGACATTCATACTATAACTAAACATGAACAAGCAAACAGATTCTTGGCTAGTCTAAAACTGTAGGAAATGGATAGAGAATATAATTCCTATTTTTTGATATCTATTTACAAAAGAGAATTTCATATTTTGTTTTTAACTTTCCTGCTTGTGCTCATGAATAACATATTTGTGCCTCTTTGTTATACATTCCACACTCATAATCAGTTTCTCTCTCTTTTTTTTAAGTGACAGTAATAAAATTTGGGGACTTTTTTTAAATCAAATACAGGGTAACTAAACCAAGAAGTTCCCATTTTACAAAATATCATCTTATTTCATCACGAACTGATTTTCTTTACTCACTTGAAGTAGCTAAAGAATCTAAAGACAAAGAAATGTGCAAAATATTTGGCAACAAGAGATAGAAAAGGAGACGTAAAAGTATTAACAAGAAAATATCAAATGAGTAACTTGAAAGAGTCACAATTTTTCCTTCCTACTATCTCTAAGGCAGTAACACTTTTTATTTGTTAAAAACATATCTATTACCTCAGTGACAACTTTTATTTTATAAATTATAAAAGGTACTTACATTGAATTTAATTATGTCATATATCAAATATCTAGGAACGGCCTGTCCATTTACTCTGTCAATAATCATTTCCTTGAAAAAGAAAAGAAGATAAGTTTCTTCATACTTTAATAGCAATTTCTCTAATTTGATTGAAACATAACATACACAGAGAAAGCATATAAATTATAAATATACAACTTGATGAAATTTCAAAGTGAACACACTTATACCTAGATCAAATCAATAGACTGACAGCACCCCAAAAACCCCCATCATGAATTTACTCTGTATTGAAATAAAATCATGAGAATATCTCATTATTTTTATATTTGAATTACTATGCTACATTTTGTTTTATGTTTGAGTTACTAAAGCAACTATTAGTAAAAAGAGACTACAAATTTTAAATTCCAAATATCAGAAACATTTTCAAAAATAATTTTGTTAAATCATTATTGCTTCTAATTTTGTTATATGCCAATTACTTTAATCATAAAATATATAGTTATAAATGGTGCTCTTATTACAGATATAATCCCCATGGGACCTACGTGGTCTTTCTTGCTTCCATGTCCCTCTACTATGACCAAAGTGAAGAGGACAAGATAAAATGATATCACATATCACAGACATCAAGTGAAAAGAACTTAAATTTTACACTTTGACAGAAAAAGAGATAAAGGACACTCAAGAATGGATACAGGTATATAATGCAGTATTTTATAAAATTTTAATTTTTTATAATAGGTTTTGACCTAAATTTATTTTTCTTTCCTCATATTCTTCCTAGGAAACTAAGCAAGTTTTTTGTTCTCTAATTTCATGACAGAAAATCCATACACAACCTTCTAAAATTACAAAGATCACACTGATTTAAGACAAATATATTTTGTTGTTTTAAAAAACTATTACCAATTAATTTCTTTCTCAAATATGTATTTGTTAAGCTACAGACATTTATTTATGATTATAATCTTGAACCCAACACTTGACATAAATTAAATCACTTTCGTTACTTTAAACTGTTACTGAAACATTTTTATTAAAATACTTGTATCTGAAAATTTTATGAGCCAATAAGGTGGTTGCAATAACAAATTTCAATTAACTGGTCTTTTCAAAAATATGAGGATGGAAATTAAGTGGACTTCCACGTTTAGATAGGAGACAGCACAAAATTTCCCTCCCAAATTACTAGATGAGATGAGCAAAAACATATCTTTCTTTAAACATTAAGAAAAGCAAAAAATGGCTGGCCCTGTGGCCCAGTAGTTAAGTTCAGAGTACTCCACTTCAGTGGCCCAAGTTCAGATCCCAGATGCAGACCTACACCTGACAGCAACTTGTCAGCAGCCATGTTGTGGTGGCGATCCACATACAAAATAGAGGAAGACTGGCACAGATGTTAGTTCAGGGCAAATCTTCCTCAGCAAAAAAGAAAATTTATTATCAGCAAACAAGTAAAAAGGAATAAACAAACCAGTAAGCTTTGCAAATTGACAGCCACAGAAACCATCAAGATTCTGGTAAAATAAAAAGGCACAGCAGGGTTCAGCTCCAAGCCCACTAAGCCCTCAGAAGCCCTACTTGTAAAATGACAAATTCTTGATAACTGTCACCATTACACTCAAATATAGATAGAAGCAAACTCAGTGGTCATTCTTGTCTTCTTTTTTTCCTCTTCTGATTGAAGAGTAATAAAAATAGCAAGCACTCTTTTCTGACTAAAGTAAAGGCTCCTGGACTCCATGCTGAATTGGAGAAATAATCTGAGCATTATTGGAATAAAATATGGCTCCCAACTAGCTGAAGAAAACATGCACCAAAAGTTTTTAAAAGACAACAGAATCCAGGGATTCTAATAAAGATCCAATACCTAGTCTGAGTTCTTCCCAATGATCCCCTCACCACAATGTTCCCTTCCCCACAGCTGCCACCATTGCCCTAGGCCACAGAAAAGTAGGTAAACATAAAATAGCTAAGCTTAAAACTTAGTTAAGAATACTGGAACCCTTGTGCACTGTTGGCGGAACTGCAAAATGGTGCAACTACTATAGAGAGTAGTATGGCAGTTCCCTCAAAAAATTAAAAATAGAACTACCATATGATCTAGCAATCCCACTTCTGGCTATATATCCCAAAAAATTGAAAGCAAGGTCTTGAAGAGATATTTCCACGCTCAGGTTTATAGCATCATTATTCCAACAGCTAAGAGGTGGAGCAACTCAAATGTCCATCGACAGATGAATCGATAAATAAATGTGGTATACACATATAGTGGGATATTCTACAGCCTTGAAAAGGAAGGAAATCTATTACATGCTATAGCATGGATAAACCTTCATGGCATTATGCTAAGTGAATAAGCCAGTCACAAAAAGATAATTACTATATGATTTCACTTACATGAGGTATCTAAAGTAGTTAAATTCATAAAAATAGAAAGTACAATGGTGGTTCCCACAGGCTGGGGGTAATCGGGAGCTGTTTAATGGGTATAGAGTTTCAGTTTTACATGAGAAAAATGTTCTGGAGATTTGTTGCACAAAAATGTACATATAGTGACACTACTGGACTGTATCCTTAAAAATGGTTAAGAGTAAATTTTCTGTTATGTGGCTTTTACCACAATTATAAATAAAAATAAAACCCAGTTAAGAAGGGAAGACAGATTTCCTCTTCTGACCAAAGTGGAGAAACAGGGACTAGATTTACCCTCCTGCCTGAAACAACCAAAGATGCAGACAAAATGTATGAAGCAATGATTTTCAAGGCACTGGACATTCAGCAACAAAGGACAGTAATCCCTAAGAGACAGTAAATAAACTATATGAGCCCTACAATTGTTCCAGCTTATCGCCCGAGGCGAGTTTCCAGGCTTTGATGGAGGCTGGGGGATCCCAAGTGGAGCCCAGGAGTCTTCTTGAGTTGAGAAAATAGAATAGGTTGTCTAGGGACACCAGTTAGGCTAGAGTTCTCAGGGCAGAGTATCAGAGAGAGAGAGAGTACTGGAGCTGTCCAGAGATCTGCATATAGACCCCCATGAATATTCAGCAGAGTATGCATGTGAGCAAACTACTGAAGGCCAGGCAAAGAACCACCCAACAGTCTTAGAGCAAACCATACCTGGCACTGATACAAGGCTGGGAATAATGCCTGTTCCCACTAGCCAGATTAGAAAGTCTCATAATTCACAGGGTACTGAGTACTCAGAAGGATCTTGTCTCAGTAGTGGAGAATAATTATACCTAGACTAAAGACAGCTCTAGTCTACCTAACAAATCTTAAAAGCAAGACTCAAAAGGTACGAACTAGTGCCAAGTAAATTAACTGCATCCCAGAACAAAGCTCAAGAATATTTATAGGAATACAAAAATATCAAGCCCCCAACAAGATAAAATTCAAAACGTCTGACATCCAATCAAAAATTACCAGATATGCAAAGAGGCAAAAATATACAACCCATAAAGAGGAGAAAAATCAATTGAAATAGGCCCCAAACTGAGACAGATGTTAAAGTTAGCAGGCAAGAACATTAAGACAGCTTATTATAACAATATTCCATATATTCAAAAAGTTAAGTAAAGACATAGAAAACATAAAAAAAGACTCAAAATGAATTTCCAGAGGCGAAAACTACAATGTCTGAGGTGAAGGGTGAATAGCATTTTAGACACTACAGAAGAAAAGATTAGTGAACCTGAAGACAAAGCAATAGAAACTATCCAAAATGAAACACAGAGATAAAAAAGTTTTGTTTTGTTTTTTTAAATAAACATAGTAATTAAACTTCCAAAAGGGGGGAAGGTAGAAATCGTGGCAATAAATTTTCTACTTTGGATGAAAAACGCAAACCCACAGATAGAAGATGCCCAACAAACCCCAAGCATAAGAAAACTACACCAAGGTACATCAACGTTATATCCCTCAAAAATGTGTTAGAAATTGCTCCATTGTCTTTCAGTATCGAATATTGCTGTGGAGAAATCTGAAGCTTGAATCCTTCACAATGGGCACCCCCCCAAAAAAAATTCCTGCATGTTTGACTTTCCTATCCTCTGTACTTTTCTATATTCCATTCCCTTTAGTTGAAGTCTCCAGGCATCCACTCTTCTGCCTACCCATCCAATATTTCCTGAGCCCAAACTATGTATTAGGTATAGTTCTAAGAACTGAAGAAATTAAGCATATAGTCTTTACCTTCAAGGGAATGAGAGTCCCAGAAAGAGAGGAAAATATATAAATAGCTAGGTCTATTTATAGACCTAGAAGAGTTATAGTTTTAACGATAGATGGCCATATAGATACAATGACCATGTAGCTTATTATCTAAATCAGGATATTTTTGAGGGTGAAACAGATTGCTATTAACTATACTAAGATAACAGGTGTACACCTATACTATTACAGCCAAATAAGGACATACAGTATAAGCCTAAGGAGGAGTAGTTATTTCTACTTGAAGAGAAAGAGACAGATTTGATAATAAGGTGTGACCCATTAGTTGAATCCTGAAAGATGCAGTGGATATTTTCTAATTGGATGGTCGATGGGCCAAATCGTATTACAAAGATATGAAAAAAGATGGTATGGGGCAAACTGTCCAAAGATCAGTATACGTGGAACCTACGGTTCAAGGACTCACAATCAAAAATGATGCTAAAGACATAGGCATGGCCCAGATATAAAGAATATTACGTTGAGTAGTTTGGCTTTCATGCTATGGGCATTGGGAACCACTGAAGGGTTTTAATGAGAGGAAGTAATTAACTGTTCTCTGGAAAACCTGTGGGCCTTCAAAGCACATCTCAAAGGTAACCCATTCCTTGAAATCCTTTCAGATAAAGACCATTTGGTTCTAATTATCATAGTTCATCTAGGTGATGAAATGTTCTGGAATCAGACAGTAGTAATGGTTGCACAATTTTTGACCTATACTAAAAACCACTGAATTGTACACCTTAAAATGGTGAATTTTATAATATGTGAATTACATTTCAATTTTTAAAAATAAAAAAAAGAAATCCTAAAATCAGTTCTTCCGACAGAAGGAAAATGATGGAACCCCAGATACACAGCATGTATTAAATGCCAGCTATGTACATATTGATTATACACATCCTATAAATATAGCAACAACAAAATGACTAAAAGGAAATACATCAAAACGTTAAAATGTAATCTCTTCTTGAGAGTTGAATTTTTTCTACTTTATAATGCAGACTTTCTAAAATTTTAACAATTAACATGCATATTCCTTTATAAAAAGTTAACAGTTGAAAAGACATGCCATTTTTCCAAGATTCTTGCTATTAACTTTAATGATTAACTGCCATATTCTTCTCTAAGCCTCAATATAAAACTGACTGAATTTCACTGGTTTGTTTCAAGTGAATTAATACCATATTTCTAAACCTCTATTTTCCACATTCTGTGGGTCAAATAATATAATTTAGAGAACAAAACAAAAGCTTCAATGCTCACATCCGACAGCCAGACAATTAGGTAGTTTGAGTTATTCTTGGATTTGGAATTTTACAAAAACAACTTGCAAATGAAAATGTAGAAGAAACAGGAAACTACAGAGGACCGATTTAATTAACTAACTGGAAAAACAGATATGGCAACTATAATTCTAGTCCAAGTAAATTGACATCATGAATCATATTGCTATTTTAAAACCTCACAAGTCTATTATGCTGCTCTCAGTTATCCAAGTTTGGGATGAAAATAAATAGTATTGCTAAGTTAAATCTGCAGATGGTTAAACATCTAATTTTTAAGCATTATTTCCTACCTGGAATGCCCTTAGCCCATGTCAAACAAAAAATCTCTTTCTATAGAAATCTTTCCATATCTAATGCCAATTCCTCGATAAAACATCTTTAGTTCCTAACTAACTAAATGCAATTTATTTCTCCTCTAAACCACCACAGGACTTGCTTTAAATTACATTACATACCAGTTTTCAGGTTACTGTTTTATTTGAAGGTCTCCTCCATCATTATCAATCACTTTCCACCCCTACCCAATGAAGTAAAATGTTTCAAGGTGAGGCATTTTCCTCAACCGTCTATGGAATGCCTGTACTCTTGGCACAGCAACTGGAACATGATAGGCACTCAAAAAATATTACTTCAATTATAAACTATACTAAACTTTGGCAAAAGTTGTAACTCAAGGGTCTTTTTCTTCATTTTATTTTATTAATTTCAATGCTAAAAAAACTATACCTTCAATAAAATGAAGTTAACAAAAGCTAAAATGTTCTTGCTGTTCCCATGAACTACCTACCAGAGCTGCCACAGTGGCTATGCAGTTTATGGACAGCACAACTCCAGGGGTGCCAGACACAATAACTATGATGAGAACGGCACACCTTGGAGATGTTCAGTGAACACTACAGTAGTACCCCCTTATCTACAGTTTCACTTTCCGAGGTTTCAGTTACCCATGGTCAAGCGTGGTCCAAAAACATCAAATGGGAAATTCCAGAAATAAACAATTCATAAGTTGTAAATTGCACACCATTCTGACTAGTGTGATGAAATCTCACATCTTCCTACTCCATCCCATCTAGGACATGAGTCATCCCTTTGTCCAGCCTATCTATGCTGTATAGGCTACCTGCCTGTTAGTCACTTAATAGCTGTCTTGGTTATCAGATCAACTGTCATGGTATCACAGTGCTTGTGTTCAAGTAACCCTTATTTTACTTAATAACTGCCCCAAAGCCTACTTTACCATTAGTTATTGTTGTTAATCTCTTACTGTGCCTAATTTATACATTAAACTTTATCATAAGTATGTATGTATAGGAAAAAAATAGTATATATAGAGTTCAGTACTATTCGAGGTTTCAGGCATCCACTGGATGTCTTGGAATGTATCCCCCTCGGATAAGGGGGGAATACTGTACCTCCAACCTATGCACTGGCTCTGTCAACCACAAAGATGTGTGTGTGTGTGTTTGCAGCGTGCACACACACATATATGTTACAAAAGTTTATGTATATATATGTATGTCATTTTTATTACAAAATGATATTTTACTACACACATGGTCACAGGAATGAAAATATATTAGTAGCCCCACAAAGTACACAGTACAGATAACTCTGTTTTGTGACTCTATAGTTACTCTTTGCTCAGTCTGTTTGCTACTAAGTCTCCATCCAATTATACTACCTACTTTCCTTCTTTCTAATCTTTTAGTACCTGGCTCACAGTCATCCTCTCTACCTGAACTCCTGTCTTCACTCATTATGACCCATCTAATCACATTTAGATAGGTCCTTGATAACATTTCCTTGATCACATCTCCTCTGCTCTTCTTCACATAACCTCAACCTCTCTCTCTCTCTAGGTCACATCCTGGACTTTCTCATCACCCAAAACTATACCTCAGAAGTGACTAACTCAAACATCCCATTCTCCAATCACAGTCTTCCATCTTCTGGCTTGCATGCTCCAATATTTAGCTGGTAAATAAAAACAAGCACACAGGATGGGGGCAACAAGCATTTAGGTTACTTGGAAAGTGGTGTTCCCTCTGTCAAACAAATAAATATATACTGTATGCGTGTGATTTTCGTTAGGGTAATTCTATCATTGAGAGTTTACGTGACCTTTCACAAGCCATTCCCTATCATCCCAATATCTGTTGATATAAATCAGAAATAGAGGAGCAAATTTCATCTTGATTAGGACAGGAAGCATTCTCATACAAATTTCAGAGAATAGCAGCCAGATGTAACTCAATCTGGCTCATGAAAAAGGTTCAATGTTGAAGAAAAGCGAAGAAATTTTCGAGAACATGAGTAGCATCCCTGCAGAAAGGGGATGTAAAGTTGTGGGAAGTTATAAGAAAGATGTAGAGTCCCTTTCCCCTCCAAAGAAAGGCAGTGAAGGTGTGGCAGGGAGATAAACCACACAACCAAACATAGCAAACAGAAGGATGAATGGTCTGGAGACAAGCCTACCAGAGATTACTCTGCAGAGAAAAATATAAACTTATTGTTGTATAGATTTGCACTTTATAAAGTGTAACATACTAATCTAGCCTAACTTCTCAATCAAATAGCCTATTCACCCAAAAACTAAAGAAGAGAGCAAAACCTAAGGGCAAACCTCAGAATACCCAGGAAATTCCGTGTACCTGGACTCTCAGACATGAAATTGTATGCTAAAGTTATAGTACTTAAATCAATCTAAAACTACCACTGGAATACAAAAATATTAATGGAACAGGAAAACAAATCAAGAAACAATGATATATAAGAGAATCCAGTATACAATAAAAATGATATATCCAATCAAAAAGAAAAAACAGATTAGCTGAATGGTGCTGAGGTAACAGTTTAGACTTTTTGGAAATAAATAAAACTGTACCCACCACTATCTTATTTTATCAAAATGTATTTCAGATACATCAAATATTTAAATATCCAAACAAAACCACAAAAGTACTAGAAGAAAATACAGGTGAGTATTATAATAATTCTGTAGTAAAAATATCCCTTTCTTAAAATGACACAAAAGCCAAATATTAAAAAACCAAGGTGTTTAAAATTTTACCAATATAAATTTACCTATGTAAATTTAAACTTGTGCCACAGAAAAAGTAAAAATACAGTTTTTAAAAATGTATGTCATAAAATAATACCCCAACAGACAAAAACTTCTAAGTCAGTAAGAAAAAGATGAACACCCAGTAGAAAAATGTATAAAGGATGTGAATGGGCAACTCACAGAAGAAACAGAGCAATTCATAAAGTTAAAAAATGTTAAACCTCATTAACAATTCACATAAACACAAATTAAAAGGGGTAAACATTTATTTTACTATGTGCCAGACACTATTATCAGCACTTTATAAACTATCCAACTTTATCTTCACAACAGCACCAAGAACTAAGTTCTGTTATTAGCCCCCCTTGATTACAGATGAGGAAACAGTAAATTATATAAAGTCCCTCATGTAGTAACTGATAGAGACAGGCACAGTCAGAGTTAGGGCTCTTAACCACTATGCTATATCGCCCTTTAAAGTAAAAAGTCATTCTTTCCCTCATCAAATTAGAAAATATTAAAATTTTAAAACCCAGTGTTTAAGACAGTGTACAGATCCTTTACATATGTTTGATAGAACTGTACATGTGTTCAAATTTTCTGGAAAGAAGGGTGGCAATTACACATCAATATTTTAAATGGGCATGCCTTCAAATCCAGCATAGGGAACACCGTGTAGTCTGTTATCATCCCTTCCTCGGAAGCACTACTCCTCTTCCACTCCAAGTGGTACGACTACCAATGAGTTCCTGGCCTCCACTGTCACTCTTCCATGGGTATATAACTCAGGCAAGGCCCTGTGGAGTCTTCCCTTGCATTGATATACGGATGTTGGGAGAAAAAGTTCTCTTTCTGCTTGGGCTGCAATGGAACTTGCCTCCCACGTGGAAAGAGACTTCATGCAGAATGAGACCAAACAGACAAGTAAAGCAAAGAAAGAGAAAGAGAGAGCCTGGCTAATACCATTTGAGTTCCCAAATCCAACCTGAAGCAGGCCAAGCTAAAACTTAATTATTTGTGCCAGTAGAGTTTTTTTTCCTCATTTACATTAGATTGGACTTCAGTTACCTGCGATCAAAAGATTCTTAATACACGCTACAATCGCACCTCAAAGAATCTTCTTAATTATAAAATTGCACAATTGTAAAAGGAAAAAGGTATAAGGATATGCATTCAAGTGTGTCTTATAATAGAAAAAACTACCAAAAAATCAAAATGTCCACCAAAAGAGGACTGGTTAAATAAATTATGGAATTGTTTCTCAAACCTGCCTGATTAGAATCACTTGGGCACTTATTAAATGTACATATATCTTGGCCCCTGGAAGAGTTTAATTCATTAGGTCTAGGATAAGCTATTGAGATGGGTCATATTTTTAACAAGCGTGCCATACAATTCTCACAATCAAGATAGTTTGGAAACCTCAAACTATGGTGTTTACATATACAATGGTATACCATTCAGATATTTATGTGAGAAAGATGTCCAAAACAAATGGAAAAAAAGATAAGTTACAAAACAGAAGCAACATTTGGTTCTTTTCATGTGAAATTATTTAACTACCCATGTGTGTACATATTTGACCAGAGCACTGATATACAACCAGGGCAAAGGTACCAAGATTATTCAGAATCTTATGGAGACTGGAAGGGGTCCCAACTCCCCTAAAAATTCTGATACACATTCTGTTTAAGAATCTATGCTGAGTTACTATTACTAATATGAATGTGTTATATCCCTCAGGAGCAGATGTAAGAGAAAAGTCTGGAATAATGTTCATCAAAATGGTAGTAGAAATTACTCCAACAGTAGCAGCTCAGGTGATTTTTATCAGCCTTCTTGTAATGTTCTGTATTATTTTAATTTTTATTTACGATAAACCAATATTTTTAGAACTGGGGGGAAGAAAGTTTATTTGCATGGGAAAAAGTTAAAATTTTTGTTGTTGTTGTTTTGTTTGTTTGTTTTTTGTGAGGAAGACCAGCCCTGAGCTAACATCCGTCGCCAATCCTCCTCTCTTTTGCTGAGGAAGACCGGCCCTGGGCTCACATCCGTGCCCATCTTCCTCTACTTTATATGGGACGCCACCACAGCATGGCTGACAAGCAGTGCATCGGTAGGCGCCTGGGATCCGAACCTGCGAACCCCGGGCTGCCAAGAGCGGACTAAACCGCTGCGCCACCAGGCGGCCCTAAAATATTTTTAATCAAGTAATTTTATGCTTATAAATGTTTCTGAAATGGGAAAATTCTTATCAGCTTTCAAAATTCAAATGTAAAAGTACAGTGGTTGCTTTCAAAGTCATGATTCTCTTTAAACAAGAACTATTAGTCCATAGCTAAAGAGCCAAGGGAAAATGTGATATGTCATATCACATAATTAAAATTCAATTGACAAGTAAAATCATAAAACAAGTTTTTTTTAACAAGAATTATTTTCTTCAATCACACAGAACAAAAAAAACTTAAGATTTTATTTTGTTCACTTACTCACATACCCAATGATCAAGTGACAGTAAGAGTGGGTAAGAAATAAATGGAATTTAACATCCTAATAAAGGCTAGATTTGATTCTTTATATGTCAATTATACCTCAATAAAAAAAATTAGATTCCAAATTTCCTATTAATAAAAACGTATATTTACTTGCAACAGAAAGAAAAATGGCAATGCTTAATCTAAAAAAAAAAAAAGATAAAATATGACTTACCCCATCCAAGAGAGTATTTGATAAATGTATACGGAGATCTTTACGAAATGGAAATTCCAGATTTGAAACATGAAACACTGAATTATCTCTATCAATCATAAAAACTTCATTTGTACCATCAATCAACATCATATACCTGTAAATAAAACATTAAAAAGGTAATATTAACAGTATAATTCAAGAATAGGGTCCTAAGAAATAACTATTGAATTGTTTTTCCTTAGACTTAACAATAGTTGTGTGGAATAATGTTCACCAGAGTCCCTCCTCCACCATCAATCAGATTAAAGCACCACAAATACAAATATTCTTTTTAAAAAAATTTTTGTTTCCTATTAAAACACAGTATACAGAAATCAAAGCTTTTTGTGGAGACAATGTGATGTTCAAGAGCAATCTTATGACCCATCCCAGGAGAGAGTAGTTCTTTAATTTTTATTAGATCTTAAACATCAGTGTTCACAAAACACACACATATATGCAATTAGTGCATTTTACTGGCTCAACAACTATGTGAATTAGATATTACTCTCTCCACTCTACAGTAGAAAAAAAGAAAGTAAGTGACTTGCAAATGGCCAGAACGCAAACTATCCAATGCTCTTTCAACCACCCTACAGTTAACAAAACAGCTAACCCTTCTTTGAATCAATATTATGATACAGCCAGATATCACCACTTCAAGTACAATTCTTATTCATTATTATAAGATTAAAATATTTTTAAACTCAAGCTCATGAGAATTTTTATTAGCTCTTATCTTCTTAGAGCCAATCAATATATGGGGGAATTTATCATACTTTAAAATGCATCATTCTTCAAATGGTCAAGTTACCATCACTGATTCCCCATCAGCGGATCATCAAGGACAGAGCTCTACTTCACACCATATACGAAAATAAAGTCCAAATGGATTCAAACTGAGGAAATTACAGACTAATATGCTATGCTACCAAATAGATAATGGCAAGATTTGGGGTGAAAATAGAGACTGCATCCAGGTATCAAACTCTTTAATAAATTAGAGAAAATTGACAGATATAAATTAGAAAGTTAAAAGGCATGAGCCTCAAAGGAACAGAATCATCTTGTTAAGTTGTTTTTGTTTGTTGTAAAATGAAAGAATGGAAGAATAATAGTCTGGATGTACCACCGAGAATGGAGGAGAATGCTGACCAGTCTGT
The DNA here is from genome assembly GCA_031878705.1 of Tapirus indicus. NCBI lineage: Eukaryota > Metazoa > Chordata > Mammalia > Perissodactyla > Tapiridae > Tapirus > Tapirus indicus. The sequence goes on from CM062933.1 coordinate 14,572,383, forward strand.
CCAACCCATGAGGTACGTCAGAAAACAAGAAGCAACAACTGAAAGATGGAGCTAAATCAAATTAAGGCCAGGGGATAGAAGAAACATTAAATGAAGAGATGGAAGCTAACATAGTAGATGGTAGTTAATATAACTAGTTTCCCATAAACAAGTGGTCTAAAGAGCAAACAGACGTGTTCAGGATAGGTGAGGAGAAATGGAAGAGATGATTGAGGTAAAAGAAGTGTGTGACAACAGGTTGAAGAGCAGCAAGGAAGACACAAGGGGCTTACATTTGGGGACTGGACTGGAAGCATGCTGTTACCAGTGTTTTCAAAATAATTATGTAGTCCCAGCAGGCGCCTGGGGAGGAGGTAGAGCACTCAGGCCCTTGCTACATATTGAAACAGCTGTAGCCCTCGTAGAAAGGGATCGTGGAGACTCAGGTTTCACTAGGAAAAATAAAATCAGCCTCAGTCTGGACCGACCATGCAGGTGAGAGACTCCTAGACCAACTGCCAGACCAGCAGGCTGGCAGACAACAGGAATATTTAGTTCCCAAAGCCCTCCTGCACATGCTTTTCAAAAGCAGCAATTCCTGGTGGATAGAGAGAATCTAGGCTTCTTGGAAGAAGGAAGCCTTGCCCCGGATTGTGTTTCAAAGAGAATTTAAATCAACATAAGGAAAGGTCCAACAAAAATCATTTGTGATATCTTCTGCAAAAATGGTACTGGAGACACAATCTATCATGTTACTTAAGGACCTAGGCTAGCATTTTGCAAAGCTTAATATTTACTTTAAAGAGTATTTCATGGCAAATAAATCAGAGAAACACTGTATCTTTCTCTTAGAAACTCAAGATACATATTAAGACTATTTAAGGTTATGAGAAAACATGTAAGTCTGTGTATCTTACTTAGCTCATTGTTTCCTAAACGTAATCCCTATATCTGTTAATATTCAGCAGAATTGATAGTCTATATTCACAACTGAGAAAAGCTGACTTATGCTAATAAATTTTAGAATTCAGAGAAAGGAAATGGTTTGCCTCTTCTGACCATATGATGATGACAGAAATTATATTTCCCTTTTCACTGGCTGCCCATAAGCTCAGAATTAAATATAATGTTCAAATAGAATCAATATTAAATCCCAGGGTGCTGGTATATTTGCTTTTCCTGTCATAATTGTTTATTTTCTATTCATATTTTAACACACTTACTTTATCTATATATAAAAGTATCTTACTAGCAGACTTTTCCTTTTACTTCAAGTGGAATATCAATTAAAAGAAAATACTGTCTTTGTATACTTATGTGTAAACAGATTTAAAAGACCAAGGCAGAAAAGGCTTTAGAAGACAGAATTCACTATAAAGGATTGCTCATGGGAAACGCAGCTTGCATCTGCAGAGATACCAGAGAAATTATTTAGCAGTTGGTATTTAGGGATTCTTCTGCACATATAAACTTTAAGGTTTTGAGAAAAGTTTCTGGGATATGATTTTTGGTTTGAACTCCAGTCATTCCTAATCATGTGTTCTTTTGTTACGTGATACCTACAAAAAGTAAGGAGCTATTTCACATTACAGAGAGAAGGGGGGGATGTGGAATATTTCCACATCACTCCAAAGTCTGAAAGCAGCCAGATTCTTTAAAAAAGAGGCAACTATCCCACATACTGTCAGATGCTGGCTTAGTATATAACTATGGTTTTCCTTTCAGTGGATATGAATCACTAGGGTAATATAATTTTTTATTAGGAAATTATCTCAATTACAAATTTAACATGCAGAATTACTACATTATTTGTTTTACAGCCATTCTCATTAAAAGATAAAAATTAATTAATTCAGTAGAAGTTTCACTGAATTAGAAAATGCTGATTGACTTTTTATATTAAAGTGTATATACCAAAGCTATATAGATTACAGAAAAGCCAAATTTATAAACTGCTTTACTTTAAGTGCTGGTTTTCCAGCTTGACTAGAAACAATCTTTCAGGACAGTTACTGAGATATGAGATAGCTAATCAAGTAAAACCACCAAATATACATTAATGATAACATTTAGGAAGTACATAATTAAAGAGGAAAATTGATTAAAATATATATATATTGGTGACTAATAGCATCTTAGAGTCCTAATTCATGTTACTAATAGTCTGGGAGTAAAATAGTCTTTAAACATCTTATTATTTAAATTTATCACTAATTCAGACCAAACCTGACCATCAATTACATTTCTAAGAATTTATCTTACCTACACTCTATGAAAGCAGAGATCATATCAATTTTGTTTTTTCCCACAGACCAAGTGTCTTGCACAGTCTATCTGGATGCAAATAGAAGGTACTCAATAATACTTGTGAAGCAAGGCTATACTCATCACATCATTTCAGAACAGTGAAAAAAATGAAATTCAAATGTCCATTATTTAGCAGATCAGTTAAACAAATACTACATATTCATATAAGAGCATACTATTCAGGGGCCGGCCCGGTGGCGCAGCGGTTTCGTCCGCGCTTGGCAGCCCGGGGTTCGCGGGTTTGGATCCCCGACGCACTGCCTGTCAGCCATGCTGTGGCGGCGTCCCATATAAAGTGGAGGAAGATGGGCACGATGTTAGCCCAGGGCCAGTCTTCCTCAGCAAAAAGAGGAGGATTAGCAACGGATGTTAGCTCAGGGCTGGTCTTCCTCACCAAAAAAAAAAAAAAAAAAGAGCATACTATTCAAGTATATTTTAAATGATAAAAATATTCATTAATATGGAAAGATATATACAATAAAATAAATGAAGAAAAAGCAAGTTAAAAATCAGAATGCATAATATGATTAAGAGGGGTAAGGAGATAAAACTTGGTTTATATAGCAAAGATAGGCAGGAAAGCCTATACCAGTATGTTAAGAACTGTCAGCTCTATGTGGAATTATCAATGATATTTGCTTTCCTCATTATACTTTTTGGTATTTTTAGAAATTTTAAAAATAAGAATTGCTTTTACAAGCCAGGGGGGAAAATTAAAGCGACAGAAAAATAAAAAATAGAAATACAGTCTAATCAGAGTCCGAGAAACAGTCTCCCTTTGGAAAGTGGCAATGAAATAAGATGGGAGGCTAAACCTTGTTCGTCATACCACAGTGGCTTCAAAATTAGGAGATATTGGGGCCGGCCTGGTGGCACAGTGGTTAAGTTCACGCACTCTGCTTCAGTGGCCCGAGGTTCGCAGGTTCGGATCCCGGGCATGGACCTATGCACCGCTCACCAAGCCATGCTGTGGCAGCCGTCCCACATATAAAATAGAGGAAGATTGGCACAGTTGTTAGCTCAGTGACAATCTTCCTCACCAAAAAAAAAAAAAAAGAAAAAATTAGTGGGTATATCTTCTCTCCTATTATAGAGCATCTATACTAGAGCTTTCTGGTGGGCAATAAAAACAGAAAAGTTGAAATTTAAATTGATTCATTTCACCACCATCTCTATCCCTTTGTACTAACTCCTATCAAACTCACTATGGTTTTTCTTTTAAAATGGTTAATCAATTAATTTAAAAAATATATTTACTAAAGGGCCAACCAGGTATCAGGCACAGTGCTAGATGCTCAGGATGTAACAGTGAAAAGCACAGACTCTTCATGTAACTTCATGTAATTTAGACCTTTAGCAAGAAAACGAAACATTAAACAAATAATCCCAAGCACAATAAGTACTGAAAAGGTGAAATACAAGGTGCTCCAAGGAGCAGGCCAAGGTGGAACCTGTCAGAGCTTAGAGATTGGGAACGGCATCCCAGAAGGATTCTCAAGTACCTGGTAACAACTCCAGGTTATTATCACTTATTGAGCAATGACTATGCAAGAAGTAGGGTGAAATGCACTTTACATTAACTCCTTTAAGCTTCACAACAACCTTACCATGTAGGTAAAATTATTATTCCCATTTTCCAGATGAGGAAACTGAAATACACATCAAGTAACTTGCCCAAGGTCATAAAGCTGGCAAAAGAGCAAAGTTGATATTAAAACCCAGACAATGGCCTATCTCTACAACCTCTACAGTACACTGCCTCTGACCTGCATTATGCAGGAGTTAGCCAAGCAATCATCATGGAGAGGAAGGGGGGCAGGGGTGATAGCCAGTGCTTGGGACACAGTCTACCAGGTGCAACATCCTTGACACAAAAACAGAATGTGCATGTTTGGGCAACTAAAAAAATTTCAGAATACTGAAGCATAAAGAGAAAGAAGGGAAATGGCATGACTTGAGATGAGAGAAGTAGCCAAGGACTTAGAAATTAATGAAAACTTTTCTTTACTTTATCCTAAAAAATGCAAAACCCCTTGTATGAGGCAAACAGAAACCATAATGGGTACTTCAAACACAGCGGACTTAATAGAGGACACTAGTTACACAGATATTGGAAAGCTGGAGGAAAGGTAAAAAGGGAAGGCTAAGGTAATCAAGAGATAAGTAACTGTGGAAGGACTACCATCCGAAGGGCTGGGAGAACAAAATGGAAGAGGCGTGTAAAATGGAAGAGGTGTGTTATCAGAAGCTAGGAGCCTGGAGGAAGAGCACTACGGGGCTGTGACTGGAAGAGGGTGGGGGAGGTCCATGCAGCTGGGTGTTCAAACCTCTAAGGAGGTGGCACCATATGGCTGGTTACCTGGACCTCTAAGGAGAAGAGCCCTGCAGCTCAAGTTTGAATCTCTAAGGAGGAGGCACAGAAGGGAAGATGCTCACACCGCTAAGGGGACACCGCCCAGGGGGTGAGGAAGTGAGGCAAGCGGCTCTCTACCTACCTAGGATGCACCACCCAGAAGCTGGTACCTCTGAGGGGGAGAAGCAAGGCTGGTGCTGGGAGTGCCAAAAGAAACAGGAGAATTAAGTGACAGCTGTCAACAGCTGCTGGAGGTATAAAGAACGTAGAAACAAGAGGAGTCCCTTCTCTCACCTACCAAGTTCCTGCCAGTGCTCCCAATGGTAAAACCCAACAGGAAGCAAGCTGGCAAGGGAGTCCGAGAAATGCAGTTTGCAGAGTCCCAGTCCCCCATCACAGTTTAAAAAGATGGACTGGAGCTGAGAAACAGTAGGTAAATAAAGAGCAGACCACTGAAAGGTTTTCAGCAAATTAATAGTGTAATCTGACCTGCATTTTTAAAAGTTTATCCCCACATAATATATACTCCTATAGGGTAGGAACCAATCTGGAGATCAGAGAAATTATGAGGCTTCTACAGTATACCAAGTGGGACTACGGTGGCAATGATAACTTAGAGGTAAGTGGATAAATTCAAGACTTTTAAGAGGCAGATTAACAGGACAATATGCTATCGATTGGATACGGGGCTGAGGGAAAAGGAGAAGTTAAGGATGACTTCCAAGCTTCTGGCAGGAGGAACTGGGTGCACTTTATTTACCGAGCCACGGAGCATTTAAGAAGGAAGGAGTAATTGTTCAGTTTAGGAGAAGCGAGAGACACGATGATTTGGATATGGATATGGATAATTTTCTTTTCACACTGGAAACCAGAAGGCCCAGATTTTCTCTATCCCTGTCCCTAGCGGCTGGAAACACGTTCAGGATCTAAGCCAGACAATCGAATGCTCCCTTCCCAAAACTCTTAACCTGAGTGAGTGACAGAGAGGTACAGGAACAGCTGAAAAATTATTCAGAACAAGAGCAGAGGCACTGTCAGCAAGTGCCAATGGTGGCTTCCTACTCAAAGTGTTCCTGTGCCTGACCTCGGCTCTGGTCCCTGCTGCCTGGCTTCCCTTGATTCCTAACCATTTTCCAAAACTGGTTCTCCTGAGAGCCTTCCAGTTTATGCCTTTGCTTAAATTAGCCAAAGTTGATCTCTACTGCTTACAGTCAATGCAATGCAATGGATATGCTGGGTTTTTTTTTTTTTCTTTCCTTTTTGCATACTACATACAGCTGAATTCAAGTAAGTTAAATGTGCCTATGACATAACCCCACTGTTATGTCCCCCAACATATCCTCAATACCAAAGGTTACAAGACACTATCTCTTTACATGATAACTTAATGCCAAGAGGCATCCATCTGTTTCCTGTCCTTCAATAGAGATAAGCGTATAATGTTAAATCCAGAGTTTACTTTCCCTTTGTATCTTTTCTCTCACAAGAATTCAGTGCCAAACTCTACTGTTTTTATACCAACTACATTTCCTCTCATTTCTACTCCCAACAGAACTGGCACACAAGTCCCTGACACCTAATACTCAAGGTTGTAGAGCTATACAGAAATAAATCCAGGCATATTAAAATTTCTTATAAAGAAAATTCACAGTTTAGAGTCACTTCCCCAGATACAATTATAAACCTTCCTGACATAAGAGCAGTTGGTCAGACTCTGCCCCCTGCCCACCAACACCTGTCATACCTTATTCTAAAAACAATACAAGAACAGCTGACTTGCCAAACTCCAGCTTTCTTCCTTCTCCATGGGGGCTTATGCACACTTTGTGTTTTTCTCTCACTAGCTCACAGCGCAGTAAACTTTATCTGTGGTAATCTCTTTTGCAAAGTATGTCCATGTCCTTTTTCACCTTTAATTTTTTTTCCTGTTTCTTTCAACTCTTAAAAAAAAAGATATTTTATGTTATGTATATTTTCCACAATTTTTTTAAATGAAAGAATATTTTCCTCCTTCTCGCCTCATTCACTTAGTTCCATTAATGAGCCTAAGAAAACTCTGATCAAGGGTAGTGACACATTGGTATCTAGCAAAATTAAAAGTCGTTAAGTTTTTAATCCACTTAGACAAAACAAAGAATCAGTGTCACAGAGTCCCCTTCATAATCTCCATAACACTATGGATCTATCTCCTCATCTAATAAAATCAAATCAGTTTTCCCCAACAGTCTTTAAACTAGTCAAAATAGAGCTTCCATAAACTTCTTATATTTGTTGCAATTATAGTTTGTTTAGTTACCAGTGTTGGAACAGTTCATTTCATCATTTTTCACAGCAGACATGCACAATAAGCAATTTAGCTACCTTAGGAATTAAGCAAGCTTTATAGGCTAGGTGGGAATCTAACCACCATTCAGACTAGAATTCTATAGAAACACAACCTAAAGTCAGCCAACATAAGTTAAAGAATCTCAGCAAAAGACTTCAAGTAACTTTAAATATCATGGTTTGCATCACTTCCACAAAAGGACCAATATTTGATGATAAAACAATGTAATCATACACATGAGCTTTACTTTCAAACTAATAGCTATTATCTGTTTATCTGACAAAAATAACACCTCAACCCTTGAAAAGAAAAACTATTTGCAAGAGAAGTACAGCTTTACTTTATTTCATCTTCCCAGAAATTCAAAGTATTCACATTAAGGTCACTCTTATTTTCACATTAACAAATTAAAGAGAACACACGTACATACAGTAACACCACCTAATCTTTTTTAAATTTTTTATTGCTGCTGTTAACAATCACTGAAATAAAGACACAGTTCTAACATATTCCTCTCATTAAACTACCAAAATTTTCATTCAGGGGCCAGCCTGGTGGCATAGTGGTTAAGTTCGCACACTCCACTTCAGTGGTCTGGGCCTCGCAGGTTCAGATCCCAGGTGCAGACCTACACACCGCTCACCAAGCCATGCTATGGCAGGCATCCCACATATAAAATAGAGGAAGATGGGCAAGGATGTTAGCCCAGGGGCAATCTTCCTCGGCAAAAAGCGGAGGATTGGCAACAGATGTCGGCTCAGGGCTAATTTTCCTCACAAGAAAAAAAAAGAATTTTCATTCAGCATTATAAAATATTCCAATCCAACAGGTTTTTTTTTTTTTTGAGGGAGATTGGCCGTGTGCTAACATCTGTTGCCAATCTTCATCTTTTCTTTTTTTTCCCCCTCAAAACCCCAGTACCTAGTTGTGCATCATAGTTGTAGAGTTGTAGCTCTTCTATGTGGGACACTACCTCAGCATGGCTTGATGAGCGGTGAGTAGGTCCACGCCCAGGATCCAAACCAGGGAACCGTGGGCCACTGAAGCGGAATGCACAAACTTAAACCACTATGCCACCAGGCCGGCCCCCCAACAGGTATTTTTATTTTGATTTATTGATTCTATATGCACAGCAGTCTTCTTCAAAAGGATTGGCTCTTTTTTAATCCTCATATCACATCAATTTAAAGTCATGAAACAGATGTGATTAAGGTTTTATGGTCTTAAAGTCACTTTAAGCCCACAGCTTCATTCTATTATGTGATCACTTATATACACACAACAGTTAATTAAACAGACAACATGTATTACTTAATTTTAAATTGCAAAGCCCATTCATTTCCCCACTAATTTAGTTGTCAAATTGATCTAACCAGCCTTTGATCTTAGAATGTTAATTGTATATTAAATGGCAGGCCAGCAGCATCCCACTGAACATTTGGTCAATTTGCCAACATGTAAATGTCTTCTACCTAAGCCTAGCCATCTTTATTTCGTATGTTGTTTATACAGCAGATTTTCTACTACGTTCTGTTCATCTACTTTTTTTGTTTAAGCTTGGTACTTGGTAAACTGTGCCTATGGAAAAACTATCAGTCAAAAGATTCTAACTTTTATTTCAATTTAGGTAACTCATCACAAGTAAATCCTGAAGACCAAAGACTATCCACCATTAAAAAAATCACAAATTCTCCAAGCCTTCTCATTAAAATATCATGTATGCTCATTTTTATTAACAGATACTAATAATTTTCAAAGCATAGATGTTTCTGTTTCAAGAAACTCCCTTCAACCAGCAAGATTTAGAGTCTTGTGCAAAGCTCAAAAATCAACATTATAAAAGAGTTGGGCAAGGTGTATGGCCCGGTGTTAGTTTCTAAATTCCAACCTCCCATGCCACAGAATTAACAATAAGTAGTAGAAATAATCAAGTGTATAATAAGTTATGCAGCAAATTTGTTCCAAACCACCCAACAATTAAAAAACAATTTAATTTGCTCACTTTGTTTGCATGTGCCAGTGGTATGAATGCTATCATTATGGGCTTTGGGAAGAAAATTCCAGTTCCAGAGCTTGTAATACCAGACTCAGTAGTGCTTACTATCTACATCCCTAAAAAACAGGCAAGCAGATTGGAACAAAAATCTCATCAAATATACGAAATGATTCTAACTGCCCAACTCCTAACTATGTCCTTTAACTTGAGCTGCAACTTCCTATCCCTTTCTCATTTTGCCATCCTCTACTGCTCAGAAATTCATACATGCCTGTTTCTAAGCCTATGTATCTGTACTACTACACCATCTCGTCCTAAAATACATATCTTCAAACTCTTACTGAAAACTCCCTTCCATGAAATCTCTCATACTCCAAATAACAGGTCCTATTCAAATCACTTCTATGACTCCAAGTTTCCTGAAAATTATAATTCTCTAATGTACAACACACAACTGCCTCTGGGAGAAGAGAAGCACACAGGGAGCAAGTAGGAGCCTTAAAATCCAGTTTCGGGAGTTTCAACTTTTCTTTGTAATTGAGCTGACTTATAGTTAAAATGCAACAAACATTAAAAAATAAAATAATATAGTTTGCCAACATTAGTATTAAACGTATTTGTATTACATGCCATTAATTATACAGTAAATAGGGGTGAAGATATCTGTAGGCAAAACGGAAGGCACCAATGTAGAAAGATATACGGGAGTCTACTGTGGTAGTTAGGAACATGCATCCCAGACAGGCTCTTCCTAGCTGTGTGATTTTGCACAAATCACTTGACTGTTCTCATACTCAGTATCCTCACCAAAAGGCTCCGCCTCCTAAGGTGGTTGCAAGAATTAAATGAGTGAGTACATCCATACTCACAGCAGCATTATTCACAATGGCTAAGGTGTGGAAGCAACCCATGTGTCATTGACAGATGAATGGATAAGCAAAATGTGGTATATACATACAATGGAATGTTATTCAGCCTTTAAAAAGAAAGAAAATTCTGACATATGCTACAACACAGATGAACCGTGAGGACATTATGCTAAGTGAAATAAGCCAATCACAAAAAGACAAATACTATATGATTCCACTTATATGAGGAACCTAGAGTAATAAAAATCAGTGAGACAGAGGGTAGAATGGTGGTTGCCAGGGGCTAGGGGAAGAGACGAATGGGGAATTATCATTTAATGGGTATAGAGTTTTACTTTTGCAAGATGAAAAGAGTTCTGGAGATAAATGGAGGTGATGTTTGCACACATTATGAATGTATTTAATACCACTGACCTTAAAAATGGTTGAGATGGTAAATTTTGTGTAAGGTATATTTTACCATAATAAGAAAAAGAAAAAGAATTAAATGAGTTAATATGTGATGGTACAGAACAGTGCTTGACACATGGTAATAAAATGTCAGCTATTGTTATTATATTTTATGTCCAAGGCACACAGTAAGTACTTAAATAAGGCTGGATACCATTATTATCAATACTATAACTAGTACTTTACAAATCCAAAAAAAGAACTGAGGTTACTGACAAAACGAACCCTGGATAACACAAAGAATTACTTTAAGAACGCTGTAGGCAGGAAAGAAGAGGACATCCCTTCCCAATAGAGAGGAGAAAGAGATGAGTGAACGCAGAAATTGTGAAATGTAGAAAAATAAACCGTAGGTAATTCCCTGTAAAGGCTTATAAGCACATTTACAGAGTCAAAGGCAGACAACAACTACAGTAAATTGTTACTTAATTCATTTTTCCATGAGTAGGTGTGACCCAAGTAAATTTTGTAAAATCAGAAGCTGCGTGACTTGAGTGAGCAATAACTCAAAACAGAGAACTCAAAAAAACTTGAATCAGGTGGATCTCTCGATCTGTCTAGGTAATTGTTTTCTAAACACTAGAATGATAGAAACAAGCCTGAGCCTAAAATATTTCTAACTATTGAAACAGCTTCTTAAGATTTACTCACAATAATATTACATATAAACATACAATAACTCCAAAAGCTATTGTACATAACAGAAAATTATCATGTTTTTGTCCCACAATCTATCTCATTAAAATAAAAATTAGTAACAGCATAAATTTTTTAAAATTATAATTAAATCTACATGGGTTCATATTTCCCTTACCAACTCGAAAGAAACATAATAATTATCATAACAACAAGAGTTGACTGATAAAGTTCCCTCCTATGTACAAGCTCACAAAAGCAACTAATGAACAGAGTTTGGGAAAACACAACAAGTAGAACATCAAAGCATACCTTTCAACTAGCGAAATGAACTGTCAAATCAGGACTGTATTTATTTGCTACCAGCAACATGCATCTTGCTAATGGCTACTTCTGTGGGCTAGAGTATGCTCCCTCCTCCTTTCCACCAGTCTACAAAGAATTAGAAAATTATGGAATCTTAAAGGGCTGGAAGGGCTCTTACACAGTCCCACTTCACCCAAGTCGTGCATGCACACACACGTATACCCCACCTCCAGCCCTGCAACAATCCTCACAGCACTTAAGGCCCAAGAGAAACCAGGCTAGATTCAAATGCAAGTAAGAACAGAAAGTATGCACAGAGGCACTACCAAAGACACAAAACCTATCTGGATATATTACCTCCTCCAGTTTGTAACTGTCTGAATATAAAGTATATAGGATAGTCACTTTACATAATAAAAACATGATTTACATAGATAAATAAAAACATGATTCACCCTTCTATACCAAGAAGCTTCTACCTCAAAAACTAGATTTGAAAATAATGTAGATATTTTTAATATCTTATAAGCTCACTAAAATTTGTTTCTCAGAAGTTCAAAACGTAAGCCCTCTAAAACAAAAATTGGATGCAGACATAGTTAAATAAATCAATTTCTTCAAATCCCCAAAAGTCATAAGGTTAGAAGAGAAAATCTTTAGATACATGCTAAGGATTCAAATTGAATAAAGCTGACTAAATAAATGACTTGCCATTTAATTAGGGGGAGAGGAAGATTTCTCTTGGTTTTTAAATATTTCCTTATGCTGAAAAACATGACATTTTTTTGTCACATTAAAAAATAAAAGCCCACAATTGCTAATTAGATATAAGTTGTTGAACAAACTTGGTCTCTCTGTCTTTGAAATCCTCATCCTAAGAAAATGGAGTAGATTCTTGCTACTTAAAGTGTGATCCTTGGACCACACTAGATCCAAGTGGATCCTTGGATGCATTGGCATCACCTGGGAACTTGTTAAAAATGCAGAATTTGGGCCCCACCCCAAACTTGCTGAATCAGAATTTACATTTTAACAGATCCCCAGGAGTTTCGTATGCACATTAAATTATGAGGAACACTAGATTAAATAACCTCTTACCACCCTTAACACTTAAATTGCAAAAGAAAATAGAAAAGCCAAACAAGAGAAGTCAAAATAAGCAAAAGAAATTAAAATTTTTAAAAACATATAAAAAAAGAAGCTTCTATTAAGGTACCTGTCCAAAAGTTATATTCAACAGATTTTTCCTCCCTTCTTAGCTATAGAAATATTCTTGTTTTGATGCAAACTAGAGTAAAAGGAGCAAAGAGGAGTAAAAAGAGAAGAAACACTATGGAAAACAGTATGGAGATTTCTCAAAAAACTAAAAACAGAAATATCATATGATCTATCCCACTACTGGATATTTATCCAAAGAACATGAAATCAACAATTCAAAAAGATTTATGCACCCCTATGTTCATCACAGTATTATTCACAATAGTCAAGACTTGGAAGCAACCCAAGTGCCCATCAACGGATGAATGGATAAAGAAGATGTGGTAGACATATAAAATATACTACTACTCAGCCATAAAAAAAGACAGAATAGTGCCATTTGTGACAGCATGGATGGACCTGAAAGGTATCATGCTTAGCAAAAAAAGTCAGAGAAAGACAAATACCGCATGATTTCATTCATATGTGGAAGATAAACAAACACATAGATAAGGAGAACAGATTCGTGGTTACCAGAGGAAAAGGGACTGGGAGGAGGGCGAAAGGGATAAATAGGCACATGTGTATGGTGACCGATAAAAACTAGGCAATGCAGTCTATGAGAAACCGAAATATAATAATGTACACCTGAAATTTACCCAACATTAAAAGCCAACGTGACCTCAATTGAAAAAGAGAGAGAAGAAAAAGAAGACTAAGCAGGATCACAGGTTAGTTCCAATCACAGTCTTCTAGTTTTCACATTTTATATTGTGCAACTTTTAAAATTCACTGACAGCTAGACTAACTGAATGAATGCTAATATAATCTACTTTCAGAACAGCTTTCACGAAGTCTCAAAAAAGGTTCACCTAAAAGTCCCTGAATTATAACTGAAAATAGGAAATAAAATGTTGAGGGGATGACTGGGATGAATTACTGTATGGTCTCCCTGTGCCTCCTGCAGGATAACCCCTCGGGGAGTCTTGGTAGGGGTAGCTGTGACATTACCCCTTTTCTTTTCTTCTTCCAGTCACAGAAGTAGGTGGTCTGCTTCCCCTTCCACAGCAACTATTCCAAGTGTTCATTTCCCTGCCTCTATCACTATGGAAAATACTCTTACAATACTCTCTACTCTATCTCAAAAAACAACTCTTTTAAGTACCTCAAAAGCCACTGGGCTAATCAACTGATTCAGCAATTCCAGGTGGTCTTAAACTTCAAGAAGATCGAGATAAAGGGATCTTCTACCATACAACTTCCTAAAAACAATTCAAGAAGAAGTAGGAGTTGACGTTAACAGTCAAAATTTAAATCAGAGACTCATGGCTCAGCAATCATTAAAACTCTGACACATTTAAAAATATAAATGAAGGGTTTAACCAGACACCAGTGTAACAATTTTCTTCCTTTAGCCTAAGCACCTAACTGCCCAGTGACCAGAAGTTA